>OV702279.1:39098985-40340413 GCA_916181665.1 Avena sativa | reverse complement strand
AATGGCTACTTCCGATATATAATTGTTGCATCATCATTATATCATGCTCATGCCATCATGCCACCTTGCATTCGAGCATCATATAAAACTCTCTTTCTTTGGTTCTTCTCTCATATGCATTGTAAATTGTATTTTGCCTATTGATATTATATTTGGTTCTTGATACATTGTTTAAATGCCCAAGTTGAGTTGGGGGCATATCTTTTATTAACTCCACCACCTTTCTTGTCATCACCCCATCATTCCACCATTCCACCATATATGAGCATTGCAACTTATTTGGTTTTACCTCTAGCTCATGTGGGTTGGGATGGATCCAATTCTATATCCACATGCTCTCATATATGCACCATATTGTTTCCACATTATTGGTTTATGAGAGCCACATGGCCACCTTTGCATGCCTTGTGAGTGGAACCCTTTTCTAGCTTTCATATGTGTTGTTTTGGGGTTATTATCATGTTGGGATATTTTTGGGACTATTAAACATCTAGTGGAATATACACACTAGCATGTCCCATTTTTATTCAAATATGGTCATTCCCTTCTACTCCACATGGAACATTCTATAATTCTTTTGCTTGGCCTTTATTCCACTTCTTGGGAATGCATAAGAATAATGCCATGCTATTATTTTTGTTTTCACAAGGATTTAACCAAGGCATTTATTAATTTGCATGAGCCATGCAAGAGTACCATCACCTTTAGCCATTTGCTTATCTCTTGGTTTATTTGGGTTCTCTCTTTATAAGGCCATATCCATCCATCATCCTCTATCCCTCTCCCTACCCCTCTCTCCTCTCTCTACACCACTTGTTTGATCATGCTTCAAACCCTAGCTACCATACCACATCCTCTCCCTTAACCCTCCTCTCTAAACCACACCCCAACCCTAACCAAGGCTACCCCACCTAGCCACCCTTTCCCTGGCCGAGCTACCCCCTACCCAACCCTAACAACCTAACCCGAGGCCACCATCTACCCCAACCCTAGCACCAAACCCTAACCTAACCACCCCATCTAACCCTAGCTACAACCGACCCTCTCTCTCCCCTCTCTTCTCTCTCTGCCATGAGGGCCCCCCAGCCCGAGCCTCCCCACCGTCCCTGCCGTCCCCACCTGGCAGCCCCATCACCACCTCGCCCTGCCCTGCCCAAGCACGTGAGGGAGGAGCAAAAGGTGGCACCGAGGCCACCTTTATCTACCCGTGCCCACGGCTGCCTCCCTCTCCCTCTCTGCTTTTCCCTCCTCCCACACGCCTCCTCTGGCCTCCCCAGATCTCCCCAGGCCGCCCCCTTCCTCTCCGTCTACCCCTACCACCATCCACCACCGATCACCACCTTTCCGTCGGCCTCCTCTCGACGACACCGTACCAGGCGGCGGGTGCAGCGTCCAGGCGTTGAGGAAGGCCGTGGAGAACCCCTGCATCGCCCCTGTTCACGTCGCCGAGGAGGAGAAGCCCCAGACCTGCCGCGGATCCGCGACGCCCGCGCAAACCCTAGCTCCGCCCGGCGTATGCGTCCTCGCCTCTTCGTCGCCTCCCAGCCCGATCCGACCGCACCGAGCTCCCCGCGGTGAGTCCCTCTCCCGCCTAGACATCCTCTGCCTCGCCGTAGACCCTCTGCCTCGTCGGGCGTTTCGTCGAACGCTCACAGTGCGCCGGGTGCGCTGGCGTCTGCACGCTCTCGCGCCGCGTAGCACCTCACCTAGCCGCCGTTCTGCTCTCTGCCAGCACCCCCCTCTCCACCGCACTGGCTCGCACCCCAGCGCGCACCCTCGCGACCTGCGTTCGATCCCCGCCTCGCGCCGCGCACCGTTCGGCCTCTACACGCGGAGAAGAAAAACAGTGCACGTTGACACTTTGCACTCAACCCCCCAACCTTTTTATTCCTAAATCCGCGGTCCAGCCTACCCCACTGGTCAGCCTCCCTGCGTTTTTGCGGAACCCCCCTCCCAAGATCCACCGCCTCAACCCGCGCTCCCTCTCTGTGCCGCGTGGCAAGCCCCCTCTCGTTCGCTGCCGCGTGGGTCCGCTTCACCGCCGGACCCACCTGTCCGTCACCTTGGCTCACTTCACCCGTGGTGAGAAAAGCTTTATCGCGCGCGTGTGCCCCGCCAGTCAGCCTTGGCCCACTTGTCTGTGACTGTGGCTAGGACTGGCCGAGTGACAAACGACCTTCTGTTTTTCTGTTTCAATTTAAACTATTCAAATTAATTTAAATTCAATTGTCAAAATCTGTTTTAATAACTTTTAATTTATAAATCCAAATAATACAAATAATATATGTTTTGAAATCAGAAAAATGTGAGGGTTTCAAATATGCCATCCAAAATACATTTTGAACACTCTAATTTTCAAGTTGATTAAAATTACATTAAATTGCCCTCCTTCTTAATTAATTAATAACTTTTGATTTATAACTCCAAATTTAACAAATGATATGTCTAAAATGATTAGCTCGACGAGACCTTTCTGTTTATGCATTCCTTGTTCTGTTTTGAAGCATGCATCACATAAATATTGCAAAACCAGAACTGTTTATGAGGATAAAATGTGGCCAAAACTCAATAAAATGTTTATTTCTTGTTTTCTCATCTCACCCTTGCCATGCTACTTATTGCCATGCAAATTGTGCATCATTCCTCATGGCATGATTGTTTGCTTGTCGCATTTTATTCTTATGCTTGTGCACTTTATTTATGTGGGCCCGTGTTTGTTTGGTTCTTCTTCGAATAGACGCTGAGCAGGGGATATACCAAGAAACCCAGGAGCACTACACAGATCCTTCTCTCGCTTCAACTGAGCTGCCAGGCAAGCACTACCACATGCTTGCATACATATAGTACCTACTGCCTCTATCTTATTCTTGCATCATTGAGTCGCGATTGCATTAAACTGAATCCCAAGTATTGCATAGCCTTACTTTTAAACCCCACCGAAGCTTGTTCCTCCATCCCATGAACCATTACCACAGGAGTTGTTTGAGCCATGCGAGTCATAGAACAGCATGTGTAGGGTATGTGAGTGTCTGATGGATAAGGAGGTATCTATACAACTTAACCTGAGTAGTAATGGGATAACTAATGAAAGTGGTACCGGTGAGCAATCTCTGCTATTTGGTTTTTCCTGCTCACTTGTGTCCCGTAGGACCCCGAGTACTTGATTCCTGTTCCTCGAATATTCACGCTATCCACATCCGGGAGGCTTATGGGACCCCCCTGAGCCAGAGCTTGATTCATTCTTATTTCTTGGGGCCACAAACTAGTTTGAGGTTTTATTTACTATCCTGTACTTATGCCATGCTTTACTGCTTTATTTAAAATTGTGCGAGGTACTGCACCTGTACTATTTAGGTCAGCGGAGTGTTTTCGTGGTATCGACAAGCCCAGTCACATTTTCGGGTTCCCAGTCGTTTACAGCCACTGGCGCAAACCTTGAGTTCGTCTCGGAGTCGGCTAACTTCGTTGCGGGTGTACTCAATGGGGTGGCCCCCTGAAATATTTCTGAATCTTGTGATTGCTTTGTCGTGAAGGCCTTGTTGGGTTTTGATTTGGTTTTTCTGAGGTTGATCGAGTGTGTGTTGCTATTTGTGCACCCCTGCAGGGTAAAACTTTCTGAAAGCCGTGTCCGCGGTTATGGACGACTTGGAGCACAGTTTCTTGATCATAGACAAGCATAACTAAAGTACCGCTTTTAAATTTGACTAAGTAACTGACTAGTAAATAGTGCAACACTCATGGAATGGATAATAAAACTGCCAACGGATGGGGGGTTGTTCGTCCGCTTCCTCGTTGGTAAGCGAGGAGGAGGATGGATCTGTTAATATTACTGTTATAACTGTTGTTATTAATTCACGGACATCCGTCTATTTTTGGTTAGGCGGATGGTTAGCGAGTATCTATAGAATTGCTAGGTATTATCTTTTGCTGCAATGGCGTCACCCCAGGTTGTGTCCCCTTTAGAGGCATAAAGACTTGCTGAGTACCCCTAGGGTCTCACACGATAAATTGTTTGATTCAGATGAACAGGTACACTCACAAGATGGATACTGGGTGGAGGAGACGGACGATGTGGGCAACAATCATTCGGTGTAGAGATTCCAGGAACGGGGATTCGTGAGATCTGCGGGCAGGATGTGTTTATTTATGGGGCATCTTATGCCGATTTGCTTCTTATCCGTACTCGGATCTTGTTTGCCGCTTCCGCCTGATACTCTGATGTTTGATGTATGAGGAGATATCCTAAACTATTATATCTATCTAGGATATTTGGATCTTGCCGTATGGCGTTGCAATATTTCTATTTCTTTTAGACGGAATGGCTCTGATGTACTGTTGTATGGTGGCTTGCATACATACCCATTTGTGTATGTAGTTGATCCCTTCGCCTGCCGATTACGCCGCCCGTTCTTGTCCCGATGTTTGGAAATGGTTGGGACGGCCGAAAGGTCTACCTGTGAGTGGCATTTGGGCCCCACCGTACTATTTCAACCATTTCCGCTCATCCAGGCTTGTAACTAGGAGCGTAATTCACCGAGGTAGTTACACGCGGCGTCGGCACGGAGGAAGAGGAAGCAGGCAGAGGGTGCCCTGAGCACCGGAGACTCACCACGATGCTCGTAGGAGGGTTGAGGAAGGACAAGCGAGGCCGGAATCGATGGCGAGGAGCTCGTCGGACCTCGTCGATGTTGAAGAGGAAGGAGTCGATGCGGCCGATTGGGGGCGTCCCAGCCCGATTCCTTCGAGGGGGAGGAAGCTCGCGCCTAGGCAGAGCTAGTGGCGGTGTCAGATGGGCAAGGGGAGGTCGGAGACGGCGGCTAGCCGGCGGCCATGGTCGCTAGGGTTCGGTCAGAGGAAATTGGGGAAAGTGGGAGGGGATAGGGTTCATTCGGCGGCGACAGGGGGTCTTATAGACGTTGCCGACATCGGTAGCATTCATCTTGGCGCAGGCGGGCATCACGGCGCGGTCGGATGGCGACGACAGCGACAACGACAGCGAGCAGCTCTCCTTGCCGGCGTCCTTCTGTCGACGAAGAAGAAAAGGAAGAAAAGAACGAAGGGGTACGGACCTTCTCCTGGGCTGCGGGTGGGCTGACCTGGGCCGCGGGAGGAGGCTTGCTGGGCTGCGGCCTGGCTTGTCCTCTGGCTATATATATTTTTTTAACAGAAACTTTTCCTTTTTCTGATTTTGATTTATGTTTGTAATTTCAAATTCACTTACTGTTTTAAATCTTTTAAAATTACCAGGAGTTTTCATAAAACATATAAACTATTGTGGGGACCTTATAATCAATTATTGGGCTTCACAATTGATACTTTCCAAAATTTCAAACACCATTTGGATATAGTTTCAAAGAGAGGGAAGGTTTAGGGTTTACATTTTTATTCAACACACTTAAACTCATGCATTGCTTAGATGATTTAAATATATGCATGCCATGTTTAAGTATTAAGTAAATATATTACAAACATGGGCTGTTACATCTCTACCCCCTTACAAGAATCTCGACCCGAGATTCCTAAGTTTTAGAAAAGAAGGCAGGGTACTCAGATCTAAGACGATCTTCTCGTTCCCAGGTTGCTTCATCCTCGGAGTGATGAGACCACTGAACTTTCAGGAACTTGATGCTTTGATGACGAGTTTTGCGCTCAGTTTCATAAAGGATACGAACATGATACTCACGATAAGTCAGATCCTTTTGGAGATTAAGGGTTTGGTGATCAACACCACAGACAGGGTCTTTGAAACAACGCTTGAGTTGAGACACATGAAAGACGTCATGCACCTCAGGGAAGTTTGCAGGCAGCTCCAATTTGTATGCGAGGTTACCTTGCCTGGATAGAACACGAAAAGGACCAACATAGAGAGGAGCTAGTTTTCCTTTGATACCGAAACGATGGACACCCTTCAAAGGAGTGACCCGGAGATAAGCTTGATCACCGACTTCATATTCAATATGTTGATGATGACGATCATGATATCTTTTCTGGCGAGACTGAGCAGTTTTTCAAACGATCTCGAATGATACGAACTTGATCTTCTGCTTCCTGAATCATATCCGGACCAAAGAACTTTCTTTCGCCGGTTTCTGACCAGTTCAAAGGAGTACGACAGGTTCTTCCATATAGAAACTGGAATGGTGGCATACCAATACTGGACCGAAAGCTGTTGTTGTAGGAGAATTCAGCAAAAGGAAGGCATTTCTCCCAGTTCTTGCCAAAAGATATGACACACGCTCTTAGCATGTCTTCAAGGATTTGACTCTTTCAGTTTGAACACCGGTACTAGGATGATAAGCTGTGCTGAAGGTAAGGCGAGTTCCCATAGCTTGTTGGAAACTTGCCCAGAACCTTGAGGTGAACAAACTTCCACGGTCAGAGACGATTTTCCTTGGTACCCCATGAAGAACAACTATTCGGGAGATATACAGATCAGCAAACTGATTAGCAGTAATGCTCTTGCGAACAGGTAGGAAGTGAGCCACCTTGGACAAGTAGTCAACGATTACCCATATGGCATCATTTCCTTTCTGAGTCTTAGGAAGACCAGTAATGAAATCCATACCAAATTCATCCCATTTCCACTCAGGTATTTTATGTGGTTGCAGGAGACCAGCAGGTCTTTGGTTCTCAGCCTTGACGCGACGACAGACGTCACATTCAGCAACAAAACGAGCGATATCCTTCTTCATACCCGACCACCAGAACCTTTGACGAAGATCCCGATACATATTGGTACCTCCAGGGTGGATAGAAAAAAGTGATTCATGAGCTTCGGTAAGAATTATCTTCTTCAAGTCCTTTCCATTTGGTACTACCAAACATGTACCGAAATATAGGACACCTTCCTTGTTAACAGAGAAACATTTAGCAACTCCGCTAGCAATGTTCTCTTTAATTGTATCCATCTCAGGATCTTTCCTTTGAGCAGCTTTGATCTGATCCTCCAGAGAATACTTCACTTCAAGAGTAGAAAGGAATCCACGAGTAACTACTTCAGGATTCAATCGAGCAAATTCCTCATGAAGAGAAGGTTGAGCTTGTTTTATCAACAGGGTATTGCAATAGGATTTACGGCTCAACGCATCAGCAACAACATTGGCTTTGCCAGGTTGATAGTTAAGACCCAAATCATAGTCCTTGATGAGTTCCAACCACCTTCTTTGCCTGAGATTCAGATCAGGTTGTGTGAAGAGATACTTCAGACTCTGATGATCCGAGTATAACTCGCAACGACTACCGAGAAGGTAATGTCGCCATTGCTTGAGAGCATGAACAACAGCTGCAAGCTCAAGATCATGAGTTGGGTAGTTGTTCTCATGTGGTTTCAGCTGACGGGAGGAATAAGCCACCACATGTCCATCTTGCATCAACACACATCCGAGACCTTGGTGAGAAGCATCACAGAAGACGACAAAGTCTTTGCTAGTGTCTGGGAGAACTAACACCAGAGCGGTGGTTAACTTGGTTTTCAATAACTAGAAGCTTTCCTCAGCCTTATCAGACCATTCAAACTTCTTCTCCTTCTTAAGAAGATCAGTCATCAGCTTTGCAATCCTGGAGAAGTTCTCGATGAATCGACGGTAATAACCAGCCATCCCGAGAAAACTTCGGACATCCTTCACGGATTTAGGAGGCTCCCAGTCGAGGATAGTTTGGACCTTGTCTGGGATAATAGCAACTGAAGGGTTTCGCAGCATAGTAAATCAAAATTTTCTATGGATGCGAACGGGGAAAGCCAAGATCTAATCTAGGAGATGCAAACAACAAGGGGGAATAGATGATATCTTCATACCCTTGAAGATGCACAGCAGAACGTTCGACGGAACGTGGGTGATGTAGTCGTACTCGCTTCTCCTCCTCGCGATCCGATCCGATCTAACACCGCAAGTGGCGATGCCTCCGAGAGATGCACACGTGCGTCACCTCGACGTCTCCTCGTTCCTCGGTCCAGCAAGTGGGGTGGAGAGATAGATTGGATCTACAACGCGACGGCGTGGTGCAAGCGGTGGAGAGTTTCTGCGGCAGGGCTTCGCCTACGCGCAGTCGGGAGGGAGAGAGAGAGGAGGGCAGCAGGGCAGCTAGGGCTTGAGGAGGAGGTGTTGGAGGGGTGCGCCCCTAGCCCTCTTTATATAGAGGGGTGGGCGGCTGGCCCTTGCCCCTCCCCCAATCTATAGGCCGACGGCCAAGGAGGGAGGAGTGGGGGGCAAGTTTCCCCCCTCCCTTCTAGAAGCTCCCCTAGGGTTTCCTAGGTGTTTGGCCGGCTGGGCCCTATGGGGCCTTGTGCCCCTGGACCAATGCGGCCAGGGCACTCCCTCATAGGCCCATGCCCCCTCCCGACAAGTGGGGCCACGTTGGTCCCACTCCGGAAGGTTCTAGAAGCTTCCGGTACAATACCGATTAACCCGAAACAATTCCGAACTCCAAAACTGCATTGCCTTATATGAATCTTATTCTCCGGACCATTCCGGGACCTCTCGTGATGTCCTGGATCTCATTCGAGACTCCGAACGAAAACTCATAAACCAATTATCCAATCTATCCTAGCGTCGAGACACGTTAAGTGTGTGACCCTTCGGGTTCGAGAATATGCAGACATGATCTTCTATCAATAATCAACATCGGGGTCTGGAAACCCATATTGAATCCCA
The DNA here is from genome assembly GCA_916181665.1 of Avena sativa. NCBI lineage: Eukaryota > Viridiplantae > Streptophyta > Magnoliopsida > Poales > Poaceae > Avena > Avena sativa. The sequence goes on along the minus strand of OV702279.1, from coordinate 40,331,762 downwards.
CACATTCATCGATGATCATATCGGATGAACCACGATGCCAGGATTCAATTAATCCCATATATATATTCCCTTCGTCGCGCGATATTTTACTTGCCCGAGATTCGATCGTCGGTATCGGCATACCTAGTTCAATCTCGTTCACAGCAAGTACTTTACTCGTTCCGTAATCCGATATCACTTTGTGATTAACTCCTTAGCCACGTGATTGCAAGCGGTGTTGATATCGATTACCGAGTGGGCCCGAAGTATATCTCTCCGACTTGGGAGGGACAAATCCCATCTCGATACATACAACCCAACATATACTTTCTGATCACCTAAGAGACACCTTTATGATCACCCTCTCATAGGATGACGTTTGATGACCTCAAAGATTTCTTCTGATACCAGGGAGTTGCATTATCTCATGGTCTAAGGAATACAATATTTGACATAAGAAAAGCTTCGCAAATATGAACACGATGACACGATCTAATTGCTCTGCTTGATTTGGGTCTGTCCATCATATCATTCTCCCAATGATATGATCTCATTATTAATCGACAACTCATGTCTATGGTTAGGAAACCTTAACCATCATTAATCAATGAGCTAGTCCATAGAGGCATACTAGGGACACGACGTTGTTCATAAACCACACAAGTATCAAAGTTTCCGCTTAATACAATTCTAGAATGGAATATAAACTTTATCTTGTTCATGATAATGTTTATATTCCATGCTAGAATTGTATTAAGCGGAAACTTTAATACTTGTGTGGTTTGTGAACAACACCGTGTCCCTAGTACGCCTCTATGACTAGTTCATTGATCAATGATGGTTAAGGTTTCCTAACCATAGACATGAGTTGTCAATTGATAATGAGATCATATCATTGGGAGAATGATATGGTGGACAGACCCAAACTAAGCGAAGCAATTAGATCGTGTTATCGTGTTCGTCTTTGCGAAGCTTTTCTTATGTCAAATATTGTATTCCTTAGACCATGAGATCATACAACTCCCTGGTATCGGAAGAAAGCTTTGAGGTCATCAAACGTCATCCTATGAGAGGGTGATCATAAAGGTGTCTCTCAGGTGATCGGAAAGTATCTGTTGCGTTGTATGTATCGAGATGGGATTTGTCCCTCCCAAGTCGGAGAGATATACTTCGGGCCCACTCGGTAATCGATATCAACTCCGCTTGCAAGCATGTGGTTAAGGAGTTAATCACAAAGTGATATCGGATTACGGAACGAGTAAAGTACTTGCTGTGAACGAGATTGAACTAGGTATGACGGTACCGACGATCGAATCTCGGGCAAGTAAAATATCGCGAGACGAAGGGAATATATATATGGGATTGATTGAATCCTGACATCGTGGTTCATCCGATATGATCATCGATGAATGTGTGGGAGTCAATATGGGTTTCCAGACCCCGCTGTTGATTATTGATAGAAGATCATGTCTGCATATTCTCGAACCCGCAGGGTCACACACTTAACGTGTCTTGACGCTAGGATAGATTGGATAATTGGTTTATGAGTTTTTGTTCGGAGTATCGGATGGGATCCGGGACATCACGAGAGGTTACGGAATGGTCCGTAGAATAAGATTCATATAAGACGGTGCAGTTTTTTGGAGTTCGGAATTGTTCCGGGTTAATCGGTATTGTACCGGAAGCTTCTAGAACCTTCCAGAAGGGGACCAACGTGGCCACACCTTCCGGGAGGGGGCATGGGCCTACGAGGGAGTGACCTGGCCGCATTGGTCCAGGGGCATAAGGCCCCATAGGGCCCAGCCGGCCAAAGAGGGTTTAAACCCTAGATAGACCTTCTAGAAGGGGGGGGGGTTTCCTTGCCCCCCACTCTTCCTCCTTTGGGGCCGCCGGTTTGGGCTTGGGGGAGGGGCTAGGGCTGCGCCCCACCCCTCTATATAAAGAGGGCTGGGGGCGTACCACCCCCTACACCTTCCCCTCTAACCCTAGCTGCCCTGCTGCCCTCCTCTCTCCCTCCCGACTGCTTGTAGGCGAAGCCCTGCTGCAGAAATTCTCCACCATATACACCACGCCGTCGTGTTGTAGATCCAATCCGTCTCTCCACCATACTTGCTGGACCGAGGAAGGAGGAGACGTCGAGGTGCTGCACGTGTGCATCTCACGGAGGCACCGCCACTTGTGGTGCTAGATCGGATCGGATCGCGAGGAGGAGAAGCGAGTACGACTACATCACCCACGTTCCGACGAACGTTCCGCTGTGCGAATCTTCAAGGGTATGAAGATCTAATCCAATCTTTCTCGTTGTTTGCATCTCCTAGATTAGATCTTGGCTTTCCCTCTGTTCGCATCCATAGAAAATTTTGATTTACTATGCCGCGAAACCCTTCAGTGGTATCAGAGCTAGATCTATGCGTAGATGTGTTTCACGAGTAGAACACAACATGGTTATTGCGGGCGTTGATGTTTTCTGTTGCAAGCCTCTTGTTTGTGTTCTTCTTATGACGCGGGATAGTGAGATTGAAGCGGTCCAGGCCAACCTTACGCGACGTCGTTCGCGAGACCGGCTCCGCACTTGACGTGTGGCTTGTTCCACACATGCGGCTGGTGGATGCCAGTTTCTCTCACTATAGTTGTCATAGGATTAACACCGGAGTTTGGCAACCATAATATCACCGTTGTGGCTTTCCGTAGGTAAGAATCGTTCTTAGCATCTACTCCCATAAGCCACGTAAAACATGCAACAACAAAGTAGAGGCGTCTAACTTGTTTTTGCAGGGAGTGTTTTCTGTGATATGGTATGGCCCAAGATGTGATGTGTATAATGTATGTGATGATCATGTTTTGTAATGTTTCACTACTTGCATGTCGATGAGTACACAACCGGCAGGAGCCATATGGTTGTCTTTATAATTGTGTATGACCTGTGTTTCAACTTCTTATGCGCCATGTAATAGTTTCACTTTATCGCTAAGTAGTTAGCAATAGTTGTACTTGCTATTCGTGGTGGAGGCAATCATGGTGGAGTGATGGAGATCATGCCGGAACGCACAAGATGGAGATCATTGCGCGAAGATTGGCTATACCATGTCACATAAAGTTATATGCATGTGATGTTTATCCTTTTATGTATCTTATTATGCTTAGATCACGACGGTAGCATTATAAGATGATTCCTCAATTAAAGATCAAGATAAAAACTGTGTTCTCCCCAAGTATGCACCGTTGCGAAAGTTCGTCGTGTCCAAGCATCACGTGATGATCGGGTGCTATAGACTCTACGCTCACATACAACGGGTGCAAGCCAGTTTTGCACACGCGGAAATACTTGGGTCTAACTTGACGAGCCTAGCATGTACAGACATGGCCTCGGAACACATGAACCAAAAGGTTAAGCATGAGTCATATGAATGATATGATTGACACTTCGTTGTCCACCATTGAAACCACATCTCTTCTCGTGAAGATCGGATTAGGTGTGGTGAATTTGGATCGTGTTCACTAAACAACTTGAGGGATGTTGAATTTAGTGGGAGTTCATCTAGTAATTTGATTAAAAGTTGAACTAGTTATCATGAACATAGTCTAATTTGTACTTGCAAATATTGTAGATCAAATGGCTAAGTCCAACTTCAATTTCAACATTTTTGCTGAGAAGGAAAAGCTTAAAAACAATGGGTCTAACTTCACCAATTGGTTCCGCAATCTAAGAATCATTCTCTCTGGCGGTCAAAAGGACTATGTCCTTGGGAAAGCGTTAGGTGACCCCCCTACTGCAACTGCGCCGGCTGATGAGAAAGCTGTCTATCAGTCGCGCAAAGATGATTATGGTGTGATTAAGAGCACCATGTTGTTTGCTATGGAACCGGAACTTCAAAATCGTTTTGAAGACTATCCCGGGCCCTTTGAGATTCTTGAAGAGCTGAAAACCATGTTTCAGACTCAGGCCCGTTCTGAGAGATATGAGATCTCTGAGAAGTTCTTTAACTGCAAGATGGAGGAAGGGAGTTCCGTTAGTGAGCACGCCATTAAGATGACGGGCTACACTCAACGCCTTGAGCAACTGGAATGCACGATTCCAGAGGAGCTCAAGATTGACAGGGTTCTGCAATCACTCCCTCCCAGCTACAAAAGTTTTGTAGTGACTCATAATCAGATTGGTTCCACTGATACGATCACCGAGCTCTTCGCAAAGCTGAAGGCCACGGAAGTGGACATCAAAAAGGATAATCATGTGTTGATGGTCAACAAGCCCACCTTTAAGAAAGGTAAGGGAGCAAAGAAGCCCTTCAAGAAGGGCAGCGTCAAGCGCACTGCCCCTGCTGAGAAGAAGCTCAAGTCTGGTCCTAAGCCGGACACTGACTGCTTCTATTGCAAGGACAAGGGTCACTGGAAGCGCAACTGTCCGAAGTACTTAGCGGACAAGAAGGCTGGCACCATCAAAGGTATATTTGATATACATGTTATTGATGTTTTCCTTACTATCCCTCGTTGTAGTGCCTGGGTATTTGATACCGGTTCAGTTGCTAATATTTGTAACTCGAAACAGGAGCTACGGAATAGACGGCGGCTTGCGAGGGATGAGGCGACGATGCGTGTTGGCAACGGATCAAGAGTTGATGTGATGGCCGTCGGCACGCTCTCCTTAGTTTTACCTTTGGGATTAGTTTTAAACCTTAATAAGTGTTATTATGTGCCTGCGTTGAGCATGAACATTATTTCTGGATCTTGTTTATTGCAAGACGGTTATTCATTTAAATCGAAGAATAATGGTTGTTCTATTTATATGAGTAACATATTTTATGGTCATGCACCTATTGTGAATGGTTTATTTCTTCTAAATCTCGAAAAGGATGAAACACACATCCATAACATTGAGGCTAAGAGATGCAAAGTAGATAGTGATAATACTACTTATTTGTGGCACTGTCGTCTAGGTCATATTGGTGTAAAGCGCATGAAGAAACTCCATTCTGATGGACTTTTGGAGTCTCTTGATTTTGAATCATTTGACACATGCGAACCATGCCTCATGGGCAAGATGATCAAAACCCCGTTCTCCGGTATGATGGAGCGAGCAACGGACTTGTTGGAAATCATACATACCGATGTATGCGGACCAATGAGTGTTTCTACGCACGGTGGATATCGCTATTTTCTCGCTTTTACTGATGACTTAAGTAGATATGGGTATATCTATTTAATGAAACATAAATCTAAAATGTTTGAAAAGTTCAAAGAATTTCAGAACGAAGTGGAAAACCATCGTAACAAGAAAATTAAATTTCTACGATCCGATCGTGGAGGTGAATATTTGAGTTATGATTTTCTCATGCATCTTAAAGCAAGCTGAATCGTTTCGCAACTCACGGCACCCGGAACACCACAGCGCAATGGTGTGTCTGAACGCCGGAATCGAACCCTATTAGATATGGTCCGATCGATGATGTCTCTTACTGATTTGCCGTTATCATTTTGGGGTTATGCATTAGAAACCTCTGCATTCACTTTAAATAGGGCACCATCTAAATCCATTGAGACGACACCGTATGAACTATGGTTTGGTGCTAAACCTAAGTTGTCGTTTCTTAAAGTTTCGGGATGTGAAGCTTACGTCAAGAAATTGATGCCGGACAAGCTCTAACCCAAAGCGGAGAAATGCGTCTTCATAGGATACCCTAAGGAAACTATTGGGTATACCTTCTATCACAGAACCGAAGGCAAAGTGTTTGTCGCAAAGAACGGTTCCTTTCTTGAGAAGGAGTTTCTCTCGAAAGAAGTGAGTGGGAGGAAAGTAGAGCTAGACGAGGTTATTGAACCTTCTCTTGAATTGGAGAGTAGCGCAGCACCTGAAATTGTTCCAGTGCCGCCTGCACCAACGATAGAGGAAGCTAATGACAAGGATCATGAAGCTTCGGACGATGCTGCTACTGAACGTCGCAGGTCGACAAGGTCGCGTGCCCCTCCTGAGTGGTACGGCAACCCTGTCTTGACTGTCTTTTTGGTAGAAGACAGTGAACCTACGAACTATGAGGAAGCGATGATGAGCCCAGACTCTGAGAAATGGCTAGAAGCCATGAAATCCGAACTAGGATCCATGAGCGAAAACCAAGTATGGACTTTGGTGGACCCTCCTAGCGACCGAAAGGCCGTTGAGTGCAAGTGGATCTTCAAGAAGAAAACGGACGCGGATGGTAATGTTACTGTCTATAAGGCACGGCTTGTCGCGAAAGGTTTTCTACAAGTTCAAGGTGTTGACTACGATGAGACTTTCTCTCCCGTAGCGATGTTTAAGTCCATTCGGATTTTATTAGCAATTGCTGCGTTTCATGATTATGAAATATGGCAGATGGATGTCAAGACTGCGTTCCTCAATGGCAACATTGATGAAGAGTTGTATATGATGCAACCCGAAGGTTTTGTCGATCCTAAGGATGCTGATAAAGTATGCAAACTTCAGCGTTCCATTTATGGACTGAAGCAAGCATCTCGGAGTTGGAACCTTCGTTTTGATCAAGTGATCAAGAGCTTTGGATTTGTTCCAAATTGCTACGAAGCTTGTATCTACAAGAAAGTGAGTGGGAACTCGGTGACATTTCTAGTACTATATGTGGATGACATATTGATTATTGGAAATGACATTAACATGCTTAACGATGTGAAGAGTTATTTGAACAAGTGTTTTTCAATGAAAGACCTAGGTGAAGCTGCTTATATATTGGGCATCAAAATCTATAGAGATAGACAAAGACGCCTGATAGCTTTAAGCCAGAGTACATACCTAGACAAAGTTCTGAAAAGGTTCAGAATGGATAAGGCAAAGAAAGGTTCAGTGCCTATGTTTTCAGGTAAGATATTGATCAAGGCTCAGTGTCCAGCTACGGTAAATGATAGGGAAGCTATGAGCAAAGTGCCTTATGCCTCGGCCATAGGTTCTATCATGTATGCCATGCTGTGTACTAGACCGGATGTGTCCAATGCTCTTAGTTTGACGAGCAGGTATCAAAGTGATCCAGGAGTGGAACACTAGACAACTGTGAAGAACATCCTAAAGTACCTAAGTAGAACTAAAGAAATGTTCTTAGTCTATGGGGGTGATGAACAGCTCGTCGTAAAAGTTACGTCGACGCTAGTTTTGACACCGACAAGGATGATTCTAAATCTCAGACAGGATACGTGTATATTTTGAATGGAGGAGCTGTGAGCTGGAGAAGCTGCAAGCAAAGCGTGATCGCGGGATCTACAGTAGAAGCAGAATACATGGCTGCTGCAGAAGCGTCAAGTGAAGGAGTTTGGATCAGGAACTTCATCACTGAGCTTGGCGTGGTTCCAAGCACATTGGACCCACTGGAGATATTGTGTGACAACACTGGCGCCATAGCACTTGCTAAGGAACCAAGATATCATCCAAAGACCAAGAATATCAACCGCAAGTTTCATATAATCTGAGATTATATATCAGATGGAGATCTGAAGATTAGCAAAGTATATACATATCTGAATGTTGCAGATCCATTGACTAAACCTCTTCCATGTGTAAAACATGATCAGCACCTCAGTGCCATGGGTGTGAGATTGTTGCCAAATGTAAACTAGATTATTGACTCTAGTGCAAGTGGGAGACTGTTGGAATTATGCCCTAGAGGCAATAATAAAGATGTTATTATTATAATTCTTGTTCATGATAATGTTTATATTCCATGCTAGAATTGTATTAAGCGGAAACTTTAATACTTGTGTGGTTTGTGAATAACACCGTGTCCCTAGTACGCCTCTATGGAGTAGTTCATTGATCAATGATGGTTAAGGTTTCCTAACCATAGACATGAGTTGTCAATTGATAATGAGATCATATCATTGGGAGAATGATATGGTGGACAGACCCAAACTAAGCGAAGCAATTAGATCGTGTTATCGTGTTCGTCTTTGCGAAGCTTTTCTTATGTCAAATATTGTATTCCTTAGACCATGAGATAATACAACTCCCTGGTATCGGAAGAAAGCTTTGAGGTCATCAAACATCATCCTATGAGAGGGTGATCATAAAGGTGTCTCTCAGGTGATCGGGAAGTATCTGTTGAGTTGTATGTATCGAGATGGGATTTGTCCCTCCCAAGTCGGAGAGATATACTTCGGGCCCACTCGGTAATCGATATCAACTCCGCTTGCAAGCATGTGGTTAAGGAGTTAATCACGAAGTGATATCAGATTACGGAACGAGTAAAGTACTTGCTGTGAACGAGATTGAACTAGGTATGACGGTACCGACGATCGAATCTCGGGCAAGTAAAATATCGCGAGACGAAGGGAATATATATATGGGATTGATTGAATCCTGACATCGTGGTTCATCCGATATGATCATCGATGAATGTGTGGGAGTCAATATGGGTTTCCAGACCCCGCTGTTGATTATTGATAGAAGATCATGTCTGCATATTCTCGAACCCGCAGGGTCACACACTTAACGTGTCTCGATGCTAGGATATATTGGATAATTGGTTTATGAGTTTTTGTTCGGAGTATCGTATGGGATCCGGGACATCACGAGAGGTTCCGGAATGGTCCGGAGAATAAGTTTCATATAAGACAGTGCAGTTTTTTGGAGTTCGGAATTGTTCCGGGTTAATCGGTATTGTACCGGAAGCTTCTAGAACCTTCCGGAAGGGGACCAACGTGGCCACACCTTCCGGGAGGGGGCATGGGCCTACGAGGGAGTGCCCTGGCCGCATTGGGCCAGGGGCACAAGGCCCCATAGGGCCCAGCCGGCCAAAGAGGGTTTAAACCCTAGATAGACCTTCTAGAAGGGGGGGGGGGGGTTTCCTTGCCCCCCACTCTTCCTCCTTTGGGGCCGCCGGTTTGGGCTTGGGGGAGGGGCTAGGGCTGCGCCCCACCCCTCTATATAAAGAGGGATGGGGGCGCACCACCCCCTACACCTTCCCCTCCAACCCTAGCTGCCCTGCTGCCCTCCTCTCTCCCTCCCGACTGCTTGTAGGCGAAGCCCTGCTGCAGAAATTCTCCACCATATACACCACGCCGTCGTGTTTTAGATCCAATCCGTCTCTCCACCATACTTGCTGGACCGAGGAAGGAGGAGACGTCGAGGTGCTGCACGTGTGCATCTCATGGAGGCATCGCCACTTGTGGTGCTAGACCGGATCGGATCGCGAGGAGGAGAAGCGAGTACGACTACATCACCCACGTTCCGACGAACGTTCCGCTGTGCGAATCTTCAAGGGTATGAAGATCTAATCCAATCTCTCTTGTTGTTTGCATCTCCTAGATTAGATCTTGGCTTTCCCTCTGTTCGCATCCGTAGAAAATTTTGATTTACTATGGCACGAAACCCTTCAAATATCTCCAGTGGGTCCAAGGCGCTTGGAACCACGCCAAGCTCAGTGATGAAGTTCCTGATCCAAACTCCTTCACTTGACGCTTCTGCAGCAGCCATGCATTCCGCTTCTAATGTAGATACCGCGATCACGCTTTGCTTGCAGCTTCTCCAGCTCACAGCTCCTCCATTCAAAATATAAACGTATCTTGTCTGAGATTTAGAATTATCCTTGTCGGTGTCGAAACTAGCATCGATGTAACCTTTTACGATGAGCTGTTCATCACCTCCATAGACTAAGAACATTTCTTTAGTCCTATTTAGGTACTTTAGGATGTTCTTCACGGCTGTCCAGTGTTCCACTCCTGGATCACTTTGGTATCTGCTCGTCAAACTAAGAGCATTAGACACATCCGGTCTAGTACACAACATGGCATACATGATAGAACCTATGGCCGAGGCATAAGGCACTTTGCTCATAGATTCACTATCATTTACCGTAGCTGGACACTGAGCCTTGCTCAATATCTTACCTGACAACATAGGCACTGAACCTTTCTTTGCCTTATCCATTCTGAACCTTTTCAGAACTTTGTCTAGGTATGTACTCTGGCTTAAAGCTATCAGGCGTCTTTGTCTATCTCTATAGATTTTGATGCCCAATATATAAGCAGCTTCCCCTAGGTCTTTCATTGAAAAACATTTGTTCAAATAACTCTTCACATCGTTAAGCATGTTAATGTCATTTTCAATAATCAATATGTCATCCACATATAGTACCAGAAATGTCACTGAGCTCCCACTCACTTTCTTGTAGATACAAGCTTCGTAGCAATTTGGAACAAATCCAAAGCTCTTGATCACTTGATCAAAACGAAGGTTCCAACTCCGAGATGCTTGCTTCAGTCCATAAATGGAACGCTGAAGTTTGCATACTTTATCAGCATCCTTAGGATCGACATAACCTTCGGGTTGCATCATATAAAACTCTTCATCAATGTTGCCATTGAGGAACGCGGTCTTGACATCCATCTTCCATATTTCATAATCATGAAACACAGCAATTGCTAATAAAATCCGAATTGACTTAAACATCGCTACAGAGATAAAGCCTCATCGTAGTCAACACCTTGAACTTGTCGAAAACCTTTCGCGAGAAGTCGTGCTTTATAGACGGTAACATTACCGTCCGCGTCCGTTTTCCTCTTGAAGATCCATTTGCACTCAACGGCCTTTCGGTCGCTAGGAGGGTCCACCAAAGTCCATACTTGGTTTTTGCTCATGGATTCCAATTCGGATTTCATGGCCTCTAGCCATTTCTCAGAGTCTGGGCTCATCATCGCTTCCTCATAGTTCGCAGGTTCACTGTCATCTACTAACAATACAGTTAAGACAGGGTTGCCGTACCACTCAGGAGGGGCACGCGACCTTGTCGACCTGCGACGTTCAGTAGTAGCATCATCCAAGGCTTCATGATCCTTGTCATTAGCTTCCTCTATTGTTAGTGCAGGCGGCACTGGAACAATTTCAGGTGCTGCGCTACACTCCAACTCAAGAGAAGGTTCAACAACCTTGTCTAGCTCTACTTTCCTCCCACTCACTTCTTTCGAGAGAAACACCTTCTCAAGAAAGATCCGTTCTTTGCGACAAACACTTTGCCTTCGGATCTGTGATAGAAGGTATACCCAATAGTTTCCTTAGGGTATCCTATGAAGACGCATTTCTCCGCTTTGGGTTCGAGCTTGTCTGGCATCAACTTCTTGACGTAAGCTTCGCATCCCCAAACTTTAAGAAACGACAACTTAGGTTTAGCACCAAACCACAGTTCATACGGTGTCGTCTCAATGGATTTAGATGGTGCCCTATTTAAAGTGAATGCAGCGGTTTCTAATGCATAACCCCAAAATGATAACGGCAAATCAGTAAGAGACATCATTGATCAGAACATATCTAATAGAGTTCGATTCCGGCGTTCAGACACACCATTGCGCTGTGGTGTTCCGGGTGGCGTGAGTCGCGAAACGATCCCGCTTGCTTTAAGATGCGTGAGAAAATCATAACTCAAATATTCACCTCCACGATCGGATCGTAGAAACTTAATCTTTCTGTTACGATGGTTTTCCACTTCATTCTGAAATTCTTTGAACTTTTCAAATGTTTCAGATTTATGTTTTATTAAATAGATATACCCATATCTACTTAAGTCATCGGTAAAAATGAGAAAGTAGCGATATCCACCGCGCGTCGAAACACTCATCGGTCCGCATACATCGGTATGTATGATTTCCAACAAGTCCGTTGCTAGCTCCATCATTCCGGAGAACGGGGTTTTGATCATCTTGCCCATGAGGCATGGTTCGCATGTGTCAAATGATTCAAAATCAAGAGACTCCAAAAGTCCATCAGAATGGAGTTTCTTCATGCGTTTTACAACAATATGACCTAGACGACAGTGCCACAAATAAGTAGTATTATCACTATCTACCTTGCATCTCTTAGCCTCAATGTTATGGATGTGTGTTTCATCCCTTTCGAGATTCAGAAGAAATAAACCATTCACAGCAGGTGCATGACCATAAAAGATGTTACTCATATAAATAGAACAACCATTATTCTCAGATTTAAATGAATATCCGTCTTGCAATAAACACGATCCAGATATGATTTTCATGCTCAACGCAGGCACATAATAACATTTATTAAGGTTTAAATCTAATCCCGAAGGTAAAACTAAGGAGAGCGTGCTGACGGCCATCACATCAACTCTTGATCCGTTGCCAACGCGCATCGTCACCTCATCCCTCGTAAGCCGCCGTCTATTCTGTAGCTCCCGTTTCAAGTTACAAATATTAGCAACTGAACCAGTATCAAATACCCAGGCACTGCAACGAGGGCTAGTAAGGAAAACATCAATAACATGTATATCAAATATACCTTTGATGGTTCCAGCCTTCTTGTCCGCTAAGTACTTCGGACAGTTGCGCTTCCAGTGACCCTTGTCCTTGTAATAGAAGCACTCAGTGTCCGGCTTAGGTCCAGACTTGAGCTTCTTCTCAGCAGGGGCAACGCGCTTGCCGCTGCCTTTCTTGAAGGGCTTCTTTGCACACTTACCTTTCTTAAAGCTGGGGGGCTTGTTGACCATCAACACATGATTATCCTTTTTGATCTCCACCTCCGCAGCTTTCAGCTTAGCGAAGAGCTCAGTGATCGTATCAGTGGAACCAATCTGATTATGAGTCACTACAAAACTTTTGTAGCTATGAGGGAGTGATTGCAGAACCCTGTCAATCTTGAGCTCCTCTGGAATCTTGCAGTCCAGTTGCTCAAGGCGTTGAGTGTAGCCCGACATCTTTATGGCGTGCTCACTAACGGAACTCCCTTCCTCCATCTTGTAGTTAAAGAATTTCTCAGAGATCTCATATCTCTCAGAACGGGCCTGAGTCTGAAACATAGTTTTCAGTTCCTCAAGAATCTCAAAAGGCCCGGGGTAATCTTCAAAACGATTTTGAAGGTCCGATTCCATAGCAAGCAACATGGTGCTCTTAATCACACCATAATCATCTTTGCGCGACTGATAAACAGCTTTCTCATCAGCCGGCGCATCTACAGCAGGGGCGTCATCTAGCGCATTCTCAAGGACCTAGTCCTTTTGTCCGCCAGCGAGAATGATTCTCAGATTGCGGAACCAGTTGGTGAAGTTAGACCCATTGTGTCTAAGCTTTTCTTTCTCAGCAAAAACGTTGAAGTTGAAGTTGGACTTAGCCATTTGATCTACAAAATTTGCAAGTACATTTAGACTATGTTCATGATAACTAGTTCAACTTAATCAAATTACTAGATGAACTCCCACTAAATTCAACATCCCTCAAGTTGTTTAGTGAACATGATCCAAATTCACCACACCTAATCCGATCTTCACGAGAAGATATGTGGTTTCAATGGTGGACAATGAAGTGTCGATCATATCATTCATATGAATCATGCTTAACCTTTCGGTTCATGTGTTCCGAGTCCATGTCTGTACATGCTAGGCTCGTCAAGTCAAACCCAAGTATTTCCGCGTGTGCAAAAACTGGCTTGCACCCGTTGTATGTGAACGTAGAGTTTATAGCACCCGATCATCACGTGGTGCTTGAACACGACGAACTTTCGCAACGGTGCATACATGGGGAGAACACAGTTTTATCTTGATCTTTAAGTGAGGAATCATCTTATAATGCTATCGTCACGATCTAAGCATAATAAGATACATAAAAGGATAAACATCACATGCATATAACTTTATGTGACATGGTATAGCCAATCTTCGCGCAATGATCTCCATCTTGTGCGTGCTGGCATGATCTCCATCACTCCACCATGATTGCCTCCACCACAAATAGCAACTACAACTATTGCTAACTACTTAGCGATAAAGTAAAGCTATTACATGGCGTATAAGAAGTTGACACACAGGTCATACACAATTATAAAGACAACCATATGGCTCCTGCCGGTTGTGTACTCATCGACATGCAAGTCGTGAAACATTACAAAACATGATCATTGCATACAACATACACATCACATCTTGGGCCATACCATATCACAGAAAACACTCCCTGCAAAAACAAGTTAGACGCCTCTACTTTGTTGTTGCATGTTTTACGTGGCTTATGGGAGTAGCAAGCTAAGAACGATTCTTACCTACGGAAAGACACAACAGTGATATTGTGGTTGCCAAACTCCGGTGTAAATCCCATGACAACTATAGTGAGAGAAACTGACATCCACCAGCCGCATGTGTGGAACAAGCCACACGTCAAGTGCGGAGCCAGTCTCGCGAACGATGTCGTGTAAGGTTGGCCTGGACCGCTTCGATCTCACTATCCCGCGTCATAAAAAGTTCACAAACAAGAGGCTTGCAACAGAAAACATCAACGCCCGCAACAAGCATGTTGCGTTCTACTCGTGAAACACATCTACACATAGATCTAGCTCTGATACCACTGAAGGGTTTCGCAGCATAGTAAATCAAAATTTTCTACGGATGCGAACGGGGAAAGCCAAGATCTAATCTAGGATATGAAAACAACAAGGGGGAATAGATGAGATCTTCATACCCTTGAAGATTCGCACAGCGGAACGTTCGACGGAACGTGGGTGATGTAGTCGTACTCGCTTCTCCTCCTCGCGATCCGATCCAATCTAACACCGCAAGTGGCGATGCCTCCGAGAGATGCACACGTGCGGCACCTCGACGTCTCCTCGTTCCTCAGTCCAGCAAGTGGGGTTGAGAGATAGATTGGATCTACAACGCGACGACGCGGTGCAAGCGGTGGAGAGTTTCTGCGGCAGGGCTTCGCCTACGCGCAGTCGGGAGGGAGAGAGAGAGGAGGGCAGCAGGGCGGCTAGGGCTTGAGGAGGAGGTGTTGGAGGGGTGCGCCCCCATCCCTCTTTATATAGAGGGGTGGGCGGCTGGCCCTTGCCGCTCCCCCAAGCCCTAGGCCGGCGGCTAAGGAGGGAGGAGTGGGGGGCAAGTTTCCCCCTCCCTTCTAGAAGCTCCCCTAGGGTTTCCTAGGTGTTTGGCCGGCTGGTCCCTATGGGGCCTTGTGCCCCTGGCCCAATGCGGCCAGGGAACTCCCTCATTGGCCCATGCCCCCTCCCGACAAGTGGGGCCACGTTGGTCCCACTCCGGAAGGTTCTAGAAGCTTCCGGTACAATACCGATTAACCCGAAACAATTCCGAACTCCAAAAACTGCATTGCCTTATATGAATCTTATTCTCCGGACCATTCCGGGACCTCTTGTGATGTCCTGGATCTCATTCGAGACTCCGAACGAAAACTCATAAACCAATTATCCAATCAATCCTAGCGTCGAGACACGTTAAGTGTGTGACCCTTCGGGTTCGAGAATATGCAGACATGATCTTCTATCAATAATCAACAGCGGGGTCTGGAAACCCATATTGACTCCCACACATTCATCGATGATCATATCGGATGAACCACGATGCCAGGATTCAATTAATCCCATATATATATTCCCTTCGTCGCGCGATATTTTACTTGCCCGAGATTCGATCGTCGGTATCGGCATACCTAGTTCAATCTCGTTCACAACAAGTACTTTACTCGTTCCGTAATATGATATCACTTTGTGATTAACTCCTTAGCCACGTGCTTGCAAGCGGTGTTGATATCAATTACCGAGTGGGCCCGAAGTATATCTCTCCGACTTGGGAGGGACAAATCCCATCTCGATACATACAACCCATCAGATACTTTCCGATCACCTGAGAGACACCTTTATGATCACCCTATCATAGGATGACGTTTGATGACCTCAAAGCTTTCTTCTGATACCAGTGAGTTGCATTATCTCATGGTCAAAGGAATACAATATTTGACATAAGAAAAGCTTCGCAAAGATGAACACGATGACACGATCTAATTGCTCTGCTTGATTTGGGTCTGTCCATCATATCATTCTCCCAATGATATGATCTCATTATTAATCGAAAACTCATGTCTATGGTTAGGAAACCTTAACCATCATTAATCAATGAGCTAGTCCATAGAGGCATACTAGGGACATGACGTTGTTCATAAACCACACAAGTATCAAAGTTTCCGCTTAATACAATTCTAGCATGGAATATAAACTTTATCATGAACAAGAATTATAATAATAACATCTTTATTATTGTCTCTAGGGCATAATTCCAACAGCAACCCCTTGAGCGGAAACAACATGACCAAGGAATACGAGCTCTTGTAACCAGAACTCACATTTAGAAAACTTAGCATAGAGACGATGTTCTCGAAGTTTTGTTAACACCAGACAAAGATGTTCAGCGTGCTCTTCTTCAGTCTTGGAATAGACCAAAATATCATCAATATAGACCACGACGAACTTGTCAAGATACTCCATGAAGACAGAGTTCATGAGCCGCATGAAAGTGGCTAGAGCATTGGTAAGACCAAAGGACATGACGGTGTACTCGTAAAGACCATAACGAGTGGTGAAAGCAGTCTTTGTAATATCTTCCTTACGGATCTTTATCTGGTGATACCTTGACCTTAAATCCATTTTGGAAAAGACAGTGGCACCACTTAACTGATCAAATAGATCGTTGATCCTAGGGAGAGGATACTTGTTCTTGATAGTCACAGCATTGAGTGGGCGATAATCCACAACCAGACGTGGTATATTAGTATCCCGCTTCTTGACAAAGATGGTAGGACATCCCCAAGAAGATGTGCTAGTCTGAATGTATCCTTTTCCTTCTAACACCTCTAATTGCTTCTTCAACTCCACAAGCTCATGAGGAGGCATACGATAGGGTCTTTTAGAAACAGGAGTAGTTCCAGGAACTAACTCTATGACAAAATCCACACTTCGATCAGGTGGCATGCCAGGCAACTCCTCAGGAAAGACATCCGGGAAATCACAGACCACGGAAACATCTTGAATCTCCAATGGAGGTAGAACTTCAAGAGCATACAACTCTGCTTCAGGAATAGAGACAGCTGAAGGAGATAGTGACCCTACGGTCCAGTACTTGACTGTTATGCCAGCAGGACTAGTCAGAGTCACGGACTTGGTTGTACAATCGAGAATGGCTTGATAACGGGTCAACCAGTCCATGCCCAAAATGATGTCAATATCAGTTGACTTGAGGGCGATCAAAGAAGTGGGAAAAAGTTGAAATGCAACTTCAATTAGATTCCCATGACTAACCATGGTGGAATGCCAACTAGAACCAGGAGACTGAACTAGCAGAGGAACATATAACCCCTCAAAACTTATCCCATGCATTTGAGCAAAAGCTTGTGACAGGAATGGATGCGATGGTCCAGAATCAAACAAAACTTTAGCTGGAATTTGATTGATACGAAGCGTTCCAATGATGATGCTTGGATCTTCCTGAGCCTCCTCAGCAGAGATATGGTTTAGGCGTCCTTTTCCAGCACCTGGATACTTATCATTCTTCTTTGGTGGTGTTGCCTTCTTAGCAGCATTCTTTTGAGGACACACCTTTGTAAAGTGACCAGGCTGGCGACAATTGAAGCATATAAAACCTGATGCATTGCCAACAGAAGGATAGATTGATCCACCAGCATTGTTTGAGGTAGAATTCGGACGCGGAGCGTATCCAGAAGACCTTGGAGTATAAGGAGCACGTGGCACAACACTGTAAGGCACGAAGACACGACGCTTCTTATTACCAGAACCTGCCTTGTTGTACCCATCCTGAGGACGCTTACGAGTTTCTTCATACTCCACTTTCCCACTCTTGGCCTTCATAACCTTGTTGACAAGACCTTGGAAGTTAACAAAGTCCATGAGATGGATATCACGACGAATCTCAGGATCCAGTCCCTTGCGGAACAGAGCTTGCTTCTTAGCATCAGTGGAGACCTCTTCAGTAGCATAGCAGGCAAGACGATTAAAGTTGCGCTGATAATCACACACAGAACCAGTGCCCTTCTTAAGCTTGAGGAACTCCTCCCTCTTTTGATCCATCAGACCCTCCGGAATATGATAAGCTCGAAAGGCTTCAGTGAAATCTTGCCATGTAACAACATGTTGAGCTTCTTGCATAGCCAAGAAATTTTCCCACCAAGAGTTAGCTACTCCCTCCAGATGATAGGCAGCAAAAGTCACCCAATCAGCTTGAGCAACATGACCAACCTGAAGTTTGCGCTCCATGGTGCGAAGCCAGTAGTCCTCATCAAGTGGCTCAGTGGAATAGCTGAAAACTGGCGGAGTGAGACATGTAAAGTCCTTGATTCCAACTTGATTGTTCTGGCGTTGAGTAGTGTTGCACTCGATCCTTTCAAGGAGCCTCATGTTGTCAGCACGATTGGTTTCGTACATGGCCATGAGTTGAACCATGGACGGCGGTGGAGGAAGGTTGGAAGATTCACCCTCATTTGCGACACCCCGAGCATGAGCACGGGTACGGGCATGAGAAGTGTCACCCATCCTAAAAGAACAAGAGGAAGGTTAGACAGAGAATCCAAAGGAACAAGACGGAAAGATGAACAAAGAGTACTTGATATAAAGGTATCATCTTATCAAGCATGGTACTATCAAAGGATACTAATGTATACCCTAACCAGCTGACTTACAAACCATAACAATGGAATGCTAAGATGTTACACATCAAGCAAAACTGAGATATCTCAGAACTCTAAGAATAGCAACCAAGTACGGAGTACTTTTTAGAAGAACAACCCCAAAACCACGATCCTAAAAGTTTTGAGATATGAGGTAAGGAATGAAAACCTTTTCAAACCAAATAAGGTAAGAGAAACTCCAGCAACAGAAACACACCAGAGGAGGAGTAAAAAGAATCCTAGTCAGAGTTTCTGCAAATATCTTTTAACTTTCAAATAGTTTTGTCAACTTCTAGACTCAACATCGACCAATAAAAGGGTTTCCTACATGCAGTCCTGCTCTGATACCAAAACCTGTAGCACCCCGCGGGGTTAGGGTTAAACCAACCTCAGATCACCATCTAAGATAAGTTCAACTCCCAAACACGGAAGATCACAATATGATTCGGTAACATTACAGAACACAGGGGTTCAACAACATAAGTTTAAGCTCTTAACAGAGTGAGATATTAGAGTTATTACAAACCAGAGGTCAAAGACCCAACATTACATCACACAGCGAAAGCAAATTATGTTGTTCTACACAACAAATTAGAAAAAGGCCTAAGAGGCCATAAACAAAAGCGACGTCCATCCCATAGTCCTCAGGCTGCTACCTGGGACCCCCAACTACTCGTCGATGTCAACGTAGAAGCCACCTTCAGTTGCAACCAGATCCTCTATAGAAAAACAACAATGGCGCAAGGCTGAGTACGAGAATGTACTCCACAAGACTTAGATAACCTAGTATCTACATGCTCTGGCTAGAAAGGCTTTCTCTGGATTTGCTTTTGCAGAAAGCAATCTTTATTTGTAAACATGAGAGAGAAGAGGCTCGTCTACTTAGAATCTTTTAAAAGGGATAAGATAGCAACTTCTTCATATTGTTCATCATATCTCGATAACTACCATCTTCATTAGAACCTCCTATCTAGGATCACCCCCTCGACCCAGAGGAAGCGTCCGTAAGCACACGTGGATCAACAAGTTTTACGATGGTTAAAGTTATCTATGATCTTAGAATCTGGTCAACAAGCGTTCATAACCGTGAACACGTCTTTTCGAAAATATTAATACCCTGCAGGGGTGTGCAACTTTACCCACACGTATCAACCGACTCTTAGTGCCAAATATTATTAGCCCTCTTCCTTGGAGGGCCGGTAGAGGGTGGTTAACCATGACCTTTACCTTGCTTTCGCCGAGACCATGAGTCACGCAATAAGTATGATTCCGCCGTAACGGGTCAAATCCCGAAGCTGGTACTTAAAGATGTGAGGCGAGGTTGGTTCACCAGGAGCTCCATCGACCCAAGAAATCGCGGCCACGCTTCCCTACCTCCTCTTTCGAAAACGTTTTCAATGTGTATGCCAAATGGAAAGCCCGAACTATGTGACTCATGGAATCTACTAGGCAAGTTATTCAGTCGAGGGGTTCCCAAGCCCCGTGTGGTTGTACGCTCATATCGGTTCCAAAGGCAAGAACTCAGTTCCTAGTGGTGGAGAGCATGGGACTACAAATACCACACCCAATGTGGCCTCCCATACAAGCCTTAGCATGATTAATTAACTCCTTTGCTGATGTCACCATCTCCGAGCTCACTAACTTCCGTGGCACCTCTGACTCATCATTGAATAAATCAGACGTTGTTACTATGCATGGCTAAGCTGTCGGTAGAAGAAGCTCTACAACGCTCACATGCCAAACCTAGGTATGCTAGGAGCAGTGGATCAGGAGTATAAGGCTACAAAAGGGAAACAATGCAGCAGATAGGTAACACTAGCTACTGACAAAAGACCACATTTGGAATCGTGTGCATCAAAGCGAGAAAGTAATATACTTTATAAAACATGGGTTCAGAATGAGAGGCTACGCTTGCCTTGTTAATCAGAAGACAGGTATGGATCTTCGGTGTTGTTGACTTCAGCTTCGGGTTCGGATCCTATCGCGAAGAACCAATACCGGAAAGAAAGGCAACAATCAAGACATGGCATCGATGCAATGATCAAACAAGGATGATGATATGACAAGTTGAATTGCATTGAAATGAAACCCTAAAACATGCTCGGCAATTTAAACGGGGTTCCGAGAGTTGAAAACCCTAATTCGGGAAACTCCAGAAACACATGAGAGGGGTGCAGTTGTTATTCTAATTAAACTTGCCATTTAAATTGTTGAACAATGCATGATTATAGCTCCATTAGATAGTTCTCATTTTTCTGAACATTTTGATATATTATTTGTATTTTTCTGAAATACAGATTAAAAGTTATTGAATTTACAATATTCAAACAATTTCTGAAATTAATAAAACAACTTATTTCATCATGCTGACGTCATAATATAACCCTGGGCTTTTGTTACCAAAACTGAACACAACCACAGTGACTGACTGGTGGGGCCGAAGCCACATCAGCAGCCACATGCGCAAAACGGGTTCAAGGCTTTACTCACTGAGGCTGGGGCTACCCACACCGACTGGTAGGTGGGCCAAGGCCACGCAGGCAGGCCACACGAGTGCCACGCGGACCTCGCTGGAGCACGCGTCGGCCAGCGGCCAGGGACAGCGGAGGAGGGCGAGATGGGACGCGCGGATGGGCGGCTTCGGACAAGCGCTGCAGGGAGAACCTAAAGGGGGAGGCGCCGCCGGTTATTGGTCACCGGAGCAGCCTCCACGACGATAGACGGTGGCGGCGGTTGCAGGTCGGTGGCGCGGCGTCGGCACAGAGGAAGAGGAAGCAGGCAGAGGGTGCCCTGAGCACCGGAGACTCACCACGATGCTTGTAGGAGGGTTGAGGAAGGTCAAGCGAGGCCGGAATGGATGGTGAGGAGCTCGTCAGACCTCGTCGGTGTTGAAGAGGAAGGAGTCGATGCGGCCGATTGGGGGCGTCCCAGCCCGATTCCTTCGGGGAGGAGGAAGCTCGCGCCCAGGCGGAGCTAGTGGCGGTGTCAGATGGGCGAGGGGAGGCCGGAGACGACGGCTAGCCGGTGGCCATGGTCGCTAGGGTTCGGTCAGAGGAAACTGGGGAAAGTGGGAGGGGATAGGGTTCATCCGGCGGCGACAGGGGGTCTTATAGACGTTGCCGACGTCGGTAGCGTTCATCTTGGCGCAGGCGGGCATCGCGGCGTGGTCGGACAGCGACGGCAGCGACAGCGAGCAACTCTCCTCGCTGGCGTCCTTCTGTCGACGAAGAAGAAAAGGAAGAAAAGAACGAAGGGGTACGGACCTTCTCCTGGGATGCGGGTGGGCTGACCTGGGCCGTGGGAGAGAGAGAAAGGGGAGGAGGCTTGCTGGGCTGCGGCCTAGCTTGCCCTCTGGCTATATTTTTTTTAACAGAAACTATTCCTTTTTCTGATTTTGATTTATGTTTGTAATTTCAAATTCACTTACTGTTTTAAATCTTTTCAAATTACTAGGAGTTTTCATAAAACATATAAACTATTGTGGGGCCCTTATAATCAATTGGGCTTCACAATTGATACTTTCCAAAATTTCAAACACCATTTGGATATAGTTTCAAAGAGAGGGAAGGTTTAGGGTTTGGATTTTTATTCAACACACTTAAACTCATGCATTGCTTAGATGATTTAAATATATGCATGCCATGTTTAAGTACTAAGTAA
The DNA here is from genome assembly GCA_916181665.1 of Avena sativa. Classification (NCBI taxonomy): domain Eukaryota; kingdom Viridiplantae; phylum Streptophyta; class Magnoliopsida; order Poales; family Poaceae; genus Avena; species Avena sativa. The sequence goes on along the minus strand of OV702279.1, from coordinate 40,309,688 downwards.
ATATATTACAAACATGGGCTGTTACAATAGAGTTCCGCTACCCCGCCACCACAAGAAACCGCGATTCGGAACCAGAAACTCCGTTCTGGCACCCTGCCGGGACAGGGAATTGGAGGACATCATCGCCATCATCATCACCGACGCCTCTCCATCAACCATCCATGTTTCCCCCATCCATGAGTGAGTAATCCCCCCTTGTAGGCTATGGGGATGGTAGGGATTGGATGGGATCTATCATGTAATTGAATAAGATTGTTAGGGCATGGTGCCTAGTATCTTTGTTAGTGCTTTTTGACATTGTTGCAACTTGTTATGCTTAATGATTGTCACTAGGGACCGAGTGCCATGATCTCAGATCTAAACATGTTATTGATTCATGATGATAGTATTGTTCGTGATCTTATCTGCAAGTTTTTTACACATATCATTGTCCCTAACCAAAGGCCCCGAAGTGAAAAGAATTGGGACAACCGGAGGGGATGGCTGTGATATGAGGATCATATGTGTTTACGGAGTGTTAATTCTTTTCTCCGGTACTCTATTGAAAGGAGTACCTTAATTGCCAGTAGATTCCCTTGAGGTCCCGCTGCAACGGGCTGGCAGGACAAAAGATGTTGTGCAAGTTCTCATTGCGAGCATGTATGAATACATACGGAACACATGCCTATGATTATTTAGTACTTGGATGCTTTATCTTATTTATCTGCAAATGCCCTAGATCTTGATATTTCATGAATAGTCTTGTTCATGCAACGCCCGTCCATCCATCCCTATGCCTACCACACTCAAATCCTACTGTTTGCTACTATTAGTACTACCTCCTTTATTTTCCTGCTGCTGTTACTTTGCTATTGCTACTACAAAACTGTTTCTACTGACAAACTACTGTGAGGAAGACTATTTCCAGGTGCAGCTAAATTGACAACTCAGTTGTTAAGGCTTATAAATATTCTTTGGCTCCCTTTGTGTCGAATCAATAAATTGGGTTATACTACCCTCGAAGACTGTTGCGATCTCCTATACTTGTGGGTCATCAACCGACCTTACACATACTCTTATGCGAGACGGGTTCAATGCTCGACATACGGCTTGTATCGTATAAGTGGCTATGGGGTGTCTGTCTCTCTCAATAATTGATATAGCATTTACAAAGGAGGGCCGCAAAAGGGGTGTAGTATAAACAATTATCTAATCAGCGTGGTGGTTGAAAGTTCGTAGCCAAGAACGGTTCTTGCGCGAAAGCCCTAACAGCCAAGTAAAACTTGCAAAGATAAAGTAGAGGGGGATTTCAACTTGCAGGGTCTGACTTCCCGTGCGAGTGCAAAACGGGGTCCAAGTTTCGTGTAATCGCTGGGTTTCGCAAACTTGGGCTGCCAATCACTGAGAAGGCCCATTTCGAGCAGAATTCGTCCCACCCTGCCAAATACACACTTTCCGTCAACTGCCCTGTGAAGGAGACGTTCGGGACCTCCATGTCACTACTATTTCGGTGACATGAGCGCCAAGTCGGCAACCACGTAGGCAAAACAAGGAACTAGACCTCACACCTTAGAGCGTTGATGAAATTCACAAAATCACTCCCTCCTTTGCATGAACCCTAGCGCCGTCGGCAGCAAAATCCACCCTCCACCCAGAATGATCCCTTGGGACATTTGCCTTTTGGTGCCAAGTTGTTGCGCCCTCTCGCTGATCCCGAGCCCTAATGCCACATGCTATGCCCACCGTTCCGAGGAGCTAGCCCACCTCCATCGCCGGAGAAACTGAGCAGCATGGAGGATGGCAGATCATCGTACCCTGAAAGAAGTGTTGGATAAATGCAGGTGATCTACTCTTCTCTTTGCTTTTCACACTAACTATAACTGCAAGTAGTCTATTGACCTGAAAGAGATAGATTGAACCTAAAATTGTTTGCTGACTGAACACTGATAGACAAGTTCTTATTTTTTGTCCCCAAATTTCTCTCAACTAGGGCCCCCTAGAGGCCCCTTACGTGGTTTCGGTACGCGTCAATTGCGACAAAGCGCAATTAGCAAATGTGAAGGTCAAGTGGAATTATGGTACTTGTGTCGCGATTAAAGAAGCACCGACGCATATTTACATATCCCTGGTATGGTTGCTGCTCTGCGTAAACATATTGAAATGGGGACGACACAGATTGCACGGTTCAGCTTCATGGATGAACAAGGCAGAAATGTTACTATAAAGCGTGACAGTCAGATGTCTGGGTTGCTGAAATGGTGTCCAAGGGCTCGAATGTTTCTCCTGGAATGTAGAATAGTGGATGTGGAAGATGCTTCCACTCCTAGTGGCCCTGCTATTCAAGCTCAGGGTGGTCTGACTCGAAGCCCCGCTGATGTTAAGCAAAATGTGGTTCCTCGTCCGCGCCATGCTTTTGCAGCGCAACCTCCTCGTAGGAGTGCCTATTTTTCCGTGGTGCAAGACCCTGTTGTGGATGCTGGTCGTGCTTCTGTTGTGGAATCTGTTGGTGTTGTTGCTCAGCCTGCTACTGACCCAATCCCTCTTGCGAAAAACTAAGGCTTCAGGAGTCCGCCCCGCTGTTGTGGAATCTGCTGGTGTTGTTGCTTAGCCTGCTACTGACCCAATCCCTATTGCTGTTGCGCAAACTAAGGCTTCGGGAGGCCGTCTAGCTGTTGTGGAGTCTGCTAGTGTTGTTGCTCAGCCTTCTACTGACCCAATCCTTGTTGCTATTGCGCAAACTAAGGCTTCGGGAGGCCGCCCCGTTGTTGTGGAATCTGCTGGTGTTGTTGCTCAGCCTGCTACTGAACCAATCCCTGCTGCTGTTGTGCAAACTAAGGCTTCGGGAGGCTGCCCCGCTGTTGTGGAATATGCTAGTGTTCTTGCTCAGCCTGCTACTAACCCAATCCCTGCTGCTATTGCGCAAACTAAGGCTTCGGGAGGCCGTCCCGCTGTTGTGGAATCTGCTGGTGTTGTTGCTCAGCCTGCTACTGAACCAATCACTACTGCTGTTGCGCAAACTAAGGCTTCGGGGGCTATCCCGCTATTGCCAGAACTGCCGGTGTTGTTGCTCATCCTGCTACTGATCCAATATCTGCTGCTGTTGCGCTAACTAAGGCTTCGCGAGGCCTTCGTGCTGTTGCTATTGCCAGAACTGCTGTCTTGGGTGCTGGTCCGCCTCGAACCCATGGTGAAGTTCAGCGTGCTGCTACGTCTACTCAAAGAACAGTTGTTGAGGAGCAAGACCATGGTCTGGACTCTGATACTATCATCGAACCTCTCGGTGGTTTTGGTCCTAAGGAAACTGGTGATGGCAAGGTACACTTTCGTATCGGTGTCGAGAAGTTCACTGAAAAATTAGATGATGGCACAAAAAAATTCGTCGATGACGTTGATGTAATCATTGACACATACGATCCTGAAGTGGTACAGATATCTGAACCGATAGTAGTGTTACATGAGAAGGTGGAGTGGGGGTCCTCCCAGGAAGCACATTTGACATTTTTTCTTACAACAGCAAAAATGCTATAAAAGTGAAAGTTGCCAGTGATTTAGCCATACCAATAAGGGCCTGTTTGTTTGGGATGTGGCTGGCTGGCTGTGGCTGGCTGTGCAGGGAAAGCTGCTATGCAGAAAAGCTACTTCTCTGAGTTTGACTGTTTGGCAACTTGGCTGGCTGCATGGCTGTGTGCTAAGGAATTGTCTGTAATATCCCTATAATTAATATAACACGTAAACTTAACTATTGAAGTGCATAAATTCATATGTTATTATTACATACCATATGTCACATGTTGGTTAGTCAAAACTACATATCCAATCATTAAACAAATAAAGATAGTCGCGTAATGAACATAGATACATCCACACCGATCATCTTCTTCTAGCATTGTACAATGTAGTAGCGATGCGATCACGCGTTGAGTTCATGTCTACTATGTGTAGTCCACTCGGAGCAGTATCACCGACTGATGTTATTGATTGCCTTTGGACCTTAGGAAGGTAGTCCTCATATGCATCACACTGATCAAACTGCTTGTTGCGTAAGTTGGAGTCTCTAATGAAATTGTGAAGCGCTATGCAAGCAAGAATAATTCTTTTCTGAGTAACCAGACCATAAGAAGGAATATACTTCAATATGCGCCACTTGTTTTTCAATATACCGAAGACACGCTCGATAGCATTCCATAGTGATGAGTGTAGATAGTTGAAAATCTCTTCCCTATTTGTTGGTCTCCCTTCTCGACGAAAATCTGGTATGTGTTCTGCTTGTAAGGAGCTAAGAACCCTTTTCTATTTGGATAACTAGAATCAACAAGGTAATATGTATCTGCACATGAACGAAAAAAAATCAAACATCAACGACAATGCATTTGTAACTATGTGTGTACCATGTAGAAAAAGATATAGAATATTACCACCAGGTGAGGTCGGAAACTCTATTGGACACTTCTCAATGGAGCAACAACAAAGGTGAATCTCAAATCGAAGTCACATATTGGTAGAATATTCTGTGATGTGTAACCATGCCTTCCTGTATGGTTAACCACCTCTTCTGCAGGTACTTCAACTGGAATGTGCGTGCCATCTATGGCGCCAATGGCATCTTTGAAATGAGGTCAGAAGCGTGCATCTTGAAGTCTTGGATGCACATCCTTAAAATCTCGATCTACTGTCTTTATGTTATCCTTACCCAACTTGTACAAGCAATCCAAAACCATGTGAAACTTCCTATGAATTGTTTCAGTTGAACGACAAAAATGGATCTCAACTTGGCTAAATGACCGTGGTCCTCCAACCATCCATAGAAACATAGCTAGGCATTCAACAGATGACATGTATCTAGTTGACTTTAACCCATAGCTAGAAACTAGAAGGTTGTGCAATGCATGAAACACATCAGGGTACATTCTAAACATTTTGTAGCATCTTTTCCTATTTCCAAGTTGTTCATTCACCCATTCAAGACCAGTTTTTTCTGGAACCCTCCTAGGTTGTTTATTCAAGTACTTCTGACAATAGAGATTACCGTAGTATCCCAACACGGCAAGGTCATGTACCATTCCGAGCAACTGCTGTGTCTTTTCTAGTTCATAGTCACGATCATCACCACCACCATCCATCTACAAAATAATTAGAACATGTCAAAATCAGTAAATGCTTCACAAAATAATTACTAGACATGCAACAATCAGCAAATGCTTCACACAATAATTACTAGACATGCAACAATCATCAAATGTTTCACACAGCAATCAGCAAATGTTTTACAATGATCACAAATAGTCTGGACAAAATAATTAGAGAAAGAATAATAACAAGTAGTCTCCAATGAATACATAGTACGCACAAGTTCTGCAATGACAACAAAGCAATTATACATCTACTTGTTCATCTCATCATGTGTGCTCTGGAGCCAATCGAGCCTGCCCGCAATTGTTGCAAATGTTGCGAACACCTCTCTATGATCCCTATTCATAGCTAGCTTGCCAGCAGTGTACATGATAGAAGTTCCTTCACTCACTCCACAATCTCGAACCATTCCTAAAAACTCCTTCATAGTTGGGACCTGATCATCCTTGCTACTAGATCTTCCTTTAGTGTGCCTTGATACAATTGTGTTCAGTGCATTGTTGTAAGCCGAGAAAAAATCCTTCTCCACATGCTTGCGTTTCCCCATTCCCATTTCATTCTCTACATGCTTGCGTTTCGCTATTTCATTGTTGTAAGGCGAGGTATCATCATCAAGCATTATTGGAGCCTCATTGCCATTTCCTTCTTCCTGACCTACAATGGCAACTGATTGTCCAGTGACATGTGCCTTCCTAAACATAACATCCTGTTGTTCCAAGTTGGGAGGTGGACCATTCCTAAATTTTGGGCAAATATGCAAATAAGAACATAATAGAGAGATCAATTCTATGATCATAATAACAAATACAAAGAAAATGCAAGTATAGAAAATGGTAACTTACAGCTAGGTGATTCTTCCACCAATCATCATATGCATCCATAGTTTTTGTTATAGGTTCTCAACCAAGCCCGGTCGCATTTTGCATTTCCATCCACCCCATGTAATCCTTCTTTAAAGCATCCCATTTGTTCTTGAATTGTTTCTGCATTAATATTTCCCCTGTTTTTTTTTGACAAATTTGTCTCCAAGATTCTTGTACCCCTTTCTACTCAAGCAACCCCCATACCTATTGTTGCCGTTCACTTCCTCCATACACATGTCATAGAAAACTCTAGTGTGGTATGGATCCCAAACCATCTTTGACATTTCAGCAAGACCAACACGTAGCAATACTACAACAAGCAACATAATTTCAGCAAGACCAACACATTATTAACAGCAAATAACCTCACATTACTAGCAGCAAACATCATCAAATTGTACATCAGTACCACAAGTGACATTATTAGCAGCAAATAACCTCACAATACTATCAGCAAACATCATCAATTTCTACCAAATAAACTACCTGAAAGTGGCTAAAGGGACAGTACCACAAGTAACATCAGCAAATAAGCTACCGCTAAAGGTACCACAAGTAACAGCAGCAAACATCAGTACCACAAGTACAAATGATTGGTCCTAGAGCATGGTGACCCTCTATGTTTAAACTAAAAAAATTCTAAGTTGACGTCGAGGTTTGTGGTGTGATTGTCATTTAATCTTCAAGATCCATACTCAAGTATATAAAACGCCATACGTGTATGCGATTGCAAGAATTTATGTCCATACCATTTTATGTTTATAAAAACATATATCAGAAAACATTAGTAAACGCCGTACATGTATACCATTTTATGTTTGTACATCAGGAAACATTAGTACCACAAGTAACTGGGGCGAGACATAGCAAACATCAGTACCGGTCAAAATAGCATTACTGTGGACAATGGTCTCACCTCCTGGGGCGAGATCGACCGGGGACGAGGTAAGGCGGTGTTGGCGGCGGAGGGAATCAGGCGGGGACGTGGATGAGGTGTCCTGGCCCGGCCGAGGGAATCAGGCGGCTCCGGAAATCTGGCGGTGGCGGAAAGATGGGCGGCGACGTGGAGCACGGGTCGAGCGGAGGAGGGCTAGCTGCGGAGAGGTGATTCGGTAGAGAGGTGGAGGAAGGCCGGCAGGGAGGAGGCAGGCCGCCGGTGAGCTGGCGGCGCTGGCGAGCGGCAATGGTAACGCGGGTGAGAGAGCTATCTGTTCGGGGGACTCGGGAGGGGAATGTGCGGTCATGTGTGTTTTTCTCTGGGGCCGGGATATGTTGGGTTGACACCAAGGGTGGCATTCTAGTGTAAATTTAGCTGAACGATATGTCCAAATATAAAAACGGTTCGGTGGCTAAAGGGAAAAGCTACGGGAAGCTGCAAAAAGCACACCTGGACGTGCTTTGTCTGGGGTGTGTATTTCCTAGAAGTATTTTGGCAAAAGCCAGACATACAGCTGCCCGTTTGTTTCGTTTTTTTGGCTTTTTCCAGTGGAGAAGTGGTCAAAAGCCCAAACAAACACCCCCTAAGTAGGATGAGTCGAACCAAACGGGAAGTGTACATGTTCGTGCGTCTACTAACGGTTGGACGGTAATTTGAGGTCGGCAATGATAATGATGAACTTGTAGAAAACATGATTGACCTGATGGATGGCCTCGCTCGTGGTTGTTCGAGTGAAAATAGCTTCGAACAGAGGAGATACTTACAGGGGAGCAACATAAAGAGGAGCAGGAAGAGCATCTCCAGAAAGAGCACCCCAAGAAGGCCATCACCAAGCAGACCACGCCAAAGAAGAGGACACCCAAGAGTTGAAGGATCCACGCCGCAGAGTACACCCCTGAGATCCGGTTATAATGCAACACCAAACAGTTGCAGGAAAAAAGATAAGAGGGCCAGACCGGTGGTGAACGAGGTGGTGAAAACACCCAGGAGCAGCAACAAAAAGGCTAAGGTGGCTCGCACAGAGGATACTACACCCAATAGTAGCGACAAAATTGCTATCTTGAAGAGGAACACGCCGCAGAGGTCCGACAATAATGCCGACGCGAAGGAGAACACACCCAATAGTCGCAGAAAAGATGCTAGCTTTAAGAGGAACACGCCGTAGAGGTATGGCAATAATGCCGTCGCGAAGGAGAACACACCCAATTGTCGCAGAAAAAGGGATAATTCAAAGGGGAACACGCCACAAAGGTCAGGCAATGATGTCGGCATGCAGGAGCCAACACCCTTGAGGGGAAGCAGGAAGGATATTACACTGAGGAGTAGCAGCAAAAAGGTTAGTTTAGTGAGGAACACAACGCAGAGGCAAGCCCTAATGGGGCTACCATCACGAATGATACCATCAGGAAGGAGGATGTACACAAGAAGAGCAAGCGGGTTCTGTACAGTAGAGATGAAATATAATCTGATTACTATTTATCTGCTAACAAACATGTGATGCATGACGGTGTAATACCACCCCGTGTGGTTGTAGAAGCACCAACAGAGCGTTTGGGAGAAAATAGAGTTGCTGGGGAGGTAGATTGGGCCAATGTTCTGGTCCATGTAGGTGCAAATGATGGTGTAGTCCCACCCCCGGGAGTCAATACGATGTGTGCAGTACTAGGCATTAGTGAGGATGGTGAACATTGTGAATCAGATATAGAAGATGGCACTGTGGAGCATCAAGAATCCGGTGATGATGAGATCGACGAGACACTTAAGGATGGGGCTGGCATTACAGTTGATGACTTGGGTCCCGACATAGACGAGATGATACATGACCATGAGGATCGTATAATTTCGGTTGGCACCGAGTTCAGGATGTTGTTCCAGCATTTTTGTATCAAGGGGGAGTTCAATGTTCATAGACTGGAGAACACTACCTAGAGGTATGAGGCCATTTGCAGGTTAAAGTGGAAGAATGGACAGGTGGTGATACCTTGTCCGTGCATGATCGCAGCCAGAGCCCTACCCGCTTTAAAGGCAATTATGGTATCCTAGCAATGAATGGAGCAAACCATTTCAACTTTATCATTTTTCACTCAATAATATAAGTAAATTTGTTGTGTAAGATCTATCTAGGAACTCCCCTTATGCTGTAAATTAATTTGTGTTGCGTATGAACAAATTGGACCCTCCCCACATGTGTGCGATAGGGAGCATGCTGAAATCCTCAATGGCTAATACGGAGTGGGTGGCTTTACAAGCTATGTCCATACTAAAGCATAACCCATGGAGACCGCGAAGAATATTCAGAATAAAGTCATTGCTCAGTACAACATTGTCCTATCGTATTACACGGTTTGGAAAGGTAAAGAGAAAGCTCTAAAAATCTTGCATGCGGATTGGATTAATAGCTTCAGGATGCTGTACAACTTCAAGGCTGAGGTACAGGCTAGGTCTCCAGGGAGTGTTGTGGAGATCGACAATAAATCGAAAGGTGGTAAAATTTATTTCAATAGATTTTTCATGGCACTTAAACCTTGCATCCAGGGATTCAAGGACGGATGTAGGCCATATCTGAGCGTAGACATTACTGTCTTAACTGGCAAATGGAAAGGCTGCCTGGCATCTGCGAAAGGATTGGATGATCACAACTAGATGTTCCTAGTGGCATTCAGGCTGTTTGATACAGAGACAAAGGAAACCTGGTTTTGCTTTATGAGACAGCTCAGGAGATCAATATGACAAATGGATCCATTGGCTATATCCATAGATGCATGCAAAGGGATGACGAATGCAGTGAAGGAGGTGTTCCCACGAGCTGAGGGTATAGAATGCCATGCCCACCTAATGCTCAACCTGTACATGCACTATGCAGGAAACGTATTTGGTTACATGTTTGCTGCTGCTAGATATTACAGAGCTAGGCGCTGCGAATATTTCATGAGCAAGATTTTTGCGGAAGCCCTAGATATTCCCCAGTACTTGGCCACACATCATTCGCAACTATGGAAGAGGAGTCAGTTCAACCCTGACATCAAAGTTTATTACATAAACAACAACCTAGCTGAATGCTTGAATAACTGGGTGAAGGACATAAAAGTCTGTCCTGTTCATATGTTGATGGACGACATACGGGGTATGATCATGAAGCTTTTAAATATAAGGAGAGAGATTGGTCGGAGACCTAGAGTCCATATGCTACTGCTTGTTGTACATCAACTGCATAAGAGAAGCTGAGGGCTTGGTCATCTTAGGGTTCTTCTGTCAAGCAGCAACAGCTATGAAGTGGTTGATATGTCGAAAAATGCCACAGGGATGTTGTGAACATCGAGCAGCAGGAATGCACCTGCTTAGATGTAACACCCTTAGATCGTCCCTATGCAAGTCTTAGCGATTCCCGCCAAACCCGCATAGAAACAATTCAAAGGTGCCCACCAGGCACTTGCGTGTGGGTGGAAAACGAAGTAATATCATTACACAATAGTCCATGATGGAACCCATAGAACATCTATATACAACAAGTACTCAAAGGGTCAAGAATACAGTGATACAATACAAAGATCCAAATCGCCTTGAAAACTATACGACATTCGAGTATGGATAAGATGCAAATTGGGATAAGATCCCTAAAGAATAACCAATGGCGTCCATAACCCTGCCCAGGCCAAGCCCGAAGGGTAACCCTGCGAACGACGTCGATCTCAAACCTGCTAAACAAAAAGGGGTGCCAACAAAGGGAAAAGGAAAAAGAGAGAGCGGTCAGTACTAAGGCCAGTACACGGCGAGTCTTAGAATTCGGCGTTCCATGCCTACATAGGTATGGTGGACTCAAGCGGCAGCACAACATGCACTAAACAACCTACAGAGACTCGAGGCAATGGTCGACTATCAGAAAGAGATGAGAAAGACCTATTCGGAACCAACCTAATACTACCCCCAATCATACCCATCTTGGTATTTCCTCCTCGAGACCAAACGAGGAAGCCATGCCGAGGAAACTCACACGGTTGGCAGTTTCATCCATTTATTCCATGGTGGTTATCCAACTTACTAGTCATATCGGATACAAGTCATATTATAACAGTAAACTTTAGTTATAGTTGTCTATGATCGAGAAATGTGCTCCAAGTCGTCCATAACCGCGGACATGGCTTTTCGAAAAGTCTAAACCCTACAGGGGTGCACTGTAACATCCCAAAAATATTAAACTTAGATCATCAAACTCTAATCATCAAAATTAGGGTTAACAAAAACTTTTCCAACTAAAAATATGAAAGCATTCATATGTGTGTGTATTCAAAATTTGGATTCTTTTGAATTGCCATGGTTCTGCGTTTCTTTGCCCGTAAAATGATTCTTAGGTGAAATAAACATCATCTAAACAATCCCCAAACTTTTCCCAAGGACAAACAACTCAAAATAAGCAAACGAAGTGAATGGTCATTTTTGCCAAATTAACTCTCATGCCTACTTTGGCTATCTCCAGTTTTCAAAACTCAACAGAAACATTTGTGGATCTTTGCACCCCTTGATAGTACACATAATAAGGTACCAAGGCCCACTTTGTGATCATCCAAAAACATTCAAATGCTAAGTTTAAATGAAATTTTAAAATTGAATCTATCTCATATGGGAAGATCCCATTATTTCAAAAACCACTCAAACAAGTTCAATTTTCAAAACCCAAGCACCCACAGAATCCTCAGCACATGCCTAGCACACCCACCAAAAATCTTTTCAAAATTTAAAATAAAGTTTCTTTTTTTTTGAGGATATTAACAGTAGGAAAGACTCCTACTGCCTCATTTTCATTAATAAAGGGTCAGAATCTGTATGGTTACATATGTACACAGAGACAGAGGATGGGGGAGAGACTCTAAAAAGTCAGAAAAGATAAATCTAGGAGTACAAGAAGGTTTACAAACTATGAATAATGCTCTTGATAAGTGGATGTAGCTCCTCTTTAGTCCTATGAATCAACAATGACAGATCAGCAACAAATCTTGACTTCCAAGCCTGAACTGAGGGTTGTATGTTATTAAACCAAAGATTGTTTCTCTCTTTCCAGATGTTCCAAGAGCCCAGCAAGGTGATTTCCATAAACAGCTTTTTATTCCAGCTCTTTTTTCCTTGCTCAATGATCTGGAGTCTAGAGTTATTCATAGTCCAAGAGATGTTAATTGAACTCCAGCAATCTTGGCTAAATGGGCAATGAAAAAACAAGTGTTCAATTGTTTCCTCAGTATTGTGATTACACATAAAACAGTCATATCCAGTCCCCAATGTATAATGTCTTCTTATTAACATGTTTCTTGTATTCAATCTGTCAGACATAATTAACCACCCAAAGAACTTCACTTTTGCAGTGCACTTGGATTTCCATAGCCATTTGAAGGATATGTGTGGATTTATATTTCTGAAATTGAATTGATAATATTTGCTGGAAGTGAATTCTTTGTCTCCCCAAACATAGCTCCAAGTGTCTTGTGAATGTTCTCTTAGTTCAATATCTCTACAGCTATTCTGAATGTCCCTCAATTCAGCTAATGCTTCAGGTGATAAAGGGAGGTAGAAGAGTTGTGTTAAACTATCAGCTGTAAGAAACTCCTGTACAGAGATATCTTCCTTCCTAGCATAAGAGTAAATGGTTGGGTGACTCTCTTCTAGAATGGTTACAGTCCATTGATCCTTCCAAAACAGTGTGATAGCCCCATTACCAATAGAGCTTTTAGCTATTCCTCTGAATAAATGTGAAAGCCTAGAAACATCTCTCCACCAGAAAGAGCCACAGGGTCCAGAAGCATGAGGAACAATGTTGTTGTAATATGCATTCCATACTAGGGAGACCCAAGGTGTGTCAGTCTTATTATAGAACTTATGCAGGAATTTAAGCAACAGACCTTCATTCTGAATTTTAAGGTTTAGAATGCCAACACCTCCTCTACATTTGGGCCTACAAATCATATCCCAAGCAGCTAAAGAATTACATTTTTCCCCCACTTCAGTTTTCTTGTTCCATAAACAGTGTCTCTGAATTTTTTCTATATGCCCCACAATCTTCTCTGGCAGTTTGATTGCACACATTGTGAAAGTTGCAATTGAGGCCATTAATGAGTTAATCACAGTAACTCTCCCACTATAAGACATCATCATGAATGAGGCAGAGACCTTTCTTTCAACTCTGTCAATCAGTGGCATAAGATCATAAACAGTGGGTTTAGTGGTGCCAAGAGGAAGCCCCAAATAAGTGAAAGGCATTTTGGCAATTGCACATCCTAATATATCTGCAATTTCCTGAGATAAGTTATCAGCCAGATTTATTGGAATTAGGTGTGACTTATGAAAATTAATTTGTAAACCAGTAGAAACAGCATAGTTCTGAAGAATCCCTTTCATTATCTGTATTTGATCTTTGTCTGCTTGCATTATAATCAAAGTGTCATCTGCATATTGAACCACAGGAAAATCCTGTCCAAAATCAGGGGAGAAAGGGGCCCTGAGTATGTTGTCTCTGAATGCCTTATTGATTGCAGATTGTAGTAAATCAGCAGCAAGCACAAAAATAAGGGGGGACAAAGGGTCCCCTTTTCTAACTCCTCTTTTGCAATGAAATTGCCTCCCAGGTACTCCATTGAGCAAAACAGCAGACATTCCAGTACCAAAAATAATTTCAATCCATTTCAACCACTTATCATCAAAACCCATCTGTTTCATAATTTTCATCATAGCCATATGATCAATGGTATCAAAAGCTTTGGCAAAGTCCAATTTGAGTAAAATAATCTCTTTCTTAGAAGCTTCACATTGATATAAAAATTCAAATGCCCAAGCAAGGCAATCCTGGATATTTCTGCCTTTTAAAAAACCATATTGATTTCTATGAATAATCTTCAATATAACCTTTTGTAGCCTATTAGCCAAGATCTTTGTTATAAGCTTCAGAACACAATTAAGCAGGGTTATTGGCCTAAAATCATTGATAGATTCAGGTGATCCTATCTTTGGAATGAGTGTAATATGACCATATTTATACTTTCTAGATTCAGATCTCCTTCATAGAATTGAAAACATAAAGAATAGATATCTTCCTTGATGATGTGCCAACATGTTTTGAGGAAGAGACCATTAAAACCATCTGGACCTGGGGCTTTATCACTTGGCATCTCCTTCACTACCTTATCAATTTCCTCTCTAGTAAATGGTAAGGATAAAACCTCAAGGCCCTCAGTAGGAGTAATCAGATGATGAAGATTAAAAAGCATGTCAGGCTGTGTAGATGTGCCCAGTCTTTCTTTATAGGCTTGATAAATAGCATTTTCTTTATCAGCATGCTCAGTAACAAAAGAACCATCTGAGAGTTTGAGTGATGCAATATTATTCTTTCTATATCTTTTAGTAGCAAAATTATGAAAGAATTTTGTGTTCTCATCTCCAAACTTTGTCCATCTAACTGTGCATCTTTTCTTCCAATAGGCATTCTGATATTGTAAAAGTCTTACAAGGTGAGCTTTTAAAATTCTCCTGAAATTTGCTTCCTGACAGAATAAAGGCCTTTTGTCCTCCAGATTATCAAGTTCAGAGAGGACTTTATTGGTATTTGCAATACAAGTGGACAACTTTGAGATTGATTTGCTCCAAAATTTCAAGTCATATCTCAGCTTTTTTAGCTTTGCATTAATGTTTGCAGCACTGTTGGATTTGTGAGTTGGCTTACTCCAGCATTTTGCAACCACTTCTAGAAATCCAGGATGAGCAACCCAAAAGTTTTCAAATCTAAAAATCCTACTACCAGGGATCTTAGTCTGAATAGAAACAACACATGGAGTGTGATCAGAAGTTGGTTTGCCTTGTGTGGAAACAACTGTGTTAGGGAAACTAGTTATCCAGTGAATGGAGGTGAAAAACCAATCAAGTTGCTCTAATAGAGGGTCTTGTTGCATGTTACTCCAAGTATATTTTCTTCCTTTAATTGGCAATTCAGTGAGATGTTGCTCTCTAATGAAATCATTAAAGATGAGTATGTCATTAACATTCCCCCCAAGTTTATTCCTATTTGCAGGAGACCTAATAAAATTAAAGTCCCCCATTAGGATCCAATCTTCATCATCAGGAATGTGCACCTCAAACATCCACTCAATAAATTTTTCCCTCAATTCACCATTACAAGGGCCATAAATGTTAATTAATGTCCAAGACTGGCCAGAATGTGAGGAAGTGAAATGAACAGAGAGAGCAAACTTTTCACAATGCATGACCATTCCAGAGAAAATTGTACTATTCCATATAATAATGAGGCCACCAGAAGCCCCCATGGAAGGCACAAAGACAAACTCATCAAAATTTGCTGGGCAACAAGATTTAATAAACTGCAGATCAAAATCCTCCTTCTTTGTTTCTTGCAGGCAAATAACTGAACATCCACTAAATTTAATAGCATTCATTAAGGCTAATTGTTTTTCTCTAGCATTAAGCCCTCTGATATTCCAGCACAAAATAATCCATTGTTTAGGTAGTGACATTATTACAACTCAAAAGTAAAGAGACCAAAGTAAAAAATAGACAGGCACTAGGCACTGTCAGTATTTTCCTTCTCCTGCCAGCCTTCCATAAGCTTCAGAGGAGTAAGATCTTCCTGAGGTACCCCACAAAGGGATATTCCAATAGACTGTAGTACTGGGATTGGTGTTGCAAGGAGAGTCTTATCAAAGATAAGATTGGTATTCCAATAGTCCCCCATTAGGATATTCAAATAAAGTTTCTTGCGGCCATTTCATCAAACACTTGGCAGGCAAATTTAAACCAAATCAAATTCACTGTTTTTAATAGTGTTTTGGGCCTAACTTGTTCCCTCTCTGGTTGCAACTAGTCCTTAGTAGATCATCTAGCTCCTTTAACTATCCTTAGCATCACTGTAAGCAAGCCTAGCCATCAATGGTGAGCAGGACAAGAGCAAACTTGCCACCCCGTTGTCGCCGGCGAGCTAGAGGCCACACTAGCCTCGCCAACCTTGTCTGGGAGCTAGCCAGCACCCCACAACCACTCCTTGTCCCAGCCTCGAGCAATGCCAGCCACTGGACCACACGCCACGCTCATGCCAAACCTCTCTGCGACCATGCTGAGAGTGCGCCCGTGCGCCACGCTCGACCAGCACCCCCAGACCGCGCGCCGCCCTCGTCGCGTGCCTAAGTGATCGCCAGCACTCCAGCACCCTGCCAGACATGCCCGTTCGCTGCCGCGCGGACCACGCTTGTAGCACCCCGGGTAAATCACTACTAGAAAATCGCTTGGTATTTTTGTTTTGTGCATCATCATGACATCATCATGCATCTAATTGACTAAAACTATTTTTCTTAAAACCTAGTTTTGCTTTCTACAAAGATCCCTCTCTATTTCAAAAGTAATCCCCGGACCCTTCTAGATATTTTGTTCGACTAAAAGCAAATTGCACAAGTCTTTTGAATAATACATAAAATTTTATATTATTTTTAGGAGGCAGCCAGCCAGGCCCAAAAGCCCAGCCGGCCACCTCCAAACCTAACTCTAATTCCCCTACCCAAACCCTAGCACCTAGTCCCTGCCTAAACTACCCCTGCCGCCACACCCGACCCACACACCACACACTGGAACCGAAACCACCCACCTACACGCACGCCTGACCCAACCCGTGGACACACACCACGCACGCACACCCCCACCTCCCGATCGAACTCACCACGGCGTGACCCGCTCCCCTGATCCCGCTCCATCTATTCCCTGCTGGCCCCACCTGCAACCCCACCCCGCTCCTCTCTCCTCGCGATCCCCTCTCCCTAGCCCGACAACCAGCGCCGCGTCGGCCTCCACCGCCCACCCTGCCTTCTGGCCGCCGCCACCACACTCATCCTCGCTGCCGGGGGAGCCTCTCCTCCCCCAGGTTCCACCTCCGCCTCCCCAGGCTCCTCTCCGTCGCACCTCTCTTCGCTGCTCGCCGCCATCGCCTCCTATCTATGCTGCTCGCCTCCGCCCGTCCTGCTTGCTGCGCCCCTCCCCCCGAGCAGAGCCGCCGGCGGATCCACTGGCGCCGCCGCCTCTCCCTGCCTGACCCCATCTGCCCCGAGACCACCGCCCACATCTGCACCCTCTGCGCCGCCATCGACCGTCGCCTTCCGCCGCCAGGGAGCCGCCCGCCGCCCTCTGCCTCGCCCGCCACCGCGAGCACCTCCTCGTCCGCCGGCCTCCAGCACCCGGCCCGCGTCCGGCCCATCCTACAGCGCGTCCTGGCCTCTGCACCACCGACCCTCTCCTCGAGCCGCTGCGACCTCCACCGTGCGCTCGTCTCCGGCCTCGTAGGCCCCTTTGGCCATCGCTGCAACCTGCGCGCCGCCGACCCCGCCATCCTCTGCACCCTGCTATGGACGTCGCCGCCCTGCAACCCCTTCTCGCTGCGAGAAGCCATCATCTGCGACCCCGAACCACTCCTGGAATCATGCAAGCCTCCGTGAGGGCTCCCTGTAGCGGCTCTATCGAGTCATGTTATGTGCAGTTGGAGACCAAGAACAAGGAGTACCGACAAGATATCCAATCCTGAACCCTCAACAAGATCGCCTTTAGGAGCCGTATGAACCCGAAGGTTGCGACAAGATCTCCCCTGCCAACAAGGCCGGTTTGATGCCGATGGTTCTGAGGGATGCACATGGTGCCACTCAAGCCCTCCTTCATGGATACGGTGACGAGATCCTTGCCCCGAAGATCCCTGGAACGCCAAGGACTACCTCGCGGATCCGAAGTCTGCAGACCAATCCCGTCGAACCCCTCGAAACCCCAAGACCGTCATTCGATGTGTGACCCCGAACCTATAGCCCTATTTTATAAAAAGTTGTATATCTACTCGTTGCATGTAAATTGTTCATACTCGCATACATATCATGTGGTTTGGGGGCCTTATGCCGATTCACCTTATAATTAAATATGGGGTCATATGCGGGCTTATCTAGTCTTATATTGGCCCCAATTAAATTTATGTAGCGAACCGGTGATATATTTTGCCATGTTAAGACAACATTTAAATTGTGGGGTATCTAAACCATATGAACTTAATAATTAAATGTCGGGACCCCGGTTCCGCTTAATATGATCTAATTGCATTGCACCTTTGCCATGTCATACATCATACATGCATCATGCCCGATTTTCTACCATAGTATTAAATAGTCCATCCGGTGTTTCTTCTAGTGCTTTGCTTCTTCACGGATTAGGCCGATGAGTTGATGTGAGTGTCGACCCGATCTTCGGATGATCCTTCGGCAATGTTTTCAGGCGAGCATCCCTTCCCCTTCTACCTATTTTGTATTTATAGTCTTTATTTCATCCTGTTGATCTATTGCTATCTGTGTTGCGATGCTCTAGTTTCCGTACCCGTGATATCCCTTGCGGCCTTATATTGCCTTGGACACACCCTATTACCTGTTGTTTGGTAGATAGTTGGACCTGCGCGTCGTAGTCGCTTGCTCAAGTGCTGTTGCGTGTCGTCAAGTACCACAGTTGTTGGAGTATTGCCGCATGTTTAATGTTGGAGATGATCATGGCTTTAATTATTGTTTAATAACTAAAATTGAAGTAGGTAAATAATGCAGAGGCACAGGTTACTCGCATACATATCATGTGGTTTGGGGGCCTTATGCCGATTCACCTTATAATTAAATATGGGGTCATATGCGGGCTTATCTAGTCTTATATTGGCCCCAATTAAATTTATGTAGCGAACCGGTGATATATTTTGCCATGTTAAGACAACATTTAAATTGTGGGGTATCTAAACCATATGAACTTAATAATTAAATGTCGGGACCCCGGTTCCGCTTAATATGATCTAATTGCATTGCACCTTTGCCATGTCATACATCATACATGCATCATGCCCGATTTTCTACCGTAGTATTAAATAGTCCATCCGGTGTTTCTTCTAGTGCTTTGCTTCTTCACGGATTAGGCCGATGAGTTGATGTGAGTGTCGACCCGATCTTCGGATGAACCTTCGGCAATGTTTTCAGGCGAGCATCCCTTCCCCTTCTACCTATTTTGCATTTATAGTCTTTATTTCCTCCTGTTGATCTATTGCTATCTGTGTTGCGATGCTCTAGTTTCCGTACCCGTGATATCCCTTGCGGCCTTATATTGCCTTAGACACACCCTATTACCTGTTGTTTGGTAGATAGTTGGACCTGCGCGTCGTAGTCGCTTGCTCAAGTGCTGTTGCGTGTCGTCAAGTACCACAGTTGTTGGAGTATTGCCGCATGTTTAATGTTGGAGATGATCATGGCTTTAATTATTGTTTAATAACTAAAATTGAAGTAGGTAAATAATGCAGAGGCACAGGTTACTCACATACATATCATGTGGTTTGGGGGCCTTATGCCGATTCACCTTATAATTAAATATGGGGTCATATGCGGGCTTATCTAGTCTTATATTGGCCCCAATTAAATTTATGTAGCGAACCGGTGATATATTTTGCCATGTTAAGACAACATTTAAATTGTGGGGTATCTAAACCATATGAACTTAATAATTAAATGTCGGGACCCCGGTTCCGCTTAATATGATCTAATTGCATTGCACCTTTGCCATGTCATACATCATACATGCATCATGCCCGATTTTCTACCGTAGTATTAAATAGTCCATCCGGTGTTTCTTCTAGTGCTTTGCTTCTTCACGGATTAGGCCGATGAGTTGATGTGAGTGTCGACCCGATCTTCGGATGAACCTTCGGCAATGTTTTCAGGCGAGCATCCCTTCCCCTTCTACCTATTTTGCATTTATAGTCTTTATTTCCTCCTGTTGATCTATTGCTATCTGTGTTGCGATGCTCTAGTTTCCGTACCCGTGATATCCCTTGCGGCCTTATATTGCCTTGGACACACCCTATTACCTGTTGTTTGGTAGATAGTTGGACCTGCGCGTCGTAGTCGCTTGCTCAAGTGCTGTTGCATGTCGTCAAGTACCACAGTTGTTGGAGTATTGCCGCATGTTTAATGTTGGAGATGATCATGGCTTTAATTATTGTTTAATAACTAAATTGAAGTAGGTAAATAATACAGAGGCACAGGTGGGCAATAGATGTTATTTGGTTGTTAACCGCCCACTAGTGTCCCGTAGGACCCCGAGTTCTTGACACCTGTTCCGAGAACGAGCGCGCTAACCACAGGTGGGGTGTATGGGCACCCCCATCGATTAGTACCTGATTTCAAAGTATTGAACTGGGGGCCACAAAGTAGTTTGGAGCTTTATTACTATTCTGTACTTATGCCATGCTTTACTGCTTTATTTAAGATTGTGTGAGGAGCACCTATACTGTTTAGGTAAGCGGAGTGTTTTCGCGGTATCGACAAGCCCAGTCACACTTTCGGGTTCCCAGTCGTTTACAGCCACTGACGCAAACCCTGGGTCTGTTCCGGAGCCGGCCAACTTTGTTGCGGGTAGCTTAGTAGGGTGGCCCCCATGTACTTGCTTTGGGTCTAGGAAACGTCATGACTTAGGCCCCGCCGACATACCGATGGGTGTATGTTAACTGATCTGGCAAAAAGGGTCGAAGTGCGTGTGGATACTTTGGTGCACCCCTGCAGGGTTAAATCTTTTCGAAAAGCCGTATCCGCGGTTATGGACGACTTGGAGCACAGTTCTCGATCATAGACAACTATAACTAATGTTACTGCTATAATCTGACTTGTATCCGATATGACTAGTAATCAGCTTCACTACAACAGAATGGCTAAATAAAAGTACCAACAACTGCTGGGTTTGGGGATATCTCATGCTAATTGTATCTGACTAGTAAGTGTCGCAACTACAACAGAATGGTTAACTAAAAGTGCCCACTGCTTATTCTATCAGGATGACCATCTATACCTGACTAGTAATTGCTGCAACGATAACTGAATAAATAAAACTGCCAACTGTGTGAGTTCCTCAGTTGACTTCCTCGTTTGGTCTCGAGGGGGAAATACCAGGATGGGTATTGTAACACCCTCAGAATCGGCCCTATGCAAGTTTAAGCGAAAACCGCCAAACCCGCATCGAAACGATTCGAAGGTGCCCACCAGGCACTTTCGTGCGGGTGGAAAACGAAGTAATAACATTACACAACAGTCCTCGATGGGACCCACAGAACAGATATATATATAACAGCGACTCAATGAGTCAAGAATAAAGATATAATATACAAAGATCCAAATCACCTTGAAAATGATAGAGCGTCCGACTACGGACAAGATGCAAATGGGGCTAAGAGCCCTGAAGAATAACCAATGGCGTCCATAACCCTGCCCAGGCCAAGCCGGAAGGGTAACCCTGCTAACGACGTCGATCTCAAAACCTGCTTAAACAAAAGGGGTGCCGACAAAGGGCAAAGGAAAAAGAGGAGCGTCAGTACTGAGGCCAGTACACGACGAGACTAGAATTCGGCGGTCCTCGCCTACATAGGTATGGTGGACTGCAGCGGCAGCGTAGCATGCGCTAAACAACCTATAGAGAATCGAGAAAACAGGCGGCTATCAGAGAGGGGTAAGGAAGACCTATCCGGAACCAACCTGATACTAACTCCAAACAATCCCATCCTGGTATTCCCCTCGAGACCAAACGAGGAAGTCAACTGAGGAACTCACATAGTTGGCAGTTTTATTTATTCGGTTATTGTTGCAGCAATTACTAGTCAAATATAGATAGACGTCCTGATATAATAAGCAGTGGGCAATTTTAGTTAACCATTCCGTTGTAGTTGCAACACTTACTAGTCAAGTACAGTTAGCATGAGATATCCCCAAAACCCAGCAGTTGTTGGTACTTATATTTAGCCATTCCGTTGTAGTGAAGTTGATTACTAGTCATATCGGATACAAGTCAATTTATAACAGTAAACTTTAGTTATAGTTGTCTATGATCAAGCACTATGCTCCAAGTCGTCCATAACCGCGGACACGGCTTCTCGAAAAGATTTAACCCTGCAGGGTTGCACCAAAGTATCCACACGCACTTCGACCCTTTTTGCCAGATCAGTTAACATACACCCATCGGTATGTCGGCGGGGCCTAAGTCATGACGTTTCCCAGACCCAAAGCAAGCACGGGGGCCACCCCACTAAGTCTACCCGCAACGAAGTCGGCCGGTCTCCGAGACGGACTCAGGGTTTGCGTCAGTGGCTGTAAACGACAGCGAATCCCAAAACTGGGACTGTCGATACCGCGAAAACACTCCGCTTCCAAAACAGTACAGCGTGCTCCTCACACAATCGTAAATAAAAGTAGTAAAACATGGCATAGGTACAGGATAGTAATAAAGCCCCAAACTACTTGTGGCCCCCAGTATAGTACTTTGAAATCAGGTACTAAATCGATGGGGTGCCCATACATCCCACATGTGGTTAGCGCGCTCGATCTCGGAACAGGTGTCAAGAACTCGGGGTCCTACGGGACACAAGTGGGCGGTCGGAAACCAAATATTATCTATCACCCACCGGTGCCTCTGCATTTACCTACTTCAATTTTAGTTATTAAGCAATAATTAATTTAAACGATAATTAAAGCCATGATCATCTCCAACATAAAGCATCTGGCAGACTTCCAACACTGAGGTACTTGGCGACACGCAACAGCACTAGCAAGCGACAACGACGCGCAAGTCCAACTATCTACCAAACAACAGGTAATAGGATGTGTCCAAGGTAATATAAGGCTGCACAGGATGTCACGGGTACGGAAACTAGAGCATCGCAACACAGGTAGCAATAGATCAACAGGAGGAAATAAAGACTATAAAAGTAAGATAGGTAGAAAGGGGGAGATGCTCGCCTGAAAACATTGCCGAAGGTTCAACCGAAGATCGGGTCGACACTCGCATCAACTCATCGGCCTAGTCCGTGAAGAAGCAAAACACTAGCACAAACACCGGATGCACTATTTAAGATTACGGCAGAAGATCGGGCATGATGCATGTATGATGTATGACATGGCAAAGGTGCAATGCAATTAGATCATATTAAGCGGAACCGGGGTCCCAGCAGTTAATTAAATGGTTCAAGTTGTTTAACTACCCCGCAATTTAAATGTTGTATTACAAGGCAAGATAAGTTACCGGTTCGCTACTCAAATTTAAATGAGGCCAATAAAAGACTAGATTTGCCCGCATATGGGCCCCATATTTAATTTAGGTGAATCGGCATAAGGCCCCCAAAACCACACAAATATGCATGCAAGATGAATGATTAATATGCAACAAGTTTTATATAAAGCATTTATAAAATAGGGGCTCGGGAAAAGGTTCACACATTAGGGTTCGGCAGATCTTGGGGTTCGAGGGGTTCGGGGTCGGTCTCAGGGTTCGGATCTGGGGTTCGGCCTCGGCGGGTTCGTTCTCGGACTCCGGGATTTAGGGTCTTTGGATCGGGGAAGTAGATCTTGTCGCACGAGCGTCAATGTTTCCGGGAAGGAGAACTTGTCGTCCAGGGTCTCGGTGTCCGGGGTGAAGTACTCGGCGTCCTCGAGGGAGTACTTGGCGTCTGGGATTCCGACGAGCTTGGCGTCCTTGTCGGAGTTCTCGGATGACGATGTCGGTCTTGGGTTTGGCGCCGGTGGATCTTGGCGATTCCATGAAGGAGGCCTTGGTGCTTCAGTCCTGTGTCGATCTCCAGGTACCGTGGTTTCTCGGTGTGGTTGGCGCACTTGGGCTAAAGTCGAGGTTTCTCCCGAAGATCTTGGGGTTCCCTCTTGGTCTTGCCGATGCCGATCTTGTCGTTGGACTCGGGCGTTTTGGGGAACATCGCACAAACACACAAAAACACACGTGGGCCAGAGGTGCGGACGCGCGGTTCGACTGCGAGCAGGGCCGGTAGCACGCCGAGGCGGCGGCCTTGCAGCGGAGCGGATGGCCACCGGAGCGGGGTCCACAGGGAAGCGGAGGAGGCGCTGGCGGCGGATAGACAGCGACGCGGTGGGGACCGCAGGGCGACGTCGGGCGGGCGACCGGACGCGGCGGCGCTCTGGGGCGGGCCCAGGGGACCTCCGGTGGCGGCGAGGGTTGACGGGGCGAGCGGCAGACGTCGAGCGGGCCAGGGCGGCGCGCCGCAGAGAAGGAGGGCAGGCAGCACCGGTGGACAGAGGAGCTCGGCGGCGAGGAGGAGGGAGCCTGGGCGAAGGGGAGCGGTGCTCGCGCGCATGGCGAAGGCGGCGCAGACGAGGCCGGGGAGGACGCGGGCGAGGAGGCCAGGCGGAGGGGACCCGAGGCGGCGGGGCGGAGCTCGGGCCGGAGCGGAGGCGACCGACGGCGGCGGCGGGCGGAGAAGAGGAGGCAGGCGGCGTCGGGTGGAGAGGAGGGTGGCGGCTCGCCGGAGGGCGGAGGCGAGCGGGGGATGCGGGTGGGGACGCGGAGGGGAGGAGGGCCGGCGAGGCCTGCGGGCGGGAACGCGGCCGGGGCGGGGAGGAGAGGCGGCCGCGGCTGGGGCCGGCGCCGGAGAGGGAGCAGGGCGGGGCGACGGGGCAGCGCCCTGGCGGTGCCTGCAGAGAGGGAAGGCGGGGACAGGAGCGGGTCGGGGAAGAAGGGAGGGGAACGCGAGGGAGAGAGCAGCGGGAGGTGGGGAGGTGGGACCGGGGCAGGCGGCGGGGCGAGCCAGGGAGAGGGAGTGGGTGAGTGCGTGGTACAGAGGGAGGGAGCTGGGTCGGTGGGGTGTGGGTCTGCAGGTGGGGCCGACGGCGGGGTCAGGGTGGTGCATGGCGTGTGTGTGTGTGAGTGCTTGGGGCCAGGGAGGTGAGGTGGCAGCAGATGAGTGGTGGGGAGGAGGGAGAGAGGTGAGGTGGCGAGAGAGGATTGGGTGGGGTGAGGTGGCTGGAGGGGTGGGTAGACTGGGTTGGGTAGTTTTAGGATTTTGGTGGACCGATTGGTTTTGTACGGGGGTGGTCGACTGGGTCGAATCGGCCCGTTCGACTGCCCCCCTAAAAATAATTAAATATTTTACTTATTTCAAACAGGGCTTTTGCAAACCGATAGCAGACAAAACAAAATAATCCGGAGACCTGGGTTTTGTGTTTGAACAAAGACGGGGCGTTTAGAAAACAAGAACAAGTTTTTCCGCAAATAGTTTTATGCAAGCAAATGCAAGATGATGACAATGCTCAAATGCAATGTGGCATGATGACATGAGCATGCAGTCATGACGATGCAATGCACAAAAACAACGCGATTTTCTAGTAGTGGTTTTGCGGGATGCCACAATTCGACACCACTAACAATGGATCTCGCCCTCGAGATCCGCCTCATGGTACCGGAAGGAAGGTCGGTGATCTGCATCTTCTCGCTTCATGTAGATCGCCGCGACACCACTAACAAGGGTTCATTCTTCATCTTGAAATCGGCGACACCACCAACAAAGGGTCGTTGTTCACGTTCGTCAAGAGAACACTCCGGATAACCAACGGACGAAGTTAAAGGTAAGGCCACCTCTAACTTCCATGGAAGGAGTAAGAGTTGCATCGATCCACCATTCAATATACAAAAGCAAATGATAAGAGTAGTGGTATGGTCGCGACTCCATCCCGCACTCATAGCATTACTCTATACAAGAACAGATAGGTTATGCAACCAACTCTCTGAATTTAGACTGAAGATATTGACAGACAGCGTTTGGAAACAAAGGATTGATGCAGACTCTGCATCGGATCTGGCGTAGATGATGTCGTCGTGTCGGAAAACACCGGAAGGCACAAGCAAGGAACAAAGAATGGTACCACAGTAGACGGATTCCTCAGACAACATGAACACCGGATGGTAGAACACCGTTACCAAAGGAGGAAGCGAAACCCTGAAGGTACGACGGAACCCAACCACGAGAAATCCTGGACTAGAAGAGAGAGAAGAGAGCGGATTCAAAACACGCAGAGGTGAGAGGAGAGCAGAAGAGGGGTAAGGAGTAAAAGCAGACCTAATCAGAACAATCCAACCGATTTTTCAAAAATAGTTTTGACACTCTACTTCGGCCGTTAGCTAGGTTATCCTACAGGCTGGACTTGTGGGGTATCGTAACTGCTGAGCTCTGATACCACTCTGTAACACCCTCAGAATCGGCCCTATGCAAGTTTAAGCGAAAACCGCCAAACCCGCATAGAAACGATTCGAAGGTGCCCACCAGGCACTTTCGTGCGGGTGGAAAACAAAGTAATAACATTACACAATAGTCCTCGATGGGACCCACAGAACAGATATATATATAACAGCGACTCAATGAGTCAAGAATACATATATAATATACAAAGATCCAAATCACCTTGAAAATGATAGAGCGTCCGACTACGAACAAGATGCAAATGGGGCTAAGAGCCCTGAAGAATAACCAATGGCGTCCATAACCCTGCCCAGGCCAAGCCGGAAGGGTAACCCTGCTAACGACGTCGATCTCAAAACCTGCTTAAACAAAAGGGGTGCCGACAAAGGGCAAAGGAAAAAGAGGAGCGTCAGTACTGAGGCCAGTACACGGCGAGACTAGAATTCGGCGGTCCTCGCCTACATAGGTATGGTGGACTGCAGCGGCAGCGCAGCATGCGCTAAACAACCTATAGAGACTCGAGAAAACAGGCGGCTATCAGAGAGGGGTAAGGAAGACCTATCCGGAACCAACCTGATACTAACTCCAAACAATCCCATCCTGGTATTCCCCTCGAGACCAAACGAGGAAGTCAACTGAGGAACTCACACAGTTGGCAGTTTTATTTATTCGGTTATTGTTGCAGCAATTACTAGTCAAATATAGATAGACGTCCTGATATAATAAGCAGTGGGCAATTTTAGTTAACCATTCCGTTGTAGTTGCAACACTTACTAGTCAAGTACAGTTAGCATGAGATATCCCCAAAACCCAGCAGTTGTTGGTACTTATATTTAGCCATTCCGTTGTAGTGAAGTTGATTACTAGTCATATCGGATACAAGTCAATTTATAACAGTAAACTTTAGTTATAGTTGTCTATGATCAAGCACTGTGCTCCAAGTCGTCCATAACCGCGGACACGGCTTCTCGAAAAGATTTAACCCTGCAGGGGTGCACCAAAGTATCCACACGCACTTCGACCCTTTTTGCCAGATCAGTTAACATACACCCATCGGTATGTCGGCGGGGCCTAAGTCATGACGTTTCCCAGACCCAAAGCAAGCACGGGGGGCCACCCCACTAAGTCTACCCGCAACGAAGTTGGCCGGTCTCCGAGACGGACTCAGGGTTTGCGTCAGTGGCTGTAAACGACAGCGAATCCCAAAACTGGGACTGTCGATACCGCGAAAACACTCCGCTTCCAAAACAGTACAGCGTGCTCCTCACACAATCGTAAATAAAGCAGTAAAACATGGCATAGGTACAGGATAGTAATAAAGCCCCAAACTACTTGTGGCCCCCAGTACAGTACTTTGAAATCAGGTACTAAATCGATGGGGTGCCCATACATCCCACATGTGGTTAGCGCGCTCGATCTCGGAACAGGTGTCAAGAACTCGGGGTCCTACGGGACACAAGTGGGCGGTCGGAAACCAAATATTATCTATCACCCACCGGTGCCTCTGCATTTACCTACTTCAATTTTAGTTATTAAGCAATAATTAATTTAAACGATAATTAAAGCCATGATCATCTCCAACATAAAGCATCTGGCAGACTTCCAACACTGAGGTACTTGACGACACGCAACAGCACTAGCAAGCGACTACGACGCGCAAGTCCAACTATCTACCAAACAACAGGTAATAGGATGTGTCCAAGGTAATATAAGGCTGCACGGGATGTCACGAGTACGGAAACTAGAGCATCGCAACACAGGTAGCAATAGATCAACAGGAGGAAATAAAGACTATAAAAGTAAGATAGGTAGAAGGGGGAGATGCTCGCCTGAAAACATTGCCGAAGGTTCAACCGAAGATCGGGTCGACACTCGCATCAACTCATCGGCCTAGTTCGTGAAGAAGCAAAACACTAGCACAAACACCGGATGCACTATTTAAGATTACGGCAGAAGATCGGGCATGATGCATGTATGATGTATGACATGGCAAAGGTGCAATGCAATTAGATCATATTAAGCGGAACCGGGGTCCCGGCAGTTAATTAAATGGTTCAAGTTGTTTAACTACCCCGCAATTTAAATGTTGTATTACAAGGCAAGATAAGTTACCGGTTCGCTACTCAAATTTAAATGAGGCCAATAAAAGACTAGATTTGCCCGCATATGGGCCCCATATTTAATTTAGGTGAATCGGCATAAGGCCCCCAAAACCACACAAATATGCGTGCAAGATGAATGATTAATATGCAACAAGTTTTATATAAAGCATTTATAAAATAGGGGCTCGGGAAAAGGTTCACACATTAGGGTTCGACAGATCTTGGGGTTCGAGGGGTTCGGGGTCGGTCTCAGGGTTCGGATCTGGGGTTCGGCCTCGGCGGGTTCGTTCTCGGACTCCGGGATTTAGGGTCTTCGGATCGGGGAAGTAGATCTTGTCGCATGAGCGTCAATGTTTCCGGGAAGGAGAACTTGTCGTCCAGGGTCTCGGTGTCCGGGGTGAAGTACTCGACGTCCTCGAGGGAGTACTTGGCGTCTGGGATTCCGACGAGCTTGGCGTCCTTGTCGGAGTTCTCGGATGTCGATGTCGGTCTTGGGTTTGGCACCGGTGGATCTTGGCGATTCCATGAAGGAGGCCTTGGTGCTTCAGTCCTGTGTCGATCTCCGGGTACCGTGGTTTCTCGGTGTGGTTGGCGCACTTGGGCTAAAGTCGAGGTTTCTCCCGAAGATCTTGGGGTTCCCTCTTGGTCTTGCCGATGCCGATCTTGTCGTTGGACTCGGGCGTTTTGGGGAACATCTCACAAACACACAAAAACACACGTGGGCCAGAGGTGCGGACGCGCGGTTCGACTGCGAGCAGGGCCGGTAGCACGCCGAGGCGGCGGCCTTGCAGCGGAGCGGATGGCCACCGGAGCGGGGTCCACAGGGAAGCGGAGGAGGCGCTGGTGGCGGCTAGACAGCGACGCGGTGGGGACCGCAGGGCGACGTCGGGCAGGCGGCCGGACGCGGCGGCGCTCTGGGGCGGGCCCAGGGGACCTCCGGCGGCGGCGAGGGTTGACGGGGCGAGCGGCGGACGTCGAGCGGGCCAGGGCGGCGCGCCGCAGAGAAGGAGGGCAGGCAGCGCCAGCGGACAGAGGAGCTCGGCGGCGAGGAGGAGGGAGCCTGGGCGAAGGGGAGCGGTGCTCGCGCGCATGGCGAAGGCGGCGCAGACGAGGCCGGGGAGGACGCGGGCGAGGAGGCCGGGAGGAGGGGACCCGAGGCGGCGGGGCGGAGCTCGGGCCGGAGCGGACGCGGCCGACGGCGGCGGCGGGCGGAGAAGAGGAGGCGGGCGGCGTCGGGTGGAGAGGAGGGTGGCGGCTCGCCGGAGGGCGGAGGCGAGCGGGGGATGCGGGTGGGGACGCGGAGGGGAGGAGGGCCGGCGAGGCCTGCGGGCGGGAACGCGGCCGGGGCGGGGAGGAGAGGCGGCCGCGGCTGGGGCCGGCGCCGGAGAGGAAGCAGGGCGGGGCGACGGGGCAGCGCCCTGGCGGTGGCTGCAGAGAGGGAAGGCGAGGACAGGAGCAGGTCGGGGAAGAAGGGAGGGGAACGCGAGGGAGAGAGAGGAGCGGGAGGTGGGGAGGTGGGACCGGGGCAGGCGGCGGGGCGAGCCAGGGAGAGGGAGTGGGTGAGTGCGTGGTACAGAGGGAGGGAGCTGGGTCGGTGGGGTGTGGGTCTGCAGGTGGGGCCGACGACGGGGTCAGGGTGGGGCATGGCGTGTGTGTGTGTGAGTGCTTGGGGCCAGGGAGGTGAGGTGGAAGCAGATGAGTGGTGGGGAGGAGGGAGAGAGGTGAGGTGGCGAGAGAGGATTGGGTGGGGTGAGGTGGCTGGAGGGGTGGGTAGACTGGGTTGGGTAGTTTTAGGATTTTGGTGGACCGATTGGTTTTGTACGGGGGTGGTGGACTGGGTCGAATCGGCCCGTTCGACTGCCCCCCTAAAAATAATTAAATATTTTACTTATTTCAAACAGGGCTTTTGCAAACCGATAGCAGACAAAACAAAATAATCCGGAGACCCGGGTTTTGTGTTTGAACAAAGACGGGGCGTTTAGAAAACAAGAACAGGTTTTTCCGCAAATAGTTTTATGCAAGCAAATGCAAGATGATGACAATGCTCAAATGCAATGTGGCATGATGACATGAGCATGCGGTCATGACGATGCAATGCACAAAAACAACGCGATTTTCTAGTAGTGGTTTTGTGGGATGCCACAGGTATGTTTGGTGGTAGTATCAGGATGGTTCCGAATAGGTCTTTCTTATCCCTCTCTGATAGCCGACAGTTATCCCGAGTCTCTATAGGTTTTTTAGTGCATGCCGCGCTGCCGCTTCAATCCACCATACCTATGTAGGCGAGGACCGCCGAATTCTAGCCTCGCCGTGTACTGGCCTCAGTACTGACCGCTCCTGTTTTTCCTTTGCCCTTTGTCGGCACCCCTTTTGTTTTAGCAGGTTTCGACGTCATTAGCAGGGTTACCCTTCCGGCTTGGCCTGGGCAGGGTTATGGACGCCATTGGTTATTCTTCAGGGCTCTTAGCTCAATTTGCATCTTGTCCGTACTCGGACGCGGTATCGTTTTCCAGGTGATTTGGATCTTTGTATTGTATATCTGTATTCTTGACTCATTGAGTCGCTGTTGTATATATATGTTTTGTGGGTTCCATCGAGGACTATTGTGTAATGATATTACTTCGTTTTCCACCCGCACGCAAGTGCCTAGTGGGCACCTTTGAATCGTTTCTATGCGGGTTTGGCGGGAAGCGCTGAAACTTGCATAGGGCCGATTCTGAGGGTGTTACAGAGTGGTATCAGAGCTCAGCAGTTGCGATACCCCACAAGTGCAGCCTGTAGGATAACCTAGCTAACGGCCGAAGCAGAGTGTCAAAACTATTTTTGCAAAATCGGTTGGATAGTTCTGATTAGGTCTGATTTTACTCCTTACCCCTCTGCTGCTCTCCTCTTACCTCTGCGTGTTATGAATCCACTCTCTTACCTTTCTTCAAGTCCAGGATTTCTCGTGGTTGGGTTCCGTCGTACCTTCAGGGTTTCGCTTCCTCCTTTGATAACGGTGTTCTACCATCCGGTGTTCATGCTGTTTGAGGAATCCGTCTACTGTGGTACCATTCTTTGTTCCTTGTTTGTGCCTTCCGGTGTTTTCCGACGCGACGACATCATCTACGCCAGATCTGATGCAGAGTCTGCATCACTCCTTTGTTTCTGAACCTCGATTGTCGAGATCTTCAGTCTGATTCCGAGAATGGTTGCACGCTTTTCTACTGATTGTGCAGAGTAATAGTTTGGGTGCGTGATGGATTGGCCCCCATGCCGACTACTCACTCTATTCGCTTGTGTACATTGAAGTGGATGAGAATGCATCGGTTCTCTCTTTCTATCGGAGTTAGAGGTGGCTTTATTTGTTGATACCTCTACCTTCGACCTTTTGTTCCCGGAGTGTTCCCTCGATGATCACGGACGACGACCTCTTGTTAGTGGTGTCGCGAGGATCTACACGATGCGAGAAGATTCAGATCGCCGCCCTTCTTCCCGGTACCATGAGGCGGATCTCGAGGGCGAGATCCATTGTTAGTGGTGTCGAATTGTAGCACCCCGGGTAAATCACTACTAGAAAATCGCTTGGTATTTTTGTTTTGTGCATCATCATGACATCATCATGCATCTAATTGACTAAAACTATTTTTCTTAAAACCTAGTTTTGCTTTCTACAAAGATCCCTCTCTATTTCAAAAGTAATCCCCGGACCCTTCTAGATATTTTGTTCGACTAAAAGCAAATTGCACAAGTCTTTTGAATAATACATAAAATTTTATATTATTTTTAGGAGGCAGCCAGCCAGGCCCAAAAGCCTAGCCGGCCACCTCCAAACCTAACCCTAATTCCCCTACCCAAACCCTAGCACCTAGTCCCTGCCTAAACTACCCCTGCCGCCACACCCGACCCACACACCACACACTGGAACCGAAACCACCCACCTACACGCATGCCTGACCCAACCCGTGGACACACACCACGCACGCACACCCCCACCTCCCGATCGAACTCACCACGGCGTGACCCGCTCCCCTGATCCCGCTCCATCTCTTCCCTGCTGGCCCCACCTGCAACCCCACCCCGCTCCTCTCTCCTCGCGATCCCCTCTCCCTAGCCCGACAACCAGCGCCGCGTCGGCCTCCACCGCCCACCCTGCCTTCTGGCCGCCGCCACCACACTCATCCTCGCTGCCGGGGGAGCCTCTCCTCCCCCAGGTTCCACCTCCGCCTCCCCAGGCTCCTCTCCATCGCGCCTCCCTTCGCTGCTCGCCGCCATCGCCTCCTCTCTGTGCTGCTCGCCTCCGCCCGTCCTGCTTGCTGCGCCCCTCCCCCCGAGCAGAGCCGCCGGCGGATCCACTGGCGCCGCCGCCTCTCCCTGCCTGACCCCATCTGCCCCGAGACCACCGCCCACATCTGCACCCTCTGCGCCGCCATTGACCGTCGCCTTCCGCCGCCAGGGAGCCGCCCGCCGCCCTCTGCCTCGCCCGCCACCGCGAGCACCTCCTCGTCCGCCGGCCTCCAGCACCCGGCCCGCGTCCGGCCCATCCTACAGCGCGTCCTGGCCTCTGCACCACCGACCCTCTCCTCGAGCCGCTGCGACCTCCACCGTGCGCTCGTCTCCGGCCTCGTAGGCCCCTTTGGCCATCGCTGCAACCTGCGCGCCGCCGACCCCGCCATCCTCTGCACCCTGCTATGGACGTCGCCGCCCTGCAACCCCTTCTCGCTGCGAGAAGCCATCATCTGCGACCCCGAACCACTCCTGGAATCATGCAAGCCTCCGTGAGGGCTCCCTGTAGCGGCTCTATCGAGTCATGTTATGTGCAGTTGGAGACCAAGAACAAGGAGTACCGACAAGATCTCCAATCCTGAACCCTCAACAAGATCGCCTTTAGGAGCCGTATGAACCCGAAGGTTGCGACAAGATCTCCCCTGCCAACAAGGCCGGTTTGATGCCGATGGTTCTGAGGGATGCACATGGTGCCACTCAAGCCCTCCTTCATGGATACGGTGACGAGATCCTTGCCCCTAAGATCCCTGGAACGCCAAGGACTACCTCGCGGATCCGAAGTCTGCAGACCAATCCCGTCGAACCCCTCAGAACCCCAAGACCGTCATTCGATGTGTGACCCCGAACCTATAGCCCTATTTTATAAAAAGTTGTATATCTACTCGTTGCATGTAAATTGTTCATACTCGCATACATATCATGTGGTTTGGGGGCCTTATGCCGATTCACCTTATAATTAAATATGGGGTCATATGCGGGCTTATCTAGTCTTATATTGGCCCCAATTAAATTTATGTAGCAAACCGGTGATATATTTTGCCATGTTAAGACAACATTTAAATTGTGGGGTATCTAAACCATATGAACTTAATAATTAAATGTCGGGACCCCGGTTCCGCTTAATATGATCTAATTGCATTGCACCTTTGCCATGTCATACATCATACATGCATCATGCCCGATTTTCTACCGTAGTATTAAATAGTCCATCCGGTGTTTCTTCTAGTGCTTTGCTTCTTCACGGATTAGGCCGATGAGTTGATGTGAGTGTCGACCCGATCTTCGGATGAACCTTCGGCAATGTTTTCAGGCGAGCATCCCTTCCCCTTCTACCT
Organism: Avena sativa; assembly: GCA_916181665.1. Classification (NCBI taxonomy): domain Eukaryota; kingdom Viridiplantae; phylum Streptophyta; class Magnoliopsida; order Poales; family Poaceae; genus Avena; species Avena sativa. The sequence goes on along the minus strand of OV702279.1, from coordinate 40,276,023 downwards.
ATTTTGCATTTATAGTCTTTATTTCCTCCTGTTGATCTATTGCTATCTGTGTTGCGATGCTCTAGTTTCCGTACCCATGATATCCCTTGCGGCCTTATATTGCCTTGGACACACCCTATTACCTGTTGTTTGGTAGATAGTTGGACCTGCGCGTCGTAGTCGCTTGCTCAAGTGCTGTTGCGTGTCGTCAAGTACCACAGTTGTTGGAGTATTGCCGCATGTTTAATGTTGGAGATGATCATGGCTTTAATTATTGTTTAATAACTAAAATTGAAGTAGGTAAATAATGCAGAGGCACAGGTGGGCAATAGATGTTATTTGGTTGTTAACCGCCCACTAGTGTCCCGTAGGACCCCGAGTTCTTGACACCTGTTCCGAGAACGAGCGCGCTAACCACAGGTGGGGTGTATGGGCACCCCCATCGATTAGTACCTGATTTCAAAGTATTGAACTGGGGGCCACAAAGTAGTTTGGAGCTTTATTACTATTCTGTACTTATGCCATGCTTTACTGCTTTATTTAAGATTGTGTGAGGAGCACCTGTACTGTTTAGGTAAGCGGAGTGTTTTCGCGGTATCTACAAGCCCAGTCACACTTTCGGGTTCCCAGTCGTTTACAGCCACTGACGCAAACCCTGGGTCCGTTCCAGAGCCGGCCAACTTCGTTGCGGGTAGCTTAGTGGGGTGGCCCCCATGTACTTGCTTTGGGTCTGGGAAACGTCATGACTTAGGCCCCGCCGACATACCGATGGGTGTATGTTAACTGATCTGGCAAAAAGGGTCAAAGTGCGTGTGGATACTTTGGTGCACCCCTGTAGGGTTAAATCTTTTCGAAAAGCCGTGTCCGCGGTTATGGACGACTTGGAGCACAGTTCTCGATCATAGACAACTATAACTAAAGTTACTGCTATAATCTGACTTGTATCCGATATGACTAGTAATCAGCTTCACTACAACAGAATGGCTAAATAAAAGTACCAACAACTGCTGGGTTTGGGGATATCTCATGATAATTGTATCTGACTAGTAAGTGTCGCAACTACAACGGAATGGTTAACTAAAAGTGCCCACTGCTTATTCTATCAGGATGACCATCTATACCTGACTAGTAATTGCTGCAACGATAACTGAATAAATAAAACTGCCAACTGTGTGAGTTCCTCGGTTGACTTCCTCGTTTGGTCTCGAGGGGGAAATACCAGGATGGGTATGTTTGGTGGTAGTATCAGGATGGTTCCGAATAGGTCTTTCTTATCCCTCTCTGATAGCCGACAGTTATCCCGAGTCTCTATAGGTTGTTTAGTGCATGCCGCGCTGCCGCTTCAGTCCACCATACCTATGTAGGCGAGGACCGCCGAATTCTAGCCTCGCCGTGTACTGGCCTCAGTACTGACCGCTCCTGTTTTTGCTTTGCCCTTTGTCGGCACCCCTTTTGTTTTAGCAGGTTTCGACGTCGCAGGGTTACCCTTCCGGCTTGGCCTGGGCAGGGTTATGGACGCCATTGGTTATTCTTCAGGGCTCTTAGCTCAATTTGCATCTTGTCCGTACTCGGACGCGGTATCGTTTTCCAGGTGATTTGGATCTTTGTATTGTATATCTGTATTCTTGACTCATTGAGTCGCTGTTGTATATATATGTTTTGTGGGTTCCATCGAGGACTATTGTGTAATGATATTACTTCGTTTTGCACCCGCACGCAAGTGCCTGGTGGGCACCTTTGAATCGTTTCTATGTGGGTTTGGCGGGAAGCGCTGAAACTTGCATAGGGCCGATTCTGAGGGTGTTACAACGCTCGCTGTGCGCCATCAAAACCCCCGTCGGACCTTCCCAGAGCGTCGAAGCGTTCCGACCGATCAGCACCGCCCCACGCCTCGCCACCACGCCGTTGAGCTTCGCCAGGGAACATAGAACCGCCCCTATCGTCGCCCACGCCAATAGCTGCCTGTGCCGTCGACCACGACGAGCTTAGCTCGCGCTCGTCGGTCCCCTCTCGCCACTATAAATAGAGGCCTCCCCCGCTCGATTTCTTCACACCAGTTTTCTCCCCACCTCTCACTTATCACACCCACTCACCCCAAGAGCAAGGAGAGCACCAGGTGGTCGAGATTGCATCGGAGTTCGCCGCTGCAGAGGAGGAGAGGTGTCGTGGTATTGCCGACGAGTACTCCATGGAGGGGTCCTCACAGTGCGTGTTTAGAGACATGGGGTAAGGCGGACGGTTGACGGGTACGAGGTAACACAGCTTACCCAGGTTCAGATCCCACAATGGTGGCGGAATCCTACTCCTGCTATAAATCACTATAAGGGCAATACACCGATTTACAGAGATAGGTTCGCTGTGCGAGGTTGTCTGAGATTGTGCCCTAAAGGCTCCCATAGGCCCGACTTATATAGTCGCCAGGTCCTAGGGTTACAGGGAAAAGTCCTAGCCGGACAAGTTACAGAGTCCTACACCGTCTATCACTAGTCTTGTGTATCTTGTACTCCAAGGCTCCGGGTACGCTGGTGACTCCACCGCAGACTTCCTTTATCCGGCATGGGCCTCCCTTCTGGATCCACCTAACTGGGCCGCCCAACAGGCCATAGGCCATGCTACCGACTATGGGCCACCCGGGTTATTCGGATAGGAGACATGCTATGAGGATACCCATATAGCATATCCCCAACAATAGCCCCCGGAGAACTCTGAGATCTTGCCGTCTTGCCTCTTCCCGTGGAATGCTCCGTCTAAATGGATGTCGGCAAATCCTCAAGAAATATCTTGTAGTCCTCCCAAAGAACCCTGCAAAGGTTTCTCTGTCTTCTATGAGTAAGTCGGAGAAATGCTGAATCTTCCATCGTACTCTTCCGTAGTCGGATTAAATCCGTCCATTCCGGAATCTTCGATGGGACGGCTCATCTACCATGTCAGTTATGACGATGTAGGCTGTAGGTCAGCGACGCCTCGTAACTCACACATGCAGAGAACGCAATCATATCCGATTTTCCCGAGCGAGCGATACGAACCGTTGGCGGTGGCGGTTGGAGACGTGGCGAAATTACCGCGCACGTTCACGAACACATCGTCTACGCGGCAACCGTCCGATTAGCTGCACGAATCTTGACGCAGAGTAAGATAAATAGTAACGGTGGGACACTTGCTACTTTTTCACCCCATTCTCTCGCGTCATCATCTTCTTCCTCCAGTCGCACGCCTCCTCGAGCTCTCCGCGGAAAACCTCGAAGAAACCCTAGCCTCTCTCTGCACCAGTCGCATCCTCCCAGTCCTCCATGGCCAGCAGCAACTCTTCCCCGTCGATGGCGGCGCCGAACGAAGCCACGGTGAAGCCGGCGAGCTCCGTCGTCGTGCCCCCAGAGGGCCTGGTCATCCCCGCGTCGGCGGTGATTGAAACCACCGACGACGACCACAATCTGGCGGCGCTAGAGCCTCTAGAAGAGGAGCCAGACTCGCACAAGGGCGACTGGCGCGGCTCGGACATCACCGACCGCGACATCCAAGAGATGGTCGCCGAAGGCTACCTCCCCGCGACGGAGGGGCTGGCCTGGCGGGCGGCGCCGGCCGGCGAGGTGACACCTTCTCCCCAAGTCGGAGAAAAGGTGTACCTGAAGGCTCAGCTGGTACGCGGCGTTTCTCTGCCCATCTCCCACTTCTTTCTGTCCGTCTTGAACCACTTCAAAGTCCATCCCCACAACCTCTCCCCCAATAGTATCTTAGTGATTAGCAACTTCGCGGCACTTTGTGAGGGTTACCTAGGGATTAAGCCTAGGTTAGACTTGTTCGTGTACTTCTTCACCGTCAAACGTGACGCCGGACATAGTAGGGAGGAGCTTAGGAACTGCGGCACCATAATCTTCAAGATCGGACCTCGCCGGCGGTTCCCCGACATCGTCGGCCACGAGTCGTGCAAAAACTGGCAGCGGACGTACTTCTACGACCCCGACATTCCTTTGGCGGGCTGAGAAGTAACGTACCTGGACTTCGTGGATGGAGCCACCGCCGAAGTTTCCACATGGATATCCCATGACTCCCTTCCCTCTGACCTCAACGCTTCTCATGCAATAAGGCGGATCGAGTGCTTCGTAGAGGCGGGTTTGACCGGCTTGGACCTAGCCATGTGCTGGTTCATCAGGCGAATCCAACCCCTGCAGCACCACGCGAAGTTCATGCACGAGTACACGGGTGATCGAAAGGATTCCCTTCGGATCTCTGTGGATAACTTCTCGAGCGACTCCGTCAAGCTCCGTCTGAAGGACATCGTCAGGGTGAAGGATAAGAAGGGCGGCTTCACCATCACCTGCGACATGTACATAGATGGAAAGTTCCCAAAGGTAGGTATTTATTTTCCATGTATGACATTGCTCCAGTGTCTCCGTCTTGCCAGTGCCATCTTATCTAACACGGTGATTTCTTACTTAACAGCTTAGCGATCTAGGTGAGGACAGCCTGGCTGCCCAAATCTACGATCCAAAGATGAAGGAAGTCACAGTCGTGTCCGACGACGACGGCCCGTTGGCGCGAAAGCGGAAGAGCTCCACCTCTGACGCTGCCGACAGAGGCAAGAAGTAGAAGACGAAGGGTGGAGCCTCCAAAAAGAGTACTGCCGCCCTGGAGGCGGAAAAGAAGAAAGCCACCGGGATGTTTGCCAAAGCGCCCCCCCTAGTGTAAGCCTCTCATTCTCCGACATTGTATCATTTATCTATCTTATTCCTGTACTTATGCATTTTGCACGTTTCAGGAAGAAAGCCACAACCAGCCTCAAGAAGTCCTCCAAGACTCTTGGGGCTTCTAGAAATATCAAAGATATGCTGCATCGCGACTCCTCCCCCGCCATTGCCCCTGCTACTCCTGCCGTCAAGCCCTCCTCCGCTCCGACAAGCTCCCAAGTCCAGGAGGCACCAGGCCCTTCCGCCATGGAAGTGGATTCTGGCGCCTCTACCGAACTCGCTATTGTCGGCGAGCAGGCGACGCAGGAGAGCGCTGCTCTTCAAATGGATGAAGCTCCGGCTAAGGATGCCATTGGTAGCGGCAAGGCGGTGGTGGGAGCTGGTACCTCTGCCGAAGGCGGCGCCTCTACTCCCCAGAAATCCTTCGAGTTCCCAAAGATAGTTTACCCGACGCTCACGCCGAGTAACACAACTCTGGTTCCTGGAGGAGTGCCGTCATCTCCGACGTGCGGTCTTGAGGAGCTACTCCGACAAGCAGATATCTTGCGAGGAAATAGCATTTCCTTTGGCAAGCTGCTAGCTGAGAGCGCTACAAACCTCAAGATCATTGCACTTGTAAGTTTTACTTTACCTTTTGCATTTCGTATGAGCATCCCACTATAGCCCCCGAGGATGTAGATGGAAAACCATAGGTTTTGCATCTATATGCTCTAAGAGTGACTAAGTTAGAAAGAACTCTTACTGTAGCCCCCAAGCATTTAGATGGAAGAAATTATTTCGACTAGATGCTTTAAGAGTAGCATACACAATGTTCATAATTTTCAGTGTTGTAGCCCCCCAAGCCTCTAGTTGTAACTGAATTAGTTCCGACTAGATGCTTAAAGAAAAGCTAAACATATTGATAAGTTAGAAACTCTCGCTGTAGCCCCCGAGCATCTAGATGGAAAATTTCCGACTAGGGGCTCCAAGCAGACCAAACAACGACTTAACTTTGTATTTGCTTCCATAGAACAAGAATGCTCGGAGGGGCATGGCCAATGACAAGTACCGGAAAATGCGTGCAGATCTTGAAGCCGAAAAGGGTAAAACTGCCATCTTGAAGGAACATATCATCAAAAACAAGAGTCTGTTTTCTTTTTGCGCATTTCCGTCTTACTTTTGTGCCTTTCTTCTTCGAGTACTCACTGTGTACTTTGTTTTCTCCGACTTGCAGAGCATGTTGCCAAGGCCAAGGATATTGTCGAGCAGTCCAAGCACATCTAGCAGCTGGACAGCGAGAAAAAAATCCTAAAGGAGGAGAGGAAGGAGATGCTGAAGATGCACGGGGATTCCATGAAAGCCCTGCAGGATTCCACGTCCGCGGAGATCAATCGCTTGAAGGAGGAGCTTGCGATCCTAAAGGATCAGAAGCAAGCTGCTGATGAGCAAAACCTTCGCCATAGCGAGGCGTTTAAGCTCCTCCAACAAGAGAAGGAATCCTTGGCGGACACCGTCTGGCAGGCTAAGGCCAGCATCTTTAGTAAGTGTCCTCCGCCTTGTATTTCTGTGGTCTGGATACTTAGAGTTTATTGAACTCATGCGATCCTTGTCGGAATTTTCAGCGCTCATGGGTTTAACCCGCTCGCCTCCTTCGGACAAGGAATGCATGGTTCTTGCCGGCAAATTTATAAATACCGCCATCGCCCAAGCCAAGGAGATTGCCAAGCCCCTCCAAATTTATATCAAGGCCTCGGACTCCGTGACGAAGTACTCGGAGATTCTGCATCGAGCCCCCGAGAGTGTCGCAAGCTAGAAAGCTTCATGCGCACGGGCTGGCGCAAGGATGGTGCTGTCTATGGTGAAGGCACACTATGAAGATGCCGACATCGACACGGTGACATCTGGTATCCCCGACGTGGATGATGACGGCAAGGAGATCGATCACGAAGCCATCCTGTCATCACTCGCGGGTTATGACACCAGGGTTGCCGAGTTGGTGGACGTTGACGTCTTCGTGCCCAGGAACTTCATCACAACGTCAACCAAGATTCCTCCGAGTCTCATCATAGCGCCGACGTCGAGGGTGATTCTCCAGCTGGCGATGATGCGGCCTCCAAGTCTCCTGCGCCCAAAGAATGAAAAAACACTTTGTAATTTCTGTTTCACCTTTGGAGTGTGCACGGGAAAAACTTGTTGATGTATTCTTAAGGCGGAAAACAATGATCGTCGTATCCTGCTACTTAAGAATTAAGTCCCAGCATGTATATATTTTTTAAGCAAGTGCTGGCTTATCCATTATTCTGGTTCTTATGCTTGACTTTTCGTGAGTCGTAAGACTCGTTGTCGGAACCATGCGCTTAGGTGATGATGCCCAATGGCACCGTCAATAACCTAAGCACAAAATCGCCGACAATGAGTGCCAAAAGTCACTACTCCAGAATCCACATAAAAACAACAAATAACGTGTAGACCAGAAAACTTAAGCTAATGCCCGTAGGCGGAATTTTCACAAGTGCAAGCGCAAAACTTGTGCATAAAGGTTTTATATGATCCAAAAATGAACACTAAAGGAGGTAAAAGACTCAGCAATATGAGTGAACCAAAGAGCTTTATTTCATTGATCATATAAGAGGTACACAATTAGATAAAAAATGCTAAGTGTAGAAAGGACGTAGCTGTGCTATGTTCCATGGCCGATCAAGCTCCGGGTAGTCATCATCCGGGTCATGTCGCTTACGCTTATGATCCTCGCTGGGTCTATCCTTGAGTTCGCGATTGTCGACAAGGTAGTAAGACTCATTGAGCAGCGTCTTGCTTATGATGAATGGTCCTTCCCATGGCGGGGATAATTTGTGTGACTTCTTCTGCTTAAGTCGGAGCACCAAATCCCCCTCTTTAAACGAGCGATGCCGAACGCGGCGACTATGGTAGCTGCGTAGCTTCTGCTGGTAGATGGCGGATCTTTGGCATGCCAAAACGCACTCCTCCTCGATAAGGTCCACATCTAGGCGTCTGGATTCTTCAGCATCATCTTCGTTGTAGGCGGCAACTCTTGGTGCGTCGTGGAGGATGTCGGAAGGTAGGATGGCTTCTGCTCCATATACCATGAAGTAAGGGGTGTAGCCGATGGATCAGTTGGGTGTAGTTCGTAAACTCCACAACACAGATGGCAATTATTCCGCCCAGGCTCCAGCTGCTCTATGTAGCGGTGCCTCAAGACGTGGCTTGATTCCCTGCAGAATTAATCCATTGGCTCGCTCAACCTGACAATTGGATTATGGGTGTGCCACAGATCCAAGGTCAAGTCGGATGCCTTTTTCCCAGCAATAGGCCTCCACTTCTCCGAGTGACAAGTTGCTTCCGTTGTCGGTGATGATGCTATGTGGAAGACCAAATCTCACCACTAGATCCCGGACAAACCTGAGGGCAGTTGCCCCATCAAGCTTTCTAATGGGTTTAGCTTCTATCCATTTGGTGAATTTGTCAACTGCTACCAGCAGATGCGTAAATCCACACGGTGCCGTCTGTAACGGTCCCACCATGTCTAGCCCCTAGACTGCAAATGGCCAAGTTATTGGTATTGTTCGCAATTTTTCAGCAGGAACATGTGGTTGTCGGGCATAATACTGGCATCCCGTGCATGTCTCAAACAGCTTGTCGGCATCCGCCTTCGCGGTCAGCCAGTAGAATCCTTGCCGGAAGGCTTTCGCGACCAATGATCGAGGAGCGGCGTGATGCCCGCAATCTCCGAGATGGATCTCGCGCAGGATTTCCATACCTTCTAGCTGGGAAACGCACTTTAAGTATACACCAGTAGTGCTCCTTTTATAGAGTTGCCCATTGATTATGGTATACCCCTTTGATCGCCGTACTATTTGTCGTCTTTCGACCTTGTCGTCGGGCAAAGTTCCGTGATCGAGATACTCCATGAACGGTTTTGTCCAAGCCAAAGGGATCTTTGTCACCATGTTGACGAAAGAGTCAGCTCTATCCGGGTTGTTGATGTCAGCGCCCTTCACGGATGGTGTGCGTAGATGCTCTAGGAAAACTCCTGGCGGGATTTGCTTGCACCCTAATCCAAGCTTAGATAGTAGATCAGCCGCCTCGTTTTGCTCCCTAGGTACATACTTGACTTCGTAGCCCAAGAAGCTCTTGGCTATCTCGTCCACTTCGTCGCGATATGCCGCCATCATAGGGTTCCGCGCATTCCAGGTGCCAGCCACCTGCTGGGCAACCAAGTCGGAATCTCCACAGCAAACTATGCTCTTGATGCCAATATCCTTGGCTACACGTAGTCCGTGAATGAGTGCTTCATACTCCGCCATGTTGTTTTTAGCCTCGAAGTGGATCTGCAGAACGTATTGCAACTTATCTCCTTTTGGTGACTGTAGCAGTACACCAGCCCCCGAGCCGTTGAGCAACTTTGATCTGTCAAAGTGCATCACCCAGTACTCTGGTTCTGGCAACGGAGTAGCATCTGGCATCTCCGTCCAATCCGCAATAAAATCCGCCAAAGCTTGTGACTTGATAGCGTCGCGTCTCTTGTAGGTGATCTCTAAGGCGACAAGTTCAATGCCCCACTTCGCGAACCTTCCTGTAGTGTCGCTGTTATTGATAATGTCGGACAGTGGAGTCTTGCTCACTACTGTGATTGGGTGCTCCTGAAAGTAATGCCTCAGCTTCCGAGAAGCGAGGAATACTCCATAAGCTATCTTTTGGTAGTGCGGGTAATGCTGCTTGGACTCCGTCAAGACCTCGCTTACATAGTAAACTAGTCGTTGAACTCCGTGCTCGTAGCCTGGTTCCTTCCGCTCTACCACGACGACGATGCTAATAACCCGGTTGGTTGCCGCCATGTAAATTAACAGGGGCTCTCCAGGCTCGGGTGCTGCAAGGATGGCCGCTGAGGAAAGAATCTCCTTGAGCTGCTTCAATGCTGCATCTGCTTCGTCTCTCCATGTGAATTTGTCCGCCTTCTTCAGCAACTTGTACAGCGGCAAAGCCTTCTCTCCAAGTCGGCTGATGAACCGACTAACTGCTGCAACACAACCTGTTAGTCATTGAATGTCCTTTAGGAATGTCGGACGGTTTATGTTTAAGTTGGCTTTGATTTTCTCCGGGTTGACCTCGATTCCGCGCTGGGAAACGATGAAGCCCAACAATTTGCCGGCTGGAACCCCGAAGACGCACTTCTTAGGGTTGAGCATCATGTTGTATTTCCGGAGATTATCAAAGGTTTCTTTTAAGTCGGAGATTAAGTCGTTTGACTTTTTAGACATCACCGCGATATCGTCCACGTAGGCATGAACATTCCGACCAATTTGGTCGTGAAGGCAACGTTGCATTGTCCGCTGGTAGGTAGCACCTGCGTTTTTCAGCCCAAAGGGCATCGTGACATAGCAAAACGTGCCGTATGGAGTAGTGAACGAAGTGGCCAATTGGTCCGACTTCCTCATCTTGATCTGGTGGTATCCTGAGTATGCATCGAGAAAACACAAAAGTGCCGAGCCAGCCGTCGAGTCAATGACTTGGTCAATGCGAGGCAAAGCAAACGGATCTTTGGGACATGCTTTGTTCAAGCCGGTGTAATCAACGCACATTCTTAATTCACTGGTTCCCTTTTTGGGGACAAGTACAGGATTGGCCACCCATCGGGTGTGAAGGACTTCTCGGATAAACCCAGCCTTAAGTAACCTAGCTATCTCTTTGCCAATGACGCATCTCTTCTCATCTCCGAAGCGTTGTAGAGGTTGTTTCACTGGTTTACATTTTGGATCTATGTTTAAGCTATGCTCGGCAAGTTCCCTAGGTACACCTTTCATGTCGGAAGGTTGCCAGGCAAAGATGTCCCTATTCTCATGGAGGAACTCGATGGCGGCCTTGAACGCAGGAGCGGAGTCGGAGATCTGCTTCTTCGACGCGGGCATCTCTGAGTCATTGACCTTGCTCTGGATCTCCCTGAATTCTTCGCTGTAGAGGACAGCTTCTACAACGGCTGCTTCGTTGATCTCGCAGTCCCTTGCCTTAGTAAAGCTTCCGGATACGATGATGACAACGTTTGGTCCGGGTATCTTGAGTTTGTTGTAGACGAGCATGGCTTGGCCATGAACATGTGGAATATGTCACGGCTGAATATGACGTGGTACACGCTCTTGAAGGGGACCACCTCGAAGGTCATGTGCTCTTGGCGGTAATTATTAACATCGCCAAAGGCTACCTGAAGCATAATGCACCCAAGGGACCGAGCTTCCTGACCAGGAACTACGCCATGGAACACGGTGTTGGTCCGTCTTACGTTTGCCTCCGTCAAGTTCATCTTTTGCAGTGTATCCAGGTACATGATGTTGATGCTGCTTCCACTATCCACCATGCACTTGGTGAACTCCACGCCGTCAATCAATGGGTTGATGACCATGGCGTACTGGTTCTCCGTGGGCACAAGGTCTGGGTGGTCCGTCCTGTCCCAAGTAATTGGAACCTCCGACCAGCGCAGGTATTGGGGAACTGGGGGGAGAGTGGCCATCAGGATCCTTAGAGAGGTCTTCTGTTGTCGGATGGTGGGGGTGCCAAGGAAAGTGTGGTAGACTGGGGCCTTCTTTGCGAAGGGGTTCTTGCCCTTGTCGTCGCTCTTGGCGGCGTGCTTGGGGTCAACGTCCTCGTCCATGTCACTTGAATCCTTGGACTCCTCCTTCTTCTTCTTCCCCTTGCCCTTGCCTCGCGGTCTGTTCTTTTGACTTCGCTTGTAGCCGGACTCCGGGTCTTCCTTGAGGTCGTTGACAAACTTGCAGTGTCGATTGGTATGGGTGGCCTTGCCGTTGACATCGAGGTGTACGAGGCACGACATACCACGGTACTCCTCGTATGTTTGGGGAACGCGGAGCGACGTCGAGTTGGTTTCACTTCCTCGTTGCTGCCCGCGGCCTGCTCCCCTTCCTCGGCCACGTTGTCCGCCTTCTCCTCGTCCTGCAAAAGTCATAGCGACCATGTCGGTAGATTCCTTTTCTTCTGGAGTGGTTTTCCGCTTTGTACTGCTGTTCCTCCGAGCTTGGGTTGGAACGGCCGTTGCCGGCAAAGAGCCACGCGCATCGTCGTCGGCCGCTGCGAACTCGCTAGCTAACTGAATCATCTGATTCAAGTCAAGATGATGATTGTACTGCAAGCGCTTTAGCTTATGTCGGAGTAACGTGCCCCTTTACAACCCATCAATGAAGGCGTCTATAGCGGTCTGAGCGTGCACTCCTATGCAGGAATTCTTCATGTCCAGCCAGCGGGAGAGGTAGGTGCGAGATGTCTCGTCTTTCTCTTGCACGCATCGCTGTAGATCGCCCACAGTGCAGGGACGTTTGTATGTACCCTCAAAGTTCTTGGTGAATGCTTCTTGCATATCCAACCAGTTGTAGATAGACTTCTCCGGAAAGTCGTCGATCCATTGACGGGCCATACCCGCCAACATTAACAGGAGGTACTTAACGGCGACGTTGGGGTTGCCTACAACAATCTCCACCGCATTGCCATAGTCCTACAACCATGTGGCGAGCTTGGCGGTGCCGTCATAGGGCTTGATGGTCTTGTCAATCCGGAAACCTTTGGGGTAAGTTGCGGACCGTATTGCAGGTCCAAAGCAACGTGGTCCCAGGTATGGTCCTTCCCGGGCCTCGTGGATCTTATCGATCCGCGAACGTGCATCGTATGGCTCCGGGTTCTTCTTCTTGTTGTCAACAGGGGATGGGCTGCGTGAATGATGCGGGCCTCTTCCGCCATGGTGACTGCTTGGCGGTGATGGAGGCGGAGGTGGCGGTGGGTTAGCCTTCTTGCTGTTACCCTCCTGCGACGCCTCACGCCTGTCACGGTTGCTTGTCGGACACGGAGGGTCGTGGTGTGACCTGCTCTTGTGTCCTTGGTGGCTCTCTTCATCATGACGGGTCTGTGCCGCGTTGTCGCGGATGACGATACCACATTGCTTTGGAGGGGGCATATCCATACGATGGTGAGCCTTGTAATCTTCCTGACGTCGGGGGGATCGGGGCGGTGGTGATGGGCAGCGAGGTCGGGCTTTTTCTCCGTGGTCGGAGGATATGGGGATAGCATCCTTCCTGTTGCGCGCATCCCTCCGTCTTCATTCTGATGAACCCGTCTGTGATCTGACATCTTGAGGAGATCTGTCCCTTGGCGGTTTGTACTGGCTGGATCGGCAGAGTGCTGGGTCAGACTCAAGCCTCTGAGAGGTGGCCTTTTCCTGCTGCTTTACCGCCTTGGCCACTAGGTCATAGACCTGTTCTACTGCCTCAGGCGATCTATCCTGCTCTAGAAGGGTCTTGGCGATGGCGAGGTTAAGGAGTGGGGTGGACATCTCCTGCTTGCCTTCACTATCAATGTATGGCTTAGCCTGTGCCGGTTTCGAGGGAGCCCATCCTAGTTTGCGCCGTACACCAGGATAATTGATGACGCGAGCCGGAGCTTTCTTAGCCTTCTGCTGCTGCAGCAGAGTCTTGTACTCGGCCTCCATTGCTCTAGCTTTCTCTATGGACTTCTGCGCATTGACCAGATCTCGATCTAGTTTAGCGCCTTGCTCCGTGATGGCTTGCGCCTCCTCCAGCAGCTGCTGGCGCTTCTCGTCAAGCTGAGTCACGTTCCGGATATGATCAATGGTTAGTGGCTCGACGAGGAGATTGCCGTACATCACTCTATCAGCTGGAGTAACATGGGCTGCTGCCGACGTGGATGCTGGAGGCGGCAAGTTTGCGCTGTTTTTGTTGCTCGGATCGGTGCCGAGTTCCTGCGGCTGCTGCACTGGGTTAGGCGGAGGAGGCATGAACTTTGCGCGATCATCGTCAGCAGCAATTAGTGGCCCCTTCCCCTTTTCCAGCGCCGTAGGCGGAGCTTGACCGGGTTGATCTTCATCCATCGCTGTCCCAATGGTGACGAACACCCGTCGAGACATGACGGTGTTATTAGCTTGCTCGTCGCGCGAGTACTCCTCCTCCATCTCTTGCATAGCGGAGTCTAGCTCTTCTGGACTGAAGTCTATTTCCTCTGAATTTGCACTGAAATCAGCATAAAGCACGTCAATGATAGAGTCGGAGGGTGCCAGGACTTTCTCGATGACGGGCGGTGGAGGTGCAACGGCCTCGACGATGGCTGGAGGTGGTGGTGCTGCTACGACGATGGCGGCCGGAGGCGGTGGCGGTGGTGGCTGAATCGGAGGGGCTCCGTCAATGAGCGCAAGCGCTGTCTGAGCTGCCGCTTCGGCCTCCGCGTAGTTGTTGACGGTGTTCACCATGACTTCGAAGGTAAGGCGTTCTGACGCCTGTTGCCGTCTTAGAGAGTGTCGGAGAAGCGTGCCATGGTCTAGTCCTTCCACAAAGTGATAGATAGCATCATCATTGGGGTAGTGGGCTAGATCTACTCGTATACGGAGCCACCTGGCCAGGTAATTGCGGGGTTTTTCACCCTCTATCTAAACGCAGCGCGCCAGATCAAAGATGGTAACCACGCCGATGAACTTGGATCTCTGCTGTCTAGACGCACGGATAAAGCCGACGGATTTGCAGTGATATTCCACCTTTATATCCTGCACAGGGGCGGTTTGGGTGGGCCTTGAATTTTTCCGATCTTTGCTGGCAAACTCCGAGGAGACACCCGACATCGATCCTTCCGCGAACATATCCTTCCCGTAGGCGGTCCGTGCGGGTCTTGATGCTTTCCGATCTTTGCCGGCAAACTCCAAAGAGAGATCCGACATTGATCCTTCCGCGAACGTATCCTGCCCGTAGGCGGTCCGTGCGGGTCTTGTTGCTCCTCCGACTTCCAGGGAACTAGTGCCCGAGTTGGTTTCGCCGATGAAGAGGTGGATGTCTCTGATAGGAACGATCGAACACCGCGTAGGGTTCGTCTTCGCCGGGATCCAGAACTCGTCGGGGGGGGGGGGGACGATCGGAACATTGCCGGAGAAGAGAACATGGCCGATGGCTATGGTTTCGCCGATTCCCGCGAAGATCTTGGTCCTCGCCCGCTGTAGAGCCTGAAGCGCCTCTTGCCCCACGGTGGGCGCCAACTGTCGTGGTATTGCCGACGAGTACGCCATGGAGGGGTCCTCACAGTGCGTTTTTAGAGACGTGGGGTAAGGCGGACGGTTGACGGGTACGAGGTAACACAGCTTACCCAGGTTCAGATCCCACAACGGTGGCGGAATCCTACTCCTGCTATAAATCACTATAAGGGCAATACGCCGAGTTACAGAGATAGGTTCGCTGTGCGAGGTTGTCTGAGATTGTGCCCTAAAGGCTCCCATAGGCCCGACTTATATAGTCGCTAGGTCCTAGGGTTACAGGGAAAAGTCCTAGCCGGACAGGTTACAGAGTCCTACACCGTCTATCACTAGTCTTGTGTATCTTGTACTCCAAGGCTCCGGGTACGCTGGTGACTCCACCGAAACCTTCCTTTATCCGGCATGGGCCTCCCTTCTGGATCCACCTAACTAGGCCGCCCAACAGGCCATAGGCCATGCTACCGACTATGGGCCACCCGGGTTAGTCGAATAGGAGACATGCTATGAGGATACCCATATAGCATATCCCCAACAAGAGGCACCATCGATTGGAGCCGCCCCAGGAGGAGCTGCCGGTGCCAGTAGAATCGCCGTTGTCGACTTCGTCGTTCGCCCCCATAGCCGACCCTCGCCTGAGCCCCTGTGAGCCTCCCATGACCCCCACCTGCCGTGTTAGGGTTTTGTCTCGCCGACGCTGCCCGACATGGACGATGAGCCATGGCCGTTCAATTAGAATTAAATCGTGCGGCCGAGATCGCCTCGTACCGCTTCGCGCGTTATGAGCCACTGACTGGTGGAACCCCCCTGTCAGCTGAGCCCCGCGCTGCGGAGTGACACTGGGCCGGCCCATTAAACTCTCCCACACGACCCAACAGTTTGAATTTAGACTTTTCCTTTTTAATTCAAACTCAGTTCTATACCTATATTCAAAAATCAACTCAGCCAAAGGTTGACACCTGCTGATTCCAAAAAATGAGGCTCTTTTATCACCCTCATTCCAAAAAATGAGGCTCCTTTGACACCTGCTGATTTCAGGCCTATCTATCTTCTCAACAGTGTCTTCAAGATTATAACCAAGCTTCTAGCTAACATGCTTCAAAAAATTATCCTTAAACTTGTCCACAAAAACCAGTATGGATTCCTGAAACAAAGATCTATTCAGGATTGTTTAGGATGGGCTTTTGAATTTCTTGATCAATGCCAAAAGTCCAAAGAGGAAATTTTAATTCTAAAGCTTGATTTTGAAAAGGCTTTTGATAGAATTGAGAATTCAACAATTATTAATATTCTCAAAGCCAAAGGTTTTGGTGAAAAATGGATTAATTGGATTCAGTTGATCTTTGATTCTGCTTCATCCTCTGTTTTGTTAAATGGAGTGCCTGGGAAAAAGTTTTATTGCAGAAGAGGTGTAAGGCAAGGGGATCCTTTATCCCCACTCCTGTTTGTCCTGGCTGCTGATCTTCTCCAATGCATTCTCAACAAAGCAATGAGCCTTGAGATTCTCTCCCTTCCCCTTGAAGGTGTGTTTTGTCCCGATTTCCCTATTGTGTAGTATGCAGATGACACCTTATTAATCCTTAAGGCTGATTCAAAACAATTATTGTGCCATAAGGCTCTACTTCATACTTTTGCCCTTTCCACTGGACTCAAAGTCAATTATTCTAAATCTAGTTTGATTCCAATCAACATGGATTCTGAGAGGCTAAGGCACTTTGCTAGTACACTTTCATGCCTCCCTGGCTCATTACCCTTCACTTACCTTGGATTTCCTTTAAGCATCAACAAACCTGCAGTGGAGCATTTTATTCCTATTGTCCAGAGAGTGGAGAGAATATTATGTGGGATTGCTAATTTCCTAAACTATGGGGGAAAATTACAGTTGGTTAAATCTGTCTTATCCTCCCTTCCCATATATTATATGAGTTGTTTTGAACTTCCTGTCTCTATTAAGGATCAACTGATTAAGTATATGAGGCAGTGCTTGTGGAGTAAGAAAACCACTGATGTTCAAGCTAGAGGTCAAGCCCTAGTTGCCTGGAATAAAGTTTGTAGACCAAAGAATCATGGAGGTTTGGGGGTGCTTGATCTTAATGTACAAAACTCAGCACTTCTTTTGAAAAATTTGGATAAATTCTACAATCACAAGGATATCCCATGGGTTCATCTTGTCTGGAACACTTATTACTGCAATGGAAAACTTCCTGGACGAAGTATGGAAGGATCCTTTTGGTGGAAGGCTCATCTGAAATTAGTTGACATTTTTAAAGGAATTGCAAAGTGCTCGGTGGGTGATGGAAAATCCACTTTCCTCTGGACTGATATGTGGAAAGATGAATGCCTACAACAAGCTTCCTCATCTTCTTTCTTATGCAAAAATCCTCACATTTCTGTTTGTGAGTTCTTGCAGACACCCTGCATGCAAGATCACTTTTCTCTTCCTCTGTCACAATAAGCTTACCATGAATTTCAATGCCTTGAGCAAATTCTCAGTGATGGAATGCATGGAGAATCAGACAGCTGGAGCTATATTTGGGGCAGTGCTACTTTTTCAGTCCAAAAGGCCTGTTCTTCATTATCTGGATATCAATCTGTGGAACCACATTTTCCTGGTTGTGGAAGTCCTCTTGCGAGCAAAAAACATAAATTCTTCTTCCGACTTTTGCTCCTTGATAGGATAAACACCAGAAATCTTTTTAAAAGGAAAAGATTCGTTATGGCTTCATATGATTGTGTGTTCCATGGATGCACGAGTGAGGAAACTCTACTTCACTTATTTTGGGGCTGTTCTTTTGCAAAAGCATGCTGGGCTGAAATTTGTCCTTTCCAAGACAATGTTCTAAATCTCTTTGAGGCATTGACTAGTATTAAAAGCGGCCTAAAAGTCCCCTTTGCAATGGAAATCATTATCCTTGGGGCTTGGGGCATCTGGATGTGCATAAACAATGAAATCTTCAATAACAAGCATGCCTCCCTTGATGAATGGAGGGCTATTGTTTCTCAGGAATTAAGATGGGTCCTGTGTAGAATTAAGAAAAAGTATTACTAGTACCTCAAATATTGGATTAGCAATAATTTAGACAGGAGATAGTTGCTCATAGTGTTATCCCTCTTTGAGGTGGCTTGAAATTTGTAAATATTCACTACTTGTAACTCTTTATGATTTATAAAAATTGCAGTGGGGTTCTTTACCCTACTGTTTTACCCTCAAAAAAAAATCAACCCATCTCGATTTAGTGAACCAAATTGCATGAAAACAATTTTGTTAGAAAGGTACTGAAATGCTTAATCTAAGCCCGTTGGTTTCAAATCATTTGGATCTGTAGATCAACCTTGGTAAAAATAACAAGTCAGAAGCTTTTCTTCATTCAAACATTTTTCAAATTTCAACCATAATAGCTTTTGAGTTGATTCCAACTCTCAAAAATCACATTTGATCATACCTTTCAGAATATATAAAAACACATGGGTTTACTTATAGAAATAATGTCCAAGTAATAAAAGAATGCCACATAGGCATTTCTAGCCACTTTATTTATTAAAAATAAAAAGGTTAAACCTTATTAAATTGGGACACCACTTTAAATCACATTCCCATATATTGAAAAATGTGGTGATGACATGTGTCAACATGATCCCATGTTTGGTTTGGAGAATATTAAATCTTAAGTAGTTTTTCAATAAGTAGAAATTACTTTTCTAAAAATAAAATAAATAAGACAAATGCTTTAATCTTGTAATGATAAGTGATGATGCTAGATCATCTATAGTGCAACTTTGTGTGATGACGCTAGTACCGACCAAGGATACGAGGAGGAAGGAGGATACTACGAAGAAGAAGCCGAGGAGAACTTCAACCACTGCTCTGCTCAAGGCAAGCTTGTACTGATACTTATGCAAGCCAATACTTAAAACCTTGCAAGATAACACTTGCAATTATGAAAGTTAGATAACCTATGCAATGCACTAAGCATGCTTGGTTAGACACATTTGATGATACCCAATCCTAGTTTTACTTGCAAGCTTTATACTTTATTTCTTTATCAAAGCTTTCTCTTAGAGTTTACTTAAGTGACTTGTAGATTCTAGGAAGATAATTGAAGGTTGCATAAATAGCATTAAATTTGGACTAAGCTAGATAATCTTGATGTCATCCTAAGGCATGATATTGAACTCAATTAATCTCCACTTAATTACCACCCATCATTAGTACTTACCCCACTTGTAGATGCTAGTGCTAAGCCTAAAACTTGATCAACTTTAGATGGGAATACTTGGTGAAAATGGTTATGAAAACCTTGGAATGATGAGTCATTCTACTGAAATGTTTTGACATGTGTTTCCGAACACCAGATGATTTTGATGATGAAAATGTTGAGGCATGAGCCTTACCCCTTTATAAAACTGATGGTTGTCTGGATGCGATACCATTCCAATTTTACCGAACAACCACAATACCCGAAAATTGGGTAGGGCTTGATTGGAAACTTATATACCTTATTATGGGTTCCCTCACGGCCAAAGTCTGAGCTAAGGCTACCTTGTGAAGATTGTCCACCTGTGCAGTACCCAAGATGACAGTTGGTCATGGTTGGGAGGCCAAATTCACAGGAGAGGTGCCTATACTAGGGCGTGTAATTGAAAGGTTAGGATTGATTATCCGCATACTGAGTATGGTGAATTTAGTATTTGTTCCTGACGGATGTATCGAATGTTGTGGTGAAAGTGTACAATCTTTGCAGAGTGTTAAACTATTCGAATAGCCGCGTCCGCGGTTATGGACAGTTGGAGTAGCCATACTGTCCCCCTGTCAGATGTTTTCGAAATGACTTGTGCAATGAATTGAGAATTTGACTTGACCACAACCGAGTTGTGATATGAATTCAAGTTCCCACTTAGGAATATAAGATTCAACTAGTTTTCTTGCTTCTGAACTTAGTAGAGGTAAATCTGGCTTTTTGCAAAACAACCCTCGAGATTAGTGTCCTACTACAAAAACCCACTTCACTTGTTAGTATTAGTTTGCGAGTACTTAAAGAGTATTCATGGCTTTGTCCCTGGCTATTCCCGTGGCCAGACTATGAAGAGGAGTACCAGGAGGATGGACCGCAGGAAGGTTACGACAACTAGGATCATCTCCCATCGTCAGCATTGCCTGTGACCCCGAAGATGGAGCTTCGCCTACGCTACCTTTATTATTGCGTTCTTCCGCTGCTTGAGTTGTATTAAGAACTGGATCATGAGATCCTTATTTGTGTAAGACCTTATGTATGGTTTGTAATGGATGATGTACTGTGATATCCAAATCTGTTATGTCTCGCAAAAATGGTAATCCTGGGATTGCGATGTATGGCATAACAGGCATCTGGGATTAAAAAACGGGGTGTTGACAAGTTGGTATCAAAACCATCCTGACCATAGGAGACCCTAGTTAGAATGGACGTGTTAATGAAAAACTTAGTTTAAAAACCAAAGGAAGCAAATATTTACAAAAACTTATTCCCATTCTTATCACTTTGTTTCTTTCATAAAAATTCATGTTCCTCAAAAACTTTTGCAAAATACCTAAAATTTGACACATTTGATCACTCTACTAACTAACTCATCCTATATTCTTATAGATGGACGTGAAGTACAACAAGTTTTATCAACTAGGGAATGGAGGAGACCTCATCTTTGAGAAGGATTTGGACCAGGTTTCAGAACTTCTGGAGCGTCCGCACCCCGAGTTCTTCGGAGCTCAGCTCAATGATCAGGAAGGAGAAGATCGGCAGTGGCTAGTTGTTGCAAGTCTCCGAGGAAAGATTGAACCTCCCACTGCCGAGGGAATTCAGTTCACCTTAAGAGAGAACAACTAGCTCGATGGACTGGCCAGGGCCACGCAGGAAGCTCTTGCCCGTCTGTGTGGGCAGAGTATCAACCAGATCAAGGGTACCCGCTTTGAGTTTTGTCCAAGGTGTGATGCTATGCGACAGCCACTGGAAGCCCCATATCACCACGAGCTGAAGGCTCAGTTGGACCACCTTAGCTTCATGATGTATGATCGTCAGCAGGAACTGGACAATGTCCGTGACTACTCCAACCACAAGTCCGCCATCATCATGACGAAGGATCAGACCATCGCCATGCTAGCGAAGGATCGCAAGTCTCGCTGCCGTCAGCTTGACAAGAAGGAGCGCATAATTTACCATCTTCGCCACCGTATCTCAGATTTGGAGGAGACCATCCACGAGAGAGACATGCAGTTGGAGGAAAGGGAGAATGCCAGAGAAGACCTTCGTGGAGACCCCTACTGCTATCTTAGAGATGATGATGATTTTCTGGAGGATCAGGCCATGGACGTCTTCACCGATGAGGAGGATTTCGCCTTCATCGATGACGATGAGGTGATGAGGATGACGATTACACCGACTCCGAAGAGTAGTAGCACTTGAGCACTAGCGTAGTGAGTGTATTCGGTCCCACTGTATCGTAGTTTCTAGAATGGTTCTTAAAACCATCTGTTTTCCTTTGTTGTGGTGTGTGTTGTATCGTGTGCTATGAATGAATGAATGAAAAGCATGTTGCTAGAAAATCTGAGTCAAAAATTTAAAAACTTTTCAAAGTCCCTGAACCTTAGAAATTTCCCTCTCTTCTCATGATCTATCTCAATCTTCAGATGCCTCGCGGAGGAAGTGGTTCATCCCCGGACCAGATGATTAGCTGCAAACCATGGAAAACAACCTGGAAGTCACCGGAGTGGAAGCTAACGAGAAAGTTCTGTTCACCACCCACCATCTAGCCGGAGATGCAAGAGCATGGTGGAACAACATTCGTGCAATGACCGGAGGACAAATGCTGACCTGGGAGGATTTCAAGGTCAAGTTCAGCAGAACCCATGTGCCACCGTGTTTGATCAAGAGAATGATAGATGAATTCAGGGAACTGAAGCAAGGAAGGATGACCGTAGTGGAATACCGTGACAAATTCTTGTCATTAGCTAGGTATGCCCCGGATGAGATTGACACTGAAGCCAAGAAGAAAGAAAGATTCCTGAATGGTCTGCATGATGAGATGCAGACGGTGTTGGTCAATATCCCCTTTGCTGATATTGAGGCCCTCGTCGACTCTGCCATCCAGATGGAAGGAAAGATCAACCAAGACAATGAGAACCACAAGCGCCGCATGATGCATCAGCTAGGAACCCATCATGCCCCAAAGTATCGCCCCAACCCATCTCCAGGATTTGCCCCGAGAACCAACAGACCCCCGATGAACCGTCCGACCTATCCCAACCGTGGAAACCCAAGGCCCGGAGGAAATCACAACAACCCCGGAAACTCTGGAAATTTCAACCGTGCACCACCCAAGTTCAACAACAACAATGCTACTGCCAACACCAACACTGCCCCGAGGACTGGAAGCAATGCTGTGCCTGTTGGAGCAAAAGACAAGTCGCAAGTGACTTGTTATGACTGTGGAAATAAGGGTAACTACTCCAATGAGTGCCCCAAGAAGAATACCGCAGCCCCCAATGCAAATGCCCCTGCTCAACAACAGCGTCGTGTTCATCCAGGAAGAAGGTTTGCCCCAGGGAACTCACTCAACCGCAACGGCCGTCTTTTTCTCATGCATGCTGAAGAGGCCCAGGAAGCGCCAGACGTCGTGCTGGGTATGTTTTCTATTAATTCAGTACTTGCTAGAGTGTTGTTTGATTCAGGTTCATCGCACTCATTTGTCACCGAAGAATTTGCATGCACTAGTGTAACACCCTCAGAATCGGACCTATGCAAGTTTCAGCGATTCCCGCCAAACCCGCATAGAAATGATTCAAAGGTGCCCACCAGGCACTTTCGTGCGGGTGGAAAACGAAGTAATAACATTACACAACAGTCCTCGATGGGACCCACAGAACAGATATATATAACAGCGACTCAATGAGTCAAGAATACAGATATAATATACAAAGATCCAAATCACCTTGAAAATGATAGAGCGTCCGACTACGGACAAGATGCAAATGGGGCTAAGAGCCCTGAAGAATAACCAATGGCGTCCATAACCCTGCCCAGGCCAAGCCGGAAGGGTAACCTTGCTAACGACGTCGATCTCAAAACCTGCTTAAACAAAAGGGGTGCCGACAAAGGCAAAGGAAAAAGAGGAGCGTCAGTACTGAGGCCAGTACACGGCGAGACTAGAATTCGGCGGTCCTCGCCTACATAGGTGTGGTGGACTGGAGCGGCAGCGGCAGCATGCACTAAACAACCTATAGAGACTCGATACAACTGGCGGCAATCAGAGAGGGGTAAGAAAGACCTATTTGGAACCAACCTGATTCTACCATCAGACAAACCCATCCTGGCGTTTCCCCCTCGAGACCAAACGAGGAAGTCAACCGAGGAACTCACACCGTTGGCAGTTTTACTTATTCAGTTATCGTTGCAGTAATTACTAGTCAGGTATAGTTGATCATCCTGATAAAATAAGCAGTGGGCACTTTTAGTTAACCATTCCGTGATAGTTGCAACACTTACTAGTCAGATACAATTAGCATGAGATAACCCAAAACCCAGCAGTTGTTGGTACTTTTATTTAGCCATTCCGTTATAGTTGCATTACTTACTAGTCAGGTACAGTGGTCGCAAGCGACAACCAAACAAGCAATTGTGGGCAGTTTATTTAGCCATTCCATTATAGTGAAGCTGATTACTAGTCAATATAAAGTCAAATTTATAGCACTACTTTAGTTATAGTTGTCTATGATCGAGATATTGTGCTCCAAGTCGTCCATAACCGCGGACACGGCTTTCAGAAAGTTTTAACCCGGCCGGGGTGCACAAATAGCAACACACACACGATCGACCTCGGAAGAACCAAATCAAAACCCAACGAGGCTTTCACGACAAAGCAATCATAGGATTCAGAAATATTTCAGGGCGCCACCCCTTGGAGTACACCCGCAACGAAGTAAGCTAGCTCCAAGACGGACCCGAGGTTTGTGGGGCCGGCTGTAAACGACTGGGAACCCGAAAACTCGGGGTGTCGATACCGCGAAAACGGGTCACAATTCCTAAACAGTACAGTGTGCTCCTCGCACAATCATAAATAAAGCAGTAAAGCATGGCATAAGTACAGGATTGTAAATAAAACCTCAAACTAGTTTGTGGCCCCAAGAAATAAGACTGAATCAAGCTCTGGCTAAGGGGGGCCCATAATACCCCGTATGTGGATAGCGCGAATATTCAAGGAACAGGTATCAAGCACTCGGGATCCTACGGGAGACAAGTGGGCGGTCGGAAACCAAATATTATCTATCACCCACCGATGCCTCTGCTTACTTACTTCAATCTTAGTTGTTAAACAGTAATTAAAGTGAACAAAAAGTAAAGCCGAGATCATCTCCAACACCAAACAGACGGCAATACACCAACAACTGTGGCACTTGACGACACGCAACAACACTTGAGCAAGCGACTACGACGCGCAGGTCCAACTATCAACCAAACAACAGGTAATAGGATGTGTCCAAGGCAATATAAGGTTGCAAGGGTTAACTCGGGTACAAATCTAGAGCATCGCAACACAGATAGCAATAGATCAACAGGAGGGAATAAATACTATAAAAGTAAGATAGGTAGAAAGGGGGAGATGCTCGCCTGAAACATTGTCGAAGGTTCAACCGAAGATCGGGTCGAAGCTCACATCAACTCAACGGCCTTATCCGCGAAGAAGCAAAACACTAGAATAAACACCGGATGGAATATTTAATACTACGGTAGAAAATCGGCATGATGCATGTATGATGTATGACATGGCAAGGTGCGATGCAATTAGGCAACATTAAGCGGAACCGGGGTCCCGACAATTAGTTAAACGGTTCAAGTTATTTGTCTACCCCGCAAATTAAATGTTGTTTAACAAGGCAGAATTTATCACCGGTTCGCTACACAAATTTAAATGAGGCCAATATAAGACTAGATTTGTCCGCATTTGGGCCCCATATTGAATTATGCAGTGAATCGGCATAAGGCCCCCAAACCACACAAATGTGCATGCGAGTATGACAATTTAATATGCAACAATTTATATAGTTGGCAATTTATAAAATAGGGGCTCGGATCAGGGTCACACATTAGGGTTCGGCAGATCTTGGGGTTCCGGGGTTCGGGGTCGGTCTCGGGGTTCGGATCTGGGGTTCGGGGTTCGACGGAAACGTCCTCGGACTCCGGGATCGTTCTCAGATAACGGGGGTAGATCTTGGCGTTCCGTGAAGGAGGACTTGGTTCGGTGTCGGGGGCACATCGGACTCGCCCTGGTCGGTGTCGATCTTGTCGCATCCGTGGTCTTCGGGTCATGTCGACGGCCATGGCGTATCGAACTACTCGCGTCCTCGGTAGATCTTGTTGACTCCACTCCGAAGACCTTGTCGTTCTGCAGCGGAGATCATGGGGTCATCGGGGTCCGGGGTTCGCCACTCCGTGAGGTAGATCTTGTCGATTAGGCGTTCTCGGTAGACGATCTTGGCATATCCGCATCGGCGATCTTGGCGTTCGGGTTCTCGACTTCGCATCCGAGTCGGCGCGCCCTAGGTTTCGGCCTTCGGAAGATCTTGGGGTACCGGCGGGTCCGTTGTCGGTGGTCCCTGTACATCTTAGCGTCTCGGCCGGTCTTGTAAGGATTAACTTGGGGTCTGCGGTCTTCGACTCTGGAAAGGTGCAGCAACAGGCAGAGCCCCCTTGGCATACGCTGGACTTGATCCGAAGGTTGACACAGAGAACGACCGAGGACGCACACGCCGCGTGCAGTGGCAAGGGCGCCAAGGTGGTGACGTGGCCGAAGGAAACCATCAAAGGGGCCTACAGAGGCTCGCCTGCCAGCGACGGTTGCAGATGACGGCCGAAGGAGCCCGACAGTGGCGGCCCTGCGGTGGCCGACTAGGGGACGGCGGCGGACAGACGACGCGGTGGCGGGCCTGACGGTGGCGGGGACGAGGCGACGGGGAGGGCTCCGCGACGCGACGGCGGGCGAGCAGGAGCACGGCCGGGCTCGGGGTTCCAGGGGCGACGCGGTCGGGCTGGGCCGGGCCATGCTCCGGCGAGGCGGCAGCGCGGGCGGCCGGTCGACGGGGCGTGGGCGGTGGAGGTCGGGGCCGGGCTCGTCGCAGGTGAGGAGGCAGAGGCCGGGTCGGCGGCGAGCGGCGGCTGAGGGAGGAGGGGTCTGGCGGCGCGGGGCCCGGCACGGGAGCACGCGGCGGCGGGGAGCTCCCGAGGACGGCGACGGCCGGGTTCGCGCCGGAGGCGAGGCGCTGCCGGCGGGGCGAGGCGGGCCGCTGGACGGCAGGGCGGACACGGGCCGGCGGGGAGCGGTGGTTGGGGCGGGGACCTGAGGAGGAGGAGAGGGAGGGCGCGGCTACCGGAGCAGGCTGTTGCCGGAGGGCGGCTCGGCCAGAGGAAGGGGCCGGGGGCGGGGTCGACGGCGACGGTGGGGACGAGGGCGGGTGGAGAGCTTGATGGAGGGGCGCCGGAGATGAGGGAGAAGGGCGGCCGGCGGGGCGGGGAGGAGCGGCGAGGGGAGGGTCGCGAGAGAGGGAGGCCGGCGGGCGGGCTTGCGGGCACCAGGCGGTGGGGTGGTTGGCGGAGGAGGCCGCCTGCGGGGACGGGCGAGCCGGAGGGGAGGAAGAAGGCAGAGGGGAGGCGGCCAGGGGAGAGAAGGAGCATACGCGGGGAGAGAGGAGGTGTCGGGGGCGTGGGGAGGGAGGAGGCAGCGGGAGGTGGGGGACGGGGTGGGGCCCGCTGGGCTGGCAGGCGGTTGGGAGAGGGGTCTGACCAGGGGGAGGTGGGGATTGGGGAGGGTGTGGCCCGCATCTGTGCGTTGAGTGCTGCGGGTGGGTCCGGCTGGGTGAAGAGAGGAGGAGGGGTGAGGCTGAGGTGGCAGAGCATGGTTGGCTGGGGGTTGGGGCAGGATGACGTGGCGAGTTGCTATAGGGTGGGGTGAGGTGGCTGAAGGGGTGGGTAGATTAGGTTGGGTAGCTTTAGGATTATGGGTGGACCGATTTTATTTCTGGGGGTGGTCGTTCGGGTCGAATCGGCCCGTTCGACTGCCCCCGCTAAAATAATTTAACATTTTATTTATTTTAAATGCACCGTTTGCAAACCGATAGCAGACAGACAAAATAATCCGGAGACCCGGGGTTGCGTTTGAATAAAGACGGGGCGTTTTAGAAAACAAATTAGGTTTTTCCGAAATTAGTTTGATGCAAGCAAATGCAAGATGATGACGATGCTCAAATGCAATGCGGCATGATGACATGAGCATGCGGTCATTATGATGCAATGCACAAAAACAACGCGATTTTCTAGTAGTGGTTTTGCGGGATGCCACAATTCGACACCACTAACAATGGATCTCGCCCTCGAGATCCGCCTCATGGTACCGGAAGGAAGGTCGGCGTTCTGCGTCTTCTCGCTTCATGTAGATCCTCGCGACACCACTAACAAGAGGTCGTTGTCCGTGATCGTCGAGAGAACCCTCCGGGAACAAAAGGTCGAAGGTAGAGGTATCAACAAATAAAGCCACCTCTAGCTCCGATGGAAAGAGGGAACCGATGCATTCTCATCCACTTCAATGTACAAAAGCGAATAGAAAGGGTAGTCGGCATGGGGGCCAATCCATCACGCACCCAAACTATTACTCTGCACAATCAGTGGAAAGCGTGCAACCATCCTCGGAATTAGACTGAAGATCTCGACAATCGAGGTTCGGAAACAAAGGAGTGATGCAGACTCTGCATCGGATCTGGCGTAGATGATGTCGTCGCGTCGGAAACACCGGAAGGCACAAACAAGGAACAAAGGATGGTACCACAGTAGACGGATTCTTCAGACAGCACGAACACCGGATGGCAGAACACCGTTAACAAAGGAGGAAGCGAAACCCTGAAGGTACGACGGAACCCAACCACGAGAATCCTGGACTCGAAGAAAAAGACGAGAGTGGATTCAAAACACGCAGAGGTAAGAGGAGAATAGCAGAGGGGTAAGGAGTAAAATCAGACCTAACCAGATCTATCCAACCGATTTTGCAAAATTAGTTTTGACACTCTACCGCGGCCGTTAGCTAGGTTATCCTACAGGCTGGACTTGTGGGGGTATCGCAACTGCTGAGCTCTGATACCACTCTGTAACACCCTCAGAATCGGACCTATGCAAGTTTCAGCGATTCCCGCCAAACCCGCATAGAAACGATTCAAAGGTGCCCACCAGGCACTTTCGTGCGGGTGGAAAACGAAGTAATAACATTACACAACAGTCCTCGATGGGACCCACAGAACAGATATATATAACAGCGACTCAATGAGTCAAGAATACAGATATAATATACAAAGATCCAAATCACCTTGAAAATGATAGAGCGTCCGACTACGGACAAGATGCAAATGGGGCTAAGAGCCCTGAAGAATAACCAATGGCGTCCATAACCCTGCCCAGGCCAAGCCGGAAGGGTAACCTTGCTAACGACGTCGATCTCAAAACCTGCTTAAACAAAAGGGGTGCCGACAAAGGCAAAGGAAAAAGAGGAGCGTCAGTACTGAGGCCAGTACACGGCGAGACTAGAATTCGGCGGTCCTCGCCTACATAGGTGTGGTGGACTGGAGCGGCAGCGGCAACATGCACTAAACAACCTATAGAGACTCGATACAACTGGCGGCAATCAGAGAGGGGTAAGAAATACCTATTCGGAACCAACCTGATTCTACCATCAGACAAACCCATCCTGGCGTTTCCCCCTCGAGACCAAACGAGGAAGTCAACCGAGGAACTCACACCGTTGGCAGTTTTACTTATTCAGTTATCGTTGCAGTAATTACTAGTCAGGTATAGTTAATCATCCTGATAAAATAAGCAGTGGGCACTTTTAGTTAACCATTCCGTGATAGTTGCAACACTTACTAGTCAGATACAATTAGCATGAGATAACCCAAAACCCAGCAGTTGTTGGTACTTTTATTTAGCCATTCCGTTATAGTTGCATTACTTACTAGTCAGGTACAGTGGTCGCAAGCGACAACCAAACAAGCAATTGTGGGCAGTTTATTTAGCCATTCCATTATAGTGAAGCTGATTACTAGTCAATATAAAGTCAAATTTATAGCACTACTTTAGTTATAGTTGTCTATGATCGAGATACTGTGCTCCAAGTCGTCCATAACCGCGGACACGGCTTTCAGAAAGTTTTAACCCGGCCGGGGTGCACAAATAGCAACACACACACGATCGACCTCGGAAAAACCAAATCAAAACCCAACGAGGCTTTCACGATAAAGCAATCACAGGATTCAGAAATATTTCAGGGGGCCACCCCTTGGAGTACACCCGCAACGAAGTAAGCTAGCTCCGAGACGGACCCGAGGTTTGTGGGGCCGGCTGTAAACGACTGGGAACCCGAAAACTCGGGGTGTCGATACCGCGAAAACGGGTCACAATTCCTAAACAGTACAGTGTGCTCCTCGCACAATCGTAAATAAAGCAGTAAAGCATGGCATAAGTACAGGATCGTAAATAAAACCACAAACTAGTTTGTGGCCCCAAGAAATAAGACTGAATCAAGCTCTGGCTAAGGGGGGCCCATAATACCCCGTATGTGGATAGCGCGAATATTCAAGGAACAGGTATCAAGCACTCGGGATCCTACGGGACACAAGTGGGCGGTCGGAAACCAAATATTATCTATCACCCACCGATGCCTCTGCTTACTTACTTCAATTTTAGTTGTTAAACAGTAATTAAAGTGAACGAAAAGTAAAGCCGAGATCATCTCCAACACCAAACAGACGGCAATACACCAACAACTGTGGCACTTGACGACACGCAACAGCACTTGAGCAAGCGACTACGACGCGCAGGTCCAACTATCTACCAAACAACAGGTAATAGGATGTGTCCAAGGCAATATAAGGTTGCAAGGGTTAACTCGGGTACGAATCTAGAGCATCGCAACACAGATAGCAATAGATCAACAGGAGGGAATAAATACTATAAAAGTAAGATAGGTAGAAAGGGGGAGATGCTCGCCTGAAACATTGTCGAAGGTTCAACCGAAGATCGGGTCGAAGCTCATATCAACTCAACGGCCTTATCCGCGAAGAAGCAAAACACTAGAATAAACACCGGATGCAATATTTAATACTACGGTAGAAAATCGGCATAATGCATGTATGATGTATGACATGGCAAGGTGCGATGCAATTAGGCAACATTAAGCGGAACCGGGGTCCTGACAATTAGTTAAACGGTTCAAGTTATTTGTCTACCCCGCAAATTAAATGTTGTTTAACAAGGCAGAATTTATCACCGGTTCGCTACACAAATTTAAATGAGGCCAATATAAGACTAGATTTGTCCGCATTTGGGCCCCATATTGAATTATGCAGTGAATCGGCATAAGGCCCCCAAACCACACAAATGTGCATGCGAGTATGACAATTTAATATGCAACAATTTATATAGTTGGCAATTTATAAAATAGGGGCTCGGATCAGGGTCACACATTAGGGTTCGGCAGATCTTGGGGTTCCGGGGTTCGGGGTCGGTCTCGGGGTTCGGATCTGGGGTTCGGGGTTCGACGGAAACGTCCTCGGACTCCGGGATCGTTCTCAGATAACGGGGGTAGATCTTGGCGTTCCGTGAAGGAGGACTTGGTTCGGTGTCGGGGGCACATCGGACTCGCCCTGGTCGGTGTCGATCTTGTCGCATCCGTGGTCTTCGGGTCATGTCGACGGCCATGGCGTATCGAACTACTCGCGTCCTCGGTAGATCTTGTTGACTCCACTTCGAAGACCTTGTCGTTCTGCAGCGGAGATCATGGGGTCATCGGGGTCCGGGGTTCGCCGCTCCGTGAGGTAGATCTTGTCGATTAGGCGTTCTCGGTAGACGATCTTGGCATATCCGCATCGGCGATCTTGGCGTTCGGGTTCTCGACTTCGCATCCGAGTCGGCGCGCCCTAGGTTTCGGCCTTCGGAAGATCTTGGGGTACCGGCGGGTCCGTTGTCGGTGGTCCCTGTACATCTTAGCGTCTCGGCCGGTCTTGTCAAGATTAACTTGGGGTCTGCGGTCTTTGACTCTGGAAAGGTGCAGCAACAGGCAGAGCCCCCTTGGCATACGCTGGACTTGATCCGAAGGTTGACACAGAGAACGACCGAGGACGCACACGCCGCGTGCAGTGGCAAGGGCGCCAAGGTGGTGACGTGGCCGAAGGAAACCATCAAAGGGGCCTGCAGAGGCTCGCCTGCCAGCGACGGTTGCAGATGACGGCCGAAGGAGCCCGACGGTGGCGGCCCTGCGGTGGCCGACTAGGGGACGGCGGCAGACAGACGACGCGGTGGCGGGCCTGACGGTGGCGGGGACGAGGCGACGGGGAGGGCTCCGCGACGCGACGGCGGGCGAGCAGGAGCACAGCCGGGCTCGGGGTTCTAGGGGCGACGCGGTCGGGCTGGGCCGGGCCGTGCTCCGGCGAGGCGGCAGCGCGGGCGGCCGGTCGACGGGGCGTGGGCGGTGGAGGTCGGGGCCGGGCTCGTCGCAGGCAAGGAGGCAGAGGCCAGGTCAGCGGCGAGCGGCGGCTGAGGGAGGAGGGGTCTAGCGGCGCGGGGCCCGGCGCGGGAGCACGCGGCGGCGGGGAGCTCCCGAGGACGGCGACGGCCGGGTTCGCGCCGGAGGCGGGGAAGACGGCAGGACGGAGGCGGGGCGCTGTCGGCGGGGCGAGGAGGGCCGCTGGACGGCAGGGCGGACACGGGCCGGCGGGGAGCGGTGGTTGGGGCGGGGACCTGAGGAGGAGGAGAGGGAGGGCACGGCTACCGGAGCAGGCTGTGGCCGGAGGGCGGCTCGGCCAGAGGAAGGGGCCGGGGGCGGGGTCGACGGCGACGGTGGGGAAGAGGGCGGGTGGAGATCTTGATGGAGGGGCGCCGGAGATGAGGGAGAAGGGCGGCCAGCGGGGCGGGGAGGAGCGGCGAGGGGAGGGTCACGAGAGAGGGAGGCCGGCGGGCGGTCTTGCGGGCACCAGGCGGTGGGGTGGTTGGCGGAGGAGGCCGCCTGCGGGGACGGGCGAGCCGGAGGGGAGGAAGAAGGCAGAGGGGAGGCGGCCACTGGAGAGAAGGAGCAGACGCGGGGAGAGAGGAGGTGTCGGGGGCGTGGGGAGGGAGGAGGCAGCGGGAGGTGGGGGACGGGGTGGGGCCCGCTGGGCTGGCAGGCGGTTGGGAGAGGGGTCTGACCAGGGGGAGGTGGGGATTGGGGAGGGTGTGGCCTGCGTGTGTGCGTTGAGTGCTGCGGGTGGGTCCGGCTGGGTGAAGAGAGGAGGAGGGGTGAGGCTGAGGTGGCAGAGCATGGTTAGCTGGGGGTTGGGGCAGGATGACGTGGCGAGTTGCTATAGGGTGGGGTGAGGTGGCTGAAGGGGTGGGTAGATTAGGTTGGGTAGCTTTAGGATTATGGGTGGACCGATTTTATTTCTGGGGGTGGTCGTTCGGGTCGAATCGGCCCGTTCGACTGCCCCCGCTAAAATAATTTAACATTTTATTTATTTTAAATGCACCGTTTGCAAACCAATAGCAGACAAACAAAATAATCCGGAGACCCGGGGTTGCGTTTGAATAAAGACGGGGCGTTTTAGAAAACAAATTAGGTTTTTCCGAAATTAGTTTGATGCAAGAAAATGCAAGATGATGACGATGCTCAAGTGCAATGCGGCATGATGACATGAGCATGCGGTCATTATGATGCAATGCACAAAAACAACGCGATTTTCTAGTAGTGGTTTTGCGGGATGCCACAACTAGTAAGATTAAACCAACCAAACTGAAGCATGTTATGATTATTCAAATCCCCGGTTCCACCACCAAAGCTAGGCAAATTTGCAAAGCCGTCCCTATCCGAATCCATGGCATAGATTTTTATGCTAATCTGATAGTACTCGGAACTAAAGGTTTGGAAGTAGTACTAGGAATGAATTGGATGTGCAAACATAAAGGATTAATTGATTGTGGCAAGAAAGCCATAACCATGACCAGTACAGCCGGAATATCAGTCGAGCATGTATCTGAAACCTTAACTCGTCAATTCAAGTGCAACAAGAGTATAGCCCAACCTACCATTGACCAAGTCCAGATAGTCTGTGAATACCTCGATGTATTTCCAGATGTTTTGCCCGGTATGCCCCTAGATCGGGATATCGAGTTTATCATTGAACTAATCCTCGGAACAGGACCCATAGCCGAGAGATCATATAGTATGAACCCGTCAGAACTAGCAGAACTGAAGAAGCAACTGGATGACATGCTGGAAATTGGATTGATTCAACCAAGTGCGTCACCTTGGAGATCACCTGTTTTGTTCGTGGACAAGAAAGATGGAGGTAACCGTTTGTGTACGGATTATCGGAAGTTGAATGATGTCACTATCAAGAACAAGTAACCGTTGCCCAAGATAGAAGATTTGTTTGATCAGTTGACCGGTGGCAAAGTGTTATCTAAGATTGATCTTAGAACTGGCTATCATCAACTCAATATTCGCGCAGAGGATATTCCTAAGACTACCTTTACCACCCGATATGGATTATACGAGTATACCGTCATGTCTTTTGGATTAACCAATGCCCCCGCTTATTTCATGAATCTCATGAATAAGATTTTTATGGACTTCCTAGATAAGTTTATCGTTGTTTTCATCGATGACATTCTGATTTATTCCAAATCAAAAGAAGAACATGAACTACACCTAAGGACCATTCTTGGAACCCTCAGAGAGCATCAGTTGTATGCCAAGTTTAGCAAATGTGAATTCTGGTTACAGGAGGTAGGATTCCTCGGTCACATTGTATCAGCCGGAGGAATTGCCGTTGACCCTACAAAGGTGAAAGATGTCGAAGATTGGCCAGCCCCAACCACTCAAACTCAAGTTTGTGCATTTCTCGGATTGGCGGGATACTACCGCAAGTTCGTAGAAGGATTCTCGAGTATCGCCAGAGACTCAATTGTTGAAGAAGGACAAGAAGTTTGAATGGATGGACAAATGTGAAGCGAGTTTTCAAGAACTCAAGAGGAGATTGATTTCAGCCCCAATCTTAATCATGCTGGATATCACGAAGCCATTTGACGTGTATTGTGACGCATCCAAGATCGGTCTCGGATGTGTGCTAATGCAAGAAGGAAAAGTTATATCCTATCTATCTCGACAACTGAAACAACATGAGCAGAAATATCCAACCCATGACCTCGAGCTCGCAGCCATAGTCTTAGCCCTGAAGACATGGAGGCATTACCTGATGGGAAACCATTGTGAGATTTATTCGGATCACAAGAGCCTGAAATATATATTCACTCAGAAGGAGCTAAATTATGAGACAGATAAGATGGATTGAGCTAATCAAGGATTACGATCTAGACATTCACTATCACCCCGGTAAGGCCAATGTGGTAGCAGATGCCCTTATCAGATTTCCGTGCCACTTGAACTCCATGATTTTGAAGGAGCAACCAAGTCTGCACAAAGAGATGGAAGATTTCCGAATGGAATTAGTAAGTGAAGGATTTTTGGCTAGCATAGAACTTCAACCCACTTTGATCAGCCAGATCAAAGAGGCACAGAAAGGAAATGCTAGTATCAAAGGAATCAAGCGTCGTATCGGTACAGGAAAAGTACCCGGATTCACGGAAGACAAAGAAGGAGTTTTGTGGTACAAAGGACGCCTTTGTGTACAAGCAGATTCTGAGTTGAAAGAAGTTATTCTGAAGGAATCTCATGATACTCTTTATTATATCCACCCCGAAGGAACGAAGATGTATCCGGATTTGAAAGAGCAATTTTGGTGGCATAAGATGAAGAGAGAAATCGGAAGCTATATCGCCAAGTGTGA
Organism: Avena sativa; assembly: GCA_916181665.1. Taxonomy (NCBI): domain Eukaryota; kingdom Viridiplantae; phylum Streptophyta; class Magnoliopsida; order Poales; family Poaceae; genus Avena; species Avena sativa. The sequence continues at coordinate 40,241,456 of OV702279.1, read as the reverse complement.
TATATGTCAGAGAGTCAAGGCGGGACATCAAAGACCCGCTGGATTGTTGCAACCCTTGCAGATTCCGGAATGGAAATGGGATTCCGTTGGAATGGACTTTATCACCGGATTGCCTACTTCTAGTAGGGGAAATGACTCTATCTGGGTCATAGTGGACAAATTGTCCAAAGTTGCCCATTTCTTACCAGTCAAGACCACATATCAGAGTTTGAAGCTAGCGGAGTTATACATCACTAGAATTGTCAGTTTGCATGGAGTCCCCAAGAATATCGTATCAGATCGAGGAACTCAGTTTACCTCGAGATTCTGGAAGAAAGTCCAAGAAGGTTTAGGAATCCGACTAGATTTCAGCACAGCTTATCACCCTCAGACCGACGGACAAACGGAGCGAGTAAATCAAATACTCGAAGATATGTTGAGAACATGCGTGCTAGAGTATGGATCTAAATGGGTAGACTGTCTGCCGTTTGCAGAATTTTCATACAACAACATTTACGAAGCTAGTTTACAAATGGCCCCACTTTAATTCATGTATGGAAGAAAGTGTCGCACCGCTTTGAACTGGTCGGAAGTAGGAGAGAGTCAGATTTTCGGACCCGACATCCTACGAGAAGAAGAGAAGGTTCACAAGATTCGTGAGCACCTCAAGACAGCCCAGTCAAGGCAGAAGAGTTACACCGACAAGAGACGTCGAGACCTTACCTTCAACATCGGAGATTTCTTGTATCTGAAAGTGTCGCGATTGAAGGGAATGCATCGTTTCCAACTGAAGGGAAAGTTAGCCCCCAGATATATCGGCCCCTTCAAGATTCTGAACCATCGAGGAGAAGTGTCGTATCAATTGGAACTACCCGAAGAGATGTCAGCCGTGCACAATGTGTTCCATATATCATTACTTCGCAAGTGCCTCGAAGTTCCGGAGAAGACCGAAGTGTTCAAGAATATTGATCATCGGACCATAGAGATCAATGATGACCTGACCTATCCCGAAGTACCCATCCGTATTTTGGAAGAAGCTTTCAGAACTACCAGGACCCGAAGCATCAAGTTTCTCAAGATTCAATGGAGCAACCACACAGAAGAAGAAGGTACCTGGGAGCGCGAAGATCACATCAAGACAGAGTTTCCCGATCTCTTCAAATCCTAGTTAATCTTTTTCCTCCTTTTTCAAATCTCGGGAAGAGATTTTGTTTAAGGGGGGAAGGTTTGTAACATCTTAAAAATATTAAACTTGGATCATCAAACTCTAATCATCAAAATTAGGGTTAACAAAAACTTTTCCAACTAAAAATATGAAAGCATTCATATGTGTGTGTATTCAAAATTTGGATTCTTTTGAATTGCCATGGTTCTGTGTTTCTTTGCCTATAAAATGATTCTTAGGTGAAATAAACATCATCTAAAAAATCCCCAAACTTTTCCCAAAGACAAACAACTCAAAATAAGCAAATGAAGTGAATGGTCATTTTTGCCAAATTAACTCTCATGCCTACTTTGGCTATCTCCAGTTTTCAAAACTCAACAGAAACATTTGTTTATCTTTGCACCCCTTGTTAGTACACATAATAAGGTACCAAGGCCCACTTTGTGATCATCCAAAAACATTCAAATGCTAAGTTTAAATGACAGTTTAAAATTGAATCTATCTCATATGGGAAGATCCCATTATTTCAAAAACCACTCAAACAAGTTCAATTTTCAAAACCCAAGCACCCACAGAATCCTCAGCACATGCCTAGCACACCCACCAAAAATCTTTTCAAAATTTAAAAGAAAGTTTCTTGCGGACATTTCATCAAACACTTGGCAGGCAAATTTAAACCAAATCAAATTCACTGTTTTTAATAGTGTTTTGGGCCTAACTTGTTCCCTCTCTAGTTGCAACTAGTCCTTAGTAGATCATCTAGCTCCTTTAACTATCCTTAGCATCACTGTAAGCAAGCCTAGCCATCAATGGTGAGCAGGCCGAGAGCAAACTTGCCACCCCGTTGTCGTCGGCGAGCTAGAGGCCACACTAGCCTCGCCAACCTTGTCTGGGAGCTAGCCAGCACCCCACCGCCACTCCCTGTCCCAGCCTCGAGCAATGCCAGCCACTGGACCACAGCCACGCTCATGCCAAACCTCTCTGCGACCATGCCGAGAGCGCGCCCGTGCGCCACGCTCGACCAGCACCCCCAGACTGCGCGCCGCCCTCGTCGCGTGCGTAAGTGATCGCCAGTACCCCAGCACCCTGCCAGACATGCCCGTTCGTCGCCACGCGGACCACGCTCGCTGTGCGCCATCAAAACCCCCGCCGGACCCGCCCGGAGCGTTGAAGCGTTCCGACCGATCAGCACCGCCCACGCCTCGCCACCATGCCGTTGAGCTTCGCCAAGGAACATAGAACTGCCCCCTACCGTCACCCACGCCAATAGCTGCCTGTGCCGTCGACCACGGCGAGCTCAGCCCGCGCTCGTCGGTCCCCTCTCGCCACTATAAATAGAGGCCTCCCCCGCTCGATTTCTTCACACCAGTTCGCTCCCCACCTCTCACTTATCACACCCACTCACCCCCAGAGCAAGGCGAGCACCAGGTGGCCGGAATTGCACCAGAGTTCGCCGCTGCAGAGGAGGAGAGGCGCCGTCGATTGGAGCCGCCCCAGGAGGAGTTGCCGGTGCCAGGAGAATCGCCGTTGTCGACTTCGTCGTTTGCCCCCATCGCCGACCCTCGCCTGAGCCCCGGTGAGCCTCCCACGACCCCCACCTGCCGCGTTAGGGTTCTGTCTCGCCGGCGCTGCCCGACATGGACGATGAGCCGTAGCCGTTCGATTAGAATTAGATCGTGCGACCGAGATCGCCCCGTACCGCTTCGCGCGTTATGAGGCACTGACTGGTGGAACCCCCCTGTCAGCTGAGCCCCGTGCTGCGGAGTGACACTGGGCCGGCCCATTAAACTATCCCGCGCGACCCAACAGTTTGAATTTTGACTTTTCCTTTTTAATTCAAACTCAGTTCTGTACCTATATTCAAAAATCAACCCAGCTCGATTCAGTGAACCAAATTGCATGAAACCAATTTTGTTAGAAAGGTACTAAAATGCTTAATACAATCCCGTTGGATTCAAATCATTTGGATTTGTAGATCAACCTTGGTAAAAATAACAAGTCAGAAGCTTTTCTGCATTCAAACATTTTTCAAATTTCAACCATAATATATTTTGAGTTGATTCCAACTCTCAAAAATCACATTTGATCGTACCTTTTAGAATATATAAAAACATATGGGTTTACTGATAGAAATAATGTCCAAGTAATAAAAGAATGCCACATAGGCATTTCTAGTCACTTTATTTATTAAAAATAAAAAGGTTAAACCTTATTAAATTGTGACACCACTTTAAATCACATTCCCATATACCGAAAAATGTGGTGATGACATGTGTCAACATGATCCCATGTTTGGTTTAGAGAATATTAAATCTTAATTAGTTTTTCAATGAGTAGAAATTACTTTTCTAAAAATAAAATAAATAAGACAAATGCTTTAATCTTGTAATGATACGTGATGATGCTAGATCATCTATAGTGCACCTTTGTGTGATGATTGAAAATAGTTAAGTATTGTTTGGTGATTGTGTACCTTGTATTTATTTATAGACGCTAGTACCGACCAAGGATACGAGGAGGAAGGAGGATACTACGAAGAAGAAGCCGAGGAGAACTTCAACCACTACTCTTCTCAAGGCAAGCTTATACTGATACTTATGCAAGCCAATACTTGAAACCTTGCAAGCTAACACTTGCAATTATGAAAGTTAGATAACCTATGCAATGCATGAAGCATGCTTGGTTAGACACATTTGATGATACCCAATCCTAGTTTTACTTGCAAGCTTTATACTTTATTTCTTTAGCAAAGCTTTCTCTTAGAGTTTACTTAACTGACTTGTAGATTCTAGGAAGATAATTGAAGGTTGCATAAAGAGCATTAAATTTGGCCTAAGCTAGATAATCTTGATGTCATCCTAAGGCATGATATTGAACTCAATTAATCTCCACTTAATTACCACCCCTCATTAGTACTTACCCCACTTGTAGATGCTAGTGCCAAGCCTAAAACTTGATCAACTTTAGATGGGAATACTTGGTGAAAATGGTTATGAAAACCTTGGAATGATGAGTCATTCTACTGAAATGTTTTGACATGTGTTTGCAAACACTAGATGGTTTTGATGATGAAAATGTTGAGGCATGAGCCTTACCCCTTTATAAAACTGATGGTTGTCTGGATGCGATACCATTCCAATTTTACCATACAACCACAATACCCTAAAATTGGGTAGGGCTTGACTGGAAACTTATATACCTTAGTATGGGTTCCCTCACGGCCAAGGTCTAAGCTGATGCTACCTTGTGAAGATTGTCCACCTGTGCAATACCCAAGATGACAGTTGGTCATGGTTGGGAGGCCAAACTCACAGGAGAGGTTCCTATACTAGGGCGTGTAATTGAAAGGTTAGGATTGATTATCCGCATACTGAGTGTGTTGAATTCAGGATTTGTTCCTGACGGATGTATCGAATGTTGTGGTGAAAGTGTACAATCTCTGCAGAGTGTCAAACTATTTGAATAGCTGCGTCCGCGGTTATGGACAGTTGGAGTGGCCATACTGTTCCCCTGTCAGATGTTTTCAAAATGACTTGTGAAATGAATTGAGATTTTGACTTGACCACAACAGAGTTGTGATATGAATTGAAGTTCCCACTTAGGCATATAAGATTCAACTAGTTTTCTTGCTTCTGAAATTAGTAGAGGTAAATCTGGCTTTTTGCAAAACAACCTAGAGCTTAGTGTCCTACTACAAAAACCCCCTTCACTTGTTAGTATTAGTTTGCGAGTACTTAAAGAGTACTCATGGCTTTGTCCCTGGCTATTCCCGTGGCCAGACTATGAAGAGGAGTACCCGGAGGATGGACCGCAGGAAGGTTACGACAACTAGGATCATCTCCCATCGTCAGCATTGCCTGTGACCCCGAAGATGGAGCTTTGCCTACGCTACCTTTATTATTACGTTATTCCGCTGCTTGAGTTGTATTCAGAACTGGATCATGAGATCCTTATTTGTGTAAGACCTTATGTATGGTTTGTAATGGATGATGTACTATGATATCCAAATCTGTTATACTCACAAAAATGGTAATCCTGGGATTGCGATGTATGGCATAACAGGTATCTGGGATAAAAAAACCGGGTGTTGACATGCACCAAAGTTTCCACACGCACCTACACCCTTGTTGTCAGATCAGGTAGGTACAAGATCATAAAACATACACCCAACGGTATGTCGACGGGGTTTCAGACACGACGTTTCCAGATCCAAAGCAAGCACATGGGGGCCACCCCACTACGCTACCCGCAATGAAGTCGCCCGGTCTCCAAAACGGACCTAGGGTTTGTGTCGACGGCTGTAAACGACTATGAATCCGAAAGTGTGACTGGGCTAGTCGATACAGCGGAAACGTATCACGGGGTTCCTAAACAGTACATGTGCTCCACGCACAATAGTAAATAAAGCAGTAAAGCATGGCATAAGTACAGGATAATAATAAAGCACCAAATTAGTTTGTGGCCCCGAGTACAGTACTTTGAAACCAGGTACTAAATCGATGAGGGTGCCCACACCCCCCACCTGTGGTTAGAGCGCTCGATCTTGGAACAGGTGTCAAGAACTCGGGTCCTAGGTGGATACAAGTGGGCGGTTAAAAACCAAATATTATGTATTACCCACTGGTGCCTCTGCATTATTTATCTACTTTCAATATTAGTTATTAAACGGTAATTAAAGCCATGATCATCTCCACCATTAAGCATGTGCCAACCACCCAACAATGGTTGAACATTGATGACACAAAGCAGCACCTAAGCAAGCAACTATGACTCGTAAGGCCGACTGTCTATCAATCAACATGCAATAGGAGTTGTCCAAGGCAACATAGAGGCTGCAAGGAATATAACTGGTGCATGGAATCTAAAGCATCGGAACACGGATACTAATAGATCAACAAGAGGAAGTAAAGACTATAAAATAAAAATAGGTAGAAAGAGTGAGAATGCTCGCCTGAAAAACATTGTCAATGGTTCATACAGAGATCAGGTCGACACTCGCATCAACTCATCGGTCTAATCCGTGAAGAAGCAAATCACTAGAAGAAACACCGGATGCAATATTTAATACTATGGCAGAAGATCGGGCATGATGCATGAATGATGTATGGCATGACAAAGATGCAATGCAACTAGGAAATATTAAGCAGAACCGGGGTCCCGACAATTAATTAGAAGGTTCATGTTGTTTAGATACCCTGCATTTTAAATTTTTTATTAACAGGCAAAACATGGCAAAGGTTCACTGCAGAAAATTAAATGGAGCCAATATAAGAGTAGAAAAGCCTGCATATGGCCTCCATATTTAATTATGAGGTGAATCGACATAAGGCCCCCAAACCACACAATATGTATGCGAGTATGAATTATTAGGTGCAACGAAATATATATAGCATTTATAAAAATAGGGGCTCGGGAAAAGGGGTCACACATAGGGGAGCTCGACGATTGTTGCCTGACAGAGATGACTTCGTTGGAAACCCCAAGAGCAAGGTCTGATGAGCACAACAGCAAGTCTTCCCTCAGTAGAGACAGAGGTTATCGAACCAGAAGGAGGAAGGAAACGTCACACAAGTGTTGCTAGCAACATGGAGACATGCACAACACAAACTCAAGACTTTGCCCCAACGAATCAGTGAGGTTGTCAAGCTCACCGATTTGCTGTAACAAAGGATTAAACATATGGTGTGGAAGGTAATGGTTTGCAGCAAGGAAACAAGTAACAGTGGAAGGTGTATTAATGGTAAAGATTGGACCGGGGTCTATAGTTCACTAGAGGTGCTCTCATTAGATAATGTAACACCCCTAGTTCTACTAATAGTAATTAGGAAAATGTTTGTGCATTCATGAGCATCATCATTTAAAATGTATGCATGAAATAAAAATGCTCTCAAAAATTCTAAACCCTAATCTCTTTCTCCCTTTGAAATGTATTCAAATGGTTTTGATATATTTGAAAAGTACAAAAAGTATGGAACCCAAATGGTTAAAGGGTCCCTGCATTATTTTAAATATTTATAAAAGTCTCTGTATTTTGAAATTATTCAAAACAGATTTGGATTTGAAATTACAAAAGAGAAAAGGCAAAACATAAATAGAAAAACATCCAGGAAGAAAAAAACATGTTCCCTAACCTACCTGGGCCGAGCCCATCTCTCTCTCCCTCACTCTCTACCGCTCGCGTGCAACCAACCACAGCCCAGCAGTAGCCCAGTGCAGCCCGCTCCGGCCCGTACCGCTTCGGCCCCCAACCTCGTCATCTTCCTCCAGACCGCAAGCACCTGCGTGCCCAAGCGCGCACCGTCGATCCTCACCGGCGCTACGATGCGTGCCGCCGCCCCCGGAGGTGAAGATAAGAACGGCCGTCCCCTCCTCTCTCTCCCCATACCCATTTATCCCCGTCTCGCTCTCTCTCGCGAAATCCCCTCTAAGCCCGAACCCTTGCCGCCGCAGAACCGCTCCTCGCCGCCGTTCCGACCCTCCCCGAGCCAAGCTGAGATGCCCAGGAGCACCGCTGTGGTGGACTACATCTCCCTGTCAAAGGGATTTGGCCGAGGCTGTAGAGGTCCCAACCTTCAATAAGGCAGAGATCCCTGTGTTTACAATGCTAGTCCCTGGATCAATAGCTAGCATCCACAGTTAAGATGTAATATCAAGAAACAAAGGTCATAATACAACTTTATCACCAGGAATAAAATAATTTATTACATCTTACATAGCTCATTTGGCTATCTCATTACAATGCAGCAGAATATAACAATAACATGGGGTCCTTCATCTTCAAAGTGCCACAGGCAGTCATGTTGGTTGTAGACTTGTAATCCTAAACAATAAACTTCACTAACATCAAACAAACCTGCAACATAATAAGTTACAGCCACAAGGGTCAATACATTTGAATTGTATTAGCAAGTGATACTATGGTAGTATAGTGGAGTCCATCATCTATATGCATTTGGCTAAGTGGAGCTTAGGCTTGCTTTGCTCAAAATAGATTTTTCTTATCCTTTGAAAAACACTAAGATTTTGTTTGTCAAAAATCACCCAGGGCATCTCCCAATAGAAATTGGTGATCCTTCAACCCTTGTTCAACCACAAAATTTTAACTTAGAAATTGGGATGAGGAGATTCTTGATAGCTTCCATGTCTTGATGCTCAAATTGTCCTTTACCAGGGAAATGTCTAAGTACTTAAATTTACACTCATGCAGAGGTGGTGCAATTTCCCCACAATACTTGGTTTCACCAAGACAAGATCTTTCAGAAGCCTTCCCTTAGACCAAAATGGACGCGCTCCAACCTATCAAACCCCTACCACCAACTGTCCATTTGGCTAAGTTATTGCAACCTATATGATCCAGGCAGAGCCCATAATGCCAAGTGGCTGCACTTGAAGCTTCTCAACATTTGACATCTCAAATCTCTTTGTTCTTGGGTGGACATCCACAAGTGAGATACACAAGGTAAACCATAGAAATGGGCCTTGTGTAACCACTCAACACAAACCATTCCTTCCATTCCACCCAGGTGATTCATTCACTTAGTTGTTTTATTAAACAAAACAAAAGTCCTTGACTTAAAAAACATTCCATAGTATGAATATATTCCACCCTTGTTTTCTACTAGCTAAGCTAAGCATGATAGTAATAGGAATCTTAACTTAGGAAATTTCTACTAAGGTTTCATCTACTAGGATATCCCATGGCATAGTTTACACTTAGCAAAATTCCATGCAAGTCTTACTTTAGAAATATCACTAATGCATAGTGAAAATAATGGGACAAAAGTATGAAGCATCACTTGCCTTTTTGGTAGAGAATTATAAGTTCACCCCTTGATCTTGCAATGATCACACTCTTCAAATTCCACTGCAATTCAATCAAGCAAGGTACAAATTCAATCTACCATTCAAGCAAACAACACATAAAATAATAGAAACAAAGCAATGCATGCAAACATGCCAAAGGTTGTTTTATTTGAAAAAGTGGTTTCTAATAGGTTATAAATATTCTAAAACACTTATTGGTCATTTTATATAAGTGGGAAAACCATTTGCAAAAGATTTTACTTATAAATCATTTTTAAACCAAATCAATATTTTATGTGGTTGAAAATGCCTTTAGCAAAGCAACAATCTTTATAGGGTTCACCAAATATGTTTTTAATTCATAAAACTTTGTGTTTAGGTTCAAAGGGTTTAATTCAAAACATTTTCCAAAGGGTTTTTCTCCAAAAAGTATTTTCAACATATGAACAACATTTTTATTTGACTAGAAATGTTTTAAATCAAAGATTTATTCTTTTGCTTCACCAAATATATTTTTGAAACCACAAATTGATTTCTATGGTCAGTAGGTTAAAAAAAACCATTTGCCAAAGATTTTATCACCAAAATAATTTTAGAAAGAATTTTATATTCAAAATATGCCTACACAAGTTTCTACAAAAACAACCATTTTACCAGAGGCAATTTACTAAAGAAAGTGCATGGTTGGGTACGGTTTGTCTTGCTGATTCCATTGATATAGAATTCGCAAAATTTGGACGTGTGGTTTGAAAGTTATGCAATTTACAAAATCAAACAGCTAATAGATTAGTTTCCGTTTTTAAAACAAAAGGCTGGCCACGTGTTGTGTTTTGATTGGCCGAAAACGTTTCGTGCGGATCGTGCTGTGTGGTGCGTTGGATAAAAATGAAATCGTACGGCACAGGATAAAACTTACCCTTTCGATTTATGATCAATCGCAACTAGTGGATCAATATCTAACGGCCCTAAGCGGCTAACCCTAAATGGGCGGCGCTAGCGGCGGTGACAGGTGGAGGCGCGCTCTGTCGGTGATGCTGCCGACGAACTAGGACGTGCGGGGAGGTGTGAGGATGCTCACCAGAATCGCCTTGATGCACTGATTCTCGTCGTTGCTTTGGTTGGCCAAGGGGAGAACGGAGACGTTGACGATTGCTCGCCAGAGTTCGTGGAACCGTTGGGTGTGCTCAGACGATGTTGAAGACGAGGCTTTAGGGCATGCTAGAGAAAAAGGAAAGCATGGTTAGATGCACAGGAGAGTGGTGAGTGTAGGAGGGTCATCCAGAGATGGAGGAGGAGACGTGGCTTACAGGGAGGCATCGCCGGAGTTGAAGCAGACGGCGGCGCTTGCTCAGTGATGATGTTGTCGATGAAGCAGAGCACGCGCGGATGAACGGGCGACACTGGGAGGTGCGCAGGGGTCTGGGGAACAAGCCCGCGTGGTCGAGGGGGCGAGGGGAGGTGCGTCTTGGCCGGAATCTTCACCGGAGCTTGCCGGAGGCAGTGATGGTTCCGAGCGAAATCGGAGCAGCCTGGTGGCTCTCTAGTGGTGCTGGTTGGGGGAAAAGGGAGAGAGGAGCATGGCGATTAAGTATGCGAGGTCAGGGGGAATTAATGGAGGGAGTAACGCGTATTGATGCCGTCTTCAACGTCCATAAACAGCGAGCAGGGGTTGAGGGCGTGGTCACCGCGGGGAGGACGAAGCTGACGGGGCAGTGGGTCCTGGTGTCAGCGAGAGAGGGAGAGGGGAGATGGGGTCCAACCGTCAGCGTCTTCGCGGGTTTGCTCGTGAGTAGAAGAAAACGGTTCGGGGGGGGGGAAGAGGAGTGGGCTGGCTGGCTTAGTGGGCTAGGTCTGGTTAGGCTGCTCTGTTTTATTTTTTCTTCTCCTGTTTGTTTTTCTTTTTCCAATTCTTTTATTCTGTTTTGATTTTGTTTAATCAATTCAAACATTCATTTGATTTCAAACTTCAACCAATCTTTGTGTGTATTCAAATTCTGTTTATTAACATATTCTGATGTCAATTTAGAATAATAATTTTATTCTTTTTAGGGTCTTTTAATTATTTAAAACAAAGCCCTTCCTTTAAATTCAATTAATAACAAATATATTTTTAACTCTTATTTAATTTCAATTTTTCACAAAACCTTTTCAGTAGGTTTTATTTATTTGTTAGGGTGTCAAATACTTCACTTTGAATTATTTGGAATATTTTTAATATGATTTATTAATCATTTTAATTTGGGTACTTGTCTTTATTCTAATGAAAATAATTATGGGTTTATTCCATAAATTTATTTAGTTGATTTCTTTGATCCCATTTAAGTTAATTAAAAAACTTTTATTCTTCTTGGCTAAATTCAAATTATTTTCCCTGATTTAATTAATAAATTCTAATAGGGATTTGTCTTTATTCAAATAGAAATAGAATTTGGTTAATGCCACTTTATTTTATTTGGAAAATTCTTTATCCATTTATTTTATTTGGATTTGGATTATATTCATTCCATTTGCTTATGGATTAGGCCAAGATTTAATTTGGTCTTTAAATATTCCTCATTTAATATTTCTTTCTCTATCTTATAAAATCCATATCTTTTTATTTATAGATCCAACCTGGTCATTCCAATTTGTATATTTTTATTTAATATTTATTTATCCTTTTAAATATCTTTAGGATTATTTGCTCACCATTTGGTATGGATTTCTAGATGGGTGCTTTATTAGCTTTGGAAATTAAATTCCCTTATCTTATTAAATTCATAAGATTTTATCTATGGCTCCAAATTGAATGAAATTAATTTCTATGGTTTTATAATATTTCTATTTGTCAATCTTGATCATTTGTAAATGTTTGTTGACAAATTTTTATTTGGATCAAATTCATGGTCTCAGAGATATCTTTTGAAATGATTTTCTTCCATTAGGGTTTTGGTTTATTTTCCAAGTGTTTAAATTTCCAGATGCATTTATGAATAATGCATTTCACTTGATTTGAATTTAATTGGATTCAAACTTTAACCAAAGTTTGTTCAAGATGGGATTTTTAAGTTTCCATTTAGAAACAAAAGATTCTTTTCACCCTAATTTTCAACAATTATTTATTTTGTTTATTTATTTTTCACATTACAAGATTTGGAAAATCTTGGGATGTGACAGAGGCGCCCTATATCGCCGCCGACGACCTCACCTTCCCCGACTCCAGCCGCCGCGTCCACCCTCGATTCTGGAGCCCTCCGTGCACGTCTCGACTCACCAGCCCCTCTGCCGTGATCGTGGTGAACTCCCGCACCTCACAGTGCCTCCCAATCTCTCCCTCTCTTCCTGTGATCCTCTCCGTCGTGCACCGCCAACCACCGCCGTAGCACCTCGCCGCTGGTGTCTCTCCGACGACCATTTCTTGGCGGCGCACCCACCAATCATCTCCCCGCGTTCACACGCGTTTAGCTAGCCCCTCCTCGCTGCCCCGCACGCGCCCAATCGCCAGTTCCATCAACGATCTGAGAGCAAGCCATGGATGATGTCAACATGACATCATGATGATGTCATTAGGTCTTTTTTCTTTCATAAATTCAATAAATCATTTTTGTAATTATCTCAGTAAATGAAATACCTGAAAGGTTGGTCCACCCTGTAAGTCAAATAAACATTTTCAGAAATGTTTCTGTTTAATAATTTTTTTAAAGTAATTCCAAAATATAATTTATTTTATAATATTCTAAAAATGATTTAAAATGAATTAAAATTGAACAAATTCATAACTAATTCATTTTAAATCAGAAAAATACAAATAATATATCAAAATGTTCAGAAAAATGAATTATACCTAATTAAATTATAATCATGCATTGATAAGCAACTTCAATTGCAAGTTTAATTAGAACAACAAAACAACCCCTCTCATATGTCTCCGAGGTTTTCCCGAATTTTTGGACCCCTCGGAACCCCGATTAAGTTGTCAAGCATGCCTTAGGGGTTTATTTCAATGCAATTCAACTTGTCATATCATCATCCTTGATTGAGCATTGCTTCGATGCCATGTGTTGATTGTTTCCCCTTTCTTTCTGGTATTTGGTTCTTCTCCGGTAGAATACGATATCGGAATCGAGATCGAGATCAAAGACCGAGGCCAACACCATCGAAGGTCAAGATCAACACCGTCGAAGCTCGAAGACAAATACTTGACCAACTATAATCAAGTCAAGTACCAGATGTCCGGAACTCTGCTTTCTAGATATCAACTGGCAAAGGCAAGCGAAGCCCCACACATACATATGAATCATGTGCTTTCAAAGTATTTCACTCTTGCCATCTGCATACGATTCTAAAGTCTTTATCGATAGATAGAGTAATCCTATCTGATGCATGTTTCCTTTAAAGCCTATATTCCCTGACCCACTGCTCCTAGCATAACTAGGGTTTAAGCTTGTGAAGCGTTGATAGAGCTGTTACATCTATTGTGCTTAGCCATTCTTAGATGTTACCACTGGTCCATCCGGTTGATGAATCAGAGCTGCGAATGAACCTAGTATGACAGGATGTTGTGGTATGATCAGAGATGGATAATAAACTTGTTAAGGCTTGTATGGGAGGCCACGTGGGTTGTGATTTTTGTAGTCCCATACTTTCCACTACTAGGACCTGAGTTCTTGCCTATGGTCCAAGACGAGCGTACAGCCACACGGGGGCCTGGAAACCCCCTCGACCAACTAACTTGCCTAGTAGATTCCATGAGTCACATAATTTGGGCTTTCCATTCGACATACGCATCTTGGTTGTTATTGAATGGAGGTGAAGGAGGTGCATTCATACAGGTAGGTAAGCGTGGCAGGGAATGGGAGATGCCCGGCATCCGTAATCTCAAAACCTGTTCACATCATTACGGACCGACTTCAGGACTCGACCTGTTACGGCGGCATCTCCCTAGTGCGTGACTCATGGTCTCGGCGAAAGCAAGGTAAAGGTCATGGTCAACCACTCTCTGCCGGCCTTCCAAGGAAGAGGGCTAATGTACTGGCATTAAGAATCAGTTGGCGCGTGTGGGTAAAGTTGTACACCCCTGCAGGGTTAAATCTTTTCGAAAAGTTGTGTCCACGGTTACGGACGAACTTGGAGACCAAATTCAAAGATCATAGAGAACTTTAACCTAATCGTAAAACCTGGCAGATCATCGTGTGTTTAAGGATGCTTCCTCAGGGATCGAGGGGGTGATCCTAGATAGGTTCATCTGATGATGATTCAATGGATATCAAAAGATGATCAAAGTTGGGGATATCGCCTCTCTTATCCCCTTTTAAAAATATTCTTATTAGTCGAGATTCTTCTCCCTCTTGTTACACAAAACAAAGATGGATTTATGAAAAACAACTCCACCAGCCATAAGTCTTGCGGAGTACACCCTATACTCACCCTTGATTCGTTGATACTTTTGCAGCAGAGTAAGTGTTACCATTGAAGATGAGTTCCTCACGGCATCAACGTCAACAAGTAGTTTGGAGTTCCCAGTCGGCAGTCCGGGATCCATGGATTGGACGTCATCGTTATGCTTCAGGCCTCTTAGGCCATTTGTTAAGTTTGCTATACTTAATAGCATAATTTGCCTTCCGTTGTTTGATGTTTGTGGTTAGTGACCTCTGCTTGTAATATTTTGGTTCTTCGCTCAGTTATGAGCTCGCTGTAATAAATTTCCTGTCGTAGGGTCACTGTTGTGTTATCAATTCTTTCTCTGTACGCTTTCGAGATTAGGTTAGGCTTATGTTCAGACGACGGTCTGGGATTTGTCTAGCCTTAATCCCGGGGGTGTCACAGGTTTTGGTATCAGAGAAGTAACGACTGTAGGAAACCTTTATATTGGTCGATGTTGAATCTAGTGTTTGTGAAAACTATTTTCAAAGATGAAAATTATGTGCGAAAACTCTGGTATGCTTCTTTTTCTCCTTATCCAGTTTCGCTCTAAATCTGGGTTACCTTATCTTGTGTTGATTTGGAAAGTTTTGCTATCTCGTCCCTTTCTTCAAAGTTTAGGTGCCTTCTCAGGCATGCCGGTTCTCAACCATTTGCCCTAGTTTTGAGTTCTCTTGAGTCAGTTGTGTGTGTTCCTTGTTTCCCTTTGATCCTATTCGTTTGAGAGATTTCTGTCTATCATAATCTCTCTATTTTATGGGTCCACAACCTCATGTTGATGGTTCCTCAATGTTCTGTTCTAGGCCTCGAAGTTTCCTTTCGCCTCGTGTGCCTTGTTTTTATTTGTTCGGGTACTTCAGAAGTAGTATATTCTTCTGGAAGCTGCCTCGTGATTACTATCTTGTAGCGTACGCTGTGTCACTCAAGTAGTAGTTACTCCTTTCTTTGGGTTTTAACCCTCGGACTTGAACCTAAGATCCCCGATTATGCTGGACTCCGGTGTTGTGAATCTTGTACATGAAGCTGACCTTTAACCCAAGATCCATTTTGTTGACCCCTGTGGTTAATGTTTAAACATTACCTCAGAATTGCTAGTACCTTCTAGTATAGCCTTCAAGCTTGTGGATATTGTCGCTATAGAACAATGACGATAAAGGACTTCCCCTACCACATGATTCGGCAGATGTTCTTTAATGGAACCAAATAGATCACGACAAGAGTACTCTTCGCGAGACTCACATCTACACTCGTGACTCTGCCACACCTTCCCTATCTATGCATTGGTTTTCGGAAGATTATTGAGTTATGCATCCACATTTCGGGATTCTATCCTAAGCATGTTCCTTTTTCCTTGTTGCTTTCCGACCTTTGTCTACCAGTTGGTAGCCAAGCAGTAAATATGCATTGGTCTCTTCCAATGCAAGATACTCTTGTGGTCCGTCAAGACAAACCATTTCGGGATGTTTAGGAGAAACAAACTCCAGTACCTCGTCATTTCTAAGACCAGGTCAAAGTGTTGTAATCCGCAGATCAATAAGCGTTGATTAGCTCATGTTATGTACTACCTTAAAGTGTCACACTCTTTTATACTAAGAGGTTGTGCTGATTCACATGACCCTCTTAATGAAGTGATGCTTTTACACATTTTTACCCACCCTTCCTCTGAGCTCTTACGCACAGGAATGTTGCGTGTGCGTAATAATGTGGACATTCGAGATTCTTAGCAATTCTTATTGCTTTGAACTCCAAGGACATTTGTTTCATTCCTAGCGTGACTAGTTATCTAATCACTAAGCAAAGGATGATCGTGCTACAAATCCATTATTCTAGTGCACTATCCTCGGTCAAAGAGTTAGGTTTGTGCCTAACCTCTGCGACTATGTCTTCTTGCCCTACCAAGCATGTTTGTTCTCTCGAACTAAGTGACATATCGGTGGTTCGTTATATTATAGATGTCTACTAGAAGTATTGCCATGTTGCCACATGTTCGCAATGTCAAGTTCTTGAGTAAGAAGGTTCTCTGAACTGCTCCTTTCTCCAAGGATCCGTACTGGATAACCCTGAACTAGTTGGTTGAGCTTAAACAACAACTTGGAGAGTTGTAAGACACAAGTTCTATCCAACTCATTTCCTTCTTAAAGGGATGTCCAGTTGTGTTCGTGTTGAAGTAAGATAGTATGTTCTTCGTGGATATGTTATCTTCCCTCCTTTGATTGATTTGGGCAATCCTCAAATCAAACTCAGTTTCAAGGACAATCTTGATGGTCTATTTATTTGTGATGTCTTACCTAAGTGCATCTTCATGTCCTCTGGTCTGACCAATGCCTAAGCCTTGTTTATACAACATATGAGTCCATCTTCTTGGAGTTCATAGATAAGTTTGTTATTGAGCCCATAGATGACATTCTTACCTGTCGCATCCCAAGATTTTCCAAATCTTGTAATGTGAAAAATAAATAAACAAAATAAAATTTTGTTGAAATTTAGGGTGAGAAGAAACTTTTTGGTTCCAATGGAAACATCAAAACCTATTTTGGTCAAATAAAATCCTAAAGGGATTTACAAAGATAAACAATTAATAAAGAAAGTTAAAATAGTTGGAATCATTATTTTTGGATCTTTTAATAAAAAGATTTGATTTTCAAAAGCAAAGGTAGAATTATAAATAAGTATTATTTTATAGAGCCAAATTAAACCTTGGCCAAGCTTTTGAAAGAAAATATTTTGTTTGATAAAAATAGTAAAGGTTTATTCAAATAAAATAATGAGGATTTATTAATATCCATTTTTATTAAAGTAAAGGCTTTTTCATTTTAAATAAACACTAAAACTTGTTAATTTATTTTAAATAAGATTTCCAAGTGTTTTAGTTTTTCAAATGAAACCTACTGAAAATATTTTGATATTATTTATAATTCAAAAAGAGTTTTAAAAATAAATTAAAACCTATGGTCTATTTATTTAATTATTAATAGATCTTAAAAGAATAAAAGAATTATTTTATTTTTGACTTTGAAATATGTTGTTAAACATAATTAAAATCAATACAAAGTTTGGTGGTGATTTGATTTGATTTGTTGTTTGAATTATTGGTTTGAAAATCAAAACAGAAATTCATATTGGAAAAAGAAAAAGAAACAGAACAAAAAAAATGGAAAAGGAACAGCCCAATCCAGCCGGCCCAACTAAGCCCATCAGCAGCCCACCTCTCCCTCTCGTGTAGTGAACCGTTTTTCACTCACGAACTTACCCGCAGCGTCACTGACCGCCTGGACCCACCGTTCCTCTCTCCCTCTCGCTGACAACACAGCCCACGCCACGTCATCGTCTTCCTCACCCCGCTGACCCCGCCCCTCACCTCGCCGGCCGTTGCAGTCAATTAAGACTCGAGTAAATACGCAGTAAAGCCGCAGTAAAATCACCCTGCGACCATGCCATCTTAAGAGCCTCGACACCCTCTCTTTTCCCTCTGTCGCCACACCCTCCCCGCCACTAGGCTGCTCGGAATCATCTCCGAAGCTCCACTGCCACCGACGCCCTCCGGCGACAATTCCGGCCAGTCGACATCGCCCCTCGCCTCCTCGAGCACACGAGCGTGACCCCCAGTCCCTGGCACATCTCTCTGCACCCTCAGCTCGCTCGAGTGTGCCCCCATCGTCGGTAGCAACCTCGACTAAACACGCCGCCGTCTGTCTCCAACTAGGGCGACCCTCCCCATAAGTACAGACCGTGCCGCTCCCCCTTGTTGACACTCTCATGCTCGCCTCACTCTTGCGTGTCTAACGCCACACCTCTTTTGCCTTCTCGTGCGCTGTAGCCTCACCCCCGTCGACGTCTGAGCGCAACCGACGCTGACCACGACTCTGGTGAGCAATTGTCGACCACCCCGAGCGCCCCTTCGCCAGCAAGGACCACCTTGAGCTTCCCCACGCCATGGCAAACTCGGTGAGAATCTTCCCACCCTCTCTCGCTTCCTGCATCGCCAGCAACGCCATCGTCTGACCGCGCGCCGCCAGTCGCCACCGCCTGCGCCGCTGCTTCATGGTCAAAGCGATTAGGTCCGTAGGATCTTGATCTGACGATTAGGATAGAAACTAACTCGAAAGGGTAGGCAGTGCTCTGAGCCGTGCGATGTCACTTAGATCCAACGGCTCGCATCTGTCGATCCGCATGAAGCGGTACAGACCAATCACAGCATGGCGCGTGGCCTGGAATCTTTTTGAAAAATAGAAACTTGTCTATTAGATGTTCAATTTTGAAAATCCATAACTTTCAAACCACACGTCCAAATTTTGCAAATTTTATATCAAAGGATTCAGCAAAACAAGTAATTTCTGACCATGCACTTTGTTTAGTAAAATGATTCTGTTAAATTGATTGTTTTTGCAGAAACTTGTGTATGCATGTTTAGAATATAAAAATTGTTCTAAAAGGATTTTTGAGAATAACCTTTGGCAAATGGATTATTTTGAACCTACTGACCATATAAATCAATTTGTGGTTTCAAAAATATATTTGGTGAAGCAAAAGAATAAAACCTTGAATTAAAACATTTCTAGTCAAATAAAAATATGGTTCAATTGTTAAAAATGATTTTGGAGGAAAACCTTTGGGAAATGTTTTGATTTAAACTCTCTGACCCCAAACACCAAGTTTTGGAATTGAAAATGTATTTGGTGAACCATATAAAAATTGTTGCTTTGTTAAAGGCATTTTCAACCACATGAAATAATGATTTGGTTTAAAAATGGTTTATAGGTAAAATCTTTTGCAAATAGTTTTGCCACTTTATAAAATGACCAATAAGAGTTTTAGAATGTTTATAACCTATTATAAAACACTTTTGTAAATAAAACAAAGTTTGGCATGCTTACATGCATTTTTTTTACTATTATTTTATGTGATGTTGCTTGAATGGTAGATTGAAATTGTGCCTTGCTTGATTGAATTGTAGTGATTTGAAGAGTGTGATCATTGCAAATACAAGGAGTGAACTTATATTCTCTAACAAAAAGGCAAGTGATGCTTCATACTTTTGTCCCATTATTTTCACTATGCATTAGTGGTATTTCTAAAGTGAGACTTGCATGTAATTTTTGCTAAGTATAACCTATGCTATAGGAAATCCTAGTAGATGAAACCTTAGTAGAAATTTCCTAAGTTAAGAATCCTACTACTATCATACTTAGCCTAGCTAGTAGAAAACAAGGGTGGATTATATTCATGCTATGAAATATTTCTAAGTCTATGACTTGTGTTTTGTATAATAAAACAACTATGTGAATGAATCACCTGGGTGGAATGGTTGTGAATGGGTTATGTTGAGTGGTTCACAAGGCCCATTTCTATGGTTTAGCTTGTGTATCTCACTTGTGGATGGCCACCCAGGAACAAAGATATTTGAGATGTCAAATGTTGAGAAGCTTCAAGTGTAGCCACTTGGCATTATGGGCTCTGCCTGGATCATATAGGTTCCAATAACTTAGCCAAATGGACAGTTGGTGGTAGGGGATTGATAGGTTGGAGCCTATCCATTCTGGTCTAAGGGAAGGCTTCTGAACGATCTTGTCTTGGTGAAACCAAGTCTTTTGGGGAAAGTGCACCACCTCTGTCGAGTGTAAAATCTAAGTAGTTAGCCATGTCCCTGGTAAAGGACAATTTGAGCATCAAGACATGGAAGCTATCAAAAATCTCCTCATCCCAATTTCTAAGTAAAACTTGTGGTTGAACAAGGGTTGAAGGATCACCAATTTCTATTGGGAGATGCCTTGGGTGATTTTGTCAAGCAAAAACTTAGTGTTTTCAAATGATAAGGAAAATCTATTTTGAGAAGTGCAAGACTAAGCTCCACTTAGCCAAATGCTTATAGATGATAGACTCCACTATACTACCATAGTATCACTTGCCAATACAATTCAAATGTATTGACCCTTGTGGCTGTAACTTGTTATGTTGCAGGTTTGTTTGAATTTAGTGAAGTGTGTTGAAATAGGATTACAAGTCTACAACCAACATGTTTCCTGTGGCACTTTGGAGATGAAGGACCCCATGCTATTGTTATATTCTGCTGCATTGTAATGAGATAGCCAAATGATCTATGTAAGATGTAATAAATTATTTTATTCCTGGTTATAAAGTTGTATTATGACCTTTGTTTCTTGATATTACATCTTAACCGTGGATGCTAGCTATTGATCCAGGGACTAGCATTGTAAACACAGGGATCTCTACCTTATTAAAGGTTGGGAACCTTACAGATGGTATCAGAGCATTGTTGCCTGTAGGATTGTAACCCTAGGATTGGACAAAACCCCTTAGAAAAATAGGAGTTGTTTTTGTACCAAAACTTATTTACAAACAATCTTGTAAAATCTTTCCTCAACCTTTTTGGTTTTGATTGTACCTCTCTTCCTTTTCAAACTTGATGGACAAAGCCTACCCCATGGCCAAAGACTTCACCATGAGCAAAGGACTTCATCAACTCTAATGACTTCAACATCTTCAAGTGATTTCAACCTTATTCTCAACAAGGACTTCAACCTTGGATATCACTAAGGACTACAAGTGAGACAAGAAATATTGCTCAAGACTTGAAGACTAAGGAAACACAACTTGGAAATCATCATCACCTTTGAAGTTTTGTGACCAAGAATTTTCCCAAGGAAATGATGATCTCATTCAAGAAGAATCTACCAAGAAGGATATAATGATCTCAAGTGAACCATATAGATGGACCACCATATTTAGTTTAAGTCAAACCCACCAACCTATGTGGTGTAACAAAAATATTTTTTTGGTTGCCTAAAAATATGCTTGAAACTTGATGCTTGAGTGGAATGTGATGTGTGTGATTAGAATTGATTCCTTAGAAAATATTTTGCCTATTCTAATCTCAACCCAACCCAAACAGATGACTACTCCAAGAAACTCCAACATCAAGGTTAGTGATAACAAAAACAACCAAGAGATCAACATGAGAGAACAACTACTAGCAAACCAAACCCAGTTGAACCAATTGACAACTCAGTTTTTAGCCAACAACAATGGATTAGACCCAACCATACAAAAGTTTTTGGAAATTCAATCCCAATTGTTGCAAGGGATGGCCACTCAAATGATCAACATGGGAGACAACCTTTACCAAGGAGTTTGTGACAACAAGGATGTCAAGGATGATATTTTAGAAGGAACCCAAGGTTGCAATGTTTGTGGAAACAAGGATCACACTCCCAAGGAACATAAAGATCAATGCCCCAATTGTGAAGAGAAACATCCAACTAATCAATGCCCCACATCTCAAGCTACTTGTTTCCTATGTGAAGGAAATAATCATGTCCCTATCCAATGCCCCATTTATTCCATGGTTCAACAAAGGAAACAAGGTGGAGTGCAACAACAGTTTGTAAACCCTCATGAAGGAACAACTTCTACCAAGAAGGATGAAGGAAAATTCAAAACTATGCATCATAAGGCCAAATACAAAGTGATCACAAAGTGTTGCTACTCTTGTGAGGAAGAAGGTCATATCTCTAGTAAATGCCCCAAGAAGAGAGAAAGATTCCCCACCTATGTGGTGAAGTATGAAGAGCATGAGCTAGAAGAACTCCTAGCTTTGGAGAGACCCAAGAAGAAGAAGAAATGCCCCAACCAAGAAAGAAGGATATTACACAAGAGCAATGTTACACTTGCAAAGAGATGGGACACTATGCCAATGAATGCCCAGAAAAGAAGAAGAACCAAGGAAACAAACAAGAGGCAAGAATACCAAAGGAAAAGAAAGATATCAGCCAAGTGATGTGTTTCAATTGCAAAGAACCAGGACATTATGCAAGCAATTGTCCAGAAAAGATGAAGCACAAGATAAACAAGCCTATGAAGGATCTCAGCCTTGACACATGTTTCAAGTGTGGAAACAAAGGACACAATGCAGATGTTTGCCCAGAGAAGTTTCAACAAGATTCCAAGCAAGCCAAAAAGTAATCTAGTTGGAAATTTTTTAAGGGTGGTAGTACCCTAGTTGCTTTGAGCCAACTTGTAACCCTAGCCTCCCCAAATCTCGGGACGAGATTTATTTTAAGGGTGGTAGCCTGTCACATCCCAAGATTTTCCAAATCTTGTAATGTGAAAAATAAATAAACAAAATAAAATTTTGTTGAAATTTAGGGTGAGAAGAAACTTTTTGGTTCCAATTCGAAACATCAGAACCTATTTTGGTCAAATAAAATCCTAAAGGGATTTACAAAGATAAACAATTAATAAAGAAAGTTAAAATAGTTGGAATCACTATTTTTGGATCTTTTAATAAAAAGATTTGATTTTCAAAAGCAAAGGTAGAATTATAAATAAGGATTATTTTATAGAGCCAAATTAAACCTTGGCCAAACTTTTGAAAGAAAATATTTTGTTTGATAAAAATAGTAAAGGTTTATTCAAATAAAATAATGAGGATTTATTAATATCCATTTTTTATTAAAGTAAAGGCTTTTTCATTTTAAATAAACACTAAAACTTGTTAATTTATTTTAAATAAGATTTCCAAGTGTTTTAGTTTTTCAAATGAAACCTACTGAAAAGATTTTGATATTATTTATAATTCAAAAAGAGTTTTAAAAATAAATTAAAACCTATTTGAATTAAAGACTATGGTCTATTTATTTAATTATTAATAGATCTTAAAAGAATAAAAGAATTATTTTATTTTTGACTTTGAAATTTGTTGTTATACAGAAATTAAAATCAATACAAAGTTTTGTGGTGATTTGATTTGATTTGTTGTTTCAATTATTGGTATGAAAATCAAAACAGAATTTCATATTGGAAAAAGAAAAAGAAACAGAACAAAAAAAATGGAAAAGGAACAGCCCAATCCAGCCGGCCCAACTAAGCCCATCAGTAGCCCACCTCTCCATCTCCCGTAGTGAACAGTTTTTCACTCACGAACTTACCAGCAGCGTCACTGACCGCCTGGACCCACCGTTCCTCTCTCCCTCTTGCTGACAACGCAGCCCATGCCACGTCATCGTCTTCCTCACCCCGCTGACCCCGCCCCTCACCTCGCCGGCCGTTGCAGTCGATTAAGACTCGAGTAAATACGCAGTAACACCGCAGTAAAATCACCCCGCGACCATGCCATCTTAAGCGCCTCGACACCCTCTCTTTTCCCTCCGTCGCCACACCCTCCCCGCCACTAGGCTGCTCGGAATCATCTCCGAAGCTCCACTGCCACCGACGCCCTCCGGCGACAATTCCGGCCAGTCGACGTCGCCCCTCGCCTCCTCGAGCACACGAGCGTGACCCCCAGTCCCTGGCGCATCTCTCTGCACCCTCATCTCGCTCGAGTGTGCCCCCCATCGTCGGCAGCAACCTCGACTAAACACGCCGCCGTCTGTCTCCAACTCCGGCGGCCCTCCCCGTAAGTACAGACCGTGCTTATCCCCCTCGTTGACACTCTCATGCTTGCCTCACTCTTGCGTGTCTAATGCCACACCCCGTTTGCCTTCTCGTGCGCTGTAGCCTCGCCCCCGTCGACGACTGAGCGCAACCGACGGTGACCACGACTCCGGCGAGCAATTGTCGACCACCCCGAGCGCCCCTTCGCCAGCAAGGACTACCTTGAGCTTCCCCACGCCACAGCGAACTCAGTGAGCATCTCCCCACCTTCTCTCGCTTCCTGCATCGCCAGCAACACCACCGTCTGACCGCGCGCCGCCAGTCGCTGCCGCCAGCACCGCTGCTTCATGGTCAAAGCGATTAGGTCCGTAGGATCTTGATCTGACGATTAGGATAGAAACTAACTCGAAAGGGTAAGCAGTGCTCTGAGCCGTGCGATATCACTTAGATCCAACGGCTCGCCTGTCGATCCGCACGAAGTGGTACAGACCAATCACAGCACGACGCGTGGCCTGGAATCTGTTTTAAAAACAGAAACTTGTCTATTAGATGTTCAATTTTGAAAAATCCATAACTTTCAAACCACATGTCCAAATTTTGCAAATTTTATATCAATGGATTCAGCAAAACAAGTACTTTCTGACCATGCACTTTATTTAGTAAAATGCTTCTGTTAAATTGATTGTTTTTGCAGAAACTTGTGTATGCATGTTTAGAATATAAAAATTGTTCTAAAATGATTTTTGAGATAAAACATTTGGCAAATGGATTATTTTGGACCTACTGAACATAGAAATCAATTTGTGGTTTCAAAAATATATTTGGTGAAGCAAAAGAATAAAACCTTGAATTAAAATATTTCTAGTCAAATAAAAATATGGTTTAATTGTTAAAAATGATTGTGGAGGTAAACCTTTGGGAAATGTTTTGATTTAAACTCTCTGACCCCAAACAACAAGTTTTAGAATTGAAAATGTATTTGGTGAACCATATAAAAATTGTTGCTTTGTTAAAGGCATTTTCAACCACATGAAATAATGATTTGGTTTAAAAATGGTTTATAGGTAAAATCTTTTGCAAATAGTTTTGCCACTTTATAAAATGACCAATAAGCGTTTTAGAATGTTTATAACCTATTATAAAACACTTTTGTAAATAAAACAAAGTTTGGCATGCTTGCATGCATTGTTTTGTTACTATTATTTTATGTGATGTTGCTTGAATGGTAGATTGAAATTGTGCCTTGCTTGATTGAATTGTAGTGATTTGAAGAGTGTGATCATTGCAAAGACAAGGAGTGAACTTATATTCTCTACCAAAAAGGCAAGTGATGCTTCATACTTTTGACCCATTATTTTCACTATGCATTAGTGATATTTCTAAAGTAAGACTTGCATGGAATTTTTGCTAAGTATATCCTATGCTATGGGAAATCCTAGTAGATGAAACCTTAGTAGAAATTTCCTAAGTTAAGATTCCTACTACTATCATGCTTAGCCTAGCTAGTAGAAAACAAGGGTGGATTATATTCATGCTATGAAGTATTTCTAAGTCTATGACTTGTGTTTTGTATAATAAAACAACTATGTAAATGAATCACCTGGGTGGAATAGTTGTGAATGGATTATGTTGAGTGGTTCACAAGGCCCATTTCTATGGTTTACCTTGTGTATCTCACTTGTGGATGGCCACCCAGGAACAAAGAGGTTTGAGATGTCAAATGTTGAGAAGCTTCAAGTGCAGCCACTTGGCATTATGGGCTCTGCCTGGATCATATAGGTTGCAATAACTTAGCCAAATGGACAGTTGGTGGTAGGGGATTGATAGGTTGGAGTGCGTCCATTCTGGTCTAAGGGAAGGCTTCTGAAAGATCTTGTCTTGGTGAAACGAAGTCTTGTGGGGAAAGTGCACCACCTCTGTAGAGTGTAAAATCTAAGTACTTAGCCATGTCCCTGGTAAAGGATAATTTGAGCATCAAGACATGGAAGCTATCAAGAATCTCCTCATCCCAATTTCTAAGTAAAACTTGTGGTTGAACAAGGGTTGAAGGATCACCAATTTCTATTGGGAGATGCCTTGGGTGATTTTGTCAAGTAAAAACTTAGTGTTTTCAAATGATAAGGAAAATCTATTTTGAGCAGTGCAAGACTAAGCTCCACTTAGCCAAATGCTTATAGATGATAGACTCCACTATACTACCATAGTATCACTTGCCAATACAATTCAAATGTATTGACCCTTGTGGCTGTAACTTGTTATGTTGCAGGTTTGTTTGAATTTAGTGAAGTGTGTTGAAATAGGATTACAAGTCTACAACCAACATGTTGCCTGTGGCACTTTGAAGATGAAGGACCCCATGCTATTGTTATATTCTGCTGCATTGTAATGAGATAGCCAAATGAGCTATGTAAGATGTAATAAATTATTTTATTCCTGGTTATAAAGTTGTATTATGACCTTTGTTTATTGATATTACATCTTAACTGTGGATGCTAGCTATTGATCCAGGGACTAGCATTGTAAACACAGGGATCTCTACCTTATTAAAGGTTGGGAACCTTACATTACCTTTTCCATGTTATATCAGATTCATATGGAATAGTTGGCATTAACATTGGAAACTTTTGAGAACCATCTTCGTGTTATCTCGAAGAATGTGTTCTGGATGTTAGAAGTAACCTTCTCTGGTTCACGAGCAATTGTCGAAAGATGTCACCGTGAATCTGAGTAGAGTTGTATTTGTTTCCCCGGGAATCATATCCAAGTTAGTCAAGCATGTGCAAAGAATTCTTTATATGGTAGGTTGATACCATCATATCTCTATAAGATCCTCCAAGCACACCAAGCCACTGACTGACTTGTCATGGAAGATAAGAAGTTCAACAAAACTTGATATCCTCCTAAATGTTTCCTAAACATGATCCAATTGTGTTTCATTGCAAACAATTCATGTAGATGCAATTATCTTATGATAACTTGCTAACACATGTGTTTCGCAATCTAGATCATCTTTTGGAGCCTGACATTGAAGTCCATGTCTCGAGAATCTAGTGACTTTACCTCTGTGGTAAATGTTGCACCCTTTCTAATCGGACATGCTGAGTCTGAAGTATCTCTCCACTTAATCAAAGCTGAATCTCAATCAGCAATAATGATTGGTGTTCCTCAAGGTTATGACATAGGTCTATTGTAACTCTGACAAAATTGATGTAATGGTTATGACAAAATTAGCCGGAAGATCTATTGCCATATCCTTGAATTAGCAATAACAACCATTCTTCATGAGGCATCCTCTATGATTTATTGTAGGAGTTGTGCTTATGATTTCTTTTGGATCCGAAGTCCGACCTTTACTTGATGACTGGTTAAAGGCTTGTTAGTAGCCTACTACCGGTGTTTCAAATATCAAGGAGAACATTTAAAGTAGAGTTGCTAAATGTTTCTCGGTCAATCCTCCAGACCATTTTTAGGATGGCAAACATCTTGTTATGCCAAGTACTTGGAGTCTGATAATGAAGTTTCTTTCTTCTCGTGTCATCGGGAATCTTCTAAACTATTCATCTTGGTGGTGTAAAGTGAAATCATGATATTTGGTAAGGATTTTGATAGTCCTGGATGAATGAAGAGTTTCCTTCCCACTTTCTTAAACATGTTCGAAGAGAGGCCATGATTTTGGTAATCAATAGTTTCTCTTGTTGTATGTTCCTTGTGGCTCTTACGAGTCCTCTCCACCAAAACACCTTTCTGTCTTGGCCTTCTATTGAACGAAAGAGTGACCCTTTTGTGTCAAAGGCAGTTCAACAACTTGGTTTTGTTGGTATCTATCTCTTTCACCTATAAAGCTCTACTTAAGCTGTTTGGTAGAGGTTCACCTCTCGAAGTCTGTGTTCTTTATCTATTCTGTTGGAAGTTTCTTTCCTCAGAAGTCTACCCTCTTCTGAAGATCCACGGTCTCAATCCTTATGAAGACCAGTTACCTGTCACCTTGAAAACCATCTCCTTTTGTTTCCTCTGTTACCTTGACGTGTTTCATGTTTGTTGGCTTTAGAGATGTTCGTTAAACATCTATCCATGAGTTGACCATGAGATGATCAGTTTGTGGTTCCGTGTCATTCCCTCTTTCCTTAGTGTGAGTAGCCACCTTGAAGATTGTGAAGCACTTCATCCACTCGTCATGGTGGCATGGATCAACCTCTTCGAGAAGATCGTCGAAGTTTAGTGTAACCCTGTTCCTTCTGCCTTCCTACCTAGGAATCTCGGGTCGAGATTCTTTTAAGGGGGATAGAATTGTAACACCCCTAGTTCTACTAATAGTAATTAGGGAAATGTTTGTGCATTCATGAGCATCATCATTTAAAATGTATGCATGAAATAAAAATGCTCTCAAAAATTCTAAACCCTAATCTCTTTCTCCCTTTGAAATGTATTCAAATGGTTTTGATATATTTGAAAAGTATAAAAAGTATGGAACCCAAATGGTTAAAGGGTCCCTGCATTATTTTAAATATTTATAAAAGTCTCTGTATTTTGAAATTATTCAAAACAGATTTGGATTTTAAATTACAAAAGAGAAAAGGCAAAACATAAATAGAAAAACATTCAGGAAGAAAAAAACATGTTCCCTAACCTACCTGGGCCGAGCCCATCTCTCTCTCCCTCACTCTCTGCTGCTCGCGTGCAACCAACCACAGCCCAGCAGCAGCCCAGTGCAGCCCGCTCCGGCCCGTACCGCTTCGGCCCCCCCAACCTCGTTGTCTTCCTCCAGACCGCAAGCACCTGTGTGCCCAAGCGCACGCCGTCTCTCCGATGCGTGCCGCCGCCCCAGGAGGTGAAGATAAGAACGACCGTCCCCTCCTCTCTCTCCCCATATGCATTTCTCCCCGTCTCACTCTCTCTCGCGAAATCCCCTCTAAGCCCGAACCCTAGCCACCGCAGAACCGCTCCTCGCCGCCGTTCCGACCCTCCCCGAGCCAAGCTGAGATGCCCAGGAGCATCGTCATGGTGGACTACATCTTCCTGTCGAAGGGATTTGGCCGAGGCGCCCTATATCGCCGCCGACGACCTCACCTTCCCCAACTCCGGCCGCCGCGTCCACCCTCGTTTCTGGAGCCCTCCGTGCACGTCTAGACTCGCCGACCCCTCTGCCATGTTCGTGGTGAGCTCCCGCACCTCACAGTGCCTCCCAATCTCTCCCTCTCTTCCTGTGATCCTCTCCCGCCATGCACCACCAACCACCGCCGCAGCACCTCGCCGATGGTGTCTCTCCGATGACCATTTCTTGGCGGCGCACCCACCAATCGACTCCCCGCGTTCACGCGCGTCTAGATAGCCCCTCCTCGCTGCCCCGCACGTGCCCAATCGCCAGTTCCATCAACGATCTGAGAGCAAGCCATGGATGATGTCAGCATGACATCATCATGATGTCATTAAGTCTTTTTCTTTAATAAATTCAATAAATCATTTCTGTAATTATCTTAGTAAATGATATACCTGACACGTGGGTCCACCCTGTAAGTCAAATAAACATTTTCAGAAATGTTTCTGTTTAATAATTTTTTTAAAGTAATTCCAAAATATAATTTATTTTATAATATTCTAAAAATGATTTAAAATGAATTAAAATTGAAGAAATTCATAACTAATTCATTTTAAATCAGAAAAATACAAATAATATATCAAAA
Organism: Avena sativa; assembly: GCA_916181665.1. Lineage (NCBI taxonomy): Eukaryota > Viridiplantae > Streptophyta > Magnoliopsida > Poales > Poaceae > Avena > Avena sativa. The sequence continues at coordinate 40,212,038 of OV702279.1, read as the reverse complement.
TGTTTAGAAAAATGAATTATACCTAATTAAATTATAATCATGCATTGATAAGCAACTTCAATTGCAAGTTTAATTAGAACAACAAAACAACCCCTCTCATATGTCTCCGAGGTTTTCCCGAATTTTTGCACCCCTCGGAACCCAGATTAAGTTGTTAAGCATGCCTTAGGGGTTTATTTCAATGCAATTCAACTTGTCATATCATCATCCTTGATTGAGCATTGCATCAATGCCATGTGTTGATTGTTTCCCCTTTCTTTCCGGTATTTGGTTGTTCTCCGGTAGAGTACGATATCGGAATCGAGATCGAGATCAAAGACCGAGGCCAACACCATCGAAGGTCGAGATCAACACCGTCGAAGCTCGAAGACAAATACTTGACCAACTATAATCAAGTCAAGTACCAGATGTCCGGAACTCTGCTTTTTGGATATCAACTGGCAAAGGCAAGCGAAGCCCCACACATACATATGAATCCTGTGCTTTCAAAGTATTTCACTCTTGCCATGTGCATATGATTCTAAAGTCTTTATCGATTGATAGAGTAATCCTATATGATGCATGTTTCCTTTAAAGCCTATATTCCCTAACCCACTGCTCCTAGCATAACTAGGGTTTGAGCTTGTGAGCGTTGCTAGAGCTGTTACATATGTTGTGCTTAGCCATGCTTAGCTGTTACCACTGGTCCATCCGGTTGATGAATCAGAGCTGCGAATGAACCTAGTATCACAGGATGTTGTGGTATGATCAGAGATGTATAATAAACATGCTAAGGCTTGTATGGGAGGCCACATGGGTTGTGGTTTTTGCAGTCCCATACTTGCCACTACTAGGACCTGAGTTCTTGCCTATGGTCCAAGACGAGCGTACAGCCACACGGGGGCCTGGATACCCCCTCGACCAACTAACTTGCCTAGTAGATTCCATGAGTCACATAATTTGGGCTTTCAATTCGGCATACGCATCTTGATTGTTCTTGAATGGAGGTGAAGGAGGTGCATTCATACAGGTAGGTAAGCGTGGAAGGGAATGGGAGATGCCCGGCATCCGTAATCTCAAACCCTGTTCACATCATTAGGGACCGACTTCAGAACTCTACCTGTTACGACGGCATCTCCCTTAGTGCGTGTCTCATGGTCTCGGCGAAAGCAAGGTAAAGGTCGTGGTCAACCACTCTCTGCCGGCCTTCCAAGGAAGAGGGCTAATGTACTGGCATTAAGAATCGGTTGGTGCGTGTGGGTAAAGTTGTACACCCCTTCAGGGTTAAATCTTTTCGAAAAGCCGTGTCCACGGTTACGGACGAACTTGGAGACCAAATTCAAAGATCATAGAGAACTTTAACCTAATCGTAAAACCGGGCAGATCAACGTGTGTTTAAGGATGCTTCCTCAGGGATCGAGGGGGTGATCCAGGATATGTTTAGCTAATGATGATTCGGTGGATATCAAAAGATGATCAAAGTTGGAGATATCGCCTCTCTTATCCCCTTTTAAAAATATTCTGATTAGTCGAGATTCTTCTCCCTCTTGTTACACAAAACAAATATGTCTTTATGCAAAACAACTCCACCAGCCATAAGTCTTGCGGAGTACACCCTGTACTCACCCTTGCTTTGTTGATACTTTTGCAGCAGAGTAAGTGTTACCATTGAAGATGAGTTCCTCAAGGCATCAACGTCGACGAGTAGTTTGGAGTTCCCAGTCGGCAGTCTGGGTTCCGTGGATTGGACGTCATCGTTATTCTTCAGGCCTCTTAGGCCATTTGTTAAATTTGCTATACTTAATAGCATAATTTGTCTTCCATTGTTTGATGTTTGTGGTTAGTGACCTCTGCTTTTAATATTTCGGTTCTTCGCTCAGTTATGAGCTCGCTGTAATAAATTTCCTATCGTAGGGTCACTGTTGTGTTATCAATTCTTTCTCTGTACGCTTTCGAGATTAGGTTAGGCTTATGTTCAGACGACGGTCTGGGATTTGTATAGCCTTAATCCCGGGGGTGTCACAGATAAACAACATGGCATGAAGGGTAAACAAATTACAACATGGAAATTGTCAGGAACTGAGCAAAGAATAACAATGCAATTACTAGTCAGAAAGATCCTATGAGATTCGATTGGGCAATACAAGAAGATACATAGACCGCCATCCAACTGCATCTATGACTAGAAGTCCACCTTTAGGTTATCATCTGAACCCCCTCTAGTATTAAGTTGCAAGAAACAGACAACTGCTTTAAGCAAAGTGTGTAAGGTAAACAGTCCACATGTTCCATGAACAAGAGACCGTTGTTTTCTCCCTAGTAGCAACAGCACATCCACAACCGAAGATATTATTGTCACTTCCCTTGGAAACTAGAGGCATGAACCCACTATCGAGCATAAATACTCCCTCTTGGAGTCACTAGCAACTACTTGGCCAAGATAGCTACTAACAACGGAGAGCATGCAAGATCACAAACAACACAGACATGATAGAATCATAAAGACAAAACCATTAATCAAACCAACATAATAATCTCAATATCCATCGGATCCCGGCAAACACAACATGCATGATTACAAATAGATTAGATCTTGATCATGAACGGAGCTCACAAGATCTATACCTGAAAGCACAATGGAGGAGATACAACCATCTAGCTACTACATGGACCCATAGTCCAAGGTGGAACAACTCACGCATCATACCGGAGAGAAGGCCTCCGGGATGATCTCCCCTCCGACAGGGTGCCGGGAAGAACTTTAGATCCCCCCCGATCTAGGGCCGATGGTGGCGGCGGCTACAGACGGTTTTGTGGAGATTTGATCGGGTGCTTAGGTTTTCTGCATCGGGGGCTTCTTATAGGCGAAGGGGGAGGCCGAGGAGGCGGCCAGAGGGGCCACACCCCTCCCAGGCGCGGGCCCACCCCTAGCCGTGCCTAGGAGGGTCTGGCTGCCTTGGCCCGCTTCTCCGTCTCCCCTCTGGAATTCTTGTTCCCCACGGAAAGTTATTGAATTTGACGTTTGTCCCGTCCAATTCCGAGAATATTTCTTTACTAGCTTTTCTAGAACCAAAAACAGCAGAAACAGGCAACTGGCACTGTGGCAACTTGTTAATAGGCTAGTACCAAAAAACATGTAAAAATCACCTCAAAGTATAGACAAAGCAAAGAAATACTAAACAAGCATGGAGCATCAAGAATTATAGATACGTTTCCGACGTATCAAGCATCCCCAAGCTTAACTCCTGCTCGTCCTCGAGTAGGTAAGTGATAAAAGAATAATTTTTGAGGTGACATGCACCTCATAATAAAGATCTAACCATTTGCAAGCATTGAAAGCTGGGATCAAAGAACTCTAAACATGTGCATGAAAGATGGAGTTCTAACAATAGGACATAGTAACAATGCATGCAACATGACAAGCTACAAACAAAGATCATGAATAACATGCATTGAAAAACGTTTGTTTGTTTCACATACAGAAAACATAGCATAGTGGCATTCAACTTGTCCCTCATAGAGTAGCAATATGGATGCATAGGACACCTTCAAAGTTCACAAGGGTGACTAGAAACAAATAGCACAAGAACAAGTAATATCACAATATGCATCAATCAATAAGCTTTGGAATACTTCACACAGAATGACAACTATGCTCTCTTAATGGTGCCTAAAGGTAGAAGGTGGAGACTCAATAGTGGTGGAAGAAAGACCTTTTTGCAAATGAAGCAGGGATTTCAAGTTTCAAAAAGATCTTCCTAAAATTATGGTACTTGTTAGCTTTCAGCCCTCATTGCCCCTATCATAAGCATCTTGAAGTGATTAAGGTTAAAGTGAATAAAGATGGAGTATATGCTTGACGAAGTATAACTTGGCAATCTCAAGTCCCTTGAATACAAGGGCCACACCTCATGCTACTCAACTTTAGTCACCTGTAAGTTCTTGTCACTGTAAGTATTTGCATATCATTGAGAACCGCCAACGGGGTACCCCTTGCACATGGTACAGGAGTTATCCCATAACCAAAATGACAAGACAAGCATACAATGAGCATCTCAGCAATCTTCTTATGTACCATGGGAATATGGTGTTTTTTTCTCTCTTTCCTCTTTTCTCAATGTGTCTCTTTTTTTATAAGAAGAATGCTTCATAGATGTCACTATGGTGATGCTGCAAGTTTCCAACATGATTAGGCATGGCTTAGGCTAGCGGCCCATGCATTTCTCTAACACAGGATACAAACTCCATGGATTACAAGTTCCCTCTTTAGTTCACACCGGTGACATCCATAGACAAAAGAGCATGATATCATCTGAGTACAAAGTACAAGTACAATGTTGAAAACATTCCCCATGACACAATGGTTCAAGTTTATTAGGGGCAAGGAATATAAAGTGTGGCATCAAGTTTGTGAGGGCTTTAATCACTAAGTTTTCACATAACAAAATAGTTTTAATGGGACGATAGCTGAAAACAAGAATATACTTGGAATGGTGTAACACACCATGCATAGGAGTTTATAGCGGACACTTTGGAAAAACTTGGTTTCTTTGAAGTTGGAATCATGAGTAGAGCTTACTCATACAAGTGGAGGCTAGCAAAAGAATAAGAGCAACCAACTAAGAGAGCATAATGGCCATAATCATGTAGAGCAACAAAGCATACTAATCAAAGCATAGAGTGGTACTACAATTCAAGGACTAAATGATCATAGAGGCTAATGGTGACTTGTGAGAGTCATAACATGGTGTGAGCATGTGCCAAGTCAACCCAAGCAAAGCATCAAAGGAGAATACGACAATACTATGCTTTTGCATGCTAAAACAACGCATAATTTGTTCAAGGCACACTAAGAAATCCCAATTGTTTGGAACAAGACATGCTACAGAAATAATCACTAAGCATAAGGTCAAAACAACACCTAGCATGTCATGCTAAAGTCTAAGTCACAGTCAATGCAAGCTCCTCTTGCACTTACAAGCAAGAACTTACTACTCCTTTCCAACACCAAGAAACTTATTTGCAAAACAACACAGCGAAAATGGGGGTCCAAACTACTTTATTAAAGCAAACTAAACAACCTAAGAAAATCAAACAAAAACTAAGATGCTCCAAGAACAACACAACTGTGCATGAAACAATAAAAACAAAGTGTCTAGACAAACCTAAGCTTTTTATTGATGAAGAAGGGGATGCCTTGGACATCCCCAAGCTTTGACACTTGTACCTCTTGGATATTTCTTGGGGTGACACCATGGTGGCATCCCCAAGCTTGATATTTTGTCCATTAATCATCTCATTACATCATTCTTTCTCTACACCTAAAATTTTTCCTTCATACAAAACTTCACACAATCTTCATTAGCAACATTAGTTTTTTCAAAAGATATTAGACCTCTGGAAAAGCTTTGGAACAACAAGGCTTTTCACTAAAAACACAAGCTACTGTAGTAACTCTTTCAAAAAGCTCAATTTCCCAAAAAGAACTCAAAAAGGAATCAATAAGAAGCAAATGCAAATAATGGCAGAAATCTGTCAAAACAGACCAGCAGGTAGAAACCGATTTTTCGAACATATTATGTTGCTTAAATCAAAAAGTGTTGAACTAACTAAAGTTAGCTAACATACTGGGGTTTTATTCGTAAATTTTGAGCTCAATCCGAGTTACAGAGACTCCTCACGAATTTTTATGGTGGAGGAAAGAAATCTGTTTCGGGACAGCAACTCCCCAAATCTTACTTCCCTCTCATTAGAGGTCATTCTTGGCACAAAAATAAAACAAAAAGGATAAGCAGAGGTCACTACAGAAGTAATAACTTCCAAGACTCAAGAAAACTCTTGGGTTATCTCCCAGCAAGTACTTTTCTTTAACGCCTTTAAGTTAGGCACAAGAAGCAAGAAGAATCAAGTATTTTCAAATGAAGAAGCATTAACATCAAGCCTTGCTTTCAAAGGAGGAGCAAAAAGCAACTTCTCTCTCCTCATAGGAAAGTGTTCAATACCTTTCTTGAATGGAAAATGATATTTAATGGTGCCTTCTTTCATATCAATAATGGCACCAACTGTTCTAAGAAAAGGTCTTCCCAAAGTAATAGGACAAGAAGCATTGTATTCAAAATCCAAAATATAGAAATCAACAGGGACATAAGCATTGTTAACCATAATGAGAACATCATTAATACTCCCCATAAGTTTCTTCTTAGCATTATCATTGAGTGGGACATCCAAATAACAATCTTCCAATGGTGGCAAATCAAGCATTTCATAAATCTTCCTAGGCATAATAGAGACACTAGAACCAAGATCACATGAAGCTTTGAGATCAAAGTCATTCACTTGTATATTAATAATGGGTTCCCAACTATCTTCTACTTTGTTAGGAATAGAAGCTTTGTGTTTTAGCTTCTCTTCCTTAATCTTAACAAGACCATCTGTAATGTGTTTAGTGAAAGCAACATGCATATCACTAGCATCAGGACTTCTAAAAAGCTTTTGTAGGAACATAATCACTTCAGAAATATTCAACCATCTATATCAAATTCAAACTTATTATAACTAGTAGTAGGATCAATAGGCTTAGGCATAGCAGGAGGAGGAATAGGGACTACTTTTGGTGTAGTGGTGATGGTGCACACACTATTGTTTCTATCAATTTCAGATTCCCTTTCCCACTTAGCATGAAATTGAGCTAACAACCTAACATTTTCATCATTAGTAACTTGTATGGCATGAGCAGTAGCAAAGGTATTTTCCATAGTTTCAGGTTTAGCAGCAATTTTATTAACCAAGGAAGTTTGAGCTTCAGACAAAGAAGATATATTTTTCTCAACAGTTAAAAGCTTTTCCTATATAGTCTTATTGAAAGTGGTTTGTTTACTAATAAAGTCCTTGAGCATGACTTCAAGTTTAGAGGGGGCACTTCTAGCATTATTGTAAGAGCTTCCATAGGAATTGCCATTATTAGGAGGATAAGGCCTATAATTATTATTACCACCAAAATTATTACTATAGGCATTGTTGTTGAAATTGTTGTTTCTAATGAAGTTCACATCAACTTGCTCTTCTTGAGAAACCAAAGAGGCTAAGGGAATACTATTAGGATCTAGAGGAGCTTTCCCATTAACAAGCATAGCCATAATAACATCAATATTTTCACTCAAATAGGAAGTTTCCTCAACATAATTTACCTTCTTACCATGTGGAGCTCTCTCAACGCGCCATTCAGAGTAGTTAACCATCATATTATCAAGGAGCCTTGTTGCAGCACCCAAAGTGAGGCCCATGAAGGTACCTACATCAGCTGAATCCAACAGATTTCTTGAGGAGAAGTTCAAACTTGCATAAAAAGTCTGGATAATCATCCAAGCAGCGAGTCCATGAGTGGGGCAATTTTTAACCAAAGATTTCATTCTTTCCCAAGCTAGAGTAACATGTTCACTGTCAAATTGTTTAAATTTCATAATGTCACTTCTCATAGATATAATCTTAGCAGGAGGATAGTATTTTCCAATAAAAGCATCTTTGCACTTAGTCCAAGAATCAATACTATTTTTAGGCAAGGAAAGAAACCATTCTTTAGCTTTTCCTCTCAAGAAGAAAGGAAAAAGCTTGAGCTTAATAATATCTCCATCTATAACCTTATACTTTTGCATCTCACAAAGTTCAACAAAGATATTGAGATGGGCAGCAGGATCATTAGAACTAGTACCAGAAAATTGCTCTCTCATCGCAAGATTCAACAAAGCAGGCTTAATTTCATAAAAGGTAGCATCAAGAGCAGGTGGAGCAATATGTGTGCTAAGGAAATCATTGTTGTTGGTGCTAGTGAAGTCACACAACTTGGTGTTCTTAGCAGAGTTCATTTTGGCAAAGTTGGGCAAGCCAAAAACAACAACAGCTAGAGCAGGAACTAATTTTTGTGTGTTTTTGAATAAAGAAAGCAAACCAAACTAGACTAATTTTTTTGGGTTTTTTGAAAAGAGGCAAACAAAACCAAGCAAAAGAAACAAAGAAAACTAAAAACAAAGTAAAGAGAAAGGAAGTGGATGACTCCCCTTGTGAAGACGTCCTTAGCCTCCCCGGCAACGGCGCCAGAAATACTTGTTGCCTGACAGAGAGTACTTCGTTGGAAACCCCAAGATCAAGGTGTGATGAGCACAACAGCAAGTCTTCCCTCAGTACAGACCGAGGTTATCGAACTAGAAGGAGGAAGGAAACGTCACACAGGTGTTGCTTGCAACGCGGAGACCTGCACAACACAAACACAAGACTTTCTCCCAACGAATCAGTGAGGTTGTCAAGCTCACCGGTTTGCTGTAACAAAGGATTAAATGTATGGTGTGGAAGGTAATGGTTTGCAGCAAGTAAACAAGTAACAGTGGAAGGTGTATCAATGTTAAAGATTGGACCGGGGTCTATAGTTCACTAGAGGTGCTCTCCTTAGATAAACAACATGGCATGAAGGGTAAACAAATTACAGCAGGGCTATTGACAGGAACTGAGAAAGGCATAATAATGCAATTACTAGTCAGAAAGATCCTATGAGATTGATTGGGCAATACAACAAGATACATAGACCGCCATCCAACTACATCTATGACTAGAACCCCCTCCAGTATTAAGTTGCAAGCAACAGACAACGGCTTTAAGCAAAGTGTGTAAGGTAAACAGTCCACATGTTCCATGAACAAGAGACTGTTGTTTTCTCCCTCGTAGCAACAACACATCTACAACCGAAGAGATTATTGTCACTTCCCTTGGAAACTAGAGGCATCAACTCACTATCGAGCATAAATACTCCCTCTTGGAGTCACTAGCAACTACTTAGCCAAGATAGCTACTAACAACGGGGAGCATGCAAGATCACAAACAACATAGACATGATAGAATTCTAAAGACAAAACCATTAATCAAACCAACATAATAATCTCAATATCCATCGGATCCCCGCAAACACAACATGCATGATTACAAATAGATTAGATCTTGATCATGAACGGATCTCACAAGATCTATACATGAAAGCACAAAGGAGGAGATACAACCATCTAGCTACTACATGGACCCATAGTCCAAGGTGGAACTACTCACGCATCATACCAGAGAGAAGGCCTCCGGGATGATCTCCCCTCCAGCAGGGTGCCGGGAAGAACTTCAGATCCCCCCGATCTAGGGACGATGGTGGCGGCGGCTACAGACGGTTTCGTGGAGATTTGATCGTGTGCTTAGGGTTTCTATATCGGGGGCTTCTTATAGGCGAAGGGGGAGGCCGAGGAGGCGTCTAGAGGGGCCACACCCCTCCCAGGCGCGGGCCCACCCCTGGCCGCGCCTAGGGTGGGTCTGGCTGCCTTGGCCCGCTTCTCCGTCTCCTCTCTGGACTTCTTGTTCCCCACGGAAAGTTATTTACTTTGACGTTTGTCCCGTCCAATTCCGAGAATATTTCTTTACTAGCTTTTCTGGAACAAAAAACAGCAGAAAACAGGAAACTGGCACCATGGCAACTTGTTAATAGGTTAGTACTAGAAAACATGTAAAAAGCACCTCAAAGTGTAGACAAAGCAAAGTAGATACTAAACAAGCATGGAGCATCAAAAATTATAGATACGTTTCCGACGTATCAACGATCTTGAGGTCCGACGGGGTTCGGGTATTCGGACTCCTGGATTGGGCTTCCAGAAGGAGTTTTTGTCATTCTGTGTAGAAGAGTTTGAGTCGGATGTCCTAACTTGGCAACATGTTTTCTCTATAGATATTGGCGAGGTCAAAAATGACACGACGGAGATGAACTTGGCAGCCGGAAGCATGACTTGATCAACGAGGTTGCAAACATGTAAATATCAGCGTTCTCGACTCACGGGGCGACGATTGCATGCCACAGACATGGAGTGCATGGCAGTGATGAGAAACCAGCGGGCAGAACAAGGCACTTCTGCTGGTGTTCACAACAGGGGAAAAACAACATCCCCGAATACTTGTTCTAGCACTCTATCAGCGCCTAGAGCATATCATCACGGCTAAGAGTCAAAAAATGCAGCACAACGACGAGCATGGTTACAGGGAACCTGTCCTGGTCGACGAAGAACAACCGGTGAGGGAGCAACGCTACAGGGAGGCGTGCCGGAGGTGACGTGGCCTCAGGTTGCATCGGGACGAAAGATGCAAGGGAAGCTCGATGAGAAGGACTCAGGGAAGGTCATGTGGCCCAGTGACGGCAGAGGAGGGGCGGGGGCGAGGAGGAGGTACGAGCAGGAGATTTCGGCGGCCGGGACCTGGCGCAGCCGGCTACGGGTGTAGGCGAGCACGGACGGGCGGCGGTGCTCGCTAGAGAGGAAGGCGGCAACGCTCGGGACACGGGCGCGGGTCAAGGTGGGATGGAGAGCAAGGAAGATCGGCAGACACGATGATGAGGGAGGTTGCGTGCGCGAGGCTAGAGGAATTGGGAAGTAAGAGTGGAAGGGGGAAGCCGGCGACTGGAATTGTGGGGCTCGGGAGGCCGCGTGGTTGGTTAGGGACGAGGTGGGCACGCGGGGAGAGGAGGGGTTCGGGGTGGGGTCCTTGCAGAGGGAGCGTGTCGAGGGAAGGACGGGGAGTGGGGGGTGTCGGTCGCTTGCGTGTGTGTGGTGGGCGCTGCGTGCTTGGTCAAGGGAGTGTGGGGCGATTGCTGGCAGGTGGGCCAGGAGGGTAGGGGGTTTGGCAGGATGAACGTGGGATGGGTTGATCGGGGCAGCGGTGTACCCCGTGTGTGTGAGATGCATGTGAGTTATAGTCATGTGGGGTGCGTGTACTGATGGGGATATGCCTACTAGGGTATGCCCAGCAGGACGTTTCCTATTGGCCCAAGCTGCCAGCGAGTGGGCCCGCAGGACGGCGACTGGATCGAGACTTGGCGAGGACCCAGGCGACTAGAAGCTGGAGGCCCAGAAGCGTAGCTAGGCCTAGTCGGATTAGGTCAAAGACCCTCCGAATCCTTAACCAATTCGGCAGTAGATCTGTAAACCCTAGCGAGGTGAGCCTATATAAACCTCCCTAGGGTACGTATAGAGGACACATTCCATCATACACCCCAGCGACTCGCCGACTAGTCATCGAGCTCGCCCTTGTACTCTCTCCATAATACAATCTAGAAGGAGTAGGTCTTTACCCTTCGGGGGCCCGAACCTGGGTAAACCCTTGTGTCTCCGCCCTCATCTCGCACCGCAGATGGTAGGCCGCCCTTGCCCCATGTTCTACTACTCGCTGCCGATTGTAGCATCTGCCGTGGCCATTCCCACGACAGTGGCGCCTACCGTGGGGCCTGGCCGGTCAGGCCGGTGTTCTACGGTGAGATCCAATCTACCCATCAACGAGACGATCGCCACCGGCCGCATGATCGCGATCGGCGAGATCCTCCAGATCTTGCCGAGCAGCTACGTCTCGGCGTCACGCCCCGTCACGCACAGCGTGATCATGCCGATCGGCACGATCGGCCTCTTCGTCGGCTTCACCGACACCATCACCTTGGAGGACCCGGCTCGCATCCGTGAGTCGCCGCCATGTGACCAGCTCTCTGAGATCCAGGTCCGAACTATCCACCTCCTCGCCTCCAAGTACGACTCGGCCCACAGCAACGTGGCCGAAACCACCATGGTCGTGGACGACGCGACCCTCAACGACGACGCCGACTCGGCGACCCCGGTGTCGGCTGCCGGATCCATCGTCACCGCGTCGCCCACGGGCTCCATCACCCAGGTCTCCAGCGTGGGAGACTTCAAGGACCCCTCCATCCTTCGGATCTTCGACTTCGACTCTGGGTCGGAGAATTCCGGCAACTTCCATGCCGGATCTGGCCGCAACGTCGTGGCCTACATGGCGAATGGAGCGGACCCCCCGCCAGACCCCTTCTACACACTGATCCCGTCGACCGTGACAGCGACGGAGGATGAGGAACTCCGCGTGCGACTGGAGGAGGCGGTCCGCAAGGAACAAGTTCCCGGACACCACCAAGCGCGACGGCTAACGGCGCCCCACCACCACCACCCGGCCGCACGCTCCCCCCCGGATCAGCCGAGGATCCTCGTCTCCTCGCGGGAGTGAGACGCGAATGGCCTCCCGCTGTTCTCCACCCCGATGGACAACCTCATCGCGAGCCGAGCCGCGGTCGACAACATCACCATGACCGGGGAAGGCGCCCTGCAAATCCAGTACACCAAGTCTCTACTCGCCAAGGCAGTCGAGCAACAAAACGCGGGTGCCAACTCACAGGGTCACATGTACTCATGTTCGTCAGGCAGCAGGGCAGCCTCGAGCGGCCTCCCAGTGGTGGCAAACACCCTTAACTGCCCACCACCCGAGCCCCTGCAGCTGCAACATCGACCCGCACACGCGGCGCTCTCCACCAATGACCCGCGACCGGCAAACAACCTTGTCGCCGCCAATGGGCATCCAGTCGACGCGCGCACCCACATCATCAACAACCAGAGCTAGAGCGCACGCTAGCCTGATGACCTAAGGCATACCCTCACCAACCGCCGCGACGGCAAACCAAGGGGGTCACTGAGCTGAGTCGGACCCCAGTGCTTCGGACCAATGATATGAGGCGAAAGATACCCGGCGAACTTCAAGGCGCCGAAGGAGATCGAGAAGTACGACCCCTCGTACGACCCGTCCGTGTGGCTGGACACCTACCTCATGGTGATGGGAATCGCCGGCCACACCGACCTGCTCGCCTCTTGCTACCTCCCCCTGATGATGCAAGGAGCGTGTCGGGAATGGATCAACACCCTCCCCGCGGAAAGCATCGACTCTTGGAAGGAAATGCGCGACGCCTTCGTCAGGCACTTCGAGGGCTCCTACACCTGCGCCACCACCATCGAGGACCTGGAGCGATGCGTCCAGGGACCCCGCGAGTCGACCCGCAGCTGGGTCCAAAGGTGGCAAGACCTGTGGTACAACGTGGCCGGATTCCACCCGGACACCGCGATCCACTGTTTCAAGACCTCGTGCCGCTACGAGCCCCTGGTTGCCAAACTCAAGAGGGTGTACAAAACACTCGACAACATACCGGACCTCCTCGAGATCGCCAAGAGGTACGCGAAGGAAGACCCAAACCAAGAAATCAATGACGAGTCGGGAGGGAATCGCCACACGAGCGGCCACGACAACGGGAGACCACCCGAGCTACAGTACAGCAACACTCGCCTCACCGGCAAGCGCCGCGGTGATGGGCGAGTCGACTTCGTCGCCAACGCCGGGTACGCCCCACGCAAGCCCAAGAGCTTCCACCGCGACGGAGGCCAGCGCCGCGATAGCGGAAACTACAAGGTGAAGTCGCGCTTCGACCCCGCGGTCCACCTCAACCAGCCCTGTGTATTCCACAGCAGGGAGGGGAAACCCGCCACACACACGACCGCCGACTGCCACTCCCTAAGAGAGATCGAGAAGGCACGACGTGCAAGGGAAGACCCTGACAACCACCTGCCAAACGGCGGCAAATTGGGCAACGACGCCGACTCGCTCCACACCTTCACAGGCTTCAACACGAAGCACGAGAAGAAGGTCATCGCCCGCGCCGTCGCTGTCAACGCGGTGTCCTAGATCGACATCCCCCAGTTCCTTAAATGGTCCGAGCAACCAATCACCTGGAGCTGCGAGGACCACTCGCCACAGATCGAATATCCAGGCCGAGTCGCCTTGGTGGTCAAGCCCAAGGTGGGGGACTATTGGCTCCCCAAGACGCTGATGGACGGCGGCGGCTCCATCAACATTCTATACCTGGACACATTCAGGCGACTGCGGCTCTAGCAGTCGATGATCGAGACGACTTACACCACCTTCCATGGCATCGTCCACGGTCGGAAGGCGTACCCAATCGGCAAGGTGATGCTGCCAGTCACCTTTGGCACACCAGCAAAATTGTGCACCGAGCAGATCGTTTTCGAGCTAGTGCCATTCAACAGCCCCTACCACTGCGTCCAGGGGCGCCAGGCGTTCGCCAAATTCATGGCAGCTCCCCACTACGCGTACAACACGATGAAGATCCCTGGGACGTGCGGCATCATCACTGTCCATGGCGATCCCGACATGGCTGTAGAATGAGAGGCCAAAGGTGCCGAACTCGCTGACGCTATCATCGCGGCAGAAGCCAACCACGCTGAGGATGTCGCCAAGTACGCGAGTGGGGTCAACAATGACGACCCCACCATACTCAAGAAGCTCAACTCGGAGGATGGTAGCTCCACCGCCTTCGAGGCAACGACGCACACTCGCACCGTCGAGCTGGTCCCAGGCGACTCCAGCCAGACGGTGACGATTGGGACGGGCATGAGACCAACATAGGAAGGCGCGCTCATCGAGTTCCTACATGAGAATCGTGACATCTTCGCATGGAAGCCATCCGACATGCCTGGTGTCTCGAGGAAACTCGCTGAGCAGAACTCAACACTGACCCCAAGGTGCGACCCGTCAAGCAGTCGCTGCGTCCCTTCAATGAAGAGCGCCGCCAAGAAATTTCCGAGGAGGTGCAGCGTCTACTCGCTGTAGGCTTCATTCGGCCAATCAAGTACTCCAAGTGGCTGGCAAACCCAGTCCTGGTCGAGAAGAAAAACAGGACCTGGAGAATGTGTATCGATTACACAAACCTCAACAGCGCCTGCCTGAAGGAGCAATTCATCCTCCCGCGGATCGACCAAATCATTGATTCAACCGCGGGCTCAGAGTGCTATGCTTCCTCGATGCCTACTCTGGGGATAACCAGATCAAAATGGCAGTCGAGGACGAGGAGAAGACGGCGTTCATCACGCCATTCGGAGCATTCTGCTACACCGCCATGACCTTCGGCCTCAAGAACGCCGGGGCGACCTACCAGAGGTGTATGTAGGAGTGCCTTAAAAGCCAAATTGGCCGCAATATCCACGTCTACATTGACGATGTGGTAGTAAAGTCCACTCGCCAGGACGATCTACTCGCCGACCTAGAGGAAACCTTCGCCAACTTGCGGAGGTACAAGATAAAGCTAAACCCAGGGAAGTGTACCTTCGCCGTACCTACTGGACAGCTGCTGGCGTACGTCGTCTCCAAGCGCGGAATCGAGGCGAACCCCGCCAAGATCAACATGATCGCCCAGCTCGGCAGACCCGAGTGCCTGCGCGACGTCCAGAAGCTAGCCGGGCGAGTCGCGGCTCTCAGTCGCTTCATCCCTTGGCTAGGCGAGAAGGCGATGCCCCTCTACCGCCTAATGCGCAAGAACCCCACTTTCCAGTGGGACAAGGAGGCAGACAACACGCTCCACGCTCTCAAGGAGGTGCTACTCGCGGCACCGCTACTCGCCGCCCCAGTCGACAAGGAGCCCATGCTCGTCTACGTCGCGGCTTCTGAGCGCATCGTCAGCGCCGTCATGGTCGTCAAACGACCAGCGGAGGGCAAGGAGCGCCCAGTGCAGCGAACTGTATACTACATCAGCGAAGTCCTCACCGAGTCTCGCCAGCGCTACCCGTAGTACCATAAATTGGTATACGCGGTCTTCAGAGCACAGCGGCGACTGCCGCACTACTTCCAGGAGCACCCAATAACTGTTGTCTCCTCAGCATCGTTGTAGGACATCATCCGCAACCGAGAAGCGATCGGGCGAGTCGCCAAGTGGGCCGTCGAGATCGGCATCCACAACATTAGGTACGAGCCGCGCAAGGCGATCAAGTCGCAGGCTCTCACAGACTTTCTTGCCGACTGGGAGGAGGCCCAGCAGCCAGAGAAACTGCCATACCTCCATTACCGGAGCCTACACTTCCATGGCTCCAAGAACGCAGATGGCGCAGGGGCAGGGATCGTGCTCACATCTCCGAAGGGCGACAAGCTACGCTACGTCTTCTACCTGGACTTCACCCCTACACCAACTACATGGCCGAGTACGAGGCGCTACTCCACGGCATGCAGGCAGCCAAGGAGATGAACATCAATCGCCTGCGCTGGTACGGCGACTCCGACCTCATCGCCGGGCAAGTCGCTGGCACCTGCGGCGCAGTCTCCCCCACCATGGCGGCATACCGCCAAGCCGTGGACCAGCTGGGAGGCCACTTCGTGGGCTACTCCGTCGAGTGGATCGACAGGAGTAAGAACAAGGAGGCCGACTCACTCTCCCGCATCGGCTCGGCTCGACTCGCACCACCTGACGGCGTCTTCCTCGACACCATCACCAAGCCTTCCTTCTCTCCCCCAAGAGAGATCGACATCGGAATTCCGCTGCAGCCAGACGCAACCCTGGTCGCACCGATCGCCGAGCCAAGCGACTGGACCGCACCATACGTCGCTTACCTAGAGGGAGGCACCCTACCCGCTGACGAGACGGAGGCCCGGATGATAGCATGCCGCTGCAAATCCTTCGTCATCATCAACGGCGAGCTCCACAAGCGGAGCGTGACCGGCGTGTTCCAACGCTGTGTCCAGCCCGCAGAAGGACGAAAGGTACTCCAAGACATCCACGCTGGCGCCTGCGGCCACCACGCCGGCGCCCTCTCCCTGGTCTCCAAGGCCATGCGACACGGCTTCTACTGGCTCACCGCACACGCCGACATGGTCGACATCGTCCAACGATGCGTCGAGTGCCAGAAGTACGCCAACCAAACTCACGTGCCGAGCTCGGCACTCAAGACCATCCCCATCACCTAGCCATTCGCCGTATGGTGCATGGACATGGTGGGACCGTTCAAGAAGGCCCCCTCTGGCTTCACCCACCTCCTGGTCGCAGTCAACAAGTTCACAAAATGGGTGGAGGCCAAGCCATCCCGCAAGTGCGACGAGAATACTGCCACCAAATTCCTACGCGAGCTCATCTATCGCTATGGATTCCCGCATAGCATCATCACGGACAACGGCACAAACTTTGCCAAAGGATCCATGGCGGAATTCTGCGAGGAGCACAATATATGAATCGACCTCGCATCAGTCGCCCACCCGGAGTCCAATGGACAGGCGGAACGCGCCAACCAGAGCATCCTCCATGGCCTGAAGCCGCGACTGCAAGTCCCACTCGAGCGAACCCCCGGGTGCTGGGTCGAAGAACTCCCCTTTGTCATTTGGGGCATCCCTAGCTCCGTCAGCAGGTCGACAGGATTCACTCCCTTCTTCATGGTGTATGGTGTCGAGGCCGTCATGGCAACCGACCTCGAGCACGATTCGCCATGGGTGGTCAATTACATGGAGGCCGACAACGAGCTCGCACGCCAGGACGGAGTCGACCAGCTCGACGAAGCACGCGATCTAGCTCGCTCCTGCACCACCATCTACCAGCAAGGGCTTCGCCTCTACCACAGCCGACGAGTACGGACCCGCACCTTCTAGGAAGGCGACCTGGTACTGCGTCTGATCCAGGACAAGAAGGGAATGTACAAGCTCTCTCCCCCTTGGGACGGACCATTCGCCATCGAGGGAGTCCTGGGCAAAGACGCCTACTACCTCACCGACGTCCGAGGCGACAGAAAACTCGATGTCAAGCGGCCATGGAATGTAAACCTCCTATGGAAGTTCTACTCTTAGAACTCCAGACATGTACCTCCTACCTGCTATGAAATAAAGAAGATCGATTCGCACAAATTGCGTCCACTCTCCGTACCTTGTGCCACTCGCACTCGTAATAACAGCATTACGCTACTCGCAGAAGTCAAACTTTGGTGACGTGACCGGCAGGGCCAAGTAGTGCGGTACGAGGGCACTGGAAAACTTCAGGCCTCGTACCGTCCACGAAAAAAGCTAACCCGGAGCCCCACTAGAGTCGCCCCGTCGACTGGCTTCCCGAGCCAAGACAACTGCATTCGCTTCCCACAGTGACCCAGTCGTCCAAATCCTCACCGCAACAACTCGAACGGCAAAGTACCACGCTCGGGGACTAGTGCCAGCCCATAGAAGAGAGGCTAGGGAAAAACGCCAAGTAGGAGAGAACGCCCTGGACTCGCCACGCGACTAGTCTTACGGATCAGGTGGAGTGACGCGCCTAACACAACGCGCCTAGTCCTCACCTACCTCGGGCATGCGACTAGAACGGCCAAGTACCACGCTCGCGGACTCGGCGACCCGACCCCGTTCGCGCCCGGGAAAACAGCCAAGTAAAGAGCACCCCTTGGAGTCGCCATGCGACTGGTTCCCCGAGCCACGACGAGTCGACCCTAACTCACAAACAGTTCACACAACATATAAAAACAAGGTCAACCCCATAAAAGGGCGGACATGCTCGGGGACTCGCACAACAAACAACCAAACCACAAACACAATGATAAAGAAACCCCTGCATTCCTTCATAGCAGCAAAATTTGTTCGTGTACAAGGAGAATTACATGTTTATCTTAAGCTAACGCCGAATGGCAAAATACCCTATTCCATAGGCTTCGACGAGGAGGCGCCACCATCCTTGCGTTTGCGGATAAAGGGAACCCAAGGATTCGATGGGTACGTCGTGAGCTCACCCGTCATGGCCGCACGAAATGGTTGCTCCACCTTGAAGTCGCGGTGTGCCGGCTCGGGGTCATTGGGGGCGACGACCATTTCCTGATAAAAAATAAGGTCGCCCATCGCCCACACGTGGTCGGAGTACACCACGGCTCGCTCCGTCATCTTCAGCACCTCGGCAATCTTGACTGAGCCCGTTGACGAAGGGTACCCACTCGTGACTTCATCAAGGTCGAAGTCGTCGGGAAAATGCGCGAGCCTAAGGATCAGTGCAGTTGCCGCTCCACGACAGAAGGATGGCCACGTCATGAACTCCACAACTGCCGGAGCCTTCTCCAGATAGTGCCAAACTTCAACGAGGTCGTTGGGGATCACCTCCGTGGGCGAGATCTCCTGAAGATACGCCCGGAGGCAGGTCGCTGACAGCGCGGAAGAATCAATCAGAGTGGTGACGCATTGCCGCGCGTCGTACGATTGCGCCTCTTCGGTGTTATCAGTGATTAGACCTGCAGCACACAAGCAAATAGTAAGGCAAGCACTAGCAAAACAATGTGATGCGCGCGCCCGGGGACTCGTAGAAGGAACACTCACCAATTAGCGGGCGACAGAGTTCCGTGATGAAATTTTGAAGAGCTGAGAGGTCATTTTGCAGCCCGGCGACGAGCGCGTCTGACACCTTCCGCTCCTCAGCCGCAGAAGTAACGGCCGCCTTGGCCCGTCCATCCGCCGAGATCGCTTCCGCCTTCGCCTCCTTGAGCTCATGCTCCAGTTTGGTGACTCGCTTCTCCGTGGCTCTCAAGGACGAATGGGCAGCCGTCAACTCACTCGTCGACAAGAGGCCCTGGCGAGCCTCCTTCACCGCGGCCGCGCTATCCTCTGTTTCCACAACAAAAAGGTTACAAACATGATAAGTTCGAGACTAGCGCTAAAACACAACAAACACTCACCTGTAGTCGCTCGAAGCTGCTCGTTCGCATTCTGAACAGCGAGGAGCTCCTTGTCCACGTGGTACTTGGCAGCAAGCCGCTCGGCCGACTTGCGCTGAAGGCCCTGTGCAACAAATACAGCGTCAGCAACAAAAACTTCCTAAGTGCCTAGCCGCTGATATTCAGCGACTATCCACTTGGGGACTGGATAACAAAAACTTCCTAAGTGCCTAGCCACTGAAATTCAGCGACTAGCCACTCGGGGACTGGACAATAAAAAACTTCCTAAGTGCCTGACGAATGAAATTAAGTAGACCGATCCTCGGGGACTGGACATACCTGGATGATGGCACCTAGCATGCCGTCAAGCTCCATTGCATCCACTGACGAGAGCACGAGTGGAGTATGCCCGCGATGCTGTTCGACCTCCGTACCGGTGGCCCCAGGCAATTGGCTCGACGGCACCGAGGCACTCGCCATGGCGGCCCTTGCTACAAAGCGAGGGAACGTCGCCACCGCGGCTCCGCGCCACCCGAACGCGGCCCGGTGGCGTCAACCGAGGCCGTGGGGCCTGCTGGCTGTGACTCCGCGTCCTCCATGGCCTTCGGAGCTACGTCCACCGCAATCGGGGTTTTGCTCGAGGCAACCGCTGGCTCGTCCGAGATCATGACGACCTCATCGCCTTTGGTTCTCTTGGCGCTTTCAGCGGGAGCCTCAACCTCGTCGCCCTTCCTCTTCTTCGAGGGATCAGCTGGCTCCTCCGTGACACCCGATGGAACCTTGGCCACCGAAGGGTGACCTATCTTCTTCACTCCAGTCCTGCGGAACAGCTCCGTCAATAACACTCGCCAGTCGAACACGAATCAAGCAGACAAATGAAAGGTTTGAGGAATACTCACTTGGCGACTGGGATAAATCGTAGGCCAGTACGAATACTGGCCGACTTCTCCAATTCTGGCCCCAGTTTCCGATTGAGGCCCATCTCGAACACGCTCTGCGCCCAAGACACCGATGGCTTCTTCGAGCACGAGGCTGCGGCAGGAGGTTCAGTGGCGACCGCCACGGGAGCTCCTCTCGACGGCGAGGCCCCTGCGGCTGGAGTAGCCACCAGCCCGATAACTGGGGCGAACGGTGGCGGTAGTGATACCAACGACATCTCATCTTCCACGAAGGTCGCACCAGTCGTCACGGTCGCGTGCATCGCTGCTTCTTCGGCTATGCTAGTAGCATCGGAGCTACTCGCGGACCGAGGCGGAGACACTGGCTTAGCCGGCTTCGTCTTCTTCTTTGGTGGCGGCGGCGGCTTCTTCTTCTTTGATGGTGTGGCTTCACGCTGCGAGTTATGCTCGGGGAGATCGTCATCATCGTCGTCATGGGCCTCGAGGCTTGTGCTGGCCTAGAGTTCACTTTGATGTTGCCCACGGGTCTTACGGACCGTGGGTGCAGCGACCTCCACGGCTTCGTCGCCATCATCGTCATCGTCATCACCATCGCCCCCGTCACTTCTGACATCGCCCTTATCAGGCGATGACTCGCTCTCGTCTTCAGCGGACTAGTTCGAGTTCTCGTCATCTGCGGGTGGAAGCCAACCTTCCACCACTTGGAATAGCTGCAACAACCAAGCAACATTAGCATGACCGTGAATGCAAAACTGTGACTGCGAGTGCATGGGAAATAAGAACTCACCGTTAGAGCTTGGCGCTTCGAGGTTTAAGGTGCGACCCCGGCGTTTGCATCGAGATACACTGCCTGGGTGATCTTCTTCAGGGCCAGGGTGTAGTAACTGAGTCTCCACTCGGCATGACAGGACTTCTTCGGGTCGTCCTTGCCTGTATACTCGTACATATAATGGGCACGGTTGGCCAGAGGCACGAGCCGTCGCCCGAGAAAGCAGTTGTAGAGGTTGATGGTTTGGAGGCCCTTCTTCTTCAGGTTGCGGATGGTCTGCAACATCTCGTCAACGACCATCCGCTAGTCCAGCAGAAGATTGGTGACTTGGAGCCGACGCGTCTCGGGCCGGTCGGCGGAGTACCTCGGAAGCGCCACCTCGTCGTCTGGCAGCGACTCGGTCACACAGAACTAGCTCTTCTTCCATTCATTCGCTTCTTTGGCGGGCAACATTAGATCGAAGAACGACGCCTTCGACTTCATCTAGAAGGTCAGGCCGCCTGCAGCTAACATTGGGCCGCCTGCCTCTTCGCGGCTGATCCTCCCATGGAATAGATCTTGCCATAAGGGGAAGTATGGTCGACAGCCCAGGTAGCACTCATAGAACGCCACGAAGATGGCGAGCAGCTCGATGATGTGCAGTCCCAGGTCTGACGGTTGGATGTCATAGTAGGCGCAGAAGCGGCAGAAGAAGAGGGAGTTGGGGAATCTGAGCCCCTGCTCCAGATGGCTGGTGAAGCAGACGAACTCCCCCTCGCGTGGATCTGCGATCACCTCTCCGGCCGCGGGGATGCGCCTTCTCCCGGCGCTGAGGATCCCTGCCTCCTCGAATGATCTCAGCAGCGCCTTCGTACACTTGGATCTGCCCCATGGTTCCGAAGGAGGGTCCATCGATTGGGGGATCTGGGGCTGCAAATCGCTCTGGGTCACTCTGGTCGCTGTGCGGAATGGAGGATTGAGAATGCACAAAATCAGAGGAAGTGAGGGAAGTGTTTTCCCTTCACCCGTCACTCTCCTTATATAGTGGTTGTTACCCGCCATTTTCGGGGAGCCGTTACCACGCGGTAATTACGCCAATATTACCGTTGGATTACCCAACAGCTAGTTTGACCAAGCTGACGGTCCAACTTCGTCCGCTTGACTCGCTGTCTTCAGTGAATTGATGACTCGCCGACCTGATCACTACGACTGTGACTTGACGACTCGCCGAGCTGTGATCTGATTAGTCGTTGTTATTGCGACTCAAAATAACTAGTTCTTTCCTTTGTTCAGGAGTCCACCGCCGATTCGACTGGGCGTCCGAATTGTACCCGCATACTCCGACTGCCAACGAACACCTGCGATGAATCAACGATGGCCTCGGGGACTACTGATCGGGATATGCCTACTGGGGTATGCCCAGCAGGACGTTTCCTATTGGCCCAAGATGCCAGCGAGTGGGCCCGCAGGACGGCAACTGGATCGAGACTTGGCGAGGACCCAGGCGACTGGAAGCTGGAGGCCTAGAAGCGTAGCTAGGCCTAGTCGGATTAGGTCAAAGACCCTCCGAATCCTTAACCAATTCGGTTGTAGATTTGTAAACCCTAGCGAGGTGAGCCTATATAAACCTCCCTAGGGTACGCATAGAGGACACGTTCCGTCATCCACCCCAGCGACTCGCCGCCTAGTCGTCGAGCTCGCCCTTGTACTCTCTCCATAATACAATCTAGCAGGAGTAGGTCTTTACCCTCTGGGGGGCCGAACATGGGTAAACCCTTGTGTCTCCGCCCTCATCTCGCACCGCAGATGGGAGGCCGCCCTTGCCCCATGTTCTACTACTTGCTGCTGATTGCAGCATCTGCCGTGGCCATTCCCACGACATGTACCATAGGGGAGGGTGCGGGCAGGGAGGAGCTGTGCCACAGGGGGTGGTGGCTGGAAATGGAAGCGTGGCGAGGGAGTGGTGTCGGATGCGGGAGGATTTGGGGGTAGGAAGGGAATTAGGGTTTGCTTAGGTGGGTTTATGTTTAGGGCTAGGTCGGAGTTGTAGGTAGCTGGCTAGGCCTTTTGGCCTGGCTGGCTGGCTCGCTCTAATTTTTTTATTTTTGTAAGATGCTTTTAGACAAACAAAAATATCCAAAGACGACTGGAGTTTTAATTTGAATAGGAGAGGATTATTATAGAAAACAAAATAGGGTTTAGTAAATTATTTTTAGACAAATATGATGATGTCATGATAATGCACAAAGGTAATGCGGGTGATTTTCTAGTAGCGGTTTTACCCGGGATGCTACAATTCGACACCACTAAGAATGGATCTCGCTCTCGAGATCTGCCTCATGGTACGGGTAAGAAGATCAACGATGTGAATATTCTCGCTTCGTGTAGACCCTCGCGACACCACTAACAAGGATTCTTTCTTCATCTTGAAATCGGAGACACCACCAACAAGGGGTGTTGCTCATGTTCATTGCGACAACACTCTGGATAAACAAAGGACGAAGGTAAAGGTATCAAACGATAAGGCCAACACTAACTTCCGTACAATGAGTCGAATTGCATTGGTCTACCGATTCAATGTACAAAAGCGAATGATAAGAGTAGTGGTATGGTAGAGACTTCATCCTGTACTCAAAGCATTACTATGTACATGGACAGATGAATTATGTAGCCAACTCTCAGAATTCGGACTGAAGATCTTCACAAGTGATGTTTGGTCAAAAAAGAGGGATACAAGCTCTTCATCAGAACTGATGCGGATGATGTCGTCATGCAGGAAAACACCGGATGGTACAAAGAAATTTTTTAGTGAATTTTTGGTCCACTGAAAGGTACAACATATGAAAACTTCATCGGATAACATGAAGACCGGACGATGTCGAAGCACCGTTACAAGAGGAAGGAAGCGAAACCCTGAAGGTTCGATGGAAATCCAACCACGATAAATCATGGACTCACAAAAAGATAAGAGAGAAGATTCAAAACACGCAAAGGTAAGAGGAGAATAGCAGAGGGGTAAGGAGTAAAAGTAGACCTAATCAGATCTATCCAACCGACTTCGCAAACTATTTTTGACACTCTACAATGTACGTTATATAGGTTATCCTATAGGCTGGACCAGTGGGGTATCATAACTGCTAAGCTCTAATACCACTCTGTAACACCCTCAGATCGGCCCTATGCAAGTCTTAGCGATTCCCGCCAAACCCGCATAGAAATGATTCAAAGATGCCCACTAGCACTTGCGTGTGGGTAGAAACAAAGTAATATCATTACACAATAGTCCACTATGGAACCCACGGAACAGATATATACAACAACGACTCAAATAGTCAAGAGTACAGAGATACAGTATAATGATCCAAATCACAGTGAAAACAATACGACATCCGAGTACGGATTATATGCAAATTGGGCTCAGAGCCTTGAAGAATAACCAATGGCGTCCATAACCCTGCCCAGGCCAAGCCGGAAGGGTAACCCTGCTAACGACATCGATATCAAAACTACTAAACAAAAAGGGGTGCCGACAAAGGGCAAAGGAAAAAGAGAGAGCGGTCAGTACTGAGGCCAGTACACGGCGAGTCTTAGAATTCGGCGGTCCTCGCCTACATAGGTATGGTGTCCTGAAGCAGCAGCACAACATGCACAAAACAACCTATAGAGACTCGAGGCAACTGTCAGCTATCAGAAAGAGATGAGAAAGACCTATTCGGAACCAACCTAATACTACCACCAATCATACCCATCCTGGTATTTCCCCCTCGATACTGATACGTCGTAAACGTATCTATAATTTTTTATGTTCCATGCTTGTTTAGCATATACTTTGCTTTGCTTTGTCTTCTCTTTGAGGTATTTTTATATGTTTTCTAGGACTAACCTATTAACAAGATGTCACGGTGCCAGTTGCCTGTTTTCTGTTGTTTTTGGTTCCAGAAAAGTCAGAAAATGAATATTCTCAGAATTGGATGGGACAAAAGCCGAAGTCAATATTTTACCGAGGAGAACATGGAGCCAGAAGACGAGATGGAGGAGGGCCTCGAGGGGGCCACACTCCCTGACCGCGTGTCCTGGCCTGGCCCGTGCCTAGGGAGGTGCAACCGCCTCGGGCACCCCCTCGTCCTCCCTCTTTGCCTATAAGAAGCCCACGATACCTAAACCCTAAGTACGCGATCAATCATCCACAAAACAGTCTGTAGATGCCGCCACCATCGTCCCTACATCGGGGGAATCTGAAGCTCTTCACTGCACCCTGCCGGAAGGGAGAGATCATCCCGGAGGCCTTCTTTATCACCATAGAAGCCTCCGGTATGATCCGTGGGCTGTTCCACCTTGGACTCGGGTCCATGTAGTAGCTAGATGGTTGTTTCTCCTCCTTTGTGCTACCATGTTTAGATCTTGTGAGCTTCGGTCATGATCAAGATCATCTATTTGTAATCATGCATGTTGTGTTTGCGGGGATCCGATGGATATTGAGATTACTATGTCAGATTGGTTAATGATTCTATCTTATTGATTCTATCATGTCTGTGTTGTTTGAGATCTTGCATGGTCTCCATTTCTAGTAGCTATCTTGTCCAAGTAGATGCTAGTGACTCCAAGAGGGAGTATTTATGCTCTATAGTGGGTTCATGCCTCTATTGAATTAGGGAAGGTGACAGAAATCTCTAAAGGTTGTAGATGTGCTGCTACTACTAGGGATAAAACATCGATCTCTTGTTAATGGAACAAGTGTATTGTTTACTTTACACACCTTGCTTAAAGAAGTTATCCGTTGCTTGCAACTTAATACTGGAGGGGGTTCAGATGATAACCTGAAGGTGGATTAGTAGTCATAGATGCAGTTGGATGGCGGTTTATGTATATTGTTGTGTTGCCCAATCAAATCTCATAGGATCATGAATGTCTAGTATTGCATTATTATGCCTTGCTGAGTCCTGTCAATTGCCCCGCTGTAATTTATTTACCCAGCATGTTATGTTGTTTATCTTAAGGAGAACACCTCTAGTGAACTATGGACCCTGGTCCAATATTTACCATTGATATATCTTCCACTGTTACTGTTTACTTTTTGCAATCCACCATTACTTTCCACACCATACGATTAATATAACATCCCAATTTCAGCAACCCTGATTTAAGTCAGAAAGGCAAAAATAAGGGGGAACAAAAACTGGCAAAGTCATTTGCAAAAGATTTCACTTTATAACCCATTTTCTAAACCAAGTCATTATTTTATGTGGTTTGAAAATGTCTTTAGTAAAGTAGTAGTTCTATAGGGTTCACCAAATACATTTTCAAATCATAAAACTTGGTGTTTGGGGTCAGAGAGTTTGAAACAAAACATTTCTCAAATGTTTTCTTCCAAAACCATTTTTAATAAACCTTATTTTTATTTGACTAGAAATGGTTTAAATCCAAGGTTCATTCTTTTGTTTCACCAAATACATTTTTGAAACCACAAAGTGATTCCTATGGTCAGTAGGTTCAAAACACACCATTTGCAAAAGATTTTATCCCCAAAAATATTTTAGAACAATTTTTATAACCTAAACAAGCATACATAAGTTTCTGCAAAAAAAAACATTTTAACAGAAGCTTTTTACTAAGCAAAAGTCATGGTTGGCTAGGGCTTGTTCCACTGAATCCATTGATATAAAGTTTGCAAAATTTGGACGTGTAGATTTAAAGTTATGGAATTTACAAAATCACATATCTAATAGATCAAATTCTGTTTTTAAAACAAACTCTGGGACACGAGTATTCTTCTGATTGGACAAAAACGGTTCGGCTGGATCGCGTGCTGTGAGGCGTTGGATCAAAATGAAATCGTGCAGCACAGATAGCTCCATACCGCTTCGGTTAGTCATTCTATCTCAACCTTACGATCTAGATTTGACGGTGCTAAGCTTACTAGCCAAAGATGGGCGGCGCTGCGGTGGCTACTGGCGGCGGAGCTGTCGGACGATGATGGTGCCGATGCTACAGGAGGCGAGGGGGAAAGGGGAGATGCTCACCGTGTTCGCAACGTCGTGGGGAAGCTCAAGGTGCTCTCGAGGAGGTAAGGGGCTCATGGACTTCACGGCTATTGCTCACCGGAGTTCACACGGCGTCGGGCATGCTCTGGTCGTCGTAGTTGGCGAGGCTACAGGCCACCCAAAGGCAAGAGAGAGGTGTCGTTAGACGCGGGCGAGAGCGTAGATCACAGGAGCATCAACAGGGAAAACAGGGGCGGATGGAGGATACCTGGGAAGTTCGCCGGAGTCCAAGCCGAAGACGGTGGCGAGCGGAGTTGAGGTTGCCGATGCTAGGGAGCTTGCGCGGATGAGCTCAGAGTACTGGGGGATGCTCCAAAGGCCAAGGAGTGTGCTCGTGTGGTCTAGGGGGCGAGGCGCGGCCTGGGTTTGTCGGAATTTGAGTGGGACCTCGTTGGAGGCAGCAACGGTGCAGGTGGAATTGGGGATGGCTGGGGGCAGAGAGAGTCGGGCGAGAGAGGGGAAATGGAGAGGAGGAGCAGGCGAGTTATCGAGCGTGATTGATGACAGACATTACTCGCTGTATTGACGTGAATTACTCCCGTGAGATCAATGCAGAAACGGGTGAGGAAGTGGTCGCAGGGTGGAGACGATGAACAGTGTGTGGGCCCTGGTTGACTGCGAGAGAGAGAGTGGGTGTGGGGTCCAGTCGTCATCCACTGTGCGGGTAAGCTCCTGAGTGAGAAAAGAATGGTTCGCTGGGGAGAGAGGTGGGCTGCTGGGCTGGGCTTGCTGGCTGGGCAGGCTTAGTTCATTTTTTTTTGTACTAGAACTTTTTCCTTTTTCCATTTGATTTTTCTGTTTTGATATTCAATCAAACAATTCAAACATTCAAATCAATCAAACTTCCATCACACTTTGTAATGAGTTTAGTTCTGTTTAACAACAATATTCCAAGTCCCAAAATAAAATAATATTTTTATTCTTTTAGGATCTATTTAATAATTAAATAAAATAGTCCTTAGTTATTAATTCAAATAGGATTTGATTTATTAAAATCTCCATTTGAAATCTAAATATTATCAAAACCAAATCAGCAGGTTTTATTTGAAAATATAAAATACTTGGAAAACTTGTTTAAAATAAATTTAACAAGTTTTGATGTTTAACTAAAATGGCAAAACCTTTATTTTAATAAAATTGGATATTAATAAATCCTCATTATTTTATTTAAATAAACCTTTACTCTTTTAATCAAATAGGAATATTCTAATTCAAAAGCTTGGCCAAGGTTTAATTTGGCTCTATAAAATAATCCTTATTTATATTTCTACCTTTTCATTTGAAAACCAAATCTTTTTATTAAAAGATCCAAAAATAGTAATTCCAAATATTTCTAACTTTATTGTTTATTTATCTTTTTAAATCCCTTTAGGATTTTATTTGATCCAAATAGGTTTTTGAAAGTTTCCAATTGGATTCAAAAGTTTCTTCTCACCCTGAAAATCAACAAAGTTTTATTTTATTCATTTATTTTTCACATAACAAGATTTGGAAAATCTTGGGATGTTACAGTTTAGATCTTGTGAGCTTCGGTCATGATCAAGATCATCTATTTGTAATCATGCATGTTGTGTTTGCGGGGATCCGATGGATATTGAGATTACTATGTCAGATTGGTTAATGATTCTATCTTATTGATTCTATCATGTCTGTGTTGTTTGAGATCTTGCATGGTCTCCATTTCTAGTATCTATCTTGTCCAAGTAGATGCTAGTGACTCCAAGAGGGAGTATTTATGCTCGATAGTGGGTTCATGCCTCTATTGAATCAGGGAAAGTGACAGAAATCTCTAAAGGTTGTAGATGTGCTGCTACTACTAGGGAGAAAACAACGATCTCTTGTTCATGGAACAAGTGTATTGTTTACTTTACACACCTTGCTTAAAGAAGTTATCCGTTGCTTGCAACTTAATACTGGAGGGGGTTCAGATGATAACCTGAAGGTGGATTACTAGTCATAGATGCAGTTGGATGGCGGTTTATGTATATTGTTGTGTTGCCCGATCAAATCTCATAGGATCATGAATGTCTAGTGGTGCATTATTATGCCTTGCTGAGTCCTGTCAATTGCCTCGCTGTAATTTATTTACCCAGCATGTTATGTTGTTTATCTTAAGGAGAACACCTCTAGTAAACTATGGACCCTGGTCCAATATTTACCATTGATACATCTTCCATTGTTACTGTTTACTTTCTGCAATCCACCATTACTTTCCACACCATACGATTAATGTAACATCCCAATTTCAGCAACCCTGATTTAAGTCAGAAAGGCAAAAATCAGGGGGAACAAAAACTTTTTCTTGCAGTGTGTGCATACTTGTTTGCTTATTCTCAAGCAACTGTTTGTGTATTAGTTGTGTACTCCTCATCTCAACACTAGTTTACCAAAACTATTTTACAAAAGAAAGGTCTTGGATCATCTTGCATATTCTCAAATGTTATGGCATTTCAAAAACCTGAGCCAAGATAAGTTTGATACAATCAACTACTTTACTAGTCTCCATTAATAAAACTATGGAGACCTATATATTATCTCCTTATGTTTTCAAGGCAGAACCTTCAACCACCCTTATCCCTAGTTTTTTTCCAAAACCTTTATTAGAACCTTTTCATCTCAATCCTGGTAGAGATACCAACATGGTACTTATCTTACTTCAAATAAAACCCCTTTCATTCTACCCATCCTTACCTCAAGATAGGCTTGATGGTAACCCTAGTGCTAGTTGGATAAGTAATATGATGAATTGCCTTGATCTGCTGGTTGATGAATTGCCTTGATCTGCTGTCTGATGAATTGCCTTGATCTACTGATTGCCTTGTTTGCTTAGGAACTAAAATGAGCTAATTTAATAGCTCAGCCCTTAGGACCCAATCCTTGCTGGTGATCATCAAGCCCTATCAAGCATCCAAGTTTGGATCTATCCTAAGCGACTCAAGTGGTCATCTCATCTCATGCTTATCTCAATCTAGGGATAATCCCTCTGGATGGTTTCCAACTCAGTGGAGACCTAATCCAAGCATGAATCTTATCCAGTCAGTTACCACTTCAACATACTCTCCTTGATCATGAGCTTAGAGCGTAGCATCCTCTCAAAAGCTTCTACACTTGCACTCTAGTCAAAATCACCAAATCTACCAAAATGGCTAAGTCTGGATTTCTTATCTGGATACCATTTTGGAGCTCAACCTTTTTCCAATCCATGTGAATTCTTGGGAATGCACTTGAATCATCATGTAGTACATCTTTAGTACCACCAAATCCCACTCTTGCCCTTGGATAATCCATTCATGTCCCACTCATCCTTGATGGTTTTGTAGTCAAGATAATAATCTTTTCTGCAAATCTTATCATCTTGCCTACTTTGGCATAAGCTCACAACTATATGCCACCTCCCCTTGACCAACTCTTTGCATGGTTAGGATCTACTAATCATGGCCTATCAATCCCCACTTAACTTGTTTCCACTGGAGCCTTGTGCTTCTTAAAACCACATGGTTTAGGAGGCTACCTGATGTATCTATTATGGCAGCCTTATTTTCAACAAAGTTTGCCATCACTCCAAAACCACCTCAAATCCAACCAAGCCCAAATCTTTCTTACATGATCAACTATATGACATGGTCTATCCATCCATATACCCCTTGTACCAAGGTGAGCTCTGAGCTCCCTAATCCAACCCTGTTTAGGTGGCATCAGAGTAACCAAACCTTGGAATCAACTAAAAAGCTTCTGTAAAATAAATCTGATGAAAAAGACAAATCCTATCCAGTACTTCCTTTGGGAATTTCTAAAGGGTAATTGTTTTGAGGTGATTCCAACTCCTCTTGAATCAGTCCATAAAATACTACTTAATCACCCAAGGAAATATTTTTGGAATTCTAGAGAAGTTCTGGTGAATTATTTCCTTAAACTAGAGTTTTATCCACTATAAAATCCATTATAAATCAAGGGAAATTGATAAAATAGTGAAACCACTTTTGTTGGCTTCATCTTATCAATACCTATCTGATGGTATCATTTTTATACCATGGTATCATACCGATCAGGTCCTAGACTAAGGGAGCCTTTCTCCTTAATATCTCCAAGTCTCCTCCCAATCCAATCAAACCCAACCTCCAACATCCTACTCATGTTTATCATGTAATTATATTTTGCTTGCTGTATGGTTTGATGTTTGTATGCCTTGTATTTAATGGTGTATCGTTTGTTTGCATGTATGCTTGTTAACGGCGATAGTTGCGATTGTGTGACGCCGAGAAGAAGGACGCATCGGGGTTATTTTGTTATTATTATTATTGGTATTTCTGGTTATCTAACACCGTCAAGGGAATTCTCGCTGGTCACAGGCAATCCACCATTCCCGAACTCCTGTATTTACCTACTCCCCTTTATCAGCTGTTTTATATCTCGTTTATAAATTGCATGATTAAAGGCATGTTTTGTATTCAAATAAACAGACGTGAGTAACATGGATCCTCCAAGTTATGAATGAGTTTCCCTTGGACACCTACCCTATTTACACCTACTTTTACCCCTTAGAACGAGGCTAAGATGATTAGCATCTTCCCTCTTGGAACCCACGAATTTTCAACGATAAAACTATTTCGGGTTATACCCTGCTGCAAAGTTTTCAATATAAAACCCTTGGAAAGAGGCATATTTTCCAAGTGGAAGTTTCACTAAAAGAAGATATGAGGTGGATAAAGAGAAAGTTAAGTAAGAGAAAGGAAGGGATGTTCTAAGCCAATGTCCAGAACAATTTATCCGTGCAACCACATTACCCCAGACGATGGGTCTTAGCTCGTAGTTTGTGATCTTTAGCCGGGGCTGCTCTTACTCGCTAAAGGGGAGAAATCCCCTGAAATCCGGGCTACCTGTAGGGTAAGGCACTGGTGCAACAATTGGGTCTCTCGCGGACATTATGCTTTTAGGTAGTACAGATGGAAGATTATCACTATTGCTATCTGCCAGACTTCAGTCTGGAGATAGGGGTCAGTACGGAAGGAAGGACTAGGGTCATAGTACCCCATACTCATACCGGAGAGAAAAACCCAAAAGGAAAAGTTGCCGTTGCTATGGATGGACAAAGGAAAAGTTTAAGTTCGATTATCCGAGCCCCTGTATACCGTGTGTAGCAGGCCGTGGTTTTATCCCGGCGGATGTATTGATTCTTGTGGGTAAAGTGCACAAACTCTGCAGAGTGTAATCTATTCGAATAGCCGTGTCCATGGTCAAGGACGGTTGGAATGGAAAGTGCTAGGAGGACCCTTCGGATTCGTTGTGATGAAGTAAAGGATGTGACTTGGTCACGAGAAAAGATAAAGAATAAGTTGGTTTTGACCAGAGATGGTCAATAAGGTTTTAAAAAGGGTTTTACAACAAAACATTTTCTAAATCTTTTTAACAAGGATGTCGAGTTGTCCAGATTTTCAAAAAGGAGACATATTTTATAAAAACTATTTTTCAACAAAGATATAGAGATGCCAATGTTAGGTCTTTTAGAAACAACTATAGCATAGAGCTATCTCGCCACAGCCAGATATGCATTATTGTAACACCCTCAGAATCGGACCTATGCAAGTTTTAGCGAAACCCGCCAAACCCGCATAGAAACGATTCAAAGGTGCCCACCAGGCACTTTCGTGCGGGTGGAAAACGAAGTAATAACATTACACAACAGTCCTCGATGGGACCCACAGAACAGATATATATACAACAGCGACTCAAAGAGTCAAGAATACAGATATACAGTACAAAGATCCAAATCACCTTGAAAACGATACGGCGTCCGACTACGGACAAGATGCAAATGGGGCTAAGAGCCCTGAAGAATAACCAATGGCGTCCATAACCCTGCCCAGGCCAAGCCGGAAGGTAACCCTGCTAACGACGTTGATCTCAAAACCTGCTTAACAAAAGGGGTGCCGACAAAGGGCAAAGGAAAAAGAGGAGCGTCAGTACTGAGGCCAGTACACAGCGAGACTAGAATTCGGCGGTCCTCGCCTACATAGGTATGGTGGACTGAGCGGCAGCGGCAGCATGCACTAAACAACCTATAGAGACTCGACACAACTGGCGACTATCAGAGAGGGGTGAGAAAGACCTATTCGGAACCAACCTGATGCTACCATCAAACAAACCCATCCTGGCGTTCCCCCTCGATACCAACGAGGAAGTCGACCGAGGAACTCACACAGTTGGCAGTTTTATTTATTCAGTTATCGTTGCAGCAATTACTAGTCAGGTGTAGATAGTCGTCCTGATAAAATAAGCAGTGAGCACTTTTATTTAACCATTCCGTGTTAGTTGCAACACTTACTAGTCAGATACAAATAGCATGAGATAACCCAAAACCCAGCAGTTGTTGGTCCTTTTATTTAGCCATTCTGTTGTAGTTGTCATACTTACTAGTCAGATACAATTGGTCGCTGGCGACGACCCAAGCAAGCAATTTTTGGCAGTTTTATTCAGCCATTCCATTATAGTGAAGCTGATTACTAGTCATTATAAATCAAATTTATAGCAATAAACTTTAGTTATGCTTGTCTATGGTCGAGATACTGTGCTCCAAGTCGTCCATAACCGCGGACACGGCTTTCAGAAAGTTTTAACCCGGCCGGGGTGCACAAATAGCAACACACACACGATCGACCTCGGAAAAACCAAATCAAAACCCAACGAGGCTTTCACGACAAAGCAATCACAGGATTCAGAAATATTTCAGGGGGCCACCCCATTGAGTAGAACCGCAACGAAGTAAGCTAGCTCCGAGACGGACTCAAGGTTTGCGTCAATGGCTGTAAACGACTGGGAACCCCAAACGGGGATTGTCGATACCGCGAAAACATTCCGCTTACCTAAACAGTACAGTGTGCTATCCATCGCACAATCGTAAATAAAGCAGTAAAACATGGCATAAGTACAGGATCGTAAATAAAACCTCAAACTAGTTTGTGGCCCCAAGAAATAAGACTGAATCAAGCTCTGGCTAAGGGGGGCCCATACTCCCCGTATGTGGATAGCGCGATAAATCAAGGAACAGGTATCAAGTACTCGGGGTCCTACGGGACACAAGTGGGCGTTCGGAAACCAAATGTTATCTATCACCCACCGATGCCTCTGCTTACTTACTTCAATTTTAGTTGTTAAACAGGAATTAAAGTGAACGAAAAGTAAAGCCGAGATCATCTCCAACATCCAACATGTGGCAACACTCCAACAACTGTGGTACATGGCGGCACACAACAGCACTTGAGCAAGCGACTACGACGCGCAAGTCCAACTATCTACCAAACAACAGGTAATAGGATGTGTCCAAGGCAATATAGGGCTGCAAGGGATTTCACGGGTACGAAACTAGAGCATCGCAACACAGATAGCAATAGATCAACAGGAGGGAAATAAATACTATAAAAGTAAGATAGGTAGAAAAGGGGAGATGCTCGCCTGAAAACATTGCCGAAGGTTCAACCGAAGATCGGGGCGAAGCTCACATCAACTCAACGGCCTTATCCGCGAAGAAGCAAAACGCTAGAAGAAACACCGGATGCAATATTTAATTACAACGGCAGAAGATCGGCATGATGCATGCATGGTGTATGGCATGGCAAGGTGCGATGCAATTAGGTCATATTAAGCGGTACCGGGGTCCCGACAATTTAATCAATTGGTTCAAGTTATTTAGAACCCCCGCAAATTAAATGTTGTATTAACATGCCCAAAATTTAGCACCGGTTCGCTACATCAACTTAAATGAGGCCGATATGAGACTAGATTTGCCCGCATCTGGCCCCATATTTAATTATGCCCTGAATCGGCATAAGGCCCCCAAACCACATGACAATATGCATGCGAGTATGACAATTAATATGCAACAAGTTTTATATTTAGCATTTATAAAATAGGGCTCGGGAAAAAGGTTCACACATTAGGGGTGGTCTCGACGATCTTGGGGTTCCGGGGTTCGGGGTCGGTCTCGGGGTCCGGATCTGGGGTTCGGGGTTTGACGGGGTCAGTCTCGGATAGCGGAGTAGATCTTGGCGTCCGGGGGAAGCACTTGGTCTGGCATCGGGGCATCGGACTCGCCCGGGTCGGTGTCGTGCTTGTCGTTGCGAAGCTCTTGTCGGGTCCGCGCCATCGAGTCGATCTTGGCGTCCGGGGGAATTCCCGATGTTCCGTGGAGAAGATCTTGGCGTCCGCGATGCAGATCTTGTCGGTTCCCTGTCGGAGGCCTTCGGGGACGGGATGAAGTACTTGGCGTCCTCGGATCCGATTGGAGATCTTGGCGTTTCAAAGCGTAGATCTTGGGGAGGTTCGGGGTTCCACGGGTTCGGCTCGACAACCGGACTCCGGGAACGGTGCTTGGTGAACTTGGCGTGGGTTTGTCGGCCTTCGGGTTGGTCTTGTCTGTGAGGAGATCTTGTCGGCATCCATGGCACGGCACCGAACCGGTGGAGATCTTGTCGATGAGACGGCCTTGGCATCTTAATCTCGTGCGGGATAGAATCCTTGTTCCGACCTTGGTCAGCAAGTATTCCCACTGTGTCACCATGTCTTCTCACTGTGGTGACCCGGTGTTTATACGGAGGCAGAGGACGCGGCACCAGGACCAGGTAAGAACAGGGGCAGCCGGGCGGCTCCTGCATCGAGGAGGAGGACAAGGGTACTGGCAGCGACCGGGCTCCTGCAACCGTCGGCGATGAAGGAAGAGCCAGGGAACGCCGCGGGTGCCGAGCCCGAGCAGGAAGAGGGCGTCCAGAAGACGAGGTAGAGGCGCGGCCGGCAGCGGCGGTCCGGGTCGGGGAGGCCGGTGGTCGGGGGTCGGGGCGAGCAGCGGTGGCGGCCGGCGCGAGGCGAGGCCACCGAGGCGGCGGCGACGTCGGGTCCGAGCAGCAGCGGGGGGCGCCGGAGCAGGGCTCTGGTCGCAGCGCGAGGCGAGCGGCGCTGGGCGGGGGTGCAGACGCGGAGGGCCAGAGGGGGGAGGGACCGGAAGCGCGCGGTGGTTGCGGGGAGGCTCGGGTCTAGGAGGCAGAGGTCGCGCAGGGCACCGGAGGGAGCGGGGCGCGGCCGGCCGGACTTGAGGAAGAGGAGGCCCGGGGAGAGGAGGTGGCGCGGCCGGGCTCGGGCCGGCGGGCGGAGGCGCACGGGGGAGGCGAGCGGGGGGGGGGGGAAGAATGGGGGACGCGGCGGTGTCGGCTGCGGAGGAGGTAGGTGGGGGAGGGGCGAGCTGGTTGTGGAACGAGGAGCGCGCTGGGCGGGGAGGGAGACCGGCGCCGGCGAGGTGGGTTAGTCCGGCGCGGGGTGGAGGAGAGGGCTCGAGCGGGAGGTAGGAGAAAAGAGGGAGGAGGGAGAACGTGGGGTTGGGGAGGAGACAGGGCGCGGGGCGTGCGGGGCACGTGGGGCCAGGGACGTGGCGAGCGGGGGGGGGGGGGGGGGGGGGGGTTGGTGGCGTGCGTGGGTTGCTGTGTGTGTGGTGTGTGTTTGCTGGATGGGTGAGGGAGTGGGGCTGATGAGAGAGAGAGAGGGAGGGAAGGATTAGGTGGCAGGGTAGGTTTGGTTGAGGGGGAAGAGGGTGAGGTGGCAGTGGTCTATTGGGTGGGGTGATGTGGACGGGGGGTGTGGGTAGATAGGTGGGTAGCTGTAGGAATTGTTGGGGTGGACCGATTAAAATCCTGGGGTGGTCGTTCGGGTCATTCGGCCCGTTCGACTGCCCCACAAAAATAATTAAATATTTTAGTTGTTTAAAACACAGCTTCTGCAACCCGATAGCAGACAAATAAAATAATCCGGAGCCCCGGGGTTTTGCGTTTGAATTAAGATGGGGCGTTTTATAAAACAAAACGGGCTTTGCGAAAATAGTTTTAGACAAACAACACATGATGATGACGATGCAATGCACAAATCAACGCGATTTTCTAGTAGTGGTTTTGCGGGATGCCACAATTCGACACCACTAACAATGGATCTCGCCCTCGAGATCCGCCTCCTGGTACCGTAAGGAAGGTCGGCGATCTGCATCTTCTCGCGTCGTGTAGATCCTCGCGACACCACTAACGAGGGTTCCTTCTTCATCTGGAAATCGGAGACACCACCAACAAAGGGTCGTTGTTCCTGATCGTCGAGAGAACACTCCGGAGAAACAAAGGACGAAGGTAGAGGTATCAAACGATAAGGCCACCCCTAACTTCCATTAGAAGAGGAAAAGTTACATTGATCCACCAGTTTGATGTACAGGGCGAACAGTAAGAGTCGGGTAGGGTGATCAGCCATCCCGTACCCAAACTATCAACTCTATACATGAGTAGGGGAATCAGGCAACTCAACTCTCGAGATTTAGACTGAAGATCTTCATAGGCAGTATCCGGAACAAAAGGATGATGCCAGCAGAATCGTATGAAAGACACAATGCTTAGGTTCCGCGACGGTTCCATTGGCATGAACAACAGATGCTCAAGGTATACTCCAACTTCACCAATGCTCGTCCTTCTCATATGTTTTTCCACGACACGGATATCCAGCAAGGAACACATATGGATCAAGAGCTCAAGAACAAAAGATTGGATGAAGGGTACAACAGACAAGTTGCAGATTGATGATTGTAGCACCTCCGTTACAAAAGGGAGAAAGCGAAACCCTGAAGGTACGACGGAAACCCAACCACGAGAAATCCTGGACTCGAAGAGAGAGAAGAGAGCGGATTCAAAACACGTAGACGTAAGAGGAGAACAGCAGAGGGGTAAGGAGTAAAATCAGACCTAATCAGAACTATCCAACCGATTTTGCAAAATACTTTTGACACTCTACTTTGGCCGTTAGCTAGGTTATCCTACAGGCTGGACTTGTGGGGTATCGCAACTGCTGAGCTCTGATACCACTCTGTAACACCCTCAGAATCGGACCTATGCAAGTTTTAGCGAAACCCGCCAAACCCGCATAGAAATGATTCAAAGGTGCCCACCAGGCACTTTCGTGCGGGTGGAAAACGAAGTAATAACATTACACAACAGTCCTCGATGGAACCCACAGAACAGATATATATACAACAGCGACTCAAAGAGTCAAGAATACAGATATACAGTACAAAGATCCAAATCACCTTGAAAACGATACGGCGTCCGACTACGGACGAGATGCAAATGGGGCTAAGAGCCCTGAAGAATAACCAATGGCGTCCATAACCCTGCCCAGGCCAAGCCGGAAGGTAACCCTGCTAACGACGTCGATCTCAAAACCTGCTTAACAAAAGGGGTGCCGACAAAGGGCAAAGGAAAAAGAGGAGCGTCAGTACTGAGGCCAGTACACGGCGAGACTAGAATTCGGCGGTCCTCGCCTACATAGGTATGGTGGACTGAGCGGCAGCGGCAGCATGCACTAAACAACCTATAGAGACTCGACACAACTGGCGACTATCAGAGAGGGGTGAGAAAGACCTATTCGGAACCAACCTGATGCTACCATCAAACAAACCCATCCTGGCGTTCCCCCTCGATACCAACGAGGAAGTCGACCGAGGAACTCACACAGTTGGCAGTTTTATTTATTCAGTTATCGTTGCAGCAATTACTAGTCAGGTGTAGATAGTCGTCCTGATAAAATAAGCAGTGAGCACTTTTATTTAACCATTCCGTGTTAGTTGCAACACTTACTAGTCAGATACAAATAGCATGAGATAACCCAAAACCCAGCAGTTGTTGGTCCTTTTATTTAGCCATTCCGTTGTAGTTGTCATACTTACTAGTCAGATACAATTGGTCGCTGGCGACGACCCAAGCAAGCAATTGTTGGCAGTTTTATTCAGCCATTCCATTATAGTGAAGCTGATTACTAGTCATTATAAATCAAATTTATAGCAATAAACTTTAGTTATGCTTGTCTATGGTCGAGATACTGTGCTCCAAGTCGTCCATAACCGCGGACACGGCTTTCAGAAAGTTTTAACCCGGCCGGGGTGCACAAATAGCAACACACACACGATCGACCTCGGAAAAACCAAATCAAAACCCAACGAGGCTTTCACGACAAAGCAATCACAGGATTCAGAAATATTTCAGGGGGCCACCCCATTGAGTAGAACCGCAACGAAGTAAGCTAGCTCCGAGACGGACTCAAGGTTTGCGTCAATGGCTGTAAACGACTGGGAACCCCAAACGGGGATTGTCGATACCACGAAAACCTTCCGCTTACCTAAACAGTACAGTGTGCTATCCATCGCCCAATCGTAAATAAAGCAGTAAAACATGGCATAAGTACAGGATCGTAAATAAAACCTCAAACTAGTTTGTGGCCCCAAGAAATAAGACTGAATCAAGCTCTGGCTAAGGGGGGCCCATACTCCCCGTATGTGGATAGCGCGATAAATCAAGGAACAGGTATCAAGTACTCGGGGTCCTACGGGACACAAGTGGGCGTTCGGAAACCAAATGTTATCTATCACCCACCGATGCCTCTGCTTACTTACTTCAATTTTAGTTGTTAAACAGGAATTAAAGTGAACGAAAAGTAAAGCCGAGATCATCTCCAACATCCAACATGTGGCAACACTCCAACAACTGTGGTACATGGCGGCACGCAACAGCACTTGAGCAAGCGACTACGACGCGCAAGTCCAACTATCTACCAAACAACAGGTAATAGGATGTGTCCAAGGCAATATAGGGCTGCAAGGGATTTCACGGGTACGAAACTAGAGCATCGCAACACAGATAGCAATAGATCAACAGGAGGGAAATAAATACTATAAAAGTAAGATAGGTAGAAAAGGGGAGATGCTCGCCTGAAAACATTGCCGAAGGTTCAACCGAAGATCGGGGCGAAGCTCACATCAACTCAACGGCCTTATCCGCGAAGAAGCAAAACGCTAGAAGAAACACCGGATGCAATATTTAATTACAACGGCAGAAGATCGGCATGATGCATGCATGGTGTATGGCATGGCAAGGTGCGATGCAATTAGGTCATATTAAGCGGTACCGGGGTCCCGACAATTTAATCAATTGGTTCAAGTTATTTAGAACCCCCGCAAATTAAATGTTGTATTAACATGCCCAAAATTTAGCACCGGTTCGCTACATCAACTTAAATGAGGCCGATATGAGACTAGATTTGCCCGCATCTGGCCCCATATTTAATTATGCCGTGAATCGGCATAAGGCCCCCAAACCACATGACAATATGCATGCGATTATGACAATTAATATGCAACAAGTTTTATATTTAGCATTTATAAAATAGGGCTCGGGAAAAAGGTTCACACATTAGGGGTGGTCTCGACGATCTTGGGGTTCCGGGGTTCAGGGTCGGTCTCGGGGTCCGGATCTGGGGTTCGGGGTTTGACGGGGTCGGTCTCGGATAGCGGAGTAGATCTTGGCGTCCGGGGGAAGCACTTGGTCTGGCGTCGAGGCATCGGACTCGCCCGGGTCGGTGTCGTGCTTGTCGTTGCGAAGCTCTTGTCGGGTCCGCGCCATCGAGTCGATCTTGGCGTCCGGGGAAATTCCCGATGTTCCGTGGAGAAGATCTTGGCGTCCGCGATGCAGATCTTGTCGGTTCCCTGTCGGAGGCCTTCGGGGACGGGATGAAGTACTTGGCATCCTCGGATCCGATTGGAGATCTTGGCGTTTCAAAGCGTAGATCTTGGGGAGGTTCGGGGTTCCACGGGTTCGGCTCGACAACCGGACTCCGGGAACGGTGCTTGGTGAACTTGGCGTGGGTTTGTCGGCCTTCGGGTTGGTCTTGTCTGTGAGGAGATCTTGTCGGCATCCACGGCACGGCACCGAACCGGTGGAGATCTTGTCGATGAGACGGCCTTGGCATCTTAATCTCGTGCGGGATAGAATCCTTGTTCCGACCTTGGTCAGCAAGTATTCCCACTGTGTCACCATGTCTTCTCACTGTGGCGACCCGGTGTTTATACGGAGGCAGAGGACGCGGCACCGGGACCAGGTAAGAACAGGGGCAGCCGGGCGGCTCCTGCATCGAGGAGGAGGTCTCGAGTACTGGCAGCGACCGGGCTCCTGCAACCATCATCGATGAAGGGAGAGCCAGGGAACGCCACGGGTGCCGAGCCCGAGCAGCAAGAGGGCGGCCAGAAGACGAGGTAGAGGCGCGGCCGGCAGCGGCGGTCCGGGTCGGGGAGGCCGGTGGTCGGGGGTCGGGGCGAGCAGCGGTGGCGGCCGGCGCGAGGCGAGGCCACCGAGGCGGCGGCGACGTCGGGTCCGAGCAGCAGCGGGGGGCGCCGGAGCAGGGCTCTGGTCGCAGCGCGAGGCGAGCGGCGCTGGGCGGGGGTGCAGACGCGGAGGGCCAGAGGGGGGAGGGACCGGAAGCGCGCGGTGGTTGCGGGGAGGCTCGGGTCTAGGAGGCAGAGGTCGCGCAGGGCACCGGAGGGAGCGGGGCACGGCCAGACTTGAGGAAGAGGAGGCCCGGGGAGAGGAGGTGGCGCGGCCGGGCTCGGGCCGGCGGGCGGAGGCGCATGGGGGAGGCGAGCGGGGGGGGGAAGAACGGGGGACGCGGCGGTGTCGGCTGTGGAGGAGGTAGGCGGGGGAGGGGCGAGCTGGTGGTGGAACGAGGAGCGCGCGGGGCGGGGAGGGAGACCGGCGCCGGCGAGGTGGGTTAGTCCGGCGCGGGGTGGAGGAGAGGGCTCGAGCGGGAGGTAGGAGAAAAGAGGGAGGAGGGAGAACGTGGGGTTGGGGAGGAGACAGGGCGCGGGGCGTGCGGGGCACGTGGGGCCAGGGACGTGGCGTGCGGGGAGGGGTTGGTGGCGTGCGTGGGTTGCTGTGTGTGTGGTGTGTGTTTGCTGGATGGGTGAGGGAGTGGGGCTGATGAGAGAGAGAGAGGGAGGGAAGGATTAGGTGGCAGGGTAGGATTGGTTGAGGGGGGAAGAGGGTGAGGTGGCAGTGGTCTATTGGGTGGGGTGATGTGGAGGGGGGGGTGTGGGTAGATAGGTGGGTAGCTGTAGGAATTGTTGGGGTGGACCGATTAAAATCCTGGGGTGGTCGTTCAGGTCATTCGGCCCGTTCGACTGCCCCACAAAAATAATTAAATATTTTAGTTGTTTAAAACACAGCTTCTGCAACCCGATAGCAGACAAATAAAATAATCCGGAGCCCCGGGGTTTTGCGTTTGAATTAAGATGGGGCGTTTTATAAAACAAAACGGGCTTTGCGAAAATAGTTTTAGACAAACAACACATGATGATGACGATGCAATGCACAAATCAACGCGATTTTCTAGTAGTGGTTTTGCGGGATGCCACAATTATCTTATTTACCTTTGTCTCGGTGGTTTGCGAGTACGTTCAAAGTACTCACCGGCATTGTCCCTGGCTATTTAATTGGCCAGATTGCAGATGTTACGAAGGAACGAAGGTGTTGATGTCTATGCGAGCCAGGCCGTCTTCCCAGTCAGTTGCCTGTAGGTTAAGGCATGGGCTCTGCGCTTGAAGACTTCCGCTACTTGTGTTGTACTCGCCATAATGGCCACTTTGTAAGTATGTACTCTTTACTCTATGGATGTTGTAATGATACTAGTCGGTTATACTCATGGCTCACTGATCATGGGAACGTGAATTGCATGCATAACGGGTATTCTCGGACCGTAAATCCGGGGTGCCACAGTTAATCCTTTGTTTTCAGCAAACCGGTGAGATTGACAACCTCACTGTTTGTTGGGGCAAAATCTTGAGTTTGTGTTGTGAAGGTTCCAAGTTGCTAGTAACACCTTTGAGTCGTTTCCTTCCTCCTACTGGTTCGATAACCTTGGTTTCTTACTAAGGGAAAAACTTGCTGCTATACTCATCATACCTTCCTCATGGGGTTTCCCAACGAAGCTCTACAGTGATCTAAGCCGCATCAAGCCTTTTTCTGGCGCCATTGCCGGGAAGACTAAGGACGGCTTCATAAGGGGAGTCCTTCATAACCTTTCTCTTTACTTTGTTTTTGTTTTGCTTAGTTTCTTTTGCCTTGTTTTGTTTGCCTCTTTTTATCAAAAAATCCAAAAAAAAATAGTTTCGTTTGGTTTTCTTTCTCTTATCAAAAAACACAAAAAAATTAGTTCCTACTCTAGTTGCTGCTGCTGTTGGTTTGCTCCACTTTTGCAAAAATGAACTCCGCTAAGAACACCAAGTTGTGTGACTTCACTAGCACAAACAACAATGATTTCCTAAGTACACCTATTGCTCCACCTGCTCCCGATGCTACCTTTTATGAAATTAAGCCTCCTTTA
This sequence comes from Avena sativa, assembly GCA_916181665.1. NCBI lineage: Eukaryota > Viridiplantae > Streptophyta > Magnoliopsida > Poales > Poaceae > Avena > Avena sativa. Next base: position 40,168,816 of record OV702279.1, on the reverse strand, counting down.
TTGAATCTTGTGATGAAAGAGCAATTTTCTGGTGCTAGTTCTAATGGTGCTGCTGCTCACCTCAATAACTTTTGTTGAACTTTGTGAGATGCAAAAATATAAGGATGTAGATGGAGATATTATTAAGCTCAAATTGTGTCCTTTCTCTTTGAGAGGAAAAGCTAAAGAATGGTTGCTATCCTTGCCTAAAAATAGTATTGATTCTTGGATTAAGTGTAAAGATGCTTTTATTGGAAAATACTATCCTCCTGCTAAGATTATATCTATGAGAAGTGAAATAATGAAATTTAAACAACTTGATAATGAACATGTTGCTCAAGCTTGGTAAAGAATGAAATCTTTGGTTAAGAATTGTCCCACTCATGGACTTACTACTCGGATGATTATTAAGACTTTTTATGTAGGGTTAAACTTCTCTTCAAGAAATCTGTTGGATTCAGCTGCTGGAGGTACCTTTATGACAATTACCTTGGGTGTTGCAACAAACCTCCTTGATAATATGATCGTCAACTATTCTGAATGGCACACTAAGAGAGCTCCACATGGTAAGAAGGTAAATTCTATTGAAGAAACCTCCTCTTTGAGTGATAAGATTGAAGTTATCATGGCTATGCTTGTTAATGGAAAATATCATATTGATCCAAATAATGTTTCCTTAGCCTCTTTGGTTGCTCAAGAAGAGCAAGTTGATGTGAACTCATTAGGAACAACAATTTTAGAAACAATGCTTATAGGAATAATTTTGGAAGCAACAATAATTATAGGCCTTATCCTCCTAATAATGGCAATACCTATGGAAACTCCTACAAAAATACTAGAAGTGCTCCTTCTGAACTTGAAGTCATGCTTAAATACTTTATTAGTAAACAAACCACTTTCAACAAGACCATGGAGGAAAAACTTTTGAATGTTGACAAAAATATTTCCTCTTTGTCGGAAGCACAAGCCTCTTTGATTAATAAAATGGCTGCTAAACCTGAAACCTTGGAAAGTACCTTTTCTGCTACTCATGCCATATAAGTTACTATTGATTAAAATGTTAGACTGTTAGCTCAACTACATGCTAAGTGGGAAAGAGAAGCTGGAATTGCTAGAAACAATAGTGTTTGCACTATTACCACCACCAATATGGATGCCACTAAACCACAAGAAGTCCCTATTCCTCCTACCACAATGCCTAAACCCTATTAGTCTACTACTAGTGATGCTGAGTTTGATTTTGATATTGATGGTTGCAATATCTCTGAAGTGATTATGTTCCTACAAAAGCTTGCTAGAAGTCCTAATGCTAGTGATATGAATGTGGCTTTCACCAAACACATTACAGATGCTCTTATTAAAATTAAGGAAGAAAAGTTGAAACACGAAGCCTCTATTCCTAGGAAAGTGGAAGATAGTTGGGAACCCATCATTAATATGCAAGTGAATGACTTTGATCTCAAAGCTTCATGTGACATTGGTTCTAGAGTCTCTATTATGCCTAGAAAGATTTATGAAATGCTTTATTTGCCAACTTTGGAAGATTGCTATTTGGATGTCCCACTTGATGATAATGCTAAAAAGAAACTCATGGGGAGTGTTAATAATGTTCTTATTATGGTTAACAATGCTTATGTCCCTGTTGATTTCTATGTTTTGGATGTTGAATACAATGCTTCTTGTCCTATTACTTTGGGAAGACCTTTTCTTAGAACTGTTGGTGCCATCATTGATATGAAAGAAGGCACCATTAAATATAAATTTCCATTCAAGAAAGGTATTAAACACTTCCCTATGAGGAGAGAGAAGTTGCTTTTTGCTCCTCCTTTGAAAGCAAGGTTTGATGTTAATGCTTCTTCATTTGAAAATACTAGATTCTTGCTTCTTATGCCTAACTTAAAGGCGTTAAAGAAAAGTACTTCTTGGAAGATAACCCAATAGTTTTCTTGAGTCTTGGAAGTTATTACTTCTGTAATAACTTATTTTTATCCTTTTTAGTTGATTTTTGTGCCAAGAATAACCTCTAATGAGAGGGAAGTAAGATTTGGAGAGTTGCTGTCCCGAAGCAGATTTTTGTGCTTCACTGTAAAAATTCGTGTAAAATATATGCAAGTCTTATTTGATCTGTAATTTTTTGAATAAATCCCCCAGGTTGTTATCTAACTTTACTTAGTTCAACATTTTTTGGTTTGAGGAACACAAGGTCTTCTAAAAAATCGGTCTCTACCTGCTGGTCTGTTTTGACAGATTTCTGCCATTATTTGCATTTGCTTCTTATTGATTCCTTTTTGGGTTATTTTTGGGAAATTGAGATTTTTGAGGGACTTGCTACAGTATATTATGTCTTTAATGAAAGATTTTCTGTTTTAAAACTAAACCCAAAGGTCTATTATCTTTTGAATGCACTAATGTTGCAAATGAAGATTGTGTGAAGTTTTGTATGAAGGAAAATTTGCAGGTGTAGAGAAAGAATGATGTAATGAGATGAAGAATGGACAAAAGATCAAGCTTGGGTATGCCACCCCATGTCACCCCAATAAATATCCAAGAGGTACAAGCGTCAAAGCTTGGGGAAGCCCAAGGCATCCCCTTCTTCATCAATAAAAATCTCAGGTCTTTCTAGACACTTCATTTTTATTGTTTCATGCACTGTTGTATTGTTCTTGGAGCATCTTAGTTTTTGTTTGCTTAGTTTTCTTGGATAAAGTAGTTGGACCCTCGTTTTCGCTGTGTTGTTTCAAATAAGTTGATTGGTGTTGGAAAGGAGTAGGAATTTCTTGCTTTAGTAGTACAAGAGGAGCTTGCTTTGACTGTGACTTAGACTTTATCATGTCTTGCTAGATATTGTTTTGACCTTATTCTTAGTTATTATTGCTGTAGCATGACTTGTTCCAAACAATTAGGATTGCTTAATGTGTCTTGAAAGAATCATGCGCTGTTTTAGCATACAAAAGCATAGTATTGTGGTATTCTCCTTTGATGCTTTGTTTGGGTTGACTTGGCACATGCTCACACCATGTTATGACTATGAACTAGTCACTGTAGCCTCTATGATCATTTATTTTTTGAACTATGGTACCACTTTATTCTTTGATTAGTAATGTTTTGTCGCTCTGCATGATTATGGCCATTATTGCTCTCTTAGTTGGTCGCTTCCAGTTATTTTCTAGCCTCCACTTGTATGAGTAAGCTCTACTCATGCATCCAACTCCCAATAAACCAAGTTATTCCAAAGTGTCCACTATAAATTCCTATGCATGGTGTGTTACTACCATTCCAAGTATATTCTTGTTTTATCTATCTTCCAAATTAATCTTGTCATGTGAAACTTAGTGATTAAAGCTCTCACTAACTTGATGGCACACTTTAATTTTCTTGCCCCTAAATAAACTTGAACCATTGTGTCATCTATGTTATATATTCTTGGACTTATACATTGTAATTAGTAGAACCATGCTATCATGGGGAACGCTTTCAACATTGCACTTGTACATTGTACCCAGTTGATATCATGCTCTTTTGTTTGCGGATGTCGTTGGTGTGAGATAAAAGGGGAGCCTATAAGTCCATGGAGTTATGTATGTGTGTTAGAGAAACGCCTAGGCCGCTAGCCTAAGCCATTCCTAATCATGGTGGAAACTTGCAGCATCACCATAGTGAGCAATCTATGAAGCTTTCTTCTTATAAAAAAGAGAGACATATTGAAAAGAGGAAAGAGAGAAAAAAGCACCATTTTCCCATGGTAAATAAGAAGATTGCTGACTTGCTCATTGTCTGCTTGCCTTGTCATTTTGATATGGGATAGCTCATGTATCATGTTCAAGGGGTACCCCGTTGGCGGTTCTCTATGATACACATGTACTTACTATGAAAAGAACTTATCAGTGACTAAAGTTGAGCATGAGGAGCGACCCTCGTACTCAAGGGACATGAGATTGCCAACTTATACCTTGTCAAGCATATACTCCATAGTTTGTTCACTTTAACCTTAATCACTTCAAGATGCTTGTGATAGGGGCAATGAGAGGTGAAAGCTAACAAGTACCATAATTTTTGGAAGCACTTTATGATACTTGAAATCCATGCTTCCCTTTATGAAGGGCCTTTCTTCCACCATTATATTGAGTCTCCACCTTCTATCCTTAGGCACCAATTAAGAGAGCATAGTTTCCATTCTTAGTTCTATGTGCATTGTCCCAAAACTTATTGATTGATTCATATTGTTGGTATTGTTTGCTCATGAACTATTTGTATCTAGTCACCCTTATGAACTTTGATGGTGTGCTATGCATTTATTGCTACTCTATGAGGGACAAGCTGAATGCCACTATGCTATGTTTTCTATATGTGAAACAAACAAATGTCTTTAAATGCATTGTTAGTCATGATCTTTGTTTGTATCCTTTCATGTTACATGCATAGTTACTTTGTCTTATTGTTAGAACTTCTTCTTTCATGCTCATGTTTAGAGTTCTTTGATCCCAGCTCTCAATGCTTGTAAATGGGTTGATCTTGATTTTAATGGTGCATGTCACCTCAAAAATTATTCTTTTTATCACTTACCTACTTGGGACGAGCATGAGTTAATCTTGGGGATGCTTGATATGTCATAAACGTATCTATAGTTTTTGATGTTCCATGCTTGTTTAGCATCTACTTTTCCTTTTCTTTGCTTTGTACTCTCTTTGAGGTATTTTTATATGTTTTATGGGACTAACCTATTAACAAGATTCCACAATGATAGTTGCCTATTTTATGTTGTTTTTGGTTCCAGAAAAGTCAGAAAATGAATATTCTCGGAATTGGACGGGACAAAAGCCAAAGTCAATATTTTACCGGGGAGAACATGGAGCCAGAAGACAAGACGGAGGAGGGCCTCGAGGGGGCCACACCCAATGGCCGCATGGCCTGGCCTGGCCCTCGCTTGGGGGGGTGCACCCGCCTCAGGCACCCTCTCGGCCTCCCTCTTGGCCTAGAAGAAGCCCCCGATACCTAAACCCTAAGTATGCGATCAATATTCCATGAAACAGTCCATAGCCGCCGCCACCATCGTCCCTAGATCAGGGGGGATCTGAAGATCTTCCCAGTACCCTGCCGGAGGGGAGAGATCATCCTAAAGGCCTTCTTCATCACCATGTCAGCCTTCGGTATGATGCGTGAGTAGTTCCACCTTGGACTACGGGTCCATGTAGTAGCTAGATGGTTGTTTCTCCTCCTTTGTGCTTCCATGTTTAGATCTTGTGATCTCCATTCATGATCAAGATCATCTATTTGTAATCATGCATGTTATGTTTGCGGGGATCCAATGGATATTGAGATTACTATGTCAGATTGGTTAATTATTCTATCTTATTGATTCTATCATGTCTGTGTTGTTTGAGATCTTTGATACGTCGGAAACGTATCTATAATTTTTGATGTTCCATGCTTGTTTAGTATCTACTTTGCTTTGATTTGTCTACACTTTGAGGTGTTTTTATATGTTTTCTGGTACTAACCTATTAACAAGATGCCCAGTGCCAGTTGCCTGTTTTTTTTTCTGTTTTTGGTTCCAGAAAGGAAGGAAATCAATATTCTCGGTATTGGACGGGAGAAAATCCAAAGTCAATATTTTACCATGGGGAACATGAAGCCAAAGTACGAGACGGAGGAGAGCCACCAGGGAGCCACACCCCCTGGCCGTGCGGCTAGGCCTAGCCCGCGCCCTAGGGGTGCAGCCGCCCTGGTTGCCCCTGCCTCGCCTCTTCGCCTATAAAGACCCCTCGATACAGAAACCCTAAGCACCCGATCAATATTGCACAAAACCGTTTGTAGCCGCCGCCACCATCGTCCCTAGATCGGGGGGATCTGAAGCTTTTCCCGGCACCCTGCCGGAGAGGAGATCATCCCGAAGGCCTTCTTCTTCATCATGCCAGCCTCTGGTATGAAGCGTGAGTAGTTCCACCGTCGACTACGGGTCCATGTAGTAGCTAGATGGTTGTATCTCCTCCTTTGTGCTGCCATGTTTAGATCTTTTGAGCTCCGTTCATGATCAAGATCATCTATTTATAATCATGCATGTTGTGTTTGCGGGGATTGATTAATGGTTTTGTCTTATTAATTCTATCATGTCTGTGTTTTTGTGATCTTGCATGCTCTCCGTTTCTAGTAGCTATCTTGGCCAAGTAGATGCTAGTGACTCCAAGAGGCGGTATTTATGCTCGATAGTGGGTTCATGCCTCAATTTAATCTAAGGGAAGTGACAGAAATCTCTAAGGTTGTAGATGTGTTGTTGCCACTAGGGAGAAAACAACAGTCTCTTGTTCATGGAACAAGTGGATTTTTTACCTTACACACTTTTCTTAAAGCAGTTATCCGTTGCTTGCAACTTAATAATGGAGGGGGTTCAGATAATAACCTGAAGGTGGATTACTAGTCATAGATGCAGTTCGATGGCGGTCTATTTATCTTGTTGTATTGCCCAATCGAATCTCATAGGATCATGAATGTCTAGTATTGCATTGTTATGCCTTGATCAGTCCTGTCAATTGCCCTGCTGTAATTTGTTTACCTAGCATGCCATGTTTGTTTATCTTAAAGAGAACACCTCTAGTGAACTATGGACCCCGGTCCAATCTTTAACATTGATATATCTTCCACTATTACTGTTTACTTTCTGCAAACCACTATTACCGTCCACACCATACAGTTAACCCTTTGTTTTCAGCAAACTGGTGAGATTGACAACCTTACTATTTGTTGGGGAAAAGTCTTGAGTTTGTGTTGTGAAGGTTTCCATGTTGCTAGCAACACCTTTGAGTCGTTTCCTTCCTCCTACTGGTTCGATAACCTTGGTTTCTTACTGATGGAAAACTTGCTGCTGTGCTCATCATACCTTCCTCTTGGGGTCTCCCAATGAAGCTTCCACGCACCATCAAGAATTTTCTGGCGCCATTGCCGGGGAGGCTAAGAACGGCTTCACAAGGGGAGTCCTTCACAACCTTTCTCTTTACTTTGTTTTTGTTTTGCTTAGTTTCTTTTGCTTGGTTTTTTTGCCTCTTTTTATCAAAAACTCCAAAAAAAATTAGTTAGTTTGGTTTGCTTTCTCTTATCAAAAACACAAAAAAATGAACTCTCCTGAGAACACCAAGTTGTGTGACTTTACTAGCAGAAACAACAATGATTTCCTAAGTACTCCTATTGCTCCACCTGCTCCTGATGCTACCTTTTATGAAACTAAGCCTGCTTTGTTGAATCTTGTGATGAGAGAGCAATTTTCTGGTGCTAGTTCTGATGATGCTGCTGCCCACCTCAATAACTTTGTTGAACTTTGTGAGATGAAAAAATATAAGGATGTAGATGGAGATATTATTAATCTCTAGTTGTTTCCTTTCTCCTTGAGAGGAAAAGCTAAAGAATGGTTGATATCCTTGCCTAGTAATAGTATTGATTCTTGGATTAAGTGCAAGGATGCTTTTATTGGAAAATACTATCCTCCTGCTAAGATTATATCTATGAGAAGTGAAATAATGAAATTTAAACAACTTGATAATGAACATGTTGCTCAAGCTTGGGAAAGAATGAAATCTTTGGTTAAGAGTTGTCCCACTCATGGACTTACTGCTTGGATGATTATCCAGACTTTTTATGTAGGGTTAAACTTCTCTTCAAGAAATCTGTTGGATTCAGCTGCTAGAGGTACCTTTATGACCATTACCTTGGGTGCTGCAACAAATCTCCTTGATAATATGATGGTTAATTATTCTGGATGGCACACTGAGAGCTCCACATGGTAAGAAGGTAAATTCTGTTGAAGAAACCTCCTCTTTGAGTGATAAGATTGATCTTATCATGGCTATGCTTGTTAATTGGAAAGCTCATTAGATCCTAATAATGTTCCCTTAGCCTCTTTGGTTGCTCAAGGAGAGCAAGTTGATGTGAACTTCATTAGAAACAATAATTTCAACAACAATGCCTAAAGGAATAATTTTGGTAGAAACAACAATTATAGGCCTTATCCTCCTAATAATGGCAATACCTATGGAAACTCCTACAACAATGCTAGAAGTGCTCCATCTGAACTTGAAGTAATGCTCACAGAATTTATTAGTAAAGAAACCACTTTCAACAAGACCGTGGAGGAAAATATTTTGAATGTTGAGAAAAATATTTCATCTTCGTATGAAGCATAGTCCTCTTTGATTAATAAAATGGCTGCTAAACCTAAAACCTTAGAAAGTATCTTTGCTGCTACTCATACCATACAAGTTGCTATTGATGAAAATGTTAGACTATTAGCCCAACTTCATGCTAAGTGGGAAAGAGAAGATGAAATTGCTATAAACAATAGTGTGTGCACTATCACCACCACCAATATGAATGCCACTAAACCACAAGAAGTCCCTATTTCTCCTACCACAATGCCTTAACCCAATGAGCCTACTACTAGTGATGCTAAGTTTGATTTTGATCTTGATCGTTGCAATATTTCTGAAGTGATTATGTTCCTACAAAAGCTTGCAAGAAGTCCTAATGGTAGTGATATGAATGTGGCTTTCATCAAACACATTACAGATGCTCTTATTAAAATTAAGGAAGAGAAGTTGAAACACAAAGCCTCTATTCCTAGGAAAGTAGAAGATAGTTGGGAACCCGTTATTAATATGCAAGTGAATGACTTTGATCTCAAAGCTTCATGTGACCTTGGTTCTAGTGTCTCTATTATGCCTAGAAAGATTTATGAAATGCTTGATTTCCCACCTTTGGAAGATTGTTATTTGTATGTCCCACTTAATGATAATGTTAAAAAGAAACTCATGGGGAGTGTTAATGATGTTTTTATTATGGTTAACAATGCTTATGCCCCTATTGATTTCTATGTTTTGGATGTTGAATACAATGCTTCTTTTCCTATTACTTTGGGAAGAACTTTTCTTAGAACTATTGGTGCCATTATTGATATGAAAGAAGACACCATTAAATATTAATTTCCATTCAAGAAAGGTATTGAACACTTCCCTATGAGGAGAGATAAGTTGCTTTTTGCTCCTCCATGGAAAGCGAGGTTTGATCTTAATGCTTCTTTATTTGAAAATACTTGATTCTTGCTTCTTGTGCCTAACTTAAAGACGTTAAAGAAACGTACTTATTGGAAGATAACCCAAAAGTAATGACCTCTCCTTACCTTTTTTTTGCTTTTTGTGTCAAGAATGACCTCTAATGAGAGGGAAGTAAGATTTGGGGAGTTGTTGTCCTAACAGATTTTTGTGCTCCACCATAAAAATATGTGTAAAATATCTGTAAGTAGGATTGAGCTATTAGCTAACTTTTGTTAGTTCAACACTTTTTGATTTGAGCAACAGGAGATCTTAAAAAAAACCGGTTTCTACCTGCTGGTCTGTTTTGACAGATTTCTACCATTATTTGCATTTGCTTGTTATTGATTCCTTTTTGGGTTCTTTTTGGGAAATTGAGCTTTTTGATGGAATTTCTACAGTAGATTGTGGTTTTAGTGAAAGTTTTGTTGTTCTAAAGCTAAACCCAAAGGTCTAATATCTTTTGAATACACTAATGTTGCTAATGAAGATTGTGTGAAGTTTTGTATGAAGGAAAATTTCCAGGTGTAAGGAAAGAATGATGTAATGAGATGAAGAATGGAAAAAATCTCAAGCTTGGGGATGCCACCCCGTGTCACCGCAAGAAATATTCAAGAGGTAGAAGAGTCAAAGCATGGGGATGCCCAAGGCATCCCCTTCTTCATCAATAAAAAGCTCATGTCTTTCTAGACACTTCGTTTTTATTGTTTCATGCATAGTTGTGTTGTTCTTGGAGCGTCTTAGTTTTCATTTGGTTTGCTTAGTTTTCTTGAATAAAGTAGTTTGGACCCCCGTTATGGCTGTGTTGTTTCAATTAATTTGATTGGTGTTGGAGAGGAGTAGAAAGTTCTTGCTTGAATAGTACAAGAGGAGCTTGCTTTGACTGTGACTTAGACTTTAGCATGTCATGCTAGATGTTGTTTTGACCTTATGCTTAGTCATTATTGCTGTAGCATGACTTGTTCCAAACAATTGGGATTGCTTAATGTGCCTTGAAGGAATCATGCGTTGTTTTGGCATACAAAAGCATAGTATTGCGGTATTCTCCTTTGATGCTTTGTTTTGGTACGTATCTACTTTCCCAAATACTTTTGCTATTTTTTTCCTCTAAACTTGTGTGATTTGGATACGACTAACACAGGCTGACGCTGTTTTCAGCAGAATTACCTTGGTGTCTAGTTTTTGTGCAGAAAATCAACTATCAGGAAAAATCCCGAAAAATATGCCAAAAATCCTATTTCACGAGAAGACTCACGGAGCCAGAGTACGAGACGGAGGGGAGGCCTGAGGGGCCCACACCCCCTGCCGCGCGGGTGGTCCCAGGCCATGCCTGAAGGAGGTGTGGCTGCCCCAGGCAGCCCCTCGGCCTCCCTCTTCGCCAATAAGATGCCTCTTGACCTAAAAACTGAGGGGGGTTCGACGTTTTTCTAGAAAGAGTTCCGCTGCGTCGCCACCACCAAAAATCGTGATCCGGAACCGGAAACTCCATTCTGGCACCCTGCCGGGACGGGGAATTTGGAGATGATCATCACCATCGTCATGACCAATGCCTCTCCATCAACCATCCATGTTTCCCTCATCCATGAGTGAGTAATCCCCCGCTGTAGGCTATGGGGATGGTAGGGATTGGATGAGTTCTATCATGTAATCGAATAAGATTGTTAGGGCATGGTGCCTAGTATCTCTATTAGTGCTATTTGACTTTGTTGCAACTTGTTGTGCTTAATGCTTGTCACTAGGGCCCGAGTGCCATGATCTCAGATCTGAACTTATTATTGAATCATTATGATAGTATTGTTTGTGATCTTATCTGCAAGTTGTGTACACATATCATTGTCTGGATCCAAAGGACCCGAAGTGACAAAAATTGGGACAACCTGAGAGGATGGCTGTGACGTGAGGATCACATGTGTTCACGGAGTGTTAATGCTTTGCTCCGGTGCTCTATTAAAATGATCACCTGAATTGCCAGTAGTTCCCTTGAGGCCCCGCTGTAACGGGCTGGCAGGACAAAATATGCTGTGCAAGTTCTCATTGCGAGCACACATGACTATTTATGGAGCACATGCCTATGATTGTTTAGTACTTGGATGCTTATTCTTATTTATTTGCAATTGCCCTAGATCTTGAAGTTACATGTTTAGACTCGTCCATGCAACACCCGTCCATCCATCCCTATGCCTACCACGCTCATGTCCTACCGTTTGCTACTACTGTTACTACTACTCTTGTTTTACTGCTGTTGTTACTTTTCTTGTGCTACTACAAAACTGTTTCTACTGATTAACTTCTGTGAGCAAGAACTATTTCTAGGTGCAGCTGAATTGACAACTCAGTTGTTAAGGCTTGCAAGTATTCTTTGGCTCCCCTTGTGTCTAATCAATAAATTGGGTAATACTACCCTCGAAGACTGTTGTGATCCCATATACTTGTGGGTCATCAAGACTATTTTCTGGCGCCGTTGCCGGGGAGCATAGCTTTATTTGTAAGATCACATGGATCTATTATTGTTCACTTCTACTCCGTTTATCATGGGTAAGTCTCGTGATGGAAAGTTTCCTATTTTACCATCCACTAGAAGAAGATGTACAGTCCTAAACACCTCTGTTGCTCTTGATTCACCGTCTGTTATAAGTAAGCTTGTTACACCACCACCAGATACTCATGCTACACACACTGCTACTACTGCTGAATCTGAAACTGCTTCTGGTACTCATGGTGTTACTTCTAGCATGTTTGATGCGAGTGGTTCATTAGGTCCTTTCCTAGATGCTACCATGGCTAGTCTAGGAAACACTGAAACTCCTTGCGAAGACACTGTTACACCTGTTAGCTCACCTGAGTCTAGACAGAGATATGATATTAATGATGGTTACATTGAGTTTACTTATGAATTTATTGAGGAGTGCCGAAACACACATGGTGCTAGTGCTATTAAGAGTCTCCTTGAGAGACGTACCATTATTCCTAAACTTCCCTCTGATCCTAAGTTTGCCACCTCTCCCATAGATATTAAAGCTGAAGATTATGATTTCTCTCTTGATTTATCCTATTTAGACATTGTTGAGAAAGAACCTTTTTGTGGGACTAAAAATGAGAGTGTCGTAGCTCATATGAATGAGCTTTCCACTATGAGTGCTTTATTTTCTGATGATTTTAAGATGCGCAAGTACTTTGTTACTAATATCTTCCCCTTTTCACTAAAAGGAGAAGCTAAGGCTTGGTTTAATAGATTACCTCTTGGTTCCATTGATAGCCCTGATTGTTTGATTGCTTCTTTCTTCCACAAATATTTTCCTCCTAGTGCTAGACATGCTGCTTTGCAGAGACTTTTTGATTTTAAACAGGGAGAAGAAGAGAAATTGCCTTAGTCATGGAAAAGGTTCTGTGCCTTGATTCATGCATATCCTGGATTTCCATTGCCTAAAAATGAGCTACTTGATATTTATTATAATGGAATAATTGATGATTCTAGGACATACCTAGATAGTTTTGTTGATTGTGTTTTCAGGAAAAGAACTCCTACAGATGCTGAAGAATTAATGGCTAAAATAAGCAAGAATTTTGATGATTGGACTTCAACTAAGCTAAATACACCCGAGCTTACTACTCCTGAACCAGTTGTGCCTGAACCAGTTCCAATACCAACACCAAAGAAGAGGGGAGTTATTGCATTAAATGATGAAGTGATGATGGAAGCTAAGAAATGTCTAAAGGAAGGTATTAGAGCTGAAGATGTGAAGAATCTACCTCCTATAGAAGAATTATGCAAGCCAATTACCCACTCATCTACTATTGTGGTACACTCTCTCCACTTTGATGAAGGTTATATTCCCTATGGTAAGCCTCATAATCAATGCTTAGAGGAACTTGACACTTTTATTATTAAACAAGGTAATTTTAATAAACAAGTTCAGAATCATTTATTGGAAAACTCTAGAGATATTAATGATTTGAAAGATATTGTGGAAAGAACTGCTAATGATATTAAAATTCTTTGTAAACACTTTCAGAATGGTTCAAACTCAAATTGATCAACTTGCTAAGGTACAAAAAGATATGCTAGTTAATGCCTCAGGAGATAAACATGCTTCTGTGTAACATCCCAAATTTCATCAAATACAAAATCATGTATTGCATTCATATCATCATATCATCTAGATCTTGCATAAACATTTTCAAAGTTTGAAATCAAATAAAACCATTTTTTGTCTTTCTATTATATACATATGAGGCATGGTTTTATTTTTATTTTCAAAAGACCCAAGTGTTTTTGTGTGGACAGATGTGTTTGACACACTTTTGAATGCTAGGATCATAGTACAAAAATGTGGAAAAGGTTTGAATTCAAACAAGTTTGAATTAGGGTTTTAAAACCATTCCTGAAAATCAAATTAGAAAAGGAAAATAAGAAGAGAAAAAATAAAACCGTGCGTTGCCCTTTCAGCCCAACACCACATATGGCCCAGAAAGCCCACCCAGTCCACCCTCCCTCGGCTCCCTCTCTCACCCGCACAAGCCAGACCCCGTAGTCGCTGACCACTGGGCCCTGCGCCACGTCGTCGCCACGCCAGCTCATCGTCTACATTCACGCGCCGCTGACCACACCATCACCGCCCGTTTCTTCCCCAAATAAAGCCGATTAAATCCCATTGATTCTGGCAGTAATTCTCTCGCCCCTCACCGGCTACTTAATCCCCTCTACCTCGTGGGCATTTCCCCTCACTCGTCACCGTCTAACCGCCACCAGGCTGCCCACAATCAAGCTCGCACCGCCGCTGCCCGACGCAACCCGACGAGCTATTCCGGTGAGTATAGCGCGCCCCTCTACCTCTCGTTCATGCGAGTGTGCTCCTCTGGTTCTTGCGCTTCTTCTCATGCTCTCTGTTTTCCTGCTTGTGACCCAGAACGTCGTCCCCGTCAACCGCTGTGAGCACCCGACATCGACCACAACTTCATCGAGTAATTCCGGTAAGGATCGAGCGCCCCTTGTCCTCTGATTCAAACCAGCGTGTTCGCCGTCACCTTTTTGCACATCCTGATACCCTTCCATTGCTTTCTCGTGACCTAGGTCGTCGCCTTCGTCGACGTTTGCAAAAGCACGATGCCAGCAGCAACTCCGACGAGCTCCTACGCCTACGTCCGTGCGCCCCTGCCCAAGCTAACCGCACCTTGAGCTTCCTCGTGTCCGTGTGAACCTGGTAAGCCTCGCCACCATTCCCTTTGCCCCCTAGCGCTGCCATAACGTCGCCGACAGTGCCATCGGTGCCGCAGTAGCCATCAGCGCTGCTAGGTTTTGGTCGCAAGCTCCAGAGCCGTTAGATCTAGATTCTGCGGCGTAGAATAGATCACTTACCGAACCATTTTGTTTAGATCTGGCGCATTGGATCTGACTTGATCCAATGGCGCGAAAGGGTGATCCTGAGCGAAACGGTATCATCCAATAGGAATGCGCCGCGTGTTTGGCTGTTTGATTTAAAATCTGTTTTTGAATCTATTAGTTGATTTAAATTGTAAAATTCATAACATCAGTTCTATTTGTCCAAAATTTGCAAATAATATATCATTGTATTCAGAAAATAAAACCCTCCCCATCTTGTATTGTTCATTTTCTTCTGGAAAAATAGGATTATTTGCAGAACCATTTGTAGGCCTATTTTGCATATAAAAATTATTTATAAAATGTTTTTAAAGTAAATTTGAGTTTGTTTAGACTTTAGAAAGTTTACTTTGAGTTCAGTACTGTTTAGTTTGATTTGTTTGTATAGAAAAAATCATTCCATTGCATTTGCATGCATTTATATATATTTTTGTGTGAATATTTGAATGTGAATTTTTGTGTTATGTGTAGATTTTGGTGATAGTGGTGATTGTGATTGTGAGGACTTTTGCTACTCTCCCAACTATCAAGGCAAGTGGTGCTTCATATATTTTGTCCTATTATTTTGACTATGCACTAATGATATTTTGAGTAGGACTTGCATGGAATTTTTCTAAGTATATATACTATGCTATGCCTTGGGAAATCCTAGTAGTTGTAGTCTTAGTAGATTTTTCCCTAATTTAAGAAAACTTGTTATGCTATTATGCTTAGCCTAGCTAGTAGAAAACAAGGGTGGAATATTCATGCTATGAAATTTTGCTAAGTCTATTATTTGTGTTTTTGATTAATAAAACAACTATGTGAATGAATCACCTGGGTGGAATGGTACGGTTGGTTTATGTTGAGTGGTTACACAAGGCCCATGTCTATGGTTTACCTTGTGTATGACACTTGTGGATTGCCACCCAGGAACAAAGGGATTTGAGATGTTTAGTGTTGAGAAGCTTCTAGTGCAACCACATGGCATATGGGCTCTGCCTTGACCAAATAGGTTGCAAGAACTTAGCCAGATGGACAGTTGGTGGTAGGGTGATAGGATGGAACGCGTCCATGGTGGTCTAAGGGAATGCTTTTGAAAAGTCTCGTCTCGATGCATGTCGAGTCTTGTGGGGAAAGTGCACCAACTCTCGAGAGGGTAAAACCTAAGTACTTAGTTGTGTCCCCGACAATGGAAAATTTGAGCATCAAAGACATTGAAGCAATCAAGAATCTCCTCATCCCAATTTATTTAAGTTAAAACTTGTGGTTGAACAAGGGTAAAGGTTCACCAATGTCTATTGGTGGTTCTTTGGGTGTTTGTGACAAACAAAAACTTAGTGTTTTCAACTAATAAGGAAAACCTTATTTTGAGCAAAGCAAGCGCAAGCTACACTTAGCCAAATTCATAGATGTTAGATACTACTATTCTACTATGGTATCACTTGCCAATAGAATTCCAAATGTATTGACCCACTATGGCTGTAACTTATGATGTTGCAGGTTACTCTGATGGAGATTAGGGTTGTGAGTCTACACTCAACATGTTTGCCTATGGCACATGAAGATGAAGACTTATAGTTATTTCCTTTATGTTATGAACTCTATGTACTAGCCTTGGGCTATTGAGTTGTAAAGACTATGTTATCTTTGGAATGACAATGGGATAACGAACTTTGTATCTGTGTACTTCATCTTAAACTGTGGATGGCAGCATTTTATCTAGGGACTAGCATTGCAATCACAGGGGCCTTTACCTTTAAAATGTGGGGTCTTACAAATGGTATCAGAGCATTGTGTTGCCTATAGGATTATGACCCTAAGTTAGATTAGACTAAGGAAACCACTAGGAAAAATGCAACTCATTGCAAATTCAACACTTGTCTTTTTCTTCTCTTAAACCTCTTCTAATCTTCTTCCTCATCTCTATTTGTAAATGGCCACCATCAACGAAGCCGTCAAGAAGGGACCGCTCATGACCATGACCTTAGAATGTGAGACGGAGTTTCCCAAGGCACTCAAAAACCTCATGGTTAGCTTGGGAATACATGGTGAATCTGTGTACAAAGGATTTCCAGTGATGGATGAAGGAGAAGAATATTGGTGGGTGCAACTCCACTTGTATAAAAACAAGGGAGACAACCACAAAGAGTTGGGATTCTACATGTTCGCCAACTCAGAAATGTATATGACATTCTTTGACTCTGCAAGAAATGCAGCTTGGAATGTTATCAAGGAACTTGGTGAAAGACTCAAGTGTAGAATGCTCAACACTCAAAATGACCTTAGAGAGGAGAAGAAGTGTACCCAAGACCTAGAGAGCGCCATAAAACGTCTAAGGGAAGATATCATAGACTTATCATCCAAGTAAGAATTATGATGTACTCCAATAGTTGGACCACCACACTTGTCGTTTTCTCGCGTTAAAAATTTGATCATACTAACCTATGTGGTATGACAAGTTTTTGTCTAAGTTATGTTTGAAACTTAGTGCTTGTGGTAGATTTTTGTATGCCATGACTTGTATGTTTTATTGTTGAATTTATGCTTTTGGCTTTTGTTTCACTATCTTGTCTTTTCTCTTTACTCGTGTTGATTCTAATTTTTTCTCTATCCTATGCAATAGATGCCTAGCTTTGTTGTCAGCACTGCCGAGGAGTTCAAGGGAACTCGTTTTGGTTCTCGTCTTGTGGATCTCACTAGTGTGCTCAATCTCCCACTCCCTAGTATTAAGCGACTTCATCTTACAAAGTTTGAGAGTAAGGATCTTTGGGGCTTTAGAGTCTTGCAGCCTCGACGCCAGACGGAGCCACTCACCGAGGAGATTACCTTCAAGTTGATGCATGATGATAAGGAGAAGGGACTAGACGTAGTCATGCAGGAGCTACTTGGACGCCTCTGCGGGCGTCACTCCACCGAGCTCAGGGGCCTCTACTTCCGCCCATTCAGGAGACGTGACGAGCAGGGAGAAGCTGTAGCGTATGATGACACCACTAGAGAGACTATCGAGCCAGTGCGTCTATATCTCCAGGACCTAGAGAGCCTAGTTAGACACCTCAATACTGCTAGTACCAACGTCATGCTTAGCAATGAAGAGCTTCAGGTTCAGTTGAGGGAGAAGGACAAGCTCTTAGCGGAGCATGACGAGATCATCAAGGAGATGGAAGCTAGATTCGAGAGCCAAGACAAGAGGTTCAAGAATCAAGAGAAGAGAGTGCACGATAGAAACAAGAAGATCAAAGACATGAGGGCGCAGTTAGAGCTCAAGGACCTTGAACTAGAGACCCAGCAGGGAGTGATAGAGAGGCTGCGCTCACAAAAGAGATCCCTTCGTGCGAAGATCGATGCCTTGACCACCAATGTGGAGGAGTACAAGACAGCCATGGAGACAGCTGGACTTACTCTAGTGGACGAGGAGGTCGACATGGAGGAGTAGTGTTGACTACTCAGCTATTTATTTATTTATTTATCTTCCTTTCATTTATCGTGTCACAATGATCATCCAACATGTGGATGTCTTTGCTAATGTGTTTATATTTCCAAAACTTGTTGATTACATTGCTTAAACTCTATGTTTATCTTATGCTTGTTTATTGGTGTTTGTTACTATGTGATGTATTGTGCATGTTAGCATCTATGGGTTATATCTCATTACTTATACTTATTGAAACCACAGATGCCTCCCCGTTGTGCCAACCCCAACCAAAACAACAATAACAACAATGGCAATGAGATGCAGCAGCTGATGATAGCTCAAACTCAGTTGATTCAGATGATGACCCAGTTCATGGAAAATCAGAATCAAAACAACAACAACAACAACAACAACAACAACAACAACAACAACAACAACAACAACAACAACAACAGCAACAATAACAACAACAACAACAACAACAATCCAAACAACCCACCAGCCTTTGATAGGCTTACAAGGTTTTTGAGGTTGAGGCCAACCAAGTTCTCAGGAACCACTGATCCTATGGTAGCCAATGACTGGTTATGTTCTGTGAACAAGGACTTGGTCACCGTGGGCTACACTAATGAGGAAAAGGTCAGATTTGCAGCATATCTTCTTGAAGGACGAGCAGCCACATGGTGGGATAACTTCCAGATCACCACTCCTATTGAGGATGTGACTTGGGCTATTTTTGAGGATGGATTCCGAACTGCCCATATTTCATCAGGAGTGATGAGTTTGAAGAAGAAAGAGTTCCACAATCTGAAGCAACGTCACCGCAGTGTGGTAGAATATATTGAGGAGTTCAACAATCTGGCACGCTATGCACCAGATGAATTTGACATTGATGCTAAGAGGAAGGAAAAATTCCTAGAAGGGTTGAATGATGAGATGAACATGCAGCTATCTGTTGCATATGTCCCAACTTATCAATCACTGTGTGACAAGGACACCATCTTGGAAAGCAAGATGAAGCAGGTTGAGAACAGGAAGAGGAAGCATCACTTTGATAAGCATAGTTCTAGATCATCACACAAGCGTTCTCATGGTGATGATAGTGGAGGTTCTGGATCCCACAAGCATGGGAAGTATAACAATCACCACAACAGTAACCGTCACCATGAAAACAAACACCACCACAGTCATGACAATGATAGATATAAGAGCCACAAGAGTGGACACAAGAGCCACCACAGTGGAAATGGCCATGGAAGTCAGCCTGCTAAGAGAGACATCAGTCAGGTTGAGTGCTTAAAGTGCAAGAAAACAGGGAACAATGCAAATGAATGGCCAAAAAAGAAGACTGAGGGAGCCAACAAGCCAAACCCTTTCCAGAAGGGACAAGTGAACCACATCAATGTGGAGGAAATTTATTAGGAATCTAATGTTGTGGCTGGTAAGTTCAAGCTTAATTATTTTCCAGCACTTGTTATTTTTTATACCGGCGCATCGCATTCATTCAAATCAAGAGCATTTGTTGATAAAAATGGACTTCCAACTGAAACTATTGGATGTTCTATTAAAGTAAGCTCTCCCGGTGGAGAGATGATAGTGAATTTTGGATGTCATGATCTAGAAATAGAATTTGGAAAGTATAAGTTTCCAGTTAGTCTAATAATCCTAGATTCCCAAGGATTGGATGTAATTTTGGGCATGGATTGGATGACTAAGTATGAAGGAGTAATAGATTGTGCCAATCGTACTGTTACACTCACAACCCCGAATAAGAAACGGATTAGATTCAAGTCTAACTTTGAATATAAAGGGAGTAAGATAAATTCTCTTAAGGGGGTTAGCATAGACAGTGTACCAGTGATGAAGGAGTATCCGGATGTGTTTCCGAAAGAATTTCCAGGAATGCCACCAGATAGAGATGTGGAGTTTCTGATTGACTTACTGCCAGGATCTGGACCAATAGCAAAGAGACCCTCCAAGATGTTAGATGATGAGTTGAAAGAACACAAGAAACAACTAGGAGAATAGTTGCAGAAAGGTTTTATCCAACCAAGTTCTTCGTCTTGGGGTGCACCAGTTTTGTTTGTTGAGAAGAAGGATAGAAGTCAAAGGCTATGTATAGATTACCGTTCACTCAATGAGGTGACTATAAAGAACAAGTACCCTTTGCCTAGAATCAATGATCTATTTGATTAGCTAGAGGGAGCCCGTGTGTTCTAAAAAATTGATCTCCGATCAGGCTATTTTCAGCTAAAGATTAGAGAACAAGACATACCTAAGACTGCTTTTACCACTAGGTATGGATTGTATGAGTATACCATGATGACATTTGGATTAACAAATGCACCAGCGTATTTCATGAACATGATGAACAAGGTGTTCATGGAGTTTCTTGACAAGTTTGTTATTGTATTCATCGATGACATTTTGATCTATTCCAAGAGTAAAGAAGATCATGAAGAACATTTGCGTTTGATACTTGAGAAGCTCAGGGAGCACAAGCTGTATGCCAAGTTCAGCAAGTGTGAATTTTGGTTGAGTGAAGTTGGATTTCTCGGACATATTGTGTCGGGAGATGGTATAACTATCGATCATGCAAAGGTGTCAGCTGTAACTGAGTGGGAATCTCCCAAGTCAGTTAAGGAAGTTCGTTGTCTCCTAGGCTTGGCATGATACTATAGAAGGTTCATTGAGAATTTATCAAAAGTATCTAAGACAATGACGAAGTTACTTAAGAAAGATAAGAAGTTCGATTGGACTGAAGGATGTGAAATCAATTTCCAAGAATTGAAGAAGAGACTAGTGTCAGCACCAGTCTTATGTTTGCCAAATTTGGAGAAGGATTTCCAAGTCTATCGTGATGCATCTCACCAAGGATTGGGTGGAGTTTTGATGCAATAAGGGAAAGTTGTGGCTTATGCCTTGAGACAACTCAAAACTCACGAAGTGAATTATCCTACTCATGACTTAGAGTTAGCGTCTGTTGTCCATGCACTCAAAACATGGAGACACTATCTTTTTGGAAAGCGTTGTGAAGTGTTCATGAATCACAAGAGTTTGAAATATATCTTCACCTAGAAGGAACTCAATATGAGACAAAGAAGGTGGCTAGAGCTCATCAAGGACTATGACTTGAGTTTGCAATACCAACCCGGTAAAGCGAATGTTGTAGCAGATGCTTTAAGCCGTAAGGTTTATGTGAATGGCCTTACTAAAGGAGAATTGCCAGATGATCTATGTGTCCAATTCAAAGATCTCATATTGGAGATAGTGCCTGAAGGATATCTCATGTCATTGGATGTTGAACCCACATTGTTGGACAAGATCAAAGAAGCCCAAAAGTTGGACAAGGAAATAGAGGAGATTAAGAGAAAAATTAGTAAAGGTAAGGCTAAAGGATTCCACGAAGATGAACAAGGTACTTTATGGTATGGAAAGCGTATCTGCATTCCGCAAGATCCGGAACTTCGGAAATTGATTCTACAAGAAGCACACAACTCACCATATTCCATTCATCCAGGTAACACCAAAATGTACATGGATGTGAAGGAAATATTTTGGTGGAACAATCTCAAGAAAGATATCGCGAAACATATTGCATTGTGTGATGTGTGTAGTCGAGTGAAAGCGGAACATCAGAAACCGGCAGGGTTATTGCAACCACTACCTATTCCTGATTGGAAGTGGGATAAGATTGGTATGGACTTTATCACCGGATTGCCAAGGACCATATCTGGATATGATTCTATTTGGGTTGTCGTGGATTGCCTAACTAAAGTGGCTCATTTCATACCCATGAAGACTACCTATACAAGTGCTAAGTTATCTAAGATCTATATGAACATGATTGTATGTCTACATGGAGTACCTAAGAGTATTATGTCTGATAGAGGAACTCGGTTCACTTCGCATTTTTGGCAACAACTACATGAATCATTGGGAACAAGGTTAGAGTTCAGCACAACTTTTCACCCCCAGACTGATGGACAGACATAAAGGACCAATTAGATTTTGGAGGATATGTTGAGGGCATGTGCCCTAGACTATGGTGCTAGTTGGGATGAAAGTCTTCCTTACGTAGAATTCTCTTACAATAACAGCTATCAAGCAAGCATTGAGATGGCTCCTTTTGAATTTATTTATGGAAGGAAATGTACTACGCCATTGCTATGGAGTGGAGTAGGAGAAAGAAATTTATTCGGGCCAGAACTGATCAAGGAGGCGGAAGAGAAAGTTAAACTGGTAAAGGACAGATTGAAGATAGCCCAGTCCCATCAGAAGAGCTACGCAGATCCAAATCATAGAGAAATCACCTATGAAGTAGGTGATAGAGCTTATCTTAGAGTCTCACCACTTCGTGGTGTGAAGAGATTTGGAGTCAAAGGAAAATTGGCACCAAGGTATGTTGGACCATTCAAGATTTGAGCCGCAAAGGAGAAGTGGCTAATGAGATTGAATTACCCGAATCATTGTCAACAGTTCACAATGTGTTTCATGTGAGTCAGTTGAAGAAGTGTCATCCGGAGATGGAAGAAACGTCATTGAAGGACACTATACATTTGGAAGATGTCCAGTTAGAGAGTGATCTCACCTATGAAGAGAAACCTATCAAGATTCTTGAGACTGCAGAAATAGTTACTCGTACCAAGACTATCAAATTCTGCAAAGTACAGTGGAACCATAATACCAAAGAAGAAGCAACTTGGGAAAGAGAAAATGACCTTTGAAAAGATCGCCCTCGCCTATTTGCTAGCCAATCCGAATCTCGAGGGCGAGATTCATCTTAAGGGGGTTAGGTTTGTAACATCCCAAATTTCATCAAATACAAAATCATGTATTGCATTCATATCATCATAGCATCTAGAGCTTGCATAAAAAATTTCAAAGTTTGAAATCAAATAAAACCATTTTTATGCCTTTCTATTATATACATATGAGGCATGGTTTTATTTTTATATTCAAAAGACCAAAATGTTTTTGAGTGGACAGATGTGTTTGACACACTTTTGAATTCTAGGATCACAGTACAAAAATGTGGAAAAGGTTTGAATTCAAACAAGTTTGAATTAGGGTATTAAAACCATTCCTGAAAATCAAATTAGAAAAGGAAAAGGAGAAGAGAAAAAATAAAACCTTGTGCTGCCCTTTCAGCCCAACACCACATCTGGCCCAGCAAGCCCACCCGGGCCACCCTCCCTCTGCTCCCTCTCTCACCCGCACAAGCCAAACCCCGTAGTCGCTGACCACTAGGCCCTGCGCCACGTCGTCGCCACGCCAGCTCATCGTCTACATTCACGCGCCGCTGACCACGCCGTCGCCGCCCGTTTCTTCCCCAAATCAAGCCGATTAAATCCCATTGATTATGGCAGTAATTCTCTCGCCCCTCACAGGCTACTTAATCCCCTCTGCCTCGCGGCCATTTCCCCTCACTCGCCACCGTCTAATCGCCACCAGGCGGCCCACAATCAAGCTCGCACCGCCGCTGCCCGACGCACTCCGACGAGCTATTCCGGTGACTATAGCGCGCCCCTCTACCTCTCAGTCACGCGAGTGTGCTCCTATGGTTCTTGCGCTTCTTCTCATGCTCTTTGTTTTCCTGCTTGTGACCTAGAACGTCGTCCCCGTCAACCGCTGTGAGCACCCGACACCGACCACAACACCGACGAGTAATTCCGGTAAGGATCGAGCGCCCCTTTCCCTCTGATTCAAACCTGCGTGTTTGTCGTGACCTTGTGCGCATCCTGATGCCCTTCGCTTTCTTTCTCGTGACCTAGGTCGTCGCCTCCATCGCCGTTTGTGAAATCCCGCCGCCAGCAGCAACTCCGACGAGCTCCTACGCATACGTCTGTGCACCCCTGCCCAAGATAACCGCACCTTGAGCTTCCTTGCGTCCGTGCGAACCTGGTAAGCCTCTCCACCATTCCCTTTGCCCCCTAGCGCCACCTGAACATCGCCGGCAGTGTTGTCACCGCCGCAGTAGCCATCAACGCCGCTAGGTTTTGGTCGCATGCTCCAGAGCCATTAGATCTAGATCCTACGGCGTAGAATAGATCACTTACCGAACCGTTTTGGTTTAGATCTCGCGCGTTGGATCTGACTTGATCAAAGGCGCGGAAGGGTGATCTTGAGCTAAATGGTATCAGCCAATAGGAACTGTCAACACCCGGACTTTTAATCCTAGATGCCTGTTATGCCATACATCGCAATCCCAGGATTACCATTTTTGCGAGACATATCAGATTTGGATATCACAGTACATCACCCATTACAAACCACACATAAGGTCTTACACAAATAAGGATCTCATGAACCAGTTCTTAATACAACTCAAGAAGCGGAATAACGTAATAGTAAAGATAGCGTAGGCGAAGCTCCATCTTCGGGGTCACAGGCAATGCTGACGATGGGAGATGATCCTAGTTGTCGTAACCTTCGTGCGATCCATCATCCTGGTACTCCTCTTCATAGTCTGGCCACGGGAATAGCCAGGGACAAAGCCATGAGTACTCTTTAAGTACTCGCAAACTAATACTAACAAGTTAAGGGGGTTTTTGTAGTAGGACTCTAAGCTCTAGGGTTATTTTGCAGAAAGCCAGATTTACCTCTACTAAGTTCAAAAGCAAAGAAAATTAGTTGAAAGTTTTATAACACCTAAGTGGGAACTTGAATTTCATATCATAACCCTGTTGTGGTCAATTCAAATTCATAATTCATTTCACAAGTCATTTTGAAAACATCTGACGGGGGAACAGTATGGCCACTCCAACTATCCATAACCGCGGACGCAGCTATTCGAATAGTTTGACACTCTGCAGAGATTGTAAACTTTCACCACAGCATTCGATACATCCGTCAGGAACAATCCTGAATTCACCATACTCAGTATGCGGATAATCAATCCTAACCTTTCAATTACACGCCCTAGTATAGGCACCTCCCCTATGAGTTTAGCCTCCCAACCATGTCCTCTTGGGTACTGCACAGGTGGACAATCTTCACAAGGTAGCCTCAGCTCAGACCTTGGCCGCGAGGGAACCCATACTAAGGTATATAAGTTTCCAGTCAAGCCCTACCCAATTTTCGGGTATTGTGGTTGTACGGTAAAATTGGAATGGTATCGCATCCAGACAACCATCAGTTTTATCAAGGGCTAGGGCTCATGCCTCAACATTTTCATCATCAAAATCATCTGGTGTTTGAGAACGCGTGTCAAAATGTTTCAGTATAATGACTCATCATTCTAAGGTTTTCATAACCATTTTCACCAGTATTCCCATCTAAAGTTGATCAAGTTTTATGCTTAGCACTAGCATCTACAAGTGGGGGTAAGTACTAATGAGGGGTGGTAAACAAGTGGAGATTAGTTAAGTTCAATCTCATGCCTTAGGATGACATCAAGATTATCTACTTAGGCCAAATTTAATGCTCTTTATGCTACCTTCCAATATCTTTCTAGTATTTACAATTCACTATGTAAACTCTAAGAGAAAGCTTTGATAAAGAAATAAAGTATAAAGCTTGTAAATAAAACTAGGATTGGGTATCATCAAATGTGTCTAACGAAGCATGCTTAATGCATTGCCTAGGTTATCTAACTTTCATAGTTGCAAGTGTTAGCTTACAAGGTTTCAAGTATTGGCTTGCATAAGTATTAGTCTAAGCTTGCTTTGAGCAGAGCAGTGGTTGAAGTTCTCCTCGGCTTCTTCCTCGTAGTATCCTCCTTCCTCCTCATATCCTTGGTCGGTACTAGCATCTATAAATAAATACAAGGTACACAATCACCAAACAATACTTAACTATTTTCAATCATCACGCAAAGGTGTGATATAGATGATCTAGCATCATCACTTAACATTACAAGATTAAAACATTTGTCTTATTTATTTTAATTTGAGAAAAGTAATTTCTACTCATTGAAAAACTAATTAAGATTTAATATTCTCTAACTCAAACATGGGATCATGTTGACACATGTCATCACCACATATTTCAGTACATGGGAATGTGATTTAAAGTGGTGTCACAATTTAATAAGGTTTAACCCTTTTATTTTAATTAAATAAAGTGACTAGAAATGCCTATGTGGCATTCTTTTATTACTTGAACATTATTTATGTAAGTAAACCCATATGTTTTTATATATTCTTAAAGGTATGATCAAATGTGATTTTTGACAGTTGGAATCAACTCAAAAGCTCTTATGGTTGAATTTTGAAAAATGTTTGAATGCAGAAAAGCTTCTGACTTGTTATTTTTACCAAGGTTGATCTACAGATCCAAATGATTTGAATCCAATGGGCTTGGATTAATAATTTTAGTACCTTTCTAACAAAATTGGTTTCATGCAATTTGGTTCATTAAATCGAGCTAGGTTGATTTTTGAATCTATGTACAGAACTGTGTTTGTCATTAAATGGAAAAATCTAAATTCAAAATGCTGGGTTGCACGGGAGACGCTAATGGGCCGGCCCAGTGTCACTCCGCAGCACGGGGCTCAGCTGACAGGGGGGTCTACCAGTCAGCGGCTCATAACAAGCGAAGCGATACGGGGCTGTGTGGGTCATTGGATTAGAGTGGGGATCGACGGCTGGGGATCGTCGTCGACGACGAACCTGTCACCGGCGAGCTCTAACCCTAGCGGCTCAGTGGGGGTGCATAGGGGGCGTACCAGGGCTCCAGCAATGACGGCGAGGCGGGCAAACGAATAGGTGGTCGATGGCAAGCTCAGGGACGGTGGAGGCAGCTCCGGGGGTGGTCGCAATTAGCGGCGCCCTTCTCCTCCAGAGGCGGCCTGCTCCGGTACAATTCCGGCGAGCTGCTGCTCCCCGTGCTCCGGCTAGAGGTGTGGGACAATCAGTGAGGTCAGGGGAGTGGAATGGTGTGCTGAAAATGGTTGGGGGTGGCCACCTTTTATAGGCTCGACGGCGAGAGCGAGAGGGATGGGCAGGCGACGATGGCGACATGGCTATGGGCTGCTAGAGGCATGGCCGAGGGTGGCGATCGACGCGCGGTCTCCTGGCGATGCTCTAGGAATTCAATGCGGGCTTAGGGGAGGTGGTAAACGGTCGGGCGAGGCTGGCCCTCTAAGCGGCAGAGGCGGAGTCTTCGACAGCGAGCGGTGGCTGTCAGGCATTGGACGGCGAACGGGGGTGTCTGGCGTGTTCCTCGGGTTGTGGAGACACGGTGGGCACGGGCTGCGGTCGAGGGGCGGCGTGTGCACATGTGCCGGGTGCGGCGCTCTGGCGCGTGCTCGGCATGTCACTGTGGCACTAGGCGCGGGGTGTTATCGGTGGTCCACGGCTTTCCTTGGCTCGGGGAGGGGATAGTGGGCGATGGTGAGGTGCTGGCTACCTCCCAGACATGGCGAGAGAGGGGGAGGTGGTCTGCTGCGGCGACGACCAAGTTGGCTGGCGAGGTGGGCTCGGTTTGGCCATGGCCATGCTGCTAGGAGGTAGGGGTGGGTTAGTTAGGTCTTTGTTTGATCCAGGGGGACAAAGTGATCAATTGAATGTCAAATGGGAGACAAGTTTGGCCAGTTCACTATTTGAAATAGTGAAATTGATTTGGTTTAAATTCTGCCTGCCCAGTGTTTGATGAAATGGCCGCAAGAAACTTCTTTTTGAATTTTGAAAAGATTTTTGGTGGGTGTGCTAGGCATTTGCTTGAGACTCTGTGGGTGCTTGGGTTTTGAAAATTGAGCTTGTTTGAGTGGTTTTTAAAATAGTGGGATCTTCCCATATGAGATAGATTCAATTTTAAACTGTCATTTAAACTTAGAATTTGAATGTTTTTGGAAGATCACAAAGTGGGCCTTGGTACCTCATTATGTGTACTAACAAGGGGTGCAAAGATCCACAATTGTTTCTGTTAAGTTTTGAGTGCTAGGAATAGCCAAAGTAGGCATGATAGTTAATTTGGCAAAAATGACCATTCAGTTCATTTATTCATTTTGAGTTGTTTTTCTTTGGGAAAAGTTTGGGAATGATTTAGATGATGTTTATTTTACCTAAGAATCATTTTACAAGCAATGGATCACAGAACCATGGCAATTCAAAAGAACTCCCAATTTAAATACACATACATATGAATGCTTTCATAACTTTAGATGGGAAAGTTTTTGTTAACCCTAAATTTGATGATTAGAGTTTGTTGATCCATGTTTAATATTTTTGGGATGTTACAGGAACGCGCCACGTGTCTGGCTGTTTGATTTAAAATCTGTTTTTGAATCTATTAGATGATTTAACTTGTAAAATTCATAACTTTAGTTCTGTTTGTCCAAAATTAGCAAATAATATATCATTGGATTCATAAAATCAAACCCTACACATCTATGGATTTCTATTGATCATTTTCTTCTGGAAAAATAGTATTATTTGCAGAAACATTTGCAGGCCTATTTTGCATATAAAAAATATTTAGAAAATGTTTTTAAAGTAAATTTGAGTTTGTATAGAATTTAGAAAGTTTACTTTGAGTTCAATACTGTTTATTTTGATTTGTTTGTATATAAAAAAATCATTCCATTGCATCTGCATGCATTTATATATATTTTTGTGTGAATATTTGAATGTGAATTTTTGTGTTATGATTTTATGTGTAGATTTTGGTGATAGTGGTGATTGTGATTGTGAGGACTGTTGCTACTCTCCCAACTATCAAGGCAAGTGGTGCTTCATATATTTTGTCCTATTATTTTGAATATGCATGCGGTGACCCAGCATACCACTGCATGTGTAGTACACTATAGTCGTTGACATGACATCCGCAGAATACCGTTCTATAAATACCACATCCCTCAGAGTGGTACAACAGAAACATTGCGGGTCCATATTACAAACATTCACACATTTTATTATTATAATACCAGAAGTTCAATACTTCAAAACGATTCAACTTACAAACCAAAATATAAAGTGTTTTCAGCGGAATTTAAAAGTAACAACTCCAACTAGCGGTTGAGCTCAGGAGCTTATTCTATTGAGTTCATGCTGCTTGGCTTCGTCGGTTACTACTAACTAGGATACTTAGTTGGACTCGTTGTCACTGACACCATAGAGGAGTTCGTAATCCACTCCTTCAACACCTCCTAACAGGTCAGGCTCCTCGTAGAACACATCTTCTTGGCATTCGGCTGCATACATTGGCACGTCTTCGGGATCCTCAGAGTCTAAGCAAGGGATCAAAGGAAAGGATGAGTAACAGTGTTACCCAACAAGTTCATTATATGCAAGGTGGGAAGTTTGATGATCTAACTACCACCTCGGACTATAAGTCCTTGGCACTATGCAGTTTTTTTAAATCTTTCTTCAAAGATTGATTTTATTATAAAAATCTATGACCATCAGCCTTCACAGGTTGACCAGAACTTTCATGGAGTTCCTTTCCTGCCGCGTTCGCAGCTCCTTCCCAGAACAGGGAGTAACAAGTTACAATTCTTACACTCTGCAGAGGTGCATTACTTTACCCATGAGAGATCAACTCCTTGTTACACAACCGAGCATACTTTCGCGTCCACAATTCCTTGATGTGGGGCCCAGTAGTTGGTCCAAGCCAATCACTGCCCCCTTCACGACCTCACATGCCTCCTTGGTGTACACAATGCGCACATATTGAATTACGGCAATGGTTTGTCCAAACCGTTAGATCCTAGAACTATCATGGGACGTTGAGGGTTCCCACCCATATGCTGCATATCCTCTATGAATTAACAATTAATATGCATGCTACAAGGATAACAGCCACGACCTGCACATCCGGCTACATGCGAGAGGAAGAAGATACAACTGACTTCTCTGTCCCATTCCAAATCTCATGGCTAACGCGTGATATACGGCGCTAGAATCACTGATGTCATGGGTTATTATGTCCCTAATTGATCATCATTGTTGCAAATAGAACCCTAAGTTCTATTGCTCCATTATATCATCACTTAGGATGATATCTAAGATTTCTTTCTTTGTGAAAATAATATTTTCTTTCTTTGGAGTATATATGATAACACACAATTTGCAAATACTTTGATAAAGACTCTTCAAAGGATATGAGAAAGTGATAAACTTGCCTTGTGATGGCAAGGTAGTGAAGTCGGATGCTTGCACTGGACCTTGAACTTCTATGTCTACAAAAATATCATTATTGCCCGGTAAGGACAATATTTAAAGAAGCAAAATGATTATGCAAAGTAACGTAATGCATTATTTAGCTTTATATGTATTCTCCCCCATTTATTTAAATTATAAAATCCTTTTTAATAATAAAGGATTTATAAATATTAATTTTTAATATTTATTGAATATTGTATTCTTTTTTTTTATTTCATTTTATTTGAATTTTATTTATTTAATAATTCCTTTAAGAATTATCATTGAAATACCAAAAATTGATGTTAAATATTTGTTTAGTATTTTTGAAAAATACTACAATATTAATAAATAATGAAAATGATTTTTATTTCTTTTTATCATATTTCAATAATTTTGTAAAATTTCATAAGGAATATATATATTACAAAATTCTTAATGAAATTTATATGTCTAAAATTTTATTTTCTAATTTTTTGGATAGTTTGGATTATTGTGAATCCAAAAATATTTTATTTATAATTTTTGGATTTTTATTTTATTTTCTATAATTTATTTAAATTCAGGGGCATTTTGGTCTTTTTCCATTTATTAAAACAGGCTCTAAGTGATTTGGGCTGATTATTTGGGTTTATTGGGCCCTTGTCGCCTAGTAGGATAGAGCCAAAATGATACCCCGAAGGGGTCCTGGCCCATCCAGCCCACTCCCTCTGTCACTCGCTCGACCTCATCTCTCTCTTCTCCTCCTCGACCCCGTGGTCGATGGCGCCGCCGCCGTGCGCTTCTCGCCGCCGTGGTCCTCCCTAGACGCTGTCGTGATGCAGGGCGAAGTTGTTGACCATGCTCTACCCTCCTGTCCAATTCGATTTGGCTCTGGAGCTTTCCCGTGGCCAGACTAGCTCCATCCTGAACCCTAGAGTTTGGGATGGTGCTGGTGTTGTCGTCGTCGCTGCTGCCCTGTGCTGTGGTGGTGCTCCTCGCCTCCAGGCGTGGCTATGGTCGCCGCCTCGGCGTGGTGTGGGTCGCAGCGCCCCCTTGGGGGTGCTCCTCGTGCCTCCGTGCTCATCGTCGACCTTTGCTTCTTCTTCTCACCCACGGCAACATTTAATAAGTAAACCTTCTCCTCCTCGTGTCATCTATGCTAGGCCACCCTGTGCTATGTGTTGGTAGTGGCCACTCCTGGCTAGTGTTATATCCTGATCAAGGTTGTTTATACTGCTTAGGGTTCATATCCCTCTGTGGATTAGGCATCTCACTAGTTGGATCATGTATGGATGATTCCTAAACATGATGAGTGGGGGTTTGCTGTGGATTGCTGCTTATGATTAGCTGTGATGATGCTAGTGGTTTACCAGATGATTGAAGGGTTTCGTAGCATAGTAAATCAAAAAAATTCTACGGATGCGAACAAGAAAGACAAGATCTAATCTAGGAGATGCAATCAACGAGAGAGATAGATGAGATCTTCATACCCTTGAAGAAATCGCATAGCGGAAACGTTCAACAAAACGTGGTTGATGCAGTCGAACTAGCCTTCTCCTCCTCGCGATCCGATCCGATCCAACGCCGCAAGTGACGGCACCTCCGAGATATGCACACATACGGTGCCGCGACGTCTCCTCCTTCCTTGGTCCAGCAAGTGGGGTGGATAAATAGATTGGATCTACAACACGAAGGCATGGTGCTTACGGTGGAGAATTTCTGCAGCAGGGCTTCGCCTACACGCAGTCGGGAGAGAGAGAGGTGGAGGGCAGCAGTAGGACGGCTAGGGTTGGAGGAGTGGGGGGAGGGGTGTGCCCTGCCCACCTTATATAGGGGCTGGCCGGCCCCCTTTCCCTCTCCTCCAAGCCCTAGGGCGGCGGCCCCAAGGGTTGGAGTGGGGGGCAAGTTTCCCCCTCCTTCTAGAAGATCTCCCCTAGGGTTTCCCCTAGGCTGGCTGGCTGGGCCTTTGGGGCCTTGTGCCCTTGGCCCAATGCGGCCAGGGCACTTCCCCTTAGGCCCACGCAGGCCCCCGACAAGTGGTCCCATGTTGGTCCCACTCCGGAACCTTCTAGAACCTTCCGGTACAATACCAAATACTCCGAAACTATTCCGAAATCCAAAAACTGCTTTCCCTTATATGAATCTTATTCTCCGGACCATTCAAGCACCTATCATGATGTCCTAGATCTCATCCGAGACTCCAAACAAAAACTCATTAACCAATTATCCATTCTATCCTAGCGTCGAAGCACGTTATGTGTGTGACCCTACGGGTTCGAGAATATGCAGACATGATCTTCTATCAATAATCAACAGCGGGATCTGTAAACCCATATTGACTCCCACATATTCATCGATGATCATATCGGATGAACCACGATGCCAGGATTCAATTAATCCCATATATGTATTCCCTTCGTCTCGCGATATTTTACTTGCCCGAGATTCGATTGTTGGTATCGGCATACCTAGTTCAATCTCGTTCATAGCAAGTACTATACTCGTTCCATAATCTAATATCACTTTGTGATTAACTCCTTAACCACGTTCTTGCAAGCGGTGTTGATATCGATTACCGAGTGGGCCCGAAGTATATCTCTCCGACTCGGGAGGGACAAATTCCATCTCGATACGTACAACCCAACAAGTACTTTCCGATCACTTGAGAGACACCTTTATGATCACCCTCACATAGGATGACGTTTGATGACCTCAAAGCTTTCTTCCAATACCAGGGAGTTGTATTATCTCATGGTCTAAGGAATACAATATATGACATAGGAAAAAGCTTCGCAAAGATGAACACGATGGCACAATCTAATTGCTCTGCTTAATTTAGGTCTGTCCATCATATCATTCTCCTAATGACATGATCTCATTATTAATCGACAACTAATGTCTATGGTTAGGAAACCTTAACCATCATTAATCAATGAGCTAGTCCATAGAGGCGTACTAGGTACATGGTGTTGTTCATAAACCACACAAGTATCAAAGTTTTCGCTTAATACAACTCTAGCATGGAATATAAACTTTATCATGAACAACAATTATAATAATAACATCTTTATTATTGCCTCTAGGGCATAATTCCAACAGTCTCCCACTTGCACTAGAGTCAATAATCTAGTTTACATCTAGCAACAATCTAACACCCATGGCATTAAGGTGATGATCATGTTTTTCTCGTGGAAGAGGTTTAGTCAACGGATATGCGACATTCAAATCCGTATGTACTTTGCTAATCTTCATATCTCCATCTGCTATATAATCTCGAATTATATGAAAACGGCGGTTGATGTGCTTGGTCCTTGGATGATATCTTGGTTCCTTAGCCAGTGCTATGGCGCCAGTGTTGTCGCACAATATCTCTAGTGGGTCCAAGGCACTTGGAACCACACCAAGCTCAGTGATGAAGTTCTGACCCAAACTCCTTCACTTGACGCTTCTGAAGCAGCCATGTATTCTGCTTTTGTTGTAGATCTCGCGATCACGCTTTGCTTGTAGCTTCTATAGCTCACAGCTCCTCCATTCAAAATATAAACGTATCCTGTCTGAGATTTAGAATCATCCGGGTCGGTGTCGAAACTAGCGTCGACGTAACCTTTTATGACGAGCTGCTCATCACCTCCATAGACCAAGAACATTTCTTTAGTCCTATTTAAATACTTTAGGATGTTCTTTACGGCTATCCAGTGTTCCACTCCTGGATCACTTTGGTATCTGCTCGTCAAACTAAGAGCATTGGACACATCCGGTCTAGTACATAGCATGGCATACATGATAGAACCTATGGACGAGGCATAAGGCACTTTGCTCATAGTATCTCTATCGTTTACCGTAGCTAGACACTAAGCCTTTCTCAATATCTTACCTGACAACATGGGCAATGAACCTTTCTTTGCTTTATCCATTCTGAACCTTTTCAGAACTTTGTCTAGGTATGTACTTTGGCTTAAAGCTATTAGGCGTCTTTGTCTATCTCTATAGATTTTGATGCCTAATATATAAGCAACTTCTCCTAGGTCTTTCATTGAAAAACATTTATTCAAATAACTCTTCACACCGTTAAGCATACCGATGTCATTTCCAATAATCAATATGTCATCCACATATAGTCCTAAAAATGTCACCGAGCTCCCACTCACTTTCTTGTAGATACAAGCTTCGTAGCAATTTGGAACAAATCCAAAGCTCTTGATCACTTGATCAAAACAAAGGTTCCAACTCCGAGATGCTTGCTTCAGTCCATAAATGGAACGCTGAAGTTTGCACACCTTATTAACATCCTTAGGATCGACAAAACCTTCAGGCTGCAACATATACAACTCTTTATCAATGTTGCCATTGAGGAACGCAGTCTTGACATCCATCTGCCATATTTCATAACCATGAAATGCAGCAATTGCTAATAAAATCCGAATGGACTTAAACATCGCTACGGGAGAGAAGGTCTCATCGTAGTCAACACCTTGAACTTGTCGAAACCCTTTTGCGACAAGCCGAGCTTTATAGACAGTAACATTACCATTTGTGTCCGTTTTCTTCTTGAAGATCCATTTGCGCTCAACGGCCTTACGGTCGCTAGGAGGGTCCACCAAAGTCCATACTTGGTTTTCGCTCATCGATCCCAATTCGGATTTCATGGCCTCTAGCCATTTCTCAGAGTCTGGGCTCATCATTGCTTCCTCATAGTTCGCAGGTTCACTATTGTCTAACAACAAGACGTTTAAGACAGGGTTGCCGTACCATTCAGGAGTGGTACGTGACCTTGTCGACCTGCGAAGTTCAGTAGTAGCATCGTTTGAAGTTTCATGATCCTCGTCATTAGCTTCCTCTCGTGTTGGTGTAGACGGCACTGGAACAATTTTAGGTGTTGCGCCACTCTCCAACTCGAGAGAAGGTTCAATAACCTCATCTAGCTCTACCTTCCTCCCACTCACTTCTTTCGATAGAAACTCCTTCTCAAGAAAGGATTTGTTCTTTGCAACAAACACTTTGCCTTCGGATCTGTGGTAGAAGGTATACCCAATCGTTTCCTTAGGGTATCCTATGAAGACGCATTTCTCCGCTTTGGGTTCGAGCTTGTCCGGCATCAACTTCTTGACGCAAGCTTCGCATCCCCAAACTTTAGGAAACGACAACTTAGGTTTAGCACCAAACAACAGTTCATACGGTGTCGTCTCAACGGATTTAGATGGTGCCCTATTTAAAGTGAATGCAGCGGTTTCTAATGCATAACCCCAAATGATAACGACAAATGTGTAAGAGACATCATCGATCACACCATATCTAATTGAGTTCGATTCCGGCGTTCAGACACACCATTGCGCTGTGGTGTTCTGGGTGGCGTGAGTTGCGAAACGATTCCGCTTGATTTAAGATGCGTGAGAAAATCATAACTCAAATATTCACCTCCACGATCGGATCGTAGAAATTTAATTTTCCTTTTACGATGGTTTTCCACTTCGTTCTGAAATTCTTTGAACTTTTCAAACATTTCAGATTTATGTTTCATTAAATAGATATAACCATATCTAATTAAGTCATCAGTAAAAGTGAGAAAATAGCGATATCCACCTCGCGTCGAAACACTCATTGGTCCGCATACATCGGTATGTATGATTTCCAACAAGTCCGTTGCTCGCTCCATTATTCCGTAGAACGGGGTTTTGATCATCTTGCCCATGAGGCACGGCTCGCACGTGTCAAATGATTCAAAATCAAGAGACTCCAAAATTCCATCAGAATGGAGTTTCTTCATGCGTTTTACACCAATATGACCTAGACGGCAGTGCCACAGATAAGTTGGATTATCACTATCTACTTTGCATCTCTTAGCCTCAATGTTATGGATGTGCGTTTCATTGCTTTCGAGATTCAGAAGAAATAGACCATTCACAATAGGTGCATGACCATAAAAGATGTTATTCATATAAATAGAACAACCATTATTCTCTGATTTAAATGAATAACCGTCTTGCAATAAACACGATCCAGATATAATGTTCATTCTCAACGCAGGCACATAATAACACTTATTAAGGTTTTAAACTAATCCCGAAGGTAAAACTAAGGAGAGCGTGCCGACGGCCATCACATCAACTTTTGATCCATTGCCAACGCGCATCGTCACCTCATCCCTTGCTAGCCGCCGTCTATTCTGTAGCTCCTGTTTCGAGTTACAAATATTAGCAACTGAACCAGTATCAAATACCCAGGCACTACAACGAGCGCTAGTAAGGTAAACATCAATAACATGTATATCAAATATACCTTTAATGGTGCCAGCCTTCTTGTCCGCTAAGTACTTCGGACAGTTGCACTTCCAGTTACCCTTGTCCTTGCAATAGAAGAACTCAGTGTCCGGCTTAGGTCCAGACTTGAGCTTATTCTTAGCAGGGGAAACGCGCTTGCCGCTGCCTTTCTTGAAGGATTTCCTTGCACCCTTACCTTTCTTAAAGCTATGGGCCTTGTTGACCATCAACACAAGATTATCTTTCTTGATATCCACCTCCACAGCTTTCAGCTTAGCAAAGAGCTTAGTGATCGTATCAGTGGAACCAATCTGATTGTGAGTAACTACAAAACCTTTGTAGCTAGGAGGGAGTGATTGTAGAACTCTGTCAATCTTGAGCTCTTATGGAATCTTGTAGTCCAGTTGCTCAAGATGTTGAGTGTAGCCCGACATCTTAATGGCGTGCTCACTAACGGAACTCCCTTCCTCCATCTTCCAGTTAAAGAACTTCTCAGAGATCTCATATCTCTCAGAACGGGCCTGAGTCTAAAACATGGTTTTCAGTTCCTCATGAATCTCAAAGGGCCCGGCGAACTCCTCAAAACGATTTTGAAGGTCCGGTTCCATAGCAAACAACATGGTACTCTTAATCACTC
Organism: Avena sativa; assembly: GCA_916181665.1. NCBI lineage: Eukaryota > Viridiplantae > Streptophyta > Magnoliopsida > Poales > Poaceae > Avena > Avena sativa. The sequence continues at coordinate 40,132,030 of OV702279.1, read as the reverse complement.
CATAATCATCTTTGCGCGACTGATAAACAACTTTTTCATCAACCGGCGCATCAATAGCAGGGGCGTCACCTAGCGCTTTCTCTAGTACATAGTCCTTTTGTCCGCCAGCTAGAATGATTCTCAGATTGCGGAACCAGTTGGTGAAGTTAGACCCATTATTCTTAAGCTTTTCTTTCTCAGCAAAAACGTCGAAGTCGAAGTTGGACTTAGCCATTTGATCTACAAAATTTGCAAGTACAATTAAGACTATGTTCATGATAACTAGTTCAACTTAATCAAATTACTAGATGAACTCCCACTAAATTCAACATCCCTCGGGCTTTGTTCGGTTAATCCCCTTCACTAGTGGATTGGAGTGGAATGGAGAGGATTGGGGTGAAATTTGGCTTAGATGGGATCCATTCCCCCCTCAATCCATGCCAATCCCATTGAATTTTTCTTTAACCGAATAAGGCCTCAAGTTGTTTAGTGAACACGATCCAAATTCACCACACCTAATCCGATCTTCACGAGAAGAGATGTGGTTTCAATGGTGGACAGCAAAGTGTTGATCATATCATTCATATGACTCATGTTTAACCTTTCGGTTCGTGTGTTCTGAGGCCATGTCTGTACATGTTAGGCTCGTCAAGTCAAACCCAAGTATTTCCGCGTGTGCAAAACTGGCTTGCACCCGTTGTATGTGAACAAGAGTTTATAGCACCTGATCATCACGAGGTGCTTGAACACGACGAACTTTCGCAATGGTGCATACATGGGGAGAACATAATTTTATCTTGATCTTTAAGTGAGGAATCATCTTATAGTGCTACCGTCGCAATCTAAGCATAATAAGATACATGAAAGGATAAACATCACATGCATACAATTTTATGTGACATGGTATAGCCAATCTCCGCGCAATGATCTCCATCTTGTGCGCGCCAGCATGATCTCCATCACTCCACCATGATTACCTCCACCATGAATAGAAACTACAACTATTGCTAACTACTTAGCGATAAAGTAAAGCTATTACATGGCGTATAAGAAGTTGACACATAGGTCATACACAATTATAAAGACAACCATATGGCTCCTGCCGGTTGTGAACTCATCGACATGCAAGTCGTGAAATATTACAAAACATGATCATTGCATACATATCATACACATCATGTCTTGGGCCATACCATATCACAAAACACTCCCTGCAAGAACAAGTTAGACGCCTCTACTTTGTTGTTGCATGTTTTACGTGGCTTATGGGAGTAACAAGCTAAGAACGATTCTTACCTACGGAAAGCCACAACGGTGATATTATGGTTGCTAACATCCGGTGTAAATCCCATGACTCCCATGACTACTATAGTGAGAGAAACTGGCATCCACCAGCCGCATGTGTGGAACAAGCCACACGTCAAGTGCGGAGCCGGTCTCGCGAACGAGGTCGCATAAAGTTGGCCTGGACCGCTTCGATCTCACTATGCCGCGCCATAAGAAATACACAACAAGAGGCTTGCAACAGAAAACATCAAATCCCGCAACAAGCATGTTGCGTTCTACTCGTGAAACAAATCTACGCATAGATCTAGCTCTGATACCACTGAAGGGTTTCGCATCATAGTAAATCAAAAAAATTCTACGGATGCGAACAAGAAAGCCAAGATCTAATCTAGGAGATGCAATCAACGAGAGAGATAGATGATATCTTCATACCCTTGAAGAAATCGCACAGCGGAAACGTTCAACAGAACGTGGTTGATGTAGTCGAACTAGCCTTCTCCTCCTCGCGATCCGATCCGATCCAACGCCGCAAGTGACGGAGCCTCCGAGAGATGCACACGTATGGTGCCGCGACGTCTCCTCCTTCCTTGGTCCAGCAAGTGGGGTGGAGAAATAGATTGCATCTACAACACGACGGCGTGGTGCTTATGGTGGAGAATTTCCGCAGCAGGGCTTCGCCTACACGCAGTCGGGAGAGAGAGAGGTGGAGGACAGCAGTAGGACGGCTAGGGTTAGAGGAGTGGGGGGAGGGGTGCGCCCCTGCCCACCTTATATAGGGGGCTGGCCGGCCCCCTTGCCCCCTCCTCCAAGCCCTAGGGAGGCGGCCCCAAGGGTTGGAGTGGGGGGCAAGTTTCCCCCCTCCTTCTAGAAGATCTCCCTAGGGTTTCCCCTAGGCTGGCCGGCTGGGCCTTTGGGGCCTTGTTCCCCTGGCCCAATGCGGCCAGGGCACTTCCCCTTAGTCCCACGCAGGCCCCTGACAAGTGGGCCCACATTGGTCCCACTCCGGAACCTTCTAGAACCTTCCGGTACAATACCAAATACTCCGAAATGATTCTGAAATCCAAAAACTTCTTTCCCTTATATGGATGTTATTCTCCGGAGCATTCCGGAACCTCTCGTGATGTCCTAGATCTCATACGAGACTTCGAACAAAAACTCATGAACCAATTATCCATTCTATCCTAGCGTCGAAGCACGTTAAGTGTGTGACCCTACGGGTTCGAGAATATGCAGACATGATCTTCTATCAATAATCAACAGCGGGATCTATAAACCCATATTGACTCCCGCATATTCATCGATGATCATATCAGATGAACCACGATGACAGGATTCAATTAATCCATATATGTATTCCCTTCGTCTCGCGATATTTTACTTGCCCGAGATTCGATCGTTGGTATCGGCATACCTAGTTAAATCTCGTTCATAGCAAGTACTTTACTCGTTCCGTAATCTGATATCACTTTGTGATTAACTCCTTAATCACATGCTTGCAAGCGGTGTTGATATCGATTACCGAGTGGGCCCGAAGTATATCTCTCTGACTCGGGAGGGACAAATTCCATCTCGATACATACAACCCAACAAGTACTTCCGATCACTTGAGAGACACCTTTATGATCACCCTCACATAGGATGATGTTTGATCACCTCAAAGATTTCTTCCGATACCAGTGAGTTGTATTATCTCATGGTCTAAGGAATACAATATATGACATAGGAAAAAGCTTCGCAAAGATGAACACGATGACACAATCTAATTGCTCTGCTTAATTTGGGTCTGTCCATCATATCATTCTCTTAATGACATGATCTCATTATTAATCGACAACTAATGTCTATGGTTAGGAAACTTTAACCATCATTAATCAATGAGCTAGTCCATAGAGGCATACTAGGGACACATTGTTGTTCATAAACCACACAAGTATCAAAGTTTCCGCTTAATACAATTCTAGCATGGAATATAAACTTTATCATGAACAACAATTATAATAATAACATCTTTATTATTGCCTCTAGGGCATAATTGCAACAATGATTCCATTCTTTAATTTGATATGGTTTAGATAATAAGGTTGCTCTGGAATCATTACTTGGGGATTCTAGTGATTTGAGAGCTCACCACTGTCATTGTTGGGTAAATGACAGTGATTTTTGTGTGATGAAGTCACTGTATTTGTACTGTTGGCTTAAGAATTCATATATAGCTTGAGATCAAATGGTCTCTTACAGTGATGATATGTATATGGATTTTCCTAATTATGGTTCCTATGATTAATGTCAGGAAAATGATTTTATAGTTGGTTGTGAGTGTAACTGTGAAAGTTGAATGTTTAACCTGCTTAGTTTAGAAACTGTTCTTGTGACACCATCCTTGTATGGCACACAAGATTAGATTCTATTACTTGGTTTGGTTTTATTCAAGCTTAAAATTAGCTTTGCATTATAGATAAGTGGAATCTTCTCTCCTTGCATCCCTAGAACCCATGATGTTGGTCTGAGGTTTAGGGATTAGGCCCTTATCTTGTTGTTTCTCATGGATTGGTTCTGGTAGTGATACCAGCTACTGATTCTTGAGTCAAAGTTGGAAAAATGATTGTAAGCTTGACAAATTATATGGGTCCATAAGATGAAATTCTAAGGTGCTACTCCTATTTAATAGGTGTGCCTAGAAATTCAGATCTTGGCTATATTCATTCCTAAAATTTAGGTTATAGCCTGATAGCTAGGATCAATGATGTGGTTCTGAGATCCTAGTTGGATCTATATATTTTTTTGGTTGCTTTTAGTGTTTAAAAATTCAATGATGGATTCACCCCACTTGGGTGTTTTCTGAGAATTTGAGTACGAGACAACTCATGAATGCTTGTCTAATCTTAGACAGAGAAATCATGTGAAGATTAAGACAACTTGAGGTGTGGTAAGAGGCTGGTAACAAACTCTATTTGTTTTCATTTTTGTACATATACTCATCATGGTGAGCATGCTTAGTCTATTCATGTAAGGTGTATGTTATTTATGGATGCTTAGTAGTTCTTGCTTTCTTGTGTTTAGCCCCAGCTTGCTAATAGTTTGTAGCATGCCATTATGAATGTTTGCTTGCATTGTTTTATTCATAACTTGGTATGATATTGTGGTATCCTCCTCTCAATGTTTCATGTGAATCGACTTGGCACATGCTCACGCATGCATATGACTAAACAATAGTCAATAAGCCTCGATGATTTATTTTGCCTCAAAGTTCTTGTATCACTTTCTTGCCATAATTAGTCCTGTTTTGTTGCAAGCATGATTATGACAGTTATTGCTCTCTCGTTTGTCGCCCCCCCCCCTAGATTTCTAGCCTTCACTTGCACTGAGTATGAGCTTTACTTGTGCATCCAACTCCCCAAAACCAATATTGCCAATAGTGTCCACCATACCTACCTATTAGCATCATTTTCTATTCAGTGCATATTCAGTATGCCTTGTTTTCTTCCAAATAAAATGTTTGACTGTTTGGAGAAAGTTAGTTAGTAAAGCTCTCATGAACTTGATGGCACACTTTATTTCTTGTACTTAATAAACCTGGACCATTGTGACTGATCATGAAAGTTATATGCTTGCAAATTATAGGCTAGGAGTTAGCAGAACCGTGCTGTCATGGGGAACGCTTTCAACACTTATGGATACATATCCAGTTGATATCATGCTCTTTTTTTTGCGGATGCCGTCGGTGTGAAATAAAAGGGGAGCTTGTGAGTTCATGGAGTTATATATATGTGTTAGAGAAACGGCTGGGCCACTAGCCTAAGCCATGCCTAATCATGGTGGAAACTTGCAGCACAACCATAATGAGCAATCTGTGAAGCATCCTCAATAAAAACCTATGCAAATAGCAAATAAAAAGATCGTTGAAATGCTCATTGTCTGCTTGCCTTGTAATTTCGATTATGGGATAGCTCATGTGTCATGTGCAAGGGGTACCCGTTGGCGGTTCTCTATGATACGCACGTATTTACGATGACAAGAACTTACTGGTAACTAAAGTTGAGTAGCATGAGGTGCGACCCTCGTACTCAAGGGACATGAGATTTCCAGTTTATGGTCTATCAAGCATATAACTCATATTGGACCTCACTTTCACCTTAACCATATAAAGATGCCTATGATAGGGGCAATGAGATCTTAGAGCTAATGAGTACCTTACTTTCAACATTTGGAAGCCTTTCAAACTTTTCAAAACCTTTTCACTTCCTTGTTGAGTCACCACTTATTCTTTTAACACCTTCTTGAGAGCATTGTTGTCATTCTTAGTGTAATGTGTTTGTCTCAGAACTTGGTTAATTGTATCTCTTATATTTTTACTTCTAGTCTTCACTTGAACTTCAGAGGTGCCTTGGCATTTATTTTGTGCTCTACAAACAAAGGCAAGCGAGATACCACTCTATCATACCTTATTATGAGCATTGCAATGTTGCTTATGTTTATGTTTCATGCTACTTATTATTATGAGTTGGTTTCTCTTCATAGCTTGCAATGACTATTAAGTAGACTTAGTTGCATACTCTTTATTATGAATTGTCTAAGTATCTACTCCTATGCTGAGAATATATACATCATATGAAGCAAATGTGTTCGTGAAATTTCTTTTATCGCACTCAATTTTCAACTGAATTGCTTGAGGACAAGCAATAAGCTAAGCTTGGGGGGAGTTGATACGTTCAAAACGTATCTACTTTTCCGAACACTTGTGTGATTTGGATACAACTAACACGGACTGACGATGTTTTTAGCAGAAATACCTTGGTGTCTAGTTTTTGTGCAGAAAATCAACTATCAGGAAAAATCCCAGAAAATATGCCAAAAATCCTATTTCACCAGAAGACTCATGGAGCAAGAGTACGAGACGGAGGGGAGGCCTGAGGGGCCCACACTCCCCTGCCGCGTGGGTGGGCCCAGGCCGCACCTGGAGGGGGTGTGGCTGCCCCAGGCACCCCCTCAGCCTCCCTCTTCGCCAATAAGATGCCTCTTGACCTAAAAATGAGGGGGGGTTGACATTTTTCCAGAAAGAGTTTTTCTGCACCGCCACCACCAGAAAACTCAATCCGGAACCAGAAACTCCGTTCTGGCACCCTGCCGGGACAGGGAATTTGGAGAGGATCATCGCCATCGTCATCACCAACGCCTCTCCATCAACCATCCATGTTTCCCTCATCCATGAGTGAGTAATCCCCCATTGTAGGCTATGGGGATGGTAGGGGTTGTATGAGTTCTATCATGTAATTGAATAAGATTGTTACGGCATGGTGCCTAGTATCTCTATTAGTGCTATTTGACTTTGTTGCAACTTGTTGTGCTTAATGCTTGTCACTAGGGCCCGAGTGCCATGATCTCAGATCTAAACTTATTATTGAATCATTATGATAGTATTGTTTGTGATCTTATATGCAAGTTGTGTACACATATCATTGTCCGGATCCAAAGGCCCCGAAGTGATAGAAATTGGGACAACCTAAGGGGATGGCTATGATGTGAGGATCACATGTGTTCACGGAGTGTTAATGCTTTGCTCCGGTGCTCTATTAATAGGAGCACCTTAATTGCCAGTAGTTCCCTTGAGGCCCCGTTGCAACGGGCTGTCAGGACAAAAGATGTTGTGCAAGTTCTCATTGTGAGCATGCATGACTATTTATGGAGCACATGCCTATGATTATTTAGTACTTAGATGCTTATTCTTATTTATCTGCAATTGCCCTAGATCTTGAAGTTACATGTTTAGACTCGTCCATGCAACGCCCGTCCATCCATCCCTATGCCTATCGCGCTCATATCCTACTGTTTGCTACTACTGTTACTATTGCTCTTGTTTTACTATTGTTGTTACTTTGCTTTTGCTACTACAAAACTATTGGTACTGATAAACTTCTGTGAGCAAGAACTATTTCCAGGTGCAGCTGAATTGACAACTCAGTTGTTAAGGCTTGCAAGTATTCTTTGGCTTGCCTTGTGTCGAATCAATAAATAGGGTAACACTACCCTTGAAGACTGTTGCGATCCCCTATACTTGTGGGTCATCAATTGAATTGGCACATGATCACCCCATGTTATGACTATAACAAGTGACCATAGCCTCTATGATCATTTAGTCCTTGACTTGTAGTACCACTTTATGCTTTGATTAGTAATGTTTTGTTGCTCTGCAAGATTATGGACATTATTGCTCTCTTAGTTGGTCGCTCCCAGTCTTTTGCTAGCCTCCACTTGTATGAGTAAGCTATACTCATGCATCCAACTCCCAAGAAACCAAGTTATTCCAAAGTGTCCACTATAAATTCCTATGCATAGTGTGTTACACCATTCCAAGTATATTCTTGTTTTCATCTATCTTCCAATTAAAAAGTCTCTTTGTTATGTGAAAACTTAGTGATTAAAGCTCTCACAAACTTGATGGCACACTTTATTTTTATTGCTTCTAAATAAACTTGAACCATTGTGTCATCCATGTTGTATATGCTTGCACTTATACGTTGGAAATAGCAGAACTGTGCTGTCACGGGGAACGCTTTCAACATTGCACTTGCATAGTTGATATGATGCTCTTTTGTCTATGGATGTCGTCGGTGTGAAATAAAAGGGGAGCTTGTAAGTCCATGGAGTTATGTATGTGTGTTAGAGAAACTCTTGGGCCGCTAGCCTAAGCCATGCCTAATCATGGTGGAAACTTGCAGCATCACCATAATGACATCTATGAAGCTTTCTTCTTATAAAAAAGAGACATATTGAAAAGAGGAAAGAGAGAAAAAAAACACCATTTTCCCATGGTAAATAAGAAGATTGCTAAGATGCTCATTGTCTGCTTGCCTTGTCATTTTGATTATGGGATAGCTCCTGTATCATGTGCAAGGGGTACCCCGTTGGTGGTTCTCTATGATACACATGTACTTACTATGACAAGAACTTACAGGTGACTAAAGTTGAGTAGCATGAGGTGGCCCTCGTATTCAAGGGACATGAGATTGCCAACTTAAACTTTGTCAAGCATACACTCCATATTTTGTTCACTTTAACCTTAATCACTTCAAGATGCTTATGATATGGGCAATGAGAGCTGAAAGCTAACAAGTACCATAATTTTTGGAAGCTCTTTTTGAAACTTGAAATCCCTGCTTTCCTTTATGAAGGCCCTTTCTTCCACTATTATATTGAGTCTTCACCTTCTAACCTTAGGCATCAGTTAAGAGAGCATAGTTGCCATTCCTAGTTCTACGTGCATTGTCCCAAAACTTATTGATTGATGCATATTGTTGATATTACTTGTTCTTGTGCTATTTGTATCTAGTCACTATTATGAACTTTGAAGGTGTCCTATGCATCTATTTGCTACTCCATGAGGGGCAAGATGAATGCCACTATGCTATGTTTTTTGTATGTGAAACAAACAAACGTTTTTGAATGCATGTTATTCATGATCTTTGTTTGTAACCGTTCATGTTGCATGCATAGTTACTTCGTCTTACTGTTAGAGTTCTTTGATCCCAACTTTCAATACCTGCAAATGGTTTGATCTTGATTTTGATGGTGCATGTCACCTAAAAAATTATTCTTTTTATCACTTACCTACTCAAGGACGAGCAGGAGTTAAGATTGGGGATGCTCGATATGTCGGAAACGTATCTATAATTTTTGACGTTCCATGCTTGTTTAGTATCTACTTTGCTTTGCTTTGTCTACACTTTGAGGTGTTTTTATATGTTTTCTGGTACTAACCTATTAACAAGATGACATAGTGCTAGTTGCCTATTTTCTTCTGTTTTTGGTTCCAGAAAGGAAGAAAATAAATATTCTTGAAATTGGACGGGACAAAAGCCAAAGTCAATATTTTACCGTGGGGAACACGAAGCCAGAGTACGAGATGGAGGAGAGCCACCAGCGAGCCACATTCCTGGCCGCACGGCAGGGCCCAGCCCACGCCTAGGGGGTGCGGCCGCCCTGGCTGCCCCCTGCCTCGCCTCTTCGCCTATAAAGACCCCTCGATACAGAAACCCTAAGAACCCGATCAATATTGCACAAAACCGTTTGTATCTGCCGCCAACATCGTCCCTAGATCTGCGGGGATCTGAAGCTCTTCTCGACACCTTGCTGGAGGGGAGATCATCCCGGAGGCCTTCTTCATCATGCTAGCCTCCGGTATGAAGTGTGAGTAGTTCCAGCTTCGACTACGGGTCCATGTAGTAGCTAGATGGTTGTATCCCCTCCTTTTTGCTGCCATGTTTAGATCTTGTGAGCTCCATTCATGATTAAGATAATCTATTTGTAATCATGCATGTTGTGTTTACGAGGATCAGATGGATATTGAGATTACTATGTCAGATTCATTACTGGTTTTATCTTATTGATTCTATCATGTCTGTGTTTCTTGTGATCTTGCATGATCTCCGTTTCTAGTAGCTATCTTGGCCAAGTAGATGCTAGTAACTCCAAGAGGAGGTATTTATGCTCGATAGTGGGTTCATGCCTCCATTTAATCTAAGGGAAGTGACAGAAATCTCTAAGGTTGTAGATGTGTTGTTGCCACTAGGGAGAAAACAACGGTCTCTTGTTCATGGAACAAGTGGATTGTTTACCTTACACACTTTACTTAAAGAAGTTATCTGTTGCTTGCAACTTAATACTGGAGGGGGTTCGGATGATAACCTGAAGGTGGATTACTACGCATAGATGCAGTTGGATGGCGGTCTATGTATCTTGTTGTATTTCCCAATCGAATCTCATAGGATCATGAATGTTTAGTATTGCATTGTTATGCCTTGTTCAGTCCTGTCAATTGACCTGCTGTAATTTGTTTACCCAGCATGCCATGTTTGTTTATCTTAAGGAGAACACCTCTAGTGAACTATGGACCCCGGTCCAATCTTTACCATTGATACATCTTCCACTATTACTGTTTACTTTCTTCAAACCACTATTACTTTCCACACCATACAGTTAACCATTTGTTTTCAGCAAACCGGTGAGATTGACAACCTCACTGTTCGTTGGGGCGAAGTATTGAATTTTCCTTCCTCCTACTGGTTCGATAACCTTGGTTTCCTTCCTCCGACTGGTTCGATAACCTTGGTTTCTTACTAAGGGGAAACTTTCTGCTGTGCTCATCATACCTTCCTCTTGGGGTCTCCCAACGAAGCTTCCACGCACCATCAATCTTGCATGGTCTCCATTTCTAGTAGCTATCTTGCCCAAGTAAATGCTAGTGACTCCAAGAGGGAGTACTTTTTCTCGATAGTGGGTTCATGCCTCTATTTAATCTGGTGAAGTGACAAAAATCTCCAAAGGTTGTATATGTATTGTTGCTACTAGGAAGAAAACAACGATCTCTTGTTCATGGAACAAGTGTATTGTTTATTTTACACACCTTGCTTAAAGAAGTTATCCGTGCTTGCAACTTAATACTGGAGGGGGTTCAGATGATAACCTGAAAGTGGATTGCTATTCATAGATGCAGTTGGATGGCGGTCTATGTATATTGTTGTAATGCCCAATCAAATCTCATAGGATCATGAATGTCTAGTATTGCATTGTTATGCCTTGCTCTGTCCTGTCAATTGCCTCGCTGTAATTTGTTTACCCAGCATGTTATGTTATTTATCTTAACGAGAACACCTCTAGTGAACTATGGAACCTCGGTCCAATCTTTACCATTGATACATCTTCCACTGTTATGAAGTGATACGGGTAGGATACACTAGTGCAAATCAAAAAAAATATACCGCGTATACCAGGATTACTGTTGTCATAGATCATGGGATTACCACTAGACGCGCAGTTGCAGAATTGATGAAGCGCGTCGAGGAAGTGCAGACGTTCCATGTCTCCTCCTTGTCCTCGTCCCACGAGAAGCTCCCCTTGCGCGGCTCGTCCAAGCGCTACAGATGCAGTGCCTCCGAGGTATCCACACGTACAGGGTGGAAGCGTCAGACGCCGGACTGCTAGGTCCGTGCGCGCGACACAGGCGTGAGGAGTGGCGGCTAGGTGGAATGATCTCAGGTCTGAGGTCTAACCCTGGTCAGCTCGCCCCAACCTCTCTTATATAGGCGTCCCTAGTGGGCTTCTACATTAGCAGCCCATTAGTAGCCTAAGCGTGGTCTAATTCGGATCCAATCCGCATTAGGCTTCCATCCCCTTAAGTGTGTGACCCTATAGGTTCATATGCGTATAGACATGACACGAATACACTTATTCTGTCAATAGTTGGTAGCGGTCTCTAGCAAGACGTGCCAACTCCGAAACGCATACAAAGATCATATCGGACAAACCATCACAAGGTTTAGTACATGTCTTTCCTTTTGCCTCACGATATTTGGTCTAGCTCCAAGCTGACCTCCCTTTCTCGATACCGTGATTCGAAATCCCTTTACTAGGTTAACTCTTAACCATATGTAGCACGGCCATGCATTTCTGGATCCGATCACTCGAGGGGCCCAGAGATATCTCTCTCAAGTAGAGAGGGGCAAATCCCATCTTGATTGACCATGTCTTGCAGCATGATTCAGGGAAAACCTGAAAGCTACCTTTATAACTACCCTGTTACAGTGCAGCGTTTGATAGCCCCAAAGTAGGTCGATCGACATCTCAAGTACATGCGACAATCTCAGGTCTAAGGACAAAACGTACACGACGTGTAGAGAGAGAGCTGCAACTAATTGCCAGTCTCAGGTTGGGTCAGTCCAACCCCATGTTCATAACATGTGTCCACATCATTGGTTTGACATCTCCATGTCTATGACTTGCGAAACATAGTCATCAACCAATCAGTGTGCTAGTCTAATATTCACATGTGTCCTCACATGAACTCCGACTAGAGACAACTATTAAATAACCATACAAGTAAAGAGTTTTGACAAACAATTCACATAATTGCCAATCAATACAAGTTGCCTGATATGGATATTCAAGGAACATTACAATAACTCATGGATACATATGAAATATAATCATCTCTATGATTGCCTCTTGGGCATATTTCCTTCAGTCTCCCACTTGCACTAGAGTCAATCTAAAATGTATCTAATACCAATTGCTCTTGTGTGCTCTTCATGCACGGTATGCGGGTGAGGCTTAGTCAAGGGATCAGCAACATTTGAGTCCGTATGTATTTTGCATATCATGACACTACCATCCTCAACTAACTCTCGAATCTAATGGTAACGCATGCGAATATGGTTGTTCTTCTGGTGCTCTCTAGGTTCCTTGGCCTGTGCAATAGCACCATTGTTGTCACAATAAACGTCCAAGGGATTGCACGCGCCCTGAACCACACCGAGAGCGATCAGGAAATTCCTAATCCAAACAGCTTCCTTTACTGCCTCCGAGGCAGAAATATATTCAGCTTCTATTGAAGAGGAGGTCACCGTATCTTTCTTGGAACTTTTCCAGCTCACAACACCACCATTCAAGACAAACACATAACCTGATTGCGATTTCGAATCATCAGAGTCGTTAAGGTAACTCGCATCTTTGTAACCCTTTACACTGAGTTCATCCTCACCTCCATAAAATAGGAACACATCCTTAGTTCTTTTCAAGTACTTAAGGATGTTCTTTACCACTGTCCACTAACCTTCACCTGGATCAGCCTGGCATCTTCTCGTAACACTTAGAGCATAGGAAACATCTGGGCGAGTACATATCATTGCATACATGATGGATCCAATAGCTGAAGCATATGGAACTCTGCTCATGCGCTCACGCTCATCAGTAGTCGAAGGACACTGAGTCTTGCTGAGTTTAATGCCGTGAGACATGGGCAAGAACCCCTTCTTCGACTCTACCATGCTGAACCATTTCAACACTTTGTCAATGTATGTACTCTAGCTTAATCCAATTAGCCTCCTTGATCTATCTCTATAGATCTTGATGCCCAGAATATATGCCGCTTCTCCCACGTCCTTCATCGAAAAACTATTTTTCAATGAGGTCTTAACAGACTCGAGCATAGGAATGTCATTTCCAATCAGCAATATGTCATCTACATATAAGATTAGAAATACCAGCGCTCTCCCACTTTCCTTCTTGTAAACACAAGGTTCTTGTTCGTTTTTGATGAAGCCAAACTCCTTTACAACTTCATCAAATCGAATATTCCAACTCCGAGATGCTTGCTTTAGCCCATAAATGGACTTCAGAAGTTTGCATACCTTTCCAGCATTGTTTGGATCAACAAAACCTTCGGTCTGCATAATATACACGTCCTCAGTTAGGATTCCATTTAGGAAAGCCGTCTTGACATCCATCTGCCATATTTTATAGTCGAAATGTGCAGCAATGGCTAGAATTATCTGTATAGATTTAAGCATCGCTACGGGCAAGAAAGTCTCATTGTAGTCAACTACTTGAACTTGTCGAAAACCTTTTGCAACAAGTCGAGCTTTATGGATGTGAAAATTTCCATCCATATCAATCTTCTTCTTATAGATCCATTTGGACTCGATGGCTTTAAAACCATCAGGCAGGTCAACCAAGTTCCAAACTTGATTGTCTTCCATGGACTCTATCTCGGGTCTCATGGCGATCAGCCATTTCTCAGAGTCTGGGTCCACCATCGCTTCTGCATAGGTCGCAGGCTCATCATTGTGTAACAATAATAATTATCGCGCTTCGTGGAGCCTCGCTGACCTTCGTGGTTGTGGTGCTTATGTTGCCACGGGTTCCTCAACTTGTTCTGCTACAATAGCATCACTCGTAGAAGCATCCCCAACTGGATCATCCTGAACTTCTTCAAGTCGCACCGACCTTCCACTTGTTCCCTTTGTGAGAAACTCTTTCTCTAGGAAAACACCGCTACCAGCGACAAACACTTTGCCCTCCTCTCGGTTGTAGAAGTAATACCCTAAGGTTTCCCTCGGATATCCCACGAAAATGCATTTATCCGATTTGGGTGTTAGCTTGTTCGACTGAAGTCGCTTGAAATGCATCACAACCCCAAATATTTAGAAAAGACAAATTGGGATTCTTTCCAGTCCACATCTCATATGGTGTCTTAACTACGGATTTAGATGGTACCCTATTAAGTGTGAAAGCTGCCGTTTCTAGAGCGTAACCCCAAAATGACAATGGTAAATCCGACTCGCTCATCATAGATCGAACCATGTCCAACAAAGTTCGATTATGCCGTTTGGAGACCCCGTTTCTTTGTGGCGTTCCGGGCGGCGTAAGTTGTGGAACAATTCCGCAACTCTTAAGATGATCGCTAAATTCGTGACTCAAATATTCACCTCCACGATCAGATCGCAAGGCCTTTATTTTATTTCCACGTTGATTCTCTACTTCACTCTGAAACTCCTTGAACTTTTCAAAAGTTTCAGACTTATGCCTCATCAAGTAGACATAACCATGTCTACTGAAATCATCAGTGAAAGTAATGAAGTAGTGATATCCTCCTCTGGCTGTCGTGCTCATTGGCCCACATACATCAGTATGTATGAGCTCCAACAAGTCTGTCGCTCTCTCAGGTAAACCCGAAAAAGGTGACTTGGTCATCTTTCCAAGTAAACAAGCCTGACATGTCTCGTATGATTCAAAATCAAACGAAGTTAGAAGACCATCACCATGGAGCTTCTTCATGCGCTTTTCACTTCTATGCCCCAAACGACAATGCCACAAATAGGTAGGACTCAAATCATTAGGACGAAGCCTTTTAGCACTAACATTGTAAACAGATGCATCATCAAGATTTAAAATAAATAACCCATTCACAATGGGAGCATTAGCCATAAACATAGCATTCTTAGAGATTACACAACCATTGTTTGAACTCGCGAATGAATAACCATCCCTCATCAAACATGAAGGTGATAAAATGTTTCGACCCATACTTGGAATGTAATAAAAATTATTCAAATCCATAATAAATCCTGACAGAAGGTGAAGTTGCATGACTCCGACGAACAATGCAGCAACCCTTGCTTTATTTCCGACGCGAAAATCCACTTCGCCTTTCTGCACTTCTCTAGTCCTTATTAGCCCCTGCATCGAATTGCAAATATGAGCAACCGATTCGGTATCAAATACCCAAGATTTAACATAGGAATCAGCGAGAAGAATGTCCACAACATTTACAACAAGCGTACCTGAGTGGAAAGTAATCTTACTTCCACTCTTCTTCAAAGAAGCCTGGTACTTGCTGCAGTTTCTCTTCCAGTGGCCATGTTCATGACAAAAGAAGCACTCAGTGTCTTCTATAGGTCCAGACTTTTGCTTGGGTGCAGACTTAGGGATCGTATCCTTAGCCTTGCCCTTCTTCTTCCAAGAGGTACCCTTTTTCTTGAAGCTAGGATTGTTCTACACAGCCATCACATGGCTATGCCCTGCACACTTCTTCATGTCACTTTCTGCTGTTTTAAGCATCCCACATAATTCATTAAGGCCCTTCTCCACCACATGCATATGGTAGTTCGAAATGAACTGCCCATAGCTGGATGGAAGAGACGCCAAAATGAAGTTAGTGGCCAACTCTTGGCCTAGTGGAAAACCAAGATTTTCCAAAATATGAGTGTAACCAACCATTTTGATCACATGGGGGCCTACAGCTGCTCTCTCTGCCAGCTTGCATTCGACAAAGGACTTGGCAACATTCTACCTCTCAGTCCTTGCCTGATCTTGGAACATGTCCTTAAGCGTGACGATCATATCGTACGCTTCCTGATCCTCAAACTTCTTTTGGAGTTCAGGTTCCATGCATGCAAGCATAAGACATCTAACCTCAAGAGAATCATCACATGCTCTCTTGTAGGCATTCTTGAGGGAAGCAGATGCATTATCAGCAGGTTCATCGGGGATTGGGGTATCTAGAACCGTTTCCTTTTTATCAAACCTGAGAACGATTCTCAGGTTACAGACCCAGTCCGAATAGTTTGTTCCATTTAGTTTATCTTGGTCAAGAATCGAACGCAAAGAGAAAGGTGATGTAGTGTTTGGTGCCATTGATCTAGAACAGAAAACATGCAAAATACTAAGCCATGTAACCATGAAAGAGTAAAACATATTAAACAATTTAATAGCATATACTCCCACTTAAATCAATATCCCTCTATTGATACTAAGTGATTCAAGATCCACAATTAACAAGTTGAGCAGTGAGCTTTAGCATCACTGCTAGAAGACAATGTAAATTGGTAAGCAACACTTGCTAATCATATCCCATATGACTCTTGTTGTTGAGTGACATGTCTATGTCAAAACTAGGCGCCCAACCTTTATGCCCCAAGGTCCTTAACTGTTAAGATGACCTTGTCAAGCTCACCAACCCTTATGCGTGTAGGTATCCGATACAAACCCATCCAGCCAAGGAAAACCGTGGCACCCTAATTTCATAGGCCCACCAACGATTGTACAGGGCATAGGATGGTGCAAGGTTTGGTTGGGAGGGCATGGTTTAACTTAAACTTTGTGAGGGATCGTTCTACTTCTATCATCTAAGCATGCATAGTAGTAAAACGCATAAGAATAACATTCACATAGATGTGACATAGTATGGCCCATTTTCTCATGGTGATCTCCATCACCATAGAACCTGTCCACCATGATGATCTCCATCTTCATGTTACATGTGAGCCATCCTCCAAGTGATGAGTCCTCCAAGAACTAATACAAGCTATTACTCCTAACAGCTAGTATTCAAAATTGCATAGTATTGGGATCATCACAAGTTCGCACGCAGGCCATTACAATAAATGACAACACATATGGCTCCAGCCGTGTCGCCCTACTCACGACACGCAGGTCATGCAAAATTTCATACATGGATCACATACATATATGGGCCATACTGATCACATACATCCTACAAAAACAAGTTATGCATAGAATCTCATTCTACCAGATCATGTGACATCGTAGCACCTAGTTACCTTAACGAGATAGAAAAGGGGCTACGATTAAGGGGGGTCTAGGGGGTCTCCCCCTGCGGGGTTCGAAGGGGCAGCGCCCCTCGCGGTATCTTCACAATTTTATTTAAGGATTTTGATCGGCATATCAAATTTACCATAAACCGACTCCTATCCCGATTCAATCAAACTCCTTTGATCACGGTACATCGGTTTTAGATCTAGGTTCCGATTCGATCAATCATGTTGATCTTCGCGTGATTCAACAGGATTTATGTGTCACTGTCTACCCCGATGGCGGAAACTGACCGGTAGGGGTAAGCCGTTCGACAACCTCAGAATTACAATCACAGAAAGCAAGATCATAGATCAATCTTGAACCACCGCCATATAAATGATCACATCATTCATATCAATCTGCATATCACCATATGCAAACATCCCGAACCTATAACTGAACAGCATCGGCTCTGATACCACTGAAGGGATACGCGTAGGCTACACTAGCACAAATCAAAAAAATTCTACCGCGTATACCAGGATTACTGTTGTCATAGATCACGGGATTACCACTAGACGCGCAATTGCGGAATTAATGAAGCGCGTCGAGGCAGTGCAGACGTTCCACGTCTCCTCCTTGTCCTTGTCCCACGAGAAGCTCCCCTTGCGCGGCTCGTCCAAGCGCTACAGATGCAGCGCCTCCGAGGTATCCACACGTACAGGGTGGAAGCGTTAGACGCCGGACTGCTAGGTCCACGCGAGCGACACAGGCGTGAGGAGTGGCGGCTGGGTGGAATGATCTCCGGTCTGAGGTCTAACCCTGATAAGCTCGCCCCACCCTCTCTTATATAGGCGTCCCTAGTGGGCTTCTACATTAGCAGCCCATTAGTAGCCTAAGCTTGGTCTAATTCGGATCCAATCCTCATTAGGCTTTCAGCCCCTTAAGTGTGTGACCCTATAGGTTCATATGCGTATAGACATGACACGAATACACTTATTCTGTCAATAGGTTGTAGAGGCCTCTATCAAGACGTGCCAACTCCTAAATGCATACAAAGATCATATCGGACGAACCATCACAAGGTTTAGTACATGTCTTTCCTTTTGCCTCACGATATTTGGTCTAGCTCCAAGATGACCTCCCTTTCTCGATACCTTGATTCGGAATCCCTTTACTAGGTTAACTCTTAACCATATGTAGCACGTCCATGCATTTCTGGATCCAATCACTCGAGGTTCCCAGTGTTGGGGATATGCTATATGGGTATCCTCATAGCATGTCACTTATCCAGATAACCCGGGTGGCCCATAGTCGGTAACATGGCCTATGGCATGCTGGGCGGCCCAGTTAGATGGATCCAGAAGGGAGGCCCATGCCGGACAAAGGAAGGCTACGGTGGAGTCACCAACGTACCCGGAGCCTTGGAGTGCAAGATACACAAGACTAGTAATAGACGGTGTAGGACTCTCTGACCTGTCCGGCTAGGACTTTTCCCTGTAACCCTAGGACCTGGCGACTATATAAATCGGGCCTATGGG
This sequence comes from Avena sativa, assembly GCA_916181665.1. Taxonomy (NCBI): domain Eukaryota; kingdom Viridiplantae; phylum Streptophyta; class Magnoliopsida; order Poales; family Poaceae; genus Avena; species Avena sativa. The sequence continues at coordinate 40,113,356 of OV702279.1, read as the reverse complement.
AACCTTTAGGTCACAATGTCAGACAACTTAGTATCGATTCATACAACCTCGCACAGCGAACCTATCTCTGTAACTCGGCGTATTGCCATTATAGTGATTTATAGTAGGAGTAGGATTCCGCCACCGTTGTGGGATCTGAACCTGGGTAAGCTGTGTTACCTCGTACCCGTCAACCGTCCGCCTTACCCCACATCTCTAAACACGCACTATGAGGATCCCTCCATGGCGTACTCGTCTACAATACCACGACAGTTGGCGCCCACCGTGGGGCAAGAGGCGCTTCAGGCTCTTCAGCGGGCGAGCACCAAGATCTTCGTGGGAATCGGCGAAACCGAGCCATCGGTCGTGTTCTCTTCTCCCGCAACGTTCCGATCGTCCCTCCTGACGAGTTCTGGATCCCGGCGAAGACGAAACCTACGCAGTGTTCAATCGTTCCTATCGGAGACATCCACCTCTTCATCGGTGAAACCGACTCGGGCACTAGTTCCTTGGGAGTCGGAGAAGCATTAAGGCCCGCGCGGACCGCCTACGGGGAGGATACGTTCGTGGAAGGATCGATGTCGGATCTCTCTTTGGAGTTTGCTGGCAAAGATCGGAAAAATTCAAGGCCCACCCAAACCGCCCATGTGCAGGATATAAAGGTGGAAGATCACTGCAAATCTGTCGGCTTAGTTCGTGCGTCTGGATAGCAGAGATCCAAGTTCGTCGGCGTGGTTACCATCTTCGATCTGGCGCGCTGCGTTCAGAGAGAAGGCGAAAACCCCCGCGATTACCTGGCCAGGTGGCTCCGTATACGAGCCGACCTAGCCCACTACCCCGATGATAACGCTCTGTATCACTTCGTTGAAGTACTGGACCGTGGCACGCTTCTCTGACACTCTTTAAGACGGCAGCAGGCAACAGGACACCTTACCCTCAAAGAGATGGTGAGCACCGTCAACAGGTACGCGGCAGCTGACGCGACAGCCCAGATGGAGCTCGCGCTCAGAGACGGAGAACCTCCGGCTCAGCAGCCACCGCTGCCGCCTCCCGCCGCCATTGTCCTAGCAGCACCACCACCTCCAGTCATCGTCGAGCCCGTTGCACCTCCACCGCCCGTCATCGAGGAAGTTCTAGCACCCTCCGACTTTGTCATTGACGCGCTTTATGCTGATTTCAGTGCAGATTCAGAGGAGATAGACTTCAGTCCAGAAGAGCTAGCTTCCGCTATGCAGGAGATGGAGGAGGAGTACTCGCGCGACGAGCAGGCCAACAACGCCGTCGCATCCCGAGGGGTGTTCGTCACCATTGGGACGGCGATGGATGAAGATCAACCCGGACGAGCTCCGCCTACGGCGCTGGAAAGGGGGAAGGGGCCACTTATTGCTACTGACAATGATCGCGCAAAAGTCATGCCTCCTCCGCCCAACCCAGCGCAGCAGCCGCAGGAACTCGGCACCAGCCTGAGCAACAATAATACCGCAAACTTGCCGCCTCCAGCATCTACGTCTGTAGCAGCCCAAGTTACTCCAGCTGATAGAGTGATGTACGACAATCTCCTCGTCGAGCCACTGACCGTTGCTCATATCCGGAATGTGACCCAGCTTGACGAGAAGCGCCAGCAGCTGCTGGAAGAGGCGCAGGCCATCGCGGAGCAAGGCGCTAAACTAGATCGAGATCTGGTCAACGCGCAGAAGTCCATAGAGAAAGCTAGAGCAATGGAGGCTGAGTACAAGACTTTACTGCAGCAGCAGAAGGCTAAGAAAGCTCCAGCTCGCGTCATCAACGGTCCTGGTGTACGGCGCAACTTAGGATGGGCTCCCTCGAAGCCGGCACAGGCCAAGCCATACATTGACAGTGAAGGCAAGCAGGTGATGCCCACCCCACTCCTTAACCTCGTCGTCGCCAAGACCCTTCTGGAGCAGGATAGATCACCCGAGGCAGTGGAACAGGTCTATGACCTAGTGGCCAAGGCGGTGAAGCAGCAGGAAAAGGCCACCTCTCAAAGGCTTGAGTCTGACCTAGCGCTCTACCAATCTAGCCAGTACAAGCCGCCACGGAACAGATCTCCTCTTGATGTCGGGTCCTAGACGGGTTCATCAGAACGAAGACGGAGGGATGTGCGCAACAGGAAGGATGATATCCCCATATCCTCCGACCACGGAGAAAAGGCCCAACCTTGTCGCCCATCGCCACCGCCCCGCCCCCCCCCCCCCCCCCGACATCGCGAAGATTACAAGAGTCAACATCGTGCGGATATGCCCCCACCAAAGCAGTGCGGCATCGTCATTCGCGGCAACACGGAGCAGACGTGTCATGACGGAAAGCGCAACCAAGGACAGAAGAGCAGGTCACGCCATGACCCTCCGCGTCCGACAAGCAACCGTGACAGGCGTGAGGCGTCGTAGGAGGGTAACAGCAAAAAGGCTAACCCACCGCCACCTCCGCCTCTGTCACCACCAAGCAGTCACCATGGCGGAGGAGGCCCGCGTCGTTCACATAGCCCATTCCCTGTTGACAAGAAGAAGAACCCGGAGCCGTACGATGCACGTTCGCAGATCGATAAGATCCACGAGGCCCGGGAAGGACCATACCTAGGACCACGTTGCTTTGGACCTGCAATACGGTCCGCAACTTACCCCAAAGGTTTCCGGATTAACAAGACCATCAAGCCCTATGACGGCACCGCCAAGCCAACCACATGGTTGCAGGACTACGGCAACACGGTGGAGATTGCCGGAGGCAACCCCAACGTCGCCATCAAGTACCTCCCATTAATGTTGGTAGGCACGGCCCGTCAATGGATCGATGACTTGCCAGAGAAATCCATCTACAACTGGCTGGACATGCAAGAAGCGTTCACCAAGAACTTTGAGGGTACATACAAGCGTCCCTGCACTGTGGGCGATCTACAGCGGTGCGTGCAAGAGAAAGACGAGACATCTCGCGCCTACCTCTCTCGCTGGCTGGACATGAAGAATTCCTGCGCAGGAGTGCATGCTCAGACAGCCATGGCCGCCTTCATCGACGGGTTGGAAAGAGGTACGTTGCTTTGACATAAGCTAAAGCGCTTGCAGGACAATCACTAGCTTGACTTGAACCAGATGATTCAGTTAGCCAGTGAGTTCGCAGCTGCTGACGACGATGCTCGCAGCTCATTGCCAGCAACAGCTGTTCCAACTCAAGCTCGGAGGAACAGCAGTACAAAGCGGAAAACCGCTCCAGAAGAAAAGCAATCTAGCGACATGGTCGCTATGACTTTTGCAGGACGAGGTGATGGCGGACAACGTGGCCGAGGAAGGGGAGCTGGCCGTGGGCAGCAGCGAGGCAGTGAAACAACCTCAGCGCCGCTCTGTGTTTCCCAAACTTACGAGGAGTACCACGATATGTCGTGCCTCGTACACCTCGACGCCAACGGCAAGGCCACCCATACCAATCGACACTGCAAGTTTGTCAACAACCTCAAGGAAGACTCGGAGTCCGGCTACAAGCGAAAGTCGGAAGAACAGACCGCGAGGCAAGGGCAAGGGGAAGAAGAAGGAGGAGAAGTCCAAGGATTCGAGTGACATGGACGAAGAAGTTGACCCCAAGCACACCGCCAAGAGCGACGACAAGGGCAAGAACCCCTTCACAAAGAAGGCTCCAGTCTACCACACTTTACTTGGCACCCCCACCCTCCGACAAGAGAAGACCTCTCTGAGGATACTGATGGCCACTCTCCCCCCAGTTCCCCAGTACATGCGCTAGTCGGAGGTTCCAATAACTTGAGACAGGAAGAACCACCCAGACCTTGTACCTACGGAGAACCAGTACACCATGGTCATCAACCCCTTGATTGACGGCGTGGAGTTCACCAAGTGCATGGTGGATAGTGGAAGCAGCATCAACATCATGTACCTGGATACACTGCAGAAGATGAACTTGACGGAGGCAAACCTAAGGCGGACCAACACCATCTTCCATGGCGTAGTTCCTGGTCGGGAGGCTCGGTCCATTGGGTGCATTACACTTCAGGTCGCCTTTGGAGATATTAACAATTACCGCCAAGAGCGCATGACCTTCGAGGTGGTCCCCTTCAAGAGCGTGTACCACGTCATATTCGGTCGCGACATATTCCACACGTTCATGGCCAAGCCATGCTTCGTCTACAACAAACTCAAGATACCCGGACCAAACAGTGTCATCACCGTATCCGGAAGCTTTACCAAGGCAAGGCACTACGAGATCAATGAAGTAGCCGTTGCAGAAGTTGTCCTCTACAGCGAAGAATTCAAAGAGATCCAAAGCAAGGTCAATGACTCAAAAATGCCCGCGTCGAAGAAGCAGATCTCTGACTCCGCTCCTGCGTTCAAGGCCGCCATCGAGACCAAGCCGGTGGAACTTGTGGTAGGCGATGCCTCCAAGGTCACCACCATTGGGACGAACCTGGATCCCAAATAGGAAAGCGCGCTCGTCGAGTTCCTCCATGAGAATAGGGACATCTTTGCCTGGCAACCTACCGACATGAAAGGTGTACCTAGGGAACTTGCCGAGCACAGCTTAAAAATTGACCCAAAATGTAAACCAGTGAAACAACCTCTACGACGCTTTGGAGATGAGAAGAGACGCACCATTGGCAAAGATATAGCTAGGTTGCTTAAAGCTAGATTTATCCGAGAAGTCCTTCACACCCATTGGGTGGCCAACCCTGTACTTGTCCCCAAAAAGGGAACCAATGAATTAAGAATGTGCTTTGATTACACCGGCTTGAACAAAGCATGTCCCAAAGATCCGTTTGCTTTGCCTCGCATTGACCAAGTCATTGACTCGACGGCTGGCTCGGAACTTTTGTGTTTTCTCGATGCATACTCAGGATACCACCAGATCAAAATGAGTAAGTCGGACCAATTGGCCACTTCGTTCACTACCACATACGACACGTTTTGCTATGTCACGATGCCCTTCGGGCTGAAAAATGCAGGTGCTACGTACCAGCGGACAATGCAACGTTGCCTCCACGACCAAATTGGTCGGAACGTCATGCCTATGTGGACGATATCTTGGTGATGTATAAAAAGTCAAATGACTTAATCTCCGACTTAAAAGAAACCTTTGATAATCTCCGGAAATACAACATGATGCTTAACCCTAAGAAGTGCGTCTTCGGGGTTCCAGCCGGCAAATTGTTGGCTTCATCGTTTCCTAGTGTGGAATTGAGGTTAACCCAGAGAAAATCAAGGCCATCTTAAACATATACCGTCCGACATGCCTAAAGGACATTCAACGGTTAACAGGTTGTGTTGCAGCAGTTAGTCGGTTCGTTAGCCGACTTGGAGAGAAGGCTCTGTTGCTGTACAAGTTGCTGAAGAAGGCGGACAAATTCACGTGGACGGACGAAGCACATGCAGCATTGAAGCAGCTCAAGGAGATTCTTTCCTCAGCGCCCATCCTTGCAGCACCCGAACCTGGAGAGCCCCTGTTAATCTACATGTCGTCAACCAACCGGGTAATCAGCATCGTCGTCGTGGTAGAGCGGAAGGAACCAGGCTATGAGCACAGAGTTCAATGACCAGTTTACTATGTGAGCAAGGTCTTGACGGAGTCGAAGCAGCATTACCCGCACTACCAGAAGATATCTTATGGAGTATTCTTTGCTTCTCGGAAGCTGAGGCATTACTTTAGGAGCACCCAATCACAGTGGTGAGCAAGACTCCACTGTCTGACATCATCAATAACAGCGACGCTACATGAAGGGTCGCGAAGTGGGGCATTGAACTTGCCGCCTTCGAGATCACCTACAAGAGACGCGACGCTATCAAGTCACAAGCCTTGGCGGATTTTGTTGCAGATTGGACGGAAATGCCAGATGCTACTCCGTTGCCAGAGCCAGAGTACTAGGTGATGCACTTTGAAGTATCAAAGCTACTCAACGGCTCGGGGGCTGGTGTATTTCTACAGTCACCAACAGGAGACAAGCTACACTACGTTCTCTAGATCCACTTCGAGGCTATAAACAACATGGCGGAGTATGAAGCACTCATTCACGGACTGCGTGTAGCCAAGGATATTGGCATCAAGCGCATAGTTTGCTGTGGAGATTCCGAATTGGTTTCCTAGTAGGTGGCTGGCACTTGGAATGCATGGAACCCTATGATGGCGGCATATCGAGACGAAGTGGACGAGATAGCCAAGAGCTTCTTGGGCTACGAAGTCAAGTATGTACCTAGGGAACAAAACAAGGCGGCTGATCTGCTGTCTAAGCTTGGATCAGGGCGCAAACGAATTCCACCAGGAGTCTTCCTAGAGCACCTACGCACACCATCTGTGAAGGGAGCCGACATCGACAACCCAGATCAAGCTGACTCTTTCTTCAACATGGTGACTAAGGTCCCTCCGTCTTGGACAAAACCGTTCTCAAACACGAAACTTTTCCCGATGACAAAGTCGAAAGACGGCAAATAGTACGACGAGCAAAGGGTTATACCATAATCAATGGGCAACTCTACAAAAGGAGCACTACTAGTGTATACCTAAAGTGTGTTTCCCAGCTAGAAGGTATGGAAATCCTACGCGAAATCCATCTCGGAGATTACGGGCATCACGTCGCTCCTCGATCATTGGTCGCGAAAGCCTTCCGGCAAGGATTCTATTGGCTGACCACGAAGGCGGACACCGACAAGCTGGTTGAGACATGCATGGGATGCCAGTATTATGCCCGACAACCACATGTTCCTGCTGAAGAACTGCAAAAAATACCAATAACTTGGCCGTTTGCAGTCTGGGGGCTAGACATGGTGGGATCGTTACAAACGGCACCCTGTGGGTTTACGCATCTGCTCGTAGCAGTTGATAAGTTCACTAAATGGATAGAAGCTAAACCCATTAGAAATCTTGATGGGGCAACTGCCCTCAGGTTTGTCCGGGATCTAGTGGTGAGATTTGGTCTCCCACATAGCATTATCACCGACAATGGCAGCAACTTGTCACTCGGAGAAGTGGAGGCTTATTGCTAGGAGAAAGGCATCCGACTTGAACTTGCATCTGTGGCACACCCATAATCCAATGGTCAGGTTGAGTGAGCCAATGGATTAATTCTGCAGGGAATATAGCCACGTCTTGGGCACCGCTACATAGAGCAGCTGGAACCTGGGTGGAAGAATTGCCATCTGTGCTGTGAAGTTTACGAACTACACCCAACAGATCCACCGGCTACACCCCTTACTTCATGCTATATGGAGCAGAAGCCATCTTGCCTTCCGACATACTCCACGATGCACCAAGAGTTGCCGCCTACGACGAAGATGCCGCTGAAGAATCCAGACGCCTAGATGTGGACCTTCTCGAGGAGGAGCATGTTTTGGCATGCCAAATGTCGTGGGAATGACCACGACAGATGCTGCAATCTGCAGCGAGTAGTAGAACATGGGGCAAGGGCGGCCAGCCATCTGCGGTGCGAGATGAGGGCGGAGAAACAAGGATTTACCCAGGTTCGGCCCCGGAGGGTAAAGACCTACTCCTGCTAGATTGTATTATGGTGAGAGTACAATGGGGCGAGCACGAAGACTAGGCGGCGAGTCGCTTGGGTGTATGATGGAACGTATCCCCTATGCGTCCCCTAGGGAGGTTTATATAGGCTCACCTCGCTACGGTTTACAGATTATAACCGAATTGGTTAAGGATTCAGAGGTTCTATGACCTAGTCCGACTGGGCCTAGCTATGCTTCTGGGCCTTCAGCTTCCATTCGCCTGAGTCCACGCCAAGTCTTGATCCAGTCACCGCCCTGCAGGCCCACTCGCTGACGGCTTGGGCCAGCGGGAAACATCCTGCTGGGTATACCCCGGTAGGCATATCCCCATCAGTAGTCCCCGAGGTCGTCGTTGATTTGTCGCAGGTGTTTGCTGGTAGTCGGAGTAAGCGGGTCCAATGCGGACACCTAGTCGAATCGGCGGCAGACTCCTGAACAAAGGAAAGAGCTAGTCATTTTGGTCGCAATAACGGCGACCAATCGTGTCGCAGCTCGGCAAACGGGTCGGCGAATACTTAGTCGTTGTTATAGCGATCGGGTCGGCGAGTACTCATTTGTTGTTATAGCGATCAGGTCAGCGAATCGTCGAGTCACCGGGAGCAACAAATCGAGTAGATGAAGTTGGACCGTCAATTGTGGTCAAACTAGCCGTTGGGTAACCCCAACGGTAACTTCGGCGTAATCACCACGTAATAACGGCTCCCGGAAATGGCGGGTAACAACCGCTATATAAAAGGAGTGAGGGGCAACCAGGGAAACGCTTCTTCCACTTCCTCCGATCTAGCATATCTCCGTCTCCCCATTCCTCGCAGCGATCGGAACACTCCCGAGAGCCCCGACCTCCGCGAACTCCCATCCGATGGCCCCCTCCACCGAGCCATGGGGCAGATCCAAATGTACTAAAGCGCTGCTAGAATCTTTCGAGGAGGCAGGGATCCTCCGCGCCGGTAGATGGCGCATCCCTGCGGCCGGAGAAGTGATTCCGGATCCGCGCGAGGGGGAGTTCATCTGCTTCACCAGCAACCTAGAGCGGGGGCTGGGCTTCCCAACTTCCCTCTTCTTCCGGAGTTTCTGCGCCTACTACGGAATCCAACCATCGTATCTAGGTCCGCATAGTATCGAGAAGCTCGCCATTTTCGTGGCGTTCTGCGAGTGCTATCTGGGCTGCAGGCCCTATTTTCCCCTGTGGCAAGACTTGTTCCACGGGAGAATCAGCCGCGAGGAGACAGGTGACCCGATGCTAGCCACGGGTGGCCTGACGTTCCAGCTGAAGTCGAAGGCTTCGTTCTTCGATCTGATGCTACCCGCCAAGGCAGCGAATGAGTGGAATAAGTTTTGGTTCTACGTCACCGAGTCGACTCCAGGAGATGAAGTGGCGCTTCCAAGATACTCCGCCGACCGACCCGAGCTGCGTCGGCTCCAGGTCGCCAAACTCCCGCTGGATCAGCGGATGGTTGTTGACGAAATGTTGCAAACCATCCACGGCCTGAAGAAGAAAGGCCTCTAGACCATCAACCTCTACAACTGCTAGCTCGGGCGGCGGCTCGTGCCCCTGGCCAGCCGCGACCACTATATGTATGAGTATATGGGTAAGGACGACCCAACGAAGTCCTGCCTCGTTGACTGGAGACTCAACGATTATACGTAGGCCCTGAAGAAGATTACCCTGGCCGTGTACCTTGACGAAAAGGCTGGGGTCGCCCCTTATACTGCAAGGCGCCCAGCTCCAACGGTAAGCTATCATTCCGTTAAAACTCGCGGTCGCAGCTTGTGCATTCGCGGTCGTGCCAACTTTGTTTGTTCTTGTTGCAGTTGTTCCAAGTGGTGGAAGGGTGGCTTCCACCCGCAGATGACGAGAACTTGAGCTCGTACGTCCAGGACAGAAGCGAGTCATCGCCTGCCAAAGATAACGCCGAGAGCAATGGAGGCGACGATGACGACGACGAAGAAGACGAGCCCGTGGAGGTTGCTTCCCCCACGGTTCGCAAAACTCCCGGGCGGAAGCGAGTAATATCCTCGAGCCCCACGAAGATGACGATGACGAGCTTCCCGAACACACCTCACATCGCGAGGCCACGTCGTCAAAGAAGAAGAAGAAAGCCCCGCCGAAGAGGAAGGCGAAGCCAGCAAAGCCGATATCTCCGCCCTGATCTGCGAGGATCTCCGACGCCATCAGCTCGGCTGAGAACGCAGCGGCACGCGCGACCGAGGCAACAGGCGCTGCCGCCCCCAGGTACGAGGCGCCGCTGGCGTCATTACCACCGCCATTCGGCCCAGTCGTTAACTTGGGGGCTGCTCCAACCGCAGGGGCCTCGCCACCAAGGGGTGCTCCCACAGCTATTACCACAGAGGCTCCTGCCGCGGCTTCATCTTCGAAGAAGCCGTTAGTGTCTTGGGCACACAACGTGTTCGAGGCGGGCCTTACTCGGAGGTTAGGGCCCGAGCTGGAGAAGCCGGCCAGTATCCGCACCGGTCTACGGTTCCTGCCAGTCGTCAAGTGAGTGCTGCCCTGTCCCTTACTCATCTGCTTGTTCTGCGTTTTAATCAGACAGTCTTATTCACAAAACTGTTTTACATGACTGGTGTTAAAAAGATCGACCATCCTTCTGTGGCCAAGATTCCGCCAATCGCATCCGAGGTGTCGGCCGATCCCTCACGAAAAAGGAAAGCCGGCGAGGTCGATGCTCTCGCCGAAGGCATCAAGAGGATGAAGGAGGACGAAGTCGTCACGGTCTCTGATGATCAGGCGGTTGCTCCGAGCGATCCTCCGACTGCGGCGGAAGTGGCCTCGAAGACCAAGGAGGGTGTTGAGTCACAACATATGGTGACTGCAGACTCACCCGATGTGGCCGAGCCGACTCCGAGTGGCGCAGCGGCATCTGCAGCGACCTTCCCTCGCTTCATGGCGAAGGCGGCCACAGCGAGTGCCTCGGTGCTAGCGGGTCGGATGCCTGGGGTCGCCGAGGCGGAAGTTGAACAACGTCGCGGCCATACTCCGGACGTGCTTACGTCGGTGGATGCGTTGGAACTCCACGGCATGCTAGGCGCTGCCATCCAGGTATGTCTAGTCCCCGAGGATCGGGCCACTGAAATTCAGTGGTCGGATTCTTAATGTTTTTATATCATCCAGTCCCCGAGTGCTTGGTCGCTGAATCTCAGCGAGTGAGCGCTTAGGAATTTCATTGTCCGGTCCCCGAGTGCCTAGTCGCTGAATTTCAGCGGGTGGGCACTTAGGAATTTCATTGTCCAGTCCCCGAGTGCCTAGTCGCTGAATTTCAGCGGGTGGGCACTTAGAAATTTCATTGTTGTTGACGCTGCAGTTTGTGCGCAGGGCCTGCAGCACGAATCGGCCGAACGGCTTGCTGCGAAGTGTCGCTTGGAGAAGGAGCTCGTTGCCATCCAGGAGACGAAAAAGGAGCTTCAAGCGGTTGTGGCCGAGGTGAAGGAGGCCCACCGAGGCCTTGTCCCGGTGGGTGACTTGACGGCGGCTCAGTCCGCTTTGAGCGCGGCCGAAAAACGAGTCGCTGACCTGGAGCGTGAGCTTAAGGAGGAGAGGGCGGAAGCGAGCTCAGCGGAAGGGCGAGCGAAAGCTGTTGTTACTTCTTCCGCTGAAGAGCGGAAAGTGTCTGACGCGCTCGTTGCAGGGCTGCAGAACGACTTCTCTTCTCTTAAAAGCTTCATCACGGGCCTCTGCCGACCGCTAATTGGTAAACCTTCCTTCTTCTTTCCTCTACCTGCAATAAATGTATTGTGATGTCGTTGGTTTGCTCACTTCTTGCGTCTGTGCCACAGGTCGGATCACTGATAATGCGGAGGAAGCGCAGTCATACGACTCACGACAATGTGTGACCACCCTGGTCGACTCAGCCGCGTTGTCCGCGACTTGCCTTCGAGCGTATATTCAGGAGATATCGCCCACGGAGGTAATACCCAGCGACCTTGTCGAGGTATGGCGCTACCTGGAAAATGCTCTGTCAGTCGTCGAGTTCATGACGCGGTCGGCCTTCCGGCGCGGGGCGGCGACGGCGCTCAGCCTTGGGCTTGCCACTTCCCGGAGGATTTCGACCTCGACGATGTCGCGAGCGGCTACCCCTCGTCAACGGGCTCTGTGGAGATTGCCGAGGTGCTGAAGCTGATGGACCGGGCCGCGGTGTACCCCGATCGCGTTTGGGCGATGGGTGACCTCATCCCCTATTAGGAAATGATTGTCGCTCCCAATGATCCTGAACCGAAGCATCGGGACTTCAAGGTCGAGCAGCCGTTCCGTGCGACGATGGCGGGCGAGCTAACGACGTACCCGTCGAACTCGTACGTGCCCTTCATTCGCAGCCGCAGGGACGGTGGCGCGTCTGCATCAAAACCGACGGAGTAGAAGTGTTGTGCCCTTGGGCATTAGTACAAAATAACTATTTAACTTTCCTTGTATGTGGAACAACTTTGTGCTGCTATAAAGGAAACTCGTGTTATTTTGTCATTCATTTTGCGATTTTGGATTTTGATTGAGAGAGTCCCCGAGCGCGTCTGACCTTTTTATGGGGTTTACCTCGTTGTTATATGTTTCTTAACTTTTAATGAGTTGAGGTCGACTCGCCATGGCTCGGAGAGCCAGTCGCATGGCGACTCCCAGGGGTGCTCTTTACTTGACCGTTTTCCCGGGCGCGAACGAGGTCGGGTTGCCGAGTCCCCGAGCGTGGTACTTGGTGGTTCTAGTCCCAGCTCCAAGGTAGGTGAGGACTAAGCGCGTTGTTGTTAGAGCATCTCTCCTGCCTGATCCATAGGATAAGTCGCGTGGCGAGTCCTGGGCGCGCTCTCATACTTGGAATTTTTCCCTAGTCGCTCATATTTGGCTGGGTGTCAGTCCCCGAGCGTGGTACTTGGCCGTTCGAGTCGTTGCGCCAAGGATGCGAAGGACTTGGTCGCTGTGAGGAGCGAATGCAGTTGTCTTGGCTCGGTGAGCCAGTCGAGCTAGGCGACTCCAATGGGGCTCCGGGTTAGCGTTTTTCGTGGACGTTATGAGGCCTAGAGTTTCCCAGTGCCCTCGTACCGCACTACTTGGCCGTGTCGGTCGCTTTACCAGAGGTTGACTTCTGCGAATAGCGTAACGCTGTTATTACGAGTGCGAGTGGCACAAGACACGGAGAGTAGACATAATTTTCGGTAACCGATCTGTTTTATTTCATAGCAGGTGGAGAGTATGTGTATGGAGTTCTAGGAGTAGAACTTCCGTAGGAGGTTTACATTCCATGGCCGCTTCACGTCGAGTTTTCCGTCTCCTCGGACGTCAGTGACGTAGTAGGTGTCGTTGCCCAGGACTCGCCCGATGGTGAATGGTCCCTCCCAAGGGGGGGAGAGCTTGTGCATGCCCTTCTTGTACTGGATTAGGCACAGTACCAGGTCACCTTCCTGGAAAGTGCGAGTCCTTACTCGCCGGCTATGGTAGCGATGGAGCCCTTGCTGGTAGATGGCGGTGCGGGAGCAAGCTAGGTCGCGTGCCTCGTCGAGCTAGTCGACTCCATCTTGTCGTGCGAGTTCGTTTGTGGCCTCCGTATAGTTGACCACCCTTGGTGAATCGTGCTCAAGGTCGGTGGGCATGACTGCCTCGGCGCCGTACACCATGAAGAAGGGGGTGAATCCTGTCGACCTGTTGATGGAGGTGCGGATGCCCTAGATGACGGAGGGTAGCTCCTCGACCTAGCACCCGGTGGTGCGCTCAAGTGGGACTTGGAGCTGTGGCTTCAGGCCATGGAGGATGCTCTAATTGGCGCGTTCTGCCTGGCCATTGGACTCCGGGTGGGCGACTGAGGCGAGGTCGAGTCGAATGTGGTATTCCTCGCAGAACTCGGCCATGGCTCCTTTGGCAAAGTTGGTGCCTTTGTCCATGATGATGCTGTTTGGGAACCCGTAGCGATAGATGAGCTCGCGTAGGAACTTGGTGGCGGTCTTCCCGTCGCATTTGCGGACTGGCTTGGCCTCCACCCATTTTGTGAATTTGTCGACTGCGACTAGGAGGTGGGTGAAGCCGGAGGGGGCCTTCTTGAAGGGGCCTACCATGTCCATGCCCCATACGGCGAACGGCCAGGTGATGGGGATTGTCTTGAGCGTCAAGCTCGGCACGTGGGTCTGGTTGGCATATTTCTGGCATCTGACGCACCGCTGGACAATGTCGACAGCGTCATCGTATGCGGTGAGCCAGTAGAAGCCATGTCGCATAGCCTTTGCAACCAGAGAGTGGGCGCCGGCGTGGTGTCCGCAATCGCCGAAGTGGATGTCTTGGAGGATTTTGCGTCCTTCAGCGGTTTGAACGCAGCGTTGAAACACGCCGGTCACGCTGCGCTTGTGGAGCTCGTCATTGATGATGACAAAGGATTTGCAGCGGCGCGTTATCATCCGGGCCTCCGTTTCATCCGCGGGCAGGGTGCCCCTCCAGGTAGGCAACGTATGGCGCGGTCCAGTCGCTTGGCTCGGCGATTAATGCGACCAGGGCTGCCTCTGGTTGCAGCGGGATTCCGATGTCGATCTCCCTTGGGGGAGAGACGGAAGGTTTGGTGATGGTGTCAAGGAAGACGCCGGTGGGTGGTGCGAGTCGAGCCGAGCCGATGCGAGAGAGTGCGTCGGCCTCCTCGTTCTTACGCCTGTCGATCCACTCGACCTGGTAGCCTGCGAAGTGTCCACCCAGCTGGTACACTGCTTGGCGGTATGCCGCCATGGTGGGGGATACGGCGTCGCAGGTGCCGCCGACTTGCCCGGCAACGAGGTCGGAATCTCCGTAGCAGCGCATGCGATTGACGTTCATCTCTTTGGCGGATCGCATGCCGTGGAGTAGCGCCTCGTACTCGGCCATGTTGTTGGTGCAGGGGGTGAAATCGAGGTAGAGGACATAGCGGAGCTTGTCGCCCTTCGGAGATGTTAGCACGATCCCCGCCCCTGCGGCGTCCGCGTTCTTGGAGCCGTCGAAATGTAGGTTCCAATAGTGGAGGTATGGCAGCTTCTCTGGCTGCTGGGCCTCCTCCCAGTCGGCGAGGAAGTCTGTGAGAGCCTGCGATTTGATCACTTTGCTTGGCTCGTACTTGATGTTGTGGACTCCGATCTCGACGGCCCACTTGGCGACTCTCCCGGTCGCCTCACGGTTGCGGATGATGTCCCGCAACGATGCTGAGGAGACGACCGTTATCGGGTTCTCCTGGAAGTAGTGCGGCAGTCGCCGTTGTGCTCTGAAGACCGCGTATACCAATTTCTGGTATTGCGGGTAGCGCTGGCACGACTCGGTGAGGACCTCGCTGATGTAGTACACTGGTCGCTGCACCGGGCGCTCCTTTCCTTCCTCTGGCCGTTCGACGACCATGACGGCGCTGACGACGCGTTCAGAAGCCGCGACATAGACCAACATGGGTTCCTTGTCGACGGGGGCGGTGAGTAGAGGTGCTGCGAGTAGCACCTCCTTGAGGGCGTGCAGCGCGTCGTCTGCCTCCTTGTCCCAATGGAAGGAGGGGTTCTTGCGCATTAGGCGGTAGAGGGGCATCGCCTTTTCTCCTAACCGGGGGATAAAGCGACTGAGATCCGCGACTCGCCTGGCCAGATTCTGGACGTCGCGCAGGCACTCAGGTCTGCCGAGTCAAGTGATTGTGTTGATCTTGGCGGGGTTTGCCTCGATCCCGTGCTTGGAGACGACATATCCTAGTAGGTGTCTAGTTGGCACACCGAATGTGCACTTTCCTAGGTTTAGCTTTATCTTGTACTTCCGCAGGTTGGCGAACGTTTCCGCCAGGTCGGCGAGTAGATCGCCCTGGCAAGCGGATTTCACCACCACGTCGTCAATGTAGACGTGGATGTTGCGGCCAATCTGGCTCGCAAGGCACTCCTGCATGCACCTCTGGTAGGTCGCCCCGGTGTTTTTGAGGCCGAAGGTCATGGCAGTGTAGCAGAAGGCTCCGAATGGTGTGATAAACGCCGTCTTCTCTTCGTCCTCGATGGCCATTTTGATCTGGTTGTACCCAGAGTAGGCGTCGAGGAAGCATAGAGCCTCCGAGCCGCGGTGGAATCGATGATTTGGTCGATCCGCGGGAGGACGAATTGCTCCTTCGGGCAGGCGCTGTTTAAGTTTGTGTAGTCGATACACATTCTCCAGGTCCCGTTTTTCTTCTCGACCAGGACCGGTTTTGCCAGCCACTTGGAGTACTTGATTGGCCGAATGAAGCCTGTAGCGAGTAGACGCTGCACCTCCTCGGCGATGGTTTGGCAGCGCTCTTCATTGAAGGGCCGTAGCGACTGCTTGATAGGTCGCACTTTGGGGTCGGCGTTGAGTTTGTGCTCAGCGAGTTCCCTCGGGACACCAGGCATGTCGGATGGCTTCCATGCGAAGATGTCCCTGTTCTCACGGAGGAACTCGATGAGCGCACCTTCCTATGCTAGGCTCATGCCTGTCCCGATCGTCACCGTCTGGCTGGAGTCGCCTGGGACCAGATCGACGGTGCGGGTGTGTGTCGTTGCCTCGAAGGCGGTGGAGTTGCCACCCTCTGAGTTGGGCTTCTTGAGTATGGTGGGGTCATCGCTGTTGACCCCGCTCGCGTATTTAGCGAGCTCCTTAGCGTGGTTGGCCATCGCCGCGATGACGGCGTCAGCGAGTTCGGCCCCTTTGGCATCGCGTTCCGCGGCCATATCGGGGTCACCATGGACCATGATGATGCCGCACGGCCCAGGTAGTTTCATTGTGTTGTACGTGTAGTGGGGTGCCTCGATGAACTTGGCGAACGCCTGGAACCCCAGGACGCAGTGGTAGG
This sequence comes from Avena sativa, assembly GCA_916181665.1. Classification (NCBI taxonomy): domain Eukaryota; kingdom Viridiplantae; phylum Streptophyta; class Magnoliopsida; order Poales; family Poaceae; genus Avena; species Avena sativa. The sequence continues at coordinate 40,097,095 of OV702279.1, read as the reverse complement.
GGTTGTCGAAGGGCACCAGCTCGAAGACGATCTGCTCGGTGCGGAAGTTTGCTGGTGTACCGAAGGTGACTTGCAGCGTCACCTTGCCGATCGGGTACGCCTTCCGACCGGGGATGATGCCGTGGAAGGTGGTGTAGGTCGTCTCGATCATCGACTGCGGGAGCCGCAGTCGCCTGAACGTGTCCAGGTACAGGATGTTGATGGATCTGCCGCCGTCCATCAGCGTTTTGGGGAGCCAGTAGTCCCCCACCTTGGTCTTGACCACTAGGGCGACAGGGCCCGGATACTCGATCCGTGGCGAGTGGTCCTCGCGGCTCTAGGTGATTGGTTGCTCGGACCAGTTGAGGAACTGGGGGATGTCTATCTGGGACACCGCGTTGATGGCGACGGCGCGGGCGATGACCTTCTTCTCGTGCTTCGTGTTGAAGCCTGTGAAGGTGTGGAGCGATCCGGCGACGCTGCCAAACTTTCCGCCGTTTGGCGGGTTGTTGTCAGGGTCTTCCCGCGTGCGCCGTGCCTTCTCGATCTCCTTGAGAGAGTGGCAGTCGGCGGTCGTGTGCGTGGCGGTCTTTCCTTCCCTTCAATGAAACACACAGGGTTGGTTGAGAAGGGCCGTGGGATCGAACCTCGGCTTTTCCTTGTAGTTCCCTCCGTCGCGGCGCTGTCCTCCGTCGCGGCGGAAGCTCTTGGTCTCACGCTGCGCGTACCCGGTGTTGGCGACGAAGTCGACTCGCCCGTCACCGCGGCGCTTGCCGGTGAGGCGAGTGTTGTTGTAACGTAGCTCGGGCCGCCTCCCGTTGTCGTGGCCGCTCGTGCGGCGATGTCCTCCCGACTCATCGTCGGTTTCCTGGTTTGGGTCCTCCTCCGCGTACTTCTTTGCGATCTCCAGGAGGTCCGGTATGTTGTCGAGTGTGCGGTACACTCGTTTGAGCTTGCCGACCAGGGGCTCGTAGCGGCACGAGGTCTTGAAGCAGTGGATCACGGTGTCCGGGTGTATTCCGGCCGCGTTGTACCGCAGATCTTGCCACCGCTAGACCCAGTTGCGGGTCGACTCGCGGGGTCCCTGGACACACCGCTCCAGGTCCTCAATGGTGGTGGCGCGGGTGTATGAACCTCTAAGTGCCTGACGAAGGCATCGCGCATCTCCTCCCAGGAGTCGATGCTATCCGCGGGGAGGGTGTTAATCCACTGCCTGCACGCCCCCTCCATCATCAGGGGGAGGTAGCGGGCGGCGAGTAGGTCGGTGTGGCCGACGATCCCCATTGCCATGAGGTAGGTATCCAGCCACACGGAGGGACCGTACGAGGGGTCGTACTTCTCTATTTCCTTCGGCTTTTTGAAGTTCGCCGGGTATCTTTCGCCTCGGATCATCGGTCTAAAGCATTGGGGTCCGACTCGGCTCAACGATCCCCTTGGTTCGCCGTCGCGGCGGTTGGTGAGGGTGTGCCGCAGATCGTCGGGCTGGCATGCGCGCCAACTCTGGTTGTTCATGATGTGGGTGCGTGCGTCGATAGGCTGCCCATTGGCGGCGACGAAGTTGTTCGCCGGCCGTGGGTCGTTGGTGGAGAGTGCCGCGTTCGCGTGTCGGTGTTGGAGCTGCAGGGGCTCGGGTGGAGGACAGTTGAGGGTATTTGCCGCCATGGGGCGGCCGCTCGAGGCCGCCCTGCTGCCCGATGAGCGCGAGTACATCCGACCCTGTGAGTCGGCACCCGCATTTTGTTGCTCCACTTCTTTGGCGAGTAGAGCCTTGGCGTACTGGATCTGCAGGGCACCTTCGCCGGTTACTTGGATGTTGTCGACCGCAGCTCGGCTTGCGACGACGTTGTCCATTGGGGTGGAGAACAACGGGAGGCCATACACGTCTCGCTCTCGCGAGGAGACCATGATCCTTGGTTGGTCCCTGGGGGGCGCGCGGTTGGGTGGTGGTTGGGCGCCATTGGCCGTCACCCCTGGTGGGGGTCGAGCGCTTCCTCCTGGCGGCGCGTTCTCGCAGATCGCGCGCTCGGCTATGCGAGACGGGTCGTTCTCGTCGTCGAAGTTCAGAGCACGCCCCTGGATGGCGGGGTTTAGGCGCAACCTGATTCGACGTTGGTGATATCGCGATAGCTCTTGCGCTGTCGCCTGCTCGAGGCGAAATTTTTTGTGCTCGGCTTGCTCCTTGCGGACTGCCTCCGCCAGCTTCAGGCGGAGTTCCTCGACCTCTGTTGCCGTCGCGTTTGGCGGGATCGGCGTGGAGAAGGGGTCTTCCGGTGGGTCAGCGCCGGTCGCCATGTAGGTCGCGGCATGGCGACCGGTTCCGTCGTGGAGGTCGGCGGAGTTCTCCGACCCGGAGTCGAAGTCAAAGATCCCAAGGATGGAGGGATCCTCAAAGTCTCCGACGTTGGAGAGCTGGGTGATGGAGCCCGCGGGCGATGCGGCGATGATGGATCCGGCGAGTGACGCAGCGGTCGCCGAATCGGCGTCGTCGTTGAGGGCCGCGTCACCCGTGGCCGCGGTGGTTTCGGCCACGTTGCTTTGGGCCGAGTCGTACTCGGAGGCGAGGCGGTGAATCGTGCGGACCTGGCTCTCAGAGAGACGGTCGCGTGGCGGCGACTCGCGGATGCGAGCCGAGTCCTCCGAAGTGATGACATCGGTGAGACCGACGAAGAGGCTGATCGTGTCAACCGGCAGGATCACGCTGTGTGTGACGGGTCGTGCCGCCGGGACGTAGCTGCTCGGCAAGATCTGGAGCATCTCGCCGATCGCGATCATGCGGCTGGTGGCGATCGACTTGTTGATGGGCAGATTGGATCTCGCTGCAGAACACCGGCCGGACCGTCCAGGCCCCATGGTGGGCGCCACTGTCGTGGGAATGACCACGGCAGCTGCTGCAATCAGCAGCGAGTAGTAGAACATGGGGCAAGGGTGGCCAGCCATCTGCGGTGCGAGATGAGGGCGGAGACACAAGGAGTTACCCAGGTTCGGCCCCCCGGAGGGTAAATACCTACTCCTTCTAGATTATATTATGGTGAGAGTACAATGGGGCGAGCTCGACGACTAGGCGGCGAGTCGCTTGGGTGTATGATGGAACGTATCCCTATGCGTCCCCTAGGGAGGTTTATATAGGCTCACCTCGCTAGGGTTTACAGATTATAACCGAATTGGTTAAGGATTCGGAGGTTCTATGACCTAGTCCGACTGGGCCTAGCTACGCTTCTGGGCCTTCAGCTTCCAGTTGCCTGAGTCCATGCCAAGTCTTGATCCAGTCGCCGCCCTGCAGGCCCACTCGCTGATGGCTTGGGCCAGTGGGAAACGTCCTACTGGGTATACCCCGATAGGCATATCCCCATCACCAAAGATCCACCATCTACCAGCAGAAACTACGCAGCTACCATAGTCGCCGCATCCGGCATCGCTCGTTTAAAGAGGGGGATTTGGTGCTCCGACTTAAGCAGAAGAAGTCACACAAATTATCCCCGCCATGGGAAGGACCGTTCATCATAAGCAAGGCGCTACTCAGTGGGTCTTACTACCTTGTTGACAATCGTGAACTAAAGGATAGACCCAACAAGGATCATAAGCGTAAGCGACGTGACCCGGATGATGACTACCCGTAGCTTGATCGGTCGTGGAACATAGCACAGCTACGTCCTTTCTACACTTAGCATTTTTTATCTAATTGTGTACCTCTTATATGATTAATGAAATAAAGCTCTCTAGTTCACTCATATTTCTGAGTCTTTTACCTCCTTTAGTGTTCATTTTTGGATCATGTAAAACCTTTATGCACAAGCTTTGCGTTTGCACATGTGAAAATTCCGCCTAAGGGCGTTAGCTTAAGTTTTCTGGTCTACACGTTCTTTGTTATTTTTATGTGGATTCTGGAGTAGTGACTTTTGGCACTTATTGTCGGCGATTTTGTGCTCAGGTTATTGACGGTGCCATTGGGCATCATCACCTAAGCGCATGGTTCCGACAACGAGTCTTCCGACTCACGAAAAGTCAATCATAAGAACCAAAGTAATGGATAATCCAGCACTTGCTTAAAAATATATACATGCTGGAAACTAGTTCTTAAGAAGCAGGAAATAAACAACCATTGTTTTCCGCCTTAAGTTACATCAACAAGTTTTTTCCGCATATACACCAAAGGTGAAACAAATATTACAAAGTTGTTTTTCACTCCTTTGGTGCAGGTGACTTGGAGGCAGCATCGTCAACAGCCGGAGAATCACCCTCAAATTCGACACTATGGTGGGACTCAGAGGAATCTTGGTTGTCGCCATCAATGATGTTCATGGGCACGAAGACGTCGATGTCCACCAACTCGGCAACTCTGGTGTCATAACCCGCGAGTGACGACAGGATGGCTTCATGATCGATCTCTTTGCCATCATTGTCGATGTCGGGGATACCAGATGTCACCGTGTCGATGGCTTGGGTGATGGCGGTGTTAATGAAATTGCCGGCAAGAACCATGCATTCCTTGGCTGGAGGAGGCGATCTGGTTAAACCCATAGGAGCTGTAAATTCCTACAAGGAGCGCATGAGTTCAACAATTCAAAGTATCCAGACTACAGAAATCCAAGGCGGAGAAAACTTACTGAAGATGCTGGCCTCAGCTTGCCAGAGGGTGTCCGCCAACGATTGTTTCTCTTGTTGGAGGAGCTTGTACGCCTCGCTATGGCGATGATTCTTTTCATCGGCAGCTCGCTTCTGATATTTTAAGATCACGATCCCCTCCTTCAAGCGGTTGATTTCCTCGGTGGTGGAGTCCCGCAGGGCCTTCATCGAATCCTCATGCATTTTTAGCATGTCTTTCCTCTCCTGCTTAAGAATCTTGTTTTCGCTATCTAGCTCTTGAATGTGCTTGGATTGCTCGACAATGTTCTTAGCCTTGGCGATGGTTTCTGCAAGTCAGAGAAAGTAAAGTACACAGTGAGTACTCAGAGAATATGGGCACAAAACCAAGTCGGAATGCGCATTAGAAAACAGAGGCTTGCTCTTGGTGATCTGTTCCTTCAAGAAGGCAGTTTTACCCTTTTCAGCTTTTAGATCTATGCGCATCTTATGGTACTTGTCATTTGCCATGCCCCTCCGAGCATTCTCATTCTGTGGAAAAAAGAACAAAGTTAAAACGTTGTTTAGTCTGCTTGGAGCATCTAGTCGGAAGTTTTCCATCTAGACGCTCGGGGGCTACATCGAGAGTTTTTGACTTAACAATATGCTTAGCTTTCTTTAAGCTTCTAGTCGGAACTAATTCAGTTACAACTAGAAGCTTGGGGCTACAGTATAAAGTTTTTAACTCGGACATATGCTTAGCTTTCTTTAAGCATCTAGTCGGAACTAATTCAGTTGCAACTAGAAGCTTGGGGGCTATAGTATTGAAATTTATAAACACTACGTATGCTACTCTTAAAGCATCTAGTCGAAATAATTCATTCCATCTAAATGCTTGGGGGCTACAGTGAGAGTTTTTTCTAGCTTAGTCACTCTTAGAGCATATAGATGCAAAATCCTATGGTTTTTCCGTCTACATCCTCGGGGGCTATGTTGGAGATATGCCCTAGAGGCAATAATAAATGTAGTTATTATTATATCTTTGTGTTTATGATAAATGTTTACATTCATGTTATAACAGTATTAACAAGGAAACATTAATACTTGTGTGATTTGTAAACTAAATTAGAGTCCCTAGTAAAGCCTCTTTATAATACTAACTTGTTGGTTAATAAATGATTGTGGTTTCCGTATCATGAACATTGAGATGTTATTAACAACAAGATCATATCGTTAGGAGAATGGTATGATGGACATACTCCTATAGATAAGCGTAGCATCAAGATCAAGTCATTTTAATAGTTCAATTGCTATATGCTTTCTGATACATAGTAACCTAATTCCTTCGACCATAAGATCATGCTTATCACCATCACCGGAAGGATGCTTTGATAACATCAAACACCACACCGTAAATGGGTGGCTATAAAGGTGGCATTGAGTGTTCGGAAAGTATGGGTTGAGACACATGGATCAAGAGTGGGATTTGTCCATCCATATGACGGATAGATATACTCTGGGCCCTCTCGGTGGAATGTCATCCAATTGGCTTACAAGCATGTGACTGGATCACAAGGGATCACATATCACGGGAACGAGAAAAGAGTACTTATCAGTAACGAGGTTGAACTAGGTATGCAGAGATACCGACGATCAAAACCTCGGATAAGTAAACTATCGTGAGACAAAGGGAAATTGGTATCGTATGTAAGTGGTTCATGTCCGCATATGAATTTCCATATTCCTCTATTGGTTATTGTTCGGAGAAGTGTCTCGATCATGTCCGCATAATTCACGAACCGAAGGGAGACAGACTTAAGGATTCGATGTTGTTGAGTAGTTATGGAATGATGAGTAAGAGACCGAATGTTGTTCGGAGTCTCGGATGGGATCCGGGATATCACGAGGAGATCCGGAATGGTCCGGAGAATAAGATTCATATAAGGAAAGTCCTGTTTCGGGGTTGGAGAATGGTTCCGGTGTATTCATAGGGAATGTTCTAGAAGGTTCTGGAAGGTCCGGCACTCCGGAGGGGAAGGGTACATGAATGTGTCATAACAAGTTGCAATGGTTGCATCATGTACTAGGTGTCATCGCTGAGCAAAATAAAGGGATAAATCAAATCCTAGTTTGAAAAGTCAAACGCCAATTTGAAAAGTCAAACGGCAAGTTTGCTTGGTGGAGGGAGAGTAGGAAACCTACTTGGGGAGGATTTCCTCTCCCTCCACCCTCCGGCCTTGGAGGCCGAGTTGGGGGAGGACTCTCCTCCCCTGGCCGACTCCCTCCCACCTATATAAGGAGGGGCAGGGGTGCCCCTCTAGACACACACCTTGCCCCACTAAAACCCTAGCCCTAGCCGCCAGCCCCTCTTGCAGTCGCCGCCGCCCTAGGGCAAACCCTAGCCGCCAACTTGGGCTCTCCCCTTTCCCTAGCCTCTGGCCTAGCCCTCTCTCCTTGGTACCTCTAAACCCTAGATCACCAAGGACTCTCTCAAAGTCCACCATACTCGCTCCGGCTTAAGGCGAAGCCCTACGAGATCTCCCCTCTACTTCCGGTACCACGCCGTCGTGCTGCCGGAATGGCGAGGAGAGTCCTACAACCTCCGCTGCCTACTGGAACAAGGGAGAGGAAGGTCTTCATCGAGTACCGAACGTGTGACCGACTGTGGGAGCGCTGCCGGAACGCAGCGCCGGAAGGATCGCCTACACGATCTTGAGATCGGCAAGAGTACGACTACATCACCCACGATAATCCGCTCTCGTTAAACACTTTGGAATCTTCGAGAGTGAGTTATTCTATCGACTCGTTGCTACAATCTAGTAGATAGATCTTGGCTTGTTTGTTTGTATGCGGTAGAATTTTTTTGTTTTCCATGCTACGAACCCCTACAGTGGTATCAGATCCGTGTCTATATGTAGATCTGTTGCACGAGTAGAACACAATGGTCATTGTGGACGGTGGTGCTTTTATTATCAATTGCTTCTTGTGTACTTTGCATCTTGCGGTATGCTGGGATGAAGCGGCCCGGGCTAACCTTACATCGTTCATGAGACTTGCTCCACGCTCAACATGCAACTTGTATTGCATAAGTGGCTTTGCAGGTGTCTGTCTCTCCCATTATAGTATAGATCCAATTTACAACAGGCACTTGATAGTTCAAACATCAACGTTGTGGTTCTTGTTCGTAAGTTAGATCGACACTTATTGAAAGCCCCAAACCACGTAAAATATGCAAAGAAATTAGAGGCGTCTAACTTTGTTTTGCAGGGGTGTGCTATGATGTGATATGGCCATGATTGTGATTATATTTGATGTATGAAATGTTCCTTATTGTAAGTTGGCAACCGGCAGGAGCCATATGGTTGTCTTTAATTTATGTTAAGGCCAGCGTGTCTATTCAAAGTAGTTGTAATAGTTGAAGCTGGTGGACGACAATCATGGAGCAGCGTCATTGACCTTGATACAATGCCGGTGATGATGGAGATCATGTTCGTGCTTGAAGATGGAGATCGTAAGCACAAAGAAGAAAGGCCACATCATATCACATATTATGAATTGCATGTGATGTTAATCCTTTATGCATCATGTATTGCTTAGTTAACGACGGTAGCAATATAAGATGATCCCTCATGCACATAAATTTCAAGTTCTAAAGTGTTCATCCTTAGTAAGCACCATTGCTAAATCTTGTTGTTTCGAAGCACCACATGATGATCGGGTGTGTTAGATTCTGCAAGTGCATACAACGTGAGCAAGCCAGATTTGCTCATGCGGAATCTAAGGTTTGATCTTGACGAGCCTAGCATGTACAGACATGGTCTCGGAACACGGATCACCGAAAGGTAAAGCATGAATCATATAGTAGATATGATGAACATGTCGATTGTTCGCCATTGAAGCTACATCAACTCTCGTGATGATCGGTTTTGATGTGGTGGATTTGGTTTGTGTGATCACTAAAACAATGTGAGGGATATTGTTTTGAGTGGGAGTTCACCTAGATTAATTTAACTATTAATTAGAACTCAATTTGTCATAAACTTAGTCTAAACTATTGCAAATATGTTGTAGATCAACTGCGGCCCCTGCCATCAATTTTAATGTGTTCCTAGAGAAAGAAAAGTTGAAAAACAATGGAAGAAACTTCGCGGATTGGTTCCGCAATTTGAGGATTGTCCTCAATGCTGGTAATTTGACCTATGTGTTGAACCGCTGGGTGACCCGCCTGCAGCTACTGCTACCGATGAAGTATAGAATGTTTACCTCACTCGGAAGAATCAGTACTCCATAGTTCAGTGTGCTATCTTGTATGGTTTGGAATCGGAGCTTCAGAAAAGGTTTGAGAATTCAGACCCACATGATATTGTCCGTGAACTCAAATTGATATTTGAGACTCACGCGGCAGTTGAGAGCTATGAGGCTTCTGAAAAGTTCTTTAACTGCAAGATGGAAGAGGGCAGCTTCGTCAGTGAGCATGTGCTTAAGATGTCTGGGCACGCAAACAAACTCCAAAGTTTGGGTATAGTGATTCCTAATGCTTTGGGGATTTACCGTGTCCTCCAATCACTACCACCAAGTTACAAGAACTTTGTGATGAACTACAATATGCAAAGCATGAACAAGCAGTTGCCAGAACTCTTCTCCATGTTAAAATCTGCAGAAGTGGAGATCAAGAAAGAGCACCAAGTGTTGATTGTCAATAAGACCACCAAATTCAAGAAAAGCAAGTCTAAGCAAAAGGGACACTTCAAGAAGGGTGGTAAGAAAGTTGCCGCGCCGACGAAGAAGACCAAGGCTGTACCTAAGCCTGATACTGAGTGCTTTTACTGCAAGGGAGAAGGTCACTGGAAGCGGAATTGCCCAAAGTACTTGGTGGATTTGAAGAACGGCAACATCAAGAAGAAAGGTATATCCGATATACATGTTATTGATCTGTATCTCACTAGTACTCGTAGTAGTGCCTGGGTATTTGATACTGGTTCGGTTGCTCATATTTGTAACTCGAAATAGGTGCTACAGAATAAACGGAAGCTAGCAAAGAACGAGGTGACGATGCACGTAGGAAATGGATCAAAGGTTGATGTGATCGCGGTCGGCACGCTACCTCTTCATCTACCATCGGGATTAGTTTTATACTTAAATAATTGTTATTTGGTGCCTGCGTTAAGCATGAACATTATATCGGGATCTTGTTTATTGCGAGACGGTTACTTGTTTAAGTCCGAGAATAATGGTTGTTCGATTTATATGAGTAGTATGTTTTATGCACATGCACCTTTGATAGATGGTCTATTCTTATTGAATCTCGATAGTGGAAATACACATATTAATAACATTGAAGCTAAACGTTTGAAATTGAGCGATAACTCGACCTATATGTGGCACTGTCGTCTTGGTCACATTGGAGTGAAGCGTATGAAGAAACTCCATTCTGATGGACTTCTTGAATCACTTCATTTCGAATCACTTGAAAGATGCGAAGCATGTCTGATGGGTAAAATGACCAAGATTCCATTTTCTGGTATGATGGAGCGAGCTACGGACTTATTGGAAATCATACATACCGATGTGTGTGGTCCAATGAGTGTAGCATCGTGCGGTGGTTATCGTTATGTTCTTACCTTCACGGATGACTTGAGTAGATATGGGTATATCTATTTCATGAAACATAAGTCCGAAACTTTCGAGAAGTTTAAGGAATTTCAAAGTGAGGTGGAGAATCAACGTAACAAGAAGATTAAATTTCTACGTTCTAATCATGGAGGTGAATATCTAAGTTACGAGTTTGGCGAGCATTTGAATAAATGCGGAATACTTTCACAATTGACACCGCCGGGAACACCACAGCGTAATGGTGTGTTCGAACGTCGTAATCGAACTCTCTTAGATATGGTTTGTTCTATGATGTCACTTACAGATTTACCGCTATCATTTTGGGGTTATAGAAACAGCCGCATTCACTTTAAATATGGCACCATCTAAATCCGTTGAAACGACACCATATGAATTATGGTTTGGGAAGAAACCTAAATTGTCGTTCCTTAAAGTTTGGGGTTGCGAAGCCTATGTAAAGAAGTTACAGTCGGACAAGCTTGAACCCAAAGCGGAAAAATGCGTCTTCATAGGTTACCCAAAGGAAACTATTGGGTATACCTTCTATCATAGATCCGAAGGAAAAATCTTCGTTGCCAAGAATGGATCCTTTCTAGAGAAGGAATTTCTCTCGAAAGAAGTGACTGGAAGGAAAGTAGAACTCGACGAGGTTGTCGAACCTTCTCTCAAACTTGCGAGTAGCGCAGCACCGGAAGAAGTTCCTGTGGTGCCTGCACCAATAAGAGAGGAAGCTAATGATGATGATCATGAAACTTCGGTTGTAGTTGCTACAGAACCTCGCAGGTCGACGAGAACTCGTACCACTCCTGATTGGTATGATCCTGTAATGAGTGTCATGTTGGTGGACAACACCGATGACCCTGCAACATATGAGGAAGCGATGATGAGCCCAGATTCCAATAAATGGCAAGAAGCCATGAAATCCGAGATTGGATCCATGTACGAAAACCAAGTATGGACTTTGGTGGACTTACCGGATGGCCGGAAGGCTGTCGAGAACAAACGGATTTTCAAGAAGAAAACAGATGCTGATGGTAATGTTACTGTCTATAAAGCTCGACTTGTCGCAAAAGGGTTTCGACAAATTCAAGGAGTTGACTACGATGAGACTTTCTCACCAGTAGCGAAGCTAAAGTCTGTGAGGATTTTGTTAGCAATCGCTGCATATTATGATTATGAGATATGGCAGATGGATGTCAAAACAGCGTTCCTCAATGGAGACATTGATGAAGAGTTGTATATGATGCAACCCAAAGGTTTTGTCGATCTTAAAGATGCTAACAAGGTATGCAAACTTCAACGGTCCATATATGGATTGAAGCAAGCATCCTGAAGTTGGAATCAACGTTTTGATAAGGTAATCAAAAGTTTTGGTTTTATACAAACTTATGGAGAAGCTTGTATTTACAAGAAAGTGAGTGGGAGCTCTGTAGCATTCTTAATACTATATGTAGATGACATATTGTTGATTGGGAATGATGTAGACCTTCTTAATAGTGTCAAGGAATATTTGAATAATAGTTTTTCAATGAAAGATCTTGGCGAAGCAGCTTACATATTAGGCATAAAGATTTATAGAGATAGATCGAGACGCCTAATATCATTGTCACAAAGTACATATTTGGACAAAGTTCTAAAGAGGTTTTGAATGGAGGATAGCAAGAAAGGGTTCTTGCCCATGTTGCCCAATACGACCTTGAGTAAAACGCAAAGTCCAGCAACGGAAGAAGATAGAGAAAGGATGAGTAAGACTCCCTATGCCTCAGCCATAGGATCTCTAATGTATGTTATGCTATATACTAGACCCGACATTGCATATGATGTTAGTTTAACTAGCAGATATCAAAGTGATCCAGGAGTGGATCATTGGACAGCGGTCAAAAACATCCTTAAGTACTTGAGAATGACTAAGGATATGGTTCTTTCTTATGGAGGTGATGAACATCTCGTTGTTAATGGTTACACCGATGCTAGTTGGAACACCGATCCAGATGATTCTAAATCTCTATCTAGATACGTATTTACTTTGAATGGTGCAGCAGTTAGCTGGAGGAGTGCAAAGCAAAGCGTTGTGGCGAGATCTTCAACTGAATCGGAATACATAGCTTCTTCGGAGGCTTCACAAGAAGCGATATGGATGAAGGAGTTCATTACAGATCTCGGTGTGGTTCCAAGTGTGCTGGACCCAATGTCTATCTATTGTGATAACATGGGCGCCATAGCCAATGCGCAAGAACCAAGGTCACACAAGAAGCTGAAGCACATCAAGCTACGTTTTCATGCTATTCGAGAACATGTCCAAGATGGTGACATAAAGATTTGCAAAGTACACACAGATCTGAATGTGGCAGATCCGTTGACTAAACCTCTCCCGAGGGAAAAACATGACCAACACCAAACTGCCATGGGTGTTCGGTATATTACCATGTAATCTAGATTAGTTGACTCTAGTGCAAGTGGGATACTATTGGAGATATGCCCTAGAGGCAATAATAAATGTAGTTTTTATTATATCTTTGTGTTGATGATAAATGTTTACATTCATGCTATAACAGTATTAACAAGGAAACATTAATACTTGTGTGATTTGTAAACTAAATTAGAGTCCCTAGTAAAGCCTCTTTATAATACTAGCTTGTTGGTTAATAAATGATTGTGGTTTCCCTATCATGAACATTGAGATGTTATAAACAACAAGATCATATCGTTAGGAGAATGGTATGATGGACATACTCCTATAGATAAGTGTAGCATGAAGATCAAGCCATTTTAATAGTTCCATTGCTATATGCTTTCTGATACATAGTAACCTAATTCCTTCGACCATGAGATCATGCTTATCACCATCACCGGAAGGATGCTTTGATGACATCAAACACCACACCGTAACTGGGTGGCTATAATGGCGGCATTGAGTGTTCGGAAAGTATGGGTTGAGACACATGGATCAAGAGTGGGATTTGTCCATCCATATGACGGATAGATATACTCTGGGCCCTCTCGGTGGAATGTCATCCAATTGGCTTGCAAGCATGTGACTGGCTCACAAGGGATCACATATCACGGGAACGAGAAAAGAGTACTTATCAGTAACGAGGTTGAACTAGGTATGCAGAGATACCGACGATCAAAACCTCGGATAAGTAAACTATCGTGAGACAAAGGGAAATTGGTATCGTATGTAAGTGGTTCATTCGATCGCAAAGAAATAGTAGAAATATGTGGGAACCATATGAATTTCCAGATTCATCTATTGGTTATTGTTCGGAGAAGTGTCTCGATCATGTCCGCATAATTCACGAACCGTAGGGAGACACACTTAAGGATTCGATGTCGTTGAGTAGTTATGGAATGATGAGTAAGAGACCGAATGTTGTTCGGAGTCTCGGATGGGATCCGGGATATCACGAGGAGATCCGGAATGGTTACGGTGTTGGAGAATGGTTACGGTGTTTTCATCGGGAATGTTCTAGAAGGTTCCGGAAGGTCCGGCACTCCGGAGGGGAAGGGTACATGAATGTGTCATAACAAGTTGTAATGGTTGCATCATGTACTAGGTGTCATCTCTGAGCAAAATAAAGGGATAAATCAAATCCTAGTTTGAAAAGTCAAACGCCAATTTGAAAAGTCAAACGGCAAGTTTGCTTGGTGGAGGGAGAGTAGGAAACCTACTCGGGGAGGAGTTCCTCTCCCTCCACCCGCCGGCCTTGGAGGCCGAGTTGGGGGAGGACTCTCCTCCCCTGGCCGGCTCCCTCCCACCTATATAAGGAGGGGCAGGGGTGCCCCTCTAGACACACACCGTGCCCCACTAAAACCCTAGCCCTAGCCGCCGGCCCCTCTTGCAGCCACCGCCGCCCTAGGGCAAACCCTAGCCACCGACTTGGGCTCTCCCCTTGCCCTAGCCGCCGGCCTAGCCCTCTCTCCTTGGTACCTCCAAACCCTAGATCGCCAAGGCCTCTCTCATTGTCCACCATACTCGCTCCAGCTTAAGGCGAAGTCCTGCAAGATCTCCCCTCTACTTCCGGTACCACGCCGTCGTGCTGCCGGAATAGCGAGGAGAGTGCTACAACCTCCGCTGCCTGCTGGAACAAGGGAGAGGAAGGTTTTCATCGAGTACCGAACGTGTGACCGACTGCGGGAGAGCTGCAGAACGCAGCGCCGGAAGGATCGTCTACATGATCTTGAGATCGGCAAGAGTACGACTACATCACCCACGAGAATCCACTGTCGTTAAACACTTTGGAATCTTCGAGGGTGAGTTATTCTATCGACTCGTTGCTACAGTCTAGTGGATAGATCTTGGCTTGTTTGTTTGTATGCGGTAGAAATTTTTTGTTTTCCATGCTACGAACCCCTACAGGCTACAGTGGGATACTCATATGAAAAGCAAAAGGCAAATAAAACTTACAAGTGCAATGATCTTGAGGTTTGTAGCACTCTCGGCCAACAGCTTGGCAAAGGATTCGCTGTTTCCTTGTAAGATTTCTACTTGACGGAGAAGCTCCTCTAGACCGCATGTCGGAGAGGTCGGCGCCGCACTAGGGACCAAAGCAGTGCTACCCGGTGTAAGTACCGGATAGACTATCTTCGGATAGACTATGGTTTTTTGGGGTGCGGGGGCGCCGCCAACGACAGAAGTACCAGCTTCCACCACCGCCTTGCCGCCACCGATGGCATCCTTAGTCGGAGCTTCAGCTATTTGTTGGGCGGTACTTTCCTGCGTCGCCTGCTCGCCAACGGCTGCAACCTTTGTAGAAGCACCTGAGTCCACTTCCATGACGGAAGGGCCAGATGCCTCCTTAGCTTGTGAGCTTGTCGGGGCAGACAAAGGCTTGACGGCAGGAGTAGTAGGGGCGATGGCGGGGGAGGCGTCGCGATGCAACATGTCCTTGATATTTCGAGAAGCCCCCGATGTTTTGGAGGTCTTCTTGAGGCTGGTCGTGGCTTTCTTCCTGAAACGTGCAAAATGCATAAGTACAGGAGCAAGACAGATAAATAGACGAATGTCGGAAAATGAGAAGCTTACACAACTGGGGGTGCTTTGGCAAAGGGGATCCCAGTCATTCTTCTCTTTTCCGCCTCGAGGATGGCGGTAGTCTTTTTGGAGGCTCCACCCTCCGTCTTCTTCTTCTTGCCTCCGTCGGCAGCGTCAGAGGTGGAGCTCTTCCGCTTTCGCGCCAACGGAGCTTCGTCGTCGGACACGACCGTGACTTCCTTCATCTTTGGATCATAGGTTTGAGGAGCCATGCTCATCTCATCTATGTCGCTAAGCTGTTAAGTAAGAAATCACCATGTTAAGATAAGATGATATTTGCAAGACGGAAGAACTGGAGTATATGTCATACACGGAAAATAAAAACCTACCTTTGTGCACTTGCCGTCTACGAACATGTCGTAGGTGATGGTGAAGCCGCGCTTCTTATCCTTCACCTTGACGATGTCCTTAAGATGGAGCTTGACAGAGTCACTCGAGAAGTTGTCCACGGAGATGCAGAGGCTATCCCTTCTATCGCTGGTATATTCGTGCATGAGCTTCGCGCGGTGCTGCAGAGTTGGATTCGCCTGATGAACCAGCACATGGCTAGGTCCAAGCCGGTCAAACCTGTCTCTACAAACCATTCGATCCGCCTTATCACGCGAGAAGCATCGAGGTCGGAGGGAAGGGAGGCCTGTGATCTCCATGACGAGGCTTCAGCGGCGGCTCCGTCAACGAAGTCCGGGTACGTAACTTGTCGGCTAGCCAGCGGGATGTCTGGGCCGTAAAAGTACGTTCGTTGCCAATTCTTGCAGGACTCGTGGCCGACGATGTCGGGGAACCGCCGGCCAGGTCGAATCTTGAAGCTTATGGTGCCACAGTTCCTAAGCTCTTCCTTGCTATGTCCGGCTTCACGTTTGATGGTGAAGAAGTACACAAAAAGGTCTAACCTAGGCTTTATCCCTAAGTATCCCTCACAAAGTGTCGCGTAGTTGCTAAGCACTAAGATACTATTGGGGGAAAGGTTCTAGGGCTGGACTCTATAACGGTTCAAGACGGAAAGGAAGAAGTTGGAGATGGGCAGGGAGACGCCGCGTACCAGTTGATCTTTGAGGTACACCTTTTCTCTGGCTTGGGGAGAAGGTGTCACCTCGCCGGCCGACGCCGCCCGCCAGGCAAGTCCCTCCGTCACTGGGAGGTAGCCTTCGGCGACCATCTCTTGGATATCACGGTATCTGATATCCGAGCCGCGCCAGTCGCCCTTGTGCGAATCTGGTTCCTCCTATAGTGGCTCTAGCACCGCCAAATTTAGGTCGCCGCCGGTGGACTCGATCACCGCCGACGCAGGGATGACCAAAACTTCTGTGGGCACGACGACGGAGCTCACCGGCTTCGCCGCAGCTTCGCTCGACGCCGCCATTGATGGAGAGGTGCTGCTGCTAGCCATGGAGTGAAGATTGGGTGCGACTGGTGCAGATTGGAGCTAGGGTTTTTTCGCTAGTTCTCGCGGAGAGCTCGATGAGGCACGCGACTAGGGGAAGAAGATGATGCGAGGAGAATGAGGTAAAAAGTGGAAATTTCCCCACGGTTACTATTTATCATCCTCGGCGTCAAGATTCGTGCAGCTTGATCGGATGGTTGCCGCTTAGACGACGTGTTCGCGAATGTGCGTGGAAATTTTGCCACGTCTCCAACCGTCGCCCTCAACGGTTCGTATCGCTCGCGCGGGAAAATCGGACATGATTGCGTTCTCTGCATGTGTGAGTTACGAGGTGTCGCTGACCTAAGCCTACGTCATCCTAGCTGACATAGGCAGATGA
The DNA here is from genome assembly GCA_916181665.1 of Avena sativa. Classification (NCBI taxonomy): domain Eukaryota; kingdom Viridiplantae; phylum Streptophyta; class Magnoliopsida; order Poales; family Poaceae; genus Avena; species Avena sativa. The sequence continues at coordinate 40,080,148 of OV702279.1, read as the reverse complement.
GCCGTCACATCGAAGATTCCGACATAGACGGATCCAATCCGACTATGGAAGAGTACGATGGAAGATTCAGCTTTTCTCCGACTTACAAGTTGAAGACGAAGAAACCTTTGCAGGGTTCTTTGGGAGGACTACAAGATATTGCTTGGCGATTTGCCGACATCCTACTAGACGGAGCATTCATCTGAAGAGGCAAGACGGCGCAAGATCTTGGAGTTCTCCGGGGGCTACTGTTGGGAATATGCTATATGGGTATCCTCATAGCATGTCACTTATCTGGATAACCCGGGTGGCCAATAGTCGGTAGCATGGCCTATGGCCTGCTGGGCGGCCCAGTTAGATGGATCCAGAAGGGAGGCCCATGCCGGACAAAGGAAGGCTACGGTGGAGTCACCAACGTACTCGGAGCCTTGGAGTGCAAGATACACAAGACTAGTAATAGATGGTGTAGGACTTTGTGACCTGTCTGGCTAGGACTTTTCCCTGTAACCCTAGGACTTGGCGACTATATAAGTCGGGCCTATGGGAGCCTTTAAGGAACAACTTCAGACAACTTAGTATCGATTCATACAACCTCGCACAGCAAACCTATCTTTGTAACTCGGCGTATTGCCATCATAGTGATTTATAGCAGGAGTAGGATTCCGCCACCGTTGTGGGATCTGAACCTGGGTAAGCTGTGTTACCTCGTACCCGTCAACCGTCCGCCTTACCCCACATCTTTAAACATGCACTGTGAGGACTCCTCCATGGCTTACTCGTCGGCAATACCACGACACCCAGAGATATCTCTCTCAAGTAGAGAGGGGCAAATCCCATCTTGATTGACCATGTCTTGCAGCATGCTTCAGGACAAACCCGAAAGCTACCTTTATAACTACCCTATTACGGTGCAGCGTTTGATAGCCCCAAAGTAGGTCGATCCACATCTCAAGTACATGCGACAATCTCAGGTCTAAGGACAAAACGTACAAGACATGTAGAGAGAGAGCTGCAACTAATTGCCAGTCTCAGGTTGGGTCAGTCCAACCCCATGTTCATAACATGTGTCCACATCATTGGTTTGACATCTCCATGTCTATGACTTGGGAAACATAGTCATCAACCAATCGATGTGCTAGTCTAATATTCACATGTGTCCTCACATGAACTCCGACTAGGGACAACTATTAAATAACCATACAAGTAAAGAGTTTCACAAACAATTCACATAATTGCCAATCAATACAAGTTGCCAAATATGGATATTCAAGGAACATTACAATAACTCATGGATACATATGAAATATAATCATCTCTATGATTGCCTCTAGGGCATATTTCCTTCATGTTACTATTTACTTTCTGCAAGCCACCATTACTTTCCACATCATACGGTTAATCCTTTGTTTTCAGCAAACCAGTGAGATTGACAACCTCACTGTTCGTTGGGGCAAAGTCTTAAGTTTGTGTTGTGCAGGTTTCCAAGTTGCTAGCAACACCTTTGAGTCATTTCCTTCCTCCTACTGGTTCGATAACCTTGGTTTCTTACTAAGGAAAAAACTTGCGGCTGTATTCATCATACCTTCCTCTTGGGGTTTCTCAACGAAGCTCTACAGTGATCTGAGCCGCATCAGAGACCAAACGAGGAAGTCATGCCGGGGAAACTCACACGGTTGGCAGTTTTATCCATTCATTCCATGGTGGTTATCCAACTTACTAGTCATATCGGATACAAGTCATATTATAAGAGTAAACTTTAGTTATAGTTGTCTATTATAGAGAACTGTGCTCCAAGTCGTCCATAACCGCAGACACGGCTTTTCAAAAAGATTAAACCCTAAAGGGGTGCACCAAAGTTTCCACACGCACCTACACCCTTGTTGTCAGATCAGGTAGGTATAAGATCATAAAACATACACCCAACGGTATGTCGATGGGGTTTCAGACACAACGTTTCCCAGAACCAAAGCAAGCATATTGGGGGCCACCTCACTAATCTACCCGCAACGAAGTCGGCTGGTCTCCGTAACGGACCCAGGGTTTGTGTCAACGGATGTAAACGACTAGAAACCCAAAAGTATGACTAGGCTTGTCGATACAGCAAAAACGTATCATGGGGTTCTTAAACAGTACAGACGCTCCATGTGCAATAGTAAATAAAGCAGTAAAGCATGGCATAAGTACATGATAGTAATAAAGCCCCAAACTAGTTTATGGCCCTAGTACAGTACTTTGAAATCAGGTACTAAATCGATAGGGGTGCCCACACACCCCACCTATGGTTAGCGCGCTCTATCTCGAAACAGGTGTTAAGAACCCGGGTCCTAGGTGGACATAAGTGGGCATTTAAAAACCAAATATTGTCTATTACCCACCGATGCCTCTGCATTATTTACCTACTTTTAATATTAGTTATTAAACGGTAATTAAAGCCATGATCATATTCACCATTAAGGATGTTCCAACCACCCAACAACGGTGGAACATCGACGACATGAAGCAGCACCTGAGCAAGCAACTACGACTCGTAAGGCCGATTGTCTTTCAATCAACATGCAATAGGAGGTGTCCAAGGCAATATAGAGGCTGCAAGGAATATAACTGGTGCACGGAATCTAAAGCATCGCAACAAGGATATCAATATATCAACATGATGAACTAAAGAATATAAAAGCAAAATAGGTAGAAAGAGGGAGAATGCTCTCTTGGAAAACATTTCCAAAGGTTCATCCGAAGATCGGGTCCACACTCGCATCAACTCATCGGCCTAATCCGTGAAGAAGCAAATCACTAGAAGAAACACCGGATACAATATTTAATACTATGGCAGAAGATTAGGCATGATGCATGAATGATGTATGGCATGTCAAAGATGCAATGCAACTAGGCAATATTAAACACAGCCGGGGTCCTGACAATTAATTAGAAGGTTCATGTTCTTTACATACCCCGCATTTTAAATGTTGTATTAACAAGGAAAAACATGGCAAAGGTTCTCTATAGAAAATTCAAATGGAGCCAATATAAGAGTAGAAAAGCCTGCATATGACCTCCATATTTAATTATGAGGTGAATCGGCATAAGACCACCAAACCATACATTATTGATGAAAGTATGAATGATTAGGTGCAACAAGATATATATAACATTTATAAAAATAGGGGCTCGAAAAAAGGGGTCACACATAGGGGGCTCGACGATCTTGGGGTCCGACGGGGTTCGGGTCTTCGGACTCAGCGATCGGGCTTCTAGGAAGGAGTTGGTGTGGTTCCTTGTAGAAGAGCTTGAGACGGATGTCCGGACTTAGCAATGTGTTTTCCCGATAGATCTTGGCAAGGTCAAAAGTGACACGACGGAGATGAACTTGGAAACCGGAAGCACGACTTGATCAGCAAGGTTGCAAACATGTAAATACCTATGATCTCGACTCATGGGGCGACGATTGCATGCCACAGACGTGGAGTGCATTGCAGCAATGAGAAACCAGCGGGCAGAACAAGGTGCTTCTGTTGGTGTTCACAACAGGGGAAAAACAACATCACCGAATACTTGTTATAGCACTCTATCAGCGCCTAGAGCAGAGCATCACGGCTAAGAGTCAAAACTACAACACGACGATGAGCATTGTTACAGGCAACCTGTCCTGGTTGACGAAGAATGGCCAGTGATGGAGCAACGCTACAGGGCGGCGCGCCGGCAGCGACTTGGCCTCAGGTGGCGGCAGGACGACAGAGGTTAGGGAAGCTCGATGGGAAGGACTCGGGGAAGGTCACGTGGCCTAGTGATGGCCGTGAAGGGGGTCGGGGAGGAGGCGCGAGCGGGAGAGGTCGGCGGCCAAGACATGTCGCGGCCGGCTACGGGTGTAGGCGAGCGAGGACAGGCGGCGGTGCTCCTCAGAGAGGAAGGTGGTGGCCTCTAGGCGAGGCTCGGCGGCTTGACATGGCCAGGAACCGTGCAGGGCGGCGGCACTCGCGACGCGGGCGCGGGTCGAGCAGGGCCGGCGAGCGAGGGCGAGCGGCAGACGCGGTGATGAGGGAGGTTGCGGGTGTGAGGCTAGAGGAATCGGGAAGGGAGAGTCAAAGGGGGGAAGCCGGTGGCGGGGATTGCGGGGCTCGGGAGGCCGCACGGTTGGTGAGGGACGAGGTGGGCATGCGGGGAGAGGAGGGGTTAGTGGTGGGGTCCATGCGGCGGGAGGGTTTCGAGGGAAGGACGGGGAGAGGGGGTGTCAGTCGCTGGCATGCATGGGATGGGCGCTGCGTGCTTGGTCAAGGGAGTGTGGGACGATCGATGGCAGGTAGGCCAGGGGGCAGGGGGGTTGGTAGGATGAACGCGGGATGGGTTGATCAGGGCAGGGGTGTACCACGTGTGCGTGGCGTGCGTGTGAGTTAGAGTCTTGTGGTGGTGTGTGTACCGCAGGGGCAGGGTGCGGGCAGGGAGGCGTTGTGCCACAGGGGGTGGTGGTTGGAGATGGAAGCATGGCGAGGCAGTGGCGGCGGCTGCGGGAGGGTTTAGGGTAGGAAGGGAATTAGGGTTTGCTTAGGTGGGTTTAGGTTTAGGGCTGGGTCGGGATTGTAGGTAGCTCACTGGGCCTTTTGGCCTGGCCGGCTGCCTCCCCCTAAAAACATTTTTATTTTTGTAAGATGCTTTTAGACAAACAAAAATATCTAGAGACGACTGGAGTTTTAATTTGAATAAGAGAGGAATATCTAGGGTTTAGTAAAATATTTTTTGTCAACACCCGAATTTTTAATCCCAGATGCCTGTTATGCCATACATCGCAATCCCAGGATTACCATTTTTGCGAGACATAACAGATTGGATATCACAATACATCATCCATTACAAACCATACATAAGGTCTTACACAAATAAAGGATCTCATGATCCAGTCTTAATACAATTCAAGCAGTGGAATAAAATAATAACAATGATAGCGTAGGCGAGAATCCATCTTCATTGTCACAGGCAATGCTGATGATGGGAGATGATCCTAGTTGTCGTAACCTTCCTGCTGTCCGTCTTCCTAATACTCCTCTTCATAGTCTGGCCACGGGAATAGCCAGGGACAAAGCCATGAGTAATCTTTAAGTACTCGCAAACTAATACTAACAAGTGAAGTGGTTCTTGAGTAGGAAATACTAAGCTCTAGGTTGTTTTGCAAAAAGCCAGATTTATCTCTACTGAGTTCATAAGCAAAGAAAGCTAGTTGAAAGTTTTATAACACCTAAGTGGGAACTTGAATTTCATATCACAACTCTGTTGTGGTCAAGCCAAAGTCATAAATCATTTCATAAGTCATTTTGAAAACAGCTGACGCCAGAACAGTATGGCCACTCCAACTATCCATAACCGCGAACGCGGCTATTCGAATAGTTTGACACTCTCATGCCAGAACAGAGGTGGTACACTTTCACCACAACATTCGATACATCCGTCAGGAACAAATCCTGAATTCACCATACTCAGTATGCGGATAATCAATCCTAACCTTTCAATTACACGCCCTAGTATAGGCACCTCTCCTGTGAGTTTGGCCTCCCAACCATGACCAACTGTCATCTTGGGAACTGCATAGGTGGACAATCTTCACAAGGTAACCTCAACTCAAACCTTGGCCGCAAGGGAACCCATACTAAGGTATATAAATTTCCAGTCAAGCCCTACCCAAAGTTCGGGTATTGTGTTTGTACGATAGAATTGGAAGGGTATCGCATCCATACAACCATCAGTTTTATAAAGGGCTAAGGCTCATGCCTCAACATTTTCATCATCAAAATCATCTGGTGTTCAAGAACACATGTCAAAACATTTCATTAGAATGACTCCTCATTCTATGGTTTTCATAACCATTTTCACCAAGTATTCCCATCTAAAGTTGATCAAGTTTTATGCTTAGCACTAGCATCTACAAGTGGGGGATAAACACTAATGAGGGGTGGTAAACAAGTGTGGAATAGCTAAGTTCAATCTCATGCCTTAGGATGACATCAAGATTATCTATCTTAGACCAAGTTTTATGCTCTTTATGCTACCTTCAGATATCTTTCTAAAGTCTACCAAGTATCAAAAAACCTTAACTATAAAGATTTGATGAATAAATAAAATACTAAGCTTGCAAATAAAACTAGGATTGGGTATCAAGTAGTGTAAGCTTGCAAGTATTATCTTGCTAAGTCAACTTGTACAGTGAGGCTTGCAAGGTGCAAGTATAGGCTTGCGTTGTGCAGAGCAGTGGTTGAAGTTCTCCTCGGATTCTTCCTCGTAGTATCCTCCTTCCTCCTCGTATCCTTGGTCGGTATTATCGTCTATAAATAAATATGAGGTACACAATCACCAAACAATACTTAACTATTTCTACTTATCACACCAAGGTTTTCACTAGATGATATAGGATCATCACAAGCATTACAACCATTAAGGTAAATAGTTTTATTTCCTTTATTTTTAGAAAAGTAATTTCTACTCATTGAAAAACTACTTAAGGTTTAATATTCTCCAACTAAAACATGGGATCATGTTGACACATGTCATCACCACATATTTCAGTACATGGCAATGTGATTTAAAGTGGTGTCAAAATTTAATAAGGTTTAACCTTTTTATTTTAATTAATTAAATTGACTAGAAATGCCTATGGGGCATTCTTTTATTACTTGATCAGTATTTCTTCAAGTAAACCTATATATTTTTATATATTCTGAAAGGTATGGTGAAATGTGATTTTTGAGAGTTGGAATTAACTCAAAAGCTTTCATGGTTAAATTTTGAAAAAAAATTGAATGTAGAAAAGTTTCTGCCTTGTCATTTTTACCATGGGTGATCTACAAATCCAATTGGTTTGAATCCAACGGGCTTGGATTAAGCATTCCAGTACCTTTCTAACAAAATTGGTTTCATGCATTTTGGTTCAGTGAATCGAGCTGGGTTGATTTTTGAATCTGGGTACAAAACTGAGTTTGAAACTAAAAGAATAAAACCTAGATTTGAATTACTGGGTCGCGCGGGAGGTTAATTGGGCCGACCCACTACGCATAGCGCGTGCGGGCTGGTTAAGTGGCTGTCCCCACTCGTTAGTGAGACAGAGGGGTGCGAAGCGGTATGGGGGGATGTGAACCGCACGATCTAACTCTAATCCAACGGCTGTGGTTCATCGTCCAAGTCGGGAACCACCGGCGAGACAGAACCCTAGCGTGGCCAGTGGGAGGATCACTGGGGCTCAGGCGATGGTCGGCGATGGGGGTGAACGATGAAGTCGACGACGGCGATCCTCTTGGTACCGACAGCTTCTCTTGGGGCGGCTCCAATCAACAGCGCCCTTCTCCTCCAGCAGCGGCAGACTCCGGCCAAATTCCGGTGATGCGCTGCTCGCCATGCTCCGGGAGTGAGGTGGGGTGCTTTTGAGAGAGAGGGGAGTGAGATGGTGTGAAGAAATCGTGCTAGGAAGGCCTCTATTTATAGTGCCTGAAGGGGACCGACGGGCGCGGGCTGGCTCGTCGTGGTCGTCACCATAGCGTGCTAATGGAATGGGCGACGATAGGTGGCGGTGCCTTGCCTCCTGGCGAAGCTCAACGGCTTGCTGGCGAGGCGTGGTGCGGTGCGGAACGGTCGGAACATCGCGGCGCTCTGGGCGGGTCCGACGGTGGTTTTAATGGCGCACAGGTGATACGGGCCGCGTGGCGGCGAACGGGCATGTCCACGGTGTTGCTGGGGTGCTAGCGATCCTTCTTGCACGTGGAGAGGGCGGCGCGTAGTTTGTGGGCGTGTGTCGCGGTTGAAGCTCTGGCGCTCTTGCAGAGAGACTTGTCATGCTCGGGCTGTGTGGTCCAGGGGCTGGAAATGCTCGAGGCTTGGACAGTGGGTGGCGGTGAACGGTGGTGAGTGTCCCAGACATGCTTTCTAGGCTTGGTGCTTCTCCTAGCTTGCTGTCAACATGGGGGTGGCAAGTTAGGCTCAACATGGTCACCATTGATGGCTATGGCATGCTCACAGTGGTGCTAAAGCTTGTTAATTGAGCTAGATCATCTACTGAGAGTGTAGTGTGAGCTATAGAGGGAACAAGGTTGGCCAAAATCACTGCTGCTAATATTGTTTGATGTTTGTTTGTTTGCTGATTATTAGGTGTTTGATGAAATGGCCGAAAGAGATTCAAATTTGAATTTTGGATTCACACTTGGTGGGTGTGTTGTTTACATACTAGGGAGTCTCTGGTTAGTTGTATTGGTCAAGGTGAACTGGTTTGGTTGGGTTTTGAAAATGTGGGATCTTCACATATGAATCAGATTCAATTTTGAAATGTGATTTGAATCAAGTTTCCGATTGTTTCTGTAAGTTTGAAAGGTGGGCTTTGATTCACTTTTACTTGGTCTTGCAAGGGGTGAAAAGAAATGGAAAAGTTTCTGTTTGAAATCTTGGACTAGAAACACTCAAAGTGGCCTAGCGAGCAAGATTGGCAAAAATGACCATTTGCTTTATTTGTTTTTTTTTTAGTTTCTCTTGATTTGTTTCTGCTTGGAAATGTTTTAGATGATGTTGTTTTCATCTTTAATCCATTCCTTGCTATTTAGATCAATCACACAAGTCCATTCATTCATTCACACAATCTTCACATACACACAAGGATTCATAATGATTTGAATTAACAAAAGTTTTTGTTAACCCTAATGTTGGTGATTGGAATTTGATAATCATTGTTCAATATTTTTGTGATGTTACAAACCTTCCCTCCCAAACAAAATCTCATCCCGAGATTTGAGAAAGAAGAAATAAGAAAACTAGGACTTGAAAAGATCGGGAAACTCCGTCTTGATGTGATCTTCTCGCTCCCAGGTAGCTTCTTCTTCAGTGTGGTTGCTCCACTGAATCTGGAGAAACTTGATGCTTCGGGTTCTGGTGGTCCTGAAAGCTTCCTCCAAAATATGGATGTGTACTTCAGGATACGTCAGGTCATCGTTGATCTCTATGGTGCGGTGATCAAAATTCTTGAAAACTTAAGTCTTCTCTAGAACTTCAAGGCATTTGTGAAGTAACGATATATGGAACACATTTTGCACGGCTAACATCTCCTCTGGCAGTTCCAATTGATACGATACTTCTCCTTGACGATTCAGAATCTTGAAAGGTCCGATATATCTGGGGGCTAACTTTCCTTTGAGCTGGAAACGTTGCATTCCCTTCAAAGGCGACACTTTAAGATACACAAAATCTTAGATATTGAAAGCGAGGTCTCGACGTCTCTTGTCGGCATAACTCTTCTGTATTGACTAGGCGGTCTTGAGGTGCTCACGGATCTTGTGAACTTTCTCTTCTGCTTCTCATAGGATGTCGGGTCCGAAAATCTGACTCTCTACTACTTCCGACCAATTCAAAGGGGTACGACACATCCTTCTGTACATGAATTCAAATGGGGCCATTTGCAAACTAGCTTGATAACTGTTGTTATAAGAAAATTCTGCGAAAGGTAGACAATCTTCCCATTTAGATCCATACTCTAGGACACATGCTCTCAACATATCTTCGAGTATTTGATTTACTCGCTCCGTTTGTCCATCGGTCTGAGGGTGATACGCGGTGCTGAAATCTAGTCGGGTTCCTAAACCTTCCAGGACTTTCTTCCAGAATCTCGAGGTAAACTGAGTTCCTCGATCCGATACGATGTTCTTGGGGACTCCGTGCAAACTGATGATCCTAGCGATGTATAACTCCACTAGTTTCGAACTCTGGTAGGTGGTCTTGACTGGTAAGGAATGGGCTACCTTAGACAATCTATCAATTATGACCCAAATAGAGTCATTTCCCCTACTAGAAGTAGGCAATCCGATGATAAAGTCCATTCCAACGGAATCCCATTTCCATTCCGGAATCTGTAGAGGTTGTAACAATCCAGCGGGTCTTTGATGTCCCGCCTTGACTCTCTGACATATATCACACTTGGCGATATAGCTTCTGATTTCTCTCTTCATCTTATGCCACCAAAATTGCTCCTTCAGATCCTGATACATCTTCGTTCCTCCTGGGTGGATAGAATAAAGAGTATCATGAGCTTCCTTCAGAATAACTTTTTTCAACTCTGAATCTGCTGGTACACAAAGACGTCCTTTTTACCACAGAACTCCTTCTTCATCCTCGGTGAATCCGGGTACTTTGCCTGTACCGATATGACGTTTGATTCCGTCGACACTAGCATTTCCTTTCTGTGCCTCCTTGATCTGACAGATCAAAGTGGGTTGAATTTCTATGCTAGCCAAAAATCCTTCACTTACTAATTCCATTCTGAAATCCTCCATCTCTTTGTGAAAACTTGGTTGCAACTTCAGAATCATGGAGTTCAAGCGGCACGACAAGCTGCTAAGGGCATCTGCTACCACATTGGCTTTACCGGGGTGATAGTGAATGTCCAGATCGTAGTCCTTGATTAGCTCTATCCATCTCCTCTGCCTCATATTCAGCTCGTTCTGAGTGAATATATACTTCAGGATCTTGTGATCTGAATAAATCTCACAACGGTTTCCCATGAGATAATGCCTCCATGTCTTCAGGGCTAGAACTATGGCTGCTAGTTCAAGGTCCTGGGTTGGATAATTCTGTTCATGTTGTTTCAGTTGTCGGGATAGATAAGATATAACTTTGCCTTCTTACATTAACACACATCCGAGACCAATCTTGGATGTGTCACAATACACATCAAATGGCTTCGTAATATCCGGCATGATCAAGATTGAGGCTAAAATCAATCTTCTCTTGAGTTCTTGAAAACTTGCTTCACACTTGTTCGTCCATTCAAACTTCTTATCCTTCTTCAGCAATTGGGTCATGGGTCTTGCGATACTCGAGAATCCTTCTACGAACTTGCGGTAGTATCTCGCTAATCCGATAAATGCACAAACTTGGGTTTGAGTGGTTGGGGCTTGCCAATCTTCAACATCCTTCACCTTTTGCAGGGTCAACAGCAATTGCTCCGGCTGATACGATATGTCCGAGGAATCCTACCTCCTTTAACCAGAATTCACATTTGCTAAACTTGGCATACAACTGATGCTCTCTAAGGGTTCCAAGAATGGTCCTTAGGTGTAGCTCATGTTCTTCTTCTGATTTGGAATAAATCAGAATGTCATCGATAAAAACAACGACAAACTTATCCAGGAAGTCCATAAAAATCTTATTCATGAGGTTCATGAAATAAGCGGGGGCATTGGTTAATATAAAAGACATGACAGTATACTCGTATAATCCATATCTGGAGGTAAAGGCAGTCTTTGGAATATCCTCTGCGCGAATCTTGAGTTGATGATAGCCAGTTCTAAGACCAATCTTAGAAAACACTTTGGCACCAGTCAACTGGTCAAACAGGTCTTCTATCTTTGGCAACGTGTACTTGTTCTTGATGGTGACATCATTCTACTTCCGATAATCCGTCCACAAACGGTTACCTCCATCTTTCTTATCCACAAATAGGACATGTGATCTCCATGGCGACGCACTTGGTTGGATCAATCCTATCTCCAGCATGGCATCCAGTTGCTTCTTCATCTCCATTAGTTCAGATGGGTTCATACTATATGGTCTCTGGGCTATGGGTCCGGTTCCAAGGATTAGTTTAATGATAAACTCGATATCCCGATCTGGGGGCATACCGGGCAAAACATCTGGAAATACATCGGGGTATTCACAGACTATCCGGACTTGTCAAGGGTTGGCTGGGCTATACTCTTATTGCATTTGAATTGACGGGGCAAGGTTTCAGATACATGATCTACTGATATTCCGGATGTACTGGTCACGGTTATGGCTTTCTTGGCATAGTCAATTATCCTTTATGTTTGGACATCCAATCCATTCCTAGTACTACTTCCAAACCTTTAGTTCCGAGTACTATTAGATTAGCATAAAAATCTATGCCATGGATTCGGATAGGCACGACCTTGCAAATTTGTCTGCTTTGGTGGTTGAACTAGGTATTTGAACAATCATAACATGCTTCAATTTGGTGGGTTAAATCTTACTAGTGCATGTAAATTCTTCGATAACAAACAAGTGCGATGCTCTAGAATCAAAAAACACTCTTGCAAGTACTGATTTAATAGAAAACATACCCAACACGACATCTGGCGCTTCTTGGGCTTCTTCCGCATGCATGAGAAAGAGACGACTGTTGCGGTTGAGTGAATTTCCTAGGGAAAACCTTCTTCCGGGATGAACACAACACTGCTAATGAGCTGGGGCATTTGCATTGGGGGCTGTGGCAATCTTCTTGGGGCACTCATTGGAATAGTGACCTTTGGTTCCACATTCATAACAAGTCACTTATGACTTGTCCTTTGATGCAACATGCACAACATTGCTTCCAGTCCTTGGGGCAGTGTTGGTGTTGGTGGCGGCATTGTTGTTGTTGAACTTGTTGGGTGGTGCACGGTTGAAATTGTTGGGGTTGCCAGGGTTGTTGTGATTTCCTCCGGGCCTTGGGATTCCATGGTTGGGATAGGTCGGACGGTTCATTGGGGGTCTATTGGTTCTTGGGGCAAATCCTGGAGATGGGTTGGGGCGATACTTTGGTGTATGGTGGGTTCTTGGTTGATGCATCATGCGACGCTTGCGGTTCTCATTAGCTTGGTTGATCTTGCCTTCCATTTGAATGGCAGAGTCCACTAAGGCTTCAATATCCGCAAATGGGATATTGACTAACACTGTCTGCATCTCATCATACAGAACATTCAGGAATCTCTCCTTCTTCTTGGCTTCAGTGTCTATCTCATCCGGTGCATACCTAGCCAATGACAAGAATTTGTCACGGTACTCAACTACAGTCATCCTACCTTGCTTAAGTTCTCTGAATTCATCTCTCATCCTCTTGATCAAACCCGGTGGCACATGAATTCTTCTAAACTTGACTTTGAACTCTTCCCAAGTCATCATCTGTCCTACAGGCATTGTGCGAACGCTATTCCACCATGCTCTCGCATCTCCGGCCAGATAGTGGGTGGCAAACAGTACGTTCTCGTTAGCTTCCACTCCTGCAACTTCTAGGTTGTTTTCCATGGTTTGCAGTCAATCATCTACATCTAGGGGCTCTTCAGACTTAGTGAAAACGGGTGGATTGGTGTTATGGAAATTCTTGAGCTTGGATCCATGGTTATCCTGATTTCCATGGCCTTGATTTTTGTTGGCCATCTGAGCTATTTGTTGAAGGGTAGCTAAGTTGGCTTGGCATTCAGATCTTTCGGCTTCGCGGTCAGAAACCAACATTTGCAAGATTTGCAACATCAGGTCCGGGGTTGAAGTGCTTCCTCCACGAGGCATCTGAAGATTGAGATAGATCATGAGAAAAGGGGGAAATTTCTAAGGTTCGGGGTTTTGTGTTTGAAAAGTTTTTAAAGTTTGACTCGGATTTTTCTAGCAACTTGCTTTTCATTCATTCATTCATAGAACACGATACAAACACACACCACAACCAAGGAAAACAGATGGTTTTAGGAACCATTCTGTGAAACTATGATACTGTGGGACCGAATACAACTCACTAACGCTAGTGCTCAAGTGCTACTACTCCTCGGAGTCGGTGTCCTCATCATCATCATCGATGAAGGCGAAGTCATCCTCATCAGTGAAGAAGTCCATGGCCTGATCCTCCAAAAAGTCATCATCGTCACTGAGATAGGAGTAGGGGTCTCCAACAATGTCTTCCCCTGCATTCTCCCTCTCATCCAATTGCATGTCTCTCTCGTGGATGGTCTCCTCCAAATCCGTGATCCGGTGGAGAAGACGGGCAATGATGCACTCCTTCTTGTCGAGCTGACAGCGACGAGACTGGCGATCCTTCACTAGCATGGCAATAGTCTGATCCTTCTTGGTGGCGATGGCGTATTTGTGGTTAGCGTAGGAGCGAGCATTGTCTAACTCCTTCTGACGATCATACATCATGAAACTGAGGTGGTCCAACTGAGTCTTCAGCTCATGGTGGTATGGGGTCTCTAGTGGTTGTCCCATAACATCACACCTTGGATAGAACTCAAAGCGGGTACCCTTGATCTGATTTATACTTTGCCCACACAGACGGGCAAGAGCTTCCTGCATGGCGCTAGGAAGTCCATCGAGCCAGTTGTTCTCTCTCAAGGTGAACTGAATTCCCTCTGAGGTGGGGGCTTCAATCTTTCCCCGGAGACTTGTAACAACTAGCCACTGCAAATCATCTCCTTCCTGATCATTGAGCTGAGCTCCGTAGAACTCGAGGTGCGGACGCTCCAGCATCTGCGACAGCTGGTCCAAGTCACGCTCAAAGATGAGGTCTCCTCCATTCCCCAACTGATAAAACTTTTTATACTTCATGACCATATATAAGAATATAGGATGAGTAAGTTAGTAGAGTGATCAAGTGTGTCAAATTTTATGTAAGTTTGCAAGAATTTTTGAGGAACATGAATTTTCATGAAAGAGTCTAAGTGATAAGAATGAGAATAAGTTTTCGTAAATACTCACTTCCTTGGTTTTGAAACTAAGTTTTTGATTCAAATGTCCATTCTAAACTAGGGTCTCCTATGATTAACCTGGCTCTGATACCAACTTGTCAACATGTAACACCCTCGCCTGATAAGGCTGAGTTCATGTGTATAGTGCCAATCCCCTGATCGCTTCACTGGCACACACAGTACAAAATGATATCAAATATAACTGTGCATCATAAATACAACGAATATGATCCAGAATTTACATTATATTATAGCGAAAAGAAATTACAAGGTAGATCTCCATCCTTCAAATGTGCCACAGGCGAACAATTATTGAGTGGAGTCTCGCGATCTATGTACGATCACTCAGATATGATATAACCTGCAACATAAAACGTAGCAGCCCCGAAGGGTCAATACATGGAATGTATGGCAAGTAGGCTAAAGTGGTTAACAACAGATCTATCAACTACATGCTTATTTGGCTAAGTGGAGTTCAGGCTCATTTGCTTAAAGCAATAGTTTTATCCTAACATTTGTAACAAAGTAGTTTTCCAATACAATAAATAGGACACTCTGATTCACTCCCAGGTGCTCCTACCCAATTAAGTTCACGCAACAAGTTTTATGTAATTGAGAAATAAGGATGAGTGAGAAATGTCATAGCATCAATATCAGGTCGCTCAAATTGTCCATAACCGGGGACATAGTTAAGTACTTAGTTTAGACACCCTGCAGGGGTTAGCACACTTTACCCATGTGACTTGGCCAACCCATCTCGGACCACCACACTCATATTGTGGGATGATAGGGAGAAGTCCAAGACGAGACAATTCAGGAAGAGCTTCCCAAACCCATCCATGCACCGTACCAACCTACAATATTCTACATCTCTGGCTACGTAGGGTTCGGGTCACCACAACCTACTAAGTCCAGCCAACCGCCTATTTCATTATTGGCACATGGTTGTACATGTAAGCTACCAACCAAAGAAACCAATCCTTTCTCAGTACCCTCGGCGGCATTCCCCACCATAAATCCACACTCGATGACCCAATCAATGCCATTCCTCCCAGGTGGTTCATTAAAATCATGTTGGTTTGTCATTTAGAAAAATATAATCCTTTCAAAACACATAACTTTTCATGGTGTGATTCCCTTCCTCGTCTAAATAGCATAACTAAGCAATCTACCAATATGATGGCTCATAAACAAGGAATACTAGGGAATAATATGGGACATAGCATAGCATATACACATCAATTCCTACATATGCAATTCTATGAAAACTTCTATAATGCATAGGAAAATAGTAGGACATTTATGATAGAACCACTTGCCTTTGATGTAGATGTAGTTGTTTAGATAATCCTCACAATTATAATGGCCTCATTCGCAATAACCATAATACTTGCAATCATAGTAGTTACACTCCTCGCAATCTATCATTCAAAAACAAAGGCACAACAAGCACACCATTCAAACATTGCAATAATGCAAAAATACAATAAAACAATGATGAATAAATACATGCATGATGATTTAATAAGTCATAATAGTTGTATTTAGTGTTATGAACATTATTAGATCACATTATGCATGTATACAGTCATTTAGTGCACTAAAGCATTTATTATTAAAGCTATATAGATTTAATATGGTTTATATCAATTTAACTAAACTACT
Source organism: Avena sativa (assembly GCA_916181665.1). Lineage (NCBI taxonomy): Eukaryota > Viridiplantae > Streptophyta > Magnoliopsida > Poales > Poaceae > Avena > Avena sativa. The sequence goes on along the minus strand of OV702279.1, from coordinate 40,064,045 downwards.
GATGTTTCTATCCTATTAAATTGTGAACTAAATTCTACTGGATAGGTAATGCAATTGATAACCAGTAGCAATTTGAATCACCTAAAAAGGATTTATAGATCTTTTTTTATGATTAAAATACTATTGCAATAGGTTTAAAGATTTCTGCATGAATTTCTTTTTTTAAGAGTACAAAATAATTTGGCACGCAAATTATTTGGATAGATATTATCAATAAAAAACATTACCAATTGGTTTCACTAATTTTGGAGTTCTAGTTAATTTTTCGGGATTTAAATACTAGTTAGAAGGGTTTAAATCATTTAATTTATTTTCTTAGACAAAAATTATATCTAAGGCCAGATTAGTGTTCTTCATGAAATAGGGATTCCATAGACATATTATTTGTATTTTTATGATCTGTATATAATTTACTATGATTTATTTACTCCAAACAAGCCATTAAATCGTTTAAATTACTACAGTAAATATATACTGTAAAAGTTGGATATGACAGTATATTCATATTCTACATACTTTTATGAATCCATTGACATATCATTTGCAATTTTTGAACATGTATTTAGTTTTCTATGAACTTTGCAAGGTTTGCATAATTTCTGTAATTTTAAATATCAAATATTCCAGTTTTATTGCGTCACCACTGACAGTGCAACAATGACTGGACGATGACTAGCTGACTTGGGGCAACGTGGCAGCGTGGCATGCTCCGATTAGTCGGTACCCTTTCGCGGGATAGAGATAATCCTGCGTGTTCAATGGAGATCCGACGGTGGGGAACAAGATCTTCCTGGGCTCAGCGGCGTGAAGGCAGTGACCGCGGCGGACAGTGGCTGCGGCAGTGGTCGACTCGGGAGGTGGTGGCGGCGGGGGTTCCAGTGATCTCCTGTGGCGAGGGAAACACGAACGGGGATCAGCACAACGCGGAGATCTCGTACGTGACCGCGAAGACGTCTGGTTCTTCCTGGAGCAGTGGCGATGCTCGGCTGAAGATCCTCGATGGCCGGCGTGCTCCGGCGGCGTCGGGCGGCCTCTGTGGTGCTCCTGCAGATGAGGAAGTAGGTCAGGGTGAAGCGGTTCAAGGAGGGGAAGCGAATGTAGAGTAAGGGGAGAGCTCGGGCGCTCGGGAAGGTCGAGGACAACCTCGATCTGGATCCAATGGTGGCGACGGTGAAGGGGAACTCCGGCGAATAATCCCAATGGACTGGCGGCGCAAAAATCCAGGTTTTTATAGGGGTTTCGACGAGAAGGAGGTGGGGAATAAATAGGCTCGGTTTAGAAGATGGGGAAGGGTCGGATTCGATCTGAATCAGAGGGTTTCTCCTCTCGGTGTCCAGGTCGAGAGGAAGAGGATGACCCGGTGGGTCCGCGTCGTCAGCGAGACAGGGGAGAGGGGCACGCGCGGGTTGGGCTGGCGCTAGGATGTTGGCTTCCTGCTGTTGTGCTCTGGTGGGCCGCTGCATGCTGCTGCCGCGCTGTGAGCTACGCGTTCAAGGTGGGTAGGCATGGGCCGGCTCTGCTGGCCTAGTTAGATAGTATAGGGTTTTTTTCCTTTTGTTTTTATTATTTTTCATTTATGTTTTCTTTTATAGTTTTAAATTCTTATAATTTTGTAAAGTCACAATGATCTTTGTAGGGTATTAAATATATTATTTATTGTCCCTTTTTAATTTAACAACCATTATATGTTTAGTTTGGTCAATAGAACGTCATTATTATTTCTTATATTAAACATAACTTTTACATTTTAGCTTCAAATGGACTCAAATAAATTTTTGTGGTTGTCCTCTATCAATATAAGCCACCTATGAATACTTTTGATCAATTTTACTATGGACAAAGCCATAGCTCTAAGGTTGTACTTAGAATTGGGAAAATCCCATTTTTGCGCAACGAAATTATTTCCTTGGGGTTTAATGCAATAATGTTCATGCATGCTTCATGATTTTGAATGTGGCACCCCGGATTTACGGTCTGAGAATACCTGTTATGCATGAAATTCACGTTCCCATGATTATTGAGCTGTGAGCATAATCGACTTGTATCATTACATCATCCATATAGTAACGAGTACAACAAATTACAAAGGGGCCATTATGGCAATTACAACACAAGTAGAGGAAGTCTTCAGCGTAGAACCCGTGCCTTAACCTACAGGCAACTGACTGGGAAGACGGCCTAGCTCGCATAGACGTCAACACCTTCGTTCCTTCGTAACATCTGTAATCTGGCCAATTAAATAGCCAGGGACAATGTCCGTGAGTTTTTGTTGTAAAACTCTTTTTAAACATGTTCGACCATCTCTGGTAAAAACCAAACATATTCTTATCTTTTCTCGTGACCAAGTCACATCCTTTACTTCATCACAACTTAACCGAAGGGTCCTCCTAGCACTCTGCAGAGTTTGTGCACTTTACCCACAAGAATCAATACATCCGCCAGGATAAAACCACGGCCTGCTACACACGATAGACAGGGTCTCGGATAATCAAACTTACACTTTTCATTTGTCCATCCCTAGCAACGGAGGCTTTTCCTTTTGGGTTGTTCTCTCCGGTATGAGTATGAGGTACTATGACCCTGGTCCTTCCTTCCATACCGACCCCTATCTCCAGACCGAAGTCTGGCAGATAGCAATAGTGACAATCTTCCATCCGTACTACCTAAAAGCATACCGTCCGCGAGAGACCGAATTGTTGCACCAGTGACTTACCCTACAGGTAGCCCGAATTTCAGGGGATTTCTCCCCTTTAGCGAGTAAGAGCAGCCCCGGCTAAATACCACAAACTATGAGCTAAGCTCCAGTGTCTGGGGTAATGTGGTTGTACGGATAAATTGTTCCGGACATTGGCTTAGAACATCCCTTCCTTTCTCTTACTTAACTTTAAATTCATCCACCTCATATCTTCTTTTAGTAAAACTTCCACTTGGAAAGGATGCCTCTTTCTAAGGGTTTTATTTTGAAAACTTTGTAGTAGGGTATAACCCAAAATAGTTTTATTGTTGAAAATCCGTGGGTTCCAAGAGGGAAGATGCTAATCATCTTAACCTCATTCTAAGGGGTAAAAGTAGGTGTAAATAGGGTAGGTGTCCAAGGGACACCCATTCATAACTTGGAGGAGCCAAGTTACTCACGTCTATTTATTTGAATACAAAACATGCCTTTAATCATGCAATTTATAAACGAGATATAAAACAGCTGATAAACAGGAGTAGGTAAATATAGGAGTTCAGGAATGGTGGCTTGCCTGTGACCAGCGAGAAGTCCCTTGACGGAGTTAGATAACTAGAATACCGATAATGACAATAATAAATATAACCCCGATGCTTCCTTCTTCTCGGCGTCACACAATCGCAACTATCGCTGTTATCGAGCATACATGCAAACAAACAATACACCAATCAATACAAGGCATACAAGCATCAAACCATACAACAAGCAAGGGATAAATAAATGATAAACATCAGTAGGATGTTGGAGGATTGATGTGATTGGATTGGGAGAAGATTTGGAGATATTAGGGGAAAAGGTTCCCTTTTGGATTTATAGTCTAGGAACTACTTAGGAGAGGGTTTTTTCTCAAGGACTTGATCTGTATGATACGATTTTATAAAAATGATACCACCAGATAGGTATTGATAAAATTAAGCCAACAAAAGTGGTTTCACTATTTTATCATTTTCCCTTGATTTATAATGGATTTTATAGTAGATAATACCCTAGTTTAAGGAAATAATTCACCAGAACTTCTCTGGAGTTCCAAAAATTATTTACTTGGGTTAAAAGGTAGTATTTGGTGGACTGAATCAAGAGGAGTTGGAATATCCTCAAAAAGATTAACAGAATTTCCTTGACAAATTCCCAAAGGCAGTACTGGATAGTATTTATCTTTTTCATAAGATTTAATCTACAGAAGATTTTTAGTTGATTCCAAGGACACACATTAGGTACGGAGAATGCGTTTCCGTGGAAATTGGAATCAACCTTTTTTGGAGTTATAAAGATATAGTGGTGATTTTATTAGTGTTTAAACCATGCACAGAAGGGTTTAATTCACTAAAACTCAACAGAGACTCATAAAATTATGAGCTGCTGGATTATGGAGGGTATGGATATGTGTGTCAACTGGGAGTTGGAATTAGGTCAGAAACTGACTTGGTTTGACCTAGGGAATTTCCTAAAGTTAGAAAGACTTTGTTTTTGATATTTTTGATAAGGGCAAACTAGGAAGCAAATTAGGATGAGGCCAGAGGGAGATGAAAGGTATGGTCAGTACCTTTCATCACCAATTGGTTTTGTGTTATTTGGATTTGTACAATTTTTTTGAGGATTTTTTTATTTTATTGGACTGGTCTTGGGAAATGATTTATCATATTTGTTTAAAATATTGTTTTGGTACATCACAAAGTTTTCTTGTTTGAAAAGAGGCTTGAGCACCTGGGGAAAATACTATCTAAATTTTGTTTGGGTCATTTTTATTTTTGTTTATATTTAAACCATAATGCATCTTGCAGATCTGAATTAAATTAGAAAAAATAAAAGGAGGAAGGGGGCTGGGGGTTGCGGGCTAGTGGGCCATGCCCGCGAGATTCGGCCCAAGAGGGCAGCGGCCATGTGCGGGGTGGGGGTTTTGAAATGCTGACAGGCGGGGTTGGCCAGTCAGCGGCTGCGGTGAAGCGAAGGGGTAACGAGGGATCTGGGTCGTCCGGCTAAGCCAGATCCGATGGCGGGAGGTTGTCTTCTACCTCTGGCTGGGGGAGAACATAGGGGAAACCCTAGGGGAGGTGGTGGCACCCTGGGAGCTCACCTGGGGTGCCGGGGAGGCTATGGGGAGGGTCTTGAGCGGACGGGCGTGCGGAGGGGAGCCGGGAGAGCGGCGGCACGTCAGGGTTTGGTGCAAGTCCAGGGGGTCGCGCGTCCTCGCGATGGAGAGGATTCGGAGCTTGACGGGGAGCGCTCCTGAGCTTCTGCATGCAAGAGGGGAGGGGTCAGTGGGTGTTCTAGGGCCCTAGGCAGGCCAGAGGAGGTGTGGTTACCTCAGGGAGAGCACGGGAAAGAGAAAGGTGTTGGGGGAGGTCGCTCTCGGGCATGCGAGGTGCTGGTCGCTTCCAGCGTTCCTGCAGCAGAAAGAGAAGCATGGGAGAGGATATTAGAGGATGTAGATCCCGAATCTAACACATGCACGGGGAAGGGAGTAGGGAAAAAAGGGACCTTGAGCTTGAGCTAGACCATGGCCGAATTTGCCATTTCTCCTTCGTGTGGCCAGCCAGGGGAGGTGAGGAGGGAGATGGGAGCTCGAGGAGGTGAGTGGGAGTGGAAGGGGGAAAATGATCTGAGGGGAGGGTGCTAGGTGGCCCTTGGGCATTCTAAACCCAAGAGGAAGGGTCCATGGTGGACAAAGTCCATTTTGGACATGGGCAAGGTGCTAGGCTGGGGTAGGGCTAGAGGGGCGATGGAGTGGGTCCTGCTGGTGTGCTCTGGTCGTGCAGAAGGGGTGGAGTGGTGGGGTGCAACAGCTGCAAGGGTTTTTAAATGGCATGAAAGGACATGACCCTTGCCCCTCTTATAAACAAACACAAAAGACAAGAGGTCAAATGATGCTACAGTGATGGTCGACCAGAGGTGTGTGATGCTGCTAGAGAGAAGTGCTAGGGAAGATTACGGTTGGTTTGGCCTTTGTTTGCACCAAGGTTTGATGGTTTTTGCAAATTTGATCAAATGGAAACTTGTGAAGGAAGTTGATAAATTTACATTGGACAAAGTGTGTAAATGATACTGGTAGGTAGGTGCGATCAAATAATCTCTCCATGATTTAAATGGAATTTTTATGATGATTTTAATCCCATTTAAATGCACTTCTTCAAAAAGTGTAGAAATAGATTATGAAAGCTAAGATGATATTTTTACATTGGACAAGCTTGGTTTTTTATGTGATGTGGTCCTAAATTCCATAACACAGATTGGAGAATTTTATTGGGATTTATTGAGGTGGAAAAGTATTTTTGGGGAATTATTTCTAGTTTCTTCCATTTAAGAGAAAGGGAAAGAAGAAATAATAAAGAATCTCAAAAATATTTATTTTTGAGTTGGGAAAATGGGATATGATATATAGGCATCAAATGTGCCTTGAGTTGGCAAGGTGATTTGGAGAAAAGCAAACTTGCCTTTATAGACAAGGATTTTGGGAATTTGGTAAGTAGAGGAAAAGTAAATAGTTTAATAATCCAAATAATTGGGAGAATTATTTGGGGAGGCTTATAAACAAGGTAGATGATGTAAACTTGAGGTAGGAATCAGGGTTCACCTTGGTTTTGAAGGAAAGGGTTGAAAAGGATGGAAACTAGATACTTGGAGGATCTAGGGTTTGATTAGTCCGATGCCATCTAAACAAGGTTGGATTAGGGAGCTCAGAGCTCACCTTGGTACAATGGGTATATGGATGGATAGACCATGTCATGTAGATGATCATGGAAGCAAGATTTGGTCTTGGTTGTATTTGTGGTGGTGTAGAGGAGATGGCAAACTTTGTTGAAAATAAGGCTTCCATAACAGATACATCAGGTAACCTTCTAAACCATGGGGGTTTAGGAAGCACAAGGCTCGAATCGAAACAGGTGAAGTGAGAGTTGATAGGCTATGATCACAACCATGCAAAGACTTGTTCAAGGGGAGGTAGCATATAGATGTGAGCTTCTGCCAAAGTAGGCAAGATGATAAGATTTGCAGAAAAGATTATTATCTTGACTACAAAACCATCAAGGATGAGTGGTACATGAAATGGCTTAGCCAAGGGAAGAGTCGGCCTTGGTAGTACTAAAGATGTACTACAAGATGGTTCAAATGCATTCCCCATAATGCACCTAGGTTGGAAAAGGTAGGGCTCCAAAAATCACTACTAGGAAATAGGTCGTTTGTGGCGCACCTGTAAACAGCATCTGTGGCGCACTAGGTGTGCACCACGAGCCTCGCGCTACGGCTATCTCCTAGCCGTGGCGCACTTCTTGGTGCGCCACGGTTGTGTCGAGATAGGCGTAGCGCACCTGCTAGTGCGCCACGGCTATGTGGGCAGGTGCGCTATGATTTGGATCTTCTGTGGCGGACGTTGCAGTGCGCCACTAAGCTGCGCTGGTGCGCTTTAGATGTAGTACGCCACAGAAGCTAGGTCATGTGCGCCACCGGTGTTTTTCTAATTTCAGAGCTAGATGATATACAATACAGATTATATACAATATTACATGCAGATATACACACACAGATACAAGATATACAATTATATATATAAATACACAATTTGCAAAACAAGATTGAAACAAATACATATAGATAAGTCTCATACATGAATACATAGTATAAGTTACATTGTTTCGATCAAGTTACAAAGTAGTTGGTGATATGCGAATACATGTGTCTCGAACAAGTTAGAGCTCGGAAGCTCGCCTAGACATCTAAACTAGCTAGACACAAACGCGGGATAAACAACCAAAGACGATAAGCATGATCACCGCGATGAAGGTGTAGGTCTTCATCCGGTTCCTCGTCCTAACTCCCGCTAGATAGCGCGTGTATCTAGCTTACGCCTCCGCCATAGTGTTGTACCCTTTGTAGCTATTGCCTCTGAAACGGTGCACCTGTCTCCGGCAGTCTTCCCAATCATCGTAGACTCCGGGAACCCGTCCCTTGTACACAATGTACCACGTCATCTACAAGTTGACAATAATAATTAACCGGTTATTTAAAAAAACATGTATAATTAAAGTCGCATATGAAGATACACTTATAGAAAGTACTCCTAAATCAAAAAGACCAAACTCAAAAAACATGCCTCATATATAACTAGGTTGTTCGACATTGGAATATGCTACGATGGAACCGTCCGCCAAGTAGGATGCACAACACCTGGACCTGTCCATAGCACAAGGCGGACAATCCCATCGCAACACATTCACATATATAGTGTGCCACGACATTTCAATCATCGGCATTCTCGAAAAAGACCAAAGTAACTCAAAAATCATGCCTCATATATAACTAGGTCGTTGGACACATGAATATGCTACGACGGAACAGTTGGCCAAGTAGGATGCACAACACCTGGACTTGTGCATATCACAAGGCTAACTATCCCGTCGTAGCACATTCACATATATAGTGTGCCATGACATTTCAATCATCGGTATTATTCTTGAAAAAGACCAAAGTAACTCGAAAAGAATGCCTCATATATATATACATAGGTCGTTGGACACATGAATATGCTACGATGGAACTGTGAGCCAAGTAGGATGCACAAGACATGGACTTGTGCATATCACAAGGCTCACAATCCCGTCGTAGCACATTCACATATATATTGTGCCACAACATTTCAATCATTGGCATTATTTCTCGAAAAAGACCAAAGTAAAACAAAAAGAATGCTTCATATATATATATATACATAGGTCGTTGGACAAAGGAATATGCTACGATGGAACTGTAAGCCAAGTAGGATGCACAATACATAGACTTCTACATATCGCAAGGCTCACAATCCCGTCGTAGCACATTCACATATATAGTGTGCCACGACATTTCAATCATCGGCATTATTCTTGAAAAAAGACTAATAAAGTAAGGAAAAGGGAAGTAAGCGATGATTCATAAACCTAATAAGATAAGTAGTAGCACACTTGTCCACACACACAAAGGTCATCTATAGTTTGGAACTACAACTAGGCCAACATCAAGCCTTCTGGCTCGGCTTAGGGAACGGGAGGACGCCTTGTCTCGTCATGAACTTCCTATAGTCACCCTGCATCTCTAGACGTTCTTCTATGTCACGGTTATTCGGGATATTTCCTCCGTAGAATATCCCCCCCCCAAAGTCATGACATCACGAAACATGATCGCCCCAAACTGCTGCTGGATGCGATACATCTCTTGTCTCATATCTAAATCAGTGATCTTGGCCTTTGCTTCGGCCCACTGTTTGAGATGATCTGGCAGCGTAGAATTCTGCTGGTCTAGTAGGAACGCCCTCATGTGATGGAGTGCGTAGTAGGCTTCCTTCTTACTGTTTTCTGGTTGCTTCATGCACGGGAACTCCGTTACGTGGTTAAAGACGTGCCTGCCGAACTTGACCTTCGTACGCATGAAGGTGGTGCCTTCCATCGAGGCATAGCCAGTGAGAGCATCATCTAGAACTTCCTTGATCTTGTCGTAGTTTTTCTTCTTTTCTAGACTCCCCGAGTTGAAATACGTGGCGTGGGAATGCTTCGGAGATAAGGAGATGAGCATGCAGTGTTCATCTCTGCGCACAAACTTCAAATGGAATGTGTTGGAAAAAGAATGATGATAATCTAATAAAGCCAATCGACGGTGCCGAGTGAATAACGACTTACTCGGGAAAGTAAGGCACGAGAATGTATTCATTTGTCTTGTTCACCACAAAGATTATTTTTAGGTACGAGGCCACGATACGTCGTTCAGCGGGGGAACCCAAGCATCCGTCACGCATGTAGTAGGGGTCCACTATAGCGATGCCCGATGTGTTCTCTCTAATGATCTGCATGGCCAGGCTGAGTGAAAATAGGCGGACCATGGTATAGTGCAGCGGGTATAGGTGGAACATATTGAAGATGTCGTCGAACCGCAGGAAGAACAGATCCGCAGGGGCATTGTCGATGAAGCCCAAGCCTGGTGGCACCTTAACCACGAATACCGGGTGCGAGGGATCTTTCTCCGCCAAAAGGCGTCTATCTATCGTTAGCACGCCGTCATGCACACTCTGCAGTTCCAAACTGGCGAGCCTCTGCAAATTCTTAGGTAGCATGGGCTCACCCGCCACATGAATTGTAAGATCCCAAAAAATATTAAACTTGGATCATCAAACTCTAATCATCAAAATTAGGGTTAACAAAAACTTTTCCAACTAAAAATATGAAAGCATTCATATGTGTGTGTATTCAAAATTTGGATTCTTTTGAATTGCCATGGTTCTGTGTTTCTTTTCCTGTAAATTGATTCTTAGGTGAAATAAACATCATCTAAACAATCCCCAAACTTTTCCCAAATACAAACAACTCAAAATAAGCAAATGAAGTGAATGGTAATTTTTGCCAAATTAACTCTCATGCCTACTTTGGCTATCTCCAGTTTTCAAAACTCAACAAAAAAATTTGTGGATCTTTGCACCCCTTGTTAGTACACATAATAAGGTACCAAGGCCCACTTTGTGATCATCCAAAAACATTCAAATGCTAAGTTTAAATGACAGTTTAAAATTGAATCTATCTCATATGGGAAGATCCCATTATTTCAAAAACCACTCAAACAAGTTCAATTTTCAAAACCCAAGAACCCACAGAATCCTCAGCACATGCCTAGCACACCCACCAAAAATCTTTTCAAAATTTAAAAGAAAGTTTCTTGCGACCATTTCATCAAACACTTGGTAGGAAAATTTAAACCAAATCAAATTCACTGTTTTTAATAGTGTTTTGGGCCTAACTTGTTCCCTCTCTAGTTGAAACTAGTCCTTATTAGATCATCTAGCTCCTTTATCTATCCTTAGCATCACTATAAGCAAGCCTAGACATCAATGGTGAGAAGGCCGAGAGCAAACTTGCCACCCCGTTGTCGCCGGCGAGCTAGAGGCCACACTAGCCTCGCCAACCTTGTCTGGGAGCTAGCCAACACCCCACTGCCACTCCCTGTCCCAGCCTCGAGCAATGCCAGCCACTGGACCAAATGCCACGCCCATGCCAAACCTCTCTGCGACCATGCCGAGAGCGCGCCCGTGCGCCACGCTCGACCAGCACCCCCAGACCGCGCGCCGCCCTCGCCGCGTGCGTAAGTGATCGCCAGCACCCCAGCACCCTGCCAGACATGCCCGTTCGCCTCCGCACGGACCACGCTTGTTGTGCGCCATCAAAACCCCCGTCAGACCCGCCCAGAGTGTCGAAGCGTTCCGACCGATCAGCACCGCCCCACGCCTCGCCACCACGCCGTTGACCTTCGCCAGGGAACATAGAACCGCCCTCTATCGTCGCCCATGCCAATAGCTTCATGTGCCGTCGACCACGACAAGCTCAGCCCGTGCTCGTCGGTCCCCTCTCGCCACTATAAATAGAGGCCTACCCCGCTCGATTTCTTCACACCAGTTCGCTCCCCACCTCTCACTTATCACACCCACTCACCCCCAGAGCAAGGCGAGCACCAGGTGGCCGGAATTGCACCGGAGTTCACCGCTGCAGAGGAGGAGAGGCGCTGTCGACTGGAGCCGCCCCAGGAGGAGCTGCCGGTGCCAGGAGAATCGCCGTCGTCGACTTCGTCGTTCGCCCCCATCGCCAACCCTCGCCTGAGCCCCGGTGAGCCTCCCACGACCCCCACCTGCCGCGTTAGGGTTATGTCTCACCGGCGCTGCCCAACGTGGACGATGAGCCATAGCCGTTCGATTAGAATTAGATCGTGCGGCCGAGATCGCCCCGTACCGCTTTGCGCGTTATGAGCCACTAACTGGTGGAACCCCCTGTCATCTGAGCCCCGAGCTGCGGAGTGACGCTGGGCTGGCCCATTAAACTCTCCCGCGCGACCCAACAGTTTGAATTTAGACTTTTCCTTTTTAATTCAAACTCAGTTCTGTACCTATATTCAAATATCAACCCAGCTCGATTCAGTGAACAAAATTGCATGAAACCAATTTTGTTAGAAAGGCACTGAAATGCTTAATACAAGCCCGTTGGATTCAAATCATTTGGATCTGTAGATAAACCTTGGTAAAAATAACAAGTCAGAAGCTTTTCTGCATTCAAACATTTTTCAAATTTCAACCATAATAGCTTTTGAGTTGATTCCAACTCTCAAAAATCACATTTGATCATACCTTTCAGAATATATAAAAACATATGGGTTTACTTACTGAAATAATGTCCAAGTAATAAAAGAATGCCACATAGGCATTTCTAGTCACTTTATTTATTAAAAACAAAAAAGGTTAAACCTTATTAAATTGTGACATCACTTTAAATCACATTCCCATATACTGAAAAATGTGGTGATGACATGTGTCAACATGATCCCATGTTTGGTTTGGAGAACATTAAATCTTAATTAGTTTTTCAATGAGTAGAAATTACTTTTCTAAAAATAAAATAAATAAGACAAATGCTTAAATCTTGTAATGATAGGTGATGATGCTAGATCATCTATAGTGCACCTTTGTGTGATGATTGAAAATAGTTAAGTATTGTTTGGTGATTGTGTACCTCGTATTTATTTATAGACGCTAGTACCGACCAAGGATATGAGGAGGAAGGAGGATACTACGAAGAAGAAGCCGAGGAGAACTTCAACCACTACTCTGCTCAAGGCAAGCTTATACTGATACTTATGCAATCCAATACTTGAAACCTTGCAAGCTAACACTTGAAATTATGAAAATTAGTTAACCTATGAAATGCACTAAGCATGCTTGGTTAGACACATTTGATGATACCCAATCCTAGTTTTACTTGCAAGCTTTATACTTTATTTCTTTATCAAAGCTTTCTCTTAGAGTTTACTTAAGTGACTTGTAGATTCTAGGAAGATAATTGAAGGTTGCATAAAGATCATTAAATTTGGCCTAAGCTATATAATCTTGATTTCACCCTAAGGCATGAGATTGAACTCAATTAATCTCCACTTAATTACCACCCCTCATTAGTACTTACCCCACTCGTAGATGCTAGTGCTAAGCCTAAAACTTGATCAACTTTAGATGGGAATACTTGGTGAAAATGGTTATGAAAACCTTGGAATGATGAGTCATTCTACTGAAATGTTTTGACATGTGTTTCCGAACACCAGATGATTTTGATGATGAAAATGTTGAGGCATGAGCCTTACCCCTTTATAAAACTGATGGTTGTCTGGATGCGATACCATTCCAATTTTACCGTACAAATACAATACCCGAAAATTGGGTAGGGCTTGACTTGAAACTTATATTTTTTTTCCATACAATCCCCCAGAAAGAGGGATTGGGTTCCATTATCATCAGACAACAGAACAACAACCACACACCCATCAACGTAGTACTGACCCACCTAGGGGGTCAAAAAGGTTCAAGAGGTCCATATTACAAACCAAGAAAACTAAACAGATAAAAAGAAGAAGGCTGGAGACGCAAGAACACCGCCCTCAGGCTAGTGGAGAACAGTAGTATCAAACACAATCGAGAAGCTAACAGACCAAACGAAGAAGTCCACGTGAGATGCCAACACCGTCTTCTCGCAAACCAGTTCTTTTTCAAGTTCTCCTTCTTTTATCCCGCCCCCTTTCCATTTCCGGAGCTTCATGAGTACGACCTCTAGGGATTGCTGGCAGTCCTAGAAAAGGAACAGGAGCCACATCCATAGCTGCCGCATCAGCCAACGCATTCTGCTGCAAAGTATCCGCTCCAGCTTGCAACACCGCTCGGTCATCCTCCCCATGCAGCCCTGCCCAATAACGAATGAACACACAAGCATATATAACCAAATCAACAGGCGAGTTAATAAGTTTTTTTTCAAAACAAGCCCTATTCCTGAGCTTCCAGATAGCCCAGCATATTGCCGCCACCACCGTAATCTGCACATTCCTGCTAACACCCACACACTGCGAAGCCCACCAAAAGTATTGAGAAAAGGACCCAGGTCTATTCGCGGCACCAATAGCTCTGGCAACCACCCCCCAAACGTATCTAGCTGCCACACAAGAAAAGAACAAGTGCCCAATGCTCTCATCCTCATTACAAAACCTGCAGGTAAAATCTCCTACCCAATTCTTCCTCCTCATGTTGTCTTTGGTGAGAATAGCATTGTGCCAGATGAGCCACAGCCAAATTTTAATCTTCAGGGGAATTTTAGCTTTCCACAGATGTTTAAAACTTCTATCAATCCTTACATTCGACAGATGTGTGTACATTGACTTAACAGAGAACTTGCCAGATTTATTCCACATCCACACTGGCCTGTCTTTTTCTTGATTCAAACTCACCCCAGACAACAACTGTCTCATTTGTTCCTGATGATTCAACCCATCAGTATCCAGCCATCTCCTAAAAGAGCACCTCCACCCTTTTCTTGCCATATCAGCCACAGTGATCGTTTGATTCTGGCAAATATCAAACAAATCAGGGAACCTATCCTTCAAAGGTGTATCCAGACACCAAGCATCATGCCAGAAGTCAGTCAACTCCCCATTACCAATCCTCATTCTCCTACCAGCCAAATAAAGATCCCTAATCTTAATCAAATCATTCCAACATGGAGAATCATTCTGTCTGTGTTTCACAGTACTGATCCCACCCTTTTTCAAATATTTCTTTCTCACAAAAACTTTCCATGGACCTTCCTCAGCTTCAAGGCGCCACCACCACTTACACAACAAGCAAATGTTAAAAAGCCTAATGTTTTTAATCCCAGTCCACCCTTTTTCCTGGGCCTACACACATATTTCCATTTAACCAGATGATATTTTCTTTTCCCCACCTTCCCATACCAAAAGAAAGCTCTAGTCTGTTTCTCAATTTCTTCCACATTTGACTTATGTAGAAGAAACATAGTCATGGCATAAACAGCCACACTGGAAACACAAGCAGTGATTTTAACATGTCTCCCTCCTAGCGATAAAGCCCCCCCATCCAACCATCTAACTTTTTCTTCAACCTGTCACCAATAAATCTCATCTCAGACACTGTGCATCTCCTGCTACAAACCGGCAACCCCAAATATTTAATTGGCCAACTACCCTTCTGACAGTTGAACATTTCAGCATAATTGGAAAGTTTCTCCTCATCATCCAACACCATCATCACCTCACTCTTCTCAAAGTTAATCTTGAGACCAGACATGGATTCAAACAAATACAGCAACAATTTCAAGTTTCTAGCCCCCTCAGGATCATCTTTAATAAACAGGATGGTATCATCAGCATATTGCAAAATAGCAATCCCTTTATCAAACAAATTATCAACCAATCATGTAAACAACCCACCAGCCTATGCATTAAGCACCATTTTAGACAAACATTCCCCTGCCAAATTGAACAAAAATGGAGAAAAAGGATATCCTTGTCTAACCCCTTTATAACTGCCAAAATAAGGACCAGTTTCCCCATTCACCATAACACTGAGAGTACCCTGAGTCACAACACTTTTTAACCAAATCATCCAATCTTCACTAAAACCTTTCTGCCTACAACAGTAAAACAAAAAGTCCCAGTTGACCTTGTCATAAGCTTTCTCAAAGTCAATTTTCAAAACCACACCCTGCTGCTTCTGGCTTTTCGATTCTTTCAAGATCTCATGTAACAAAGTCACCCCATCTGCAATAAACCTCCCTTTAATAAAAGCAGTCTGGCATGTGTCAATTAATTTCCCCATTACAGGCTCAGTTCTAACCGTCAGATTCTTAGTAAAAATCTTAAACAGCACCTGGAGTAGACAAATAGGTCTATACTTCTGGATCCTATCAGCATCATCACCCTTGGGCAACAGAGTAATCACACCATAATTAATGCTCCTCAAATGAATCTTATGAGCAAAAAAAATCATCAAACACAGCCATAACATCTGTTTTTATAATCATCCAACAATGTTGATAGAATTCAATAGGAATCCCATCAGGACCAGCAGCTTTATTTTTCTCCATCTGATCAATAACCTCTTTAACCTCTTTCTCAGTAAAAGGCACCCCCATCTTTTCCCTATCCTCATCATTAAGCTTCTCCCAATCCTGCCAATTGTCATCTGCAAGCCTAATAGAGAACCCACCAGCAGGACCAAACAAGGATTTATAATAATTAGTGGCATGCTGCAAGAGATCATGAGTCCCCTGAATCTCATTCTCCCCATCTTTCATTGAAAAGATCATTTTCTTTCTCCTCACCCCATTAGCAATCCTATGAAAATATTCAGTATTATTATCACCTCTAAGCAACCAATTATCCCTCGATCTCTGCTGCCAAAATCTCTCCTCATTCTCATACACCTCTAGCAACTCCTTCTGAATAACTGCTTTTCTTTTAAGTTGTTCAGCAGTAAGCAAAATCAACTCCTCAATACTTTATAATTCCTGAAGCTCCTCCACCAACCTCTTCTTCTTATTTTTATCCTCACCCCTTAAATGAGCACCCCATCCTTTCAAATCATTTCTGACATTCTTAAGTTTTTTCTGCAACCTATCCAGACTGTTCTTACCATTCACACGTTTTTTCCAAACTTTCTCCACCCTGGTCAAAAAATCATCACACTGTAACCAACTTTTTTCAAATCTGAATTCCCTGCCACCTGTTTCCTGCCCTTCCATAGTATCCAGAATCAAAGGACTATGATCAGAAACTTCTCTAGACAACTTGTGCACTGTAGTAAGAGGAAACAACTTCTCCCATTCTTTACAAACTAAGATTCTATCCAACTTCTCCAAAGTCGGGTTTTTCTGGTTGTTGGACCATGTAAACTGCCCTCCAGACATGAGGATCTCCCTTAAGCCATAAGCATTAATAATCGAATTAAACATGTGCCCCCACCTATTCAAAGAGTGACCCTTGTTTTTCTCAGAAGCACACCTAATCACATTAAAATCGCCACGCACCAACAAAGGAATAGTTTGATCCTGACAAACCTCAGCTAATTCTAATAAAAACTCCTCTTTATTCTCCTCTTGAGCAGCCCCATAAACTATTACCAAATACCACTGAATTTGTTTCAAAACATCAAACACCTTCATCTTAACATGAAATTTACCCACAGACACATCAAGTTGAGTCAATTTGGAGGAACGTAGGCCCCCGAAAATGCCTCCAGACCTTCCCACAGAAGGCAGCCAACTCCAAGAGAATTGATTCATAGGATCAATCCTCCTGAAAAATCATCAGAATAATCTTTCTTAATAGTTTCTTGTAAACCAATAAAATCCACTCTCTCCTGTCTCGGCAAATTATTCAAATAAGCACTTGCACCCTTCTTCCCCACACCTCTAATATTCAAAATAACACCTATCATAATACAAATTTTCTCTCTCTTGTTCCAGTCACAACACCACTCATAGGGTGATAGTTGTGAACCTTCACAGCAACATCCTTTAACTTTCTCTCCCTCATAACAGAACCAGTTCTCAACTTTTTCTTTTGTTTCCTAGAAACCACAGGTGTAAATTCCTCCTCATCATTACTAGCATCCTTCCAATCCAGAAACAAGACCTTCTCATTCAAATCAACCTCACATTCATTCTCTACCTGTCTCCTATCCTGTAAACTATGTCTAGCAATTTCTAAATCTTTCAAAGAATTAATATGATCCAAAGATATAGAAGAAGCATCTACCCCCATCTCCAACGCTCTATGCATAATGATATCATCATCCAAAGCAGCAAAAGAATTATGCAAAGTTAAATTTGTACCTGATAAATCTCTAGGAGGTTGCTGAGCCAAATGCCCTTCAGCCATGTTCCTAGCACCACCTTGATCAGCCACCCTTGAACTCATTCTTATAACTTGCTCTTCTACACCAGCCACATGTTCATACTGAGAACCCACACTTTCCTGAGTAGAACCATCAGGTTGAGATAGGTCAACAGCCACCACTTCTTGGTCTTGATTGACAACCTCCATGTCTTGAGCACCCTCCATCACAGACCCCCCATCAATCCATTTTTTTCCACTATCAGAGGAAGATCCAAAGGAAGCATCAGTAGATACACTATCATCTTTTGCCTGGGCACCCTCATCTTGTCCATCCCCCTCTTCCAGCAAATGGCCATACTGCTTCTTAAGCTCATAATATTTGTCACTGCTCCTATCCTTCAACAAACCCCTGATAAAATCATCAAACCTCTGAGGGCCAGCAACAATCTCAGTACTGGAATCTTTAGCCAAAGTAGATGACAAGTTCTGGATAACTTCCATGTTAACATCACCCAACCCAGCACCATCAGACACAACTTCCTGAGCACCAAATTGCAGTCCCACATCAGCTGTTCTGGTTTGAGTACCTGTCCCACCACCACCATTGTCACCTGCTACATTTTCTCTGATAAAAATCCCTCTTGAACGACCATCACTTCCAGAGCTAGCCCAGATGTTAGCCATTTTGGTCCCAAAAGAAATCCCCCCAGAATCCTCCTGCTCCACCACAACCTGTTTACCTTTGTCCAACCCAGCTTCACTAGCATCATTACCACCATGTTGACGACCCCCAGCACCCCCACCACTACCTGCACCAGGAACAGTTCTTTGCCCACTATCACCATCAGGCCTCCTATGCTCAGCTTCACCCTCATTCTCCTTATCCAGCCTATTATCACCATCATGTCCATCAATCCCCATAGCAGAAGGCAAGGTGGGCACAACATCAGGAGCAAAAATCTCCCTAGTGTATTTGAATTCATAAATTCCACCCTGCATCTCCCCCTTCTGGTATTAGGAAGCAGAGAAACATCCAGACAAGCAATCTTCACCCTTACATAGGCCAAGTTCCTCGAACTGTTCCTGTCCAGGGCCACAGGTTTGCCCACCAAAGAAGCAACATAGAAAACAGTTGATTTCTCCCTGTATTTCATAGGGATACCAACAATTCTAAACCAGGCCTCCTCCAACCATTCAACAGGTTGCAGGTCCCCATTCCACTTAGACAATTGGATAACAGCATCAGGAATTGTTTTCATGAATACCTTCCCAAAGTGGAAATCATCAATGGATCTGGCAGAAGGAAATCTCATAAAAAATTCCACATCATTAATAGACCTAGCATTAAACCTCCATCCAGATCCCAAAGCATCATCCCACACTTGAAATTCCTTCTCCAAATCTTTCCCAGTAACATCACCTCTAACCACACTTATATGAGCATAATGAAGCTGCTCCATAGACTGAACATTAGATTCTATGACAGGAATAGAATGAAAGCCCTTCTCAAAATCAGTACTGCCAAAGAAAAGAGGAAAATACTCCCAAGGTTTCGTCTCTTGACAGACCAAAATGCTATGATCCTTCCCACAGTTATCACGCACAACTTCCTCCTGAATCACATCTAACAACTGCACATCACCAGAACCTCCAGCCATATTACCATCTCGCGGCATACTCACTACTGGTGGTGGTACAGAGGACCCCACCAGAGTAGTAGCAACAGCATCAGATTGAGTAACTGAAAAAATCGGAGACAAATTCACAGGGCGAGCCCCCCCAGCAGGTACATTAACAGAGGTAGATGCCGAGGTGTTCAAACCAGAAATAGATCGAGTCACAGGGACAGAAGTGTTCATCACAACCCTAGGGATATTAACCTGCTCTACTGTACGAGCAAAAACCAGCTCCCCTCTCCTAGGGTTCGAATCAGAGTTACCTGATCTGCCTGGGAACGACGAAGCAGTAGCATCTGACCCAGACCCTTGTTGCATCTCCGGACGGTGACTCCAACGGCCCCGATTGTGAGCCTGCTACGCATCACGATGGCGAGCCTCCGACAGCGCCCTCTCCCGCGCCATGGCCTCCCTGCATTGATCCTCCAACCTGGCCTCAGTCTCCGCCTGCCTCAACGCATCCCTGTGCCTCGCATCCCGATGCCGTGCTTCCTCGCGGCGCCGCTCCTGCTCGCGGATCCAACCACTTTCCCTATGATCCTCTTCCAAACCCCTGCGATCGACAGGGAAACGACCTTGTCCATACCCAGATCCGAATCTGCTCGCATAGGGACCAGATCGGACTGGAGGACGAGACGGGGAACCACGCCCACCGCGAAACCGCCGATCCATATCAGATTCCGCAGCCACAACCTGAGCAAACGATCTGCTATCCCCCGAAACAACCCCGCTCCACTTCACCGGAGAAACAACACGCGGCGACGAGGGGTGGAGAACTGGAGGCTCCCGGACGAACACCACTCCACACACACCGCGAGATCTAGAAATGGCGAGAGGAGAAACGGCTCCCGATCTAGGGTTAGAGAAAGCGAGATGTGGAGATGAAACTGACTGGAGATCGCGCTCCGACGTACTAGTACCCCGCACCTCACCTGGCAGGTGGCCCTCCTCCAGCGACGCCCCACCGTCAGCGCCCGCAACTCTCCTGAAACCACCGAGCCGTATCACCCGGCACGTACGCGCATAGGGCGACGCACCGGCGACACCGCGAGGAACCGCCCCTGCACCACCACCGCTGGACCCACGTGAACGTGCCAACCCTCGTGTACCAGACGCGCCCCGTACGAAATTTCCACCATCGAACACCAGCTCGCCAGGATCTGCCCCGAGACATCACATAGCGACACCTGTCCCGAAACCTCCCTCGAGATCAAGACCTGTCGGCAAGGACTGATCATAGCCCCAGCCACCTCTCTGATTATGGCCCTCCAACTCCCGAGAAAACCAAGGTGATCACCGGAAGAAACCGCGGCCGTGGCAGTAGAAAGGAGAGGAGAGGAGGAGAGAGAAGCCATCGAATGACACCCCGACTGGAATCTTATATACCTTAGTATGGGTTCCATCACGGCCAAGGTCTGAACTGAGGCTACCTGTGAGATTGTCCACCTGTGCAGTACCCAAGATGAGAGTTGGTCATGCTTGGGAGGCCAAACTCACAGGAGAGGTGCCTATACTAGGGCGTGTAATTGAAAGGTTAGGATTGATTATCCGCATACTGAGTATGGTGAATTCAAGATTTGTTCCTGACAGATGTATTGAATGTTGTGGTGAAAGTGTACAATCTCTGCAGAGTGTCAAACTATTCGAATAGCCGCGTCCGCGGTTATGGACAGTTGGAGTGGCCATACTGTTCCCCTGTCAGATGTTTTGAAAATGACTTGTGAAATGAATTGAGATTTTGACTTGACCACAACAGAGTTGTGATATGAATTCAAGCTCCCACTTAGGCATATAAGATTCAACTAGTTTTCTTGCTTCTGAACTTAGTAGAGGTAAATCTGGCTTTTTGCAAAACAACCCTAGAGCTTAGTGTCCTACTACAAAAACCCCCTTCACTTGTTAGTATTAGTTTGCGAGTACTTAAAGAGTACTCATGGCTTTGTCCCTGGCTATTCCCGTGGCTAGACTATGAAGAGGAGTACCAGGATGATGGACCCTAGGAAGGTTACGACAACTAGGATCATCTCCCATCATCAGCATTGCATGTGACCCCGAAGATGGAGCTTCGCCTACGCTACCTTTATTATTACGTTATTCCGCTGCTTGAGTTGTATTAAGAACTGGATCATGAGATCCTTATTTGTGTAAGACCTTATGTATGGTTTGTAATGGATGATGTACTGTGATATCCAAATCTGTCGTGTCTCGCAAAAATGGTAATCCTAGGATTGCGATGTATGGTATAACAGGCATCTGGGATTAAAAAACCGGGTGTTGACAAGTTGATATTAGAGCCATCCTGACCATAGGAGACCCTAGTTAGAATGGACGTTTGAATCAAAAACTTAGTTTAAAAACCAAAGGAAGCGAATATTTACAAAAACTTATTCCCATTCTTATCACTTTGTTTCTTTCATAAAAATTCATGTTCCTCAAAAACTTTTGCAAAATACCTAAAATTTGACACACTTTATCACTCTACTAACTTACTCATCCTATGTTCTTATAGATGGACGTGAAGTACAGCAAGTTTTATCAGCTGGGGAATGGAGGAGACCTCATCTTTGAGCGGGATTTGGACCAGCTTTCGGAACTTCTGGAGCGTCCGCACCCCGAGTTCTTCAGAGCTCAGCTCAATGATCAGGAAGGAGAAGATCGGCAGTGGCTAGTTGTTGCAAGTCTCCGAGGAAAGATTGAACCTCCCTCTGTCGAGGGAATTTAGTTCACCTTAAGAGAAAAAACTGGCTCGATGGACTGGCCAGGGCCATGCAGGAAGCTCTTGCCCGTCTGTGTGGGCAGAGTATCAAGCAAATCAAGGGTACCCGCTTTGAGTTTTGTCCAAGGCGTGATGCTATGGGACAGCCACTGGAAGCCCCATATCACCATGAGCTGAAGACTCAGTTGGACCACCTTAGCTTCATGATGTATGATCGTCAGCAGGAACTGGACAATGCCCGTGACTACTCCAACCACAAGTCCGCCATCATCAGGACAAAGGATCAGACCATCGCCATGCTAGCGAAGGATCGCAAGTCTCGCCGCCGTCAGCTTGACAAGAAGGAGCGCATCATTGCCCGTCATCGCCACCGTATATCGGATTTGGAGGAGACCATCAAT
Organism: Avena sativa; assembly: GCA_916181665.1. Taxonomy (NCBI): domain Eukaryota; kingdom Viridiplantae; phylum Streptophyta; class Magnoliopsida; order Poales; family Poaceae; genus Avena; species Avena sativa. Next base: position 40,041,845 of record OV702279.1, on the reverse strand, counting down.
GAGAGAGACATGCAGTTGGAGGAAAGAGGGAATGCTGGAAAAGACCTTCGTGGAGACCCCTACTCCTATCTCAGCGATGATGATGATTTTCTGGAGGATCAGGCCATGGAATTCTTCACCGATGAGGAGGATTTCGCCTTCATCGATGACGATGAGGATGACGATTACACTGACTCCAAAGAGTAGTAGCACTTGAGCACTAGCGTAGTGAGTGTATTCGGTCCCACTGTATCGTAGTTTCCAGAATGGTTCTTAAAACCATCTGTTTTCCTTTGTTGTGGTTTGTGTTATATCGTGTGCTATGAATGAATGAATGAATGAATGAAAAGCAAGTTGCTAGAAAATCGGAGTCAAAAATTTAAAAACTTTTCAAAGTCCCTGAACCTTAGAAATTTCCCTCTTTTCTCATGATCTATCTCAATCTTCAGATGCCTCGCGGAGGAAGTGGTTCATCCCCGGACCCGATGTTGCAGATCCTGCAAATGTTGGTTTCTGACCGCGAAGATGAAAGAGCCGAACGTCAAGCCAACCTAGCCACCATTCAGCAGATAGCTCAGCTGGCCCACAACAATCAAGGCCAAGGAAATCAGGACAACCAAAGATCTAAGCTCAAAAATTTCCAGAATACCAACCCACCTGTTTTCACTAAGTCATAAGAACCCCTAGATGCAGATGATTGGCTGCAAACCATGGAAAAAAACCTGGAAGTCGCCGGAGTGGAAGCTAACAAGAAAGTTCTGTTCGCCACCCGCTATCTAGCCGGAGATGCAAGAGCATGGTGGAACAGCGTTCGTGCAATGACCGGAGGACAGATGATGACCTGGGAGGAATTCAAGGTCAAGTTCAGCAGAACCCATGTGCCACCGGGTTTGATCAAGAGAATGAGAGATGAATTCAGGGAACTGAAGCAAGGAAGGATGACCGTAGAGGAATACCGTGACAAATTCTTGTCATTAGCTAGGTATGCCCCGGATGAGATCGACACTGAAGCCATGAAGAATGAAAGATTCCTGAATGGTCTGCACGATGAGATGCAGACGGTGTTGGTCAATATCCCCTTTGCTGATATTGAGGACCTCATCGACTCTGCCATCCAGATGGAAGGAAAGATCAACCAAGCCAATGAGAACCGCAAGCGCCGCATGATGCATCAGCCAGGAACCCATCATACCCCAAAGTATCGCCCCAACCCATCTCCAGGATTTGCCCCGAGAACCAACAGACCCCCGATGAACCGTCTGACCTATCCCAACAGTGGAAACCCAAGGCCCAGAGGAAATCACAACAACCTCGGCAACTCTGCAATTTCAACCGTGCACCACCCAAGTTCAACAACAACAATGTTACCGCCAACACCAACACTGCCCCGAGGACTGGAAGCAATGATGTGCCTGTTGCAGCAAAAGACAAGTCGCAAGTGACTTGTTATGACTATGGTAATAAGGGTCACTACTCCAATGAGTGCCCCAAGAAGAATGCCGCAGCCCCTAATGCAAATGCCCCAGCTCAACAATAGTGTCGTGTTCATCCAGGAAGAAGGTTTGCCCCAGGGAACTCGCTCAACCGCAACGGCCGTCTTTTTCTCATGCATGCTGAAGAAGCCCAGGAAGCGCCAGACGTCGTGCTGGGTATGTTTTCTGTTAATTCAGTACTTGCTAGAGTGTTGTTTGATTCTGGTGCATCGCACTCATTTGTCACCGAAGAATTTGCATGCACTAGTAAGATTCAACCAACCAAACTGAAGCATGTTATGATTGTTCAAATCCCCGGTTCCACCACCAAAGCTAGGAAAATTTGCAAAGCCGTCCCTATCTGAATCCATGGCATATATTTTTATGCTAATCTGATAGTACTCGGAACTAAAGGTTTGGAAGTAGTACTAGGAATGGATTGGATGTCCAAACATAACGGATTAATTGATTTGCCAAGAAAGCCATAACCATGACCATTACAGCCGGAATATCAGTCGAGCATGTATCTGAAACCTTACCTCGCCAATTCAAGTGCAACAAGAGTATAGCCCAACCTACCATTGACCAAGTCCGGATAGTTTGTGAATACCCCGATGTATTTCCAGATGTTTTGCCCGGTATGCCCCTAGATCGGGATATCGAGTTTATCATTGAACTAATCCCCGGAACAGGACCCAGAGCCCAGAGACCATATAGTATGAACTCGTCAGAACTAGCAGAACTGAAGAAGCAACTGGATGACATGCTAGAAATTGGATTTATTCAACCAAGTGCGTCACCTTGGAGATCACCTGTTTTGTTCATGGACAAGAAAGATGGAGGTAACCGTTTGTGTACGGATTATCAGAAGTTGAATGATGTCACTATCAAGAACAAGTACTCGTTACCCAAGATAGAAGATTTGTTTGATCAGTTGACCGGTGCCAAAGTGTTTTCTAAGTTTGATCTTAGAACTGGCTATCATCAACTCAAGATTCGGGCAGAGGATATTCCCAAGACTGCCTTTACCACCCGATATGGATTATACGAGTATACCGTCATGTCTTTTGGATTAACCAATGCCCCCGCTTATTTCATGAATCTCATGAATAAGATTTTTATGGACTTCCTGGATAAGTTTGTCGTTGTTTTCATTGATGACATTCTAATTTATTCCAAATCAGAAGAAGAACATGAGCTACACCTAAGGACCATTCTTGGAACCCTTAGAGAACATCACTTGTATGCCAAGTTTAGCAAATGTGAATTCTGGTTACAGGAGGTAGGATTCCTCGGTCACATTGTATAACCCAGAGGAATTGTCGTTGACCCTGCAAAGGTGAAAGATGTCGAAGATTGGCAAGCCCCAACCACTCAAACTCAAGTTCGTGCATTTCTTGGATTGGCGGGATACTACCGCAAGTTCTTAGAAGGATTCTCGAGTATCGCCAGACCCTTGAATCAACTGCTGAAGAAGGACAAGAAGTTTGAATGGACGGAAAAATGTGAAGCGAGTTTTCAAGAACTCAAGAGGACATTGATTTCATCCCCAATCTTAATCATGCCGGATATCACGAAGCCATTTGACGTGTATTGTGACGCATCCAAGATCGGTCTCGGATGTGTGCTAATGCAAGAAGGCAAAGTTATATCCTATCTATCTCGACAACTGAAACAACATGAGCAGAACTATCCAACCCATGACCTCGAGCTCGCAGCCGTTGTCTTAGCCCTGAAGACATGGAGGCATTACCTGATGGGAAACTGTTGTGAGATTTATTCGGATCACAAGAGCCTGAAATATATATTCACTCAGAAGGAGATGAATATGAGACAGAGAAGATGGATTGAGCTAATCAAGGATTACGATCTGGACATTCACTATCACCCCGGTAAGGCCAATGTGGTAGCAGATGCCCTTAGCAGATTGCCATGCCGCTTGAACTCCATGATTTTGAAGGAGCAACCAAGTCTGCAGAAAGAGATGGAAGATTTCCGAATGGAATTAGTAAGTGAAGGATTTTTGGCTAGCATAGAACTTCAACCCACTTTGATCAGCCAGATCAAAGAGGCGCAAAAGGAAATGCTAGTATCGAAGGAATCAAGCGTCGTATCGGTACAAGTAAAGTACCCGGATTCACGGAAGACGAAGAAGGAGTTCTGTGGTACAAAGGACGCCTTTGTGTACCAGCAGATTCTGAGTTGAAAGACATTATTCTAAAGGAAGCTCATGATACTCTTTATTCTATCCACCCCGGAGGAGAGAAGATGTATCAGGATTTGAAAGAGCAATTTTGGTGGCATAAGATGAAGAGAGAAATCGGAAGCTATATCGCCAAGTGTGATATATGTCAGAGAGTCAAGGCGGGACATCAAAGACCCGCTGGATTGTTGCAACCCTTGCATATTCCAGAATGGAAATGGGATTCTGTTGGAATGGACTTTATCACTGGATTGCCTACTTCTAGTAGGGGAAATGACTCTATCTGGGTCATAGTGGAGAGATTGTCCAAAGTCGCACACTTCTTACCAGTCAAGACCACATATCAGAGTTCGAAGCTAGCGGAGTTATACATCGCTAGAATCGTCAGTTTGCACAGAGTCCCCAAGAATATCGTATCAGATCGAGGAACTCAGTTTACCTCGAGATTCTGGAAGAAAGTCCAAGAAGGTTTACGAACCCGACTAGATTTTAGCACAACTTATCACCGTCAGACCGACGGACAAATGGAGCGAGTAAATCAAATACTCGAAGATATGTTGAGAGCATGCGTGCTAGAGTATGGATCTAAATGGGAAGACTGTCTGCCGTTTGCAGAATTCTCATACAACAACAATTACCAAGCTAGTTTGCAAATGGCCCCATTTGAATTCATGTATGGAAGAAAGTGTCGCACCACTTTGAACTGGTCAGAAGTAGGAGAGAGTCATATTTTCGGACCAGACATCCTACGAGAAGCAGAAGAGAAGGTTCACAAGATTCGTGAGCACCTCAAGACAGCCCAGTCAAGGCAGAAGAGTTACACCGAAAAGAGACGTCGAGACCTCACCTTCAACATCGGAGATTTCGTGTATCTGAAAGTGTCGCCATTGAAGGGAATGCAGCGTTTCCAACTAAAGGGAAAGTTAGCCCCCAGATATATCGACCCCTTAAAGATTCTGAACCGTCAAGGAGAAGTGTCGTATCAATTGGTAATACCCGAATAGATGTCAGCCATGCACAATGTGTTCCATATCTCATTACTTCGCAAGTTCCTTGAAGTTCCAGAGAAGACTGAAGTGTTCAAGAATATTGATCATCGGACCATAGAGATCAACGATGACCTGACCTATCCTGAAGTACCCATCCGTATTTTGGAAGAAATTTTCAGAACTACCAGGACCCGAAGCATCAAGTTTCTCAAGATTCAATGGAGCAACCACACAGAAGAAGAAGATACCTGGGAGCGCGAAGATCCACGGAGTTTCCTGGTCTCTTCAAATCCTAGGTAATATTTTTCGTCCTTTTTCAAATCTCGGGACGAGATTTTGTTTAAGGGGGGAATTTTTGTAACATCCCAAAAATATTCAACTTGGATCATCAAACTCTAATCATCAAAATTAGGGTTAACAAAAACTTTTCCAACTAAAAATATGAAAGCATTCATATGTGTGTGTATTCAAAATTTGGATTCTTTTGAATTGCCATGGTTCTGTGTTTCTTTTCCTGTAAATTGATTCTTAGGTGAAATAAACATCATCTAAACAATACCCAAACTTTTCCCAAAGACAAACAACTCAAAATAAGCAAATGAAGTGAATGGTCATTTTTGCCAAATTAACTCTCATGCCTACTTTGGCTATCTACAGTTTTCAAAACTCAACAGAAACATTTGTGGATCTTTGCACCCCTTGTTACTCCCCATAATAAGGTACCAAGTCCCACTTTGTGATCATCCAAAAACATTCAAATGCTAAGTTTAAATGACAGTTTAAAATTGAATCTATCTCATATGGGAAGATCCCATTATTTCAAAAACCACTCAAACAAGTTCAATTTTTAATAGTGTTTTGGGCCTAACTTGTTCCCTCTCTGGTTGCAACTAGTCCTTAGTAGATCATCTAGCTCCTTTAAATATCCTTAGCATCACTATAAGCAAGCCTAGCCATCAATGGTGAGCAGGCCGAGAGCAAACTTGACACCCCGTTGTCGCCGGCGAGCTAGAGGCCACACTAGCCTCGCCAACCTTGTCTGGGAGCTAGCCAGCACCCCACCGCCACTCCATGTCCCAGCCTCGAGCAATGCCAGCCACTGGACCACACGCCACGCTCATGCCAAACCTCTCTGCGACCATGCCGAGAGCGCGCCCGTGCGCCACGCTCGACCAGCCCCCCAGACCGCGCGCCACCCTCGCCGCGTGCGTAAGTGATCGCCAGCACCCTAGCACCCTGCCAGACATGCCCATTCGCCGCCGTGCGGACCACGCTTGTTGTGTGTCATCAAAAACCCTGTCGGACCCGCCCAGAGCGTCAAAGCGTTCCGACCGATCAGCACCGCCCCAAGCATCTCCACCACATTGTTGAGCTTCGCCAGGGAACATAGAACCGCCCCCTACCGTCGCCCACGCCAATAGTTGCCTATGCCGTCGACCACGACGAGCTCATCCCGCGCTCATCGGTCCCCTCTCGCCACTATAAATAGAGGCCTCCCCCGCTCGATTTCTTCACACCAGTTCGCTCCCCACCTCTCATTTATCACACCCACTCACCCCCAGAGCAAGGTGAGCACCAGGTGGCCGGAATTGCACCGGAGTTCGTCGCTGCAGAGGAGGAGAGGCATCGTCGATTGGATCCGCCGTAGGAGGAGCTGCCGATGCCAGGAGAATCGCCATCGTCGACTTCATCATTCGCCACCATTGTCGACCCTCGCCTGAGCCCCGGTGAGCCTCCCACGACCCCCACCTGCCGCGCTAGGGTTCTGTCTCGCCGGCTTCCCAACATGGACGATGAGCCATAGCCGTTCGATTAGAATTAGATCGTGCGGCCGAGATCGCCCCGTACCGCTTCACGCGTTATGAGCCACTAACTGGTGGAACCCCCCTGCCATCTGAGCCCCACGCTGCGGAGTGACACTGGGTCGGCCCATTAAACTCTCCCGCGTGACCCAACAGTTTTGAATTTAGACTTTTCCTTTTTAATTCAAACTCAGTTCTGTACCTATATTCAAAAATCAACCCAGCTCGATTCATTGAACCAAATTGCATGAAACCAATTTTGTTAGAAAGGTACTGAAATGCTTAATGCAAGCCCGTTGGATTCAAATCATTTGGATCTGTAGATCAACCTTGGTAAAAATAACAAGTCAGAAGCTTTTCTGCATTCAAACATTTTTCAAATTTCAACCATAATAGCTTTTGAGTTGATTACAACTCTCAAAAATCACATTTGATCATACCTTTCAGAATATATAAAAACAAATGGGTTTACTTATAGAAATAATGTCCAAGTAATAAAAGAATGCCACATAGGCATTTCTAGTCACTTTATTTATTAAAAATAAAAAGGTTAAACCTTATTAAATTGTGACACCACTTTAAATCACATTCCCATATACTGAAAAATGTGGTGATGACATGTGTCAACATGATCCCTTGTTTGGTTTGGAGAATATTAAATCTTAAGTAGTTTTTCAATGAGTAGAAATTACTTTTCTAAAAATAAAATAAATAAGACAAATTCTTTAATCTTGTAATGATAGGTGATGATGCTGGATCATCTATAGTGCACCTTTGTGTGATGATTGAAAATAGTTAAGTATTGTTTGGTGATTGTGTACCTCGTATTTATTTATAGACGCTAGTACCGACCAAGGATACGAGGAGGAAGGAGGATACTACGAAGAAGAAGCCAAGGAGAACTTCAACCACTCCTCTGCTCAAGGCAAGCTTATACTGATACTTATGCAAGCCAATACTTGAAACCTTCCAAGCTAACACTTGCAATTATGAAAGTTAGATAACCTATGCAATGCACTAAGCATGCTTGGTTAGACACATTTGATGATACCCAATCCTAGTTTTACTTGCAAGCTTTATACTTTATTTCTTTATCAAAGCTTTCTCTTAGAGTTTACTTAAGTGACTTGTAGATTCTAGGAAGATAATTGAAGGTTGCATAAAGAGCATTAAATTTGTCCTAAGCTAGATAATCTTGATGTCATCCTAAGGCATGAGATTGAAATCAATTAATATCCACTTAATTACCACCCCTCATTAGTACTTACCCCACTCGTAGATGCTAGTGCTAAGCCTAAAACTTGATCAACTTTAGATGGGAATACTTGGTGAAAATGGTTATGAAAACCTTGGAATGATGAGTCATTCTACTGAAATGTTTTGACATGTGTTTCTGAACACCAGATGATTTTGATGATGAAAATGTTGAGGCATGAGCCTTACCCTTTTATAAAACCGATGGTTGTCTGGATGCGATACCATTCCAATTTTACCGTACAACCACAATACCCGAAAATTGGGTAGGGCTTGACTGGAAACTTATATACCTTAGTATGGGTTCCCTCATGGCCAAGGTCTGAGCTGAGGCTACCTTGTGAAGATTTTCCACCTATGCAGTACCCAAGATGACAGTTTGTCATGGTTGGGAGGCCAAACTCACAGGAGAGGTGCCTATACTAGGGCGTGTAATTGAAAGGTTAGGATTGATTATCCGCATATTGAGTATGGTGAATTCAAGATTTGTTCCTGACGGATGTATTGAATGTTGTGGTGAAAGTGTACAATATCTGCAGAGTGTCAAACTATTCGAATAGCCGCGTCCACGGTTATGGACAGTTGGAGTGGCCATACTGTTCCCCTGCCAGATGTTTTCAAAATGACTTGTGAAATGAATTGAGATTTTGACTTGACCACAATAGAGTTGTGATATGAATTCAAGTTCCCACTTAGGCATATAAGATTCAACTAGTTTTCTTGCTTCTGAACTTTGTAAAGGTAAATCTGGCTTTTTGCAAAACAACCCTAGAGCTTAGTGTCCTACTACAAAAAACCCCCTTCACTTGTTAGTATTAGTTTGCGAGTACTTAAAGAGTACTCATGGCTTTGTCCCTGGCTATTCCCGTAGCTAGACTATGAAGAGGAGTACCAGGATGATGGACCCCATGAAGGTTACGACAACTAGGATCATCTCCCATCGTCAGCATTGCCTGTGACCCCGAAGATGGAGCTTTGCCTACGCTACCTTTATTATTACGTTATTCCGCTGCTTGAGTTGTATTAAGAACTGGATCATGAGATCCTTATTTGTGTAAGACCTTATGTGTGGTTTGTAATGGATGATGTACTGTGATATCCAAATCTGTTATGTCTCGCAAAAATGGTAATCCTGGGATTGCGATGTAATGCATAACAGGCATCTGGGATCAAAAAACCGGGTGTTGACATGAATCCTCCACATAATACCCTCGGGTCTTGGTGGCCCGTCTCGAAACCTGATCGGATTCGCAGTTGACGCCACCGGATGGCTCGAGCTGCTAGATTTTGTTTTCCTGCCCTTCTTTTCCTTTTGGAGAGCGGGCAGGCACCGCAATCTGAGCACCGACCGCCCTATGTAGTGTGTCAGGGCTTAGAATGAAGGGCTGGTTGGTTGTATCAGCTGGCTCTGTAAAGGCGCAAGATGGAGGCGTCTCTTGAGAACCAAATAGACGGTTGGTGATAGTGGATTACTTTGTGGGGCCACCAACTAGGTCTTCGTTGCTAAACTGAGTGTTGAAGAAGTGATCATTCCAGTCTTCGTCGTCCTCGGCCAGATCCTACGCCATGTGCATATCATCAACATGATCATCCGACCCACCGCGTGGAGGTGATGGCGAGGGCGGTAAGGGGGCCTTGCCACCGCTTGTCGCTGGCACGACAGGCGGTGTTGTTGTCTGTGGCGTGATGGCCCCCGCCGTCCCCAAACGGATCATGCTCTTTGGCCATTGCAATAATAAGCCGAAGCAACTTCTGAGGACAACCGGCTCTTCTTCATCCGCTCCTAGGGGTTGAATGGGAGGTTCCAGGTCGTCGCAGCCCCTTAGCACCCGACTAATTTTAACCATGTGCACGCTATCTAGCATCTGCCTTGAGTGGAACGTGCGCTGCAAGGGTTGAATGATGGTACCCTTGGCAACATCCCTCAGCTCGTTGTTCACGTGGCATAAGAGAGTGCAAGGAACATCCGTCTGCAGAAAACATGTACGGCGTCGTCAGAGATTCCATAAGAGTAATAGATGGCGTGAAAGGCGGTAAAGCAATTTGTTTACCGTGATGGCGTCGAGATCGGCTAATGTCGAGGCACCGCATACGGCGACGGGCGTGCAAGAGACGGAGGGCTGCTTGATGGCGTGGTGCTGGCCGTCGGTGTATTCTCTCTACCGGGTAATTGGAGCTCTAGTGCCGCCGCGACGATGGCAGGGGGGCCACCAACATGTCCGGCACCGCGGTGATGGCAGGGGGAGTCACCAACATAGCCTCGTCGTTGTCACACATCTTTGCACTAATAAAAACAAATAATTGGTTAAATTCACGTAAAAATCCGGCATGACCTTTGCTAATTTTCTTAAACTAGGAGTGCCCAATTTCTGCCGAAACGGAAGTTAATCAACATTCCGGCAAAAATCGGGACTCATTTCATACAAGAACCTGCATACACGACAGAATAAAGTGCTTCGTACAAGCACAAGCACATCCAGCACAGCCAGTACATTACCAGCACATTACCATCACAACAAGCACATCAAGATCATTACTAGGTATATAAAAATAAATGGCCAGATCTAGCAACATATATAGTAGTAGCAGCATAGTAGTTTATAAATGGCCAGATCACAGTAGTAGCAACACATATAGCATGCAAGTACAATCAGTCAGTCATATGATCCAGGGACCCAAACCAAACAGTCACTATCACTCCAACCAAACCCCTTTCACTCCAGTACCAAATGACATTAAAGGGGTAGAATAATAGTGAAAATACATTGTTGTCTACAAAAATCAGATAATAATTAACTAAAAATACCATTATAGCACGATCTGGGCCCAACTCCCCTACTAACTCGCTGCATGATCTGGGTTGTGCCATCCCACAGGCATCCTATGCAGCGACTAAGTCTAAAACAGAAACAAACCTAGCTATTGTCAGCTGTAACATGCACAAACACACACGCCACACTCTAAACTTTATTACTGGGATGATGATCATCAAGTGAAACAAACAAAGTGGCACTAGCAAATAGTAATTAGAGGCACATAATCCGGAAGCAGTAACTTCTACTAACTAGCATCTATATATTGGTGGGATGATCATCATCAACTCAAATGAACAAGTGACACCACAAAATAGCAAGAAGAGGCATAGAAATGTGACATCCATCCACTGATCCATTTCAACAGAACACACATATATTCATATACCCAAATTCCATGCATCATCATCACTAGTACTTAGGGTGTTAGAACCCGGCATTCAACAATAGCAACATACAGTACATAGAAGTACTTAGCAAGGATGTTTAGGGTACTTTCTTTTTCCCCCAAAATGTTTTCCATCTTTCTTTTTCCCCCAAAATGTTTTCCATCTTTCTGGACTTCCTAGATTTCTTAATATAAAAGGAAGATTGCACGTTTGCTGTGTATAGTAATTAGTAATGAAGGAAGTTTTTGCTGTGTTAATTGCATCAGCTTTTTTTTCACAGAATGTGTAGTATATGTTCTTCTAGAAATTCAGTTTATTTTGTCTTCTGAAGTTCTTTTCCTTTTGAAACACATGGGAACCTTTATTCTAGCAGTAAATTTTTATAGCTTTCATTACTAAATGTAGCCAGCCATTGTGCTAATTTTCCTATTACTATGTGCTAAAGGAGTTCGTCTGAATCCAAATGAAGATGCAAACAATACTGACTGTGATCCATCTAATTACCAGAGAGAAACAAAGAAAAAGAAATGCCCAGTTCCTGGGTGCAAAGAGGGGAGAGAGGGAGAGAGGGGAGAAGGCTCACCTCCTCTGAGACGAGGACGACGTCGAGAGCGTGGGCGAGGCGGCGGCCTCCTCCTCCTCAACCTCGAGCGGCGACAGCCTCCTCCTCCTCGAGCAGCGGCGACCTTCTCCTCCATGGATCGGCAGCGATGCGGGCCCCTCCTCCTCGAGCGGCGCGAGCCTCCTCCTTCACAAGCGGCGTGGGCCTCCTCCTCCTCCACGGATCGGCAGCGGCGCGGGCCTCCTCCTCCTCGAGAGCGCAGCAGTGGCGGATCGAGAGCGTAGCGGCGGGGCTCGATGTGGTGTCTGAGATGGGGATGAGAGAGGCGGATGTGGCGCGGTTGACTAGTCCAACCCACTTAGGCGTAGCGCACCTTGGCCAAGTGTGCTACGGGGTTGGACTAGTCAGATAAGAGGGCGGCCACCCCACTAGTTAACACTAGCACTATCTTATCCCACTGGTTCTGCCCACTTCTCTATTCTAAACTTGTGAGCACCTAGGTTCGAATCCTGGTGCCCCACTTTTTTATTTTTATTTTAAAAATACTTTTAAATGTTCCAAAAAATGCCCAAAAGTGGTGATATATGCCATAGAAGTTTTCTTTTGTTTTTAAAATACTTTTAAATATTCCAAAAATTCCCAAAAGTGATAATATATGTCATAAAAGTGGTACAAATATGATTCAAAGTATAACTAAATTTTATAATAATTTGTCCATGAATATTACAATCTTTTTCGACCACGCGTTTTACAATATTTTTTGAGCTAGCGTTTTACAATCTTTTTCCCTTCTTTGTCAGTTGAATAATTTAGCCTCGGCACTTTAATGTTTCTTCTTTCGAACGGGCTACCTTTTTTGGGTAGGTTTGTCCTTTTTCTTCTTGTGATGTATGTTGCTGCATCGTAGTCGTCGTCATATTCAAATCTTTGGATCGCCGTACTGGTCGAAGTCTTGCTCGTTGGCGACTCCATCCATTCTGACGATGTTTCTTTTTCCTCTCCTCACGACAACACGACTAGGCTTTGTCGGGTCGGTAATGAAAAAATATTAGTCCACTTTGGTAGCCAGTACCCACAGTTCATTTTTCGTGGCCACGTTTGCACCGGCGGCCTTGGATTTGGCTGCTTCGGGTATAACCATGGTTGTGAAATATCGGTCTTCTCTTTCGACGCTCTTTGCCCATCTGACACGGAACATCGGCACCTTTTCTCCACAGTAGTCGAGCTCCCAGATCTCCTCGATTCTTTCATAGAATCTTTCCTTCACGTTGTCATCGGTGTAGAATTCCGATGTTACGCCTGAGTTCTGATAATCACATTTGTTGTCCTTTTCCTCCGTGTAGAATGTGTAGCCGTTGATATCATACGCCTGATAGGTCACCAGGTTTTGCATTGGTCCCTACGACAAGGTGAATATGATCTTTTCCGTGTCAGAAGAATGCGATCGCGAGGGATTATCAAGGAGCGTCTGCCTAAACCAACGCGTGAAATCTGAGTTGTGCTCTTTGATTATTTCTCCCTGCGTCCTCTGTATGCCCCGGTCACTGTAATTCTTCTCGATTAACCTTTTGTGCTTCTGTACCCAAGGATCGACCAGTTCTAAATGTTGTAGCACGACAAGGTTTGCTCGATCAAAGTCTGCGCGTCAAAAATCGAAGTATGCATGCAGTATGCGACGGACCTCTCGGTGACCAGATCCGTCGAGCTTGCCAAGGTGCCAGTTGACAGGAAGACCGACAGGGTTCTCGATGTCTATATAATTCGTGCAGAAAGAGATGCACTCTTCGGCCAGAAATCCCTTGGCTATGCTTCCATCTAGACGGGACCTGTTGCGAACGTATCCTTTGATGTGTCCGTTCATCCTTTCGAACGAGATCATGCTGCGGAGGAACATCGGCCCGAGTTGGACGATGTCCTCCATGACATGGACCAGCAGATGCACCATAATGTCAAAGAATGCGGGCGAGAAGTATAACTCAAGCTCGCATAGTATCACCACGATCTCCTCCTGTAGCCTCCCGAGCTTATTCACACCAATCGACTTCCTAGAGATGACGTCGAAAAACTTGCAGAGGACAAATAATGTTTCACGGACGTGCTCGTCCATTATCCCTCTTAGTGCAATCGGAAGTACCTGCGTCATTAGACGGCACAGTCATGAGACTTAATGCCACTGAACCTCTGCTTCGCCTCGTCTAGGTATCTGCTTATCTTGCCCGCGTAGCCGTAAGGAAATTTGACTCCTAGAAGGCACTTGACAAACTGTTTGATCTCATCCTGGCTTAGAGTGAAGCAAGAAGGAGGGCAGTAATATTCGTTCTTCTTGAACTTTTTACCCTTCTGGCGACTTTGTGTCGTCTCCGACTCATGATCATTGTCATCTTCCTGATCATCAGGAGTAGTACGTCCTCTGTGAAGCTCCTTCTGGATACCCATGAATATCAGGTCATTCCTTGCTTTCGGACGATCTTTCGTCCTATCTGGCATGTTGATTATGGTGGAGACCAGACTCTCGCACACGTTTTTCGTGATATGCATGATGTCGAGGCTATGAGGCGTGCGGAGAAACTTCCAGTATGGAAACTCCTAGAAAACAGACCTTGTTTTCCATACCTTCATCAGCGGCTTGTCTTGCTGCCTCTTTCGCTTCTTTCCAGGCTTAGGACAATCTTTCCAGGTTTTCAGCAACTCTTCCACTTCTTCGCTGCTCCTACGCTCTGGGATTCCTCGGGTCTCGAATTTGCCATCGAACAGGTCTCCATGTTTTCTCCATGGATCATTCTTGCCGAGCCACCTCCGGTGCGCCATGAACACGATTTTTGAAGACCCTGGATCTTTCTCTAGTTGGAGATAGCTTGTGTTATCCATGCACCTAACGCATGCACAGGATCCTTGGATAACCTGCCCCGAGATATACCCACAACCTCGATAGTCTTGCACCGTAGTGACCAACGCGGCTCTCATAGTGAAATAATCTTGTGTGACGGCGTCGTAAGTATTGGCTCCAGATTCCCATAACGTGGCTAGCTCCTCTTTCAACAGCCCGAGATACAGATTGATGTCGGTACCAGGTTGTTTCGGCCCTTGAATTAGCATACTCATTTGTATGTACTTCTTCTTCATGCACAACCATGGAGGGAGGTTGTACATCCATACAAACACTGGCCAAGTGTTATGCGTGCTGCTCTGGCTACTGAACGGATTGAGTCCATCGGTGCTCACACCAAGCCTGATGTTCCTCAAATCTCCACCGAATTCTGGGAATTCGAGGTTCAATGCTTTCCACTGGCTAGCATCTGAAGGGTGAGTCAGCAGCTCATCCTTTTCGGGGTCATCGTCATCTCCTGGATTCTTCCTTTCCGCATGCCATCGCATGAGCTTCGCTTCCTTAGGGTCCGTGAAATAGCGCTGCAGATGAGGAGTGATAGGAAAATACCATACCACTTTTCGAGGTTCTTTCTTCCCTTTCTTGTATCGACTCACGCCGCACACCGGACATGTGGTTTTCTCCACGTCCTCGCCCCGATAAATGATGCAATCGTTGATGCATACGTGATATCTAACGGGCGGTAGATCGAGAGGACAGACGATTTTCTTGGCGTCCTCGATACTAGTTGGACACGTGTTCCCCTCCGAGAGACGATCGTGCCAGAATGCCATCATATCGTCGAAGCTTGCGTCGCTCAATTTGTGTTTTGCCTTCATCTCCATAGCCTTGAGCGTTACATTCAATCGGGTATCATCGGGCCTGCATCCTTCATACAATGGAGTAACCGCGTCTTTCTCAAGTTGTGCAAGCTTGTCTTTCTCTCTAGCGGCAGCCCTGGCGTTACTCGTCTGCTTGAGAAGCAGCTCTTGCACATAAGGGTCCCGTACCCAGCCTGACGTTGTTCCATCGTCGTCTGCTCCTCCAGCATCTAGATCATCATCATCTCGGTCTGCTTCCGCACCTTCACCATCTCCAGGAGACTCTTCATCATCTCTCCCGTCCTCGCCGTGATGATCATCGTCATGTTGCCCACCTTGACCGTCTCCATCGTCTTCGTCATCGCTTATCCAACAAGTGTATCCATCCATGAAACCATGGCGGAGCAGGTGCGCCTGCAGATTATTCCTGGAATTTGGGTCGATCACCCAGTTGAGTTTGCATCTTATGCACGGACATCTTATCTCCGCGTTGTTACTTCGTATCATGTCGGCTGTCGCACATTTCAAAAATCTAGACACAATGCTTTCGCTCATTATGCGGACCATTTTTGCCTGCATGGTGTACACGGTACAATTAGAAGTCTATAAAAACCACATAATGAATGCATGCATGCAATGGTCGATAGAAAATTTCGGCATGACCTATCCTAAAATTAGGACCTTTGCGAAATGCCAAAGTCTTGCCAAAATGGAAATGAATCAACATTTTGGCAAAACAAATGGCAACTTGTTCACACACAAACACAAGAGAGAGAGAGAGAGACTGATCCATACACACATGAACATATCTTTATCCTCTCCATACACACATCATGAGCATCAATCATCTACATACATATGAGCATATCATCCATATACACATGAACACATCCTTACATGGACAACTTACCGAGATGAGAGACCGAGATCGCGAGAAGATTGAAAGGAGAGGTGCGCGAGAGATAGGAGAAGGAGATGATAGACTGAAGAGCTTCCTCTATTATGTATGTAACATCCAAGGCAAGTTCCACATGCTAAAAATAGTGAATGAGTGGAGAAATTGAGTTAGGAAGGAGAAGGATCCCTACTAGATCTAAGGAGGAAGAAGAAGGGGAAAGTGAAGTGTGGGGTGGTGGATGATCACATGATCACATCTTGTGCACATGCATGGTCGACACATCCGTGGCGCACATGCCAGAGTGCGCCACGGATGTTTCTGCCCATTTAAGGAGCAGAGGGGACTTCACATAGGCGTAGCGCACTTGACACATGTGCGCTATGGCTATCCCTAACAACCGTAGCGCACCTCCCACATGTGCGCTACGAGTATGCGGCATGCGGCCAGCAGGGCCCTGGCCCACACATATCTGTGGCGCGCTATGACCATGTGCGCCACGGTTGTTCTAGTTACTATTAGGGCACTGCCCACAGGTGAGCCACGCCTGTTTTAGCCGTGGGGCACTTCAACCATGTGAGCCATGGATGTGCTGATTACCTATAGCCGTTTTCCTAGTAGTGAATGGTATCCAGATAAGAAATCCAGACTTAGCAATTTTGGCAGATTTGAGGTTTTAGACTAGGTGTAAGTGTAGATGATTTTGAGAGGAAGCTAGGTTTCAAACTCATAATCAGGGAGATGAGGTTGAGGTACTAACTAAGTAGATAGGATTCATCCTTAGATTCGGTCTCCACTGAGTTGGAAACCATCAAGAGGGATTATCCTGGGATTGATCTGAGCAGGAGATGAGAGGGTCACTTGAGTGGCTTAGATAGATCCAAACTTGGATGCTTGCTTGAGATTGATGATCACAAACAAGGATTGGGGTCCTAATGGTTGATCTACTAGACTAGATCACTCTAGTTTCTAAGCAGACAAGGCAATCAGCAGATCAAGGCAATTCATCTTATTACTTATCCATCTAGTACTAGGGTTACCGTCAAGCCTAGCTTGAGGTAAGGAGGGGTATTTTGAAAGGGGTTTTGCTTTGAACTAGGATAAGTACCATCTTGGTATCTCTACCAAGTTTGAGATGAAAAGGTTTTAATAAAGGTTTTTGGAAAACCTAAGGATAAGGGTAGTTGAAGGTTCTGTCTTGAAACATAAGTAGAGTATATATATGTCTCCATAGTTTGGGCAATAGAAACTAGTAAGATATTTTGTTGTGTCAAAGCCATCTTGGCTCAGGTTTTTGAAATGCTAGAGCATTTGATAATATGTAAGATGATCCAAGACATATCTTTTGTAAAATAGTTTTTGTAAACTTGTGTTGAGATGAGGAATACCCAAATAATACATAGACAGTTGCTTGAGCACAAGCAAACAGGTAAGCACACAATGCAAGAAAATTTTTTGTTCCCCCTGATTTTTGCCTTTTGGACAATTAATAAGGGTTTCTGAAATTGGGATGTTACAGACCTTTCCCCCTTAAAATAATCTCGTCCCGAGATTAGGGAGGAGTAGGGTTCGGGTAATAACATCCGCTTAATAATTTCAGCGGTAGAAATGTTTAGGTGCTAAAAAGTTTTGCAAAGACCCAACGTGGTTAATCACAGGTAGGAGCTGAGGGTTTCAGGTTTGGGGGAGTTTAGATTAAGCGAGTGGAAAAGACGCAGTCTTTTCCCCTTAGGACAAGTCTAGGTAAGTTTAGCGTTGATGGGGTACTTCCTTCTTGAGGAGGGACGGCGAGTTGAGTCTTCTTTATTCTTTTCCCTAGTGGTCGACTTTTCTCCTTTCAAGGACTTGATACACCGGGGGGATGGCTGGGCGGTCAACCTTGGAGCGGAGGATCTTCCTGAAGTTCCTTCTGATTTTTTTGGGAGAAGTGCCAATTGTCGTTCTTCTTGTGGGGTCGATGATTTGGATTTGGAGGGCTAGTCCTCTCTTAGTGCTAAGTAGTGGTCGATTCCAGGGTTCTATAGGGTTTTTGGGTAGGAAAGACGCAGTATTTCCCTCTTAGAGCAAAACTATGGGTGCTTGGTGAAGTCGCCCTCCTTTTTGGGTGGAGTGGTATGCTGATGCTGGGGAATGGCGCTACATATTTCCTTCGATGTGGCTACCTTCTGTCGACATCGCCGAAACTGCTTCACGAGATGGAAGGTCTATCGAAAAGGGCGTCTACTATCTTCCGAGTAGTTAGTTCTGGGCGAGTTACGAGTTCGAAGGGTTGGAGGATGCCATTGGAGTTTTGGCGGTCCCGGAAACGAGGTCCTTTGGGATGGGGTCGTTCCTGGTTTAGTCTGATGCAATGTCGTGGGTAAAACATGCAAAGAAGGATATCACAGTTGCATATCATCCATGCATTAAGCAGGTTCAAACCGGTCGGTGGTGGAGGTACTTAAGGGGTTACAGAAACAGGTCTGTGCCGCAAGGCAACAAGGCACTTAGAGTTTTATAGAACAAGTCCTAGGATGATACATGTCTCTATCAAAGTTGGGGAGAGGCGAGTTTCCGGGTGTGAAACTATTTTGGAGGAACACCCAGAGTCTTGATGCCTTTCGAAGGTGAAAGGTTTCCCCGCAGGTAGTGCTTTCTCGGAGGAAGAGGAAGTTCTTGGTTCGAGACCATCAAGTATTTGTCGGGGCAGTTACGGGCGAAGTGGCCCTGGTCCCCACAGGTGTAACAAAATTTATGTTTAGCTTCGGATCCTCCAAACGCTTGCTTTGGGATCCTTACGGGGGGCAGTGGTTTATCTTGGATTTTGTCTTGGTAGGAGGGTTGTCAAGACCACGCTGGGGGCACTCTCGACTAAAGTGACCCGGTTCATCACAGGAGAAGCATGTGTCTTTCTTGGAACGTCCTTCTCTTGATTTTTTCCCAATGTTGACGCAGGGGAGTTGACGAGATTTGCCAATCAGGAGTTGGAGAGGACAGTTGGCCGGGACATGGTCTTGACCTTCACAAAGGAAGCAGGTGACTAGTTGGGTAGGGTAATCTACAGGAGAGTGGAGAGCTCCGCAATTTGGGCAGTTGCCTAAGCACTGGCTATCTTGATGTCCTTCTTCACCGCAACGGTTGCATCCTTTCTTGGGGCTCCGATCTTCATGGCCTTACTCAGGGTTTTCTTGGTGGAGATAAAGTCTCGGGCTTTCGAAGGAAATGGATGATGGAGTTAGTCTTCCGATCTTGAGGGTAGAGGTATTTGGCGAGGTATAATATTGGGTGGAAGATTATGGGTGATTATGACGGTTCAACAGGGGTTTATTGGAGTTGAGTGGAAAGACACAGTCTTTCCACCTTAGGGCTTTAATTGGGGTTGCCGAGGCTTTCTTAGGTGTCCATCCTGTTGAGGATAGGTCTCCGGATAGGAGGTTGCGAGGGTTAGTGTTGGGATTCTAACAACTAGGTAGTCAAAACTTTTAGGGTTAGATGATCCAGGGCAGACAAGCAACACATTCCAAGCATCAAACACGCAGAAGACAAGCAAGCAATGCAAACCACGAATATTATGAAGGTCACTACACGCCATAAAGGGGAATCCTATTTTAGGGGTGCTAATCCTAAGTACGGACGTTATGGGGGTCTTAACTTCTGTCTTGCCGTTCTTTTGTCGTTGGTGCCATACTTGATTTATTTGGGGATGGTGAAGGACTCCGTAGGTACGGTGATCTTGTAGTGTCTGTCATCGTTGGTAGCTCCTTTGCTTTGCTTGTCTCAGTGTCTCTTCCTTTTGGGATCTCCGTCTTCATAGTCTCCGAGTCGGACTTTGTTTTTGAAAGCTGAACATTTGAAGTAGATGAGATATAGAGTAATCCATTTTCAATTTTTTTAATTTAGAGAAGATGAGATAAGCATTCTTTTGAAAAGCTTTCGAGGAAATAGTTTGTGTAAACCGGGGTTTTATAAATAGGGGTTGTCCTGTCTAACAGCCATTCTAACTAAAGTCCCCTACAGTCAGGATGGCTCTGATACCATGTCTATGGCACCTCGGATTTATGGTCCGAGAATACCCGTTATGCATGCAATTCACGTTCCCATGATCAATGAGCCATGAGCACAACCGACTAGTATCATTACATCATCCATATAGTAACGAGTACAAAAACTTACAAAGGGGCCATTATGGCAATTACAACACAAGTAGCGGAAGTCTTCATCGCAGAGCCCATGCCTTAACCTACAGGCAACTGACTGGGAAGACGGCCTAGCTCGCATAGACGTCAACACCTTCGTTCCTTCGAAACATCTGCAATCTGGCCAATTAAATAGCCAGGGACAATGCCGGTGAGTACTTTGAATGTACTCGCAAACCACCGAGGTAAGGTAACAAAGATAATGCATAATTGGATGTGGAGAGATAGCTCTACACTATAGTTCTTTTCGAAAGACCTAACACTAGCATCTCTATATCTTTGTTGAAAAAGAGTTTTTGGAAATCACGTCTCCTTTTTGAAAACCTAGGCATCTCCACATCCTTGTTAAAAAGATTTAAAATAGTTTTGTTGTAAAACCCTTTTTAAACATCTTCGACCATCTCTGGTCAAAACCAAACTCATTCTTATCTTTTCTCATGACCAAGTCACATCCTTTACTTCATCACAACTTAACCGAAGGGCCCTCCTAGTACTTGTCGTTCCAACCGTCCTTGACCGTGGACACGGCTATTCGAATAGATTAGACAATGCAGATTTTTGTGCACTTACCCACAAGAATCAATACATCCACGGGGATAAAACCACGGCCTGCTACACACGGTAGACAGGGGCTCGGATAATCAAACTTATGCTTTTCATTTGTCCATCCCTAGAAATGGCGGCTTTTCCTTTTGGGTTGTTCTCTCCGGTACGAGTATGGGGTACTACGACCCTGGTCCTTCCTTCCGTACTGACCCCTATCTCCAGACCGAAGTCTGGCAGATAGCAATAGAGACAACCTTCCATCCGTACTACCTAAAAGCATACCGTCTGCAAGAGACCCAATTGTTGCATCAGTGCCTTACCCTATAGGTAGCCCGGATTTCAGGGGATTTCTCACCTTTAGCGAGTAAGAGCAGCCCCGGCTAAAGACCACAAACTACGAGCTAAGCCCCAGCGTCTGGGGTAATGTGGTTGCATGGATAAATTGTTCCGGACAATGGCTTAGAACATCCCTTCCTTTCTCCTTAACTTTCTCTTCATCCACCTCATATCTTCTTTTAGTAAAACTTCCACTTGGAAAGGATGCCTCTTTCCAAGGGTTTTATTTTGAAAACTTTGTAGTAGGGTATAACCCAAAATAGTTTTATCGTTGAAAATCCATGGTTCCAAGAGGGAAGATGCTAATCATCTTAGCCTCGTTCTAAGGGGTAAACGTAGGTGTAAATAGGGTAGGTGTCCAAGGGACACCCATTCATAACTTGGAGGAGCCAAGTTACTCACGTCTGTTTATTTGAATACAAAACATGCCTTTAATCATGCAATTTATAAACGAGATATAAAACAGCTGATAAACGAGAGTAGGTAAATATAGGAGTTCAGGAATGGTGGCTAGCCTGTGTAACACCCTCAGAATCGGCCCTATGCAAGTTTTAGCGAAACCCGCCAAACCCGCATAGAAACGATTCAAAGGTGCCCACCAGGCACTTTCGTGCGGGTGGAAAACGAAGTAATATCATTACACAATAGTCCACGATGGAACCCACAGAACAGATATATACAACGGCGACTCAATGAGTCAAGAATACAGATATACAATTCCAAAGATCCAAATCACCTTTAAAACGATACAGCGTCCGACTACGGACAAGATGCAAATGGGGCTAAGAGCCCTGAAGAATAATCAATGGCGTCCATAACCCTGCCCAGGCCAAGCCGGAAGGGTAACCCTGCTAACGACGTCGATCTCAAAACCTGCTTAAACAAAAGGGGTGCCGACAAAGGGCAAAGGAAAAAGAGAGAGCGGTCAGTACTGAGGCCAGTACACGGCGAGGCTAGAATTCGGCGGTCCTCGCCTACATAGGTATGGTGGACTAAAGCGGCAGCGCGGCATGCACTAAACAACCTATAGAGACTCGATATAACTGGCGGCTATCAGAGAGGGATAAGAAAGACCTATTCGGAACCAACCTGATACTACCACCAAACATACCCATCCTGGTGTTTCCCCCTCGAGACCAAACGAGGAAGTCAACCGAGGAACTCACACCGTTGGCAGTTTTATTTATTCAGTTATCGTTGCAGCAATTACTAGTCAGGTATAGATAGTCATCCTGATAGAATAAGCAGTGGGCACTTTTAGTTAACCATTCCGTTGTAGTTGCAACACTTACTAGTCAGATGCAATTAGCATGAGATATCCCAAACCCAGCAGTTGTTGGTACTTTTATTTAGCCATTCCGTTGCAGTGAAGCTGATTACTAGTCATATCGGATACAAGTCAAATTATAGCAGTAAACTTTAGTTATAGTTGTCTATGATCGAGAACTGTGCTCCAAGTCGTCCATAACCGCGGACACAGCTTTTCGAAAAGATTTAACCCTGCAGGGGTGCACCAAAGTATCCACACGCACTTCGACCCTTTTTGCCAGATCAGTTAACATACACCCATCGGTATGTCGGCGGGGCCTAAGTCATGACGTTTCCTAGACCCAAAGCAAGTACATGGGGGCCACCCCACTAAGCTACCCGCAACGAAGTCGGACGGTCTCCGAGACGGACTCAGGGTTTGTGTAGACGGCTGTAAACGACTGGGAACCCGAAAGTGTGACTGGGCTTGTTGATACAGCGAAAACGTGTCACGGCCCTAAAAAGTACAGGTGCTCCTCGCACAATCGTAAATAAAGCAGTAAAGCATGGCATAAGTACAAGATAGTAATAAAGCCCCAAACTACTTGTGGCCCCCGGTACAATACTTTGAAATCAGGTACTAATCGATGGGGGTGCCCATACACCCCACCTGTGGTTAGCGCGCTCGATCTCGGAACAGGTGTCAAGAACTCGGGGTCCTACGGGACACAAGTGGACGGTTAACAACCAAATAACATCTATTGCCCACCTGTGCCTCTGCATTATTTACCTACTTCAATTTTAATTATTAAACAATAAGTAAGGCTATGATCATCTCCAACATTAAACATGCGGCAACACTCCAACAACTGAGGTACTGGACGACACGCAACAGCACTTGAGCAAGCGACTACGACGCGCAAGTCCAACTATCTACCAAACAACAGGTAATAGGATGTGTCCAAGGCAATATAAGGCTGCAAGGGATATCACGGGTACGAAAACTAGAGCATCGCAACACAGAGAGCAATAGATCAACAGGAGGGAATAAATACTGTAAAAGTAAGATAGGTAGAAAGGGGGAGAATGCTCGCCTGAAAAACATTGCCGAAGGTTCATCCGAATGTCGGGTCGACACTCGCATCCACTCATCGGCCTAATCCGTGAAGAAGCAAAGCACTAGAAGAAACACCGGATGGACTATTTAATACTACGGTAGAAAATCGGGCATGATGCATGTATGATGTATGACATGGCAAAGGTGCAATGCAATTAGATCATATTAAGCGGTACCGGGCTCCCGACAATTAAATATATGGTTCTAGTTGTTTAGATACCCCGCATATTAAGTGTTGGGTTAACAGGGCGGAACATGGCATCGGTTCGCTACACCAATTTAAATGGAGTCCGGAATAAGACAAAGATATCCCGCATATAGACTCCATATTTAATTATGAGATGAATTGGCATAATGCCCCCAAACCACAGACAAGTATGCACGCATGAACAATTTAATATGCAACAGTTGATAATGTCATATTATAAAAATAATGGGGTCTCGGATAGGGAATCACATTAGGGTTCGGCGAACTTGGGCTCCGAGGGTTCAGGGTCGGGTCTCAGGGTTCGACGGGATCGGCGAGGTTCAGATACAAGAGGAGAACTTGTCGTGTCGTGGCGGAGAGCTTGGTTTCCAACGGTCGATCTTGCCGCTGACGACGAACTTGAGTGGATCGGGTGCCGGGGGTCTTGGTCGGGTCGCCGGTAGATCTTGGTGTCCAGGGATGCTCCGGGTCCGGGGGTTCGCCGCTCCGTGAGGTAGATCTTGGTGATTCCACTCCGAAGGCCTTGTTGTTCTTGATGTTCTAGGATGAAGATCTTGGTGCTCCATCTCAAACATCGGTGGCAGGCATCGGTTAACGCTTACAGAGTAGATCTTGGCGGCTTCAATGCACTAGTTCAGACTAGTTCGGGTCGGTCTTGTATCTCCAGTGGCAACAGAGATTTTGCCGAGGTAGCCAACCTCTCTACACCTCCACACTACCAGACTTCATCAGCATAAGCAGCCACAGGAACACGTTCGATACCAACCATTCCATAGCGATACAGCTTCGTCCCGGGACGGTAGGCAGCCTCATGGAACAGGGACGAGGTGGAGCATCGGCAGATCGTGGCCGGAGATGACGATGAACACCGTCTACGCGTGGGGCCCGCAGCAGAGGACCTGGAAGATGCTGGCTTCAGTGGTCGGAGCTCCTACAGGTAGCCGGGGACGAAGGCGCTGTTGCTCGCGTTCGGAGAAGAGGGGCTTCGGGGAGGGGCTCGGGATGGCGCCGGGTCGAGCGACGATGCTGTGGGCTCGGCGGTGGCGCGATTGTGTGTGCTGCAGAGGGGCGGACGACGGCGACACTGATGTGGTCGGACAGAGGAGATCCTGGTAGCAGGGGATCGAGGCGTGGCTCGGGATCTAGCAGCAGCGACGGGGCGCGGAGGCCGGCGAGGTTGAGCTCGTCGGTGGTCGCAGTGCAGGCGAACCTTGAGGAGGCTCCAGGGCGGCGGCGCGGACAGAGGCCGACGGTGGGTACCGGACGCTGGCGAGGTCGAAGGCAGGTGGAGGATCGTGCAGCGGCGAGGCAGATGTGGGCGGCCAGGCTTGAGGAAGGGCAGAGGCCGGCGGTTGCAGGCGAGGTCAAGGAGGGCAACGAGCGACAGAGGATCTGTCGGAGGAGAGGGGCGGCGGGAGCCTCGGCGCGATGCAGAGAGGAGCGAAGCGAGCGGTGGGGCTGCGGTCGCTGCGGAGGGGAGGCACAGGCGGCAGCCATGGCGCCTGGCGGTGGCTGAGAGGGGGCGCGGAGATGGGCTGCAGGGTAGGTAGGATTGGGAGGAAGGAGTCACGGGGAGGCGTGGCTCGCGGTGGGCCAGGAGGCGGGGTGGAGCACGAGGCGGTCGGGGGAGGCGTGCCTGGGGTATGGTGGTGGCGGGGAGTGGTGTGGGGATGAGGTGGAGGGAAAAGGGAGGGGGTTGGTGAGGTGGCAGGTGGTGGTTGGGTGGATGGAGGGAGGATAGCTGAGGTGGCGAGCACCGATTGGGTGGGATGAGGTGGAGGAAGGGTGGGTAGATTAGGTTGGGGTAGGAAAAGGGTTTAGGTAGTCCGGTTTTGTACTGGGGGTGGCCGACTGGGTCGGATCGGCCCGGTACGGCTGCCCCTAAAAATAAAATAAATGTTTTAATATTTAAAAATGGGGCTTTTGAAAACCATTGGTAGACAAAGCAAAATATTCCGGAGACCCGGGTTTTGTGTTTGAATAACGACGGGGCGTTCAGAAGACAAAAATAGATTTTTCGAAAATAGTTTTATGCAAACAAATGCAAAATGACATGACGATGCCCAAATGCAATGTGGCATGATGACATGAGCATGCGGCCATGATGATGCAATGCACAGAAACAACGCGATTTTCTAGTAGTGGTTTTTTGCGGGGTGCCACAGCCTGTGACCAGAGAGAAGTCCCTTGACGGCGTTAGATAACCAGAATACCAATAATGACAATAATAAAGATAACCCCGATGTTTCCTTCTTCTCAGCATCACACAATCGCAACTATCGCCGTTATCGAGCATACATGCAAACAAACAATACACCAATCAATACAAGGCATACAAGCATCAAACCATACAGCAAGCAAGGGATAAATACATGATAAACATCAGTATGATGTTGGAGGATTGATGTGATTGGATAGGGAGAAGATTTGGAGATATTAGGGGAAAAGGTTCCCTTTTGGATTTATAGTCTAGGAACTACTTAGGAGAGGGTTTTTGCTCAAGGACTTGATCTGTATGATACCATTGTATAAAAATTATACCACCAGATAGGTATTGATAAAATGAAGCCAACAAAAGTGGTTTCACTATTTTATCATTCTCCCTTGATTTATAATGGATTTTATAGTGGATAAAACCCTAGTTTACGAAAATAATTCACCAGAACTTCTCTGGAGTTCGAAAAATTATTTCCTTGGGTTAAAAGGTATTATTTGGTGGACTGAATCAAGAGGAGTTGGAATCTCCTCAAAAAAGTTACCAAAATGTCCTTGAGAAATTCCCAAAGGCCGTACTGGATAGGATTTGTCTTTTTCATAAGATTTAATCTACAGAAGATTTTTAGTTGATTATAAGGACACACGTTTGGTACTGAGAATACCTTTCTGTGGAAATTGGAATCAACCTTTTTGGAGTTATAAAGCTACTGTGGTGATTTTATTAGTGATTAAACCATGCACATAAGGGTTTAATTCACTAAAACTCAATAGAGATTCATAAAATTATGAGATGCTGGATTATGGACGGTATGGATATATGTGTCAACTGGGTGTTGGAATTAGGTCAGAAACTGACTTGGTTTGACCTAGGGAATTTCCTAAAGTTAGAAAGTCTCTATTTTTGATATTTTTGACAAGGGCCAACTAGGAAGCAAATTAGGGTGAGGCTAGAGGGAGATGAAAGGTACGGTCAGTACCTTTCATCACCAATTGGTTTTGGGTTAATTGGATTTGTACAATTTTCTGGAGGATTTGTTTAGTGTTCTGGACATGTCTTGGGAAATGATTTATCATATTTGTTTTAAACATTGTTTTGGTACAGCACAAAGTTTTCTTGTTTGAAAAGAGGCTTGAGCACCTGGGGAAAATACT
Organism: Avena sativa; assembly: GCA_916181665.1. Classification (NCBI taxonomy): domain Eukaryota; kingdom Viridiplantae; phylum Streptophyta; class Magnoliopsida; order Poales; family Poaceae; genus Avena; species Avena sativa. The sequence goes on along the minus strand of OV702279.1, from coordinate 40,014,801 downwards.
ATCTAAATTTTTTTTGGATCATTTTTATTTTTGTTTATATTTAAACCATACTGCATCTTGCAAATCTGAATTAAATTAGAAAAAAGAAAAGGGGAAAGGGGCTGGGGGTTGCGGGATGCTGGGCCGTGCCCGCGAGATTCGGCCCAAGAGGTCAGCGGCCATGCGTGGGGTGGCAGTTTTGAAATGCTGGCAGGCGGGGTTAGCCTGTCAGTGGCTGCGGGGAATCGAAGGGGTACCGAGGGATCTGGGCCATCTGGCTAAGCCAGATCCGACGGCGGGAGATTGTCTTCTACCTCTGGCTAGGGGAGAACAGAGGGGAAACCCTGGGGGTAGGCGGCGGTGCCCTGGGAGCTCACCAGGGGTGCCGGGGAGGCGACAGGGAGGGTCTGGGGCAGACGGGCGTGCAGAGGGTAGCCAGGAGAGGGGCGGCACGTCGGGGTTTGGTGCAGGTCTAAGGGGTCGCATGTCCTCGCGATGGAGAGGATTCGGAGCTCGACGGGGAGTGCTCCTGAGCTTCTACATGCAAGAGGGGAGGGGTCAGCGGGGGTTCTAGGGCCCTAGGAAGGCCAGAGGATGTGTGGTTACCTTAGGGTGAGCCCATGAAAGAGAGAGGCGTCGGGGGAGGTTGCTCTCGGGCATGCGAGGTGGTGGTCGCTTCCGGTGTTCCTGCAGCAGAAAGAGAAGCATGGGGGAGGAGATTAGAGGGTGTAGATCCCGAATCTAACACATGCATGGGGAGGCGAGTAGGGAAAAAGGGACCTTGAGCTTGATCTAGACCATGGTCGAATGTGTCATTTCTCCTTCGTGTGGCCATCCAGGGGAGGTGAGGAGGGAGAGGGGAGCTCGGGGAGGTGAGTGGGAGTGGAAGGGGAAAATGAGGTGAGGGGAGGGTGCTGGGTGGCCCTTGGGCATTATAAACCCGAGAGGAAGGGTCCATGGTGGACAAAGTCCATTTTGGACATGGGCAAGGTGCTAGGCTGGGGTAGGCCTAGAGGGGCGGTGGAGTGGGTCCTGCTGGTGTGCTCTGGTCGTGTAGAAGGGGTGGAGTGGTGGGGTGCAACAGCTGCAAGAGTTTTTAAATGGCATGAAAGGACATGACCCTTGTCCCTCTTATAAACAAGCAGAAAAGACAAGAGGTCAAATGATGCTACAGTGATGGTCGACTAGAGGTGAGTGATGCTGCTAGAGAGAAGTGCTGGGGAAGATTGGGGTTGGTTTGGCCTTTGTTTGAACCAAGGTTTGATGGTTTTTGCAAATTTGATCAAATGGAAACTTGTGAAGGAAGTTGATAAATTTACATTGGACAAAGTGTGGAAATGATACTGGTAGGTAGGAGCGATCAAATAATCTCTCCATGATTTAAATGTAATTTTTCTGATGATTTTAATCCCATTTAAATGCACTTTTTGAAAATATATTATAAAAGCTAAGATGATATTTTTACATTGGACAAGCTTGGTTTTTTATGTGATATGGTCCTAAATTCCATAACACACATTGGAGAATTTTATTGGGATTTATTGAGGTGGAAAAGTATTTTTGGGGAATTATTTCTTGTTTCTGCCATTTAAGAGAAAGGGCAAGAAGAAATAATAAAGAATCTCAAAAATATTTATTTTTGTGTTGGGAAAATGTGATATGATATATAGGCATCAAATGTGCCTTGAGTTGGCAAGGTGATTTGGAGAAAAGCAAACTTGCTTTTATAGACAAGGATTTTGGGAATTTGGTAAGTAGAGGAAAAGTAAATAGTTTAATAATCCAAATAATTGGGAGAATTATTTGGGGAGGCTTATAAACAAGGTATATGATGTAAACTTGAGGTAGGCATCAGGGTTCACCTTGGTTTTGAAGGAAAGGGGTGAAAAGGATGGAAACTAGATACTTGGATTAGGGAGCTCAGAGCTCACCTTGGTACAAGGGGTATATGGATGGATAGACCATGTCATGTAGATGATCATGGAAGCAAGATTTGGTCTTGGTTGGATTTGTGGTGGTGTAGAGGAGATGGCAAACTTTGTTGAAAATAAGGCTGCCATAACAGATACATGAGGTAGCCTTCTAAACCATGGGGGTTTAGGAAGCACAAGGCTCCAATGGAAACGGGTGAAGTGAGAGTTGATAGTCTATGATTAGTAGATCACAACCATGCAATGAGTTGGTCAAGGGGAGGTAGCATATAGATGTGAGCTTATGCCAAAGTAGGCAAGATGATAAGATTTGCAGAAAATATTATTATCTTGACTACAAAACCATCAAGGATGAGTGGGACATGGAATGGCTTAACCAAGGGAAAGAGTGGGCCTTGGTAGTACTAAAGATGTACTACAATATGGTTCAAATGCATTCCCCAGAATGCACCTAGGTTGGAAAAGGTAGGGCTCCAAAAATGGTATCCAAATAAGAAATCCAGACTTGGCCATTTTGGCAGATTTGAGGTTTTAGACTAGAGTGTAAGTGTAGATGATTTTGAGAGGAATCTAGGTTCCAAACTCGTAATAAGGGAGATGAGGTTGAGGTACTAACTAAGTAAATAGGATTTGTCCTTAGATTGGGTCTCCACTGAGTTGGAAACCATCAAGAGGGATTATCCTGGGATTGATCTGAGCAGGAGATGAGAGGGTAACTTGAGTGGCTTAGATAGATCCAAACTTGGATGCTTGCTTGAGATTGATGATCACAAACAAGGATTGGGGTCCTAATGGTTGAGCTACTATACTAGCTCACTCTAGTTCCTAAGCAGACAAGGCAATCAGCAGATCAAGGCAATTCATCTTATTACTTACCCATCTAGTACTAGGGTTACCATCAAGCCTAGCTTGAGGTAAGGAGGGGCATTTTGAAAGGGGTTTTGCTTTGAAGTAGGATAAGTACCATCTTGGTATCTCTAACAAGTTTGAGATGAAAAGTTTTTAATAAAGGTTTTTGGAAAACCTAAGGATAAGGGTAGTTGAAGGTTCTGTCTTGAAAACATAAGGAGAGTATACATATGTCTCCATAGTTTTGGGCAATAGAAACTAGTAAGATATTTTGTTGTGTCAAAGTCATCTTGGATCAGGTTTTTGAAATGCCAGAGCATTTGAGAATATGAAAAGATGAGCCAAGATATCTCTTTTGTAAAATATTTTTTGTAAACTCGTGTTGAGATGAGGAGTACCCAACTAATACATAGACAGCTGCTTGAGCACAAGCAAACAGGTAAGCACACAATGCAAGAAAAAGTTTTTGTTCCCCCTGATTTTTGCCTTTTGGACATTTAATCAGGGTTGCTGAAATTGGGATGTTACTTTGAATTTTTGTAATCTTTCACACTAATTCTACAATCCATAATCAATCCATGCCCTTTTGCCTATATGGCTACTTAGGTCAGAACAAAACAACATAAGGTTTTGAATCAGGGTTGAGAGGATTTTCAATTTAGAAAGTTTCTTTTCTTTGAAAATTTCAACAAAGTCAAACAATCAATCAAACTTATTTTATTTATTTCACATTCCAAAATTAGGAGAATTTTGGGATGTGACACAACATCGGGATTTTTAATCCCAGATGCCTGTTATGCCATACATCGCAATCCCAGGATTACCATTTTTGTGAGACATAACAGATTGGATATCACAGTACATCATCCATTACAAACCATACATAAGGTCTTACACAAATAAAGGATCTCATTATCCAGTATTAATACAATTCAAGCAGCGGAATAACGTAAGAACAACGATAGCGTAGGCGAGAATCCATCTTCATGGTCACAGGCAATGCTGGCGATGGGAGATGATCCTAGTTGTCGTAACCTTCCTGCTATCCGTCTTCCTGATACTCCTCTTCATAGTTTGGCCACAAGAATAGCCAGGGACAAAGACATGAGTACTCTTTAAGTACTCGCAAAGTAATACTAACAAGTGAAGTGGTTTTTGAGTAGGAAATACTAAGCTCTAGGTTGTTTTGCAAAAGGCCAGATTTATCTCTATTGAGTTCATAAGCAAAGAAAGCTAGTTGAAAGTTTTATAACACCTAAGTGGGAACTTGAATTTCATATCACAACTCTGTTGTGGTCAAGTCAAAGTCATAAATCATTTCATAAGTCATTTTGAAAACAGCTGACGACAGAACAGTATGGCCACTCCAACCGTCCATAACCGCGGACGCGACTATTCAAATAGTTTGACACTCTGGAGAGGTGGTACACTTTCACCACAACATTTGATACATCCGTCAGGAACAAATCCTGAATTCACCATACTCAGTATGCGGATAATCAATCCTAACCTTTCAATTACACGCCCTAGTGTAGGCACCTCTCCTGTGAGTATGGCCTCCCAACCATGACCAACTGACATCTTGGGAACTGCACAGGTGGACAATCTTCACAAGGTAGCCGCAGCTCAAACCTTGTCTGCAAGGGAACCCATACTAAGGTATCTAAATTTCCAGCCATGCCCTACCCAAATTTTGGGTATTGTGGTTGTACGGTAGAATTGGAATGGTATCGCATCCAGACAACCATCAGTTTTATAAAGGGCTAAGGCTCATGCCTCAACATTTTCATCATCAAAATCATCTGGTGTTCAAGAACACATATCAAAACATTTCATTAGAATGACTCCTCATTCTAAGGTTTTTATAACCATTTTCACCAAGTATTCCCATCTAAAGTTGATCAAGTTTGATGCTTAGCACTAGCATCTACAAGTGGGGGATAAACACTAATGAGGGGTGGTAAATAAGTGTGGAATAGATAAGTTCAATCTCATGCCTTAGGATGACATCAAGATTATCTATATTAGGCCAAGTTTTTGCTCTTTATGCTACCTTCAGATATCTTTCTAAAGTCTACCAAGTATCAAGCAACCTTAACTAGAAAGCTTTGATAAATAAATAAAATACTAAGCTTGCAAATATAACTAGGATTGGGTATCAAGTAGGGTAAGCTTGCAAGTATTATCTTGCTAAGTGAACTTGTACAGTGAGGCTTGCAAGGTGCAAGTATAGGCTTGCCTTGTGCAGAGCAGTGGTTGAAGTTCTCCTCGGATTCTTCCTCGTAGTATCCTCCTTCCTCCTCGTATCCTTGGTCGGTACTATCGTCTATAAATAAATACGAGGTACACAATCACCAAACAATACTTAACTATTTCTATTTATCACACCAAGGTTTTCACTAGATGATATAGGATCATCAGAAGCATTACAACCATTAAGGAAAATAGTTTTATTTCCTTTATTTTTAGAAAAGTAATTTCTACTCACTGAAAAACTACTTAAGGTTTAATATTCTCCAACTAAAACAAGGGATCATGTTGACACATGTCATCACCATATATTTTAGTACATGGGAATGTGATTTAAAGTGGTGTCACAATTTAATAAGGTTTAACCTTTTTATTTTAATTAATTAAAGTGACTAGAAATGCCTATGGGGCATTCTTTTATTACTTGATCCTTATTTCTGCAAGTAAACCTATATATTTGTGTATATTCTGAAAGGTATGGTTAAATGTGTTTTTTGAGAGTTGGAATCAACTCAAAAGCTTTCATGGTTAAATTTTGAAAAATGTTTGAATGCAGAAAAGCTTTTGCCTTGTCATTTTTACCATGGGTGATCTACAAATCCAATTGGTTTGAATCCAACGGGCTTGGATTAAGCATTCGAGTACCTTTCTAACAAAATTGGTTTCATGCATTTTGGTTCAGTCAATCGAGCTGGGTTGATTTTTGAATCTGGGTACAGAACTGAGTTTGAAACTAAAAGAATTAACCTAGATTTGAATTACTGGGTCGCGCGGGAGGTTTATTGGGCAGTCGCGCGGGAGGTTAATAGGGCCGGCCCACTATGCACAGCGTGCATGGGCTGGTTAAGTGGCTGTCCCCACTCGTCAATGAGACAGAGGGGTGCAAAGCGGTATGGGGGATGTGAACCGTACTATCTAACTCTAATCCAATGGCTGTGGTTCATCGTCCACGTCGGGCAACGCCGGCGAGATAGAAACCTAGCGCAGACAGTGGGGGTCGTGGGAGGCTCACCGGGGCTCAGGCGATGGTCGGAGACGGGGGAGAATGACGAAGTCGACGACGGCGATCCTCTTGGTACCGGCAGCTTCTCCTGGGGTGGCTCCAATCAACGACGCCCTTCTCCTCCAACAACGGCAGACTCCGACCAAATTCCGGTGATGCACTGCTCGCCTTGATCCCGGAGTGAGGTGGGGTGCTTCTGAGAGAGAGGGGAGTGAGATGGTGTGAAGAAATCGTGCTGGGAAGGCCTCTATTTATAGTGCCCGAAGGGGACCGACGGCGCGGGCTGACCTCGTCGTGGTCGTCAGCACAGCGTGCTAATGGCATGGGCGACGATAGGGGGCGGTGTGTTGCCTCCTGGCGAAGCTCAACAGCTTGATGGCGAGGTGTGGGGCGGTGCGGAATGGTCGGAACGTCGCGGCACTCTGGGCGGGTTCGACGGTGGTTTTAATGGCGCACAGGTGATACGTGTTGCGCAACGGCGAACAGGCATGTCTGCGGTGTTTCTAGGGTGCTGGCGATCCTGCTTGCACGCGGCGAGGGAGGCACACGGTCTGTGGGCGTGTGTCGCGGTTGACGCTCTGGCGCGCTCTCGGCTCGCTCGCAGAGAGGCTTGGCATGCTCGGGCTGTGTGGTCCAGGGGCTGGTAATGCTCGAGGCTTGGACAGGGGGTGGCGGTGGACGGTGGTGAGTGTCCCAAACATGCTTGCTAGGCTTGGTTCTTCTCCTAGCTTGTTGTCCACATGGGGGTGGCAAGTTAGGCTCGGCATGGTCACCATTGATGGCTATGGCATGCTCACAGTGGTGCTAAAGCTTGTTAATTGAGCTAGATCATCTAATAAGAGTGTAGTGTGACCTATAGAGGGAACAAGGTTGGCAAAAATCACTGCTCCTAATAGTGTTTGATGTTTGTTTGTTTGCTGATTACAAGGTGTTTGATGAAATGGCCGAAAGAGATTCAAATTTGAATTTTGGATTCAAACTTGGTGGGTGTGTTGGTTACATACTAGGGAGTCTCTGGTTAGTTGGATTGGTCAAGGTGCACTGGTTTGGTTGGGTTTTGAAAATGTGGGATCTTCACATATGAATCACATTAAATTTTGAAATGTGATTTGAATCAAGTTGCCAAATGTTTCTGTAAGTTTGAAACATGGGCTTTGATTCACTTTTACTTGGTCTTGCAAGGGGTGAAAAGAAATGGAAAAGTTTCTGTTTGAAATCTTGGACTAGAAACACTCAAAGTGGCCTAGTGAGCAAGATTGGCAAAAAGACCATTTGCTTTATTTGTTTTGTTTTTGAGTTTCTCTTCATTTGTTTCTGCTTGGAAATGTTTTAGATGATGTTGTTTTCATATTTAATCCATTCCTTGCTATTTATATCAATCACACAAGTCCATTCATTCACACAATCTTCACATACACACATGCATTCATAATGATTTGAATTAACAAAAGTTTTTGTTAACCCTAATTTTGGTGATTGGAATTTGCTAATCATTGTTCAATATTTTTGGGATGTGACATTTTTAGACAAATATGATGATGCCATGATAATTCACAAAGGTAAATGAGGGTGTTTTTCTAGTAGTGGTTTTACCCGGGGTGCTACATTAGAGTGGCAGCATACCGGGAAACCATGCGACCACGCATTAATCTTCTTGGTGAAGAAGATAACTCTACCACATTTGGATCAATATTTGTCTGACTACTTCTCTCTGGAAAAGTTTAGAGATGTGTACGCTGGTTCCATCGAGCCGTTATAGACCCATCTCAATGGCCTCAAGTCCAACTGAGTTTTGAGTTGTGCCAGCCAGTAACAAAAAGAGGCTGAGGTAGACCATAGGTGAAGAGGTTTAAGAATTTCTAGAGAGGGTGGGTTTAGATTTTAGCGGTAGCAAGAAGGGCAAAAACCGATGCAAGACCTGCCATCTTATAGGACATAGAGCAACGGGGTGTCCTCTTAATGCGCCCAAACCTAGGTATGAGATGGTACCTATACAAAACAAATTGGTCGTACTGTGTAGATATTAGGTGCTTAACCATGTCATGTTTTTTTATAGGAAGCGAAAGGTAAGAAGCATGACTGCAGACTCAGTGATTTTGCTGCGGGAAGAAAATCAAGATGAGTAGAATGATGATGTTAAACATGATTATGATGATGATTGTCCTGACTTCCCTTGACCTGGAGATGCAGAGTATGTGAAGGTAAGAAAGATGGCACCCAGGAAGAGGAGGAAGACGGGAATGAAGAAGATAGAGGACACCGAGGCAAAAAAGTGGCACCCAGGAAGGGTAAGAAGGCTGGCTAAGAAGAGGCATAGTAATGTGTTGATCACAAACCTGTCTATGTATTCGGTAAAATTATGGATCTGTGTTCGTGGGAATTGTTGGGCGAAACAAGCGTGTATTGGTGTCTAAGACAATATGAATTATTTCACGTTCTCGTACTTCTCTGTTCATTGACTATGTCATCCCGCTCTCGTAGAGACTTGGGATTTGGTTATGGCTGAAGACACTTGTTGAATCCGAAATTATGAATGTGCCACTACTATCTATTCAATCGCAGCACCGGAGTCGAGGGGGATTGCTTCTCCAGTTCGATGGATGGTAGTGGCACAAACATAATTTACATAAGCGCTTACTGGTTGTGCCAGTCGGATTAAATCCCTGCTTTTAGCATTAAACTTATTAAAAGGTTATGAGCTGGAAAACAAGTTCTAAGTTGCTACAATCCCACAAATCAACAATTTATTTTAGCTAGAAAACACCATGGCAACATAAACAGCAAAGGAAACAGATAATGCCCAGATAATGAGGAAATTGTTTTCACTTTTGGCCTAATCTTTAGCTCGTGTATCTCACCAGCTTGCTTCCGCAACTTAGCCTGCACGCCTCCTCCCTGATACTGCCTCCCCTTCATCTGGCGAAGCTCCCGGATCTCTCGCTCGAGCACACAAATCTCCTCTTTTTTCCCACACAGCATCAGGAAGATCCTGAACAAACTCCTTGTGAAAACCTGTAAGGGGCTTTTCGATCCACACAAACTTGTCACATCCCAGTCCCCTCCCTTGCTGCGAACAATCGAAGCAAACAAACACAAAATTACATAACGCTTCCCGGATCTGGGTTACAAACTGAGCATAGCATACGAGGTTACCTCTCTGATGTTGTAGTTGCTGAATATTCCTGCAGTATTTTCATCGGTCTAAGAAATCCATATCGACATCTTCTCACTGAACAAACAGAACATCTCGGGGTAGTAATCATAGGGCATCTTTTGGTACCTGATGGGGGCACCCACCTGGCAGCATTGTGCCGACCCTGATTCTGCCTGAGACGAACTGCATGAGATGCGAGCCATGGGCTAGGGGAGCGAGGGTGGAGGAAAGAGGGGACGTCGGAGGAGCCTTCGATGTCAGAGTAGGGGAACGGTGAAGCGTGATTTATCCCACCCAGTAACTAAGGAGAATCCTAGCATCCACTTTGGGCTGACAGGTGGGGCTCCTCCAAAGCTCGCGCCCTCGTAGTTCAAAGGCCCTTTCGCGCTCATTGACCGAAATTTTTTGGCCTCATGCCCGCCTACATATCTCTAGGAGGCCTTACCGAGTAGCCGTCACATGCATGGTACCACAGCTTTCCACCCTCCCCGTACACCCTGGATCAGGAAAAATCTACCTTCATGGCTCATGGTGGCAGATCCATCCACTCCAGCGCTCGCGGTTAGGCTCGCCATGGCAGATCCACCCCTAGATCCTACTGTAGTAGTATAAAATGGCCATGGTTTCTTGAGCCGAACGGTTGCACTGCGTCTCCGATCTTGGCCCCTCCTATCTGCAGACGCACTACTGCGGCATCGAGCTCGAGCAGGAGCCGCCAGGCATGAAGGGGCTTGATCGTTGCCACCCCGTCCCCTTCATCATTGTTGATTCCGACAAGGAAGAGGACAGCGATGAAGCAATGCAGAATGCCATTACAGCCTCCTTGGTGAAGGGAAAGCCACGGGCGGGAGTGGATGTCGCTGGGAAGGGCGTTGAGGGGTCACCAATCGAGGTGGACTCCAACGACAGTGGTGTTATCTGGGTCTAGATGGTGTTTAGGTTGGTTGCAGTTTTTCTTTTGTTTAATGTGAGTACAATTATTGTAATGGGTTTGGCAAGCTGCTATGGGAATTATGGATATCTGTGTTCAGCGCAATAACAGGTGATCGTTCTTCCACAATAGGTATTGTGTATGTGCCCTTTGCATGCAGCAGAATTCACGTAGATTCCTCTTAAACAAACCAGCAAAGTCAAATTACAACCATCAGACAAAATGAAGAAAGAAAGGCATAAGACAGACGAACAAACGCCCAATTTGTTCCGATCAGACCCTACTAGTTCATACTTCAGACTACTTGGTCGACAAATACTATTATATATTGTTCCGAGCATTCCCACACACAACTAAAAATCCATGGACATGCTTCAGCTTGGGCTCCTACTAGTTCAGACTTTAGACCATTTGGTCGACAAATACTATTATAATTAACAGTAGAGAGCTCAAACTGAACAAACCTAGTTTTCACACACATCCATTATCTTCCTAACCTTAGACCGATGCCCTTCATTCTGCCACTCGAGGGTTTGAATCGTCAACGCCATATTTTTGGCATCCTCCTTGCACTTGGTCAGTTCTTTCTCTGCCTTGATCCTCAAGAACCTGTCCATATTGATAGTTGTGACATCGTGGACTTTCTTCTCGTGCAGTTCGATCCTTGATGTAGTCAGGTCTTTCTCCGCTATAGCCTTCAGGGCCATCGCCATGTACGTCTCCTTCCAGACTTTTCTAACCTTGTCTTGCAACATACGGATATCACAGCGAAGGATTGGTGTGTCATCAAGGCTCATTAACTTCATCTGAGCACTCTCAAGAAGTGAGCTGACTATGGCTTCTTTAAACTCAGAATTCTTCTCCCATAGCTTTTCTAGCGATTTCTACATAGACAGTGGCCACTCCAAATCTACCCATTTGACAACATTGTAACTTTTGGTTGGCCATGCTTCACCCTGCCCAAACCCTAAAAGCCTCATGCTTGTGTTGCATCCCTCGAATGCTATAAATTTAGCGGGCACAAGCTCATGTTTGTTACAACGGGGAGGACTCTCTTCGTCCACTAAACTGTGATAATCGGAGTCGTACAAAGTCACGACGGCCTAGCACATCAAATGAGTAATTAGTGTATATAGCTAAAAATAAATAAATCCACATAAAATGTAAGGTATGAGATGACTCACGTCGCTTTCATTGTCTCTGTGATCTTCACGCGTTTTCTAGTCGTCTCCCCGTGAAGCCATAACGAGAAGGAGGTGGAGGAGCTGGGTGGCGGCGGGAGAGGTTGCTGGTGGGGTGGCGCGCCGCCTGCTAGCGGCTAAGGGAGTATAGTGGAGTGGAGTGAGGACAGTGGCTTCGAGGGGAAGGAAGATAACTAAAGAACGCCAACCCTACCAATAAAATCCAATGGCTGTTATAACACGAACACATCTAACGTCTTCTGTACGCGACACACGGAAAGTGTGACACTAGCAGGTGGATCACGCACGATTATTAAGGAATACTCCCTCTGTTCGCAAATAAATGTAGTTCTAGCTTTTTCTTAAGTAAAAATTTATCAAATTTGACCAAATTTATAGATAAATATAACAACATGTATTATACGAAATTGACATATTAAGAAACTAGATTTGAAAACATATCTACTAGTACCAATTTAGAGTCATAAATATTGCTATTACTAACTTTGACTTAGGACAATCCTAGAAGTACACTTATTTGCGGACGGAGGGAGTATTACAAAACTGCGACTACCATACATTCGCCCGACAAGTATGCTCTCCACACTGGACTAGTATTGATTACAGCTTACATTTAAGCACAACATAAGTTCTACAACTCACTGTCGGTCTTCTCAATGCGAATGTAGAAATTGATCTGCTTGGCCGGTCCAGCATCGACAAGGTACTTGGATGGCAGACAAAGGACCGACTTCAGGTCCATAAACTCCACCTCGCTCGGCATCGGGCATCTCGACGCCATGGCTCTCACATGCATTGCATCGAACGACGACGGCTGGGCGTGCGACAACATACTCATAGTGTACATTGGCCATGCGCATGAGACCGACCTAACGCATACTATAAACACGAAGGTAGGCCTAGGGATAGTTCTTGGAACACCAGCGGTGATGGTGGGTCTAGCGATGGTTCCTAGAACGCTAGCGGTGATGGTCAAGACAAAAACAGAGCTACCCCCCCCCCCCCCCTGAAAAACGAGCCGACAACATGCTGACTCAGGGAACGACACCTGCTCTTGGAGAAGAATGGCGTAGCAATAAGAGAGCCTAATCACTTCGATCGGGTGATCCATTGCAAGGTGGACCACGAGCTTTGCCGGCGGTCCGGTGTAGTTGCAGCCGGGCTCCGTGCAGCTGCACGCGCCGTGCTGGAACGCAAGATCGTGTGTTAGGAGCACGTAGTAGGGGTAATGGCAAGAGCATCCATGGTGGGATCACACGATCGCGTACGTCGCCAGGATGTTTCACGTGAGGATCTTCTCCAGATTCAAGGACTTCCGATCTGAGTACTCCTTGTTGCGCGGCTCCTACATCTGAAGTTCGTCGAGAAATCAGAGAATATATGTGCAGTTAGTTAAGCCGACAGATAAATTCAAACGCTAGTCAAATGATTTCCTACCGTAAGGTTCAAGTGAGTTGCTGACGTCCGGGAATGACACGCGAAAACCGGTGGCATCGTCTGGCACAACGAGTTGTGGTGGAGAAGGGGGTATGGCTATGAAAGAGACGTGCTCAGTCACGAGATCTATTGATATAGGGCAGAGGGAGGTGCCAATAATAACATATTTGAATATTATAAGCGCGGTGAATCATGTCGCAGAACAGCCTACTCGCGGATCGGCCTTACAAATAAACATCGTAGTGTCCATGCGGCCTGATCGAACGGTTTGTAACCATCGGCACGCAGAACCAGTTCCCCGGGAAGGGGGAAGAGGGCTGGGTCTTCTAGAAGAGACGATCTATCGTTCGCCTTTGTCCACTAGTGCGGTGGCTGCTATTGGTCGTTAGGGTTATGATGAGTGCATATTTGCATCATGTTTTATATTATTATTTTGCATTGTAGTAGTAGGATATTGGTATTTTATGGCGCTCGCGCACATCTTTTATGTCTATTTTCATCAGGATCAGGACATATGATGGACACAGTGGACACAATTCTTGGAGAAGTTGTACTGGAGTGAAAAGGAGTCAAAAACAACATAAGTCGCTTATTTGGGAAATATCAATAACACCAGAAGAAAACCCAAAGCAAACAAAGTATACAGAAGGTTTAAGGACCAACTATACGGCGGGAATAAATTTTCTGGCCGTATTGTTCTCGCCGTATAGTTGGCGCCGCCTCCGCCTCGTCAAATAGTTTCACCCCGTGCAACTGGATCAAAGAGACGACATACAAAACTACCAGAAATCATCGAAACCTCACCTCCGGAAGGCATCTAGAGGGGGAACTCACCCATCGGGGATCCATCTTTGCCCTACGCAGATCCGGAGGCTAAGGCATTGATCTTCATCATCAACTGCTACATCACCACCATCTCCATCCATCCTATCTACATATTGTCTAAATCTTCTTGTAATTTTTGTACTTGTTGTGGATTTATACAAGTACTATTCAACTATGATAGATTCCATTACTTTTTTCATGATGTTGATTGCCTCCATGTCTAAGTAGATCATTAGTTCTTGGGGATATGGAGAAACCCTAGCATGATATTGAAACAAGATAAAGTTTATTATGATATTCATGGCTGTGACCATGTGTTAGATTGTCTTCATCTTGATGTTGGGAGAAGTCAACCTCTCAATATTTGCCTCTTGTGGGGACTTGATGGAGGGAACTACTTGTTGTTAGACGGAGGTGTGTTAGCACTTAAAGTGACTATAAAGCTATTGGCACTCCTTACGTATCAACTTGGGAACCGAGGAAACTCATAGAACACTATTCATGCCATTGGATACATCCTGCGGGATTAAGTCCCTTAATAGTGCAGTAATTCAATTGATATTGATTGGTGTCTGCTATGGTTATGAGGATGATGTGAGAAGTGGTTGCTGCCTATTTGTCCAAATACGGAGTTCCTTCCACACATACATAGTTGAGAATGATCATGATAATAATCTTTACCTTAGCCCTTTATAATGCTAGTGGTGTATCCGCTAATCCCTGAGAACGCTTTTCCCCTTGCAGTTTCAAATATCTTTTACACACGCGATATTTACTTTCTGTATTCAGTTTGTTTTACTTTACTTATTGTTCCCTTATACCAAAAACCCCAAAACACCTTTCTACACAATACTTGCATTTTATCTTGTTACTAGAACTTTATTTTAGCATTTCTATTTTAGTATTTAAATTAAAAGTTATTAGACTTCAGACTCCTTCTCTCTATGGGATCGATATCTTTATTTCAAAAATAGCTACAAACGATCTGTGCACTTGTAGTCATCAGGTTATGATCCAAGAAACTCTGGATTTCTTCATGGAACCTGAAATCTCTAGTTGGAGAATTTGCTTAGAATGCTGAGAGGGAGCTAGGTGCCGGGTTTGGGCTCAATCCACGTAGTGGATCCATGTTCTGGGTAGTGAGCGGAAGTCTGGGGTTGAAAGCCATGTTAACTCCTACTCAATAGCCATCCGCGGGGTGCACCATGTGCCAAAAGTATCGGTTTGTCTTGTTTTTGATTTTTTGTTGGTAGTGGGTGACATACAAGGGCTACTCGAGATGGTTTCATATTTTTTTTTATTTTTGATGAATTTCCTATTGCCGGGGTTTGGGGGCTGGGAAAAATCGGCAAACCCGCCAGCGGGCGCAGGCACGCGAGATCTAGCGAAACCTTGAACCTAGGCACCTGCCCAGCCTAGGTACCCCATGGGGCACCCCAAAACATTTTTTTCCGAAAATTGAGGGCCATTTCTGGGGTACCTACAGTTAGAAACCGCAATTACCGGGTCGTAACTCAGGAAAAATACAGTATATGCTTGCACCACGAGATAACTTCCAACCTCCCGGGAATAGCAGTCCACCACGATGTAGCATGCATGTAAATTGCCTCGGGGCTTAGGGAGCACTCAATTCTCGCACCTCCTTTGCAAAATCGCTGGTTTTTCGGAGTCGGTAAATGGAAACTCTGGATTTCTTCATGGAACCCTGGAATCTCTAATTGGAGAAGTTGCTTAGAATACCGAGAGGGAGCTAGGTGTCGGGTTTGGGCTCAATCCACGCATTGGATTCACATTCTGGGAAATAAGGGGGAGGTCTAGGGTTGAAAGCCATGCTAACTCCTACTCGATAGCCATCCGGGGGGTGCACCGTGTGCCAAAAGTCCTAGTTTTTCTTGTTTATGATTTTATGTTGGTAGTGGGTGATATACAAGGGCTACTCAAGCTGGTTTCATATTTTTTTGATTTTTGATTAATTTCCTATTGATGGGTTCGAGGGGTGGGCAAAATCGGCAAACCCGCCGACGCGCGCAGGCACGCCAAGTCCAGTGCAACCTTGAAACTAGGCATGTGCCTATCGTAGATACCCCATGGGCACCCCAAAACATTTTTCAGGGCCATTTCTAGGGTACCTATAGTTAGAAACCACAATTACCAGTGTGTAACTCATGAAAAATACAGTATATGCTTGCATCACGAGATAAGTACCAACCTCCCAGGAATGGCGGTCCGCCACGACGTAGCATGCGTGTAAATTTCCTCGGAGCCTATGGCATGCTCAATTCTCGCAGCTCCTTTGCAAAATTGCCAATTTTTTAGAGTCGGTAAATGGAAACTCTGGATTTATTCATGGAACCCTAGAATATCTAGTTGGAAAATATGCTTAGAATGCTGAGAGGAAGCTAGGTGCCGGGTTTGGGCTCAATCCGCGCAGTGGATCCACGTTCTAGGTAGTTATGGGGAGGTCTAGGGTTGAAAGCCATGTTAACTCCTACTCGATAGCCATTCGGGGGTGCGCCGGGTGCCAAAACTCCCGATTTGTCTCATTTATGAATTTATGTTGGTAGTGGGTGACATACAAGGGCTACTCAAGCTGGTTTCATTTTTTTTATTTCTGATGAATTTCCTATTACCGGGGTTCGGGGGGTGGGCAAAATCGGAAAACCCGCCGGCGCGCAGGCACGCGAGGTCCAGTGCACACTAGTAGAAAAAGAGTCATTCGTCCATCCCAGTTCGGAGCACTAATCCCGGTTATAGTTGGACCCGGGACTAATGTGAGCATTAGTCCCGGTTCCAACGGCTAGAACGCCAGCAATCTTTAGTCCCGGTCAAACGGGACCTTTAGTCCCGGTTCGTATCACCAACCGGGACTAAAAGGGGTGCCCCGGTGTCAATCCCTTTAGTCCCGGTTCGTATCACCAACCGGGACTAAAGGTGTGACCTTTAGTCCCGGTTCGTATTACCAACCCGGACTAAAGGGATTGGCACCGGGGCACCCCTTTTAGTCCCGGTTGGTGATACGAACCGGGACTAAAGGTTATAAAAAAATTTAAAAATAAAATCCTTCGAACTGTAGTTAGGCCATGTACACTGCCAGACGTTTAGATAGACGTTTAACTGATTAAAACCAATACATATGAAAAAGAAAATTAGGCAAGCGCCCTTGTCCCTCATCGCGTGGCGTTAAACCCGGGCGCTAAATAGAGTTTGTTTTTCGCGTCCGTACAGTCCGCCGCAGGAAAAATTAGACGTGCCCTTATATTAAGTGATTTAGTTGTTACAAAAATTAACAAATATAAATTTCAACATAATTTACAAAAAATGTTATAAAAATTCAAATAGCCATAACTTTTGTATACCATGTAAAAAAAGTACAACCTATCAAAACGTGCAGAAAAAATTATTTCTGAAATTAAATTATTTTAATATTTTTATGTCATATTTGAATTCCTCGCATTTTTCTGATAATAATGGATATATTATTTGTTAAAATTCGATTTACAGATTGGAAGATATTGTTTATGTCATATTAAATAAATAAATGGCAAAAATGAATAAAATATTAATTTAATTAGTTTTTACTTTCATTAGAATAAAATGTTATTATTAATTATTTATTATTGTTTACTAAAAATAGTTGTTCTTAATTTCAAAAAATAAAAACGTGTCACATATCGATATGAGTTAATAAGATTGATATACTAGTCTTGACAACAAGATATAATGGTTCTTCGCGCAGGTGGGAGAGATGGAATGAAGAAGTTAAGCGTGCTGGGGGTGGAGTAGTGCTAGGATGGGTGACCAGATGGGAAGTTTGACTGTAAGTACGATTTGAACTAAGATTAAGTATAATTAGTGTTAAAAATGAGAGATGTGGGAGATTAACGAGTCATATAATTCAAAGATTTAAGAAAAAATTGAAAAAAAAATCAATTTTTTTAAAAAAAAAAATTAAAAAAAAACTTTTAGTCCCGGTTCGTATTGGTCCTGCACACTCGACGCGGCCCCGTGAGTGCCTTTGGTCCCGGTTTGTGACCGAACCGGGACTAAAGGGGTAGGCCTTTAGTCCCGATTTCTTTGTCCCGGTTAGGAAACCGGGATTAAAGGCCTTTACAAACCGGGACCGATGGCACGTTTTCCACTAGTGGCAACCTTGAACCTATGCATGTGCCTAGCCTAGGTACCCCATGGGGCACCCAAAACATTTTTTTCCAAAAATTGAGGGCCATTTCTAGGGTACCTACAGTTAGAAATCGTAATTGTCGGGGCGTAACTCAGGAAAAATACAGTATATGCTTGCACCACGAGATAAGTACCAACCTCCCGAGAATGGCGGTCCGCAAGATGTAGCATGTGTGTAAATTGCCTCGGGGCCTAGGGCGCGCTCAATTCTCGTAGCTCCTTTGCAAAATCGCTGGTTTTTTGGAGTCGGTAAATGGAAACTCTAGATTTCTTCATGGAACCCTGGAATCTCTAATTGGAGAAGTTGCTTAGAATGCCGAGAGGTTGCTAGGTGTCGGGTTTGGGCTCAATACACACAGTAGATCCACGTTCTGGGCATTGAGGGGGAGGTCTAGTGTGTGTGTGTGTGTGTGCGTTGTGTCTAGGGCTGATATGAAAATGGTAGTACTCGGTTTTCCTCCTCTCACGATAACTCGTCCTTACTTTGGTTTGTACGCCCTGATTGGTCGAGACGGTTGTCACGCGGATCGTCCCCACCCAACATTCATCCTCTGTGATCTAACGACAAGATATCCCCCCTACTCACTCTCTCTCTGGCGGACCTCTCTATCCACGCGAAATAACGAGTTTGCCACCGATACTTTACTTCCATAATCAAATAGAAGGAAAGTGTACAAAGGTTTATAATTTTCGTATATGTATGCCTATGCATTTCCTTTTATTCTCTGAAAATTATAAACAATTTGGATTTATATACACGAGGGTAGATAAAATATAAAAAAATGTGTGTGTTTTCTAGTGCAGCGAGGGGGACATGCGGTTGCACGCTCGTCTAACCGGTTGCAACGTGTACACCATGGCACAAGTACGGTGCAATGTAATGTCATGTCAGCGGGGGTCAAACGATGCATCCGCTGCATGCGTCGTGCCCTTCACATTAGAGCGTGGCAATGCACGGGTCTGGCTAGACATGCTTTAACCGTTGGGTTTTTAGGCGTCCCTCCTTTCGACCCTTCTACAAGAAGTAATTGATCGATCCATAGATTAAAAATCCGTCGAGTGGTAATGTCACGCCTATGAAAATCCTACTACTTCTCCAGCTGCAAAGGGAGCGGGTCTCACAGTATCACGCCTGCGATCTCACTTCCAGCTGGGGCCCATGGCACGAACCGTCCACACGTCAGCCAGAAGCCGAACAGCTAGCTACCGGGGCACCAATTGAGCCTCGAGACGGAAGGCCCCAGGAGGAGAATTAACAATGCCCCGTCTTTAAAACCTACTCCTCTGCATCGTCCCCCTCCCACGCATCGACCCATTCTCCCTGATCTACAAAAACCCACAAACCTCACCGTACAGCTCAAGGCCGAAAAGCCACCTTCTCCCTTCCGACGCCATGAAGCGAGTGCTTGTAGGTGAGTCTTCGGGTGTTGCTGTCGGGCTAACTGCGCCTGCCCCGGGCGATTCCGTGCCTCCCGCCTCAGATCTGGAGGAGATGAATGTAGCCAGGGCGAGGAGGACGTCTAGTTCGACCCTTATGAGGCATATGTGCTCGCGGGTGCAGAAGACTTTAGAGCCCCCAATGAGGGCGAGGAGTTCGACGAGAACGTTCCACTCATGTACCCGGAGGTACTTTTATTTCTCCATCTTTCTAGTTTACCGTTCATATTTTCTGGTCGGGCTATAGATCTACTAGTACCGAATCTGTTCAAGTACTCCTTATTCTACCGATGATGATCAGAATCATCATACAACCCGCTGCATGCAGAGATTTAATCTCTTCTGAATTACTCCACATTCTAGATTTAGGGGCGAGCTATGGAGACAGCCGTAATAAACCTGTAAAAATATGTTGTGGTTTTCAAAGTAACTTGAAATAGTTGTTCGAATATGTATGCGGTAAATTACTCCACTTTTTTCGAACAAGTAGACTAAGTAAATTTATTTTGCTCATTTTTTTTGCATTTTTTGCACATTACAGTTTGATTCAAGTGAGGTGAATTCTGACAAGGAGTATAGGAACGACAAGAGCATCCACGTCTTGAAGAGTATCAAGAGCGCGGAGGTCCCTTTCCGCACTCTAAGTGGGGAGCTCAGGTGACCCTTATGTAGCAAAAAATTTAACCCGAGGATTGACAACATGATTCCGCATGCGGTTGGCATCAGTAAAAGCCCCAAGGCTACACACAAGCCAGCGACCAAGGCTAAGCACGTTGCGTATGGCAAATTCCTGAGGGAGTACGTCAGGACCGTCCTTGTATCCCCATCCTTCGAGGTCGGTATCCGCCACTCCAAGATGGCCAAGAAGTGACCTTCTTGCCTCCTACGACACCTAATAAATTTAAGTTGTTTCTGCCGTTTATAGAACATGAGTTTATATGTGGTGTGTTGAACCAGACGCAACGTCTTCGTGTGTGTGTTGCATCCTTGTTTGGTCATGCTTGCATAACTATCATGAATAAATTCCATGGAGCATATTGATGATAACAAATTATTTTACCTCTACATTCTGTCAAGTCACAGTTACATCGCATCAGCACTTCTCACCCGCTGCATAGTTAGAACGGGACATGTGGACTCTGTGGCGCATTCTCACGGTACCAGTGTCGCCGCCTTCTCGATCTCCAATCCATCACCAAGTCGCACGCACACGCTTCCTGCCCGGAACGACCATGCAATTGTAGCCCTACGATGTCGAAATGCGATTTACCATCCCCGGCCCTCCTCCCCCTCGCCTTTTAATGAAGGGTCTCCCGGCCCCGCAGCCCTGCTCTGTGCAAATTCTTTTTGTGCCCTTTGCATGCGGCAGCATCCAGAACTGCCATGAAGTGCCTGGGTTTACTTTCCATGGCTTGACTTTTCTAAAATTTGGCCAAACTTTCCGTGGCTTGACCTTTCAAAAAAAATATAGTCTTTAATCCTTGGGATGGAGGGAGTTTACGGAATATAGCTACCTGAGATTGTGGTGGGATCCACAAGATCATATGTTGTTGTCCACAAACAGGCACAATCTAAGGACACATTCATAATATAAGATGCTAGCAAACTCGGCACATCGTGCTTGGCTGTAGTGGCACAGGCATAATTGCTGTTATATCAAAGGTTAAAGTCATAAACACACCCAAATTATAGTTCGAAAAGGTAATACACAATAATTGGGAAGTGCTCACACATAGCTATCACACATTGTACTTGTGAAAGAACATGTTTTCGTAAACATAACAAGCCCCATACAAACACAAAAATCATGCACTAAAACTGGACATCCCAGCATGTTGAAATGATTGGTGGAGAAGGCGACCGATCCCATGATGTCTTCGGGCGCTTGCCCCAACTATCAGTTTCCTCTCCATTCTGACATCTGGGCAAACCACTTGCCTTGGTGGTGGTTCAAGGGTGTGATGCCTGGAACGAAACAATTGGATCTGGCAGTACAGCTTGTGGCTGACATACCCATCAATTGCAGTGTACTTTAGGTTAGGTTCAGAAAGCGGCTTATCCTCCTAGTAATCGTGCCCTAAACGCCTCCACCAACATTCCAGGAATTTGTCCTTCATGTCAGCGTACCACGGGTCGATGAGATAGGCGGCAAGATTGTCCATCCCAGTCCTGCTGTCGTTCGTCCCTGGGATCTAGTAAATATCCTGGATGTCCACTTTGTACTCCTGTGGGATTATAATTCCGACAGTCAGGCTGGTAAGCAAGCGAGTGTCACCCCTGGTGTCAACACTAGTAAATGTTATCTGGTGGTTCACGAGAAAGTCACCAAAGAGATACCTAATACTTTCGCCCCACCTGCATGAAAATGAATTAAGACAAATAATTTAGCAAGAAATTTTGCAACAGACGGTTTAGGAACAAAATGACATCAACATGTATCTCTTCCCATCACCCCCCTCCTTGCAAAAAGGCTTGTATAAGAGGACGTGCCTCTTCATGGAGAGTTGCAGCACGGAGATCATGCATTGATCTTGGCTGTACTCGAGGTCGAGACCCGCGAACCTGAACCTGATTTCTTCCGATGGCAGCCAATTCTTGTACTTGGCAATAGTGCGCTTCACCGTCTCAGGGTCGATGGTGTAGACGACACTGAGCTACTTCCCGTCGTGGACTTCTATGTCGAAGTATGCAATCCCTATCATGTCGTTGTTTCGGACATCCCGCTGGTCCATGAGTACAGACAAGAGGGAAAGGAGATGGAGGAAGAGGGTGATGTCGTGGTGGAGGAAATGGATGAGGCCGTGGAGGAGGAAGACGATGAGGCCATGGAGGAGGAAAGTATACAAAGAAGAGGGAACCTACTTACTGCAAGATTGCAACCGCCCTTCCTAATATGTGGAACGATGCACGACCGTTCATAGTGGGGTGGAAGTGGAGGAAAAATACGGCTCTACATGGCGATGCTTGCGTTGTCTGAAATTGGTTCCACGCCACTTGCATGCAGTGGAATCAAGGTCTGCCATGCACGATATAAGTCAAACGTAGTCATGTGCCGACCTTCACTTGCTGACATGTGGGACCCTACATTTGGCAGTGGCAGTCCATCATAGTTTTAAAAATCGAACTAGTCAGTTAACCGCTGAGGCGGCTGGTTCACTAGTTTGCTGGCCGGACCACTAGTTCATTCGGTTCGATGGCGACAAAAAATAGTTCTTTTTCGTAAAATTTAAGAAAATTTTAGAACAAAATGTCCATAAAAGGTATATATAATGTATATTTCAACATGTAATAAAAACATGACGTGTCCAAGTGGTATTGGGCTTTACGTGTTGCTATTTATGCCAAGCATAAGCTTCACAAGTTCAACTATGCATTCAAGTGGCTTACTAGGGATTCCTGACCATGGTTTCACACATGGAGTCCCTAGAGTCATTTGCATATCCACACGACCACACACACTACAATGGATGTGGTGATGCAACTTCGGTCACACTGGTGCTTCATTCCATGTGGCAACTGCATTGAAGTGGCTTTCTCGGGATTTATGACCATGGTTTGACACATGGAATCCATAGAGTCATGATCAAGGTGTTCTTTTCCAAACCACCTTGATCCACATGACCACACACACTCAAGTGGATTTGGTGATACAACTTCTGTCACACTGGTGCATCACTCCATGTGGCAATAGCAATGAAGTGGCTTTGTGGGGATTCCTGACCATGGTTTGACACGTGGAGTACATATAGTCATTGTATGTGTTGTTTTCCAAACCACCTTGATTCACACGACCACACACACTCCAATGGTGATGCAACTTCTTCACACTGGTGCATCACTCCATGTGGCATTTG
This sequence comes from Avena sativa, assembly GCA_916181665.1. Lineage (NCBI taxonomy): Eukaryota > Viridiplantae > Streptophyta > Magnoliopsida > Poales > Poaceae > Avena > Avena sativa. Next base: position 39,991,770 of record OV702279.1, on the reverse strand, counting down.
CATTCTAGGGGATTTTTGGGGATTTATGACCATGGTTTGACACATGCAGTCCCCAGAGTCATTTGCATATGTTATTTTCAAAACCAGAATGATCCACACGAACAACACACTACAATGAATGTGGTGATGCAACTTCTGTCACACCGGTGCCTCATTCCATGTGGCAGCTGCATTGTAGTGGCTTTCTGGGGATTTCTAGCCATGGTTTGATACATGGTGTCCCTAGAGTCGTATCATGTGTTCTTTACCAAATTGGCACTACAACCTATTAGCAGTGTACGACAAGGGAATCACATTCATTAGATGCCCACATGACAAGGAATGGACAGTCTTGCACGATGACCATCTGCGGCCGGAGAAGTATGTTGACACCGTATTCACCCCCAGCTACTATTTCGACACACCGCAACACATTTACGCGGTCACTGAACCTAGGGGCGACATGCGTGTTTGGGAGCAGTTCACCTGGGGTGAGTCATGATGTCATATAGCATGTAAATTCCCATTCAAAATTCTGCTTACTGACTGAAGGTAACACATAGGTACACATGCAGCCCCGTGCTTTATTCCATCTCTGGTGATCGAAGATGCAGTAGTAGATATTGATCTTGGATCACGGCGCTGGTGCCTTGAACCTCTCAGAGGCGATAGTAACCAGGATCCTAAAATCGTATGGATTCATATCAGGGGATCACTAAACAACGTTGGTGATACAATATAACATATGGGGACACAACTTTCTTCATACCCATCGTTGCGGTGTCACGTTTTCTCGAGGTCCGCGTGTCCATAAAAATACCCAGTAGAATAGGTCTGGAGCAGAGTCGACAATATTAAGGGAAAATCTCTGTTTCTTGGGATCGACTACCCTTTCTTTGTCAGAGCCCCTGAAGCTGTTGAACCTGTAATTGCTCAGGCAGCTAATGATGCTGCTGCTGGTGGTGGAGCTGACGAAGAACTAGCTGCTGCTGCTCCTGGTGAAGCTAACGAAATACTTGCTAATGCTGCTGCTGGTGAAGCTAACGAAATACTTGCTGAGGCTGCTTCTAGAGTCCAGGAAGAACATGATGGTGTTGTTGCTGAGGGGCCAACAATTCTAGTGTTGATAGCAGACTATGTGTTTGCTGCGCACTCACGCGTCTATTAGGTTGACACTCCAGATCCGACCTGGAGCTGAATCCACGTTGGGGGGAGGGGGCCTACCATTGTCTCATCAGTGGGGTCATACAATTTGTTAGAGAATGAGAGACGTCCAAACGCAGCATTCTGGTTCATTTCAACGATACCACCAGCTCCAGGGACCTAGTTCTCAATTGGCAGATTAGATGAATCATTTATCTTTACCTTTATCTTTAGTTTCACCACTAGTTCTACGAAGTAAATGCTTTGGTCAAGACTCAGTTATGCTTATTTGTGTAATAACAAGTTAAGACTATGTGTGTAAGACTAAGTTATGCCTAACAGCTTTTCTTTCCCTGCCCACAACAGCAGAATTGCAGCATAGAATAGACAAGGTGTTGGAGATATGCCCAAGAGGCAATAATAAAAGTATTTACTGTTATATCTTTGTGTTTATGATAAATGTTTACATTCATGCTATAATTGTATTAACCAGAAACATTAATACTTGTGTGATTTGTAAACTTGTTAGAGTCCCTAGTAAAGCCTCTTTGTAATACTAGCTTGTTGGTTAATAGATGATCATGGTTTCGTGATCATGAACATTGAGATGTTATTAACAAGATCATATCATTAGGAGAATGGTGTGATGGACATACTCCTATAGTTAAGCGTTGCATAAAGATCAAGTCATTTCAGTAGTTCATTTGTTATAATCTTTCAGATACATAGTAACCTAAATCCTTCGACCATGAGATCATGTTAATCACCATTATCGGATGGATGCTTTGATGACATAAAACACCACTTCATAACTGGGTGGTTATAAAGGTGGCATTGAGTGTTCAGAAAGTATGTGCTGAGGCACATGGATCAAGAGTGGGATTTGTTCATCCATATGACGGATAGATATACTCTGGGACCTCTCGGTGGAATGTCATCCAATTAGCTTGCAATCATGTGACTGGCTCACAAGGGATCACATATCACGGGAACGAGTAAAGAGTACTTATCGATAACGAGGTTGAACTAGGTATGCAGAGATATCGATGATCAGACCTCGGATAAGTAAAATATCACAAGACAAAGGGAAATTGGTATCATATGTAAATGGTTCATTCGATCACGAAGTAATCGTAGAAATATGTGGGAGCCATATGAATTTCTAGATTCCTCTATTGGTTATTGATCGGAGAAGATTCTCGATCATGTCTGCATAATTCATGAACCGTAGGGAGACACACTTAAGGGTTCAATGTTGTTTAGTAGATATGGAACGTGAGTAAAGAGACCGAATGTTATTCGGAGTCTTGGATGGGATCCGGGATATCACGAGGAGATCCGGAATGGTCCGTAGAATAAGATTCATATAACAAAGTCCAATTCCAGAGTTCGGGAATGGTTTCGGTGTTTTCACCGGAATGTTCTAGAAGGGTCTACAAAGTGGAATGGTTGCATCATGTCCTAGGTCACTTGGCTAGACACTTGGAAGAGAGAAATCAAACTCTAGTTTGAAAGTCAAAAAGCTAGTTTGAAAAAGTCAAATGCCAACATTGGTTGCCAAGTGGTGGGAGGGAAGGAATCCTACCTAAGGGAGGATTCCTCCCTCTCCCTTGCCGCCGGCCTAGTATAGGAGTAGGGGGAGGACTCCCCTCCCCCCAAACCACCTCTCCCACCTATATAAGGAGGGGTAGGGCGCCCTGCTACCCCTCACATCCAAACCCTAGCCGCCTGCCGCCCCCTCTCTTGAAGTCATCGCCTAGGGATCTCCTCTAGTAGCCGACTTGGGGCTAAACCCTAGCCCCTAGCCACCGGCCACCACCTCGCCTCGGTTCCCTCTAAACCCTAGATCGCCGAGGTCCTCTTCTACTCCACCATACCCGCTCTGGCTTAGGCGAAGCCCTGCAGGATTTCCCCTCTAAACTCTGACACCACACCGTCGTGCTACCAGAATTGCGAGGAAAGATCTACAACCTCTGCTACCTAATGGAACAAGGGAGAGTAAGGTCTTCATCGAGTACCAAACGTGTGAACTACCGCGGGAGCGCTACCAGAACGCGGCACCGGAAGGATCGTCTACGCGATCTTGAGATCGGCAAGTGAAAGACTACATCACTCATGAGAATGCGCTCTCGTTAACTGCTTTGGAATCTTCGAGAGTGAGTACTCTATCGACTCGTTGCTACAATCTACCCCTCATAAACGTATCTATAAGTTTTGATGCTCCATGCTTGTTTTGTATCAACTTTCTTATGTTTTGTCTACACTTTGAGGCATGTTTATACATTTTCTAGAACTAACCTACTGACAAGATGCCGCAGTGACAATCGGGGGAGGGGGGATCTCAAGCCACCGCCACCATCGTCCCTAGACCAGGGGGATCTGAAGTTCTTCCCGGCACACTACCGGATGGGAGAGATCATCCCGGAGGCCTTCTTCATCACCATGCCAGCCTCCGGAGTGATGCGTGAGTAGTTCACCCTTGGACTATGGGTCCATACAGTAGCTAGATGGTTGTTTATCCACTTTTGTTTTATCATGTTTAGATCTTGTGAGCTCCGTTCATGATCAAGATCATCTATTTGTAATCCTACATGTTGTGTTTGCGAGGATCCGATGGATATTGGGATACTATGTCAGATTGATTATTGATTCTATTATGTCTATGTTATTTGTGATCTTGCATGCTCTCCGTTGCTAGTAGATACTTTGGCCAAGTAGATGCTTGTAACTTCAAGAGGGAGTATTTATGCTCGATAGTAGGTTCATGCCTCTACTAATCTGGGAGAGTGACGGAAAATTCTAAGGTTGAAGATGTGTTGTAGCTACTAGGGAGAAAACAACAATCCTTTGTCCAAGGGCAATTGTATTGTTTACTTTACACACTGTTTAATGCAATTATCTGTTGCTTGTAACTTAATAATGGAAGGGGTTCGGATGATAACCTAAAGGTGGATTATTAGTCATAGATGCAGTTAGATTATGGTCTATGTATCATGTTGTAATGCCCAAACAAATCTCGTAGAGATCAAGATGTCTAGTATATGCATTGTGATGCATTCTCAATCTATCAATTTCCCCGCTGTAAATTGTTCACCCAGCATGTTATTTATCTTATGGAGAACACTTCTAGTGAACTATGGACCCCAGTCCATTCCTTACCGTTGATATACCATCTACTGTTTACTTACTACAAGCAATTACTATCTTCCACACTATACGTTTAATCCTTTGTTTTCGGCAAACCGGTGAGATTGACAACCTCATTGTAAGTTGAGGCAAAGTATTGTGGATTGTGTTGTGCAGGTTCCAAGTTGCTAGCAACACCTTGGAGTTGTTTCCTTACTCCTAATGGTTCGATAACCTTGGTTTCATAACTGAGGGAACTTGCTGCTGTGCCCATCATACCTTCCTCTTGGGGTTCCCAACGAGCTCTACATATCTGAGCCATCACGAACCCCTATAGTGGTATCAGAGTCGTGTCTATGAGTAGATATATTGCACGAGTAGAACACAATGGTCATTATGGACGTTGATGCTTTTGTTGTCGATTGCTTCTTGTGTACTTTGCATCTTGCGGGATGGTGGGATGAAGCGGCCTGGGCTAACCTTACATGACATCTTTTATGAGACTTGCTCCACGCTCGACATGCAACTTGTATTGCATAAGTGGCTTTGCGGGTGTCTGTTTCTCCCAACATAGTGAAGATTCAATTTACAACGGGTGATTTACAATACTAGTATCAACGTTGTGGTTCTTGCTCGGGATAACAACCACTTCAAGTTAATTGTTATTTCAATTTTACTATCCAGGAAAGTAAGGTGCCACAATCATATAAAATGAATAGCTCATACAAACAGCTAGCAACACTGCCGACAGTGTTATTGTTATGAATGATACATGGTGTACGTATTTGAACGCATCACTAGAATGTGCCACCTATTGATGATTGATGACATGGATCTATATTCTCTTCGCGTATTTGCATTCAATCGTTCATGGATTTGTTCCTATATTTTTGGCAATGGCTGATGAACTCCACTCTCTTGGTAACATGCTTCATCAACGAGACCTTGTTGATGCAATGCAAAGTACAGACTATGGTCTTCATCATTATTCCATTTAGGTTTTCTCTTTTTCTTCATCATGGAGCTATTAATTTAAAATGAAAGTCTAGTAAACAACATATCGGTCCATGTTCTTCTACCACAATCACAAGAAGAAAACCGGATGGAATTTCACCTTGTTGGCATTGTGCCGAACAGAGTGGATGTGGCCTTGGGATTCAGAGAGTAAGGCGCCCTGGCTGGTGCGGGTGCGACCACGGCGACGAGCTCCAATTCTAGAGAAGGACAACATGACCGAAATCTTGTCCCGGTGCCATGCCATGGGTGTTGTCGGGCCATGGGTCGTGCTCCGGTTTGGGAGGAGGAGGTCAAGGCCGATCAGGTTCGGCCGAGTGCCGGATCTTGCCGCTGAAGGAATTTCCTCCCAGCTCCGCGCCATAGAGGCGACCACAGATCGCCCCTTTGGGCAAGAAGAAGGCCATGTCAAAAAGAACGTTTGAACATGACGGCGCCAACACTGCAAGTCTATATGGCAGCCAGGATGACAACGACTTAATGGTCAAAAGTGGCAGGAAGGGCCTAATTTGACGGACGTTAGCGAGTTTTCTCGTGTTCAAACGGTTTCTAAATTCGTGCCAAAAACATCCTCTCAGCATTTGGCACGCCAACTCTGGGTATCGCGATCCAATACCGATAAAGTCGGACACCGCGTTATCTTGGCGCTTCTATTTTTAGGTTTAAAGTTAAAAATCTCAAAGTAGAAGCATCTAACATTGTTTTACAGGAACGTTAGAAAAAAGACGTCTTTAGTTCGACGCTCTAAACTTCGTCTTTTAAATGAAAACGGGTATGACACGTATAGAGTTACATGAGACGTTATAGGCGTCGTCTCTAAGGGTATGTTTGGTTTGTGCCCAAGATTGCCCCATCAAATATTTGGCTAGCCAAAATTTTGGTTGAGCCTTTGCTTGCCCACAAGTTGGCCAACATTGGCTAAAAAATTGAACTAGAGTTGGTAGTGGAGCATTGGCATACCAAAAAGTTGACAACAAACCAAACAAGAGCCAACCTTTTGGTCATGACCAAAATATTGGTAAGGTACAGTTTGGCCACAATCCAAACACACCCTAATATCCTCCCGTATCCATTATGCTGGGCCTCTAACGCACCCTAATCTTCTACCCGACTGCCCTACTCTCCCTCAAAGAAAAATAGATTTATCTTCCATCCCTAGCACATTAGCTGAGGCCACCGCCGCCGGTTGCCGTCCATCCGTCAAGGTGCTCTTCACTAGTGAATCAAAACGATCTTCCAGCCCTAGCAGACTAGGGGAGGCTGCCGCCCCTAGCAGATTAGGTAAGGCTGCCGGTTGCCGTCCCGAAGCTCTTCGATAGCGAAATCTTTTCGGTGTCCTCCTATCACCCACGTCCATTCCCCTGAAATCACTAACTCTCCCCATAAGCACAAAGGCGCTCACGATTCTGAGGGAGATCCGAGATATGTAACCGCCGCCAGCCTCCTTTCTCCCAGCTCTCTGATCTTTCATTTTCTTGATTTTATTTTGCGATGTCAGATCTGTGAAACTTGCAATCACAGTGTATGGGGTTCGTACGCTCGGCTTGTGGACTACCATTGTAAGTGTTTTGTACCGCATGTATCTAGGTAATTCTTTTAGTGTGAATTTACCTCCTCTTCCGGAAGAGTGCAGCATTTTGGTTCGGATAGGTACTTCTCCAAATTGAGTGAGAATACACAGATGCATTGTGTTTGTTTTCTTCTCTTCCTGATAAATAATTAGATGAGATTTGATTAAAATTACATCCGCTGCTTTTCAACTATTTTCAGGAGAATTTCACTTCGATTTTGTTTGAGTGACTGATGTAAGCAAAGTATTGTGGCATCAAGAATTGGCACTTCAACATGCTGCACTCATATAAGCCATTGCTGAGGTAAGTTTGTTTCGTTTTCTTCAAACTTCTAAAGTCTTTTTCATCAGACAGTGCAGGCAATTATCTAATCTTTAGAAATCGGATTTATCTAGCAGTGCAGGAACATACTTAATGTTCTGAAGATTTATTTGTCAAGTACAAAATCAAGTATTGCTCTCTTCCTCTCTCGGTCTCTCCTGCAACAAAAAGTTGATTCGTGTTTCACATCCTGAATTCTTAATTAGTTTGGCATCCTCAGTAAGAACTACTTTTCATCCGTTTACTACATTTCTGAATGAGTGTGGCACTAGATGCTGTCCAAAAGGACTAATAATAATTCTTTCGGATAGTTGTTAAAATGCATTTTTAGCTATCATCTCTTACTTTGTCAAATGTTTTGCGACATAACTCTGTGTAATGTTAAAAACTATGCCTGTTAGCAATGATAGTTTTCTCAGTATGTCTACACGGTGGTTTAGTAATGTTCTCATGCAGTAGATCTGCAGCTTTATGCAAAGAAGATGCTGAAATAGCAATGTGAAGAAACGGCTTCATCATATGGATACTTCCTGATGGTTAAACACACGGGGTATGTGATTCATTTGTGTCTGTGGAGAGTGAAAACTGACTAGCAACAATTAAATTTATGAATCTGTTAGTTGACTTTTCTAGAATGTTATTTTTGGTGAAAGTTTTTCTAGCAAACACAACAGAAGACTCCAAGGCAGATATACAGTAATGGCGATGGGGTGCTCATGTACCAATTTCTTCGTACTCAAGCTTATAGACCGAGTTTGAACTAGTTAGAAAAAATATTTAGAGGATTTTTTCTGGTCAATTTTGTAATTCTTTCACAAATGTACAGTTCACTGTGAAGTACAGTTGTAAAACATATATAGAGATCTGGAGTATTTTGTCTAGTCAAGTTTGTATTTCTTTCCCAAATGTACAGCTCATTTTGAGGTACTGTTGTTCCAGAGAAATAAAGTTAATTTTCTCCAGAGAATGCACTGTATTTTTCTGTCGTGTAATGGTCTGTGATAGCACACAGATATGATTATCTTTGATACGAAACGAGATTTTGATTACAAAAATAAAATAATTATGTAAATTAAAAAACGTCTTCAAGATTCTTAAGGACGTCAAACTGCTAGTGTTGGGACGACATGTGCGCTCATTTTGAAAAACGTCTCTACAAGGGTAGACATGCTTTATGAACGTCTCATGTAATTTAGACAGGCTTCTAATGGGTCGCTAGGTTGTTGTGTGCTAAATATTAGATACTCGACGGTAGCATTAATAAGATGATCCCTTCCAATGGTAGTGTTCCCCTCATATGTGCACCACCAAGAAAGTTCTCTGATATGAGGCACGTCGTGATGATTGGGTGTCAGACATACCTGTGTTCATATATGGTGGGTGTAAGCCATGTTGTACTACAATACACACGAGTTTGACTTGGCGAGTCTAGCATGTACAGACATATTGAAAGATCGAGGATGACTCACATGAATGATGTGATCGACATGTTGACATCCACCTTTGCAACTATATCGCCGGCCGTGATAATCAGGGGTGATATAGTGAATTAGGATCGTATAATCACTAAGACATTCTTTGGGGATAAGGTTTTCTAGTGGAGTTGTTTGAACTCATATTTTCATAAACTAAGTCTAAAAACCTTTGCAATTTTAAATGTAGAACATGGCCGATCGTCAGGCCTATTTTGATGTTGCTGAGTGGGTAATTGCTGAGAAACTCAAGTTAGATGGATCCAACTTTCCAGATTGTCTAGTGCGTCTGAACTCTCTTATTACCAAGAATGACGTGGTAGACTACATATGCTACATTATGGATTTGGAGCAGCCGCAGGATGACATAGAGACCCCATAGCAGCATGCAGACCGCTATTTTCGTCGTGATATGTCCTTGTTCATCCACCTGATCATGGTTTACAGAATGGTAGCCAAACTCATGGGTGATCTTAACCCACATGAGATGGTGGGTCAGCTGAGAGCGTAGTTTGAAGTCCAAGTACGCCTATGTAAGCATGAGCTAGTGGGTGAATTCCTTGCGATTAAGATGGAGGAAATACCTGCTCCTAGAGCCACCTGATTTGCATGCACGATGTGTACATGAGGATGGTTCATTTCGTGGACTACTGGATGGTTGACTCATATGTAATAGGGGAACTTATACGATCGCTACCCCCAGCTACCAAGTGTACCTCAGGGTTTGCATCAAGATAGGTGACATGGAAACGCATGATTTCCATGAGTTCATATCACGCTTGATAAGTGTGAAGGTTGAACCCATTGCTAGAAAATTCATCTATAACAAAGGTATATATGATATAGAAAGTTTATAAATGTTATAATCTCGCAAACACTTGTTGTAGTATTAAAGTATCTGATACTTGTTCTGTTTTATGAAAACAGGTCTTTCTGCATGAGAGATGTTTGCAAGAGAGAAGATGACGTTGCGTGTTGATGGCGAGCATGATGACGATGGCCGACGATACTCTCCCTCGACATTTATCATTTAGTTTATAGTTTTTGGATAATTATTGTAATCGGTGGAATATGAACCTTTTAGTGTGTCTTAAACTTTATGAGACGATTATTCATACGAGTTTGTAACAAATTAGTTGTTCTGCTTTTATGAATGATTTTTATTCATGTTCATATGTTTTTTTATTATGTGTAAGTTATTCTAATTAAGAACCAAATTGATAATACATGTACATTTGTAAAATGCCTTATTGGCATAAAAGTGGGAAAACATCTGACAATAAACCAAATAGAACTATGTAGCGTTAGTAAAGATCATTGAATGGAAATGGAAAACAATCATCAAGAATAAATTAAACCATCTAGTATTCGTGAAAGATTTTTGGTTTATTTGATAAAACCAGAGTGATAATGAATAAGTCCTTGGAAAACTTGTAAGACAAATTCCATGACAAGAACCAAACAAAGGCAAAAGCTAGTATTGCTAAAAGTTTGGTAAATTCTCAAGAAAGTGCGTTTCTTGACAATGGTGTTAATGAAATAAAGTAAGAGCATGATGAAGGTCTGCGACCATGCATCAGAATGTTGAGAAGCGCAACGGAATGTGTTCTAGAACGTGACTCTTCATGTTAAAGAAAAGGGATCAATGATTATGATCATTGTGTTTTTAGCTATGCTTTTACATAAAGAAGTAGGATTCACAAATATGCCCTACACGTGGTGTGGAGATAAGTGTGAATTACTTGTCACGTTATCAGAACAAGGCATACCTATGAACTACAAGGTAATTGATAGTAAATTAAAGTTTCACGAAATGAAATCCTAAAATTAAAACTTCACCTGAGATTAGAAAGTAAAACTGTTATCAAATCTCATCGAGTAAAGGAGGTAATTGATATTTCTGAAGGACTGCAAGGTCGTAAGAAATAACTGGGAGTCTTAAAAGAGAAAGAGCGATTCATCAAGAAGAGTCTTGGGCAAATTCAAATGAATTTAATTTAGAAATGCTAAAGTCTTGCGGATTTAATACTAGTAAAGTACTAGAGACTTGTAGAAGAAACTCTCAAATTGATAGATGATCAAGAGATTTCGAAACTGTTCAAAATATTGAGAAGATATGCAATTTTCATAAAATTCAGTGGGAAATAGAGAGCCTTCCTGAAATTAATATGTGATTGACATATTTTTGAGTGAGAGCATTGTAAAGTTTGAACTCACATATGTAGTCAACATATTTTGAGTGGGATCTTGACAGGATTCATATGTGTAAATGACACATTCTGAATGAGGACCAAAAGCCAATACATAAATAAATATTGATTTATGGGAGAAAAGTTGAAAGTAAATTGGACATAAAAATCTTAGAGATTAATAAATGTCCTATAGGATTATGTTCGAATGAATTCCTAAAGGAGATTATGAAGAGTTTAGAATAGGAATTGATTAAGGAACATTCCTAAATCATTCAAGTTAGGAAAAAATTAAGTATAAACATCAATGATTTGATAGAAAGAATAGGATGTTGATACATCTACTATGTTTTGACATAGGATTCTATATTTAAAATCATGATAAATACTCAACAAAATTTGATCCAAGTTCTTAAAGAATAAGTTCAGAAATGATTAAGTATAAATCATTGAACACATGAGTTAAGATTGTCCACATCATCTAGTGAGATCTCTAGATATATTTCCAAATCTGGAAAGGACAACATACCTAAAGTATGAAGCGTCATACTGCGAGGATATATGTTAACCTTAAAAATATTGGAAATCTCTACATTAAATGGTTACCTAAGGCGCTGTTGAAGCATGGTGGAAAATGTTCAAAATTTCACATAGTGAATTTTGAATTTGAAATATGCATTTATAATACAAGTATATGACTACTGCCATGTGTTGTGTATAATGTTGAAGCTTTGAGAACTTTTCTCACAAAGTTTGTTCCAATACCAACTTCGGTCGTCATAGCCATGGTTGTACCTCTCGCTTTCCTATACCAACTTCGGTCGTCAAAGCCGTCATGGCCGATGACACACACCTACCCCCCACCTTTTGAACACCCTTCCCCGGTATTTGTCAACGACGACCCCAAAAAAGATGGTGTAATAATGCATCTGTCGTCTGTGCAACTTAACCTTGATGTTAAGACTAATGATGTTGAAAGGAGGAGGAGTCCCATTGTAAGCTCTACAATACCTAGAAGAAGCCAAAGGAGTTTGGAGAAGGCTTTTAGAATGTCTTTGATTTAGCATGTGTGGGTCTACTTGTCATGCTTCTAGGAGGCGCACTCCCGAGTAGGGTGCATATCTCTACATGGAAAGACCTCGACTCCTCCCCGTTGATTTTGTTAAAGGAAATATGCCCTAGAGACAAATAATAATATTGATTATTAGCATATTTCATAAAGTTTATGATTAAGTTTTATGTCATGCTATAACTGTATTGAATGGAAACGTGAATGCACGTGTGATATACAAACAACCAGGAGTTCCGAGTAAAACTCTAGTCACTAGTTCATTGGTCAACGGATGATCAAGGTTTCCTGATCATGTTGGTGCCTCGGCAACAATTAACAATGGAGTCATCTTATTGGAGAATTAGATGGTGAACATACCCTATATATAGGATCATATCACGATCATGCCATAGAGTTCAGGTTGCGATGATTAGGAAACGTAGTGACTCTTTCCTTAGACAGTGAGACCATATCTAATCATTATCTCCCAAGAAAACTTTAATGGCACCTAACGTCACTTGGTGGAACGATGATCATAAGAGTGACATTGGGTATTTGGAGCAACATGTTGAGGCATATGCGTCAAGATCAGGATTTGTCCATCTACGTGATAGAAGATACTTTGGTCCCACTCGGATAAGTTATCCATATGCTGCGTAGCGTGTGACTAGTCACGAGGGATATCACTTATCGGATCGAGTAAAGTGGCTATTGTTGGTTATGAGGTCGAACCTAACATGGTGATGTCATTGATCAAGCCTTGGACAAGATAAGTATCATAGAGACAAAAGGAATAAGACATAGTGTTTATGGTTCAACGACAAGTTTTGTGGAATGGACAGGTGGTCATCATGGGCATCCAGGTCCCATTGTTGATAATTGGTCAGAGAGGAGTCTTGACCATATCTGAAGTGTTCCCGAACCATTGGATAGCACGCTTAAGGGCTTGATAAAGCTTAGAGATCGTTAATGGCTTATTCAGAATCATTGAATAAATGAGAAGAGACTAACCAGAAATGTTCCGGAGAGAGATCCGAAGGTGTTCGGAGAAAGAATAGATGAAAAGACCCCAAAAGGAGTTTCATATGTTAATTGTGAATTCATTATATTATACATATTAATTATATGTTAATTGTGAATTAATATATTATAAATAAATATTTATAAAGGCATCTTTCTTATTAGGAAAAAAACCCAGAGGGATTTTATCTAAAAAGAAATGACAAGAAAAAAATGCAAAAGGAAATCTACCACGTACATGGGTGGTAGATAGTTTTCGCCGCACATGGGAGGCAGATAGATGGGCGCCGCACACGCGCGTGCTAGGTTGTGGGGGCAGCCAGCCCACCCGGGCTCTAGCTTCGTCGCTGGGCCGCATGGGCATGATGGGCCATGGGGGGCATAGCCGCCAACCCGGGCTCCAGCCGCCTGGGTGCCGGGCCACGAGGTGGGAAGGAGGCCCACCCCGGCCATCAGCCACCGCCTCTAGCCGCCACCACCTCCTGCCGCTTGGGCCAGCCTCGGGTGGCCCACCCGGGTTGCTTTGGGGCGCAGCCGGTGAGGAAGCTCGAGAATTTCCCTATTCCCTATGTTTTTAGTCCCATATGGGGCACCTAAGGTGGACGGAGCCCCTCCCTACGCCTATATATATAGGTGCCCATAGGAGGATCAAAAGACACCAAAAAATACTGAAAAACCTATGTAGCCTATCTCTTCTCTCTCTCTTGCGACCGTGGCCCCCTTGTTAGGGTATGAGAGCGAGGAGTTCTTCACCGTGGAGCGCCGTCGTGCTATGGGATTCGGATCCAGGAGATCTACTTCCGCAATCTCGGCTGGATCGGGGAGAAGCGGGATTAGTCGTCAAGCACCGTACGTGTGTGACTCCCTCGGGTGGCGTCGTACTTTCGGTGATGGGAGTTGTCAGAGTCGTTGGACTTCGTGACCTCGAGGTCAGCGTCAAAACAAATTCATCAACCATGTTCCTTGCGGTACGTTAACCACGCTCGGTCTTCAAAGGTATGAATACTGTATCCCCTTCCATTACTGCATTACTAATAGATAGATCCTAGCATTAGGGTTTCATTCATAGGAATTTTTTTGTTTTCTTCCCTTGAACCTAACAATTGTTGTGGGCGCCGAGACTATAACCAATACTGTAGTGTTCTATCCCTGGCATAAGGGATTACTCTTAGTTTTTAGTTACTAGTATTTGCGATCAATATGTCATGTTTATACTACCAATTGAGCTTATTGCTCATTAGATTAATGTTCTTAGATTATTTTGCATGTCATTTCTAGTTAATCTTTAGATTAAACATATTACAAAATTTCCCATACATTTAACAAAGGAATGAATAGAGCATATTGTCTATCCCATAAAATGTTCTCGCATACTACCTATCAATACAACACATATTTTTAGATACCTTTTTATTGAAGTGTCGATGATAAAAGGAGTATGTATGTTTTGGTGAAAACTCACGGTTACTTAGCTAGTATTTGCAATGTAAATCTTGGCCTAGTTACATGAAAAATGTTTTCCTACAAGTCTCGCTGACGAGGTTTGAACTCATCAATGCCCATTGTTATGGACTTAGATTTTGGAGAAGGAGGGGAAGCCGGAGATCACGGAACGGCTAACAGACCAACAACACGGGGCCACGAGGCTTACCCAGGTTTAGGACCCCGGAGGGAAAACCCTACTCCTGCTTGTCTGTTCTTGATTGATGGCGATGCCGGTGATTACAGGGGTGCGCAGATGCAATATGGCATGAGGTATGTTCTAGGGTGTGAGGTGTTCAAGAGTGCCTCCTCGCCGTGTCCTCCTAGCCTTTATATGGGAAGGGTACGTCTCGGGGTAGGTCGAGTCGATTAAAGATTAGGGTTGACCCCTTTGAAATTCTATCTACAGTTAGTCGTGTCCTCAAAGAAGTCGAGTTATCTTTGGGCTTGAGCCACCCGAAGTCTCCTTGGGCTTTATGTTTGCAGCAGGTCTTCATGTGGGCCTCCACTGGGTTGTCCAGGTAGGCTAACATGAGGTAACCGTGGGGCATATCCATGTCAGTAGCCCCCGAGTTTTCAGTCGAACCGTAGATTCGACTCGAGACTCTATAGTATTTCGAGTGCTTCTCATCCAAACATGTTTCGGGTGGATATGCTAGTTCATAGGGATATTTGATGCACGTTCCTGACTCTCCCGACGAATCGGGGCCAGTTAACTGTCTTTGGACAAAACAACGTGATCTACTTAGACTCGAGTCCCCTGACTTGAATCCGGGAAAGTGCTGGCTTAATTCAGCTCAGGCCGCGGAGGTCTTACAAGATTCGAATTCCAGTGTTTAAATTATATACCCAACGCGTTCGTCGGGATTTTTTATTGTGCATGTTAACACGGAATATTACTAGGTGAGCATAGTCAGGTGCGTTGTTAGGTCATCAGAAGTATCTGTAGATCTTATCTTTGCGTCGCAGACACATCATCCGAAAGTTTATCGCCGTGGAGACGTTTCGGGTGACCAAGGAGACGGTATCTCACTTAGATTTATTTTGGGCAAAGTTCCAATTTGATTTTTTTGCTTTTGTCATGAATGATCCAAAGGATCTAACTCAAATAATTAATAGGGTGCGCGACCAGCGCTCCCTATGGGAGTAGCCCCCGAGTGTCTGTTCGAGTCGTAGACTCGAGCGAAGACTTATTAATCATTGATTGCATAGTCTGTGTTTCGAAAGTTTTTTGGACGATCTGGTAAGTTCTATTAGCGCCTACGCTTTTTCGAATGCGCGACCAGCGCTCCCTATGGGAGTAGCCCCCGAGTCCCTAGTGGAGTCGTGGACTCGAAGAAGGACTCGAAGCTTTTAGGAAGTTCTTCGACTGACTCTAAGACTGTATCAAGATTTCAGGTACACGACCAGCGCTCCTGATAGGAGTAGCCCCCGGGTAGTTGGTTGAGTCATAGACTCGAGTAAGTACTTTTATTTGCACCTAAAAGTTTCAAGCCGTTGCTGGCTTTTGCTTTGCTGATGTCATTGCTGATGCTCGGTGAGATCAATCGTCTGCGATAGCAGAAGCGATGTGATAAGACGATCGTGGGTCCCACTATCTAACTTGGATTTGACTAGTCATGCATAGTTTACGCGATAATTATTTCGCCTCCTCGATTTCCATGCGTAGTGGACGACACGCTCGCGACGGGTTCGGTGATGCCTGTCACGTGTACGGTGCAATAGAGGGCACACATTAGGGAAAGTAAATCGACGGTTCCGCGTCATTGTCTTCGTCCTTTTATACTGCAGGCGAACCATGGTAATTTTCCCCTTGCCATTTACTTTCGTCTTTCTCTGTATTTATGCCTCCTCCATTTTTAGAGCTCTCCCACGCTGTGCACTGGACGTCCTTCGTGTTTTTCCATATTCTTTCCTCCGCGCCCATCGTGCCGCGCGTCGCGCAGTCAAGATGGGCAAGCCAAAGAAGTACGATTCCGCTGTTGCAGGGACGAGCGCCACCAGCGCCACCAAGAAATCTTCCACTGCCAGCCGCATCACCGATGGTAATTGGCGGCGGTCGTCGATCAGGGAGGTTGAATTGCATCGCCTGTGTGAGTCTGGCCTGATCTTGAACGAGAAAGGCGACGCCTTGATTCCTAGCAATGAGGCAATCCCGGACCCACCCGAATGTTTTTGGGTTATGTTTTATGCTTTTGTCATACGGGGGATTTCTCTTCCTGCGCACGAATTTATTCGTGGGATTATTTTTCTCTACGGGCTTCAACTTCACCAGTTGTCGCCCAATTCCCTTCTGCATATCGCGTGCTTCATCATGCAATGCGAGTGCTGGCTCGGTATTGAGCCACACTTTGGCCTCTTCAAGAAACACTATTCCTTGAAGAGACAGTCTGGTACTAGAGGCGTTTACGCGCTGGGTGGGTGCAGGATATCCATCCGCCCCACTGTTTAGTTTTTCTCCTTTCGCCTCTACGAATACTTCCAAGGATGGAGGAACAAGTGGTTCTATATATGCGACTCCAAGATCTACGGTCAACATTATGGATTAGCTCCATTTGACACCAGCAAGGTGGTCATCAGAAAACGTTCTTAGTCCAACGATGTTATGGAGGGTGAAGCCGAAGTGGTGGAGAGCTGTACCAGTGAGTGGAGGCGCTCTATATGGTGCGAGGCAAGGAGGTCTGTGGAATCGACATCATCCAAACGTTTCTCAAGCGTCGGGTGCATCCCTTCCAAGCGAGGGCGTACCAGATGTATTTGTACTCCGGTGCCATCGACCCGACGAGAGTGTCAGATGAGGATATGTCCTCAAACGACCTCGACCGAGTGCTCTGACCCCTGCTGAAGTACAAGGGTGACGAGGAGTTGCCGAGGAAGTCGTTGGCTGCCCCCTTCACTGCTATGAAGGAAGTTCCTCAGGTGAGTTTTGTGCTTGCACGTCATGCATTTTCGATTGTTTGTGTCTTATATCCTTGAATTAGACATGTGTATTTGCTGATCTACATCAACTTAAGGTGGAGGGCATGCCGTCTCCCCTTCCTGAAGAATACACGCCTGTGCCAGATGGTGGGGATGCGGAGTCTGATTCTACGCTTCCTCCCACGCAGTCGCCAACTGCAGAAGCCCCCGAGCCTAGCGAAGGGGTCTTTCACAAGAGGGCCCAAAGCGAAACTTTGGATGCGACGACACCACCAACACCGAAGGGGACCGCCTTCCTTGAGCGACACGCTGGGGATGAAGGGGCTTCTTCCCCCATTCCTGTTGTACCCATCCAGTCCATGGTTCCTCAGCCGCCGGCTAAGAAGAAGAAGGAGACGCTGGTCTTCAACCTCTCCGATATTCCTTTGTAAGTTTCCTTGTACTTTTTGTGTTTGCAGTGTGCTAAGTGTTAGCTTGCTACTCCATCGAATAACTTGAAATGCTTCAGCTGTGCTAAGGGGAGCTCCTCAGACAAATCCTTCAAGGAAGAAATTGATGAGATGGCTGTGGAGTCAAAGGCGATTGACGTTGAGGCTACTACGGCCTCTCCGAAGATGCCAACCAACTCTGGCGACGAAGCATCGAGCTCCTCAAAGCCGATGACTCGTGCGGTTGTCGCCTAGAAGACACAAGTTAAACCTTCAGAGTCTTCTGGTGCCCATTCAAGTACTTTATCATTTCTCACTGGCGAGCCCCTGAGTCCTTTGTTTACCAGATTTATTGTTTCTTTGCTGCAACCCTTCATCCGCGACATCAACCGCCTCGGTCAGCAGTACCTTACCTTGGAGGAGAGCTTCCAACAACTCCAAGGTGTGTATACTTCTGGTCTTTACTCTTAGGTGTTGACGACCGGGTTTTCCTTTTCTTTTCTAATCTTTGTTCCCATTTGTTTTTGCAGATGAGAACAAACAGGCTCTCCGCAAGCTGAGCACACTCGAAAAGAGGCATATACAGGTGGAGACCAAGGCCCCATCGTTATTCAAACACCAAATCCCGGGTCTCCGGATTATTTTGTTTGACTGCTATCGGTTTGCAAACGGTGCATTTAAAATAAATAAAATATTAAATTATTTTAGTGGGGGCAGTCGAACGGGCCGATTCGACCCGAACGACCACCCCCAGAAATAAAACGGTCTACGAAAAATCCTAAAGCTACCCAACCTAATCTACCCACACCCCCTCCACATCACCCCACCCAATAGCTAGATGCCACCTCACCCTCTTCCCTTCCCCTACCCAATCACAGCCCGCCACTTGTCCACAGCCTCTCCCTCACCTCTCTCTCTCCCTTCTCCCACTCAACGCCACACCCACCCAGTACACACCCCACACACTGCCACACGGGCCACCAAGCCAGCCCCGCCCTGGGTCCCACCAACCGGCCCCACTCTGGCCGTCCCCACGCGTCCCACGCGGTGCGCCCGCGCCCTCCCTTCTTCCACCTCCTCTCTTCCCCGCCTCCGTCGGCCTATCGCCTCGCCCACCGCGCGTCCGCTCCACCGCCTGGCCCCGCCGCCTGCTCCCCTCTCCCCGGCGCCCCTCCTGCCGCCGCCGGTGTTCCCTCCCCGCCGCGCGCTCTCACCTCCCCCGCTTGCTCTGCCCCCACCCTCTCTCCGGCCGCGCCCCCTCCGAGCCTCGCCCCGCTCCCTCACCGCCTCCCCTCAGCGCATCGGCCGCCTCCACCGCTCCCCCAGGCCTCCCCTCGCCGGACCCCTCCTCCGCGACGTCCTGCCCGCTCCGGCCGCCCGCCGCTCCGCGCCCCCCCGCACCGGCTCCACCGTCCGCTCCCGACGCCGGCCCTTCCCCGTGCGTCGCCGACCTCGTCGCCGGCCCCCGTAGCCGTCCGCCGTCCTCTTGCCTCGTGCACCTACCGGTGGCCACCTCTCTCTGGCCCGCCTCTGCCCGCGAGCGGGGCCGACGTGCCCTCCTGCTGGAGCTCGCCTCTGAGCCCGTGCACGCCAGGCCGCTCGGCCCTTCCAAGCCCATCCGCGCCGCCTCTGGATGGGTGCGTACCGCCGTCGACCGCGGCGCCCTCTCCCTGGCCGCGCAGTCACCGTCCGGCCCCGAGCTCCGCGTCCTTCCCCGTGCGTGTATGCGTGTTCAGGGCCAGCTCGAGCTGGTGGTACGCCAAGATCTATCGGCACTGAGAACCCCAACCCACAGAGGACCGGAACGCAAGACCCTATTCCCGAAGGCAAAGTCCGGACCCGAAGACCCCATCGCCAAGTTCTACTTCCTTGTGGCCAAGGCCCCTAAGCACGCCGTCACCACGACGTCAAGGTCCAAGAGCCCCATCGACATCAAGGAACCGAAGGAGGGCTATGAGGTACCTGGTACCGCACAAGCTCGTCAGCGACCCCCGACACGCGAACCCCAAGGCCTTGAGGAGGAGCCGATGATGTCGCCTCCATGGAACACCGAGTTCTCCATCGAGGACACCAGGACCGTCGACATGACCCGAAGACCCCAGATGCGACAAGTGCTTCTTCCCGGATCAGATGCCCGAGAACCCGGACGCCCAGGTCATCGACACGGATACGACAAGTGCTCCTCGAGGATGCCAAGTTCCTCACCCCGAAGGCCAAGACCGACTCGATGGCGCGGACCCGACAAGACCTTCGCGACGACAAGAACGGCACCGACCCGGAAGAATCCGATGCGCCCCGACACCGAACCAAGTACTCCTTTCCGGACGCCGAGTCTGCCGAGAACCCGGATGCGACAAGATCTGCCCCGTTGTTCGAGAACGTTCCCGCCGAGGCCGTCGAACCCCGAACCCTGAGACCGAACCCCGAACCTTCGGACCAAGATCGTCGAACCCTAATGTGTGAACCTTTTCCCGAGCCCCTATTTTATAAATGCTATACATAAATTGTTGCATATTAATTGTTCATCTCACATTCATATCATGTGGTTTGGGGGCCTTATGCCGTTTCACCTCATAATTAAATATGGGGCCCATATGCGGACAAATCTAGTCTCATGTTGGCCTCATTTAAATTGGTGTAGCGAACCCGGTACTATCTTCTGCCATGTTATAACAACATTTAAATTGTGGGGGATCTAAACAACATGAACCATCTAATCAAATGTCGGGACCCCGGTTCCGCTTAATATTGCCTAATCGCATCGCACCTTTGCCATGTCTTACATCATACATGCATCATGCCCGATCTTTTGCCGTAGTATTAAATATTGCATCCGGTGTTTATTCTAGTGTTTTGCTTCTTCGCGGATAAGGCCGTTGAGTTGATGCGAGTGTCGACCCGATCTTCGGTTGAACCTTCGACAATGTTTTCAGGCGAGCATCTCCCCCTTTCTACCTATCTTACTTTCATAGTATTTATTCCCTCCTGTTGATCTGTTGCTATCTGTGTTGCGATGCTCTAGTTTTTGTACCCGAGATATCCCTTGCAGCCTTATATTGCCTTGGACACCTCCTATTACCTGTTGTTTGGTAGATAGTTGGACTTGCGCGTCGTAATCGCTTGCTCAAGTGCTGTTGCGTGTCGTCAAGTGCCACAGTTGTTGGTGTATGGCCGCATGTTGATGTTGGAGATGATCATGGTTTTACTTATCGTTCACTTTAATTTCTGTTTAACAACTAAAATTGAAGTAAGTAAGCAGAGGCATCAGTGGGTGATAGATAATATTTGGTTTCCGAACGCCCACTTGTGTCCCGTAGGACCCCGAGTACTTGATACCTGTTCCTTGATTTTATTGCGCTATCCACATCCGGGAGGCTTATGGGACCCCCCTTAGCCAGAGCTTGATTCAGTCTTATTTCTTGGGGCCACAAACTAGTTTGAGGTTTTATTTACGATCCTGTACTTATGCCATGCTTTACTGCTTTATTTACGATTGTGCGAGGAGCACACTGTACTGTTTAGGAATTGTGACCCATTTTCGCGGTATCGACACCCCGAGTTTTCGGGTTCCCAGTCGTTTACAGCCAGCCCCACAAACCTCGGGTCCGTCTCGGAGCTAGCTTACTTCGTTGCGGGTGTACTCCAAGGGGTGGCCCCCTGAAATATTTCTGAATCCTGTGATTGCTTTGTCGTGAAAGCCTCGTTGGGTTTTGATTTGGTTTTTCCGAGGTTGATCGAGTGTGTGTTGCTATTTGTGCACCCCGGCCGGGTTAAAACTTTCTGAAAGCCGTGTCCGCGGTTATGGACGACTTGGAGCACAGTATCTCGAACATAGACAACTATAACTTAAGTAGTGCTATAAATTTGACTCTATAATGACTAGTAATCAGCTTCACTATAACGGAATGGCTAAATAAACCTGCCAACAATTGCTTGTTTGAGTTGTCGCTTGCGACCATTGTACCTGACTAGTAAGTATTGCAACTACAACGGAATGGCTAAATAAAAGTACCAACAACTGCTGGGTTTTGGGTTATCTCATGCTAATTGTATCTGATTAGTAAGTGGTGCAACTATAACGGAATGGTTAACTAAAATTGCCCACTGTTTATTTTATCAGGATGACTATCTATATTTGACTAGTAATTGCTGCAACGATAACTGAATAAATAAAACTGCCAACTGTGTGCGTTCCTCGGTTGACTTCCTCGCTTGGTCTCGAGGGGGAAACGCCAGGATGGGTTTGTCTGATGGTAGAATCAGGTTGGTTCCAAATAGGTCTTTCTTACCCCTCTCTGATAGCCGCCAGTTGTATCGAGTCTCTATAGGTGGTTTAGTGCATGCTGCCGCTGCCGCTTCAGTCCACCATACCTATGTAGGCGAGGACCGCCGAATTCTAGTCTCGCCGTGTACTGGCCTCAGTACTGACGCTCCTCTTTTTCCTTTGCCCTTTGTCGGCACCCCTTTTGTTTAAGCACGTTTTGAGATCGACGTCGTTAGCAGGGTTACCCTTCCGACTTGGCCTAGGCAGGGTTATGGACGCCATTGGTTATTCTTCAGGGCTCTTAGCCCCATTTGCATTTTGTCCGTAGTCGGACGCTCCATCTTTTCAAGGTGATTTGGAACTTTGTACCGTATATCTGTATTCTTGACTCATGGAGTCGTGCTGTATATATATCTGTTCTGTGGGTCCCATCGAGGACTGTTGTGTAATGTTATTACTTCGTTTTCCACCCGCACGAAAGTGCCTGGTGGGCACCTTTGAATCGTTTCTATGCGGGTTTGGCGGGTTTCGCTAAAACTTGCATAGGGTCGATTCTGAGGGTGTTACAGAGTGGTATCAGAGCTCAGCAGTTGCGATACCCCACAAGTCCAGCCTGTAGGATAACCTAGCTAACGGCCGAAGTAGAGTGTCAAAACCATTTTTGCAAAATCGGTTGGATAGTTCTGATTAGGTCTGATTTTACTCCTTGCCCTTCTGCTATTCTCCTCTTACCTCTACGTGTGTTGAATCCGGTCTCTTCTCTTTCTTCGAGTCCAGGACTTCTCGTGGTTGGGTTCCGTCGTACCTTCAGGGTTTCGCTTCCTCCTTTGTTAACGGTGTTCTGCCATCCGGTGTTCGTGCTGTCTGAAGAATCCGTCTACTGTGGTACCATTCTCTGTTCCTTGTTTGTGCCTTCCGGTGTTTTCTGACGCGACGACATCATCTACGCCAGATCCGATGCAGAGTCTGCATCACTCCTTTGTTTCCGAACCTCGCTTGCCGAGATCTTCAGTCTGATTCCGAGAGTTGGTTGCATAATCCGCCTATTCGTGTGCAGAGTAATGGTTTGGGTGCGCGATGGACTGATCACCATCCGACTACTCTTATCATTCGCTCTTGTACATCGAATCAGTGGATCCAGCAATTTTACTCCGTCCACGGAAGCTAGAGGTGGCTTTATTTGTTGATGCCTCTACCTTCGACCTTTTGTCCCCGGAGCGTTCTCTCGACGATCACGGACAACGACCTCTTGTTAGTGGTGTCGCGAGGATCTACACGAAGCGAGAAGACGCAGATCGCCGACCTTCCTTCTGGTACCATGAGGCGGATCTCGAGGGCGAGATCCATTGTTAGTGGTGTCGAATTGTGGCATCCCGCAAAACCACTACTAGAAAATCGCGTTGTTTTTGTGCATTGCATCATCATGACCGCATGCTCATGTCATCATGCCGCATTGCATTTGAGCATCGTCATCATCTTGCTTTTGCTTGCATAAAACTATTTGCAGAAAACCTAACTTGTTTTCCAAACGCCCCATCATTATTCAAACACCAAATCCCGAGTCTCCGGATTATTTTGTTTGACTGCTATCTGTTTGCAAACGGTGCATTTAAAATAAATAAAATATTAAATTATTTTAGTGGGGGCAGTCGAACGGGCCGATTCGACCCGAACGACCACCCCCAGAAATAAAACGGTCTACCAAAAATCCTAAAGCTACCCAACCTAATCTACCCACACCCCCTCCACATCACCCCACCCAATAGCTAGACGCCACCTCACCCTCTTCCCTTCCCCTACCCAATCACAGCCCGCCACTTGTCCACATCCTCTCCCTCACCTCTCTCTCTCTCCCTTCTCCCACTCAACGCCACACCCACCCAGTACACACCCCACACACTGCCACACGGGCCACCAAGCCAGCCCCGCCCTGGGTCCCACCAACCGGCCCCACTCTGGCCGTCCCCACGCGTCCCACGCGGTGCGCCCGCGCCCTCCCTTCTTCCACCTCCTCTCTTCCCCGCCTCCGTCGGCCTATCGCCTCGCCCACCGCGCGTCCGCTCCACCGCCTGGCCCCGCCGCCTGCTCCCCTCTCCCCGACGCCCCTCCTGCCGCCGCCGGCGTTCCCTCCCCGCCGCGTGCTCTCACCTCCCCCGCTTGCTCCGCCCCCACCCTCTCTCCGGCCGCGCCCCCTCCGAGCCTCGCCCCGCTCCCTCACCGCCTCCCCTCAGCGCATCGGCCGCCTCCGCCGCTCCCCCAGGCCTCCCCTCGCCGGACCCCTCCTCCGCGATGTCCTGCCCGCTCCGGCCGCCCGCCACTCCGCGCCCCCCGCACCGGCTCCACCGTCCGCTCCCGACGCCGGCCCTTCCCCGTGCGTCGCCGACCTCGTCGCCGGCCCCCGCAGCCGTCCGCCGTCCTCTTGCCTCGTGCACCTACCGGCGGCCACCTCTCTCTAGCCCGCCTCTGCCCGCGAGCGGGGCCGACGTGCCCTCCTGCTGGAGCTCGCCTCTGAGCCCGTGCACGCCAAGCTGCTCGGCCCTGCCAAGCCCATCCACGCCGCCTCTGGATGGGTGCGTACCACCGTCGACCGCGGCGCCCTCTCCCTGGCCGCGCAGTCACCGTCCGGCCCCGAGCTCCGTGTCCTTCCCCGTGCGTGTATGCGTGTTCAGGGCCAGCTCGAGCTGGTGGTACGCCAAGATCTACCGGCACTGAGAACCCCAACCCACAGAGGACCGGAACGCAAGACCCTGTTCCCGAAGGCAAAGTCCGGACCCGAAGACCCCATCGCCAAGTTCTACTTCCTTGTGGCCAAGGCCCCTAAGCACGCCGTCACCACGACGTCAAGGTCCAAGAGCCCCATCGACATCAAGGAACCGAAGGAGGGCTATGAGGTACCTGGTACCGCACAAGCTCGTCAGCGACCCCCGACGCGCGAACCCCAAGGCCTTGAGGAGGAGCCGATGATGTCGCCTCCACGGAACACCGAGTTCTCCATCGAGGACACCAGGACCGTCGACATGACCCGAAGACCCCAGATGCGACAAGTGCTTCTTCCCGGATCAGATGCCCGAGAACCCGGACGCCCAGGTCATCGACACGGATATGACAAGTGCTCCTCGAGGATGCCAAGTTCCTCACCCCGAAGGCCAAGACCGACTCGATGGCGCGGACCCGACAAGACCTTCGCGACGACAAGAACGGCACCGACCCGGAAGAATCCGATGCGCCCCGACACCGAACCAAGTACTCCTTTCCGGACGCCGAGTCCGCCGAGAACCCGGATGCGACAAGATCTGCACCGTTGTTCGAGAACGTTCCCGCCGAGGCCATCGAACCCCGAACCCTGAGACCGAACCCCGAACCTTCGGACCAAGATCGTCGAACCCTAATGTGTGAACCTTTTCCCGAGCCCCTATTTTATAAATGCTATACATAAATTGTTGCATATTAATTGTTCATCTCACATTCATATCATGTGGTTTGGGGGCCTTATGCCGTTTCACCTCATAATTAAATATGGGGCCCATATGCGGACAAATCTAGTCTCATGTTGGCCTCATTTAAATTGGTGTAGCGAACCCGGTACTATCTTCTGCCATGTTATAACAACATTTAAATTGTGGGGGATCTAAACAACATGAACCATCTAATCAAATGTCGGGACCCCGGTTCTGCTTAATATTGCCTAATCGCATCGCACCTTTGCCATGTCTTACATCATACATGCATCATGCCCGATCTTTTGCCGTAGTATTAAATATTGCATCCGGTGTTTATTCTAGTGTTTTGCTTCTTCGCGGATAAGGCCGTTGAGTTGATGCGAGTGTCGACCCGATCTCCGGTTGAACCTTCGACAATGTTTTCAGGCGAGCATCTCCCCCTTTCTACCTATCTTACTTTCATAGTATTTATTCCCTCCTGTTGATCTGTTGCTATCTGTGTTGCGATGCTCTAGTTTTCGTACCCGAGATATCCCTTGCAGCCTTATATTGCCTTGGACACCTCCTATTACCTGTTGTTTGGTAGATAGTTGGACTTGCGCGTCGTAATCGCTTGCTCAAGTGCTGTTGCGTGTCGTCAAGTGCCACAGTTGTTGGTGTATGGCCGCATGTTGATGTTGGAGATGATCATGGTTTTACTTATCGTTCACTTTAATTTCTGTTTAACAACTAAAATTGAAGTAAGTAAGCAGAGGCATCGGTGGGTGATAGATAATATTTGGTTTCCGAACGCCCACTTGTGTCCCGTAGGACCCCGAGTACTTGATACCTGTTCCTTGATTTTATCGCGCTATCCACATCCGGGAGGCTTATGGGACCCCCCTTAGCCAGAGCTTGATTCAGTCTTATTTCTTGGGGCCACAAACTAGTTTGAGGTTTTATTTACGATCCTGTACTTATGCCATGCTTTACTGCTTTATTTACGATTGTGCGAGGAGCACACTGTACTGTTTAGGAATTGTGACCCGTTTTCGCGGTATCGACACCCCGAGTTTTCGGGTTCCCAGTCGTTTACAGCCGGCCCCACAAACCTCGGGTCCGTCTCGGAGCTAGCTTACTTCGTTGCGGGTGTACTCCAAGGGGTGGCCCCCTGAAATATTTCTGAATCCTGTGATTGCTTTGTCATGAAAGCCTCGTTGGGTTTTGATTTGGTTTTTCCGAGGTTGATCGAGTGTGTGTTGCTATTTGTGCACCCCGGCCGGGTTAAAACTTTATGAAAGCCGTGTCCGCGGTTATGGACGACTTGGAGCACAGTATCTCGAACATAGACAACTATAACTTAAGTAGTGCTACAAATTTGACTCTATAATGACTAGTAATCAGCTTCACTATAACGGAATGGCTAAATAAACCTGCCAAAAATTGCTTGTTTGAGTTGTCGCTTGCGACCATTGTACCTGACTAGTAAGTATTGCAACTACAACGGAATGGCTAAATAAAAGTACCAACAACTGCTGGGTTTTGGGTTATCTCATGCTAATTGTATCTGATTAGTAAGTGGTGCAACTATAACGGAATGGTTAACTAAAATTGCCCACTGTTTATTTTATCAGGATGACTATCTATATTTGACTAGTAATTGCTGCAACGATAACTGAATAAATAAAACTGCCAACTGTGTGCGTTCCTCGGTTGACTTCCTCGCTTGGTCTCGAGGGGGAAATGCCAGGATGGGTTTGTCTGATGGTAGAATCAGGTTGGTTCCAAATAGGTCTTTCTTACCCCTCTCTGATAGCCGCCAGTTGTATCGAGTCTCTATAGGTGGTTTAGTGCATGCTGCCGCTGCCGCTTCAGTCCACCATACCTATGTAGGCGAGGACCGCCGAATTCTAGTCTCTCCATGTACTGGCCTCAGTACTGACGCTCCTCTTTTTCCTTTGCCCTTTGTCGGCACCCCTTTTGTTTAAGCAGGTTTTGAGATCGACGTCGTTAGCAGGGTTACCCTTCCGGCTTGGCCTGGGCAGGGTTATGGACGCCATTGGTTATTCTTCAGGGCTCTTAGCCCCATTTGCATCTTGTCCATAGTCGGACGCTCCATCTTTTCAAGGTGATTTGGAACTTTGTACCGTATATCTGTATTCTTGACTCATGGAGTCATGCTGTATATATATCTGTTCTGTGGGTCCCATCGAGGACTGTTGTGTAATGTTATTACTTCGTTTTCCACCCGCACGAAAGTGCCTGGTGGGCACCTTTGAATCGTTTCTATGCGGGTTTGGCGGGTTTCGCTAAAACTTGCATAGGGTCGATTCTGAGGGTGTTACAGCCTTCCCCCATGTCTCTAAACACGCACTGTGAGGACCCCTCAATGGCGTATGTGTCGACAATACCATGATAGTTGGCGCCCACCGTGGGGAAGGTGGCGCTTCAGGCTCTTCAGCGGGTGAGGACCAAGGTCTTCGTGGGGATCGGTGAAATCGTAGCCATCGGTCGTGTTCTCTTCTCCGGCAACGTTCTGATCGTCCCTTCTGATGAGTTCTGGATCCCGTCAAAGACGAACCCTATGTGATGCTCGATCGTCCCCATCGGAGACATCCACCTCTTCATCGGCGAAACTGACTCGGGCGCTAGTTCCCTGGGAGTCGGAGGAGCGTCAAGACCCGCACGAACCGCCTACGGGCAGGATACGGTTGCGGAAGGATCGATGTCGGATCTCTCCTCAGAGTTTGCTGGCAAAGATCGGAAAATTCAAGGCCCACCAAAACTGCCCCTGTGTGCAGGATATAAAGGTGGAAGATCACTGCAAGTCTACCGGCTTCGTCCGTGCGTCTGGACAGCAGAGATCCAAGTTCGTCGGCGTGGTTACCATCTTCGATATGGCTCATTGCGTTCAGAGAGAGGGCGAAAAACCACGCGATTACCTTGCCAGATGGCTCCGTATACGAGCCGATCTGGCACACTACCCCAATGATGATGCTATGTATCACTTTGTGCAAGGACTGGACCAGGGAACGCTTCTCCGCCATTCTCTAAGGCGGCATCAGCCTTCAGGGCGCCTCACCTTTGAAAGCATGGTGAACACCGTCAACATCTACGTGGAGGCAGAGGGAGCATCTCAGGCTCTCATTGACAGAGCGCCACCGGCTCAGCCACCACCACCTCCAGCCGCCATTGCCGAAGCAGCGCCACCACCTCCACTCATCGTCACACCCATTGAATCTCCACCCCCCGTCATCGAGGAAGCCCCGGAACCCTCCGACTCTGTGATTGATGCGCTTTATGCCGACTTCAGTGCAGATTCAGAGGAGATATATTTCAGCCCGGAGGAGCTAGACTTTGCCATGCAGGATATGGAGGAGGATTACCAGCGCGACGAGCAAGCCAACAACGCTGTCATGTCCCGATAAGTGTTCGTCACCATTAGGACGGCGATGGATGAAGATCAACCCAGAAGAGCTCCGCCTACAGCGCTGGACAAGGGGAAGGGACCACCTCTTGCTGCCGACAATGATCGCGCAAAGGACATGCCCCCTCCGCCTAACCCAGTGCAACAACTGGAGGAACTCGGCACCGGCCCGAGCAACAACAACACCGCAAACTTGCCGCCTCCAGCATCTACGTCTGCCGCTGCCCAAATCACTCCAGCTGATAGAGTGATGTACGACAATCTCCTCGTCGAGCCATTAACCGTAGCTCATATCCGGAATGTGATGCAACTTGACGAGAAGCGCCAGCAGCTGCTCGAGGAGGCATAGGCCATCACGGAGCAAGGCGCTAAACTAGATCGAGATCTAGTCAACACGCAAAAGTCCATAGAGAAAGCTAGAGCAATGGAGGCCGAGTACAAGACTCTGCTGCAGCAGCAGAAGGCCAAGAAAGCTCTGGCTCGCGTCATCAATGATCCTGGTGTACGGTGAAACCTAGGATGGGCTCCCCCGAAGCTGGCACAGGCCAAGCCATACATTGACAGTGAAGGCAGGCAGTGCCCACTCCTCTCCTCAACCTCGCCGTCGCCAAGACTCTCCTGGAGCAGGATATCGCCTGAGGCGGTGGACCAGGTCTATGACCTAGTGGCCAAGGCGGTGAAACAGCAAGAAAAGGCCACCTCTCAGAGGCTTGAGTCTGACCCAGCGTTTTGCCAGTCTAGCCAGCATAAGCCGCCAAGGGACATATCTCCTCTTGATGTCGGGTCTCAGATGGGTTTGTTAGAACGAAGACGGAGGGATGTGCGCAACAGGAAGGATGCTATCCCCATATCCTCCGACAATGGAGGCAAAGCCCAACCTCGTCGCCCACCGCCACCGCCCCGCTCCCCCGACATCGCGAAGACCCCAAGGCTCACTGTCGTACGGATATGCCCCCGCCAAGGCAGAACAGCATCGTCATCCGCGACAACACGGAGCAGACCTATCATGACAGAGAGTGCAACCAAGGACACAAGAACAGGTCATGCCACGACCCTCCGTGTCCGACAAGCAACCGCGACAAGCGTGAGGCGTCGCAGGAGGGTAACAGCAAGAAGGCTAACCCACCGCCACCTCCGCCTCCGTCACCACCTAGTAGCCACCATGGCGGAGGAGGCCCGCGTCGTTCACGCAGCTCATCCCCTGTGGACAAGAAGAAAAGAAGCCTGGAGCCATATGACGCACGTTCGCGGATAGATAAGATCCACGAGGCCCGGGAAGGACCATACCTGGGACCACGTTGCTTTGGACCTGTGATACGGTCCACAACTTACCCCAAAGGTTTCCGGATTGACAAGACCATCAAGCCCTATGATGGCACCGCCAAGCCAGCTACTTGGTTGCAGGACTACAACAACGCGGTGGAAATCGCCGGGGGTAGCCCCAACGTTGCCGTAAAGTACCTCCCATTAATGTTGGCGGGCACAACCCGTCAATGGATTGATGACTTGCCGGAGAAATCCATCTACAATTGGTTAGACATGCAAGAAGCATTCACCAAGAACTTCGAGGGTACATATAAGCATCCCTGCACTGTTGGCAATCTACAGCGGTATGTGCAAGAGAAAGGCGAGACATCTCGTGCCTACCTCTCCCGTTGGCTGGATATGAAGAATTCCTACGCAGGAGTGCACGCTCAGACCGCCATGGCCGCCTTCATCGATGGGTTGGAAATGGGCACGTTGCCCCGACATAAGCTTAAGCGCTTGCAGGATAATCACCAGCTTGACTTGAACCAGATGATTCAGTTGGCTAGTGAGTTCGCAGCTGCCGACGACGATGCTCGCGGCTCTTTGCCGGCAACGGCTGTTCCAACTCAAGCTCGGAGGAACAGCAGCACCAAGCGGAAAACCGCACCAGAAGAAAAGCAAACTCCCGACATGGTCGCCATGACCTTTGCAGGACGAGGTGATGGCGGACAACGTGGCCGAGGGCAGTGAGCTGGTCGTGGGCAGCAGCGAAGAAGTGAAACTACCTCGGCAGCGCTCCGTGTTCCCCAAACCTACGAAGAGTACCGCGATATGCTGTGCCTCGTACACCTCGATGCCAACGGAAAGGCCACCCACACCAACCGCCACTGCAAGTTCGTCAACGACCTCAAGGAGGACCCGGAGTCCGGCTACAAGCGAATTCGGAAGAACAGACCACGAGGCAAGGGGCAGGGGAAGAATAAGGAGGAGGATTCCAAGGATTCAAGTGACATGGAAGAGGATGTTGACCCCAAGCACACCGCCAAGAGCGACGACAAAGGCAAGAACCCCTTTGAGAAGAAGGCAACAATTTTCCACACTTTCCTTGGCACCCCCACCGTCCGACAACAGAAGACCTCTATGAGGATCCTGATGGCTACTTTACCCCCAGTTCCCCAGTACCTGTGCTGGTCGGAGATTCCAATTACTTGGGACAAGAAGGATCACCCAGACCTCATCCCTACGGAGAACCAATACGCCATGGTCATCAACCCCCTGATTGACGGCAATGAGTTCACCAAGTGTATGGTGGATAGTGGAAGCAGCATCAACATCATGTACCTGGATACACTGCAAAAGATGAACTTGATGGAGGCAAATCTAAGGCGGACCAACACCATTTTCCACGGCGTAGTTCCTGGTCGGGAGGCTCGGTCCCTTGGATGCATCACACTTCAGGTCACCTTTGGTGATGTCAATAATTACCACCAAGAGCGCATGACCTTCGAGGTGGTCCCCTTCAAGAGCGAGTACCACGTCATATTCGGCCGCGACATATTCCACACCTTCATGTCCAATCCATGCTTCGTCTACAACAAACTCAAGATACCCGGACCAAACGGTGTCATCATCGTATCCGGAAGCTTTGCAAAGGCTAGGGACTGCGAGATCGGAGAAGCAGCCTACGCGGAAGCTGTCCTCTACAACGACGAATTCAAGGAGATCCAGAGCAAGGTCGATGCCTCAGAGATGCCCGTGTCGAAGAAACAGATTTCTGACTCTGCCCCAGCATTCAAGGCCGCCATCAAAACCAAGTCGGTGGAACTTGTGGTAGGCGATGCCTCCAAGACCACCGCCATTGGGACGAACCTAGATCCCAAATAGGAAAGCGCGCTCGTCGAGTTCCTCCGTGAGAATAGGGACATCTTTGCCTGGCAACCTGCCAACAGGAAAGGTGTACCTAGGAAACTTGCCGAGCACAGCTTGAACATTGATCCAAAATGCAAACCAGGGAAGCAACCACTACGATGCTTTGGAGATGAGAAGCGCCATTGGCAAAGATATAGCTAGGTTACTTAAGGCTAGTTTTATCCAAGAAGTCCTTCACACCCAATGGGTGGCCAATCCTGTACTTGTCCCTAAAAAGGGAACCAAATAATTAAGAATGTGCGTTGATTACACCGACTTGAACAAAGCATGTCCCAAAGATCCATTTGCTTTGCCTCGCATTGACCAAGTCATTGACTCGACGGCTGGCTTGGAACTTTTGTGTTTTCTCGATGCATACTCAGGATACCACCAGATCAAGATGAGGAAGTCGGACCAATTGGCCACTTAGTTCACTACACCCTACGACACGTTTTGCTATGTCACGAAGCCCTTTGGGCTAAAACATGCAGGTGCTACGTACCAGCGGACGATGCAACGTTGCCTACACGATCAAATTGGTCGGAACGTTCACGCCTATGTGGCCGATATAGCGGTGATGTCTAAAAAGTCAAATGAATTAATCTCCGACTTGAAAGAAACCTTTGATAATCTCCGGAAATACAACATGATGCTTAACCCTAAGAAGTGCGTCTTCGGGGTTCCAGCCGAAAAATTGTTGGGCTTCATCGTTTCCCAGCGTGGAATAGAGGTCAACCCAGAGAAAATCAAGGCCATATTAAATATAAACCGTCCGACATGCCTAAAGGACATACAATGACTAACATGTTGTGTTGCAGCAGTTAGTCGGTTCGTCAGCCAACTTGGAGAGAAGGCTCTGCCGCTGTACAAGTTGCTGAAGAAGGCGGACAAATTCACGTGGACAGATGAAGCAGATGCAGCATTGAAGCAGCTCAAGGAGGCACTTTCCTCAGCGCCTATCCTTGCAGCACCCGAGCCTAGAGAGCCCATGTTAATTTACATGGCGGCCACCAACCGGGTAATCAGCGTCGTCGTCGTGGTAGAGCGGAAGGAACCGGGCTATGAGCACGGAGTTCAGCGACCAGTTTACTACGTAAGCGAGGTCTTGACGGAGTCCAAGCAGCGTTACCCACACTACCAAAAGATAGCTTATGGAGTATTCCTTGCTTCTCGGAAGCTGAGGCACTACTTTCAGGAGCACCCAATCACAGTGGTGAGCAAGACTCCACTTTCCGACATTATCAACAACAGCGACGCTACAGGAAGGGTCGCGAAGTGGGGCATTGAACTTGCCGCCTTCGAGATCACCTACAAGAGACACGACGCTATCAAGTCACAAGCCTTAGCGGATTTTATCGCAGATTGGATGGAGATGCCAGATGCTACCCCATTGCCGGAGCCAGAATACTGGGTGATGCACTTTTACGGATCAAAGCTGCTGAACGGCTCGGTGGCTGGTGTACTGCTACAGTCACCAACTGGGGACAAGCTACACTACGTTCTGCAGATCTACTTCGAGGCTACAAACAACATGGCGGAGTATGAAGCACTCATTAACGGATTACGCGTAGCCAAGGATATTGGCATCAAGCGCATAGTTTGCCGTGGAGATTCCGACTTGGTTGCCCAGCAGGTGGCTGGCACCTGGAATGCGCGGAACCCTATGATGGCGGCATATCGAGATAGCCAAGTGCTTCTTGGGCTACGAGGTCAAGTATGTACCTAGGGAGCAAAACGAGGCGGCTGATCTGCTGTCTAAGCTTGGATTAGGGTGCAAACGAATTCCACCAGGAGTTTACCTAGAGCATATATGGACACCATCCATGAAGGGAGCAGACATTGACAACCCGGACAGAGTAGACTCTTTCGTCCACATGGTGGCAAAGGTCCCTCCGACTTGGACAAAACCGTTCATGGAATTCCTCGAACACGGAACTTTGCCCAACGATGAAGTCGAAAGACGGCAAATAGTACGTCAAGCGAAGGGATATACCATAATCAATGGACATCTCTACAAAAGAAGCACTACTGGTGTATACCTTAAGTGTGTTTCCCAGCAAGAAGGTATTGAAATCCTATGCGAAATCCATCTCGGAGATTGCGGGCATCACGCCGCTCCCCGATCTTTGGTCGCAAAAGCCTTCCAGCAAGGATTCTACTGGCTGACCACGGACGCCGACAACCTGGTTGAAACATGCATGGGATGCCAGTATTATGCCCGACAACCACATGTTCCTGCTGAAGAATTGCGAACAATACCAATAACTTGGCCGTTTGCAGTCTGGGGGCTGGACATGGTGGGTCCGCTAAAAATGGAACCATGTGGATTTACGCATCTGCTAGTAGCAGTTGATAAATTCACTAAATGGATAGAAGCTAAACCCATTAGAAATATTGATGGGGCAACTATCCTTAGGTTTGTCCGGGATCTAGTGGTGAGATTTGGTCTCCCACATAGCATCATCACCGACAACGGCAGCAACTTGTCACTCGGAGAAGTGGAGGCTTATTGTTGGGACAAAGGCATCCGACTTGACCTTGCATCTATGGCACACCCACAATCCAATGTTCAGGTTGAGCGAGCCAATGGCTTAATTGTCAACACCCGTATTTTTAATCCCAGATGCCTGTTATGCCATACATCGCAATCCCAGGATTACAATTTTTTGCGAGACATAACAGATTTGGATATCATAGTACATCATCCATTACAAACCATACATAAGGTCTTATACAAATAAGGATCTCATGATCCAGTTCTTAATACAACTCAAGCAGCGGAATAACGTGAAGATAACGATAGCGTAGGCGAAGCTCCATCTTCGGGGTCACAGGAAATGCTGACGATGGGAGATGATCCTAGTTGTCGTAACCTTCCTGCGATCCATCATCCTGATACTCCTCTTCATAGTCTGGCCACGGTAATAGACAGGGACAAAGCCATGAGTACTCTTTAAGTACTCGCAAACTAATACTAATAAGTTAAGGGGGTTTTTGTAGTAGGATACTAAGCTCTAGGGTTGTTTTGCAAAAAGCCATATTTACCTCTACTAAGTTCAGAAGCAAAGAAAACTAGTTGAAAGTTTTATAACATCTAAGTGGGAACTTGAATTTCATATCACAACTCTGTTGTGATCAAGTCAAAGTCATAAACCTTTTCACAAGTTATACTGAAAACATCTGACGATAGAACAGTATGGCCACTCCAACTGTCCATAACCGCGGACGCGGCTATTCGAATAGTTTGACACTCTATAGAGATTGTACACTTTCACCACAACATTCGATACACCCGTCAGGAACAAATCCTGAATTCACCATACTCAGTATGCGGATAATCAATCCTAACCTTTCAATTACACGCCCTAGTATAGTCACCTCTCCTGTGAGTTTGGCCTCCCAACCATGACCAACTGCCATCTTGGGTACTGCACAGGTGGACAATCTTCACAAGGTAGCGCCAACTCAGACCTTGGCCGCAAGGGAACCCATACTAAGGTATACAAATTTCCAGTCAAGCCCTACCCAAATTTCGGGTATTGTGGTTGTACGGTAAAATTAGAATGGTATCGCATCCAGACAACCATCAGTTTTATAAAGGGATAAGGCTCATGCCTCAACATTTTCATCATCAAAATCATCTGGTGTTCAAGAATACATGTCAAAACAATTCAGTAGAATGACTCATCATTCTGAGTTTTTCATAACCATTTTCACCAAGTATTCCCATCTAAAGTTGATCAAGTTTTATACTTAGCACTAGCATCTACAAGTGGGGGTAAATACTAATGAGGGGTGGTAACCAAGTGGGGATTAGTGAAGTTCAATCTCATGCCTTAGGATGACATCATGATTATCTAACTTAGGCCAAATTTTATGCTCTTTATGCTACCTTCCAATATCCTTCTAATATCTATAATTAGCTAAGTAAACTCTAAGAGAAAGCTTTGATGAAGAATTAAAATACTTAATCTTGCAAGTAAGACTAGGATTGGGTATCAAGTGGGTGTAATCACATATGCTTAAGGCATATAGTTGGCATAGTAACAAGCAAGTAGTAGCTTGCATAAGTAGGGTATCTTGCCAGTGTTAGCTTGCATAATTGCAAGTATTGGCTTGCATAGATATCAGTATAAGCTTGCCTTGTGCAGAGCAGTGGTTGAAGTTCTCCTCGGCTTCTTCCTAGTAGTATCCTCCGTCCTCCTTGTATCCTTGGTCGGTACTAGCGTCTATAAATAAATACGAGGTAAACAATCACCAAACAATACTTAACTATTTCTAATCATCACACAAAGGTTCATACTAGGTGATCTATCATCATCACTAGCATTACTAGATTCAAGCACTTGTCTTATTTATTTTATTTTTAGAAAAGTAATTTCTACTCATTGGAAAACTACTTAAGATTTAATATTCTCCAACTCAAACATGGGATCATGTTGACACATGTCATCACCACATATTTCAGTACATGGGAATGTGATTTAAAGTGGTTTCACAATTTAATAAGGTTTAAACATTTTATTTTAATTAAATAAAGTGACTAGAAATGCCTATGTGGCATTCTTTTATTACTTGAACATTATTTCTGCAAGTAAACCCATATGTTTTTATATATTCTGAAAGGTATGATCAAATGTGATTTTTGAGAGTTGGAATCAACTCAAAAGCTCTTATGGTTGAATTTTGAAAAATATTTGAATGCAAAAAATCTTCTGCCTTGTTATTTTTACCATGGTTGATCTACAAATCCAAATGGTTTGAATCCAATGGGCTTGGATTAAGAATTTTGGTACATTTCTAACAAAATTGGTTTCATGCATTTTGGTTCAGTGAATCGAGCTGGGTTGATTTTTGAATGTATGTACAGAACTATGTTTGAAATTAAATGAATAAAACTAAATTTGAATTGTTGGGTCGCGCGGGATGTTTTACTGGGCCGGCCCACTATGCAGAGCACACGCGCGGGATGGTTAAGTGGCTGTCCCCACGTGTCAGTGAGACGGAGAGGGGCGAAGCGGTACGGGGCAATGTGGACCGTGGGATCTAGTTCTAATCGAATGGCTCTGGTTCATCGTCCATATCGGGAAGCACCGGCGAGAAAGAACCCTAGCGCGGTAGGTGGGGGTCGTGGGTGGCTCACCGGGGCTCAGGCGAGGGTCGGCGACGGGGGCGAATGACGAAGTCGACGATGGCGGTTCTCCTGGTACAGGCAGCTTCTCCTGGGGCGGCTCCAATCGACGGCTCTCTTCTCCTCCAGCAGCGGTGGGCTCCGGCCAAATTACGGCGATGCGCTGCTCACCTTGCTCCGGGAGTGAGGTGGGGTGGTTCTCAGTGAGAGGGGAATGAACTGGTGTGAAGAAAACGAGCGGTGGAGGCCTCTATTTATAGTGGATGAAGGGGACCGACGGGCGCAGGCTGAGCTCGTCGTGGTTGATGGAACAGAGTGCTACTGGCATGGGCGACGGTAGGGGGCGGTGCTGTGCTCCCTGGCGAAGCTCAACGGCGTGGTGGCGAGGCATGTGGCGGTGCTGATCGGTCGGAACGCGTCGATGCTCTGGGCGGGTCCGACGGAGGTTTTAATGGTGCACAGCGTACGTGGTCCACGCGGCAGCGAACGGGCATGTCTGCGGGGTTGCTGGGGCGGTGGTGATCACGCACGCATGCAGCAAGGGCGGCGCGCGGTCTGTGGGTGTTGGTCGAGGGTGGCGCACTGGCGCGCTCTCGGCTCGCACGCAGAGAGGTTTGGCATGGTATTGTCGTGTGGTCCAGGGGCTGGCAGTGCTCGGGGCTGGGACAGGGAGTGGCGGTGGACGGTGGAGTGCCTGCTAGACATGCTTGCTAGGCTTGGTGCTACTCCTAGCTTGCTGTCGACAATGGTGTGGCAAGGTGAGGCTCGGCATGTTTGCCATTGCTGGCATGGTCTGGTTTACAGTGAGCTAGAGGGGTTAAACAAGTTAGATGATCTACTGAGGGTGTAGTGTGAGCTAGATAGGGAACAAGTTAGGCCAAAATTACTGCACACTATAGTGTTTGATGTTGGTTTGATTTGTATCTACAAGGTGTTTGATGAAATGGCCGCAAGAACTTTAAATTTGAATTTTGGATTCAAACTTGGTGGGTTTGATAGGCACATACTAGGGAGTATCTGGTTAGTTGGATTAGTCAAGGGGCACTGGTTTGGTTTGGTTTTGAAAATGGGTGATCTTCACATATGATAAAGATTCAATTTTGATTTGTGAACTGAATGAGGTTGCCAAATGTTTCTGCAAGTTTGAAAGGTGGGTTTTGATTCACTTTTACGTGGTATAGCAAGGGGTGCAAAGATTTGGAAAAGTTTCGGTTTGAAATCTTGGACTAGAAACAGTCAAAGTGACCTAGTTAGCAAGATTGGCAAAAATGACCATTTGCTTTATTTGATTTGTATTTGATTTTCTCTTGATTTGTTTCTGCATGGAAATGTTTTATATGATGTTATTTTCCTCTTTAAACCATTTCTTGCTATTTAGGTTAATCACACAAGTTCATTCATGCATTTATCAAATCATCTCATTCACACATGCATTCATATGATTTTAATTAATCAAAGTTTTTGTTAACCCTAGTTTTAATGATTAGAGTTTGATGATCCTTGTTTTATATTTTTGGGATGTTACAAACCTCCCCCTTAGACGAAATCTCATCTCGAGATTTGAAAAAGGAAGAAAAATATTACCTAGGATTTAAAGAGATCAGGAAATTCCGTCCTGATGTGATCTTCGTGCTCCTAGGTAGCTTCATCTTCAGTGTGGTTGCTCCACTGAATCTTGAGAAACTTGATGATTCGGGTCCTAGTGGTTCTGAAAGCTTATTAAAAAATACGGATGGGTACTTCAGGATAGGTCAGGTCATCGTTGATCTCTATGGTCCGGTGATCAATGTTCTTGAAAACTTCGGTCTTCTCCAGAACTTCAAGGAATTTGCGAAGTAATGATATATTATGCACTGCTGACATTTCCTCTGGCAGTTCCAATTGATATGAAACCTCTCCTCGACGATTCAGAATCTTGAAGGGTCTGATATATCTGGGGGCTAACTTTCCTTTGAGCTAGAAACGCTGCATTCCCTTCAAAGGCGACACTTTGAGATACACAAAATCTCCGATATTGAAAGCAAGATCTCGACGTCTCTTTTCGGTGTAGCTCTTCTATCTTGACTGGGCGGTCTTGAGGTGCTCATGAATCTTGTGAACTTTCTCTTATGCTTCTCGTAGGATGTCGGGTATGAAAATCTGACTCTCTCCTACTTTCGAGCAATTCAAAGGGGTGCGACACTTCCTTCCATACATGAATTCAATTGGGGCCATTTGCAGACTAGCTTGATAACTGTTGTTGTATGAAAATTCTGCGAATGGCATATAGTCTTCCCATTTAGATCCATACTCTAGCACACATGCTCTCAACATATCTTCGAGTATTTGATTTACTCGTTCCGTTTGTCCATCGGTCTGAGGGTGATACGCGGTGCTGAAATCTAGTCGTGTTCCTAAGCCTTCTTGGACTTTCTTATAGAATCTTGAGGTAAACTGGGTTCCTCGATCTGATACAATGTTCTTGGGAACTCCGTGCAAACTGACGATTCTAGCGATGTATAACTCCGCTAGCTTCGAACTCTGGTATGCGGTCTTGACTGGTAAGAAATGGGCGACTTTGGACAATCTGCCAACTATGACCCAGATGGAGTCATTTCCCCTACTAGAAGTAGGCAATCCGGTGATAAAGTCCATTCCAACGGAATCCCATTTCCATTCCGGAATCTGTAGCGGTTGCAACAGTCCTGTGGGTCTTTGATGTCCCGCCTTGACTCTCTGACAGATATCACACTTGGCGATATAGCTTCCGATTTTTCTCTTCATATTATGCCACCAAAATTGTTCCTTCAAATCCTGATACATCTTCGTTCCTCTGGGGTGGATAGAATAAAGAGTATCATGGGCCTCTTTCAAAATAACTTCTTTCAATTCTGAATCTGCTGGTACACAGAGATATCCTTTGTACCACAGAACTCCTTCTTCGTCTTCGGTGAATCCGGGTACTTTGCCTGTACCGGTACGACGCTTGATTCCATCGATACTAGCATTTCCTTTCTGTGCCTCCTAGATCTGAATGATCAAAGTGGGTTGAAGTTCTATGCTAGCCAAAAATCCTTCACTCACTAATTCCATTCGGAAATCTTCCATCTCTTTGTGCAAACTTGGTTGCTCCTTCAAAATTATGGAGTTCAAGCGGCACGGCAATTTGCTAAGGGCATCTTCTACCACATTGGCTTTACCGGGGTGATAGTGAATGTCCAGATCATAATACTTGATTAGCTCAATCCATCTTCTCTGTCTCATATTCAGCTCTTTTTGAGTGAATATATATTTTAGGCCCTTGTGATCCGAATAAATCTCACAACGGTTTCCCATTAGGTAATGCCTCCATGTCTTCAGGGCTAGAACTACAACTGCTAGTTCAAGGTCATGGGTTGGATAATTCTGTTCATGCTGCTTCAGTTGTCGGGATAGATAAGATATAACTTTGCCTTCTTGCATTAGCACACATCCTAGACCGATCTTGGATGCGTCACAATACACATCAAAGGGCTTCGTGATATCCGTCATATTGGGGCTGAAATCAATCTCCTCTTGAGTTCTTGAAAACCCGCTTCACATTTGTCCGTCCATTCAAACTTCTTGTCCTTCTTCAGCAATTGGGTCATGGGTCTGGCAATACTCGAGAATCCTTCTACTAACTTGCGGTAGTATCCCGCTAATCCGAGAAATGCACGAACTTGGGTTTGAGTGGTTGGGGCTTGCCAATCTTCGATATCCTTCACGTTCGCAGGGTCAACGACAATTCCTCCGGCTGATACAATATGTCCGAGAAATCTGAACTCTTGTAACCAGAATTCACATTTGCTAAACTTGGCAGATAGCTGATGCTCTCTAAGGGTTCCAAGAATGGTCCTTAGGTGTATCTCATGTTCTTCTTCTGATTTGGAATAAATCAGAATGTCATCAATTAAAACAACGAAAAACTTATCCAGGAAGTCCATAAAAATCTTATTCATGAGGTTCATGAAATAAGCGAGGGCATTGGTTAATCCAAAAGACATGACCGTATACTCATATAATCCATATCTAGTGGTGAAGGTAGTCTTTCGAATATCCTCTGCGCGAATCTTGAGTTGATGATAGCCAGTTCTAAGATCAATCTTA
The DNA here is from genome assembly GCA_916181665.1 of Avena sativa. NCBI lineage: Eukaryota > Viridiplantae > Streptophyta > Magnoliopsida > Poales > Poaceae > Avena > Avena sativa. Next base: position 39,950,551 of record OV702279.1, on the reverse strand, counting down.
GAAAACACTTTGGCACCAGTCAACTGGTCAAACAGGTCTTCTATCTTCGGCAGTGGGTACTTGTTTTTGATAGTGACATCATTCAACTTCCGATAATCCGTACACAAACGGTTACCTCCATCTTTCTTGTCCACGAAAAAAACATGTGATCTCCAAGGTGACGCACTTGGTTGAATCAGTCCAATTTCGAGCATGGCATCCAGTTGCTTCTTCAGTTCTGCTAGTTCGGACGGGTTCATACTATATGGCCTCTGGGCTATGGGTCCGGTTCCAGGTATTAGTTCAATGATAAATTCGATATCCCGATCTGGGGGCATACCGGGCAAAACATCTGGAAATACATCAGGGTATTCACAGACTATCCGAACTTGGTCAATGGTAGGTTGGGCTATACTCTTGTTGCACTTGAATTGACGAGGCAAGGTTTCAGATATATGCTCGACTGATACTCTGGCTGTACTGGTCATGGTTATGGCTTTCTTGGCGCAGTCAATTAATCATTTGTGTTTGGACATCCAATCCATTCCTAGTACTACTTCCAAGCCTTTAGTTCTGAGTACTATTAGATTAGCATAAAAATCTATGCCATGGATTCAGATAGGGACGTCTTTGCAAATTTGCCTAGCTTTGGTGGTTGAACCAGGTATTTGAACAATCATAACATGCTTCAATTTGGTTGGTTCAATCTTACTAGTGCATGCAAGTTCTTTAGTGACAAATGAGTGCGATGCTCCAGATTCAAACAACACTCTTGCAAGTACTGAGTTAACAGAAAACATACTGTAAGGGTCCCAACCTTTAATAAGGTAGAGTCCCCTGTGTTTACAATGCTATTCCCTGGATCAATAGCTAGCATCCACAGTTAAGATGTAATATCAAGAATCAAAGGTCATAATACAACTTTATAACCAGGAATAAAATATTTCATTACATCTTACATAGCTCATTTGGCTATTACATTACATTGCAGCAGAATTTCTATAAGCTTGGGGTCCTTCATCTTCAAAGTGCCACAGGCAGACATGTTGGTTGTAGACTTGTAATCCTAATCAATCAACTTTACTAATATCAATCAAACCTGCAACATAACAAGTTACAGCCAGAAGGGTCAATACATTTGAATTGTATTGGCAAGTGATACTATGGTAGTATGGTGGAGTCTATCATCTATATGCATTTGGATAAGTGGAGTTGAGGCTTGCATTGCTCAAAATAGATTTTCCTTATCATTTGAAAACACTAAGTTTTTGCTTGACAAAAACATTTCTCTCAATCAAAGATTGAAGATCCTTTAACCCTTCTTCAACCACAAGTTTTTAACTTAGAAATTTGGATGATGAGATTCTTGATTGCTTCCATGTCTTGATGCTCAAATTGTCCTTTACCAGGGACATGGCTAAGTACTTAGATTTTTACACTCTACAGAGGTGGTGCACTTTCCCCACAAGACTTGGTTTCCCAAGACAAGATCTTTTAGAAGCCTTCCCTTAGACCAAAATGGACGCGCTCCAACCTATCAAACTCTACCACCAACTGTCCATATGGCTAAGTTCTTGCAACCTATATGATCCAGGCAGAGCCCATAATGCCAAGTGGCTGCACTTGAAGCTTCTCAACATTTGACATCTCAAATCTCTTTGTTCCTGGGTGGCCATCCACAAGTGAGATACACAAGGTCAACCATAAACATGGGCCTTGTGAACCACTCAACCAAAAACCACCAAGCAATTACCATTCCACCCAGGTGATTCATTAACTTAGTTGTTTTATTAAACAAAAAACACAAGTCCTCAGACTTAGAAATTTTTCCATAGTATGAATGTATATTCCACCCTTGTCTTCTATTAGCTAAGCTAAGCATGATAGTAATAGGAATCTTAACTTAGGAAGATTTCTACTAAGGTTTCATCTACCAGGTTTTCATATAGCAAGGTTTATACTTAGCAAAATTCCATGCAAGTTTTACTTAGAAAAATCACTAATGCATAGTGAAAGTAATGGGACAAAAAGTATGAAGCATCACTTGCCTTTTTGGTAGAGGGTATAAGTTCACTCCTTGTCCTTGCAACAATCACACTCTTCAAGTCACTACAATTCAATCAAGCAAGGCACAATTTCAATCTACCAATCAAGCAAAACATCACATAAAATCATAGAACCAAGATAATGCATGCAAGCATGCCAAGCTTTGTTTTTTTTGAAAGAGTGGTTCCTAATGGGTTATAAACATTTAAAAACACCTATTGGTCATTTTATAAAGTGGCAAAAGTCTTTTGCAAAAGATTTCACTTTACAAACCATTTTCAAAATAAGGTATCATTTTTATGTGGTGTAGAAATATTTTTTACTAAGGTATTAACCTATAGGGTTCACCAAATATGTTTTCAAACCATAAAACTTGGTGTTTGGGGTCAGAGAGTTTAAAATAAATCATTTCCAAAAGGTTTTCTTCCAAAACTATTTTTAATAAATAAACCATATTTTCATTTGACTAGAATTGGTTTTAAATTAAAGAATCATTCTTTTGTTTCACCAAATACATTTTTGAAACCACAAAGTGTTTCCTATGGTCAGTAGGTTCAAAACACACCATTTGCAAAAGATTTTATCCCCAAAAACATTTTTGAACATTTTTTTACAATCTAAACAAGCATACAAATGTTTCTGCAAAAACAAACATTTATCCAGAAGCTTTTAACTAAACAAATGGCATGGTTGGCTAGGGCTTGTTCCACTGATTCCATTGGTATAAAGTTTGCAAATTTTGGACGTGTGGATCAAAAGTTACAAGGGTTTCAATTTTGTAAACAAATCTGATTCAAACATTGTTTTTAAACAGAACTGGTGACACGCGTCCTATTCCCATTCGTCGGTACCGCTTCGCTCGGATCGGCTATTCTGGCGCGTTGGATCAAGTTAGATCGAGTGGCACAGGTTGCGTACCCCTTCGCTTTAAGTGGTTCTATCCTATCCACTAGATCGAGATCGGACGGCTGCCGCGAGCTTGACCTAAAACGAGCGGCGCTGCGGCGGTGGCTGGCGGCGGAGCGGCCAGATGGTGGAGGTGCCGGCGATACAGGAAGCAATGGAAGGTGGGGAGATGCTCAAAGTGATCGCAGAGCGACGCCGAAGCTCAACGTGGAGTCGTCTTGGCTTGGGGCGCACGGGGACAGGAGGAATCGCTCACCGGAGTTGGTTTGGGCGGCGGTGCTCTCAGGTCGTCGTCGCTGGCGTCGTTTGGAACCACGCTAAGCCAAAAGAGAGGCACTGTTATATGCGCACAAGGGTGGCGAGTAAGGGAGAATCATCAGGAGGTGCTGGGGCGGTCGAGGATTACCAGGGGAGTTCGTCGGAGAAACGGCAGACGGCGGTGGCGAGTTGAGTTGACGAAGCTGACGTTACGGGACACTCGCGGGCGAGCTGAGGCCACAGAGCGGTGCGCCAGAGCCTGGTGAACTTGCCTGCATGCTCGGGGAGGCAAGGGGCAGTAAGAGGTTGCCGGAATCGTCACCGGAGAGTCGTCGGAGCAGTGGCAGTGTAGGGCAAAATTCTGCGGCCTGGGGGCGCGCTAAGGTGAGGTGATTGGGGGGAAATGGGGAGGAAATGCTGGCGTTTATCACTGCGTGGTTACGGCGTTGAATAAACGCAGCAGTAAAGCGAATTCAACCGGAGGAATCAACGGCAGCAACGGCTGGCGAGTTCAACGCGGGGGAGGAATAAGATGAGCTGGCTGTGGGGTCTGCTCGTCAGCGAAAGAAAGGGAGTGGAGGTGGGGGCCAGTGCTCAGTGACTGCGCGGGTTCTGTTTCTGGTGAAAAACGTTTCGTGCGTGGGAAAAAGGAGTTGGGCTGAAGAATGGGCTGCTGGGCCTAGTGAGTTGGGTCAGTCCATTTTCATATTTTTTTCTGTCTGATTGTTTTATCTTTTTCTAATTCTATTTTCTGTTTTGGAAATTCAAACAACAATTCAAACATTCAAATTAATTCAAACATTCATCACACTTTGCAATTGAATTTGATTCTGTTTAACAACATAAACCAAAGTCCCAAAATAAAATAATATTTTTATTTTTAGGATCTATTATTAATTAAATAAATAGACCTTGTTTATTAAATCAAAATAGAATTTGATTTATTAAAATCTCCATTTGAAATTAAATATTTTCAAAATCAAAACAGTAGGTTTTATTTGAAAATATAAGATACTTGAAAAACTTGTTTAAAATAAAATAACATTTTTATTTTAGGGTCCATTAATTATTAAATAAAATGGACCTTAGTTATTAAATCAAATAGGATTTGTTTTATTAAAATATTTATTTTGAAATCTAGAATAAAACGAAAAACACTTCAGTAGGTCTTACTTAAGAATAAAATACTTGGAAAACTTATTTAAAATAATTTAATAAGTTTTAGTGTTTATTTAAAATGGGAAAAGCCTTTATTTTTAATAAAATTGGATATTAAATCCTTATTATTTTATTTAAATAAACCTTTACTATTTTTATCAAAACAAAATGTTTTATTTCAAAAGCTTGACCAAGGTTTACTTTGGCTCCATAAAATAATCTTTAATTATAAATCCACCTTTTCTTTTGATAACCAAAACCTTTTATTAAATGATCCAAAATAGTAATTTTAAATATTTTTAAGTTTATTGTTTATTTAACTTTTTAAATCCCTTTAGGATTTTATTTGATCCAAATAGGTTTTGAAAGTTTCCAAATTGGATTCAAAAAGTTTCTTCTCATCCTGAAAATCAACAAAGTTTTATTTTATTCATTTATTTTTCACATTACAAGATTTGGAAAATCTTGGGATGTGACACATACCCAGCATGACATCTGGCGCTTCCTGGGCTTCTTCGGCATGCATGAGAAAAAGACGACCGTTGCGGTTGAGCGAATTCCCTGGAGCAAACCTTCTTCCGGGCTGAACATGACGCTGCTGCTGAGCTGGGGCATTTGCATTGGGGGCTACGGCAATCTTCTTGGGGCACTCATTGGAATAGTGACCCTTGGTTCCACATTCATAACAGGTCACTTGCGACTTGTCCTTCGCTGCAACAGGCACAACATTGCTTCTGGTCCTTGGGGCAGTGTTGGTTTTGGTGGCGGCATTGTTGTTGTTGAACTTGGGTTATGCACGGTTGAAATTGCTAGAGTTGCCGGGGTTGTTGTGGTTTCCTCCGGGCCTTGGGTTTCAACGGTTGGGATAGGTCGAACGGTTCATCGGGGGTCTGTTGGTTCTCTGGGCAAATCCTAGAGATGGGTTGGGGCGATACTTTGGTGTATGGTGGGTTCCTGGTTGATGCATCATGCGGCGCTTGCGGTTCTCATTGGCTTGGTTGATCTTTCCTTCCATCTGAATGGCAGAGTCAACTAAGGCTTCAATATCAGCAAAGGGGATATTGACTAACACCATCTGCATCTCATAGTGCAGACCATTCAGGAATCTCTCCTTCTTCTTGGCTTCGGTGTAGATCTCCTCCGGGGCATACCTAGCTAATGACAAGAATTTGTCACGGTATTCCACTACTGTCATCCTTCCTTGCTTCAACTCTCTGAATTCATCTCTCATCCTTTTGATCAAACCCGATGGCACATGGGTTCTGCTGAACTTGACTTTGAACTCTTCCCAGGTCATCATCTGACCTCCGGTCATTGCACGAATACTGTTCCACCATGCTATTGCATCTTCGGCCAGATAGTGGGTGGCGAACAGAACTTTCTCGTTATCTTCCACTCCTGCGACTTCCAGATTGTTCTCCATGGTTTGCAGCCAATCATCTGCATCTAGGGGCTCTTCTGACTTAGTGAAAATAGGTGGATTGGTGTTCTAGAAATTCTTGAGCTTAGATCCATGGTTGTCATGATTTCCATGGCCTTGATTATTGTTGTCCATCTGGGCGATGTGTTGAAGGGTGTATAAGTTGGCTTGACATTCGGCTCGTTCAGCTTCGCGGTCCAATACCAACATTTGCAAGATCTGCAACATCGGGTCCGAGGATGAACCACTTCCTCCGCGAGGCATCTGAAGATTGAGATAGATCATGAGAAAAGAGGGAAATTTCTAAGGTTCAGGGTTTTTGAAAATTTTTTAAAGTTTGACTCAGATTTTTATAGCAACTTGCTTTTCATTCATTCATAACACATGATACAACACACACCACAACAAAGAAAAACAGATGGTTTTAAGAACCATTCTGTGAAGCTACGATACAGTGGGACCGACTACAACTCAGTAACGCTAGTGCTCAAGTGCTACTACTCCTCGGAGTCAGTGTCCTCATCATCCTCATCATCATAATCATCGATGAAGGCGAAGTCATCCTCATCGGTGAAGAAGTCCATTGCCTGATCCTCCAGAAAGTCATCGTCATCGCTGAGATAGGAGTAGGGGTCTCCACGAAGGTCTTCCCCTGCATTCTCCCTCTCCTCCAACTGCATGTCTCACTCGTGGATGGTCTCCTCCAAATCCGTGACCCGGTGGCGAAGACGGGCAATGATGCGCTTCTTCTTGTCAAGCTGACGGCGACGAGACTTGCGATCCTTTATTAGCATGGCGAGGGTCTGATCCTTCTTCTTGGCGATGGCGTACTTGTGGTTTGCGTAGGAACGGGCATTGTCCAACTCCTTCTGACAGGCGTACATCATGAAGCTGAGGTGGTCCAATTGACTCTTCAGCTCGTGGTGATATGGGGCCTCCAGTGGCTGTCCCATAACATCACGCCTTGGGTAGAACTCAAAGCGGGTACCCTTGATCTGGTTGATACTCTGCCCACACAGACGGGCAAGAGCTTCCTGCATGGCCCTGGCAAGTCCATCGATCCAGTTGTTTTATCTTAAGGTGAACTGAATTCCCTCTGCAGTGGGAGGTTCAATATTTCCTCGGAGACTTGCAACAACTAGCCACAGCAGATCTTATCCTTCCTGATCATGGAGCTAAGCTCCAAAGAACTCGGGGTGCGGACGCTCCAGCATCTCCGACAGCTGGTCCAAGTCACGCTCAAAGATGAGGTCTCCTCCATTCCCCAACTGGTAAAACTTGTTGTACTTCATGTCCATCTATAAGAATATAGGATGAGTAAGTTAGTAGAGTAATAAAGTGTGTCAAATTTTATGTATTTTGCAAGAATTTTTGAGGAACATGAATTTTCATGAAAGAATCCAAGTGATAAGAATGGGAATAAGTTTTTGTAATACTCACTTCCTTTGGTTTTGAAACTAAGTTTTTGATTCAAACGTCCATTTTAACTAGGGTCTCCTTAGGTCAGGATGGCTCTGATACCAACTTGTCAACACCCGGATTTTTAATCCCAGATACCTGTTATGCCATACATCGCAATCCCAGGATTACCATTTTTGCGGGACATAACAGATTTGGATATCACAGTACATCATCCATTATAAACGATACATAAGGTCTTACACAAATAAGGATCTCATGATCTAGTTCTTAATACAACTCAAGCAGCGGAATAACGTAAAGATATCGATAGCGTAGGCGAAGCTCCATCTTCGGGGTCACAGGAAATGCTGACGATGGGAGATGATCCTAGTTGTCGTAACCTTCCTGCGGTCCGTCATCCTGATACTCCTCTTCATAGTCTGGCCATGGTAATAGACAGGGACAAAGCCATGAGTACTCTTTAAGTACTCGCAAAGTAATACTAATAAGTTAAGGGGGTTTTTGTAGTAGGATACTAAGCTCTAGGGTTATTTTGCAAAAAGCCATATTTACCTCTACTAAGTTCAGAAGCAAAGAAAACTAGTTGAAAGTTTTATAACATCTAAGTGGGAACTTGAATTTCATATCACAACTCTGTTGTGGTCAAGTCAAAGTCATAAACCTTTTCATAAGTCATTCTGAAAACATCTGACGATAGAACAGTATGGCCACTCCAACTGTCCATAACCGCGGACGCGGCTATTCGAATAGTTTGAAACTCTGCAGAGATTGTACACTTTCACCACAAAATTTGATACATCTGTCAGGAATAAATCCTGAATTCACCATACTCAGTATGCGGATAATCAATCCTAACCTTTCAACTACACTCCCTAGTATAGTCACCTCTCCTGTGAGTTTGGCCTCCCAACCATGACCAACTGCTATCTTGGGTACTGCACAGGTGGACAATCTTCACAAGGTAGCGTCAGCTCAGACCTTGGCCGCAAGGGAACCCATACTAAGGTATATAAATTTCCAGTCAAGCCCTACCCAAATTTCGGGTATTGTGGTTGTACGGTAAAATTGGAATGGTATCGCATCCAGACAACCATCAGTTTTATAAAGGGCTAAGGCTCATGCCTCAACATTTTCATCATCAAAATCATCTGGTGTTCAAGAATACATGTCAAAACAATTCAGTAGAATGACTCATCATTCTAAGTTTTTCATAACCATTTTCACCAAGTATTCCCATCTAAAGTTGATCAAGTTTTATACTTAGCACTAGCATCTACAAGTGGGGGTAAATACTAATGAGGGGTGGTAACCAAGTGGGGATTAGTGAAGTTCAATCTCATGCCTTAGGATGACATCATGATTATCTAACTTAGGCCAAATTTTATGCTCTTTATGCTACCTTGCAATATCCTTCTAATATCTATAATTAACTAAGTAAACTCTAAGAGAAAGCTTTGATGAAGAATTAAAATACTTAATCTTGCAAGTAAGACTAGGATTGGGTATCAAGTGGGTGTAATCACATATGCTTAAGGCATATAGTTGGCATAGTAACAAGCAAGTAGTAGCTTGCATAAGTAGGGTATCTTGCTAGTGTTAGCTTGCATAATTGCAAGTATTGGTTTGCATAGATATCAGTATAAGCTTGCCTTGTGCAGAGCAGTGGTTGAAGTTATCCTCGGCTTCATCCTATTAGTATCCTCCGTCCTCCTTGTATCCTTGGTCGGTACTAGCGTCTATAAATAAATACGAGCATTACCAGATTCAAGCACTTGTCTTATTTATTTTATTTTTAGAAAAGTAATTTATACTCATTGGAAAACTACTTAAGATTTAATATTCTCCAACTCAAACATGGGATCATGTTGACACATGTCATCACCACATATTTCAGTACATGGGAATGTGATTTAAAGTGGTTTCACAATTTAATAAGGTTTGACCTTTTTATTTTAATTAAATAAAAGTGACTAGAAATGCCTATGTGGCATTCTTTTATTACTTGAAGATTATTTCTGCAAGTAAACCCATATGTTTTTATATATTCTGAAAGGTATGATCAAATGTGATTTATGAGAGTTGGAATCAACTAAAAGCTCTTATGGTTGAATTTTGAAAAATGTTTGAATGCAGAAAAGCTTCTGCCTTGTTATTTTTACCATGGTTGATCTACAAATCCAAATGGTTTGAATCCAACAGGCTTGGATTAAGAATTTCAGTACCTTTCTAACAAAATTGGTTTCATGCATTTTGGTTCAGTGAATCGAGCTGGGTTGATTTTGAATCTATGTACAGAACTGTGTTTGAAATTAAATGAATTAAACTAAATTTGAATTGTTGGGTCGCGCGGGATGTTTTACTGGGCCGACCCACTACGCACAGCACACGCTCGGGCTGGTTAAGTGGATGTCCCCATGTGTCAGTGAGACGGGCACTACTAGGAAAACGCATATTCGTGGCGCACCTGAAAAGGCCTTCCGTGGCGCACTAGCAGTGCGCCATGGGCCTCGCGCTACGGCTATCTCGTAGCTGTGGCGCACTGCATGGTGCACCACGGTTGTGTCGAGATAGGCGTGGCGCACTACCAGGTGCCCGAATCTTGCACCTCCTTTGGGAAAACGCCGGTTTTTTGGGTCCAGAAAATGGAAAGTCGAGATTTCTCCAAAGCACCACGAAATCTCTAGTTGGAGAAGTCGCTTGCGATGCTGAGAGGGAGCTAGGTGCCGGGTTTGGGCTCGATCTATGGCGTGGTTCCATGTTCTAGGCAGGGTGGGGGGATCTAGGGTTGGAAGCCATGTTTGCTCACACTCGATAGACATCCAGGTGGTGCCTTGGGTGCCAAATGACCTGGTATGCCCTGCCTATGATTTTATGAGGGCAGTGGGTCACATGCAAGGGCTCCTGGAGCCATTTTCACGTTTTTTTTGTTTTTTTAGATTTTGTTTCGTGCTGCCCAAGAATACGGCGAAACCCGCCGGCGGTCACAGCAACGCGACGGTCTGTGCAATCTTGGACCCAGGCATGCATCCAGCCTAGGTACTCCATGGGGCACCACAAACCATATTTCCGCGAAAATTGAGTGTCTTATAGGGTTCATATAGTTAGAAACTACATTTACCTGGCTGTAACTCAGGAAAACACTATTCGTGGTGCACCTGAAAAGGCCTTCCGTGGCGCACTAGCAGTGCGCCACGGGCCTCGCGCTACGGCTATCTCGTAGCCGTGGCGCACTACATGGTGCGCCACGGTTGTGTCGAGATAGGCGTGGCGCACTACCAGGTGTGCCATGACTAGGGGTACAGGGTTCGCCACAGATGTGTTTTTCAAAAAAAAAATGCAAAAAACACCCTCGTTTTGAATTGCAAAAGCAATCGGGTCTGTGCTCCACCGTCGTGTCGCCTCGCCGGAGCATGGTCGTGGCCACGACCTACTACCGCAGGGAGGTGCGGGAGGCCGTGCCCGTGGTAGTACTTGCCGGCATCGAGGCAGTAGATGGTTGGAGAAGGGGAGGTACGACAAGAGGGAGGAAGATAAGAAGAGAGGGAGAAAGGGAGGTAGGTGAGGAGAAGGAGGCCGCCGTCGCCTGTCGTCGCTGCAAGGAGGAGGAGGTCGCCGTCGCCTGTCGTCGCTGGGAGGAGGAGGAGGAGGCTGCCGTCGCCCGTCGTCGCTGCGAGGAGGAGGAGAAGGCCGTCGTCGTGCCAACGTCACTTGAAGGAGAGGAAGAGGCCGAAGCAAGGACGCCGGAGCAAGGTGGTCAGAGATAGGTGAAGGGGAAAATCAGAAGGAGGAGAAGTAGAAGGAGAAGGAAGAAGGAGAAGGAAAAGAGGGAGGGAAAGTTGAGGGGTAGGTGGGCGGGGTGGTGATTCAAATTTGAATCCCGCCCAAGCTTATCCGTGGCGCACTAGGTGGTGGTGCGCTACGGGTAAGTTGCCCTCTATTTTTTTCTGCAGGAAAAAATGGTCTTTTGACCGTAACTTTTTACTCTTTTCGAATTTTGAAAATCTAAAAAATCGCTAAACGACCAAAGGTCGTTGCGAGCAGATGCGAAATCTCGTTCTCGTCATTTTGGTATATTATAAATTTTTTTTCAATATTGTATGCAAAAGTTACAGCCTTTTTACCGTGGCATGACTTTTTTTTGCAGAAAAAGTGGAAACTCATGTTTGTTAATTTTCCTAGAAACTATACCACATTACCTACCTAAAGATGAAAGGATTTTATTTTTTGAAGTGTTTATTATTTTCTTTTATTTTTTGCAAAACCTAAAAAGGCGATCCACGGAGGTTGGGGGGGGTGGAGTTGGTGCATGCCACTTAACCGTAGGGCACTAGGGCAGAGTGCCCTACGGCTAAGTTGACCCAGCTGCAGCAACAAACATGCCCGTAGCGCACTAGGTCAAGGTGCCCTACGGATAAGTGACACATCCGTACCGCACCTTGACCTAGTGTGCTACGGGTATGTGTGATGTGGCCACATGTGCCCTGGCCCACACATAGTCGTGGCGCACCACCCCCATGTGCGCCACGCTTATGATAGTTAGCCGTAGGGCACCTGTGGGCAGTGCGCCATGCCTATTTTACCCGTGGGGCACCACAGGAAGTGCGCCACAGAAGTGTGGATTACCTATAGCCGTTTTCCTAGTAGTGGGCGACGGTCGGTGCAATCTTGGACCCAAGCATGCATCCAGCCTAGGTACCCCATGGGGCACCCCAAACCATTTTCCCCGAAAAATTGAGAGTGTCTTATAGGGTAATTACAGTTAGAAACCGCATTTACCGGGCCGTAACTCGGAAAAAATACAGTTCATGCCTGCACCAGGAGATAAATACCCACCTCCCGGGAATGGCCATGCACCATGGTGTAGCATGCGTGGAAATTACCTCGAGCCCATCGGCGCGCCCTAATCTTGCACCTCCTTTGGGAAAACGACGGTTTTTCGGGTCTAGAAAATGGAAAGGCCAGATTTATCCAAAGCACCACGAAATCTCTAGTTGGAGAAGTCGCTTGTGATGCCGACAGGGAGCTAGGTGCCGGTTTTGGGCTCAATCCATGGAGTGGTACCATGTTCTAGGAAGCGAGGGGGGATCTAGGGTTCGAAGCCATCTTTACTCAAACTCGATAGACATCCTAGTGGTTCCTTGGGTGCCAAATGACCTGGTATGCCCTGCCTATGATTTCATGAGGGCAGTGGGTCACATGCAAGGGCTCCAGGAGCCATTTTCACATTTTTTTTTGGTTTTTTAGATTTTTTTTGGTGCTGCCCAAGAAAACGGCAAAACCCGTCGGCGGGCGCGGCAACGTGATGGTCGGTGCAATCTTGGACCCATACATGCATCCAGCTTAGGTACCCCATGGGGAACCCTGAACCATTTTTCCCCGAAAATTGAGAGTGTCTTATAGGGTACATATAGTTAGAAACCGCATTTACCGGGCCGTAACTCGGAAAAAATACAAATCAGGCCTGCACCACGAGATAAATTCCCACCTTCCGGGAATGGCATGCACCATGGTGTAGCATGCGTGGAAATTGCCTCGGGCCCATGGGCGCGCCCTAATCTTGCACCTCCTTTGGGAAAACGCCGGTTGTTTGGGTCCAAAAAATGGAAAGTCGAGATTTCTCCAAAGCACCACGAAATCTCTAGTTGGATAAGTCGCTTGCGATGCCGAGAGGGAGCTAGGTGCCGGGTTTGGGCTCAATCCATGGAGTGGTTCCATGTTCTGGGCAGCGAGGGGGGATCTAGGGTTGGAAGACATGTTTACTCACACTCGATAGACATCCTGGTGGTGCCTTGGGTGCCAAATGACCAGGTATGCCGTGGCTATGATTTTATGATGGCAGTGCGTCACATGCAAGGGCACCAGGAGCCGTTTTCACGTTTTTTTGTTTTTTTAGATTTCGTTTGGTGCTGCCCCAAGAAAACTGCGAAACCCGCCGGCGGGCGCGGCAATGCGATGGTCGGTGCAATCTTGGACCCAGGCAGGCATCCAACCTAGGGACCCCATGGGGAATCCCAAACCATTTTTCCCCGAAATTTGAGAGTGTCTTATAGGGTACATACAGTTACAAACTACATTTACCAGGTCGTAACTCGGAAAAAATTCAGTATAAGCCTGCACCATGAGATAAATACCCACCTCTTGGGAATGGTCATGCACCATGGTGTAGCATGCGTGGAAATTTTGTCGGGCCCATGGACGCGCCCTAATCTTGCACCTCCTTTGGGAAAACGCCGAATTTTCGGGTCCAGAAAATGGAAAGTCGAGATTTCTCCAAAGAACCACGAAATCTCTAGTTGGATAAGTCACTTGCAATGCCGAGAGGGAGCTAGGTGGCGGGTTTGGGCTCAATCTATGTAGTGGTTCCATGTTCTAGGCAGCGAGGGGGGATCTAGGGTTGGAAGCCATGTTTACTCACACTCTATAGACATCCTGGTGGTGCCTTGGGTGCCAAATGACCTGGTATGCCCTGTCTATGATTTTATGAGGGCAGTGGGTCACATGCAAGGGCTCCTGGAGCCGTTTTCACGTTTTTTTTGTTTTTTTAGATTTTGTTTGGTGCTGCCCGAGAAAACGGCGAAACCCACCGGCGGGTGCGGCAACGCGATGATCGGTACAATCTTGGACCTTGGCATGCATCCAGCCTAGGTACCCCATGGGGCACCCTAAACCATTTTTCACCGAAAATTGAGAGTGTCTTATAGGGTACATATAGTTAGAAACCACATTTACATGGCTGTAACTTGGAAAAAATACAGTACATGCCTGCAGCACGAGATAAATACCCACCTACCGGGAATGTTCATGCACCATGGTGTATCATGCGTCGAAATTGCCTCCGGCCCATGGGCGCGTCCTAATCTTGCACCTCCTTTGGGAAAACGCCGGTTTTTCGGGTCTAGAAAATGGAAAGTCGAGATTTATCCAAAGCACCACGAAATCTCTAGTTGGAGAAGTCGCTTGTGATGCCGAGAGGGATCTAGGTGCCAGTTTTGGGCTCAATCCATGGAGTGGTACCATGTTCTAGGCAGCGAGGGGGGGATCTTGGGTTCGAAGCCATCTTTACTCACACTCGATAGACATCCTGGTGGTGCCGTGGGTACCAAATGACCTGGTATGCCCTGCCTATGATTTTATGAGGGTAGTGGGTCACATGCAAGGGATCCAGGAGCCGTTTTCACATTTTTTTTGTTTTTTTAGATTTTGTTTGGTGCTGCCCAAGAAAACGGCGAAACCCGCCGACGGGCGCGGCAACGCGACGGTTGGTGCAATCTTGGACCCATACATGCATCCAGCCTAGGTACCCCATGGGGAACCCTGAACCATTTTCCCCGAAAATTGAGTGTCTTATAGGGTACATATAATTAGAAACCGCATTTACTAGGCCGTAACTCGGAAAAAATACAGTGCATGCCTGCACCACGAGATAAATACCCACTTCCCGGGAATGGCCATGCACCATGGTTTAGCATGCGTGGAAATGCCTCGGGCCCATGGGCGCACCCTAATCTTGCACCTCCTTTGGGAAAACGTCGGTTTTTTGGGTCAGGAAAATGGAAAGTCGAGATTTCTCCAAAGCACCACGAAATCTCTAGTTGGAGAAGTTGCTTGTGATGCCGAGAGGGAGCTAGGTGCCGGGTTTGGGCCCAATCCATCGTGGTTCCATGTTCTGGTCAGGGGGGATCTAGGGTTGGAAGCCATGTTTACTCACACTCGATAGACATCCTAGTGGTGCTTCGGTGACAAATGACCTGGTATGCCCCGCCTATGATTTTATGAGGACAGTGGGTCACATGCAAGGGCTCCAGGAGTCGTTTTCATGTTTTTTTTTGTTTTTTTATATTTTGTTTGGTGCTGCCCAATAAAACGGCAAAACCCGCCGGCATGCGCGGCAACGAGACGGTCGGTGCAATCTTGGACCCAGGCATGCATCCAGCCTAGGTACACCATGGGGCACCCCAAACCATTTTCCCCCAAAAATTGAGAGTGTCTTATAGGGTACATAGTTAGAAACCACATTTACCGGGCTGTAACTCGGAAAATACACAGTACATGCTTGCACCACGAGATAAATACCCACCTCCCGGGAATGGCCATGCACCATGGTGTAGCATGCGTGGAAATTGCCTCGGGCCCATGCGCCATGGTGTAGCATGCACCATGGTGTAGCATGCGCGCCCTAATCTTGCACCTCCTTTGGGAAAACACCGGTTTGTCGGGTCCAGAAAATGGAAAGTTGAGATTTCTCCAAAGCACCAAGAAATCTCTAGTTGGAGAAGTCACTTGCAATGCCGAGAGGGAGCTAGGTGCCGGGTTTGGGCTCAACCTATGGAGTGGTTCCATGTTCTAGGCAGCGAGGGGGGATCTAGGGTTGGAAGCCATGTTTACTCACACTCGATAGACATCCTGGTGGTGCCTTGGGTGCCAAATGACCTGGTATGCCCTGCCTATGATTTTATGAGGGCAGTGGGTCACATACAAGGGCTCCTGGAGCCGTTTTCACGTTTTTTTAGATTTTGTTTGGTGCTGCCCGAGAAAACGGCTAAACCCACCGGCGGGCGCGGCAACACGACGATCGGTGCATTCTTGGACCTAGGCATGCATCCAGCCTATGTACACCTTGGGGCACCCCAAACCATTTTTCCCCGAAAATTGAGAGTGTGTTATAGGGTACATATAGTTAAGAACCACATTTACATGGCTGTAACTTGGAAAAAATACAGTACATGCCTGCACCACGAGATAAATACCCACCTACCGGGAATGTTCATGCACCATGGTGTATCATGCGTCGAAATTGCCTTGGGCCCATGGGCGCGACCTAATCTTGCACCTCCTTTGGGAAAACGCTGGTTTTTCGGGTCTAGAAAATGGAAAGTCGAGATTTCTCCAATACACAACAAAATATCTAGTTGGTTAAGTCGCTTGCGATGCCGAGAGGGAGCTAGGTGCCGGGTTTGGGCTCAATCCATGGAGTGGTTCCCTGTTCTAGGAAGCGAGGGGGGATCTAGGGTTGGAAGCCATGTTTACTCACACTCGATAGACATCCTGGTAGTGCCTTGGGTGCCAAATGACCTGGTATGCCCTGCCTAAGATTTTATGAGGGCAGTGGGTCACATGCAATGGCTCCAGGAGCCGTTTTCACGTTTTTTTTGTTTTTTTAGATTTTGTTTGATGCTGCCCAAGAAAACGGCAAAACCCGCCGGCAGGCGCGGCAACGCGACGGTCGGTGCAATCTTGGACCCACACATGCATCCAGCGTAGGAACCCCATGGGCCACCCCAAACCATTTTTCCCCAAAAATTGAGTGTCTTATAGGGTACATACAGTTAGAAACTGCATTTACCGGGCCGTAACTCAGAAAAAATATAGTACATGCCTGCACCACGAGATAAATACCCACCTCCCGGGAATGGCCATGCACCATGGTGTAGCATGCGTGGAAATTTCCTCGGGCCCATGCGCCATGGTGTAGCATGCACCATGGTGTAGCATGCGCTCCCTAATCTTTCACCTCCTTTGGGAAAACACCGGTTTGTCGGGTCCAGAAAATGGAAAGTTGAGATTTCTCCAAAGCACCAAGAAATCTCTAGTTGGAGAAGTCACTTGCAATGCCGAGAGGGAGCTAGGTGCTGGGTTTGGGCTCAATCTATGGAGTGGTTCCATGTTCTAGGCAGCGAGGGGGGATCTAGGGTTGGAAGCCATGTTTACTCACACTCGATAGATATCCTGGTGGTGCCTTGGGTGCCAAATGACCTGGTATGCCCTGCCTATGATTTTATAAGGGCAGTGGGTCACATACAAGGGCTCCTGGAGCCGTTTTCACGTTTTTTTAGATTTTGTTTGGTGCTGCCCGAGAAAACGGCGAAACCCACCGGCGGGCGCGGCAACACGACGATCGGTGCATTCTTGGACCTAGGCATGCATCCAGCCTATGTACACCTTGGGGCACCCCAAACCATTTTTCCCCCAAAATTGAGAGTGTGTTATAGGGTACATATAGTTAAAAACCACACTTACATGGCTGTAACTTGGAAGAAATACAGTACATGCCTGCCCCACGAGATAAATACCCACCTACCGGGAATGTTCATGCACCATGGTGTATCATGCGTCGAAATTGCCTTGGGCCCATGGGCGCGACCTAATCTTGCACCTCCTTTGGGAAAACGCTGGTTTTTCGGGTCTAGAAAATGGAAAGTCGAGATTTCTCCAATACACAACAAAATCTCTAGTTGGTTAAGTCGCTTGCGATGCCGAGAGGGAGCTAGGTGCCGGGTTTGGGCTCAATCCATGGAGTGGTTCCCTGTTCTAGGAGGCGAGGGGGGATCTAGGGTTGGAAGCCATGTTTTCTCACACTCGATAGACATCCTGGTAGTGCCTTGGGTGCCAAATGACCTGGTATGCCCTGCCTAAGATTTTATGAGGGCAGTGGGTCACATGCAATGGCTCCAGGAGCCGTTTTCACGTTTTTTTTGTTTTTTTTAGATTTTGTTTAATGCTGCCCAAGAAAACGGCAAAACCCGCCGGCAGGCGCGGCAACGCGACGGTCGGTGCAATCTTGGACCCACACATGCATCCAGCGTAGGAACCCCATGGGCCACCCCAAACCATTTTTCCCCAAAAATTGAGTGTCTTATAGGGTACATACAGTTAGAAACTGCATTTACCGGGCCGTAACTCAGAAAAAATATAGTACATGCCTGCACCACGAGATAAATACCCACCTCCCGGGAATGGCCATGCACCATGGTGTAGCATGCGTGGAAATTTCCTCGGGCCCATGGGCGTGCCCTAATCTTGCACCTCCTTTGGTAAAAAGCCGTTTTTTCGGGTCCAGAAAATGGAAAGTCGAGATTTCTCCAAAGCACCATGAAATATCTAGTTGGAGAAGTCACTTGCGATGCCGATAGGGAGCTAGGTGCCGAGTTTTGGCTGAATCAATGGAGTGGTTCCATGTTCTGGGCAGCGAGGGGGATCTAGGGTTGGAAGCCATGTTTACTCACACTCGATAAACATCCTGGTGGTACCTTGGGTGCCAAATGACCTGGTATGACCTGCCTATGGTTTTATGAGGGCAGTGGGTCACATGCAAGGGATCCAGGAGCCGTTTTCACGTTTTTTTTGTTTGTTTAGATTTTGTTTGGTGCTGCCCAAGTAAACGGTGAAACAAGCCGGCGGCCGCGACAACACGACGGTCAGTGCAATCTTGGAGCCACACATGCATCCATCCTAGGTACCCCATGGGGAACCCTGAACTATTTTTCCCCGAAAATTGAGAGTGTCTTATAGGGTACATATAGTTAGAAACCGCATTTACCGGGCTGTAACTCGGAAAAAATATAGTACATGCCTGCAGCACGAGATAAATTCCCACCTCCCGGGAATGGCCATGCACCATGGTGTAGCATGCATAGAAATTGCCTCGGGCCCATGGGCGCACCCTAATATTGCACCTCCTTTGGTAAAAAGCCAGTTTTTCGGGTCCAGAAAAGTCGAGATTTCTCCAAAGCACCACGAAATCTCTAGTTAGAGAAGTCGCTTGCGATGCCGAGAGGGAGCTAGGTGCCGGGTTTGGGCTCAATCCATGGAATGGTTCCATGTTCTAGGCAGCGAGGGGTGACTAGGGTTGGGAGCCATGTTTACTCACACTCGATAGACATCCTGGTGGTGCCTTGGGTGCCAAATGACCTGGTTTGCCCTGCCTATGATTTTATGAGGGTAGTGCGTCACATGCAAGGGCTCTAGGAGCCGTTTTTACGTTTTTTGTTTTTTTATATTTTGTTTGGTGCTGCCCCAAGAAAACTGCGAAACCTGCCGGCGGGCGCGGCAATGCAATGGTCGGTGAAATCTTGAACCCAGGCATGCATCCACCCTAGGTACCCCATGGGGCACCCCAAACCATTTTCCCCAAATTTGAGAGTGTCTTATAGGGTACATACTATTAGAAACTACATTTACCGGGTCGTAACTCGGAAAAAATATAGTACATGCCTGCACCACGAGATAAATACCCACCCCTCGGGAATGGTCATGCAACATGGTGTAGTATGCGTGGAAATTGCCTCGGGCCCATGGACGCACCCTAATCTTGCACCTCCTTTGGGAAAACGCCGGTTTTTCGGGTCCAGAAAATGGAAAGTCGAGATTTCTCCAAAGCACCACGAAATCTCTAGTTGGATAAGACACTTGCGATGCCGAGAACGAGCTAGGGGCCAGGTTTGGGCTCAATCCATGGAGTGGTTCGACGTTCTGCGAAGCGAGGGGGATCTAGGGTTTGAAGCCATGTTTACTCACACTCGATAGACATCCTAGTGGTGCCTTGGGTGCCAAATGACCTGGTATGACCTGCCTATGATTTTATACGGGCCGTGGGTCACATGCAAGGGCTCCAGGAGCCGTTTTCACGTTTATTTTCATTTTTTAGATTTTCTGTGGTTCTGCCCAAGAAAACGGCAAAACCCGCCGGAGGGCGCGACAACGCGACGGTCGGTGCAATCTTGGACCCATGCATGCATCCAGTGTATGTACCCCATAGGGCACCCCAAACCATTTTCCCCCGAAAATTGAGTGTCTTATAGGGTACATATAGTTAGAAACTGCATTTACCGTGCCATAACTCGGAAAAAATACAGTACATGCCTGCACAACAAGATAAATACCCACTTCTCGGGAATGGCCATGCACCATGGTTTACCATGCGTGGAAATTGCCTCGGGCCCATGGGCGCGCCCTAATCTTGCACCTCCTTTGGGAAAACACCGGTTTTTCGGGTCCAAAAAATGGAAAGTTGAGATTTTTCCAAAGCACCACGAAATCTCTAGTTGGAGAAGTCACTTGCAATGCCAAGAGGGAGCTAGGTGCTGGGTTTGGGATCAATCTATGGAGTGGTTCCATGTTCTAGGCATCGAGGGGGGATCTAGGGTTGGAAGCCATGTTTACTCACACTCTATAGACATCTTGGTGGTGCCTTGGGTGCCAAATGACCTGGTATGCACTGCCTATGATTTTATGAGGGCAATGGGTCACATGAAAGGGCCACTGGAGACGTTTTCACTTTTTTTGTTTTTTTAGATTTTGTTTGGTGCTGCCCAAGAAAACGGCAAAACCCGCTGGCGGGCGCGGCAACGCGACGGTCGGTGCAATCTTGGACCTAGGCATGCATCCAGCCTAGGTACCCCTTGGGGCACCCCAAACCATTTTTCCCCGAAAATTGAGAGTGTCTTATAGGGTACATATAGGTAGAAACCACATTTACATGGCTGTAACTTGGAAAAAAATACAGTACATGCCTGCACCACGAGATAAATACCCACCTCCCGGGAATGTCCATGCACCATGGTGTAGCATGCATCGAAATTGCCTCGGGCCCATGGGCGCGCCCTAATCTTGCACCTCCTTGGGGAAAACGTCGGTTTTTCGGGTCCAAAAAATGGAAAGTCGAGATTTCTCCAAAGCACCACGAAATCTCTAGTTAGGTAAGTTGCTTGTGATGCCGAGAGGGAGCTAGGTGCCGGGTTTGGGCTCAATCCATGGCGTGGTTCCATGTTCTGGGAAGAGAGGGGGATCTAGGGTTGGAAGCCATGTTTAATCACACTCGATAGACATCTTGGTGGTGCCTTGGGTGCCACATGACCTGGTATGCCCTGCCTATCATTTTATGAGGATAGTAGGTCACATGCAAGGGCTCCTGGAGTCGTTTTCACGTTTTTTTTGTTTTTTTAGATTTTGTTTGATGCTGCCCAAGAAAACGGCAAAACCCGCCGGTGGGCGCGGCAACGCGACGGTCGGTGCAATCTTGGACCCATGCATGCACCCAGCCTAGGTACCCCATGGGGCACCCCAAACCATTTTTCCCCGAAAATTGAGAGTGTCTTATAGGGTACATACAGTTAGAAACCGCATTTACCGGTCCGTAACTCAGAAAAATTCAGTACATGCCTGCACCACGAGATAAATACCCACCTCTCGGGAATGGCCATGCAACATGGTGTAGCATGCGTGGAAATTGCCTCGGGCCCATGGGCGCGCCCTAATCTTGCACCTCCTTTGGGAAAACGCCGGATTTCCGGGTCCATAAAATGGAAAGTTGAGATTTCTTCAAAGCACCACGAAATCTCTAGTTGGAGAAGTTGCTTTCGATGCCGAGAGGGAGCTAGGTGCCAGGTTTGTGCTCAATCCATGGAGTGGTTCCATGTTCTGGGCAGCGAGGGGGGATCTAGGGTTGGAAGCCAGGTTTACCCACAATCGATAGACATCCTGGTGGTGCCCTGGGTGATAAATGACCTGGTATGCCCTGCCTATGATGTTATGAGGGCAGTGGGTCACCTACAAGTGCTCCAGGAGCCGTTTTCACATTTTTTTGTAGTTTTAGATTTTTTTGGTGGTTCATATGAAAATGGCGACAACGCGACGGTCGGTGCAATTTTGGTCCCACGCATGCATCTATCCTAAGTACCCCATGGGGCACCCCAAACCATTTTTCCCCTAAAATTGAGAGTGTCTTGTAGGGTACATACAGTTAAAAACCGCATTTACCGGGCCATAACTCGGAAAAATACATTACATGCCTAACCACGAGATAAATACCCACCTCCCGGGAATGGCCATGCACCATGGTGTAGAATCCATGGAAATTGCCTCGGGCCCATGGGCACACCCTAATCTTGCACCTCCTTTTGGAAAATGCCGGTTTTTCGGGTTTAGAAAATGGAAAGTCGAGATTTCTCCAAAGCACCACGAAATCTCTAGTTGGAGAAGTCGCTTGCAATGCCAAGAGGGAGCTAGGTGACGGGTTTGGGCTCAATCCATGGAGTGGTTCCATGTTCTGGGAAGCGAGGGGCGATCTAGGGTTGGAAGCCATGTTTACTCACACTCGATAGATATCCTGGTGGTGCCTTGGGTACCAAATGACCTGGTATGCCCTGCCTATCATTTTATGAGGGCAGTGGGTCACATGCAAGGGCTTCAGGAGCCGTTTTCACTTTTTTTTGTTTTTCAGATTTTTTTTCTGCCCAAGAAAGCGGCGAAACCCGCTGGCTGGTGCGGCAGCACGACGGTCGGTGCAATCTTGGACCCACGCATGCATCCAGCATAGGTACCCCATGGGGAACCCGAAACCATTTACCCCGAAAATTGAGAGTGTCCTATAGGGTATATATAGGTAGAAACCACAAATACCGGGCCGTAACTCGGAAAAAATACAGTACATGCCTGCACCACGAGATAAATACCCACCTCCCGGGAACGGCCATGCACCATGGTTTAGCATGCGTTGAAATTGCCTCGGGCCCATGGGCGCGCCCTAATCTTGCACCTCCTTTGGGAAAACGCCAGTTTTTCGAGTCCAGAAAATGGAAAGTCGAGATTTCTCCAAAGCACCACGAAATCTCTAGTAGGAGAAGTCGCTTGCGATGCCGAGAGGGAGCTAGGTGCCGGGTTTGGGCTCAATCCATGGAGTGTTTCCATGTTCTGGGCAGCGAGGGGGATCTAGGGTTGGAAGCCATGTTTACTCACACTCGATAGACATCCTGGTGCTGCCTTGGGTGCTAAATGACCTGGTATGCCCTTCCTATGATTTTATGAGGGCATTGGGTCACATGCAAGGGCTCTAGGAGCCGTTTTCACGTTTTTTTGTTTTTTTAGATTTTGTTTGGTGTTGCCCAACAAAACTGCGAAACCCTCCAGCAGGCGCGGCAATGCGATGGTCGGTGCAATCTTGGACCCTAGTACTCATCCAGCCTAGGTACCCCATGGGGCACTCAAATCATTTTTTCCTGAAAATTGAGAGTGTCTTATAGGCTACATACAGTTAGAAACCGCATTTACCGGGCCGTAACTCGGAAAAAATACAGTACATGCCTGCACCACGAGATAAATACCCACCTCCCGGGAATGGCCATGCACCATGGTGTAGCATGCGTGGAAATTGCCTGGGGCCGATGGGAGTGCCCTAATCTTGCACCTCCTTTGGGAAAACGCCGGTTTTTCGGGACCAGAAAATGGAAAGTCGAGATTTCTCCAAACCTCCATGAAATCTCTAGTTGGAGAAGTCGCTTGCCATTCCTAGAGGGAGCTAGGTGCCAGGTTTGGGCTCAATCCATGGAGTGGTTCCATGTTCTGGGCAGCGAGGGGGGGGATCTAAGGTTGGAAGCCATGTATACTCACACTCGATAGACATCCTGGTGGTGCCTTGGGTGCCAAATGACCTGGTATGCCCTGCCTATGATTTTATGAGGGTAGTGGATCACATGCAAGGGCTCTAGGAGTCGTTTTCATGTTTCTTTTGTTTTTTTAGATTTTGTTTGGTGCTTCCCAAGAAAAATGCGAAACCCGTCGGAGGGGGCGGCAACGCGACGGTCGGTGCAATCTTGGACACACGCATGCATCCAGCGTAGGTACCCCATGGGGAACCCCAAACCATTTTTCACTGAAAATTGAGTGTCTTATAGGGTACATACAGTTAGAAACCGCATTTACCGGGCCGTAACTCAGAAAAAATACAGTACATGCCTGCACCACGAGATAAATACCCACCTCCCGAGAATGGCCATGCACCATGGTGTAGCATGCGTGGAAATTGCCTCGGGCCCATGAGCGCGCCCTAATCTTGCACCTCCTTTGGGAAAACGCCGGTTTTTCGTGTCCAGAAAATGGAAAGTTGAGATTTCTCCAAAGCACCAAGAAATCTCTAGTTGGAGAAGTTGCTTGCCATGCCGAGAGGGAGCTAGGTGCCGGGTTTGTGCTCAATCCATGGAGTGGTTCCATGTTCTGGGCAGCGAGGGGGGTCTAGGGTTGGAAGCCATTTTACTAACACTCGATAGACAACCTGGTGGTGCCTTTGTTGCCAAATGACCTGGTATGCCCTGCCTATGATTTTATGAAGGAAGTGGGTCACATGCAAGGGCTCCAGGAGCCGTTTTCACGTTTTTTTGTTTTTTTAGATTTTGTTTCGTGCTGCCCAAGAAAACAGCGAAACTCATCGACGGGCGCGGCAACGCGACGGTCGGTGCAATCTTGGACCCAGCCATGCATCTAGCCTAGGTACCCCATGGGTCACCCCAAACCATTTTTTCCCGAAAATTGAGATTGTCTTATGGGGTACATACAGTTAGAAACCGCATTTATCGGGTCGTAACTCGGAAAAAATATAGTACATGCCTGCACCACGATATAAATACCCACCTTCCGGGAATGGCCATGCACCATGGTGTAGCATGCGTGGAAATTGCCTCGGGACCATGGGCGCGCCCTAATCTTGCACCTCCTTTTGGGAAAACGCCAGTTTTTCGAGTCCAGAAAATGGAAAGTCGAGATTTCTCCAAAGCACCACGAAATCTCTAGTAGGAGAAGTCGCTTGCGATGCCGAGAGGGAGCTAGGTGCTGGGTTTGGGCTCAATCCATGGAGTGTTTCCATGTTCTAGGCAGCGAGGGGGGATCTAGGGTTGGAAGCCATGTTTACTCACACTCGATAGACATCCTGGTGGTGCCTTGGGTGCCAAATGACCTGGTATGCCCTTCCTATGATTTTATGAGGGCATTGGGTCACATGCAAGGGCTTTAGGAGCCGTTTTCACGTTTTTTTTGTTTTTTTAGATTTTGTTTGGTGTTGCCCAACAAAACTGCGAAACCCTCCGGCGGGCGCGGCAATGCGATGGTCGGTGCAATCTTGGACCCTGGTACTCATCCAGCCTAGGTACCCCATGGGGCACTCAAATCATTTTTCCCTGAAAATTGAGAGTGTCTTATAGGCTACATACAGTTAGAAACCGCATTTACCGGGCCGTAACTCGGAAAAAATACAGTACATGCCTGCACCACGAAGTAAATACCCACCTCCCGGGAATGGCCATGCACCATGGTGTAGCATGCGTGGAAATTGCCTGCGGCCGATGGGCGTTCCTTAATCTTGCACCTCCTTTGGGAAAACGCCGGTTTTTCGGGACCAGAAAACGGAAAGTCGAGATTTCTCCAAACCTCCATGAAATATCTAGTTGGAGAAGTCGCTTGCGATGCCTAGAGGGATCTAGGTGCCAGGTTTGGGCTCAATCCATGGGGTGGTTCCATGTTCTGGGCAACGAGGGGGTATCTAAGGTTGGAAGCCATGTATACTCACACTCGATAGACATCCTGGTGGTGCCTTGGGTGCCAAATGACCTGGTATGCCCTGCCTATGATTTTATGAGGGTAGTGGGTCATATGCAAGGGCTCCAGGAGTCGTTTTCATGTTTCTTTTGTTTTTTTGGATTTTGTTTGGTGCTTCCCAAGAAAACAGCGAAATCCGTCGGAGGGGGCGGCAACGCGACGGTCGGTGCAATCTTGCACCCACACATGCATCCAGCGTAGGTACCCCATGGGGAACTCCAAACCATTTTTCTCTGAAAATTGAGTGTCTTATAGGGTACATACAGTTAGAAACCGTATTTACCGGGCCGTAACTCAGAAAAAATACAGTACATGCCTGCACCACGAGATAAATACCCACCTCCCGAGAATGGCCATGCACCATGGTGTAGCATGCGTGGAAATTGCCTCGGGCCCATGAGCGCGCCCTAATCTTGCACCTCCTTTGGGAAAACGCCGGTTTTTCGTGTCCAGAAAATGGAAAGTTGAGATTTCTCCGAAGCACCAAGAAATCTCTAGTTGGAGAAGTTGCTTGCGATGCCGAGAGGGAGCTAGGTGCCGGGTTTGTGCTCAATCCATGGAGTGGTTCCATGTTCTGGGCAGCGAGGGGGGTCTAGGGTTGGAAGCCATGTTTACTACACTCGATAGACAACCTGGTGGTGCCTTTGTTGCCAAATGACCTGGTATGCCCTGCCTATGATTTTATGAAGGAAGTGGGTCACATGCAAGGGCTCCAGGAGCCGTTTTCACGTTTTTTTGTTTTTTTAGATTTTGTTTCGTGCTGCCCAAGAAAACAGCGAAACCCGTCGGCGGGTGCGGCAACGCGACGGTCGGTGCAATCTTGGACCCAACCATGCATCTAGCCTAGGTACCCCATGGGTCACCCCAAACCATGTTTCCCCGAAAATTGAGATTGTCTTATGGGGTACATACAGTTAGAAACCGCATTTATCGGGCCGTAACTCGGAAAAAATATAGTACATGCCTGCACCACGATATAAATACCCACCTTCCGGGAATGGCCATGCACCATGGTGTAGCATTCGTGGAAATTGCCTCGGGACCATGGGCGCGCCCTAATCTTGCACCTTCTTTGGGAAAACGCCGGTTTGTCGGGTCCAGAAAATGGAATTTCGAGATTTCTCCAAAGCACAATGAAATCTCTAGTTGGAAAAGTCGCTTGCGATGCCGAGAGGGAGCTAGGTGCCGGGTTTGGGCTCAATTGATGGAGTGGTTCCATGTTCTGGGCAGCGGGGGGGGGGGTATAGGGTTGGAAGCCATGTTTACTCATATTTTCCCTCGATGCTAGTCATGAATACTCGGAAAAGCCCTTACTATAGCTCACGCAGAAACCAGCATGCCCTGATTTGTCAGACAGTTATCACGCGGATTGTGCCAGCCAACCATTGATCCTCTTTGATCCAACGGCCACACGAAATTGTTATAGTAGCAACATCCCAGTATTATTACACACGGCATGGTAGTTACAACAATTACAATGCAGGACGTGGCAGTTAAATATGTAATAATAACAATACTAACAATAGAACATTACTCTTCGTCGCTGTCGGTGGCGGCGGTGGTGTCCTCCGATGACTCGTCGGCAGCTCCCTCCTTGTATATACGCGCCCTCTCCTCGTCGGAGTCCTCCTCCTCCTCGTAGTCCCACGGGTAGACGTCACTCTCCTCTGTTTCTGCCTCCAACTGCTCCATGAATGCCTCCTTGTTGCCCGAGTCGGAGTCGTCCTCGTCGCTGGATCCTCTATTCCTCCTGCTCTTCTTCATGGTGGTCTCGCATGCTTTCCTTCGGTGCTCCCCCGTCTTGGCTGCCGATGCAACACGCTTCTCGGGTGTGGTGGGTACGACCATCTTCGACGTCACAGTGTCCTTGAGCTTCGATGTCGATGGATCCAGGCGCGTCTGGACACGTCGTGGTTCTTCAGATGGCTGCTGGTGTGCATGAACGATGCCGCGAAGAGCAGGTGACGCAGGAAGGTCAGCCACCGGCAAGGATCTGCCACTGCCAGGGCACGATTCCATGCTGCACGAGGAAGTTGTTCGGAAATGCGTGATGGCGGGTACGCAGAGTTGGGTGCCGATCCTGGGGCGCCAGGAGCATATCATAGTCTAGTCACGTAAAAATTGTGCTACATCGTAAAATATCTACGTACTGGGAGTGTTGTCATGTAGCAAACCACAAAATTCGCCGTGTGGCAGCGTCGGGAAGTTTCCAGTGCATGCTTGTCGACGTGGAGTCGAACGTTCCATCATGTTATGTCCGTGCAGCAGTTGCATGCGTCGTGACAACCCCTTGAGCATGCACGCACGTTGGATGTGCAGCCCGTAATTACTTCCTCCCTCGTAGTCCCACCCCTATCCATAGGAAACTAGGCAGAGCGCGCCGAAGCCCCCGCTGAACCGTCCATCCTATTAAAGCCAGTCCAATCGATTCCCATCGTGTGGAATTTGGGGTTTTATTCCCTGGTTCTGCCAGTCACACTTATTTGAGAAGGAAGCGACATAGGCCATCGATTAACAAATGAACGGTGGATGTAGGATGAGATAGCACCGGAGTAAACAATGGTCTTGTATAAGACTGTCCCACGGACTGGCCCCTTTGAGCATTCTCCCCCGCACATCACTTTCTTCTTCCTCCTGCCCCCACCTTCCTCCATATGCATTAGCCATGGCTCCCTGGAGGAGAGGCAGAGGTAGAGGCAGATTGACCGTGCATGAGGAGAGAATGGAGAGAAATTTCCGCCTTGGACTTACTGCTCATCCAGCTGCTCAGTCCCCCCTCGCATAGAGACCCAATCTCTCCTAGCAACGGTGCTGAATGTTCCAGCAGGCTGGGGCTCCTGCCGCTCCCGGTACATTCTTGTTCTTCTTCTCTGTTTTCTTATTCTTCTATGTCTACTTCTTATTCTTCTTATTATTATGCTACATATTCCAGGGCGTCCGTGGACCCTGAAAGCAGCACGATGACGGCGGCGGCGCTGCATGTTTCTGCAGGCCAGGGCTCCTCCCGGTACAGTCTTATTCTTCTTCTTATTATTACTATGCTACATTATCTAGGGCGGCCGTGGACCCTAAAAGCAGCATGATGGTGGCGGCGGCGCTGCATGTTGTAGCAGGCCAGGGCTCCTCCCGATACAGTCTTCTTCTTCTTCTATGTCTACTTCTTATTCTTCTTCTTATTACTATGCTACATATTATAGGGCGGCCGTGGACCCTAAAAGCAACACGATGGTGACGGCGGCGCTGCATGTTGCAGTAGGATAGTGCTCCTCCCGGTATAGTCTTCTTCTTCTCTTTATATGTCTACTTATTCTTCTTCTTCTTATTAGTATGCTTCATATTCTAGGGAGGCCGTGGACCCCAAAAGCAGTACGATGGCGGCGGCGCTGCATGTTGCAGCAGGCCAAGGCTCCTCCCGGTACTATGCTACATATTCCAGGGCTGCTGTGGACCCTGAAAGCAGCACGATGGCAGCGGGGGCGCTGAATGTTGCAACAGGCCAGGGCTCCTCCCGGTACAGTCTTCTTCTTCTTCTTCTTCTTCTTCTTCTCCTCCTCCTTCTTCTTACTCTGCTACATATTCTAGGACGGACATGGATCCTAAAACCAGCATGATGCCGGCAGCATCGCAGGACCCGTTCGGCATTGTTTCCCGGCTCACCGAGGTAGGAAATCCTAAGATGCATTTGGTTTTATTTTTTAGATTCTAAATGTGGAAATCTTCGTAGACACATTTGGGGTTTTTTGACTTCAATATTGTGCTTCCCTGGAACATGCAGTACAATTATAGAGTGCCTATTTGAAATAACATGAACGATGCAGCAAGCGAAGGACGATTGCCATGACAAGGTGGCCGCGATCAATGCCAAGATAGAAAACCAAATGCAGGGTGCACGCTCCCTAACCCAGGCTAATGATGTCCTTTGAAGGCGTTTATATCTACAGAAGGAGATCACGCTTGATTTTTCACTTACCATCGGGAGGCTCGAAGAAGAGCGCGACGAGCTGCAGAAGTTAATCGCACACATCTTGTCCAAACAAGACCTGGCCATCAACTTAATTACAATTCTCTTGCGTGACAAGAAGAATCTCTAGGATAGATGCATCCTCATGCTGGACGAAACCAACAAGACACGCAGAGAACGCATCATCGAAGCAAAGGCTGCCATCGAAGCCACAATGACAGGGACCATTGCCTGGATGCATTGAGATAGATGAAGGAGGACATGGGCCGAGGTCTCACCGTGCTTAAGAGTCCAAACAAGGAGAACGGGGAGCCAACGGCAATGCCCAATTCAGATTCAGAGTAGGGGGAGGGGAGTGGGGGTGGGGCCGTGGGGGAGGGCAGGAATCTCAGTTCATGCTTCGCTACTTTTGTAATTTATACATATCATGCAATTAAGCAATCTTGGAGCAACTCCTTATTTCTCTATTTATCTTACTTGCCTGTCAACTTAATTATGGGTTTGTTTTCTCATGAATGGTCATCATCATTTCTTTCCATTATGTATCTGATCTTGGAATTAGATTATGACTATGCCACTACTATTTTGTTACACTGGAAAAACCCAAAACACCCTTAGTTGGATATAGTCCCACGTTGCTTTGAAATTAAAATTTGGACTCTGCCACTATTTATCCTGTTGAATTGGGAAAAATAGGCTTTACTGCTCTAAAATTGAAATTAGGACCGTGCCACTACTTTATCCTGTTGCATTGGGAAAAATAGGCTTTATTGCTCTGAAATTGAAATTAGGAATGTGCCACTACTTTATCCTTTTGAATTGGGAAAAAAAGGCTATATTGCTCTGAAATGAAAATTAGGACTGTGCCACTACTTTATCCTGTTGAATTGGGAAAACGGCTATATTGCTCTGAAATTGAAATTAGAACTATGCCACTAATTTATCCCGTTGAATTGGAAGGGTATATTGCTCAGTCATATAAATTAGAAGTATGCCACTAGTTTATCCAGTTGAATTGGGAAAAATCCTATATTTCTTTGACATTATCTCTGGAATTAGGACCGTGCCACTAGTTTATACTGTTAAATTTGTACAATCCTTGATTGCTCTGTCCTTCAAATTATGACTTTGGCACTAGTTAATTGTTTAAATTGTGGAAACTAAACACATATTTTTGTTGTAGTAGAAGTGGCGAAAGCTCAACCCAGAACTTCCGACCTAGCTAAAGGACAAGATGGCTATCCAACTGGAGAAGAAGAATTTTCAGAAAGTGTCACATGACCGCCTGAGAGAAGAAGTCACCATCTTTTATGAAAAGTGCCACTGTCTGAAGGTGGACATCACCGGCTGGAAGGAACTTCACGAGAAAAGTATCGCCTTCGCGTGTGCGAAGGAGTACATACTCAAGGATATTATGGTGGATAATCTTAAGCTTACTAATAATCTTGTCGCTTACCAGACGGAGTGCTTGAACCAGCAGGAGGCGCACGAACAAGTACTGAGGGAGTAGATAAAAACCAAAGCGGACCTGATCAAACGAACCCTCGAGTTGGAGCTTATCATAAAAGAACAAGACCATCTCCGCGCCAGGCTCAGTGCAAACTATAAGTTCCTCTGAAGTTAGTTTGCAAACTATGTGTTCTGACGTACTAAATTGTGTTTTATCCATGTGTAGTAGTGATTTTGTAAACATGGACCTGTCTCTATGCAAAATATGCTTTCTTCTGAAAGGTTATTTGCCACGGCACAAATTATTCATCTAAAATTTCCTTGATTGTCTGTAGCTTGTCTGTTGGGGAGGTGACCCCGGATAGGGTCAAGACGGGGGAAGCCAAAAGGAGTTTCCCCGGTCTTATGCCGAGTTATTTCTTATATCAGCCGAATCATGTAAAGATCGGCCGAGATGAGCATGACCATGACGTTTACCAGAGGGGCTGTACCTTATTCGGCCGACGTACGAGTTAAGTCGGCCGGGCAGGTCTGAATAAGCCTTGATGCAGGTGAAGGCCGAGCCGAGTTAAGCGAGGCAGGGCCGAATAACATGAAGCTTGCAGGAGAAGGAGGAGCCTAAAGTCAAACCCTAGCCTCGGGATAGGGAGAATCTGAACAGAGCCAAGCGCAAAGGACAAGGCACAGAGCAGCAGAAGAGCAGGAGGAGGTCACGGAGGTGAAAGTCCTGGAACCCGAGGCATGCAGGTGGGGATCTCTGGAACTTTGCCGTCATTAGAAGGGGGACACGGAAAGGAGCTCGCCGAGTTACTATATTGGGACAAGCATATTCCTCGAATATGCTTGCCACGTCAGCCCTAGAGGAGCCAAGGCACCCCTTTATAAGAAGCTTGGACCTTTGAGGGGCGAGCGGCTCATTTTGATACCGTTAGGCTGGTAGAAGTTCATCATTTCTTCCTGCATACAGCTCAAGGAGCACTTGTAGCCCAAGAAATGAGAAATAAAGATCTGTGTGTTAGTCATTTGTGTGTAGAATTAACTACATCTTCCCTCCCCAGATCCCACTAGCATCCATTGGCCCCATACTTTAGCCTACCCATGGCATCTGCCGTGACACCACCACGACAGTTGGCACCCACCATGGGGCCAGCAGCGGTGCTAGCTGGAGTCATGATCCGGACGGGAAACTTCATCCACACCGGCGAGCGCGTTGTCTCTGGCTTAGTCCGGAGATTTGATCTATGTGACCATGTCAGCGATAACGCAGGCAGCTTCAGGGGAAAAACTCCTCCGTGCAATGGTGTCTTCATCAACTTGGGCATGCACCAGATCTACGTCGGCGTCGACACCTCCGGCATTTATCCTCGCCAAGTTATTATTGCAGGAGAGACCCCCCTTAGCGCCGCAAACGGTTCGCGTGGAGAACGCCCCATCAGCAGCGTCGAGGTGATGGTCGCAGCCGGGATGCAGGCTGGAGCAGCGGGCACCGGATCAAGCAAGGATGCGACGACGGGAGTGAAGGTGACCACAAAGCAGGCAGCTCCACCGCCCACCGAGGTATATCCTTCGGCAGCCAACCCAGCCGAGGTGCAGGAGACGACCCCAAAGGCACCAAGGGTAAGATGGCCACCTCTAGAAAGACCAGAAAATATTCTCCAGGAAACTATAGATAACCTGACCACGCCTGTAGCGCCGATACTTGATCCGACTAATGCTCAGGCAGAATTAGAAGAAACCAGGCAAAAAGTACTGGTAGAGGCAAAAAAGCTGTCGGCATTGCGGGAGTCCTTAAACAGGACCCTGCGAGAATATGCTAAGGAAAACAATCTTGATGTCGCCCCCGAGCGGGTTGATGAATTAAGATTGAGAGGGAAGAAACTCATGGATGATATCAATAAAGAGCATGAGACTCATAAGGAAGATTCAGTCTATCTAGGCTTGCCGAGGTATAGCCCCCCGGCAAAGAACCTAAGGGTGGCAAATGCCGCTGCACTAGAGTTAGAAGGACTGACCGGCGAAGCCCGACAGAAACAACAAGAAAGAGTGAATGAGCTGGTGTGCATTGCGAACCAGCAGAATGAAGAAATGCTCAGGGCAGACCCGGCAAGGCCTGGTGCCTCGCGAATGGTTCATTCGGCTTGTGCAGCACCCGCCCTATCTGTGGAAGCAGCATCCTCACCCGGAAACAATGCGCGAAAAGACAGAGCAGTAACTTCGGGAAAATGAAATAAGCAAATTGTTCCATATGATCCGGCAGTAGCCGGAAAAGCAAATGAAAACAGAGGCAATGGAAGCCGAGGTAACAACAGCGAAAGAAACCCCGGCCGTGCCGACAAAGGCAACGGAAGCCGAGGTAATGGGGATCTCGGAAGAGGAAATCATGAGAATAATATCCCGGCGGAAGGAAGGAGAGACCCGCCGCCCAATCCTCAACCGAGATATTAACCTCGGCAGGAAAGAGAAGTGAGACCAGCTCGCCATAATCAGGTGAATGAGAGGTACAATGATGGTTATTCAGAGATGGAATATGCGGTTCATGGTGGAAATAACCACTATGGAATGCAGGAAAGAATTATGTACAGAGATTTGCCATCAAGTGATGCAAGAGTAAAACTGGACCGGCTGTACCGGTCCGAGTTGTTAGAAGAGCAGGGTCCACCGGGTCCGGCATGTTTCGGACCACGAATCATGGGCGAGCCGCCAGTGCCGAACTTTCAGCTGACAAGAGGCACGAAAACATACAATAGGAGCACCAAACCGCAGGATTGGTTGATTGATTATGCCACTGCTGTAAAAATAGCAAGTGGAAACTTGCGATGGGCAGTAAGATGTGTCCCGCAAATGCTGGAAGGGCCAACCAGAGTATGGCTGAATAATCTGCCTCCAGGCAGCATCAACTGTTGGTTGGATTTTGAAGAGATGTTTGTCAGCAACTTCACCAGTACTTACAAAAGGCCAAACAGGCGGTAGCAGCTAGCAATGTGCAAGCAAAGGCCGAATGAGACAGACAGAGAATTCTTAACTCGGTGGTGTAACCTCAGGAATTCATGCGAGGGAGTTATAGAATCACAAGCGATAGCTTGGTTCGCTCAAGGATGCCGTTATGCCAGTGTCTTGTGGCAGTGACTGCAAAGAGATATGCCAACCACTTTGGCAGAAACCATCAGGATAGCGGATTCGTATGCATTGGAAGATCCGACGCAACCAGAGCTGATGTCAGCAGATCATCGGGAGCATCAAGATCAATATGCAAGAGATGCGGCCGGGTCATCGAGGTGAAATGAGTTCAGAGGAAGAAGAGAGGAAAGACCGGATTATAGATATGCCTCCAATCAGGTGGAAGCGATAGTGCAAGATCAGCCGAGTCACGGAAACAGTCAGTGGCAGAAGAATGGTCCTCAGCAATGGACACCAAGGAATGAAGGAAAGAGACACTGGACACCAAAATAGAAGAAGCAATGGCAGGAAAGGCTGAAGTACACGTTTGAGTCCATGTTGTATCAACCGTGTAAGTTTCACACTCCAAACCCGGCCAAGCCGGCCAATCATACAACTGGCAATGCGCCTGGATGAAAAATGCAATGGGTAACCCGGCGGGCATCCAAGCACCCTCCCATCAGGCACATCAGCAGCAGCAGCCACAGTTGGCTCGAGCAAATGCACAACAACTAATGTTACCCCTCCTCCCCCGAGGTATGATAACTCGGACCGGATAGATGCAGTGCATCAAGTGATGAATCAGGGTCAGGATGGAAGGGAAAACCCCGGAAATAATGGACGCAATGATTACAGGTAACATCATCAATCATATTGCATGTTCACAACAGAACAGCAAGACAGGCAAACTGTACAGCTCCGGCATATGGAAGTAAATGCAGTTATGCCAGCAGTACCAAGATATGTGCCTTGGTCAGATCAAGAAGTAACTTGGAGCATAAAGGATCATCCCAAAATAATGCCGAATCCAGGGTCGTACGCACTCGTACTAGATCTGACATTTGTCGGACCGAGCATTAATGTGAAATTTTCAAAAGTACTCATTGACAATGGGAGCAGTATCAATATCATGTACAAGGATACAATGCATAAACTCGGAATATCGCAGAATATGCTGCAATCCACGAGAACCACGTTCCATGGAATAGTGCCGGGACTTTCGTGCGAACCCATTGGGAAGGTTCGGGTAGATGTGTTATTCGGCACAAGGGATAACTACAGAGCAGAAAATTTGGAGTTTGAGGTGGTGGATCTAGTGAGTTGTTATCATGCTTTACTCGGGCGGCCGGCATTGGCCAAATTCAAGAGCAGCTGCCACATAACTTACTTGAAAATGAAACTACCCGGACCACAAGGGGTGATAACAGTAGTAGGAGATTATAGGAAGTCGATGGAATGTGCCTCGGCCGGATCAAACCTGGCCGAGTCATTGGTGATCGCAAGAGAAAAAAAGAAGGATTCAAGAGGTAGCGGCTCTCGCTCAGTCGGCGCAACTGAATATGCCGGCATTGGCCAACCCACATGGAAGCGTTTCTTTCCAGCCGACTAAAGAAACAAAAAAAGTCCAGATAGATGAGCAGTTCCCAGAACGCACCATCACTATTGGTGCTGGCCTAGATGCCAAACAGGAAGGCGAGCTCACCAACTTCCTCCATGAGAATCGGGACATCTTTGCATGGTCAACTCAAGACCTGCAAGGTGTGCCGAGGGAGTTGGCTGAGCACTCTCTGCATGTAAGGCCAAGAGCAAGGCCGGTGAAGCAACCTCTCCGCCGCTTCGCCGAAGACAGGAGAAAAATAATAGGGGATGAGATAGCTCGGCTCCTTGCGGCCGGGTTCATCATGGAAGTGCTTTATCCGGATTGGCTATCAAACCCGGTGTTGGTAGAAAAGAAAAAGGATGATCCAAATGTAGCCGTCGTATGGCGAATGTGTATTGATTACACGAACCTGAACAAGGCGTGTCCCAAAGATCCTTTTCCTTTACCTAGAATAGACCAACTCATTGATTCGACCGCTGGTTGTGAGCTGTTATCATTTGTAGACGCGTATTCTGGTTTTCACCAGATACCGTTAAATCCGGCTGATCAAATAAAGACTGCGTTTATTACCCCGTACGGGGCTTATTGCTATCGCACCATGCCATTCGGCCTGCGTAACGCAGGGGCAACGTACCAGAGATGTATGCAAAAATGTCTGCATGACCAGATAGGAAAAAATGTACAAGTATATGTAGATGATGTGGTTATCAAAACCAAAGAGAGCAAAACGCTACTGCAGACATTCGTGAACTTGAGAAGGTTCCGAATGAAGCTCAACCCGGAAAAATGCACCTTCGGTGTACCAGCTGGCAAACTACTCGGTTTTCTCATATCTAGCCGAGGTATAGAGGCCACCCCAACTAATATAAGAGCGGTAGAAAGGATGGAATTGCCGGAATGTCTAAATGACGTACAGAAGTTCACGGGTTGCCTGGCCTCGCTTAGCCGATTTGTATGTCGGCTGGGAGAGAAGGCACCACCACTATATCAACTGATGAAAAAATCTGATAAATTCATTTGGACACCACAAGCAGATAATGCATTCCATGAACTGAAGAAAATGTTGGTCACAGCACCATTCCTGGCCTCTCCATTGTCAAAAGAACCTATGCTACTTTACATAGCCGCCACAAACAGAGTAGTAAGTGCTGTGATCGTGGTGGAACGAATTGAAGATGATAAATCAGTACAAAGGCCGGTATATTACCTAAGTGAGGTAGTATCAGCCTCAAAGAAAAACTACCCACATTATCAGAAGATGGCATATGGAGTGTACATGTCGGCAAAGAAACTTAAACATTACTTCGAAGAGCACCCGATCAAAGTTATCTGTGAAGCGCCCATAGCCGACATATTGAGCAACAAAGATGCAAGCGGCCGAATAGCAAAATGGGCAATTGAATTGTCACCTTATGCTCAGCAATTCGATAGGCGAGATGCAATTAAATCTCAGGCTGTGGCCGACTTCTTTGTGGATTAGGCCGAGGTACAATATGAGCCACCATTACCAGATCCGAATTATTGGACAATGCACTTCGACGGTTCCAAGCTGAGGAATGGCTTGGGGGCGGGGATAGTGTTAACCTCGCCAAAAAGAGATCAGCTGAAATATGTGCTACAAATACATTTTGCCGCATCAAACAATGTAGCCGAGTACGAAGCACTCGTCCATGGATTGAAGGTGGCAAAAGAGATTGGGATACGCCGGATCTTATGCTACGGAGATTCAGAGCTAGTAGTACAACAAGTATCAGGCAATTGGGATGCGCTAGATGCCAATATGGCCTTATATAGATTCCATGCACAAAAACTTAGTGGATATTTTGATGGATGTGAATTTCATCATATACCTCGGGCAGAAAACGACGCTGCAGACACACTGTCAAAACTCGGATCAACCAGGCAATCGATTCCCCCAGGTATCGCCCTAGAGCACCTGAGAAAACCATCAATAACACCATCACCAGAGTCCGAATCCATCTTTATTCCGGCGAAATCAAGAGAAGATAGTATGCCGATGGAAGTTGACAAAGAATGTAACCCGTATTTTCTGAAAGTGAACCCGGCCGATGCACGGATGGATATGGAAAAATTCGAGGTGGTTATGTCGGCAGAAAATATGGAAATAGATAATGAGATTATCCCAGAGAAAATCATGCCAACATGGGCGCAACCCATATTTTCCTTCATTAAAGATGTGACTTTGCCGAATAACGAGGTATCGGCTAGACAGACAGTGAGAAGAGCTAAATCTTATACAATCATAAACAATGAGCTGTATAAAAGGAGCGTCACAAGTGTGTTGCAAAGATGTGTGGATTCGGCGGAAGGCCAGGAGATCCTCCTAGATATACACTAAGGAGAATGCGGGCATCACGCCTTGTCCAGAGCTTTAGTGGCCAAAGCATTCAGGCATGGATTTTATTGGCCAATAGCGTTGAAAGAGGCCAAAGAACTGGTGGAAAAATGTAATGGTTGCCAGAGATATGCCAGCAAGATACATATGCCATCGTCCGAGTTAAAAACGATACCAATTACTTGGCCGTTTTCTGTATGGTGCTTAGATAGGGTGGGACCATTCAAGCCGGCCCGGGTCGGGATGACCCACATTTTAGTCATGGTCGACAAATTCACAAAATGGATTGAAGTGAAACCAATAAAAAAATGTGATGGACCCACAGCAGTAAAATTCCTCAAAGATATTATCTTGAGATATGGTTACCCACACAGTGTTATTATAGACAATGGTACAAACTTTGCTGAAGGAGCTTTTGCTAGATTCTGTCAAGAAAAACACATAAGACTAGATGTCGCCTCGGTGGCTCACCCAGCATCTAATGGGCAAGTAGAAAGATCCAATGGACTAGTATTGTCTGGAATAAAACCCCGACTCGTCGAACCACTGCAAAGGTCGGCAGGGTGTTGGATCGAGGAACTACCAGCAGTACTATGGAGCCTCAGAACTACCCCGAATAGGTCAATAGGGTATACCCCATTTTTTCTGGTATATGGAGCAGAAGCCGTGCTTCCAGCCGACATAATACATGACTCGCCAAGAGTTACCCAGTATACAACCGCTGAGGTAAATGAGATAGCTCGGCAAGATGATGTTGATCTGCTAGAAGAAGCCAGGGAGTTGGCACTATCAAGATCAGCTATTTATCAGCAAGACTTACGACGATATCACAGCAAGAAAGTCAATCCACGAGTGTTTAAAGAAGGAGATTTGGTCCTTCGGCTAGTGCAACGCACAACCGGCATGCACAAACTATAGCCACCATGGGAGGGACCATTCATCGTGAGCAAAGCATTGCACAATGATGCATATTACCTAATTGATGCTCAGTCATCAGAAAAGAACAAGGCAAACAACGCTAGTGAGGAATCGAAAAGACCATGGAACATAGCTTTACTTCGCCCATTTTACTCGTAGGAGTCATTTATGATATGTTGTAATGTGACGCTTCACGTCAAAGTATCGACTATGTATTAAACCTCGGCACCTTGAGCAGTGACTCGGGGACTGCCCTATGTTATTTCTTATTTTGGGTTATGTATCAAAACTCGGCACCTTGAGCAGTGACTCGGGGACTGCCCTATGTTATTTTTCATTTTGGGTTATGTATTAAACCTCGGCACCTCAGGCAGTGACTCGAGGACTGCCCTATGTTATTTCTCATTTATGGATTATGTACTAAACCTCGGCACTTTGAGTTATGCACTTTGAGCAGTGACACGGGGACTGCCCAACGTTATTTTTTATTCCTGAATTATGTGTTGAATTTCAGGACCTCGAGCAGGGAACTCGGGGACTATAATATATTATCCCTTATCGCGAATTAGGTATTAAAAGCTCGATTTATAGAGCACTGACTAGGGAATTGCCCCATGATGGTCACCCGTCACAAAAATGGGCATTAAACTTCGGCACCCCGAACGGTAGGTCAAAAGTTACCTTGAACGATATTATTTCGATTTCCCCAAATATGGGCTTCGAGATTTATAGCTCGGATAGAGATCAACAACACAATGGTTGAGCCATCGAACTTATAAAGGCCAGGCAAAATTAAACGCCGAACTAAGATGGGTCAAATGAAAACACGCAGTCCGAACTTATGAGATTGAAGGCCACCAAAGCAAAGATTTAAACCAACAATATCTGTTTAGACAGACTAATAACGATCACCATCATACGTGCCTCAGCGGCAAAAGGCAAAAGAGGTTCATACCACACAGAAAGTCAGACAATTGTTTCATACACATCATACGCCCAACATACCGGGGATAAGAAATAACTTAAAGTTTTTTGAACCTAAGGGGCAGCGACTTGGTCAGGAACTAGGCGCTCCGAGGTAGACGGCACCTCGGCCGAAGTTGCTCCGCCCTCCACAGAACCAGGAGCGACTTCGGGGGAAGCCCGGGGCTGTTGAGAAACATTAGCTTGAGCTTGAGAATGCCCAGTCCCTTTCGAGGATGAGCGCGTCGCCGTCCCCATCCGAGCTTGCGCTGGAATCACCAGAAGTGTCCGATTCGCCCTCATCCTCGTCCTGGTCAGCCGAATTATCATCAGAGGCATCTTCGACTACGACGTCATCCGCCGGGTTAGAAAGGAAACTCGGCCCTTCAATCCAGGTATGCACGTCAGCATACTCAACAAGCTGGAAGGCACGAGCTTGTCGGCGAGCGACGAATTCTGGATCCTCAACCCAATAGGAGCCAGTGCGCAAATTTATCAAGGTATCGAGCGAAATATCCTCGTACCATGACATAATGACTGTGAGCGCCATATCAGCACCAGCTCGTCCAGCGGACTCCCTCCAGAGATTTAACTGGTTCTGGGATGCCATCAATCTTTCCACCAGTATCTTGATCTCATCAATATCAGGAGTTCCAGAAGTATTCGGCCAGAGAACATGGTAGGCCCGGATGGCTGCCTACACCAAATCCCTGCCCATAATCTTCATCGGATCAACGGCAGCGCCAACGGAAACCAAGAAGTCTTCTATCGAGTATTCTGGGCTCGCATCTGCGGGGACACCTCGGCGCACACGAGCATTAATCACCGCTCTAGAGCTCACGGGCTTAGCTTCTGGAAAATGGTCTATGCAAAATAAAAGTATATCGGTCAACAGTAAGAAAGAGACGAAGATAACTCGGCCACGGTCAGAGACTTACGATGAATAGAGCTCAGCATTCTCTGAAGATCTTGAGCCCAATCACCCTTGGTCTTCTCAAAGCGAGTGATCTCCTCGCTAATCGCCGGTGTCTTGAGTTTGGCAGCCTCGAGGAGCTCTTTATTTTTCTGCAATTGCAGAGCTAGCAGATTCTTCTCTTTGGAGAACTCCTGGTCAACTTTCTCTAACTCAGACTTCTGAGAGAGCTTGAGGGACTCCACCTCGGCGCGCAAGCGAATTATCTCGTCATCTTTCTCTTTCAGCTGCGCCGAGTGAGTAGCGGCTTGTTCTAAAAATGCAACATCATATCAGGCATGGGTATGCATTCTTGATGTGACGCTGCAAGAGTTTGTAACTCGGCTATACCAAAGCCAAAAGGTTAAAAGGAACCTGGGATACGTTTTGAACGGAAATCTGTAAAGAAAAAGGGTAACTAACCTTCCAGGGCCTTGACTTTCTTCTCAAGACGGATATTAAGATTGTTGATATTACCTATTCACCAGAAAAATGAGCTAACACCTCAAGTCCAAAACAATAAGAACTTTAGGGACTATACAGAGGTTTGTTAACTTACCAGCTTTCTTCACCACGGGAATGACTTGTTCATACTTATCTTGCAATT
The DNA here is from genome assembly GCA_916181665.1 of Avena sativa. Taxonomy (NCBI): domain Eukaryota; kingdom Viridiplantae; phylum Streptophyta; class Magnoliopsida; order Poales; family Poaceae; genus Avena; species Avena sativa. The sequence continues at coordinate 39,909,478 of OV702279.1, read as the reverse complement.
TATTATGTGCAAAAAGCAGCCTTTGGAATTCGGCGGTCCGCCGATCATGCGCAAACTAAGCAAAAAAATAAATAGCAGTGAGATACTAGAAGCTCAGACAGATCCGAATGAAGCAAAGCTTAACTCGGACCTAGGTGGCTAGATATTCGAAGCTAAGCCAGATCCGAATCAAGCAAAGCTTAACTCAGACCTAGGTGGCTGGATATTCAAAGCTAACCCAGATCCGAATCAAGCAAAAGCTTAACTCGGACCTAGGTGGCTGGATATTCGAAGCTAAGCCTGATCCGGATCAAGCAAAAGCTTAACTTGGACCTAGGTGGCTGGATATTTGAACACTAGGACAGATCCGAATTAAGCAAAGCATAACTCAGATCTGGATGACAGGATATTCGAACACTAAGACAAAACCGAAATAGGCAAAGCCTAATAAAACTTCCAAACGAATAACAAATTATTCGGTTGCAAGCTTCGGGGACTAGGGTATATATAATATCATTCGAATGACTAATCGAACGTCAATAAAAACAATAACCTCGTTCATCTTATCGCTGTCAAGCACGATCTTGGCAGCCAGATGCAAGCGACTGCTAATGTCGGAAAGTTGAAATGGCTGACTGCTTGGATTGCCCTTGAGCTGATCAGCAGCGTTCCAGTTATTGGCATACTCAACCAACGAGCCGAGGCTGTTCCCACTCTCAGTACGAGTAAGGACTTTACCTCGGACGTGTTGTGTAACCACCGCCGCCGCGGGACTCTTGTGAAGAGCGAGCTGAGTATCAGCGGCCCGGGTGACAACGGTCTTGGCAGAAGAAACTCCCTTGTGGAGCGCATCAGCAATTGTAGGCTGAGAAGAGCTAGCAAGCCCTTTCTGAGATGAGGGAGGTTTGGTGAAGACGACCTTCTTGGCCTTAGAAGAGGCATCGGCAGGAGCCGTTACCTCGGCACTAGGGGTGGTGTCTTTGGAAACAGGAGGAACTATAGTTTCTGAGGGCGCTGAGATGGTGATATCCTCGGCTGGAGTTGGAGTTGTGGTGGAAACTGCGCGGGCCAAAGGAGTATCGGGGGAAACTCCGGGGTTCACTATGGGTGCAGCGGGTTCGGAAGGAGGATCAACTGTCCGGGTTACGTTGGCATCGGCAACGGTAGCCACGGGTGCATCTTGCCGAGGTAATGTTTGACTCGGAGCAGGAGGAGAGTCCACGCGAGCTGGACTCGGAACTCTGGTATCTTCAGGAGGCGGAGGAGAAGGCAGTCGAGTAGTATGACTCGTCATGCTTGGACCACTAGGCTTAATAGAAAGAGGAGCGCTGCAAAAGCACATAAAGTCAAATCAAAGGACGGAAAAAGAGAAACAAGAAATACAAATGAAAATGAGCGTACCCAGTAACTCCGGGCATAGTTTTACGCTTCGGAAGGTGCTGGGATGACTTTTTAGTTCGCTTCTTGGGGGCGGCTTCGGAGGCACCCGTTGGAGCGGCACGCTTCCGCGAGGTAGCAGGAGGTTGGGAGGCGAGAGGCTCGGCATCGTGCACCTGACCGGCCTGATTAGCTGGGGAAGTAGAAGCCGGAAATGCATAAGAGATAGGCATTGCGACAACTACCTCAAGAATTTGGACGTCGTCCAAATGTCCTTCCTCCTCGTGAGCCGAGGTCTTCCCACGGGCACGATCCGGAGCGAGGTCCGACTTGGGAACGAACTCTGCCGAGTCAGGTCCCTGCTATCCGGGGTGTTCCGATCTGCGGTCCACGGGAGGGCCAAAGCCTCGGCATCTTCAATCTTCTGCTCCGCAAATCTCTGCAAGAAAAGAGACAACGGAATTAGCAAAAGGAATCACAAACGCAATTGGGGGGCAAAACATAAATGCAGAAATTTACCTCGGGAGGGGGATTCCCACGGGTGAACGGCTTCAGTCCCTAGGTCCAATCCTCCGGCATCTCCGTCTTAAAGATAGCTCGGACACGCTTGAAAATAAGATAATTGTCAAGCTCAACCGTTGAGACTCGGTTGGGATCAAGGGGACCGCTCATATAGACGAGCTTATGCGTGCGTTGCTGAAAGGGGCAGATCCGGCTGCTGACAAAGGTGGTCATCAGATCCTTGCCACGTAACCCGGCACGGATCAACTCCTTCAGCCGAATCTCAAAGGCCTCGGCCATAGCATGGATTTTCCTGGGATTATAAGTCCAGTTCTTCTTGGAAGGGGGGCCGATGGAGAAAGCAGGGAGCCGAATCTTGTCTTCCTTCCCAGAATTCTTGACATAGAAAAAGGATCTATGCCATTTCTTGCATGACTCAAGACCAGCAACGCGAGGAAACTCGGATTTCCTCCGAGGTGTGATGGACGCTGCTCCACACTAGGTAAGCAATTTCTTGGAGGGCTGAAGGGATTTGTCTGGAACGACATTGGATCGGATCTGGAAGAACTTGGACCATACATTCACAGACAGGCAGAGGCCGAAGTATCCTTCCGAGGCCGAGATAAAGGCGGATAGAGAAGCAATGGCGTTAGCCGGAAGATGATGCGGCCGCAGGCCGAAGTAATCGAGGAACTCCCTAGCAAAATCGCTATGGGGAAGACCAAACCCGCGAGCAAAATGGGACATAAAAACGACGTACTCAACCTCCTTAAGAACAGGAGAAGATTCGCCGCCGGGTAAGCGACAGGCTACCTCGGCAGGAATCCGGCGAGTTATAATTAAGCACTCAACCTCTCGGCGGGTAACGGAGGAACCTTGCCAAGATCCCCGCTCTGGACCAGACGCTGCATCATCGTCCTCGATGAGCGCCGCTAACGGAGCTTGACATAGGGTCGCCGGAGGAATCTACGGAAGAGGAACTAGCGGCGGAGAAAAACCTAGAGGTGCAGGGCCCATCGTGGTCCTAGGCTAAAACGGCGGCGGAACGAAAAGGAACCGCCGCGGGGAACCTAGAGGGCGTAAGACGCGTCTAGAGGAAAATCTAGGAAACGAAACCAAAGAGAAACTCACCGGCGACGGCGTCGGAGCAAGTGTGCGGGGACGAGGTCGACGGAGCAGAGGGATTAGGGCCTCGCCGTCGAAGATTCCGACGAGCGCGCGGCCGCAGAAGCACGAACACGCACAAGGGTGAAAGGAGAAAGAAGGGCAACGGAGAGCGAAGGCAGGAAGTAAATCTTCTAGCCCCGTGCCCCTCTTTATAACCGCGTCGCCTTGGTGGTAGTGGGATCGTGCGTGCGGGCGCCAACCATGTAGATCGTGTATGCGGCGTAACCGCTCGCGGCTGAGTGGAGCCACACCGACGACCACGCGACACAGGAGAGGATCAGGCCTCCTGACCGGTGCGGTGCGCGAGGCGTCGCAGTGCCGACGCGACAGGCGCAGTAATCACTGTAGCGTTGTCAGCGGGAACTGTAGAGGAACAAAAAAAAGAGAAATAATGATGAGTGTTACACGTAGGATGAGGCGTACACAAGAAGTTACGCATATACCTCGAACAGGAGAGAGTAACTCGGAAATGAGGAGAAATGATAATTGGGAAACTGATGTGGCCCGGCCGAGGTACGGACGGGACCACACCAGCTTCGGGGACTAATGTTGGGGAGGTGACTCCGGATAAGGTCAAGATGGGGGAAGCCAAAAGGAGTTTCCCCGGTCTTATGCCGAGTTACTACTTATATAGGCCGAATCATGTAAAGATTGGCCGAGATGAGCATGACCATGACGTTTACCAGATGGGCTGTACCTTATTCGGCTGACGTACGAGTTAAGTCGGCCGGGCAGGTCCGAATAAGCCTTGATGCAGGTGAAGGCCGAACCGAGTTAAGTGAGGCAGGGCCGAATAACATGAAGCTTGCAGGAGAAGGAGGAGCCTAAAGAAAAACCCTAGCCTCGGGCTAGGGAGAATCTGAACAGAGCCAAGCGCAAAGGACAAGGCGCAGAGCAGCAGAAGAGAAGGAGGAGGTCACGGAGGTGACAGTCCTGGAACCCGAGGCATGCAGGTGGGGCTCTCTGGAACTTTGCCATCCTTAGAAGGGGGACACGGAAAGGAGCTCGCCGAGTTACTATATTGGGACAAGCATATTCCTCGAATATGCTTTCCACGTCAGCCCTAGAGGAGCCAAGGCACCCCTTTATAAGGAGAAGCTTGGACCTTTGAGGGGCGGGCGGCTCATTTTGATAGCGTTAGGCTGGTAGAAGTTCATCATTTCTTTCTGCATACAGCTCAAGGAGCACTTGTAGCCCAAGCAAGGAGAAATAAAGATCTGTGTGTTAGTCATTTGTGTGTAGAATTAACTACATCTTCCCTCCCAGATCCCACTAGCATCCATTGGCCCCATACTTAAGCCTACCCATGGCATCTGCCGTGCCACCACCACGACATTGTCCTTGTTCACCTCGCGCTCCTTCTTTGGATCCTTCAACAACTCCGCAATGCAGTACTATAGCTTCTTATTCACTTCCATGAGCTGATCCCTCTACTTTTTCTCCTTCTGAATCTTCCATGCAGTTCCCACCACCAAGCTCCCATTGATTGTGTCATTTAGTTTTGACCGCAAATGCTTGATTTCCTATTCCAGCTCCTTATTTCCTACCAAGATCTTGTAATTTTCTTCAGCTGCATCACGGGCATCTTTAAATCTCCCCGACCTTTCGAGCTCATACATATCCCACAACTGGCCAAATATTTCTTAAGTGTGTCTGGCCACTCAAGATCCACCCACTCTACTGATTTACACACCAGGCCAACCTAAAAAAACACGAGACCTAATTATGAACATAACACTACACAATTTTCTTCATGTCACCATTATACATAACGAAAGAAAACCTGATTTGTAAAGCCCAAAAACCTTCTTCGAGTGTTACTGCCTTCAAATACAACATATTTCTTTAGTTTTAGCCCATGGTCACATGGTACTTCCCAATCGAGATCTAGGACCTCCCAATCGGGGTCATAGATCGTGAGTGGTACCTATAAGGGAACACAAAGCTAGAAATAAACATGATTACATGCACATTTCAAGTCTTGGGTCGAGGTAATTACCAATGCCTAACCATTGCCGAGAAAATAGAGGAACTCGCATCGGGGAGGGAAGACTCGATGTCGGAGAGAAAGCAGTCGCTGCTCGAGTGGTCGTCCTCGTCATTCTAGGGCGACATGGCGAATTTGGCCGCGGCGACGCTTCAGCGACGGTGAGGAGATAGAGGAGGGTAGTGAGTGGAGAGAGGAGTGGGGAAAGTGAAGTGCGTCAACGTTGCAGCATTGACTAATTGGCATGCAACAATGGTTTAACTGATACAATGTCCCGTGGATGGATTACTATCTCATATCTAATAGTTTTTCTGTTCCTTCATTTTAATTTGTAATATTAATCATGTACTTCTGCCTTCCCAATTTGTTTGACTTATAGGAACATACATAATATTATGTACCAAACAATATAGGATTATGGTTTATGGTTTAGGGTCTAATGAACTGTTTATTGTACTAACCCCTTAATCCTAATTCCTAAATCCTAGACCTGTGCGTCCAATAGATCATTGTATCCTACTTAGTAAGTTTTTTATTGATCCCACAGAGCATTATATTACATCATAATCATGTCAACTACAAGGTACTTATATATCACCTTGTTCAGTGATGGTTTCAATGAATGATATGTCCCAAAATCCCAATAGCTCACAGCACATTATATTACAATCTCTCAACAATCATAATCTCAGAAACAAATTCATCACATCATCTCAACAAACACAATCACGTAAACTACAATGTACTTGTGTATTATTACAACAATGATGCTTTCATCGAGTGATATGTCCAAAAATCTGAACAACTTACAGAGCATCGGATTGCAATCTCTGAACAGACACGGCCACAACAACACAGTTTCAAAGCAACAACAATCTTTGTTACAAATACATGCAGGGATCCCTCCGGTCTATCTGACAAGCCCTGGGTAGTAGCTCTCATCAGATCTGATAAACGTCTACCGCCTCGTTCTGTTCAGCCACAACAGGGGCCTCTGCATCCACTACAACCTGTCTAACAACATCAGAAATGGCAGCCAGGAAGAACACCCTCCTAGTTTGCTTCTTTCGTCACATAATCTGCATCAGATCATCGGTATCCAAAACCTCTATGAACTCCTACTTCTTATGATGCCACCACTGGAGTCGTGCCATCTGCATAGGGCCAATAATGATTTCCTTACCAATCATCTCTCTCAATTCAACAAGAGTTATGTTTTTGGAATCGATGACTATCTCTAGAGTACATGACAAAATTTGCTTACTAACTCCGCCATCAAGTTTTGATGTGTATGAATCCACCTCCAAGTGTATATTGAACTTAGCTTGATCAGCATCTGGTGGCCCGTAAATTCCAGCAGCAAGATCTCCAGTAACTGCATACATATCATCAATCATCGCTTTAATTTTCACCTGACGATCGGCTGCACAACACTCCCAAAGCATCTAAAGCTCATGGGAGTGCTCAATTTGCACATAGGTATCACTCATGTTACGCCACACCAATTTTTCCCTCTGTCTAGATCCCCAAGGAATTTTAGAATGAAGCATATCTATCAGCTGCGAAACAGACACAACCTCTTTGTATTTGACAAGCAGACGCACATCCTGCCCAAACACAACCCTCTCGCAACCAAAATCTAGTTTTGCAGTGTACTTGCGGACATGAACCCTGAACTCATATAGGTCCGCTACATCGAAGTTGTTCCTAATTTGATTAAAAATGTGACCTTTCAGTTCATTTGACACTACTTTGCAGTAACTAATCTATTTACAAGACAAGGCACAGATAAGAAAAATTCACCTCTCGCTCTTCTCCTCGGTGGTTTTCTTCGAGATCTGGGTTGCACGACCCCGCACTGCACCCGAACACTCTGCCGCCGGCCTAGCTTTTCTCTTCAACCCGCTGCTTGTAGGTACCTTGTTAGGAGACTTCTGGCCGACCTCCTTGTTAACCTAGGCTGCAGACCCCGCCGCTGATACGTCAGAAATGTATCTATAATTTTTGATGTTCCATGCTTGTTTTGTATCAACTTTTCTATATTTTTTCCACACTTCGAGGTGCTTTTTATATGTTTTCTGGTACTAACCTATTAACAAGTTGCCATAGTGCCAGTTGCCTGCTTTCTACTATTTTTGGTTCCAGAAAGGCAGAAAATCAATATTCTCGGAATTGGACGGGACAAATGCCAAAGTCAATACTTTGCGTGGGGAACACGAAGCCGGAGTACGAGACGAAGGAGACCAACCAGGGGGCCACACCCCCTGGCCACGCGGGTGGGCCCACCCCGCACCTAGGGGTGTGCAGCCGCCCTGGTGGCACTCCAGCCTTGCCTCTTCGCCTATAAGAAGCCCTCGATGCCTAAACCCTAAGTACCCAATCAATATTCCACGAAACCGTCTGTAGCCGCCACCACCATCGTCCCTAGATCGGGGGACCTGAAGCTCTTCCCGGCACCCTGCCGGAGGGGAGATCATCCTGTAGGCTTTATTCTTCATCATGCCAGCCTCCGGTTAGAAGTGTGAGTAGTTCCACCTTGTACTACGGGTCCATGTAGTAGCTAGATGGTCGTATCTCCTCCTTTGTGCTTTCATGTATAGATCTTGTGAGCTCCGTTCATGATCAAGATCTCATCTATTTGTAATCATGCATCTTGTGTTTGCGGGGATTCGATGGATACTGAGATTACTATGTCAGATTGATTAATGGTTTTGTCTTATTGATTCTATCATGTCTGTGTTGTTTGTGATCTTGCATGCTCTCCGTTGTTAGTAGCTATCTTGGCCAAGTAGTTGCTAGTGACTCCAAGAGGGGGTATTTATGCTCGATAGTGGGTTCATGCCTCTACTTAATCAAGGGAATTGACAGAAATCTCTACGGTTGTAGATTTGTTGTTGCCACTAGCGAGAAAACAATGGTCTCTTGTTCATGGAACAAGTGGATTGTTTACCTTACACACTTTCCTTAAAGCAGTTGTATGTTGCTTGCAACTTAATACTGGAGGGGGTTCAGATGATAACCCAAAGGTGTACTTCTAGTCATAGATGCAGTTGGATGGCGGTCTATGTATATTGTTCTATTGCCCAATCGAATCTCATAGGATATTTTTGTCTAGTATTGCATTGCTATGCCATGCTCAGTCCTATCAATTGCCCTGTTGTAATTTTTTACCCAACATGCTATGTTTGTTTATCTAAGGAGAACACCTCTAGTGAACTATGGACCCTAGTCCAATCTTTACCATTGATACATCTTCCACTATTACTGTTTACTTGTTGCAAACCATCATCACCTTCCACACCATACAGTTAATCCTTTGTTACAGCAATCGGTGAGATTGACAACCTCACTGTTAGTTGGGGCAAAGTCTTGAGTTTGTGTTGTGCAGGTTTCCATGTTGCTTGCAACACCTTTGTGATTTTTCCTTCCTCCTACTGGTTCGATAACCTTGGTTTCTTATTGAGGGAAATCTTGCTGTTGTGCTCATTATAAATTGCTCTTGGGCTCTCCCAACGAGGCGTTGAACACGCCATCAAGACATTTCTGGCGCCGTTGCCGGGGAGGCTAAGGACGTCTTCACAAGGGGAGTCATACCCTTCTCTTTACTTTGTTTTTAGTTTTCTTAGTTTCTTTTTCTTGGTTTTGTTTGCCTCTTTTTATAAAAAACTCAAAAAATTAGTCTAGTTTTGTTTCCTTTCTATTATCAAAAACACAAAAAACATTAGTTACTACTCTAGTTGGTGGTCTGTTATTGCCTTGCTTGGTCATGCTTTCTATCAATGGATGGTTTCTTTGAAACTAGTTCTTATTGGCAAGGTGGGTTCACGGAAGAATGAAAGTATTATTACAAGGAACACATTTTGTCACAAAAATGGAAACACTTATGGGAACAAATTGATAAGTTGAATACTATTGCTAGATATGTGTGCTATACTTATAATGTTACTTATTTCTTTGATAAATCTTGTTACTGTAGGAGGTATAAACACCTTCCTTTTCAATGTGAGTATAATGATAATGTTACCATATCTTCTAATGTTAAGGGAAATTATGACTTTTATGATGTGGAACAAATTGAGGAATTTATTGCTTTCAAGGGTGCATTTGAACTTGCTAGTTTGCTTGAAAATACTGATGATACACCTTATGAATATGAGGTATATGAGATACATAAATTTTGCTTTGATAATTACAAGGAAGCAAATGGCTATATTCTTGAATATTTTAATAGATGCTTTCCACACATGGAAGAGACTAATGCCTTGCAGGAGCCTATGGAAGAAGAAATTGCTGAACCTGAAAGCTCAATAGATGAAAAAGAGGAGGAGAGTGATGAACAAAAGGAGGAAGAATGGATTAGCTACCCATGCCTACCTTATAATGAGATTAACTCTTCATCCCTTATATTACTTGATTGTCCTCCATGCTTACCAAAGGAGGATGAATGTTATGTTCATGTGGATTCTTTTGAAATATCTGCTATTGGTAAAACATATGATAATAGTTATGCTCCTATTATCTATGATAATCCTATATTTGTGCCTAACTTCGAAATGCATGGTACTAACGAGTTTTTCATAGAAAATGTTTATGATAAAGCTCTAGATGATGGTCCTATATGTTGGAATTATGCCCTAGAGGCAATAATAAATATGTTATTGTTATAATTCTTGTTCATGATAAAGTTTATATTCCATGCTAGAATTGTATTAAGCGGAAAATTTGATACTTGTGTGGTTTATGAACAACACCGTGTCCCTAGTACGCCTCTATGGACTAGCTCATTGATTAATGATGGTTAAGGTTTCCTAACCATAGACATGAGTTGTCGATTAATAATGAGATCATGTTATTAGGAGAATGATATGATGGACAGACCCAAATCAAGCAGAGAAATTAGATCGTGTCATCGTGTTCATCTTTGCGAAGTTTTTTCTTATGTCAAATATTGTATTCCTTAGACCATGAGATAATGCAACTCCCTGGTATCGGAAGAAAGCTTTGAGGTCATCAAACGTCATCCTATGTGAGGGTGATCATAAAGGTGTCTCTCAGATGATCGGAAAGTACTTGTTAGGTTTTATGTATCGAGATGGAATTTGTCCCTCCCAAGTCGGAGGGATATACTTCGGGCCCACTCGGTAATCGATATCAACACCGCTTGCAAGCACGTGGTTAAGGAGTTAATCACAAAGTGATATCGGATTATAGAACGAGTAAAGTACTTGCCGTGAACGAGATTGAACTAGGTATGTCGATGCCAACGATCGAATCTCGGGCTAGTAAAATATCGCGTGAAGAAGGGAATATATATATGGGATTAATTGAATCCTGGCATCGTGGTTCATCCGATATGATCGTCGATGAATATGTGGGAGTCAATATGGGTTTCCAGATCCCGCTGTTGATTATTGATAGAAGATCATGTCTGCATATTCTCGAACCCGTAGGGTCACACACTTAACGTGTCTCGACGCTAGGATAGAATGGATAAATGGTTTATGAGTTTTTGTTCGTAGTCGCGGATGAGATCCAGGACATCACGAGAGGTTCTGGAATGGTCCGGAGAATAAGATTCATATAAAGGAAAGCAGTTTTTGGATTTCGAAATCGTTTCGGAATGTTCGGTATTGTACCGGAAGTTTCTAGAAGCTTCCGGAGTGGGACCAACATGGCCCCACTTGTCGGAGGGGTGAGTGGGCCTACGAGGGAGTGCCCTGGCCGCATTGGACCAGGGGCACAAGGCCCCATAGGCCCAGCCGGCCAAAACCCTAGGGGAAACCGTAGGAAACCTTCTAGAAGGGGGGGGAGACTTGACCCCCACTCCACCCTTGGGGCCGCCGCCCTAGGGCTTGGAGGAGGGGGCAAGGGGGCCGGACAGCCCCCTATATAAGGTGGGCAGGGGGCGCACCCTCCCCTCACCCCAAACCCTAGCCTCCAGCTGCTGCCCTACCTCTCTCTCTCTCTCCCGACTGCGTGTAGGCGAAGCCCTGCTGCAGAAACTCTCCACCATAGCACCACGCCGTCGTGTTGTAGATCCAATCTATCTCTCCACCCCACTTGCTGGACCGAGGAAGGAGGAGACGTCGCGGCACCATACGTGTGCATCTCTCGGAGGCGCCGCCACTTGCGGCGTTGAATCGGATCAGATCGCGAGGAGGAGAAGGCGAGCACGACTACACCAACCACATTCTGTTTAACGTTTCCACTGTGCGATTTCTTCAAGGGTATGAAGATCTCATCTATCCCTCTCGTTGATTTCATCTCCTAGATTTGATCTTGGCTTTCCCGTTCGCATCCGTAGAAATTTTTGATTTACTATGTTGCGGAACCCTTTAGTGGTATCAGAGCTAGATCTATGCGTAGATGTGTTTCACGAGTAGAATGCAACATGCTTGTTCCGGGCGTTGATGTTTCTATTGCAAGCCTCTTGTTGTGTACTTCTTATGATGTGGGATAGTGAGATCGAAGCGGTCCAGGCCAACTTTACGTGACCTCGTTCGCGAGACCGGCTCCGCACTTGACGTGTGGCTGGTGGATGCCACTTTCTCTCACTATAGTTGTCATGGGATTTACACCGGATCTTGGCAAACATAATATCACCGTTGTGGCTTTCCGTAGGTAAGAATCATTCTTATCTTGTTACTCCCATAAGCCACGTCAAACATGCAACAACAAAGTAGAGGCGTCTAACTTGTTCTTGCAGGGAGTGTTTTGTGATATGGTATGGCCCAAGATGTGATGTGTATGTTGTATGCAATGATGATGTTTTGTAATATTTCACGACTTGCATGTCGATGAGTACACAACCGGCAGGATCCATATGGTTGTCTTTATAATTGTGTATGACCTGTGTGTCAACTTCTTATATGCCATGCAATAGCTTCACCTTATCGCTAAGTAGTTAGCAATAATTGTAGTTGCTATTCGTGGTGGAGGAAATCATGGAGTGATGGAGATCATGCGGGCGCACAAGATGGAGATCATTGCGCGAAGATTGGCTATACCATGTCACATAAAATTATATGCATGTGATGTTTATCCTTTTATGTATATTATTATGCTTAGATCGCGACGGTAGCATTATAAGATGATTCCTCACTTAAAGATCAAGATAAAATTGTGTTCTCCCCATGTATGCACCATTGCGAAAGTTCGTCGTGTTCAAGCACCTCGTGATGATCGGGTGCTATAAACTCTACGTTCACATACAACGGGTGCAAGCCAGTTTTTGCACACGCGGAAATACTTGGGTTTGACTTGACGAGCCTAGCATGTACAGACATGGCCTTGGAACACATGAACCGAAAGGTTAAGCATGAGTCATATGAATGATATGATCGACACTTTGTTGTCCACCATTGAAACCACATCTCTTCTCGTGAAGATCGGATTAGGTGTGGTGAATTTGTATCGTGTTCACTAAACAACTTGAGGGATGTTGAATTTAGTGGGAGTTCATCTAGTAATTTGATTAAGTTGAACTAGTTATCATGAACATAGTCTAAATTGTACTTGCAAATTTTGTAGATAAAATGGCTAAGTCCAACTTCAACTTCAACATTTTTGCTGAGAAAGAAAAGCTTAAGAACAATGGGTCTAACTTCACCAACTGTTTCCGCAATCTGAGAATCATTCTCGCTGGCGGACAAAAGGACTATGTCCTTGACAAAGCGCTAGGTGACGCCCCTGCTACAGATGCGCTAGCTGATGAAAAATCTGTTTATCAGTCACGCAAGGATGATTATGGAGTGATTACGAGTACCATGTTGTTTGCTATGGAATCGGACCTTCAAAAATCGTTTTGAGGAGTTCGCCGGGCCCTTTGAGATACTTGAGGAACTGAAAACCATGTTTCAGACTCGGGCCCGTTCTGAGAGATATGAGATCTCAGAGAAGTTCTTTAACTGCAAGAAGGAGGAAGGGAGTTCCATTAGTGAGCACTCTATTAAGATGTCGGGCTACACTCAACATCTTGAGCAACTAGACTGCAAGATTCCAGAAGAGCTCAAGATTGACAGAGTTCTGCAATCACTCCCTCCTAGCTACAAAGGTTTTGTAGTTACTCACAATCAGATTGGTTCCACTGATACGATCACCGAGCTCTTCGCTAAGCTGAAAGGTGTGTAGGTGGATATCAAGAAAGATAATCATGTGTTGATGGTCAACAAGACCCCTAGCTTCAAGAAAGGTAAGGGTGCAAAGAAGACCTTCAAGAAAGGCAGCGGCAAGCGCATTGCCCCTGCTGAGAAGAAGCTCAATTCTAGACCTAAGCCGGACACTGAGTGCTTCTATTGCAAGGACAAGGGTCACTGGAAGCGCAACTGTCCGAAGTACTTAGCGGACAAGAAGGCTGGCACCATTAAAGGTATATTTGATATACATGTTATTGATGTTTAACTTACTAGCGCTTGTTGTAGTGCCTGGGTATTTGATACTGGTTCAGTTGCTAATATTTGTAACTCGAAACAGGAGCTACGGAATAGATGGCGGCTAGCAAGGGATGAGGTGATGATACGCGTTGGCAACGGATCAAGAGCTGATGTGATGGCCGTCGGCACGCTCTCCTTAGTTTTACATTCGGGATTAGTTTTAAACCTTAATAAGTGTTATTATGTGCCTGCATTGAGCATGAACATTATATCTGGATCGTGTTTATTGCAAGACGGTTATTCATTTAAATCAGAGAATAATGGTTGTTCTATTTATATGAGTTACATCTTTTATGGTCATGCACCTGCTATGAATGGTTTATTTCTTCTGAATCTCGAAAGCAATGAAACACACATCCATAACATTGATGCTAAGAGATGCAAAGTAGATAGTGATAATTCGACTTATTTGTGGCATTGCCGTCTAGGTCATATTGGTGTAAAACGCATGAAGAAACTCCATTCTGATGGACTTTTGGAGTCTCTTGATTTTGAATCATTTGACACGTGCGAGCCGTGCCTCATGGGCAAGATGATCAAAACCGCGTTCTCCGGAATAATGGAGCGAGCAACGGACTTGTTGGAAATCATACATACCGATGTATGCGGACCAATGAGTGTTTCTACGCGCGGTGGATATCGCTATTTTCTCGCTTTTACTGATGACTTAAGTAGATATGGGTATATCTATTTAATGAAACATAAATCTAAAATGTTTGAAAAGTTCAAAGAATTTCAGAACGAAGTGGAAAACCATCGTAACAAGAAAATTAAATTTCTACGATCCGATCGTGGAGGTGAATATTTGAGTTATGATTTTCTCATGCATCTTAAAGCAAGCGGAATCGTTTCGCAACTCACGCCACCCGGAACACCACAGCGCAATGGTGTGTCTGAACGCCGGAATCGAACCCTATTAGATATGGTGCGATTGATGATGTATCTTACAGATTTGCCGTTATCATTTTTGGGTTATGCATTAGAAACCGCTGCATTCACTTTAAATAGGGTACCATCTAAATCTGTTGAGACGACACCGTATGAACTGTGGTTTGGTGCTAAACTTAAGTTGTAGTTTCTTAAAGTTTGGGGATGCGAAGGTTACATCAAGAAGTTGATGCCGGACAAGCTCGAACCCAAAGCGGAGAAATGTGTCTTCATAGGATACCCTAAGGAAACAATTGGGTATACCTTCTACCACAGATCCGAAGCCAAAGTGTTTGTCGCAAAGAACGTATCCTTTCTTGAGAAGGAGTTTATCTCGAAAGAAGTGAGTGGGAGGAAGGTAGAGCTAGACGAGGTTATTTAACCTTCTCTCGAGTTGGAGAGTAGCGCAGCACCTGAAATTGTTCCAGTGCCGTCTGCACCAACAACAGAGGAAGCTAATGACGAGGATCATATAACTTCAAACGATGCTACTGCTGAACGTCTTAGGTCGACAAGGTCGCATGCCACTCCTGAATGGTATGGCAACCATGTCTTAACTGTCTTGTTGGTAGATAACAGTGAACCTGCGAACTATGAGGAAGCAATGATGAGCCCAGACTCTGAGAAATGGCTAGAGGCCATGAAATCCGAATTGGGATCCATGAGCGAAAACCAAGTATGGACTTTGGTGGACCCTCCTAGCGACCGTAAGGCCATTGAGTGCAAATGGATTTTCAAGAAGAAAACGGACGCGGATGGTAATGTTTTTTTCTATAAAGCTTGGCTTGTTTCAAAAGGTTTTCGACAAGTTCAAGGTATTGACTACGATGAGACTTTCTCTCCCATAGCGATGTTTAAGTCCATTCGTATTTTATTAGAAATTGCTGCATTTCATGATTATGAAATATGCAGATGGATGTCAAGACTGCGTTCCTCAATGGCAACATTGATGAAGAGTTGTATATGATGCAGGCCGAAGGTTTTGTCGATCCTAAGGATGCTGATAAGGTGTGCAAACTTCAGCGTTCCATTTATGGACTGAAGCAAGCATCTCGGAGTTGGAACCTTCGTTTTGATCAAGTGATCAAGAGCTTTGGATTTGTTCCAAATTGCTATGAAGCTTGTATCTACAATAAAGTGAGTGGCAGCTCAGTGACATTTTTAGTACTATATGTGGATGACATATTGATTATTGGAAATGACATTGGTATGCTTAACGAAGTGAAGAGTTATTTGAATAAATTGTTTCTCAATGAAAGACCTAGGATAAGCTGCTTATATATTAGGCATCAAAATCTATAGAGATAGACAAGGACGCCTAATAGCTTTAAGCCAAAGTACTTACCTAGACAAAGTTCTGAAAAGGTTCAGAATGGATAAGGCAAAGAAAGGTTCAGTGCCCATGTTGTCAGGTAAGATATTGAGCAAGGCTCATTGTCCAGCTACGGTAAACGATAGAGAAACTATGAGCAAAGTGCCTTATGCCTCGGCCATAGGTTCTATCATGTATGCCATGTTGTGTACTAGACCGGATGTGTCCAATGCTCTTAGTTTGACGAGCAGATACCAAAGTGATCTAGGAGTGGAACACTGGACAGCCGTAAAGAACATCTAAAGTATTTAAATAGGACTAAAAAATGTTCTTGGTCTATGGAGGTGATGAGCAGCTCGTCGTAAAAGGTTACGTCGACGCTAGTTTTGACACCGACCTGGATGATTCTAAATCTCAGACAGGATACGTTTATATTTTGAATGGAGGAGCTGTGAGCTAGAGAAGCTGCAAGCAAAGCGTGATCGCGGGATCTACAGTAGAATCGGAATACATGGCTGCTGCAGAAGCGTCAAGTGAAGGAGTTTGGATCAGGAACTTCATCACTGAGCTTGGTGTGGTTCCAAGTGCCTTGGACCCACTAGACATATTGTGCAACAACACTGGCGCCATAGCATTGGCTAAGGAACCAAGATATCACCCAAAGACCAAGCACATCAACTGCCGATTTCATATAATTCGAGATTATATAACAGATGGAGATCTGAAAATTAGCAAAGTACATACGGATATGAATGTCGTAGATCTGTTGACTAAACCTCTTCCACGTGCAAAACATGATCAGCACCTTAATTCCATGGGTGTTAGATTGTTTCCAGATGTAAACTAGATTATTGACTCTAGTGCAAGTGGGAGACTGTTGGAATTATGCCCTAGAGGCAATAATAAAGATGTTATTGTTATAATTCTTGTCCATGATAAAGTTTATATTCCATGCTAGAATTGTATTAAGCGGAAACTTTCATACTTGTGTGGTTAATGAACAACACTGTGTCCCTAGTACGCCTCTATGGACTAGCTCATTGATTAATGATGGTTAAGGTTTCCCAACCATAACATGAGTTGTCGATTAATAATGAGATCATGTCATTAGGAGAATGATATGATGGACAGACCCAAATCAAGCAGAGCAATTAGATCGTGTCATCGTGTTCATCTTTGCGAAGTTTTTTCTTATGTCAAATATTGTATTCCTTAGACCATGAGATAATGCAAATCCCTGGCATCGGAAGAAAGCTTTGAGGTCATCAAACGTCATCCTATGTGAGGGTGATCATAAAGGTGTCTCTCAGGTGATCGGAAAGTACTTGTTGGGTTGTATGTATCGAGATGGAATTTCTCCCTCCCAAGTCGGAGAGATATACTTCAGGCCCACTCAGTAATCGATATCAACACTGCTTGCAAGCACGTGGTTAAGGAGTTAATCACAAAGTGATATCGAATTACAGAACGATTAAAGTACTTGTCGTGAACGAGATTGAACTAGGTATGTCGATGCCAACGATCGAATCTCGGGCAAGTAAAATATCGCGTGACAAAGGGAATATATATGGGATTAATTGAATCCTGGCATCGTGGTTCATCCGATATGATAATCGATGAATATGTGGGCGTCAATATGAGTTTCCAGATCCCACTGTTGATTATTGATAGAAGATCATGTCTGCATATTCTCGAACCTGTAGGGTAACACACTTAATGTGTCTCGACGCTAGGATAGAATGGATAAATGGTTTATGGTTTTTTTTAGGAGTCTCGGATGGGATCCAGGACATCACGATAGGTTCCGGAATGGTCCAGAGAATAAGATTCATATAAAGGAAAGCAGTTTTTGGATTTCGGAATCGTTTCGGAATGTTCTGTATTGTACCGGAAGGTTCTAGAAGCTTCCGGACTGGTACCAACATGGACCCACTTGTCGGAGGGGTGCGTGGGCCTATGAGGGAGTTCCCTGGCTGCATTGGGCTAGGGGCACAAGGCCCCATAGGCCCAGCCGGCCAAAACCCTAGGGGAAACCCTAGGAAACCCTCTAGAAGGGGGGAAAGACTTGCCCCCCACTCCACCCTTGGGGCCGCCGCCCTAGGGCTTGGAGGAGGGGCAAGGGGGCCGGCCAGCCCCCTATATAAGGTGGGCAGGGGGCGCACCCTCCCCTCACCCCAAAACCTAGCCGCCAGCTGCTGCCCTACCTCTCTCTCTCTCTCGACTGCGTGTAGGCGAAGCCCTGCTGCAAAAACTCTCTACCATAGCACCACGCCGTCGTGTTGTAGATCCAGTCTATCTCTCCACCCCACTTGCTGGACCAAGGAAGGAGGAGACGTCGTGGCACCATACGTGTGCATCTCTCGGAGGTGCCGCCACTTGCGGCGTTGGATCGGATCGGATCGCGAGGAGGAGAAGGCGAGTACGACTACACCAACCACGTTCTGTTGAACGTTTCCGTTGTGCAATTTCTTCAAGGGTATGAAGATCTCATCTATCCCTCTCGTTGATTGCATCTCCTAGATTAGATCTTGGCTTTCCCGTTCGCATCCGTAGAAATTTTTTGATTTACTATGCTGCGAAACCCTTCACTATATTGAATGATCAGTCACCTTATTATAAAATTGCTAAAAGTGGGTTTGAAGGTTTTAATCCCACTATTTTTGAGCTTGAAAGAAATTATGTGTTTGTAGATCATTAAAATCATGATTTATGTGATTGTTATATTGTTGAGTTTATTCATGAGGGTACTGAAAATTATTATGAGAGAGGAAAATATGGTTGTAGAAGTTTTCATGGTACTAAAACACCTCTCTATGTGCTGAAAGTTTTGAAGTTGCTCTTGTTTTATCTACCCATTATTGTTACTATGTGCTTTGATTTATTTTCTTATAAGATCATATGCATAGGAAGTGCGTTAGACTTAAATGTTTTTTGAATTTGCTTCTTGATGCTCTCTTTTACTTCAATTCATATTTCTTATGTGAGCATCTTCTCAAACTATCATGCCTAACTTAAAGGCGTTAAAGAAAAGTACTTGTTGGGAGATAACCCAAGAGTTTTCTTGAGTCTTGGAAGCTATTATTTCAGTAATGAGCTCTCCTTATCCTTTTTGTTTGCTTTTTGTGCCAACAATGACCTCTAATGAGAGGGAAGTAAGATTTGGGGAGTTGCTCCTCCACCATAAAAATTCGTAAGGAGTCTCTGTATGGCATATTGAGCTGAAAATTTACGAATAAATCCCCCAATATGTTAGCTAACTTTCGTTAGTTCAACACTGTTTGATTTCAGCAACAGAAGGTCTTCAAAAAAATCGGTTTCTACTTGCTGGTCTATTTTGATAGATTTCAGCCATTATTTGCATTTTCTTCTTATTGATTCCTTTTTGGGTTCTTTTTGGGAAATTGAGCTTTTTGATGGAGCTGCTACAGTAGCTTGTGTTTTTAGTGAAAAGTTTTGCTGTTATAAAGCTAAAACCAAGGGTCTATTATCTTTTGAATACACTAATGTTGCTAATGAAGATTGTGTGAAGTTTTGTATGAAGGAAAAATTTCAGGTGTGGAGAGAGAATGATGTAATGAGATTAAGAATGGAAAAAATCTCAAGCTTGGGGATGACACCCCGGTGTCACCCGAAGAAATATCCAAGAGGTACAAGTGTCAAAGCGTGGGGATGCCTAAGGCATCCCCGTGTTCATGCACTGTTGTGTTGTTCTTGGAGCATCTTAGATTTGGTTTGCTTTTATTAGTTTGTTTTGTTTGCTTGAATAAAGTAGTTTGGACCCCCGTTGTCGCTGTGTTTTTTCAAATAAGTTGATTAGTGTTGGAAGGAGTAGAAAGTTCTTGCTTGAAAGTGCAAGAGGAGCTTGCATTGACTGTGACATAGACTTTAGCATGTCAAGCTAGGTGTTGTTTTGACCTTATGCTTAGTGATTATTGTTGTAGCATGACTTGTTCCAAATAATTGGGATTGCTTAGTGTGCCTTGAAGGAATCATGCGTTGTTTTAGCATGCAAAAGCATAGTATTGTAGTATTCTCCTTTGATGCTTTTTTTGGGATGACTTGGCACATGCTCACACCATGTTATGACTATGAACAAGTCACCATAGCCTTTATGATCATTGACTTGTAGTACCACTCTATTCTTTGATTAGTAATGTTTTGTCGCTCTGCATGATTATGGCCATTATTGCTCTCTTAGTTGGTTGCTCCCAGTCTTTTGCTAGCCTCCCTTTGTATGAGTAAGCTCTACTCATGCTTCCAACTCCCAAAAAACCAAGTTATTCCATAGTGTCCACTATAAATTCCCATGCATGGTGTGTTACACCATTCCAAGTATATTCTTGTGTTCAGCTATCTTCCAATTAAAAGTATTTTGTTATGTGAAAACTTAGCGATTAAAGCCCTCATGAACTTGATGGCACACTTTATATTCCTTGACCCTAATAAACTTGAACCATTGTGTCATCTATGTTGTATATGCTTGCACTTATACGTTTGAATTAGCAGAACCATGTTTTCATGGGTAACGTTTTCAACATTGCACTTGTACTTTGTACATAGTTGATATCATGCTCTTTTGTCTATGGATGTCACCGGTGTAAAATAAAAAGGGAGCTTGTAAGTCCATGGAGTTATTTATTTTGTGTTAGAGAAATGCCTGGGCCGCTAGCCTAAGCCATGCCTAATCATGGTGGAAACTTGCAGCATCACCATAATGAGCGATCTGTGAAGCATCCTCAATAAAGCCCTACGCAAATAGCAAATAAAAAGGTCGTTGAGATGCTCATTATCTTCTTGCCTTGTCATTTTGGTTATGGGATAGCTCCTGTACCATGTGTAAGGGGTACCCCATTGGCGGTTCTCTATGATAAACATGTACTTACTATGACAAGAACTAACATGTGAATAAGTTGAGTAGCATGAGGTGCGGACCTCGTATTCAAGGGACATGACATTGCCAACTTATACTTTGTCAAGCATATACTCCATAGTTTGTTCACTTTAACCTTAATCACTTCAAGATGCTTATGATAGGGGCAATGAGGGCTGAAAGCTAACCAATACCATAATTTTTGGAAGCTCTTTTTGATACATGAAATCCCTGCTTCCCTTTGTGAAGGGCCTTTCTTCCACAGTTATATTGAGTCTCCACTTTCTACCTTTGGGCACCAGTTAAGAGAGCTTAATCAAGGGAAGTGACAAAAATCTCTACGGTTGTAGATGTGCTGTTGGCACTAGGGAGAAAACAACGGTCTCTTGTTCATGGAACAAGTGGTTTGTTTACCTTACACACTTTGCTTAAAGCAGTTGTCTATTGCTTGCAACATAATACTAGAGGGGCTTCGGATGATAACCCAAAGGTGGACTTCTAGTCATAGATGCTGTTGGATGGCGGTCTATGTATATTGTTGTATTGCCCAATCGAATCTAATAGGATCTTTTTGTCTAGTATTGCATTGTTATGCCTTGCTCAGTCCTATCAAATGCCTTGCTGTAATTTGTTTACCCAGCATGCCATGTTTGTTTATCTAAGGAGAACAACTCTAGTGAACTATGGACCCCGGTCCAATCTTTACCATTGATACATCTTCCACTGTTACTGTTTGCTTGTTGCAAACCATCATCACCTTCCACACCATACAGTTAATCCTTTGTTATAGCAACCGGTTAGATTGACAACCTCACTGTTAGTTGGGGCAAAGTCTTGAGTTTGTGTTGTGAAGGTTTCCACGTTGCTTGCAACACCTTTGGTACGTTTCCTTCCTCCTACTGGTTCGATAACCTTTGTTTCTTACTGAGTGAAATCTTGCTATTGTGCTCATCATACCTTGATCTTGGGGTCTCTCAAACAGGCGTTGAACACGCCATTAGCCGCTACTTCACTTGTCTGGCGTTGTGCCCGAGACGCTGGCTCCGACAAAGACGAATCAGTCATCGACATAGCTACCACCTTGGCCTCGCTTGACATGCCGCCTCTGGATTTAGTGTGTGTGTGGGGGTGGGTGGGAGGGGGAGGGGGAGGGGTGGGGAAAGTACAGAAAAATGATAGTCGCCGTCGTCGAACCGGATTCAGTGTAGGGGGAGGTAGAAAAAGGACCACCGCTGCCGCAGGATTCAGTGTTGGGGGTTAGGAAAGTACAGAAGTGGATTTGCCCATGCGGCATGTGTACGGTGACTTAGAAGGGGCACAGCAGGGGCACGACAGGTACTAATGTCACGGAATATCCTGACATAACGACTAAGATTTGAAAATATTTGGTTTGGCCACCATTCACTTGAAATGCCCCTCTCGGTAATTACCCCTTGAACTTTTTGAATCGTGGTGATTACACGCAACTCGGACCCCGCGTTGCCTTCGCATGCAAACTTTTGGGCCGCAAAGTAGTATCCCCACAAGTGAGTGGAGCCCGGGTGGGCCATGGCCAGGCAGCCCACGACGGTGGCAGGCAACAGCTGCTGCCCTCCGTGGTGCTTAGTATTCGTCGCCCATTTTGGGATGGTTTAAAACCGGCCCTTTCTACTGCATCATTTTGCCTTTTTCACATGTTTCTTTTTAGGTAAAATCCCTACGGGATTTTGCATAACTTTTACGACGCCTTTTTATAAATAATTATTTAAATATTCTTTTACAATATGTTAATTCATAATTATTATATAATAATCATATTTAAATAACCAAATGTCCGAAAACCCTTTTCTGGTCCTTTTCCTTATTCTTTCTCCAAACGACTTTGGATCTCCCCAAAACTTTTCTAGTTTCTCTCTTCTCACTTCTTTAGTGATTCAAACTATCCATTAACAATCTTCAACCTTCGTCAAGCCCTTAAGCGTGCTACCCAATAGTTCGTGAATACTACAGACATGGCCAAGACTCCTCTATGACCAATGATCAACATCGGGATCTGGATATGCATGATGACCACATGTGTACTCAATGATATTTGTCGTTGAACCATAAACATTATGTCTTATTCCTTTTGTCTCGATGATACTATATTTTCTCAGGATTTGATCAACTGACATCCTTATGTCAGTGTTCAACCTCGTTACCGACAATACCTTCTTTAATCGTTCCGATAATAATATCCATGTGACCTAGTCACACGCTACGCAGCTTATGTATATAATTTATCCAAGTGGGCCCAGAGTATCTTCCACCACCGGATGGACAAATCCTGCTCTTGACACAGTCTCCTCAGCATGTTCCTCTAGATACCCATACATCACCTTTATAATTACCATTTCACTGAGCAACGTTGTGTGTCGTTAAAAACATCCTCGGATAAAAGTGATTTGATATGGTATGACAGTCTAAGGAAAGAGCCACTATGTTTCCAAAAAATCATAAACTGAACTTCGTGACATGATCGTGATACGATGCTATAGATAGGGTATGTTCACCATCTTGTTCCCTAATGATATGATCTCATTGTCAATTAGGAGCCGAGGAACCTTCATCATCAGGAAACCTTTGATCATCAGTTGACCAATGAACCAGTGACTAGAGTTTCACCAGGAACTACTGTTTGTTTGTATATCACACGTGTATCGATGTTTCCTATCAATATAGTTATAGCATGACAAAAAACTTAATCATAAACTTTATGAAATATGCCATCTAATATTTGACTCTAGGGCATATTCCCTTCAATCTGCCCCTCAGGGGGCTGGATAATCCCCCCCAAGGAATTCACCAAAGGGATCCAAGGCGCGGCGTACTGCATGGGGGCGGAAAATCCCCCGGATTGTCCTGCCGGGGCTAGAGTTTTTGCCCGGGCCGGATAATCCACCCCCTAGAGGAATTTTGATAAGGATATCAAGGCGCGGCATATTGTATATGGGTAGAAAATCCCCCGGATTTTTTGGCTCCGGGGCGGATAATCCGTCCCCCACTAGGTCCGGATAATCCAGCCCCCAAAATCTCCAACAACCAATTTTGGCAGGGGGTATTTAACCCTCATCACCCCCTCCTGCTAGAACCCTTGATTCATTTCGAAAAATTCTAGACTTGTTCTTAAAGCTCCAACACGACATCTCCATCTTCATCCACCCAAAGATCTCGTGTTGGATCTTGAAGAACAAGTATAGAATTTTTACCAACACGGCTTTGATCTTTGGGGAATCTAAGGAGGAGGCCTCGATCTTCATCAGCAGAAATCAAGAGCTTCACTTCCCCTCCATTCACATGGGGGATTCTCAATCTATTATTTCTTGAAAATATCTTGATCCTTGTTTCGATTATTTGATAATCCTTGTTCATGTGGAAGCTCGTTGTCATCACGAGATCCTCCAATTCAGTTATGGATGTGTGCCCCGCTAGCATTGTAAAGGCATCGGTTCCCGCCTTGAAGGGTACCAATAGTGGAAAGGTGGATCAGTCCTTTGGTGGCAAGATCCATTGGAGAATAGGGTGAGGTCTATTGTGGAGTGGTGGTCTTAGAACCGCCCAACCCTCCAACGCATACGTACTTCCCTTAACAAGGAAGGAACTGCGGTCAAACAAATCCCTGTGTCTCCGTGTGCTCCATTATGGTTTTCTCGCTCCTTTTACTTGCTTTAGGTTTGCATATAGGGAAATTCTCATAATTGCATATCTAGATAATTTACTTTGTGTCAAGCCTAAAATTGAAAAAGAACTAAAATTTGGAGTAGCACCTATTCAACCCCCTCTAGGTGCCCATACAATCCATTTCAATTAGTATCAGTGCACCGGGTCTTTATTCGGGGTTAACCGTCTAAGATAAGTATGGGTACCAAGGGAGATGGGAGTGAGGCTGCTAACATGGTCACCATGAATGATCTCGAGATGTTGGAAACAACCTTGATTATTTCAATGGAGACCAAAATGGAAGAGATGTATCAAATGATTATGCGTCTCTCCACGCCCACAGCCCCACCTCCATCTGCCTCTGAGGCCACCATGCCGCAATCTAAGGAGAAGGGTAACACCGAATCCAAAGAACATGATGTGGTAGGTGATGACAATAGAAAGATCTCTTCCCCAAAAAAGGGAGTAGTAAGGAGGAATATAGCGAGGTTCCTCATGTATATTCACCTGATCCACCTATCCCTCACTCGCATATAAACAATAGGGGTGATCCACCCAAGCTTTCTGCATCTCCTTTTAATCAATGGCTTTTAATGAAGTATCATGTGTGCAGCTCGTCCATTGAGTTATGGAAAATCATCGAGAATGGTATTCATGTTGGAGATCCAAACAACTTAACAAGAAGACATGTTGTGGACATCCAACTCAATGCAACGGCTCTACACATGATCCATCTTGGTGTGGGTCCCAAGGACATACCCCACATAGAACATCTTAGCACCGCAAAGGAATCTTGGGATGCCCTTAGGAGCTCTCCATTGGAAATGACAGCATGAGAAGGAATAGGCGAGGATCACGAGGATATGTATTGAAGACTCAAGTCAATAGCCACCACATTCAGAAATCATGGTGCTTCCCATGTTGATGATGTGTGGATTAAGACAAAGTATGTTAGTGCTCTTATGCCCTTTGAGCCTATAGATTTGAAGAGCCTCCAAGGTAGACACAATTACCACCAAGTGACTTCCAATGAGGCAAGAAATGGCATCTTTTAAGTTTGCCGCCAAGAATGCTGAAGACCCTCGTGCTCGAGACATTAGAATGCAGAAGGGGCTCAATGTGGCCTTGAAGGCAAGCATTGCTAAAGCCATGGACTTTCCTGAAGATGTCAAGAGGGCTCATGGTGAGTATGTGGCCTTCTATGCCAGAAAATTTTGGAAGGACCCCGCTAAAGCCACGTCGGAACTTGAACGCAAGAGTGGGTAAAATGGAAGAAGGGAAAACAATCCTAAATTAAGAACATGCTTCAACTGTGGAGACCGACTGCAATTTGTAGTTAAGTGTCCATATCAAAGTAGAGAACATAATGGTGGAAGGATCATTCTTAAATAAAAATCAAAGGCTCCACGGAAGAAGAAATTTGTGAAGAAGAATGCTCCATGCAAAAGCAACCAGAGAATGTTTTGGTAGCTTAAGAGGAGTACTCATCCTCAAGTGAAGATGAATAAGATAATGATAGCTCAAGAAAAGTGGCTGCCATAGCCACCACGTCTACACCGGCATCACTCTTCGACTCACCTAATGAAAACATCATCAACAAGAATGTCACTTGCCTCATGGAAAGAGGTTCTGAGGTATCATCTTCCATCACTTCCTTTCCTAAGACTATAGTTGACATGGATGATTCTACTAGTCTTAAGGTTAAGGAAGAAATTATGGCTTTGGACTATTTTATCACTAACTTTCAAGGTGAGCACAAAATGCACTTTGAGGCCCTCATTGACCAGCTTGCTCAAAATGAAGTGCTCCTTGAACAAAAGGGAAGAATTGAAAGGGAGTATGCAATGGAGATTGCATCCCTAAAAATGCACTAGAAGAAGAAGAGGCTCGAGTCTCTCTAAAAGAGAGACTTGAGTCAATCGAGGAGTCACACAAATAAGTTGTGACCAATCTAGTAAAAGAACATGACAATGTAGTAGCCAAAGAAAATAAATTAAAGAAGGAGAAAGTTGAATTTGGGGCTGTTCATGATATACTCTTTGAGAAATTGGAGAAGCTTGACACTGCTCACAAGGCTTTGGAAAGTGAATACTCTATTCTCAATGAGTCTGATGATCAACTCCAAACTCGACTGAGCAAGTATGATACCCCAGCCCCTCTACATCAATATGTGCACATAAATAAGTCCATGAATAAAATGCTAGGTTGAAGGATGAGCTTGCCAAGGCATCGACTCCCAAAGGTAAGGAAGTCCTTGATGCGATCCTTGGCAAGAAAAGGTAAAACTATGGAAAAGAGGGACTTGGATTTGTCTCTAAGTACAATAAGAAGAACAAGAACAAGAAAAATAAGACCAAGAAGGCACAAGCTAAGACAAGCACCACAGAAAAGAAAATCACAAAGGAAAAAACAGATTATATTGTTTTTGCAGGAACTAACAATCCTAATTAAGAGTTATTTGTGATTATTATGGTGATGTCTATGCTAGTTTTGTAGGTCCTTATGATATTTATATATATTGGTCTATTTGGGTCCCAAATACCCTTGTTACTAACATGAGAGGACCCATTGAAAAATGGGTACCTAAAACTAAGAAGTAAATTTCTTGTAGGGCTATGCTTCCGGTGGATCTAAATGGGTGATGGATAGTGGATGCACTAGTCATATGACCGTAAGCAAATATGTCATCACGGATATGAGGCCTAATCACGATCATATAACCATCTCCTATGGTGATAATTCAAAATATGAGGTTTGGGTCTTGGAAGGTTGTGGTTGCCCACGATATATCTCCCGTGGACGTCATGCTTATTGATACCCTCAGGTACAATTTACTTTATATTCGTGCCCTGGGTAAGATGGGTTTTGCTATTTTTATTGACGGTGATTTAATGGTACTCTTGTGGAGCAAGTCTCTAAAGGTTGCTTTCGTTGGGTATGTCGAAAATGACCTATATGTGGTGGACTTTTCGGTGAAAACCACTGCAGGTACGATGTTCTTATTCGGAAAGGCCGACGCAGGTTGGTTATGGCATCGCCGTCTTGCCCACGTCAACATGAGAACTTTGCAAAGTCTTCACAAGGGTGTCCACATCCTTGGACTAGAAGAAAATGTTTCCTTTGCCAAAGATCATGTTTGCAGGGCTTGTGTTGAAGGAAAGATGCATGAATCTCCCCACAAGAGGAAGACTATTATATCATCAAAGAGGATTTTGGAGCTACTTCATTTGGATCTCTTTGGTCCTACGTCTCATGCAAGCCTCGGTAGGAAGAAGTATTGCCTTGTCATAGTTGATGATTATTCAAGATACACATGGGTCTACTTCTTCAAGATGAAAAATGAGACTCAACAAACTGTCATTGATTTTTCCAATGAGGTTCAGCGTCAACACAATGTACCAATATTGTCAATAAGAAGTGACAACGGCTCCGAGTTCAAGAACTACACCCTGAATGAATTTCTAAGTGAAGAGGGGATAATACATCAATATTCCGTTGCGTACACCCCTCAACAAAATGGTATAGCCGAGAGGAAAAATCAGACTCTCATGGATATGGAAAGGTCTATGTTGGCTGAATTCAAGTCACCATACAACTTTTGGGCTGAATGTAACATCCCAAAAATCATAGTTTCAAAACTCATTCATATCATCTTTGCATCATTCATCCATTTAGGGTTTTCTCAAAAATCATTTAGAGACAGAAGTTTGAACTATGATTTCATGTGGGCAATTTATCTCAAATGGCCATCACCCTTTGAAATTTAAATGATAGGTACTTGTTTGCTTACCTCCATTGATGAAGAGATTAGGTGAAGCTTTTAACCCAAGATTCCAAATTTAGAAATAGTTTTAAAATCTTTTTCAAATATTTGCAAACTATAGCAAAATCTCTGTTTATTTTGAAACCCAAGCTTGACCAAACCTTGCAAAGTAACCACTTAGTTAAAATGACTGTTTTTGAACCCACAAAACCCTGCAAAATTTCCCAAAACAGTTTGGATTCAAAAGGATTTGAATTCATATCAAATTCATACCAGAAAATGAATTTAGAAAAAGAAAAGGACTTCTCAATGGAAAAGGGCCGCGCGGCCAGAATCTGGCCCAGCAACGAACCGAGCCCAGCAAGCCCACCCGGGGATTACTTTTTCTCCTCTCACGCGCGAGCGCACACACTGAGCCGCTGACAGCCAGACCCCACACTCACCTCGCGCACATCGCTGACTAGCGGGCCCTGTACACGCTGTCATCGTCTTCCTCAAACCCCGCCCGCGACCACGTCGCAGCTGCAGTGACTGCCGGTGATGGCGCGGCTTAATTGGGCAATTAAACGCAGGCATTTCCTGTCGAGGCACCGGCTATAAGATCCCCACCTCCCCACGATCATTTTCCCCCAGTCAATCGCACACTCACGCCCCCAGGCTGCCCCCGACTCGCTCAAAACCACCGCAGACAGAGCAACTCCGGCGACCGATTCAGGTGAGCCTCGAGCGCCCCTTTCCCTCTGGTTTGTTCGAGACGCTTAGTAAACCTCCCGCGCACCTTCTAACCACAACAGAGCATCCTGTATTGCCCCAGGTCGACGTGTTCACTTGACGCCGTAGGCACCCGACGACCACCCCAACTCCGGCGAGCAATCTCAGTAAGTTTCGAGCGCCCCTTGCTTTCTTATTCACCCGAGCGTGTTCGCAGTTGTCCTGCGCATCTTCTAAACCCATTGGTTCGTGCTCAGGCGATGAAGAACTTCGGCAACGACTCCGACAACACCCACCCGACGCCAAACGCAACTCCGACGAGATCTAGAGCCCATCTCCGAGCGCCCCTCCGCAAGCCAGTACCACAACGAGCTTCAGCAGCCTCCGGCGAACCTGGTAATGTTCCTCTCCCTCTCGCGGACGATGTAGAACGCCAGCGCCGCCGTAGTAAGACGCGCCGCCGCCTGTCACCGCCGGTAGCGCCGCTCGATTTTGGTTAGGAGATTTTTAGCCGTTAGATCTGAATCCTACGCGTAGAAACACTTCACTTAACGAAGGGGTATGGACAGATCTGAGCCATGCAGCGTTAGTTAGATCCAACGGCACAGAAGGATGATCCGGTGCGAAGCGGTACGGGCGAATAAAAACATGACGCGTGGCTAGGTTAGATCTAAAAACAGATTTAAAAAAACCAGATTTAGATTCAAACTTCAAATGCTTATAACTTTTGAATGTCACGTTGGATTTTTGCAAATTTTATACCGTTGGATTCAGTGAAACAAGGCCTTTCTGAATATCCAATTTGTTTAGCATATAGTAACAGTTAAAATGATTTTATTTGTGAAACAAGTTTTAAGCTATTTTAGGTATAGATTTAATTTGTTAAATTAAAATGGGGCCAAATAAGTTTAGTTGGCAAACTTATGACATGTTAAGTTTCTGTACTCATGAGTATGCTTGGTAGAATTTTCAAAAATCACCACTTAGTAAATTCTTGCATACATGCATTCATAATATTTTTGGTTGTATATATTTGTGTGTAATTGTATGCTATTGTTTCTTGTGTAGATTTTGCTAGTGATTGTGATTGTGAAGAGTGCTACTCTCCCCACTACCAAGGCAAGTGATATTTTCATGAATTTCCTATACTAAGTTTTGTACTTGCATTAGATATTTTGCTAAAGTAAATGCATGATATTTTGATTAGTGCTAAGATGGGAAATCCTAAGTAGAGTGAAATAGTAGAATTGCTAGGGAAATTTTCCTAAGATAAGATACCATACTTTGCTTAGCCTAGCTTATAGTAAACAAGGGTGGTGAACATCTATTTAGTTTATGATAAAAATATTCTAAGTCAAGGAGACTTATATTTTCTTAATAAAACAACTAAGTCAAATGAACCTCCTGGGTGGAATGGAAAGATTGGGTTATGTTGAGTGGTTACACAAGGCCATAGACTTGGGTTGTGTATCTCACTTGTGGAATGCCACCCAGGCACAAAGGGATTTGGAGGCCAAGTGTTGAGAAAGCTTACAATGCAACCACTTGGCAATATGGGCTCTGCCATGATCATATAGGTTGCTAGAACTTAGTCACTTGGACAGTTGGTGGTAGATGGGATGATAGGATGGAACGCGTCCATTTGACTAAGGAAAAGCTTCTGAAAGGTCCTGTCTTGGGAAACCAAGTCTGGTGGGGAAAGTGCACAACCTCTGCAGATGGAAAACCTAAGTACTTAGCCTTGTCCAAGGAAATGGACACTTTGAGCATCAAGACATGGAAGCTACAAGAATCTCATCACTCCAACTTCTAAATAAAAATTGGTGGGTGAACAAGGGTGAAAGACCCCAATGTCTATTGGTGGATCCTTGGGAATGTTTTTGACAAAGAAAAACTTGGTGATTTCAACTAATAGGAAAAACCTATTTTCAAGCAAAGCAAGCCAAGCTACACTTAGCCAAAATGCATATAGTAATATAGTCCATTTAAAAATTATAATAATGTATCACTTGCCAATACTATTCCAAAGTATTGACCCTCTGTGGCTGTAACTTGTGATGTTGCAGGTTACTCCGATGATGAATATGAGTCATGAGTCTACACTCAACATGCTTGCCTGTGGCACATGAAGATGAAGGCTTATGTTTATTTACTTATTCCTTAAAACTCTTGTATTAGGCCTATGGCCATGAGTTGTAAAGACTATATTTTATCTCTGGAATGAATGTAATAAACGACCTTTGTATCTGTGTACTTCATCTTAAACTGTGGATGCTAGCATTGATCCAGGGACTAGCATTGCAATCACAGGGATCCTTTCCTTTATATAGGAGGGGTCTAACAGATGGTATCAGAGCACTGTGTTGCCTGTAGGATTATGACCCTAGGATTGGAAACCACTAAGGAAAAAGTTTTTCAACTACTTCTACACTTGTCTATTCTTCTCGTAAAACTTTTCTAATCTCTTTCAACTTCCTTTGTAGATGAACTCCATCAACGAAGCCGTGAAGAAGGGACCACTCATGACCATGACCTTGGAGTGTGAAACTGAGTTTCCCAATATTCTCAAGGATCTCATGGAGGCAATGGATGCACATGGTGAAGCTGTGTACAAGGGCTTTCCAGTGATGGATAAAGGAGTGGAGTATTGGTGGGTGCAACTTCACTTCTACAAAAACAAGGAAGACAACCACAAAGAAAGGGGATTCTGCATGTACACCAACACTACAATGCACACCACATTCTTTGAGTCAGCCAGGGATGCAGCTTGGAGGACTATCAAAGAACTAAGTGCTAGAGTCAAGTGCAGAATGCTCAACCTCCAAAAGGACTTAGAGAAAGAGAAGGAGCTTACTCAAGAGTTGGAAGACACCAACCAAGAGATAAGGGGAGATGTTATAGACCTAGTGATAGAGTCAAGAGAGCAAGACTGGTGGATTGCCTCTAGGAACATTGTGTTTAATAATAGATCCCGTGAGATTGGATTGTAAGGACACTTCGTAGTTGGACCACCACTTATCACCTTAATTTCCAAAATGATGCCTTAAATAAAGTTGGACTTGTTTGATGTAATGGATTGTGTATGCATGACATATGTGGTATTTGTGTTCCAGGGTTATGTATGAGATGGTTGTTTTTGTGTTCATCTTAAATAGTGTTGTTCTAACTTTTCAATTTTATAAATAGATGCCTATTGCCGTCAGCACTGTTGAGGAGTTCCAGGTTACTCGTTTCGGACCCCGTATCGTTGAGCTTACCACTCTGCTCGATCTCCCTCTTCCTACCATCACGGTGTACCCACTCACCAAGTTCGAGAGGAAGGACCTCTGGGGCTTCAAGGTGAACCAGCCTGGACGCCAGACTGAGCCTACTACGGAGGCCATCGTCTTCAAGTTGATGCACGACGACAGGGAGAGAGGCATGGAGGTAGTCATGCAGGACCTGATAGGACGACTGTTAGGCCGTCACTCCCGACAGGTTAGGGGCACTCACTTCCACGCCTTCGGAAGGCGTGATGTTGATGGAGATTCCATCGACTTTGAGGACGACTCGAGGAGCACTGCGGAGCCGATACGCCTCTATCTTCAGGACTTAGAGACTCTTCTCAGACACGTAGATACAGACAGGACGAACGTCATGCTAGGCAATGACGAGCTTCAGGTGCAGCTACGCGAGAAGGACAAGCTTTTCGCACAGCAGGATGAGATGATCAAGGAAATGGAGACGAAGTTTGAGGCTCAGGATCGCAAGTTCAAGAGTCAGGAGAAACGCGTCCAGGACAGGAACAAGAAAATCCGGGACATGACCGAGGAACTGAAGTCCAAGGACTTCGAGCTTGAGCAGCAGCAGATGGTCATTGAGAGGCTTCGCTCCCAGAAGAGGGCTCTCAAGGCCAAGGTCGATTCCTTGACCACTACGATTGAGGAGAACAAGACCGCGATGGAGAACGCAGGTCTTACCTTCGTCGAGGAGGAGATTGATGCTGATGAGTAGACTTGACTACTCGGTTACCTTTCATATTCATACTTGTTATTGTGAACTTATTATTGGACCATCCGACATGTGGATGGCTTGCCACTTGTGTGTTTACCTCATGAGCTTGTTATGTGGTTGTTGAACTTCTATTCTTATGTTGCTTGTTATGTGTTTGCTTATGTTGTATTGTGCATGAAACATCTATGGGTATCTCATTCTTATCTATTTGAACAAACCACAGATGCCTCCCCGTCGCGCAAACCCCAACCCCAACAACATCACCCCGGAAATGCAACAAATGATGAATGCGCAAACCCAGCTTATGCAAATGATGACAACATTCATCCAAAACCAGAATAACAACAACAACAACGACCCCAACAACAATAACAACAACAACAACAACAACCCTCCGGGTTTTGATATGCTCACCAGATTTCTGCGTCTGAGGCCAGCAAAGTTTTCGGGTACAACTGATCCCATGGTAGCCAATGACTGGTTACGTTCTGTGAACAAAGACTTAGTGACCGTGGGCTGCACGGATGCTGAAAAGGTCAGGTTTGCAGCACATCTGTTGGAAGGACCAGCCGCCACATGGTGGGACAACTTCCAAATCACCACTCCTATTGATGAGGTGACTTGGGCTATCTTTGAAGATGGTTTTCGCACGGCTCATATCTCATCAGGGATAATGAGTCTGAAAAAGAAGGAGTTTCACAACCTGAAACAGCGCCACCGCAGCGTGGCAGAATACATAGAAGAGTTCAACAATCTGGCGCGCTATGCACCAGATGAGGTTGATACAGATGCCAAGAGAAAAGAAAAGTTCTTGGAGGGTTTGAATGATGAGCTGAACCTACAGTTGTCTGTGGCATATGTTCCAACTTATCAGTCGTTGTGTGACAAGGCTGCTATTTTGGAAAGTAAAATGAAGCAAGTCGAGAGTAGAAAGAGGAAACACTCCGACAAGCACAACTCGGGATCGTCTCACAAACGATCTCACTATGATGACAGTGGCAACTCAGGATCCCATAAACATGGGAAATTCAGCAAGCACAACCGTCATGACAACAAGCATCACCGCAGTCATGACAAGGACAAGTACAAGAACAACAAGGGTGGACATAAGAGCCACTATGGTGGAAATGGTAGTGGAAGTGGAGGCCAACCTCCTAAAAAGGACATCAGTCAGGTTGAATGCTTCAAATGCAAGAAGATGGGACACTATGCAAATGAGTGCCCCGAAAAGAAGGTGGAAGGACCTAACAAGCCGAATCCTTTTCAGAAAGGACAGGTTAACCACATCAATGTAGAGGTGGTCTATGAAGAACCTGATGCCGTGGCTGGTAAGTTCAGACTCAATTCAATTTCAGCATTTGTACTCTTTGATACCGGTGCATCTCATTCATTCATATCAAAGGCATTTGTTGAAAGAAATGAACTGCCGGTAGAAACCATTGGGTGTCCTATAAGAGTAAGTTCTCCGGGAGGAGAAATGATAGTAAACTCAGGTTGTCATGACTTAGTCATAGAGTTTGGAAAATATAAGTTTCCAGTAAACCTAATAATTCTGGATTCCCAAGGACTGGATGTGATTTTGGGAATGGATTGGATGGCTAAGTATGAAGGAGTATTAGATTGTGCCAACCGTTCAGTTACCCTCACAACCCCAGAAGGGAAAAGAATAAAAATCAAGTCAAACTTTGAATCCAAAGGAAGTAAGCTGAATTCTCTTAAGGGGGTTAGCATGGACAGCGTACCAATAGTATGTGAATATCCGGATGTGTTTCCAGAGGAATTACCAGGAATGCCACCGGATAGAGATGTGGAGTTTCTGATAGATTTGGTGCCAGGATCAGGACCAATAGCTAAGAGACCGTACAAAATGTCTGTTGATGAATTGAAAGAACTCAAGAAACAGCTTGGAGAACAGTTACAGAAAGGATTTATTCAACCAAGTTCATCATATTGGGGAGCCCCAGTGTTGTTCGTGGAGAAGAAGGATAGAACACAAAGGTTATGTATTGACTACCGTTCTCTCAACGAGGTTACCATCAAGAACAAGTATCCTTTGCCAAGAATCAACGACTTATTTGACCAGCTAGAAGGAGCATGTGTATTCTCGAAGATTGATCTTCGGTCAGGTTATTTTCAACTCAAGATACGAGAGCAAGACATACCAAAAACAGCATTCACCACAAGGTATGGATTGTATGAGTATACTGTGATGCCTTTTGGATTAACCAACGCTCCAGCATACTTCATGAATATGATGAACAAGGTGTTCATGGAATTACTTGACAAGTTCGTTGTCGTTTTCATCGATGACATCTTGGTCTACTCCAAGAGCAAGGAAGAACATGAAAGACACTTACGTTTGATACTTGAGAAACTGAGGGAACATAAACTATATGCCAAATTCAGCAAGTGTGAGTTCTGGTTAGAAGAAGTTGGTTTTCTTGGTCATGTGATGACAAAAGATGGTGTGGCAGTTGATCCTGCTAAAGTTTCAGCTGTGACAGATTGGGAATCACCTAAGAATGTAAAAGAAGTTCGTAGTTTCCTTGGCTTAGCAGGTTACTACAGAAGGTTCATTGAAAATTTCTCGAAGGTTGCTAAGCCAATGACAGAATTGTTAAAGAAGGACAAGAAATTTGCTTGGACTGAAGGTTGTGAAGTCAGCTTCCAAGAATTGAAGAAGAGACTAGTGACAGCACCAGTTCTGTGTCTGCCAGATTTGGAAAAAGATTTCCAAGTATATTGTGATGCGTCACATCAAGGTTTGGGTGCCGTACTTATGCAAGATGGTAAAGTCGTAGCCTATGCTTCAAGACAACTCAAAACTCATGAAGTAAACTATCCTACTCATGATTTGGAGTTAGCCTCTGTCGTCCATGCACTCAAAACATGGAGACATTACCTTTTGGGTAAGCGATGTGAAGTGTTCACCGATCATAAGAGCTTGAAGTATATCTTCACCCAGAAGGAAATCAACATGAGACAAAGAAGATGGCTAGAACTTATCAAGGATTACGACTTAAGTTTGCAATACCATCCCGGTAAAGCAAATGTAGTAGCGGATGCTCTAAGTCGTAAGACATTTGTAAATGGCCTTACCAAAGGGGAATTGCCAGATGACTTGTGTAAGCAATTCAAAGAACTCAGATTGGAGATCGTACCAGAAGGACATCTCATGTCCTTAGATGTTCAACCCACTCTATTGGACAAGATCCGAGAAGTCCAGAAGACCGATAAAGAGATTGAAAAGATTAAGGAAAATATTAGTCTAGGGAAGGCTAAGAGTTTCCATATAGATGAACAAGGTACTTTGTGGCACGGGAAACGTATATGTGTTCCACAAGACCCGGAGTTACGGAAACTGATCTTACAAGAAGGTCACAACTCTCCATATTCTATTCACCCGGGAAATACCAAGATGTACATGGACATGAAGGAAAGGTTTTGGTGGAACAATCTCAAAAGGGACATCGCCGAACATATTGCTTTGTGTGACGTGTGTAGCAGAATCAAAGCGGAGCACCAGAAACCAGCAGGTCTGCTTCAACCACTTCCTATTCCTGAATGGAAGTGGGAAAATATTGGTATGGATTTCATTACCGGATTACCAAGGACCAGATCAGGGTATGATTCCATATGGGTAGTAGTGGATCGCCTAACTAAAGTGGCTCATTTTATACCAGTGAAGACAACCTATACAAGTGCCAAGTTAGCTAAAATTTACATGAGCAGGATTGTATGCCTTCACGGTGTGCCAAAGAGTATTGTGTCAGATAGAGGAACCCAGTTCACATCTCACTTTTGGAGACAGCTTCATGAATCCTTAGGAACGAGATTGGAGTTTAGCACTGCTTTTCATCCTCAAACGGATGGACAAACAGAAAGGACCAACCAAATTCTTGAGGACATGTTGAGAGCTTGTGCTTTAGACTATGGAGCAAGCTGGGATGAAAGTTTGCCTTACGCGGAGTTCTCTTACAATAACAGCCATCAATCTAGTATTGGAATGGCACCGTTTGAGTTACTCTACGGAAGGAAGTGTACCACCCCATTGTTATGGAATGGTGTGGGCGAAAGGAGCTTATTTGGACCGGATCTTATCAAAGACGCCGAAGAGAAAGTCAAATTGGTTAAGGACAGGTTGAAGATAGCACAGTCCCGACAGAAAAGCTACGCGGATTCTAAGCGTAGAGAAGTCACCTACGAAGTTGGGGATAGAGCTTATCTCAGGGTATCACCACTTTGTGGAGTGAAAAGATTTGGAGTCAAAGGAAAGTTGGCACCAAGATATGTGGGGCCATTCAAGATTCTAAGTCGCAAGGGAGAAGTTGCATATGAAGTTGAATTGCCAGAATCTCTATCAGCAGTCCATAACGTATTTCATGTGAGTCAGCTTAAGAAATGTCACCCAGAAATGGAAGAGTCATCTTTGAAGGATACCATACCTTTGGAAGAAGTTCAGCTAGAAAGTGATCTCACTTATGAGGAAAAGCCTGTCAAGATTCTAGAGACAGCAGAAAGAGTCACCAGGACCAAGACTATCAAGTTTTGTAAAGTGCAATGGAACCATCACTCCGAAGAGGAAGCAACATGGGAAAGAGAAGATGATCTTCGGAAAGACCACCCTCACCTATTTGCTAGCCAAACCGAATCTCGAGGGCGAGATTCATCTTAAGGGGGTTAGATTTGTAACATCCCAAAAATCATAGTTTCAAAACTCATTCATATCATCTTTGCATCATTCATCCATTTAGGGTTTTCTCAAAAATCATTTAGAGACAGAAGTTTGAACTATGATTTCATGTGGGCAATTTATCTCAAATGGCCATCACCCTTTGAAATTTAAATGATAGGTACTTGTTTGCTTACCTCCATTGATGAAGAGATTAGGTGAAGCTTTTAACCCAAGATTCCAAATTTAGAAATAGTTTTAAAATCTTTTTCAAATATTTGCAAACTATAGCAAAATCTCTGTTTATTTTGAAACCCAAGCTTGACCAAACCTTGCAAAGTAACCACTTAGTTAAAATGACTGTTTTTGAACCCACAAAACCCTGCAAAATTTCCCAAAACAGTTTGGATTCAAAAGGATTTGAATTCATATCAAATTCATACCAGAAAATGAATTTAGAAAAAGAAAAGGACTTCTCAATGGAAAAGGGCCGCGCGGCCAGAATCTGGCCCAGCAACGAACCGAGCCCAGCAAGCCCACCCGGGGATTACTTTTTCTCCTCTCACGCGCGAGCGCACACACTGAGCCACTGACAGCCAGACCCCACACTCACCTCGCGCACATCGCTGACTAGCGGGCCCTGTACACGCTGTCATCGTCTTCCTCAAACCCCGCCCGCGACCACGTCACAGCTGCAGTGACTGCCGGTGATGGTGCGGCTTAATTGGGCAATTAAACGCAGACGTTTCCTGTCGAGGCACCGGCTATAAGATCCCCACCTCCCCACGATCATTTTCCCCCAGTCAATCGCACACTCAAGCCCCCAGGCTGCCCCCGACTCGCTCAAAACCACCGCAGACAGAGCAACTCCGGCGACCGATTCAGGTGAGCCTCGAGCGCCCCTTTCCCTCTGGTTTGTTCGAGACGCTTAGTAAACCTCCCGCGCACCTTCTAACCACAACAGAGCATCCTGTATTGCCCCAGGTCGACGTGTTCACTTGACGCCGTAGGCACCCGACGACCACCCCAACTCCGGCGAGCAATCTCAGTAAGTTTCGAGCGCCCCTTGCTTTCTTATTCACCCGAGCGTGTTCGCAGTTGTCCTGCGCATCTTCTAAAACCATTGGTTCGTGCTCAGGCGACGAAGAACTTCGGCAACGACTCCGACAACACCCACCCGACGCCAAACGCAACTCCGACGAGATCTAGAGCCCATCTCCGAGCGCCCCTCCGCAAGCCAGTACCACGACGAGCTTCAGCAGCCTCCGGCAAACCTGGTAATGTTCCTCTCCCTCTCGCGGACGATGTAGAACGCCAGCGCCACCGTAGTCAGACGCGCCGCCGCCTGTCACCGCCGGTAGCGCCGCTCGATTTTGGTTAGGAGATTTTTAGCCGTTAGATCTGAATCCTACGCGTAGAAACACTTCACTTAACGAAGGGGTATGGACAGATCTGAGCCGTGCAGCGTTAGTTAGATCCAACGGCACAGAAGGATGATCCGGTGCGAAGAGGTACGGGCGAATAAAAACATGACGCGTGGCTAGGTTAGATCTAAAAACAGATTTAAAAAAACCAGATTTAGATTCAAACTTCAAATGCTTATAACTTTTGAATGCCACGTTGGATTTTTGCAAATTTTATACCGTTGGATTCAGTGAAACAAGGCCTTTCTGAATATCCAATTTGTTTAGCATATAGTAACAGTTAAAATGATTTTATTTGTGGAACAAGTTTTAAGCTATTTTAGGTATAGATTTAATTTGTTAAATTAAAATGGGGCCAAATAAGTTTAGTTGGCAAACTTATGACATGTTAAGTTTCTGTACTCATGAGTATGCTTGGTAGAATTTTCAAAAATCACCACTTAGTAAATTCTTGCATACATGCATTCATAATATTTTTGGTTGTATATATTTGTGTGTAATTGTATGCTATTGTTTCTTGTGTAGATTTTGCTAGTGATTGTGACTGTGAAGAGTGCTACTCTCCCCACTACCAAGGCAAGTGATATTTTCATGAATTTCCTATCCTAAGTTTTGTACTTGCATTAGATATTTTGCTAAAGTAAATGCATGATATTTTGATTAGTGCTAAGATGGGAAATCCTAAGTAGAGTGAAATAGTAGAATTGCTAGGGAAATTTTCCTAAGATAAGATACCATACTTTGCTTAGCCTAGCTTATAGTAAACAAGGGTGGTGAACATCTATTTAGTTTATGATAAAAATATTCTAAGTCAAGGAGACTTATATTTTCTTAATAAAACAACTAAGTCAAATGAACCTCCTGGGTGGAATGGAAAGATTGGGTTATGTTGAGTGGTTACACAAGACCATGGACTTGGGTTGTGTATCTCACTTGTGGAATGCCACCCAGGCACAAAGGGATTTGGAGGCCAAGTGTTGAGAAAGCTTACAGTGCAACCACTTGGCAATATGGGCTCTGCCATGATCATATAGGTTGCTAGAACTTAGTCACTTGGACAGTTGGTGGTAGATGGGATGATAGGATGGAACGCGTCCATTTGACTAAGGAAAAGCTTCTGAAAGGTCCTGTCTTGGGAAACCAAGTCTGGTGGGGAAAGTGCACAACCTCTGCAGATGGAAAACCTAAGTACTTAGCCTTGTCCAAGGAAATGGACACTTTGAGCATCAAGACATGGAAGCTACAAGAATCTCATCACTCCAACTTCTAAATAAAAATTGGTGGGTGAACAAGGGTGAAGGACCCCAATGTCTATTGGTGGATCCTTGGGAATGTTTTTGACAAAGAAAAACTTGGTGATTTCAACTAATAGGAAAAACCTATTTTCAAGCAAAGCAAGCCAAGCTACACTTAGCCAAAATGCATATAGTAATATAGTCCATTTAAAAATTATAATAAGGTATCACTTGCCAATACTATTCCAAAGTATTGACCCTCTGTGGCT
The DNA here is from genome assembly GCA_916181665.1 of Avena sativa. NCBI lineage: Eukaryota > Viridiplantae > Streptophyta > Magnoliopsida > Poales > Poaceae > Avena > Avena sativa. The sequence continues at coordinate 39,869,181 of OV702279.1, read as the reverse complement.
GTAACTTGTGATGTTGCAGGTTACTCCGATGATGAATAGGAGTCATGAGTCTACACTCAACATGCTTGCCTGTGGCACATGAAGATGAAGACTTATGTCTATTTACTTATTCCTTAAAACTCTTGTATTAGGCCTATGGCCATGAGTTGTAAAGACTATATTTTATCTCTGGAATGAATGTAATAAACGACCTTTGTATCTGTGTACTTCATCTTAAACTGTGGATGCTAGCATTGATCCAGGGACTAGCATTGCAATCACAGGGATCCTTTCCTTTATATAGGAGGGGTCTAACACTGAAGCTATTTCCAACGCATGTCACTCATCAAACCGGCTTTACCTCCGCAAAATCTTGGACAAGACTCTGTATGATATACTTACCGATAACAAGTCCAACATATCATATTCCCGGGTGTTCGTTTGTAAGTGTTTCTTTCTCATTAAAGGAGTTCGTTTGTCTAAATTTGAGTCTAAGTCTTTAAAAGGTATTTTTGTTGGTTATGATGCCGAATCTCACACTTATAGAGTCTACAATAAATCTCTGGAACTGTTGTAGAATCTTGTAGTGTGGTGTTCGAAGAAAATAATGGCTCCCATGTCGGGAAAGTTGATGTTTGTGATAAGATTCTGAAATACCCCAAGATGCCATAAGAAGAATGGGCGTGGGATTTTTCCGCCGCATTGAGGAACCCCTTGTGGCGGATCGGGAAGGACAATGCTCTACTCAAGTAGAACCCTCATCTACACAAGCTCCACATGCTGGAGAAACCACTTCACCAACACGATAACCCTCTGAAGATCAGCCATCATGTGAAGCATCTGGAAGCTCCAGGACGGATTTTCCTGGTGAGGCCGGATTTTCTGACCCTACATCATCTGATAACAGGAATCAGGAGGAAGATCAAGCTCATGTAGAAACTCCAAGGTCAGATTTTCCGGGTGACATCGGATTATCCGGCCGCTCTCCAACTCGTTCCAGAATTATACAGGATGATCAAGACGGACGAAGAACTCACAGGCTGGATCATCTGGACCCTCTATCAGCCGGATTATCCTTCCCTAGAGCTTCAGAATAGCAGCAGCCTCCTATTATGGCTGTTGATCAAAATCAAGGGCAAGGTTCTTCGTCTCCTATTCGCGCTGAACAAAGTGTTGATCAAGGTCAAGCCAATGGTCAAACGAAGACTCAAATTATGAACAAATTCCTCCAAGAAACAATAGGCTGATTGAAATCCGTCGCAAAGATCGTGCTGAAAGAAACCTCGAACTAAGAGGCCATACACTTGACAAAGTTATCAGTAATCTAAGAAGGGTGTCCACAAGAAAGGAACTAGGGAGTTTCAGTGATCATCAAGCTCATATATCTATGGTGGAACCCAAGAATTTTTTTGAAGCTCTTTAAGATCCAGATTGGGTTGTTGCAATGCACAAAGAACTGAACAATTTTGAGCGCAAAAAATTCTAGAAGCTAGTAAAGAAGCCCAAAGATTGCCGCAATGTTATCGGCACAAAGTGGATTTTCAAGAACAAGCAAGATGAGAGTGGAATTGTTGTAAGCAACAAGGCAAGATTGGTGGAAAAAGGTTTGAGATGTCTATGATGGGATAATTAAGGTTCTTTCTTGGTTTCAAGATCAAGAAACTAAGAGAGGGAACCTTCATTAATCAAGAAAAATACATCCAAGACATGCTCAAGAGGTTTAAGATGACTGATCTTAATGGCGTTGCTACACCAATGCAAGCTAAATGTCAACTAGAGATTAATCCAAAGGGTAAAGATGTGGACCAAAAGGTATATTGATCCATGATCGGCTCTCTCCTTTATCTCTGCGCATCTAGACCCTATATTGTGTTGAGTGTAGGAGTGCGTGCAATGTATGAAGCTACTCCTAAAGAATGCCACCTAGTGGCGGTCAAGAGAATATTCCGATATTTGGTTCATCCCCTAAACTTTGGTCTATGGTATCCCAAGGGCTCTAATTTCTCTCTATATGGATATACGGATTAAGATTGGGTTGGTGACAAGGATGATATAAAATCAACTCTGGTGCATGTCAATTGTTGGGAAGTTCTCTAGTATGTTGGTCTTCAAAGAAACAAAACTGTATATCTCTCTCCACCGCCGAAGCTAAATATGTGGCTGCTACAAGTGCTTGTACGCAATTATTATGGATGACACAAACTTTAAAGGAATACGGTGTAAATTGTGAAAAAGTTCCTCTTTTATGCGATAGTGAAAGTGCTATTAAAATTGCATATAATCTAGTGAAGCACACAAGGACAAAGCATATTGAGATTCGCAATCATTTTATTTGGGATCATGTTTCTTGTGGTGATATTGCCTTATCCTTTGTGAGCATGAAGAATCAACTTGCTGATATTTTCACAAAGCCACTTGATGAAGCAAGGTTTTGTTACTTGAGGAATGTGATAGATATTGTGGATTCAAGGAGCTTGAATTGACTATTCTTGCATACTCACCTACATCTCTACCTTTATTTGGTTTAGATGCGTGCATAGACATAGGGGGAGTGTGGTCCTAATTGATTGGGCTAACCCTCCCCCTCCCATATTGCCGAAATCAAGAAAAATCATTTCCCTTAATATCATTATGTGATATGTGAGTTATTGATGAGCATTTTTTTTGAACACAAGATACATCTTCGCGGTGTCATGCCATTTGTTACAACATGGTGGCTTCGGCCACCACCCTCTTCTTTTTAGAAGAGTTGGTTTCTTATGGATCTTTTTGGATTATATTGGAAATCTTGTGTTCTTATGGAAAACACACTCAATCTTGGCTTTTATTCGATTTGTTTTTGCAATTTTGGGTGTGTAGTACCATCTCAGTTTGGTGGTCTAAACCTAAGACTTTTCTCATCCCTGAGCCATATATTCTTGCACACAAGTCCATTGATGCCTTACGAGGGTTTTTGTTTGGAATGCGCTGGCCTAAACCTGTGTGTAACAGAAAACTAAGAGAGGGCCGGATTATCCGCCCCTAGTGAGGGCCGGATAATCTGCCCCTAAAGGTTTTTGTCTATTAAGACTAGGGGTCGGGGAAGGGCTCAAACAGAGCATCACTCCCTTCCTAACCCCTTGTCTTCTTCCTAGCCACCGCCAGACATCCCACCCCTCCCCGGAGTCGACTCCACCACCGGATTCTTTGGGCAGTCCCTGGATTTTCTTCCTAGTGCCTTCGAGTACCCTCTCCTCCGAGCTCTTCCTCCAATGAGTGAGGGTAACTCCCCCATTCATCTATTTTGTATGGAAGTTATTGTTTGTGGTGGAAACTCAGTTAAGAGGATACTCTTTGATTGATATGCATATTAGGAACCGTAGTCTCGCAACCCTAGTGCCCAATCTACTTCGGTACATTGAATATGTGGAGGATCTAACAATTTTCGCCAGGGCTGGATTATCCGCCCCTGGCAAGGCCGGATTATCCAGGCTGGAAGATTCACCCCTTTTCAAAATTTCCATAGGTTCTACTATCATCTGTATTTGTCTATGGATTGCATTACTACTATTTATAGCATTCCTCCTGGACTTGTGTGTGCGCTTATCCCCTTGCTACCTTTCTGATTCACTTCACAGGTGGTTTGAGTGATCCTAAGAGCTACAAGCGTCGTCCCCGTGCCCGTTACTTTAGGCCAAACGAAGAAGGTGTTCTCGTGGACGAGGTTGAACATAGAAGATATCAAAGCGAGGATAAGAAGATGGCTGGACGTGCTAGGTCTATGAAAAGGACCACTCAGAGAAAGGGCAAGGGAGTCAATTACAAGAATATGGATATGATTGAATTTTCTGCCATAGGAGGACAATCTGTTTTGGTGTTCCCACTTCAGGTATATTCATGATGACATCTACACCTCTCTCAAGATTTGCCCCATGCGCCCTCTGGATATGACAGAGGCAAAGACAAAGCCAAGACTTGTTGAGGCTTTGGTTGTGACTGAGAGGATGGGGCTTCACCAACTCATGACTCTACAATGCAACTATGATTCATCTATGGTGAAGCAATTCTTTTATACTCTTGTGATATGTGGATATTAGCTTCGCACTATATCCTAGTGGATGACTAGGAGCACTCTTATCCTATATCCTATATAACTAATAAGATCACCCCCACTATTCTATTTCTCTCAACATGCAGCTATGCCACCTCAGCGGTCCCCCCAAATCACTTAACCTGCGCACGTCATCCCTGCATGTAGACCAAGTGCGGCTGCCGTTTTCCTGCTGTGATGCCTTACCGACTTCCAAACTTCATCGCCGCATTCCTGGCTTCTAAAATCCATCGCTATCTTCTTGCCTTCCAAACGCCATCGCTTCCCTTTCCGATTGCCCCAATAGGAACTGCCTGTTGCACTTATATCAGCCACTCTGCTGCCCTATGATCCAATCTACCTTTTCCTGCCCGTCATCATTCCCTCTCCCCTCTCAATCTCTTTTCTACGAGCAGCTGACTCCATCTACCTCATCTTGCCATCGCAGGTCGACGCAGTTATGCTCAAGGAAGATGACACCCTTTGGATCGGATTGCCCTCCATGGCAAACGTGCAGTTCTCACTGTCCAGGTCTCCTGCCAATCGTGGATGGATCTGCTTCATTCTTTCCCTCCTCCTTTGGTTCAACATCACGAGGTTTCCAGCACGGCTGGTTGCCGACCACACCATGATGCCATCGTGGCCGGCTAGCAAAGTTGCAGCCCCGATCAGTAAACTGTCCTATCCTATGGGATATTATTAACCTAATGCTGTATTTATTAGTCCATGATCTCTCCATTGGTACATGCTCTCTTTCTGTTTTAAATTTTCATGTACTTCCTCCAATCCATGTTATTTGACTTAGTTTTGGCTAGATTCGAATGTATCTAACACTAAAACATGTCTAGATACATTCGAAACTAGACAAATCCAAGTCAACTAATATGTGTCGAAGGGAGTATTAGATTCTGATTATATGCAAGAGATCCTATTTCTTTCGCACCTACTTCATTCTGTAGCACTATTTTTTTTGTATTGGGACAATTGAATGCTTCGGGACGCTGATCTGTATGAGTTTATACAGGATGAAAGATACTGATGCATGAAAAAGTCCCTTCTCACATCCTGACGATGCGTGATCACAATAAGGTTTCATGTTTCTTAATTTGGATAGTAGATTTTTACCGAACAACATGTATTTCAAACAGATCGTACGTGCCAGAGCATATTAGATTTCCTTTTGTCAAGTCAAATGAATATTTATGGGTAAGATTGTATTTTCCGAAGGCAAGCACCTCTCTTTCTCTTTCTCTCTCGGTGTTTGCGGACATGCATTGGAATACAAAATTTCCAGGAATTCATCGCCCATTACGTTTTTTCTAATATCTTTAGAAAAATCCTAGAAGTTAGATTTTTTGATGCACCTCCGGTGTGATTCTGACGGGGTAAGCACGGAAGATCCTCCAGAGCTTTCCTTCACTTAATTTTATTTATATGCCTTTGATATTCTAAACATAATATGCGTTCTCTTTTTTTCTCGGAGTACAAAGTTTTGTTTTGCAGGTAATAAGTGGACTATTTATTTGATATAGTTGATGCAGCCATACGCACAAGTATATTTCATGCTTTAGCGGATGAAAACAATAATTATCAATTCTCGGCTTTCTTACTTATCCAGAAATACTTCAATTCAATCAGGTAGTAAATCTCACACAGTTGTTGTAGTAAGTACACTATTTGTGTCCTATCTTTGTTCCAGTATTATCTAACGAAGTGCACATTGTTAAGTTATTAAACATGCTAACTGTTATTTACAGTTACATGGATGTACAGTAGATAGGCAGGGAGTGCTGAACTGGAGATAATTGCCACTCCTTCCTCATAGTTATTTGTATAATTCATCTTACTTATTTTTTTCTAGATATGTCTCCAATGTTTCCTGCAAGGATTACATGGGGAATTGTTGGTGTCATTTTTTCTGCTCACCATTTTTCACAATCACTCTACATGGGTTTGCACAAAACCCAAGTTTTACAAGTATCTTGGTTCGAGCTATGGCTACTTTGTATTTAGACTGACTACAACGACTTTTTTTTGCAGGTTAATTAATAGTCAATGCCGACCGATTATAATAGGACTTTGTGTTCTCTCACAGTTAGCAGGAGCATCTGTGTCCATGATTTCTCTATAAAATATCTGGAGTATGTTTCTTCATAAAAATGAGTTAAGCTGACAACCTAAATGAATGTGTGTGTATCTGAAATGAACATATGGTACCCTTAAGGCTTTAACTCGATTTTGTCTATGTGTAATGTTGAGTAAAATAATAGAATGGTTGTCAAATGTTTATAACCGGTAATCTGGTATAATGTTAATGGATCTCTACATCAACCACTCAATTCATATATACGAACAACCAGGGAAATGCAAAAGATACTTGGAAAAATATTATTTCTTTGGATTTTATCTTATATACCAAATACCAATTTCATTTCAGTCTACAAATATATTTATACATTCTCGCAGCAACGCGCGGGGTGTCATCTAATTCAATATGATTTCCGCACCTTTGGTCAGGTACTTGGTTATTCCTTTCATGGTCAGGACACTCCTTCTGGTCATCGCATTATCACTCTGATCGAGCCCAACAAGGGTACTGCGCTCTCTCCATTCCTAGCTACCAATGGCGTGGTTTGTACTCTCTCTGGTCTCTCACCGTTGTATGCAGCACTTGTTGGACTTTTCTAGGACAGCATTGCTCCAAGTGGGGGCAACAATGACAAGATTCGTGGTCATCTTGTGCAGCAGCTTGCTTTCTCTCATGAATGTTCCACAAATACCAATGCGTCAGTGGGATATAGGCTAGACATCATGGATTTCATCTACCATGAGATGATTGATGCCATGTTCAACAATCACTCCATTCCTTATGCTCTATACATCATGATGCTCATCGAGCATATGCTTCCCCATGAGGATTTCAGCAGTAATTTGGATGGTGTTCACAGGGCAAAGAAGATCTACAACAAGTCTCAGAAGATCGTTCATCCCTCTTCATCCCTAGAGTCCTTCATGCGTGATGCTTGGGCTACTGATCATAGGACCAGTGCCTTCTATGGACCGTGAGGTCATGCAGCTGAACTGGTTCTAGATGAACATCTTGTGCATGGGGTTCGATACCCATAAGGTCCATTACGAGGCATACAAGCAGCTCCGTGAGATGGCCCACACCCAGCAGCTGATTCTTCATCATGTATCAGGGGCGTCAGGCGACCCTCCCGCTCCTAGTGCTCCAACTCCTTATGCTCAATGGAACACCTCCGGTCTCAACTATGGAGAGCTTGAGCGTCACCTGTTTCTTGCCCCGGCGAGGGAGCCTACACCTCATGTTGATGATGATGATGAAGAGTATGATGATGAGGAAGAGGAAGGGGATGAGGACAAGGACGAAGAGGAATACAAGGAGTGATCTCTTGGGGCGTTAGCATCGCTTTCCTTCCTTTTTTGGCGTTTTGATGCCAAAGGGGGAGAAGTAGTTCTATTTAGGTCTCTATGGATTTGCATGGGTCGGGCGCAAGCACTTGATTTTTATTGCTTTCTTATCGCATTGCTTGTGCCCATTTAGCATTGAACTTCTATTGGGTAGTGAACTTTAATAATGGGGACGATGGGTTCTCTCTCTCTCCTCTCACCGATGGTGGTAGGTGGTTCCGATGATCGTCGTTCCTTGGTTGGTAGTTGGAGGGTCATTATCAGGGGAAGTGCGAGGTGATGTGCTCAGATTACGTCGGTGGGGTTCGATCGAACGTGATGGATCTGGTCAGGTGTCCTTGCTCAATGAGTCTGGGCGGGTTTTGGCAGTTTGGAGATCTAGGATGGATGTCATGTTTGGTACGCATGTGGTGCTCCAGGGTTGGAACGTCCTCGTGGGGCCGACGGGTGCGGCGCGTGGAATACGGAGTGGTATCGCCGGTGCGCGCCCTACGCGTGTACGTGCCAGGTGATACGGCTTGGTAGTGCCAGAAGATGTGTGGGCACTGACGGTGGGTCGACGGTGGAGTAGGGCCACCTGACAGTTGGGGTTGAGACTACTAGTTCACAGACGAGGGGCTTGGTCCAGTCAGTTTCCCCCTCTCCTCCCATTCTCATCAACCCTAGATCGACATTTGGATCCACATCATCTCTCAAGAATTCCAGATCGCGTGAGGTGTGTAAGGTAGTTTTCTTTCGGGATTCTCCAGTTCTTCGTCCTTCATCTCCAAGAGTTGTTTCTCCTATGGGGTCGAGTGGTATTCGGTCAGGAGATTGTAGATCGTTTTATCAGGTGGTGGTGGCGGAGCCTGTCATGGATCGGCGTTTCCATGGTGGCCGCAGATCTCCACCCCGTCCTCCAATCCGACCTGTTCCCTATGTGAACAGATCGGGATTTGGGTATGGACAAGGGCGGCAGCCAGTTGAGCGCAGAGCGATGGATGAGAATCGTCGTTAAGGGGATTGGATCCGTGAACAGGAGCGTCGTCGCGATGATGCGTGCCGGTGGGATGCAAGGCGCAGGGACGACGGAAGGAGGCAAGCGGAGAATGAAGCTAGATTGGAGGATCAGCGCCATGAAGCCTTGGCTCGTGATAGGGCCCTGGAGGAGGTGCGTCGTCATGAAGCAGATCAAGCCCGTAATCATGGCCGATGGAGTCATCGTCCTGAGGTGTACCAGGGATCAGGTTTAGATGCTACAGCTTCATCATTTCTGGGCAGATCAGGTAATTATGTGATAACCCTAGGAGGGGAGAGCCGGTGTTTGCTCGTACAGTGGAGCAAGATGCCATTACTAGACCTACGATGATTCCTTCTGTTCCTGTTAGTCGTCCTGCTACTGTGATGAACACATCTGTTTCCAATTCTGTCAATGTGCCTACTAGGGTTGGTCGTCCTATAAGTGCATCGCCCAGTACTGTTGTCAGCCAATCAGATGTTGTTGACAGTACTCTGGTGGGGTCCTATGTACCTCCTCCAGTAGTTGGTGTGCCTGGAAATGTGAATGCCAGTGTTGAGCCAGTTAATCCGCAGTTGCTTGATGTTGTGCAAGAAGGACAGGAGTGTGAGAACCATGGAAGGAGTCATAATATTATGTTCTGTCAAGAGAGGAAACCATGGGAGTATGTCCCTTTGTTTTTTGGCAGTACTGATTTGAGCAAGGTTTTCACTCTATTCCTGTGGTGGAATCTACTTTTCAATCCATGGAGCAACTACACTATGCACACATAAGTGTGGTTAGAGGTGATGTTACAAGAAAAGATCTTGATTAGGAGTTCCAAATGTGGGCTAATGCTATGGGTTCTGGTTGGAGGTTTAATGCCAGATCCATCAATGATGTTGATTTTTTGATGAGATTTCCTTCTGCTAGATCAAATGATCATTTTCATTTTGGTAAAGTGTTCATGAAGACAATTCCTAATGCTGTGATCCAGTTGTCAAAATGGAATGGTGATTTGGAACCTGTGGAATGGCTAGAAGAGGCTTGGTTCAGAATTTTTGGGATTCATATGAAGTATAGGGAGAAGTCAAATGTCTTTTATGTGGCATCTCTAGTGGGTAAACATCTGGCTTTGGATAGAAACAATTTGAGAAATTTTCCTTATGTAAGGGTGAAGATCGCCTGTCTGGATGTGACCTTGGTGCCTAACACTAGGAGGGGGAGATGCAGGGTGGTATATCTGAATTCAAATATATCAGGGAAATTTTTGCCCCTGATGCAGTGCCAACTTTACCTGTATCTGTGGGTGTGGATGGGAAAGATGGTGATAATGTGACTGATAGGAGAAATGAGGAGGATGTTAGGAAGAATAGTCTTGCTGGTGTTGAGGGGGATCAGGCTGGCACTTCTGTTGGTGCAGGTGGGGGAAGTGGTGGTCATCAACATACTGTTGGTGCTACTGGTGGGTCTGTTTTGGACAAAGGTAAAAATGTGGTGCTAGACCAGAAAGGTTCTGGTGACCTTTCTTTTGGGACTAGGATGGCCAATATTTGGGCTAGCTCTGGTGGTGGTGGGAACACATGTGGAATTGTTATCAGAGAAAATGTTGATGGTGGTAACTCTGGTAGTGGAAATATCTAGACTAGGGAAGGTGCTATGGGAACACAGGGGACTGGTAAGCAACATGACAGTGTTCAGGGAGATGTTGTGGATGCTGTACACATGGAAGTTATTCAGAATTTAACTCCTCCTATGGTTGGTGATATTATCAATCCCACTGTTGTTGCTGGTCCTCAAAATTTTGAAGATTTTATCAGAGGCTTGTTGAGAGAAAAAGGTAGTGATAAGTATTATGAGCTCAGGAAGCAGTATGGACACTTGCTAGATGATGAGGTGGACATGGTGATGTTGATATGAAAGGTGATGATGATGACTCTGCTAGGGATTCATTTCAGTCATCTACTGATAGTGGTGGAGGTGATGAGGAAAATTCTATGAGGAATGATTCACATGTTGTGGGTATGGAGAATCAGGAGCATGATGTGGTGGCTATTGGGTCTTCTCGGCCTAATGTTGTAACTACCCAAGACAGTGTAGGATCTCAACCTGAAGGGTTACCTGGTGTTGGTGATCGGGATGAGCAACTTGTGAGGATGAGTTCAAGGATTGCTGATCAAGGTGGTGCTGGAAGCATGGAGGAAAGGCATCTTTCTCAACAGCCTAGCAGGATTTTGTTAGGTACCAACTTAACTCTTTATAATTCATTTGCTGTTCTAGATGATGATGATATCATTAATAGAGCTTTGGAGATGGGGATTGATGCTGCTTATATATCTTTAGAACATGTGAATTCTATGAAAGATTTAGAAATTGCTAGGCACAGTTTAAATGATAGAAAGCACGGTGAGGTTGTAGAATATGTGAATCAGAGTGAGAAAATTTTGTTTCTTGACTAGAAGAAGGATGATAGTGATGAAGGGGAATTTACTCTTGTCGTTTCTAGAAAGAATAGGAAAAAAGTTGAGATCTATTTCTGGTGGGAGGAATAAAAAGTTAAATGTTGTTGCTCTGAAGGTACACAACTATCACCCTATGAGTGGTGTTGTGACTGGAACAAGGGAGAGAAGAACTGTCTTATGATAGGTGCTATTTTGAACATTAGAGGGGTGGGGAAGAAAGGTGTGAATGCTTATTTGAATGATTTGTTAAGACAGGAAAGAGTACATTTATTGGGTTGCAGAGACTATTAAGAAAGATTACTCTTCTAACTTTTTTAGGAAAATTGATCCTATGACTCAATTTTCCTGGAGTTGGTTACCTTATGTGGGGAGATCTGGGGGAATTTTGGGGGGCCTACGTTCCTCCAAATTGGCCAAACTTGATGTGTTTGTGGGCAGGTTTCATGTTAAGATGAAAGTGTTTGATATCAAGAAAAAGATCCAGTGGCATTTGGTGGTGGTCTATGGGGCTGCTCCAGAGGAAAATAAGGAAGATTGTTTGGTGGAATTAGCTGATGTTTGTTAGGACCAGTCAATTCCTTTACTGGTGGGTGGTGATTTTAATGTGATTCGTTTTGTTTCTGAGAAAAATAAGGGCCATTCTTTGAATAAATGGAGTCACATGTTTAATTCTATTATCAATGCTTATGGTCAGAGAGAAATTCAAATGTCTGGGGGGAAGTTCACTTTGTTTAATAATCAGGCAATGCCTACTCTTGAGAAACTTGATAGGATCCTTGTTTGTAAAGAATGGGAGAAGTTTCCTCTCACCACAGTGCATAAGTTGACTAGAGAAGTTTCTGACCATAGTACTTTGATCCTAGATACTATGGAAGGGCAGGAAGTTGGCAGTAAGGAGTTCAGATTTGAGAAAAATTGTTTGTAGAATGATGAGTTTTTGCTTAGAGTGGAGAAATCTTGGAAAAAGCCTTTTAGAGGACAGAATAGTCTTGATAGTTTGCAGAAAAAATTAAAATATGTCAGGAATGATCTGAAGGGTTGGGGTGCTCATGTTAGGGGGGTGGAGAAGAAAAGGAAAAAAGATCTAGTGGAATAATTACAAGATTTGGAAGCCATAGAGGATTTAATCTTACTCAATGCAGAACAGTTGAAAAAGAAAGCATCAATTCAGAAAGAATTAATGGAGGTTTATGAGAATGAAGAGAAATTTTGGCAGCAAAGGTCAAGGGATAATTGGTTGTTGAAAGGTGATAATAATACTGAATACTTTCACAGGATTGCTAATGGGGTGAGGAGGAAGAAAATGATTTTTTCTATGAGAGATGGGGGTAGAAAGGTTCAGGGAACACATGATTTGCTGTTGCATGCTACTGCTTATTACAAGAGTCTGTTTGGTCCTGCTGGTGGTTTTTCTGTCAGACTTGCTGATGAAAGTTGGAAGGCTTAGGAGCTTGATGATGAAGATAGGGAAAGGATGGGTGTGCCTTTTAGTGAGAATGAGGTTAAGGAGGTTATTGATCAGATGGAAAAAAATAAAGCAGTTGGTCCTGATGGAATTCCTATTTAATTCTATCAATACTGTTGGTCTATTATCAAGGAGGATGTTATGGCTGTGTTTTGTGATTTTTATGCGCACAGGATAGATTTGAGCAGTATTAATTATGGTATAATTACTTTGTTACCAAAAGGTGATGATGTTGATTGCATTCAGAAATATAGACCCATTTGTTTGCTCTAGGTCCTGTTCAAGATTTCCACAAAAACGTTGACGGTGAGAAATGGACCAGTGATGGGGAAGCTGATTGATACGTGTCAAACTGCATTTATTAAAGGAAGATTTATTGCTGATGGATTTACTTTGTTCACATGAAATACTGAAAGAATCAAAAGTTCAGAAGCAACAGGGTGTGATCCTGAAGATTGATTTTGAAAAGGCCTATGATAAAGTCAATTGGGATTTTTTGTCTTACTATTGTAAGAAGAAAGGTTTTAGTGAGGATTGCTATTTTTAAAAAGGGATTGCTATTTTGCAGTATGTTGATGATACTATTATTTTCATTAAGGATGAGGTTGAGGGAGCCAGAAATTTGAACCTATTATTGTATCTGTTTGAATCCATGTCTGGTCTCAAGATTAATTTTGAGAAAAGTGAGGTGATGATGGTTTTAGAGGATGAAGATAATTTTTTTAATTATGCTAAGCTGTTTAACTGTCAGAAGGGTAGTTAGCCCATTAAATATTTGGGGCTGCTTGTTTGCAGTAGAAGATGCACAGTGGCTGAGATGGTTTTATTGGGGACAAATCGAAAAAGAAATTAGATGGTTGGATGGGAGGGGCTTTGTCTCTAGGGGGTAGGCATATGAAAATTACTGCTTGTGTGTCCAGTGTGGCTGTTTACCACATGTCAATGTTTCTTTTGCATAATTCAAATGTGGAGGAAGTGGAAAAGCATACTAGAGCTTTCTTCTGGTATGGCAGGGTTGGCAAGAGAAAGTATCATTTGGTGAAATGGAAGTTTTTTTGCATACCTAGAAAGAAAGGGGGTTGGGGATTAAGAATATTAGATTATTTAATATCAGCTTGCTTTGAAAATGGTGGTGGAGGCTTGAGGATGAGGAAGGTCCTTGGCAAGTTTTTGTGAGGAAAAAATATATGAGAAGAGGGGGGTTAGTGTTGTGGAACACAAACAGAGTGATTCTCCATGTTGGGCTGATTTGATAAAAATTAAAGATCTTTATTTGGCAGTCAGGAGAATGGAAGTTGGGAATGGGAATTTTACTGATTTCTGGCATGATGCATGGATGTTCCTCTAAAAGTTAAGTTTCTTGAGTTGTTTGATATTTTTTAGAATCAAATGATTACTGTTGCTGGTATGGCTGAGAAAGAGTGGAGATGCTCTTTTTGGATATGGTTGAATGGTGATGGTATGAATCAATATAATCAGTTGAGAAGTTTGGTAGGTGGAGTGGTTTTGAATCAGGAGAAAGATAAGCCTATCTGGATGTGGACTAAATCTGGCAGATTCTCAGTGAGGTCCATGTATTCCCATTTGTCCAATGTTGGGATTGATAGGAGATTTAAGCATCTGTGGAATGCAAAAATCCCTGTGAAGATTAAAATCTGGTTGTGGTTGATATGGCATAATTCTATTCTCACTAAAGATAACATGAAAAAGAATAACTGGGAAGGGGACTCCACCTGCAGATTCTGTCAAGAGGAGGAAACCATTGGGCATCTGTTCTTTTCCTGTGTGGTTGCTAAGTATGTGTGGGGTGTGGTTGCTAAATCAATTGGTGCTGAGAATAGGCCTGGGTCCTTTTCTCAATACTTCTGGTGGGCTCCTAATTTCCTGGTAGTCAGTCGAAATGTGCAGATTACGATGTTGGCAACGATTTGCTGGGATATTTGGAAGCTTAGGAACAGGGCCTGTTTTGGAAAAAAACTTATTAACTCTCTAGTTGATTTGGTTATATATGCATGTGTTTTCATTCGATATTGGGCAGGTTTGCATGGGGGAGAAGAGCAGGGGATGTTGCGTGCTGGGGCTGATGTTTTGCAGCAAAATGGATTATCTGATGTTGCGGCGATGGATGCTACTCCTGTACCTTTCTTGGGACTTCCGGCGATTCCTCAGGATCACACAAATGATGCGCCCGATTTGGAGAGGGGAAGGGAAAAAAGAAGAAGAATGTGATGGTGTTGGAAATAGTTTCTGGGGCTTTCCTGTTATAGTTATGTTGGTTGCTTTTGCCTGAAAACCTTTCACTAGCATACTGACGATGTTCTTGCGTCTCCAGCCTCCTATATTTCTCTATAGTTTTGCTTGAAAGCTTGTAATAAGGTGACGAAAACTGATGGACCCTCTAGATGGGTCAAGACAAATAGCTTGTGTGGTTGTTTGTTCCGTTATCTGATGATAGTGGAACCCGATCCCTATGTCATGGAGACTGTGTGGTTTGTGTGGCACTATGGTTGATGTCTGGATTTCTCATTGGAATTATCTGTGTGGATTTATCTATGGTCTTATGGAATTCTAGTATATCTATGGAATTCTGGAATTATATATATGGATGCTTAAAAGGACTAAATTATTGCTTATCATATTGGCTAGTTCATCTCCCGGTGGTATGGTGTTTTAAATCTAACTCATCATTTGCATGTACACTTCAATCCAATGAAATAGGCTTGTACCTTTTTGTGTCCATTTGAATTAAAATGCAACATATATATGCACACATTTATGGAGAGGCTCTTTTACTTTTAGAATGATGTTGTTAGTAGGGCTTTATTTCAAATCCTAGTATTTTCATCTAACACAAAAAGGGGGAGATTGAAAGAATATTTCATGATCTTTAGTGTTTTTTGTGTTAGATAACAGTGCAAAGTATTATTTAATATGTTTTGAAGTGCTACAGATCTTGTTATATTCAAAATAAGTAAAAAAAGGTGTTTTTTGGGGGGGGGGGGGGGCGAATTATCCGCCCCTGCAAAGGGCCGGAATATCCGGCCCTGCCCCAAATCCAAGCGTAGCCAAAGCGCATCGTACTGCATGGGGGGCAGATTTTCCCCCGGATTGTCTGGCTAGGCTGGATAAATCCGCCCCTCGGGGGGCGGGGGGGGGGGGGGGGGCGGATAATCCTCCCCCCCCCAAGGAATTCACAAAAGGGATCCAAGGCATGTCTTACTGCATGGGGGCGGAAATCCTCCGGATTGTTCGGCCGGGGATAGAGTTTTTGCCCAGGCCGGATAATCCACCCATGGGGGTTAGATAATCCAACCCTCTCGAGGAATTTTGACGAGATCAAGGCGTACAGTATGGGGGGCGGAAAATCCCCCGGCATTTCCGGCTCAGGGGCGGATAATCTGGCCCCCACTAGGGCCGGATATTTCGGCCCCCAAAATCTCCAACGACTAGTTTTGGCAGGGGTATTTAATCCTCATCAACCCCCTCATGCGAGAACCCTTGATTCATTTCGAAAAATTCCATACCTCTCCTTCAATCTCCAACACGAGATCTCCATCTTCATCCACCCAAATACTTCTATCTTTGGGGAATCGAAGGAGGAGGCCTCGATCTTCATCAACAGCAATCAAGCGCTCCACTTCCCCTCCATTCACTTGGGGGATTATCAATCTAGTATTTCTTGCAAATATCTAGATCCTTGTTTCGATTATTTGATAATCCTTGTTCTTATGGCAGCTTGTTGTCATCACGGGATCCTCCAATTCAGTTGTGGATGTGTGCCCCCCTAGCATTGTAAAGGCACCGGTTCCCGCCTCGAAGGGTACCAATAGTGGAAAGGTGGATCAAGCCTTTGGTGGCGAGATCCATCGGAGAATAGGGTGAGGCCTATTGTGGCGTGGTGGTCTTAGAACCGCCCACCCTGTTAGGGATATGCTAAATAGGTTCCACCATTGCATGTCTCTAATCCGGATAACCCGGGCTGCCCACAGTTGGTAGCAAGGCATATGGACTGCTAGGCGGCACAGTTACATGGATCCATAAGGGAGGCGCATGTCGGATAAAGGAAGGCTACGATGGAGTCACCGACATACCCGTAGCCTTGGAGTACAAGACACGTTAGACTAGTTAGTACTCGTGTAGAACCCTGTGCCCGTTCCGGGTAGGAATTTCCGTGTAACCCTAGGTTCTGGAGACTATATAAGTGGAACCTCTGGGAGCCTTTAGGACAAGAACATACACAAGAAACAACTCATCTTTCTCATAGCAAACCAATCCCTATAACTCGGCGTATTGCAGTTATAGTGATTTATAGAAGAGTAGGATTCCACCGCCGTTGTGGGATGCGAACCTGGGTAGGTTGTGTTACCTCATACCCGCCAACTCTCCGCCTTCCCCCATGTCTCTAAACATGCTCTATGAGGACCCCCTCCATGGCGTACTCGTCGGCAATACCACGATAGTTGGAGCCCACCGTGGGGCAAGAGGCGCTTCAAGCTCTACAATAGGTGAGTTCGAAGCTCTTCGCCTGAATCGGTGAAACCGGAGCCATTGGTCGTGTTCTCTTCTCTGGCAACATTCTAATCATCCCTCCCGATGAATTCTAGATCCTAGCAAAGATGAAACCCACCCGCTGCTCAATCCTTCCAATCGGGGACATCCACCTCTTCATCGGCGAAACTGACTCGGGCACTAGTTCCCTGGAAGTCAGAGGATCATCAAGGCCCGCAGGGACGCCTACGGGAAGGATACGTTCACGGAAGGATCAAAGTCGGATCTCGCTTTGGAGTTTGCCGTCTTAGATCAGAAAAATTCAAAGCCCACCCAAACCGCCCCTATGTACGAGATAATGGTGGAAGATCACTGCAAATCCGCCGGCTTCACCCGCGCATATGTAAGGCAGTGATCGCACTTCATCGGCATGGTAACTATCTTCGATCTGGTGCGTTGCATCCAGAGAGAGGGTGAAAGCCCCCACATTAACTCGCCACATGGATCTGGATAAGAGACGATCTGGAGAATTACCCTGATGATGACGTTGTTTACCACTTCGTCGAAGGGCAGGATCACGGCACACTTCTCCGGCATACGCTAAGGCGACAGCAGGCCGCGGGTCTCCTCACTTTCGAATGGATTATCGGCACCGTCAACAGTTTCTCCACTGCTAACGAATTTGTCGTGGCACCTTCCACCACTGTGCCCGGCCTACCGCTGCCACCGCCACATCCAGCCAACGGCCCCGCTGCCTCAGCATCGTCCTCGTTCATTGAGGAAGCCCCTGCACCCTCTGACTCCGTTCTAGATGCGCTCTACCCTGACATTAGTGTGGACTTGGAGGAAATAGATACCAACCCAGAGGAACTCGACTCAGCCATGAAAGAGATGGAGGAGGAGATAAATCATGAGGAGCAGGCTGACAAGGCCATCACATCCTGACAGTTGTTTCTCGCCATTGGGAGTGTGATGGAAGAAGACCAAACCGGACAAGCTCCGCCTAAGCCGCGGGATAACGGGAAGGTACCAGCCGACAACGCAGACAATGATCAAGCGAAGTCCATGCCCCCTTCGGTTAACCCAGTGTAGCAGCCATAGGAACTCCGTACCGGTCCGAGTAACGCCAACACCGCAAATCCGCCACCACCAACATCTACGTCTGCGTTCGCCCAAATCACTCCAGCTGATAGATTGATGTACGGCAATTTTCTCGTCAAGCCTATTACCCTGGCCCACATATGGAACATAGTCCATCTTGATGAGAAGCGCTAGCAACTACTAGAGGAAGCGCAGGCCATCGCGGAGCAAGGCACAAAGTTGGATCGAGATCTGGCCAAGGCATAGAAATTGATTGAATCAACTAGAGCCATGGAGGCCAAGTACAAGACTCTGCTCAAACAACAGAAGGATAAGAAAGCTCTATCTCATGTCGTCAACGACCCTGGTGTATGGCGCAACATGGCGTGGGCTCCTAAAATTGACAGTGAATGAAAGAAAGTCATGCCCATGCTCATCCTCAATTTGGCCGTCACCAAGACTCATACTGGAGCAGGATAGATCACCCGTAGTTGTGGAACAGGTCTACTACCTTGTCGCCAAGGCTATCAAACAGCAGGAAAAAGCCACCTATCATCGGCTTGAGTCTGATCCAGCATATTGTCAGTGTAGCAATCCCAAACGGCCAAGGGCAAGATCTCCTAACGACGTCCGGTCCCGGATGGGTTCATCAGAATAAAGACGGAGGGACGCATGCAACATGGAGGATGTTATCCCCATATCCTCCTACCACGGAGGCAAGGCTCACCCTTGTTGCCCATCTCCATTGCCCTGATCCCCCCGACATCACGAAGACCCAAAGGCTCACCACCGTACGAGCATGCCTCCACCTAGACACCCCTAGGGCGGCATTGTCATTCGCGACAACACGGAGCAACCTCGTCATGGTGGGGAGCGCTGTGGCAATCACGGACACAAGAGAAGGTCGCACCATGACCCTCCATGTCCGACAAGCAACCATCACAGGCATGAGGAGTCGCAGGAGGGGAACATCAAGAAGGCTAACCCACCGCCACTCCGCCTTCATCGCCCCCCTAGCATCCACCATGGCAGAGGAGGGCCACGCCGTTCACGCAGCCCTTCCCCTGATGGCAACAAGAAGAAAGCAAACCCGGAGCCATATGACGCACGTTCACATTTGGATAAGATTCATGAGGCCCGGGAAGGACATGCGGTGACCCATCATATCACTGCATGTGTAGTACACTATAGTTGTTGACATGACACTCACAGAACACCGTTCTCTAAATATCACATCCCTTAGAGTGATACAACAGAAACATTGCGGGTCCATATTACAAATATTCACACATTATTATTATTACAACACTAGAAGTTCAAGACTTCAAAAGGTTCAACTTACAAACCAAAATATAAAGTGTTTCAGCGGAATTTAAAAGTAGCGACTCTGACTAGGAGTTGAGCTCAGCAGCTTATTCTATAGAGTTCATGCTGCTTGGCTCCATTGGTTACTACTAACTAGGATACTAAGTTGGATTCGTTATCGTCGACACCATATCGTATTTCGTAATTCACTCCTTCAACACCTCCGGACAGATCAGGCTCCTCGTAGAACACATCTTCTTGACATTCGGCTGCATACATTGGCACGTCTTCGGGATTCTCAGAGTCTAAGCAAAGGGATCAAAGGAAAGGATGAGTAACAGCATTACCCAACAAGTTGATTATATGCAAGGTGGGAAGTTTGATGCTCTAACTACCACCTTGGATTATAAATCCTTGGCACTATGAATTTTTTTTAAATGTTTCTTCAAAGATTGATTTTATTAAAAAATCTATGACAATCAGCCTTCACAGGTTGACCAGAACTTTCATGGAGTTCCTTTACTGCCGCGTTCGTAGCTCCTTTCCGGAACAGGGAGTAACAAGTTACAGTTCTTACACTCTGCAGAGGTGCGTTACTTTACCCATGAGAGATCAACTCCTTGTTGCACAACCAGGCGTACTTTCCCGTCCACAATTCCATGATGTGGGGCCCAGTAGTTGGTCCCAGCCAATCACTGCCCCCTTCGCGACCTCGCATGCCTCCTTGGTGTACACCATGCCCACATAATGAATTACGGCAATGGTTTGTACAAACCGTTAGATGCCAGAACTATCGTGGGACGATGAGGGTTCCCACCCATATGCTGCATATCCTCTATGAATTACCAATTAATATGCACGCTACGAGGATAACAACCACGACCTGCACATCCGACTTCATGCGAGAGGAAGAAGATACAGCTGACTTCTCTGTCCCATTCCTAATCTCATGGCTAACGCATAATTTACGGCGCTAGAATCACTGATGTCAGGGGTTATTAAGTCCCTAATTGATTATCATTCTTGCAAATAGAACCCTAAGTTCTATTGCTCCATTTTATCATCACAAGGGATGATATCTATGATTTCTTTATTTGTGAAAATAATATTTTCTTTCTTTTATAGCATATATGATACTAGCTCCGTTTCAGGGCTTAAGGCGCACACGCTTTTCAAAGCAAAGTTTGACCGAAAGAATTAAACAACAAAATCTTGATTATATTGTACATAATTAGTACCGTTGGATTCGTATTGAAAAATACTTTCCAGTGGTAATAGTTTTATAACAAAACTCTTTACGTATTTAGAGTAATTCTTGGTCAAAGAAAAAACACGCAAAACAAGGATACCTTAAGCCCTGAAACGGAGGGAGTAACACACAATTTGCAAATACTTTGATAAAGACTCTTCAAAGGACATGAGCAAGTGATGAACTTGCCTTGTGATGGCAAGGTAGTGAAGTCTGATGCTTGCACTGGACCTTGAGCTTCTATGTCTACAAAAACAAAATTATTGCCCGGTAAGGACAATATTTAAAGAAGCAAAATGATTATGCAAGTAATGTAATGCACCATTTAACTTGATATGCTATCTCCCCATTATTATAAAAAGTATTTTTAATAATAAAGAATTTATAAATATTACTTTTTAATATTTATAACATATATTGAATTATTTTATTTTATTTCTCTTTTATTTGAGTTTTATTGATTTAATAATTCTTTTAGGAATTATCAATTAAATATCAAAAATTGTTATTAAATATTTATTTAGTATTTTTAAAAAATACTATAATATTAATATATAATGAAAATGATTTTTAATTATTTTTATCATCTTTCAATAATTTTGTAAAATTCCATAAGGAATATATAAATTACAATTTTTTTAATAAAATTTAAATGTCTAAAATTTTATATCTTAATTTATTTGGATAGTGTGGATTATTTTGAATCCAAAAATATTTTATATATAATTTTTGGAAGTTTATTTTATTTTCAAGAATTTAATTAAATTCAGGGGTGTTTTAGTCTTTTCCTATTTATTAAAACAGGCCTTAAAGGTTTTTTTTGGGCTGGCTTAATCTTATTGGGCCCTGGTGGCCCATTAGACATCGTCAAAATAGCCACCCCGAAGGGTCTGGCCCAACTCAGCCCACTCCCTCGCTGCCTCTCACCCTCGAGCTCATTTCTCTCCTCCTCTGTCCTCGACCCCGTGGTCGGTGATGTCGCCGCCAATGATTCCCGCCGTCGTGGGCCGTCCTGGTCGCCACCGTGGTGCAGGAGGAGGTTATCGACTACGCCTCTCCATCCTGTCCAATTGGATTTAAGCATGGGGCTCTCCTGCGATGGATCGATGCCGTCCCGAACCCTAGGGTTTGGGGGTTGGCGTGGATCTTGGTGCTGCCGCTGCCGTCGTGCGTCATGGTGATTATCCTCGCGTTAAGGAGTGGTCATGGTCGCTGCTGTGGCGTTGTATGGGTCGCAGCGCCCCCCTGGGGGTGCTCCCCATGCCGCCATGGTCATCGGCCACCTCTGTTTCCTCTTCTAGTCTTCAGCGAGGACCTTTGGTGAGTTATGTTCCTCTCCCCTAGTGCTCTCTGTGCTCGCTCATCCTATGCTAGATGTTGGCAGCGACCTCTCTGGTTACTGTCTTGTCCTCATTAAGATGATTTATTTCATTTAGGGTTCTTATCCTGTGGTTGATCATATACTTGATGAATTAGATCATGTGTGGATGGTCTGTAAGCATGCTAAATGGTTATTAGCCTGATGCTTGTTGCTTGAGATGAACTATAATGGTTCTGGTGGCTTATTAGATGATTATATGCTTAGATTTCATATGATTCAGATGACCTAGTTGCTCTGAAACCAATGCTTGGTAAAGTCAGTGGGTTTGATAACTTTTCACTCTCATTTTTTGGTTAATGATAATGGGTATGGTGTGATGAAATCACTGTCTTAGTGTTGTTGGCTTGAGAATTAATGTGTGGTTTGAGATCACAATGATCTCAAACAGTGAAGATAAACATAGGAATGTCCTAATTATGATTCCTGTAATGACAGGAAAATGATTAGTAGATTGATTGATCGAATCTATGATGATTGAATGTTTATCCTGATTCATGTGGAATTGTTCTTGTGACACCATCTTGGTATGGAACACAAGATTGATTCTTATTCATTGATTGGGTTGGTTTAAGCTTAAAACAAGCTTGGCTTTGAAAGATAAGTAGAAATGTTCTTCTCTGAAATCCCTCAGACCAATGATGTTGGTCTGAGGCTTAGGGGTTTAGGCCTTATCTAGTTGATTCATATAGATAGTCTTGATAGTGGTACCAGCTATTGTTTCTTGAATCAAAGCTTGGATAAAAAATGATAGTAGGCTTGATCATTATGTGGATCCAAAGGATTAGCTTCTAAGGTGCTACCCTTATCTTAGGGATGTGCCTAGAAATTAAATCTTAGCTATATTTGTGCTTGAATTGAAATATATAGCTTGACAACCAAATCAATGATGTTTTTCTGAGTTTTGGTTGGATTCACCCCACTTGGGTGATTTCCGAGAGTTTGTTTCATAAAACAACACATGCTTCTGTCTATATAATATGATTAGATCATGTGAGGGTTTTATGATACTCACCACAAAAACTGATGATTATGGAGTTGGGTGATGATGTTGATCTTGTTTTGTTGAGCTCATGTTCTTGACCTTGAGCTAGCCCGCTCCTCCTAGCTCCTGGACTTGGTCTTGCTATCCACTTGACCCTTCCCCCTCTTTGTGTCACCATCCTGGTGATGTGATTCTGGCTGTGGTTGGTTTGGATGCTGGCTGCTGTGCTTGGTTTAGCTACTGGATAAGCTGGCTATTCTTGTATGTGTGAGCAGTGAAGAGATGCACTAGTGCCTCTCCATGGCTGTGCTGATGGTTTTGTGTGTTTGAGCTGTGTTGTGAAGCTGACAGCACACCCCATGCATTTATGTGTGTGTCCTGCATGTGTGCTTGCTGTGCAATTGTGGATATGCTTTGGACTTGAGAGTTACTTTGATCTGATTACTTTTACCTGGCTGGTGAAACTTTCCCCTCCTTGCTGTCAATTTGACTTTTTGTCTTAAAATTTATGTAAGATAGATTCTTTCATATTGCTGAAACTTGCCCCTTTTATAAATTTCTCAATCATGAAACTTGTTCAGTCCACCTCACTGACATGTCTGAGAGTAAAACAATTCTAACCCTAAACTTAATTATTTTTTTATTAGTGTTTGTATTGCAGGTACAGATTTCAAGATGAAGATTTTAGTTTAGGTTTTCTTTATAGGATAGTTAATGTAATCTTCTTTATTCTTTTTTAATTTTAATTTTATTATTTTGTAATCTTCATTTTATTCTTTTGTAATAAAGATTATATGATTATCAATGAAGAAATATTCTTATTCTTTATTTATTTGCTATTGTGAAGTTTGTGGATAATTTCAATTAAGTTACATTTTTGTAACTTATTTATGGAATGAAAATATGAAATAAGTATTCATATTCTTAATTGTTTTCTTTGGATAAGTTTGAGTTATATTAATTAACTATTAATTAAATCAAGATTCAAACCTTATTCCTAATTCATTTGAATTATAATTCAAACACTCAAGTTTAAAATTCAAATTCATTTTCCAAAACAAATAATTCCTCAAAGATCATATCAAAGTCTATAGAAATCATCCTTTAAGACTAAATCTAATGTCAAAGTATGAAAGAAACCTTGATCACTTTAGGTTTTCATTTGGAGAAAAAATTTACCCACATTTTCACAGATGAATGCATGCAACATTTCAATTTCCTAAATCTACCCTTCGTTAGTTCCTAAATGCTGGGATGTTACAGGCTCCCCCCCCTTAAATTAAACTTCGTCTCGAAGTTTGTTGAGATGTACCTGAATAGTTCTGGATAGGCTTTCCTTAAATCCTCCTCTTTCTCCCAGGTAGCTTCTCTTTCAGGGTGATGTTCCCACTGTACTTTGCAATATTTGATTGCTCTGTTCCTCAACCTTTCCCAGGTTTCTTCCAAAATTTTATAGGGTTTTTCAATGTAGGTCAAGTCTTCTTGTAGTTATATTTCCTAATGTGTGATTGCATCATCTGGAACTTTCAAACATTTATGAAGTTGTGGCACATGGAAAACATTATGCACTTGAGCTAATCTTGATGGTAACTCTAAAGCATAAGCTATAGTTCTGTTTTGACTGAATATCTTGAATGGTCCGATGTATCTTGGACTCAATTTTCCTTTAACTCCGAACCTTTTCACCCCTTTAATTGGACTTACTTCCAAATTTACCATATCTCCCACTTCTGGATGCCATGATCTTCGACTTTGATCCGCATAACTTTTCTGCCTACTCTGAGCTATTTTCAGTCTATCCCTGATCTTATCAATGATATCTTCTCTTTCCTTGATATAATCTGGCGTAAATTCTTTGATGCTTCTAGGCTCATACCAACATATTGGTGATCTACACTTCCTTCCATATAGAACCTGATATGGAGCTGCCTTCAGACTAATCTGATAGCTATTATTATAAGAAAATTCTGCCAATGGTAGATGATCTTCCCATGTACCTCCAAAATCTAGTGCACAAGCTCTTAACATGTCTTTTAGTATTTGATTTGTTCTTTCAGTTTGACCTCCTGTCTTAGGATGAAATGATGTGCTGAAATCTAACTTTGAACCAAGTGCTTCATGCAATTGTTTCCAAAATGCTGAGGTAAACACTGATCCCCTATCAGTTATGATATTTTTGGGTACTCCATGTTTACTTACTATCGCTTTGACATATACTTCAACTAACTTCTCGGCATTATCTTTTTGATTCACCGGAATAAAATGTGCACCCTTAGTGAGTCTGTCCACAATTACCCATATTATATCCTTCCTTTTTGGTGTCATGGGCAATCCTGTGATGAAGTCCATACCTATTTCCTCCCACTTCCATTCAGGAATTTCCAAGGGTTGTAATGGTCCTGCTGGACTTTGATGTTCAGCCTTCACCCTTTGGCAAGTATGGCATTCAGATACATATTTAGCAATGTCCCTTTTCATGTTATTCCACCAGAATAGTTCTTTCAAATCCATATACATCTTAGTACTCCCTGGATGTATAGAATATGGTGTTTCATGTGCTTCCCTGAGTATGACATCTCTAATCTCAGTCACATCTGGAACACATAGAAGGTCTTGAAACCATAAAGACTCATAATCCCCAAGGCGAAAAACTGATTTTTGCCCTTGAGATATCCTCTGAATTTCCTCAGCAATAAAAGGATCTTCTGCTTGATGTCTAAAAATTTATTGCTTAAGATCACTATCCTGCTCTGCAACTACCTGCATAGTAGCTAATCCCCCAAGAACCTCTATTCTAATGAATTGAAGTTCTAATCTTTCCAAGTCCATTTGTAAGTCCTTTGGTAGCTCCCTATTGCTAGGCTGAATATCTGCACTCTTTCTGCTTAAAGCATCTGCTACAACATTTGCTTTCCCTGGAGTGTAGTTGATTATTAAATCATAATCCTTGATTAGTTCCAACCAACGCTTCTGTCTCATATTCAATTCCTTTTGAGTGAAGAAATATTTGAGACTTTTATGGTCAGTGTATAACTCACATCTGGCTCCATAAAGAAAATGCCTCCATCCTTTCAGCACAAAAACTACTGCTGCTAACTCTAAATCATGAGTTGGATAGTTGACTTCATGTGGTTTCAGTTGTATTGAACCATAAGAAATCACTTTCCGATCTTGCATTAATACACAACCCAAACCTTCTTTAGACGCATCACAGTATACTGTGAAGTCCTTCCATGTTTCAGGAACTGCTAAGATTGGAGCTGTGGTTAATCTAGTCTTCAACTCTTGAAAACTTGCTTCACATTTCTCATCCCACTTGAATGGTGTATTCTTCCTTAATAATTTGGTCATTGGTCCGGCTATTTTGGAGAAACCCTCAATGAATCTCCGATAATAACCAACCATTCCTAAGAAACCTCGAATTTGCTTCACATTGGTTGGCACAGTCCACTCTATTACTGACTAAACTTTGGATGGATTCACAGCAATTCCATCCTTACTGATCAAATGACCGAGGAATTCTACCTCATCTAGCCAAAATTCACACTTACTAAACTTAGCATAAAGTTTGTGTTCTCTTAAAGTCTGCAATGCTATTCTCAAATGATCAGCATGCTCTTCCTTATCCTTGGAATATATCAGAATATCATCAATAAAGACTACGACAAACTTGTCCAAATATGGCATGAAGATCTTGTTCATCAGATTCATGAATATTGCCGGTGCATTGGTCAAAGCAAATGGTACTACCAGATACTGATGGTGTCCATATCTTGAGAAAAATGCTGTCTTTGGAACATCTTCCGGTTTGATTTTTATTTGATGGTATCCAGATCTTAAATCGATCTTTGAAAATACTCCAGCCCCTTTCACTTGATCAAACAAATCTTGAATTCTTGGTAAAGGAAACTTATTCTTGATAGTAACGTTGTTTAGGTTTCTATAATCACCACACATTCTTCTTCCACCATCTCTCTTATCCACTAGGGCCGGATAATCTGGCCCCCACTAGGGCCGGATATTTCGGCCCCCAAAATCTCCAACGACTAGTTTTCGCAGGGGTATTTAATCCTCATCAACCCCCTCATGCGAGAACCCTTGATTCATTTCGAAAAATTCCATACCTCTCCTTCAATCTCCAACACGAGATCTCCATCTTCATCCACCCAATAATTCTATCTTTGGGGAATCGAAGGAGGAGGCCTCGATCTTCATCAACAGCAATCAAGCGCTCCACTTCCCCTCCATTCACTTGGGGGATTATCAATCTAGTATTTCTTGCAAATATCTAGATCCTTGTTTCGATTATTTGATAATCCTTGTTCTTATGACAGCTTGTTGTCATCACGAGATCCTCCAATTCAGTTGTGGATGTGTGCCCCCCTAGCATTGTAAAGGCACCGGTTCCCGCCTCGAAGGGTACCAATAGTGGAAAGGTGGATCAAGCCTTTGGTGGCGAGATCCATCGGAGAATAGGGTGAGGCCTATTGTGGCGTGGTGGTCTTAGAACCGCCCACCCTGTTAGGGATATGCTAAATAGGTTCCACCATTGCATGTCTCTAATCCGGATAACCCGGGCTGCCCACAGTTGGTAGCAAGGCATATGGACTGCTAGGCGGCACAGTTACATGGATCCATAAGGGAGGCCCATGTCGGATAAAGGAAGGCTACGATGGAGTCACCGACATACCCGTAGCCTTGGAGTACAAGACACGTTAGACTAGTTAGTACTCGTGTAGAACCCTGTGCCCGTTCCGGGTAGGAATTTCCGTGTAACCCTAGGTTCTGGAGACTATATAAGTGGAACCTCTGGGAGCCTTTAGGACAAGAACATACACAAGAAACAACTCATCTTTCTCATAGCGAACCAATCCCTATAACTCGGCGTATTGCAGTTATAGTGATTTATAGAAGAGTAGGATTCCACCGCCGTTGTGGGATGCGAACCTGGGTAGGTTGTGTTACCTCATACCCGCCAACTCTCCGCCTTCCCCCATGTCTCTAAACATGCTCTATGAGGACCCCCTCCATGGCGTACTCGTCGGCAATACCACGATAGTTGGAGCCCACCGTGGGGCAAGAGGCGCTTCAAGCTCTACAATAGGCGAGTTCGAAGCTCTTCGCCTGAATCGGTGAAACCGGAGCCATTGGTCGTGTTCTCTTCTCTGGCAACATTCTAATCATCCCTCCCGATGAATTCTAGATCCTAGCAAAGATGAAACCCACCCGCTGCTCAATCCTTCCAATCGGGGACATCCACCTCTTCATCGGCGAAACTGACTCGGGCACTAGTTCCCTGGAAGTCAGAGGATCATCAAGGCCCGCAGGGACGCCTACGGGAAGGATACGTTCACGGAAGGATCAAAGTCGGATCTCGCTTTGGAGTTTGCCGTCTTAGATCAGAAAAATTCAAAGCCCACCCAAACCGCCCCTATGTACGAGATAATGGTGGAAGATCACTGCAAATCCGCCGGCTTCACCCGCGCATATGTAAGGCAGTGATCGCACTTCATCGGCATGGTAACTATCTTCGATCTGGTGCGTTGCATCCAGAGAGAGGGTGAAAGCCCCCACATTAACTCGCCACATGGATCTGGATAAGAGACGATCTGGAGAATTACCCTGATGATGACGTTGTTTACCACTTCGTCGAAGGGCAGGATCACGGCACACTTCTCCGGCATACGCTAAGGCGACAGCAGGCCGCGGGTCTCCTCACTTTCGAACGGATTATCGGCACCGTCAACAGTTTCTCCACTGCTAACGAATTTGTCGTGGCACCTTCCACCACTGTGCCCGGCCTACCGCTGCCACCGCCACATCCAGCCAATGGCCCCGCTGCCTCAGCATCGTCCTCGTTCATCGAGGAAGCCCCTGCACCCTCTGACTCCGTTCTAGATGCGCTCTACCCTGACATTAGTGTGGACTTGGAGGAAATAGATACCAACCCAGAGGAACTCGACTCAGCCATGAAAGAGATGGAGGAGGAGATAAATCATGAGGAGCAGGCTGACAAGGCCATCACATCCTGACAGTTGTTTCTCGCCATTGGGAGTGTGATGGAAGAAGACCAAACCGGACAAGCTCCGCCTAAGCCGCGGGATAACGGGAAGGTACCAGCCGACAACGCAGACAATGATCAAGCGAAGTCCATGCCCCCTTCGGTTAACCCAGTGTAGCAGCCATAGGAACTCCGTACCGGTCCGAGTAACGCCAACACCGCAAATCCACCACCACCAACATCTACGTCTGCGTTCGCCCAAATCACTCCAGCTGATAGATTGATGTACGGCAATTTTCTCGTCAAGCCTATTACCCTGGCCCACATATGGAACATAGTCCATCTTGATGAGAAGCGCTAGCAACTACTAGAGGAAGCGCAGGCCATCGCGGAGCAAGGCACAAAGTTGGATCGAGATCTGGCCAAGGCATAGAAATTGATTGAATCAACTAGAGCCATGGAGGCCAAGTACAAGACTCTGCTCAAACAACAGAAGGATAAGAAAGCTCTATCTCATGTCGTCAACGACCCTGGTGTATGGCGCAACATGGCGTGGGCTCCTAAAATTGACAGTGAATGAAAGAAAGTCATGCCCATGCTCATCCTCAATTTGGCCGTCACCAAGACTCATACTGGAGCAGGATAGATCACCCGTAGTTGTGGAACAGGTCTACTACCTTGTCGCCAAGGCTATCAAACAGCAGGAAAAAGCCACCTATCATCGGCTTGAGTCTGATCCAGCATATTGTCAGTGTAGCAATCCCAAACGGCCAAGGGCAAGATCTCCTAACGACGTCCGGTCCCGGATGGGTTCATCAGAAT
Source organism: Avena sativa (assembly GCA_916181665.1). Taxonomy (NCBI): domain Eukaryota; kingdom Viridiplantae; phylum Streptophyta; class Magnoliopsida; order Poales; family Poaceae; genus Avena; species Avena sativa. The sequence continues at coordinate 39,839,490 of OV702279.1, read as the reverse complement.
AAAGACGGAGGGACGCATGCAACATGGAGGATGTTATCCCCATATCCTCCTACCACGGAGGCAAGGCTCACCCTTGTTGCCCATCTCCATCGCCCTGATCCCCCCGACATCACGAAGACCCAAAGGCTCACCACCGTACGAGCATGCCTCCACCTAGACACCCCTAGGGCGGCATTGTCATTCGCGACAACACGGAGCAACCTCGTCATGGTGGGGAGCGCTGTGGCAATCACGGACACAAGAGAAGGTCGCACCATGACCCTCCATGTCCGACAAGCAACCATCACAGGCATGAGGAGTCGCAGGAGGGGAACATCAAGAAGGCTAACCCACCGCCACTCCGCCTTCATCGCCCCCCTAGCATCCACCATGGCAGAGGAGGGCCACGCCGTTCACGCAGCCCTTCCCCTGATGGCAACAAGAAGAAAGCAAACCCGGAGCCATATGACGCACGTTCACATTTGGATAAGATTCATGAGGCCCGGGAAGGACATGCGGTGACCCATCATATCACTGCATGTGTAGTACACTATAGTCGTTGACATGACACTCACAGAACACCGTTCTCTAAATATCACATCCCTTAGAGTGATACAACAGAAACATTGCGGGTCCATATTACAAATATTCACACATTATTATTATTACAACACTAGAAGTTCAAGACTTCAAAAGGTTCAACTTACAAACCAAAATATAAAGTGTTTCAGCGGAATTTAAAAGTAGCGACTCTGACTAGGAGTTGAGCTCAGCAGCTTATTCTATAGAGTTCATGCTGCTTGGCTCCATTGGTTACTACTAACTAGGATACTAAGTTGGATTCGTTATCGTCGACACCATATCGTATTTCGTAATTCACTCCTTCAACACCTCCGGACAGATCAGGCTCCTAGTAGAACACATCTTCTTGACATTCGGCTGCATACATTGGCACGTCTTCGGGATTCTCAGAGTCTAAGCAAAGGGATCAAAGGAAAGGATGAGTAACAGCATTACCCAACAAGTTGATTATATGCAAGGTGGGAAGTTTGATGCTCTAACTACCACCTTGGATTATAAATCCTTGGCACTATGAATTTTTTTTAAATGTTTCTTCAAAGATTGATTTTATTAAAAAATCTATGACAATCAGCCTTCACAGGTTGACCAGAACTTTCATGGAGTTCCTTTACTGCCGCGTTCGTAGCTCCTTTCCGGAACAGGGAGTAACAAGTTACAGTTCTTACACTCTGCAGAGGTGCGTTACTTTACCCATGAGAGATCAACTCCTTGTTGCACAACCAGGCGTACTTTCCCGTCCACAATTCCATGATGTGGGGCCCAGTAGTTGGTCCCAGCCAATCACTGCCCCCTTCGCGACCTCGCATGCCTCCTTGGTGTACACCATGCCCACATAATGAATTACGACAATGGTTTGTACAAACCGTTAGATGCCAGAACTATCGTGGGACGATGAGGGTTCCCACCCATATGCTGCATATCCTCTATGAATTACCAATTAATATGCACGCTACGAGGATAACAACCACGACCTGCACATCCGACTTCATGCGAGAGGAAGAAGATACATCTGACTTCTCTGTCCCATTCCTAATCTCATGGCTAACGCATAATTTACGGCGCTAGAATCACTGATGTCAGGGGTTATTAAGTCCCTAATTGATTATCATTCTTGCAAATAGAACCCTAAGTTCTATTGCTCCATTTTATCATCACAAGGGATGATATCTATGATTTCTTTATTTGTGAAAATAATATTTTCTTTCTTTTATAGCATATATGATACTAGCTCCGTTTCAGGGCTTAAGGCGCACACGCTTTTCAAAGCAAAGTTTGACCGAAAGAATTAAACAACAAAATCTTGATTATATTGTACATAATTAGTACCGTTGGATTCGTATTGAAAAATACTTTCCAGTGGTAATAGTTTTATAACAAAACTCTTTACGTATTTAGAGTAATTCTTGGTCAAAGAAAAAACACGCAAAACAAGGATACCTTAAGCCCTGAAACGGAGGGAGTAACACACAATTTGCAAATACTTTGATAAAGACTCTTCAAAGGACATGAGCAAGTGATGAACTTGCCTTGTGATGGCAAGGTAGTGAAGTCTGATGCTTGCACTGGACCTTGAGCTTCTATGTCTACAAAAACAAAATTATTGCCCGGTAAGGACAATATTTAAAGAAGCAAAATGATTATGCAAGTAATGTAATGCACCATTTAACTTGATATGCTATCTCCCCATTATTATAAAAAGTATTTTTAATAATAAAGAATTTATAAATATTACTTTTTAATATTTATAACATATATTGAATTATTTTATTTTATTTCTCTTTTATTTGAGTTTTATTGATTTAATAATTCTTTTAGGAATTATCAATTAAATATCAAAAATTGTTATTAAATATTTATTTAGTATTTTTAAAAAATACTATAATATTAATATATAATGAAAATGATTTTTAATTATTTTTATCATCTTTCAATAATTTTGTAAAATTCCATAAGGAATATATAAATTACAATTTTTTTAATAAAATTTAAATGTCTAAAATTTTATATCTTAATTTATTTGGATAGTGTGGATTATTTTGAATCCAAAAATATTTTATATATAATTTTTGGAAGTTTATTTTATTTTCAAGAATTTAATTAAATTCAGGGGTGTTTTAGTCTTTTCCTATTTATTAAAACAGGCCTTAAAGGTTTTTTTTGGGCTGGCTTAATCTTATTGGGCCCTGGTGGCCCATTAGACATCGTCAAAATAGCCACCCCGAAGGGTCTGGCCCAACTCAGCCCACTCCCTCGCTGCCTCTCACCCTCGAGCTCATTTCTCTCCTCCTCTGTCCTCGACCCCGTGGTCGGTGATGTCGCCGCCAATGATTCCCGCCGTCGTGGGCCATCCTGGTCGCCACCGTGGTGCAGGAGGAGGTTGTCGACTACGCCTCTCCATCCTGTCCAATTGGATTTAAGCATGGGGCTCTCCTGCGATGGATCGATGCCGTCCCGAACCCTAGGGTTTGGGGGTTGGCGTGGATCTTGGTGCTGCCGCTGCCGTCGTGCGTCATGGTGATTATCCTCGCGTTAAGGAGTGGTCATGGTCGCTGCTGTGGCGTTGTATGGGTCGCAGCGCCCCCCTGGGGGTGCTCCCCATGCCGCCATGGTCATCGGCCACCTCTGTTTCCTCTTCTAGTCTTCAGCGAGGACCTTTGGTGAGTTATGTTCCTCTCCCCTAGTGCTCTCTGTGCTCGCTCATCCTATGCTAGATGTTGGCAGCGACCTCTCTGGTTACTGTCTTGTCCTCATTAAGATGATTTATTTCATTTAGGGTTCTTATCCTGTGGTTGATCATATACTTGATGAATTAGATCATGTGTGGATGGTCTGTAAGCATGCTAAATGGTTATTAGCCTGATGCTTGTTGCTTGAGATGAACTATAATGGTTCTGGTGGCTTATTAGATGATTATATGCTTAGATTTCATATGATTCAGATGACCTAGTTGCTCTGAAACCAATGCTTGGTAAAGTCAGTGGGTTTGATAACTTTTCACTCTCATTTTTTGGTTAATGATAATGGGTATGGTGTGATGAAATCACTGTCTTAGTGTTGTTGGCTTGAGAATTAATGTGTGGTTTGAGATCACAATGATCTCAAACAGTGAAGATAAACATAGGAATGTCCTAATTATGATTCCTGTAATGACAGGAAAATGATTAGTAGATTGATTGATCGAATCTATGATGATTGAATGTTTATCCTGATTCATGTGGAATTGTTCTTGTGACACCATCTTGGTATGGAACACAAGATTGATTCTTATTCATTGATTGGGTTGGTTTAAGCTTAAAACAAGCTTGGCTTTGAAAGATAAGTAGAAATGTTCTTCTCTGAAATCCCTCAGACCAACGATGTTGGTCTGAGGCTTAGGGGTTTAGGCCTTATCTAGTTGATTCATATAGATAGTCTTGGTAGTGGTACCAGCTATTGTTTCTTGAATCAAAGCTTGGATAAAAAATGATAGTAGGCTTGATCATTATGTGGATCCAAAGGATTATCTTAGGGATGTGCCTAGAAATTAAATCTTAGCTATATTTGTGCTTGAATTGAAATATATAGCTTGACAACCAAATCAATGATGTTTTTCTGAGTTTTGGTTGGATTCACCCCACTTGGGTGATTTCCGAGAGTTTGTTTCATAAAACAACACATGCTTCTGTCTATATAATATGATTAGATCATGTGAGGGTTTTATGATACTCACCACAAAAACTGATGATTATGGAGTTGGGTGATGATGTTGATCTTGTTTTGTTGAGCTCATGTTCTTGACCTTGAGCTAGCCCGCTCCTCCTAGCTCCTGGACTTGGTCTTGCTGTCCACTTGACCCTTCCCCCTCTTTGTGTCACCATCCTGGTGATGTGATTCTGGCTGTGGTTGGTTTGGATGATGGCTGCTGTGCTTGGTTTAGCTACTGGATAAGCTGGCTATTCTTGTATGTGTGAGCAGTGAAGAGATGCACTAGTGCCTCTCCATGGCTGTGCTGATGGTTTTGTGTGTTTGAGCTGTGTTGTGAAGCTGACAGCACACCCCATGCATTTATGTGTGTGTCCTGCATGTGTGCTTGCTGTGCAATTGTGGATATGCTTTGGACTTGAGAGTTACTTTGATCTGATTACTTTTACCTGGCTGGTGAAACTTTCCCCTCCTTGCTGTCAATTTGACTTTTTGTCTTAAAATTTATGTAAGATAGATTCTTTCATATTGCTGAAACTTGCCCCTTTTATAAATTTCTCAATCATGAAACTTGTTCAGTCCACCTCACTGACATGTCTGAGAGTAAAACAATTCTAACCCTAAACTTAATTTTTTTTTATTAGTGTTTGTATTGCAGGTACAGATTTCAAGATGAAGATTTTAGTTTAGGTTTTCTTTATAGGATAGTTAATGTAATCTTCTTTATTCTTTTTTAATTTTAATTTTATTATTTTGTAATCTTCATTTTATTCTTTTGTAATAAAGATTATATGATTATCAATGAAGAAATATTCTTATTCTTTATTTATTTGCTATTGTGAAGTTTGTGGATAATTTCAATTAAGTTACATTTTTGTAACTTATTTATGGAATGAAAATATGAAATAAGTATTCATATTCTTAATTGTTTTCTTTGGATAAGTTTGAGTTATATTAATTAACTATTAATTAAATCAAGATTCAAACCTTATTCCTAATTCATTTGAATTATAATTCAAACACTCAAGTTTAAAATTCAAATTCATTTTCCAAAACAAATAATTCCTCAAAGATCATATCAAAGTCTATAGAAATCATCCTTTAAGACTAAATCTAATCTCAAAGTATGAAAGAAACCTTGATCACTTTAGGTTTTCATTTGGAGAAAAAATTTACCCACATTTTCACAGATGAATGCATGCAACATTTCAATTTCCTAAATCTACCCTTCGTTAGTTCCTAAATGCTGGGATGTTACAGGCTCCCCCCCCCTTAAATTAAACTTCGTCTCGAAGTTTGTTGAGATGTACCTGAATAGTTCTGGATAGGCTTTCCTTAAATCCTCCTCTTTCTCCCAGGTAGCTTCTCTTTCAGGGTGATGTTCCCACTGTACTTTGCAATATTTGATTGCTCTGTTCCTCAACCTTTCCCAGTTTTCTTCCAAAATTTTATAGGGTTTTTCAATGTAGGTCAAGTCTTCTTGTAGTTATATTTCCTAATGTGTGATTGCATCATCTGGAACTTTCAAACATTTATGAAGTTGTGGCACATGGAAAACATTATGCACTTGAGCTAATCTTGATGGTAACTCTAAAGCATAAGCTATAGTTCTGTTTTGACTGAATATCTTGAATGGTCCGATGTATCTTGGACTCAATTTTCCTTTAACTCCGAACCTTTTCACCCCTTTAATTGGACTTACTTCCAAATTTACCATATCTCCCACTTCTGGATGCCATGATCTTCGACTTTGATCCGCATAACTTTTCTGCCTACTCTGAGCTATTTTCAGTCTATCCCTGATCTTATCAATGATATCTTGTCTTTCCTTGATATAATCTGGCGTAAATTCTTTGATGCTTCTAGGCTCATACCAACATATTGGTGATCTACACTTCCTTCCATATAGAACCTGATATGGAGCTGCCTTCAGACTAATCTGATAGCTATTATTATAAGAAAATTCTGCCAATGGTAGATGATCTTCCCATGTACCTCCAAAATCTAGTGCACAAGCTCTTAACATGTCTTTTAGTATTTGATTTGTTCTTTCAGTTTGACCTCCTGTCTCAGGATGAAATGATGTGCTGAAATCTAACTTTGAACCAAGTGCTTCATGCAATTGTTTCCAAAATGCTGAAGTAAACACTGATCCCCTATCAGTTATGATATTTTTGGGTACTCCATGTTTACTTACTATCGCTTTGACATATACTTCAACTAACTTCTCGGCATTATCTTTTTGATTCACCGGAATAAAATGTGCACCCTTAGTGAGTCTGTCCACAATTACCCATATTATATCCTTCCTTTTTGGTGTCATGGGCAATCCTGTGATGAAGTCCATACCTATTTCCTCCCACTTCCATTCAGGAATTTCCAAGGGTTGTAATGGTCCTGCTGGACTTTGATGTTCAGCCTTCACCCTTTGGCAAGTATGGCATTCAGATACATATTTAGCAATGTCCCTTTTCATGTTATTCCACCAGAATAGTTCTTTCAAATCCATATACATCTTAGTACTCCCTGGATGTATAGAATATGGTGTTTCATGTGCTTCCCTGAGTATGACATCTCTAATCTCAGTCACATCTGGAACACATAGAAGGTCTTGAAACCATAAAGACTCATAATCCCCAAGGCGAAAAACTGATTTTTGCCCTTGAGATATCCTCTGAATTTCCTCAGCAATAAAAGGATCTTCTGCTTGATGTCTAAAAATGTATTGCTTAAGATCACTATCCTGCTCTGCAACTACCTGCATAGTAGCTAATCCCCCAAGAACCTCTATTCTAATGAATTGAAGTTCTAATCTTTCCAAGTCCATTTGTAAGTCCTTTGGTAGCTCCCTATTGCTAGGCTGAATATCTGCACTCTTTCTGCTTAAAGCATCTGCTACAACATTTGCTTTCCCTGGAGTGTAGTTGATTATTAAATCATAATCCTTGATTAGTTCCAACCAACGCTTCTGTCTCATATTCAATTCCTTTTGAGTGAAGAAATATTTGAGACTTTTATGGTCAGTGTATAACTCACATCTGGCTCCATAAAGAAAATGCCTCCATCCTTTCAGCACAAAAACTACTGCTGCTAACTCTAAATCATGAGTTGGATAGTTGACTTCATGTGGTTTCAGTTGTATTGAACCATAAGAAATCACTTTCCGATCTTGCATTAATACACAACCCAAACCTTCTTTAGACGCATCACAGTATACTGTGAAGTCCTTCCATGTTTCAGGAACTGCTAAGATTGGAGCTGTGGTTAATCTAGTCTTCAACTCTTGAAAACTTGCTTCACATTTCTCATCCCACTTGAATGGTGTATTCTTCCTTAATAATTTGGTCATTGGTCCGGCTATTTTGGAGAAACCCTCAATGAATCTCCGATAATAACTAACCATTCCTAAGAAACCTCGAATTTGCTTCACATTGGTTGGCGCAGTCCACTCTATTACTGACTAAACTTTGGATGGATTCACAGCAATTCCATCCTTACTGATCAAATGACCGAGGAATTCTACCTCATCTAGCCAAAATTCACACTTACTAAACTTAGCATAAAGTTTGTGTTCTCTTAAAGTCTGCAATGCTATTCTCAAATGATCAGCATGCTCTTCCTTATCCTTGGAATATATCAGAATATCATCAATAAAGACTACGACAAACTTGTCCAAATATGGCATGAAGATCTTGTTCATCAGATTCATGAATATTGCCGGTGCATTGGTCAAAGCAAATGGTACTACCAGATACTGATGGTGTCCATATCTTGAGAAAAATGCTGTCTTTGGAACATCTTCCGGTTTGATTTTTATTTGATGGTATCCAGATCTTAAATCGATCTTTGAAAATACTCCAGCCCCTTTCACTTGATCAAACAAATCTTGAATTCTTGGTAAAGGAAACTTATTCTTGATAGTAACGTTGTTTAGGTTTCTATAATCACCACACATTCTTCTTCCACCATCTCTCTTATCCACAAATATTACTAGTGTTCTCCATGGAGATACACTTTCCTGAATAAATCCTTTTCTAGCTAACTCATCAATTTTCTCTTTGAGTTCTTTGAAGTCTTTGGGTCCCATTTTATATGGTACTTGAGCTAATGGTGCTATGCCAGGAATTAGGTCAATAGTGAATTCTATCTCCCGTTCTGGTGGCATTCCCGGTAGCTCTGCTGGAAACACATCTTGAAATTCATTTACTATAGGAATCTCTTCCAATTTGACCTCTTTCATTGAGTTCAACTTCAGATCCACCATGATATGACTGTGCTTATCTGCTTGGTAAACTATCCTTGCTACACTTGGAGTTTTGATTGAGACAATTTTCTCCTCACAATTTATCTGAGCTCCGTGTTCCATCATCCAATCCATTCCCAGTACTACTGCAATTCCCTTCAAAGGAATCACATAAAGGTCTGCGAAATATGTACAACCACAGATCGAGATAACCTGATCTTGTTTTATGTGGCTTACAATCACATTCCCTCCTGCCGTAACTACGGTCATAGGACTATCTAATGTTGCCCTTCTAATCCCAAACTTATCACGAAATTCTTCAGAAATGAATGAAGTAGTTGCACCAGTATCAAATAGAATTTTGCCAGGATTGGTAAGGATATTGAGCGTACCTATCACTGCATGCTCCGAATTATCCACCTCCTTGAGGGTTGCACAATTCAGTTTCCCGGTAGGTCGGTTCCTCTTGCCATTGTTGTTCTTGACATTATTTCCTCCTTTATTGGGATGTCCATTTCCTCCACTGGCTTGTCCTCCTCCCTTGGTAGGCCAACTTCCAGGTGGTTTGCTCGGACAATCTGGCTTGATATGTCCCTTCTGACCACAACCGTAACAGATCCCTACGGGCTTTTTGCATTCCCTTTGGAAATGCCCTGGAATTCCACAATTGTTACAAATAACATTCCTTCTCGATTGGATTGATTTCCACCACTGCCCTTGTTATTGTTATTGTTAGTCTTATTGTTATTGTTACCATAATTCCTAATCCGAGGTTTGAACTCCAGGTTAGGTTTAGGTTTGCTTGCTTGAATCCTCTTGGTTTCCTTTTTGGCTCTCTTCCTCCTATCCTCTTGGACATTCTTATAATCATCTTCAAAAGTAATGCCTGCATCCAAAAACTGCTGATAAGTTTGCTTATTGGCTAACCTTAGCTGCATCTTCACAAATGGATTTAATCGACACAGGAAACGCTTCTTCCGCTTCTCTTTAGTGTTGACATCCTCCTCAGCATAATGAGACGGTTGACTAAACTCCCGGATGTACTTCATAACACTAGTATATCCTTGCTGAAGCTCCTCAAATTCTCTCCGCTTCAACTCCATAACACTTTCCGGAACATGATATTCACGGAATCTCTGCTTGAACTCTTCCCAGGTAAACTCCCTTCCTGGTGGTTGCATGGCCAACTGATTCTCCCACCATGATGCTGCAGGTCCAGTCAGAAGATGAGTTGCATACCTCAATTTCTCCTCATCATTGCAACCTACAGTCTTCAGGTTCCTTTCAGTATCTGCTAGCCAATCTTCTGCATGATGGGATACGGGTAGGCTACACTAGCGCAAATCAAAAAAATTCTACCGCGTAAACCAGGATTACTGTTGTCATAGATCACGGGATTACCACTAGACGCGTAGTTGCGGAATTGATGAAGCGCGTCGAGGCAGTGCAGACGTTCCACGTCTCCTCCTTGTCCTCGTCCCACGATAAGCACCCCTTGCGCGGCTTGTCCAAGCGCTACAGATGCAGCGTCTCCGAGTTATCCACACGTACAGGGTGGAAACGTCAGACGCCGGACTGCTAGGTCCGTGTGCGCGACACAGGCGAGAGGTGTGGCGGCTGGGTGGAATGGTCTCAGGTCTCACCCTGGTCAGCTCGCCCCACCCTCTCTTATATAGGTGTCCCTAGTGGGCTTCTACATTAGCAGCCCATTAGTACCCTAAGCCTGGTCTAATTCGGATCCAATACTCATTAGGCTTCCAGCCCCTTAAGTGTGTGACCCTATAGGTTCATATACGTATAGACATGACACGAATACACTTATTCTGTCAATAGTTGGTAGCGGCCTCTAGCAAGATGTGCCAACTCCTAAACGCATACAAAGATCATATCGGACAAACCATCACAAGGTTTAGTACATGTCTTTCCTTTTGCCTCACGATATTTGGTCTAGCTCCAAGCTGACCACCCTTTCTCGATACAGTTATTCGGAATCCCTTTACTAGGTTAACTCTTAACCATATGTAGCACGACCATGCATTTCTGGATCCGATCACTCGAGGGGCCCAGAGATATCTCTCTCAAGTAGAGAGGGGCAAATCCCATCTTGATTGACCATGCCTTGCAGCATGCTTTAGGACAAACCCGAAAGCTACCTTTATAACTACCCTGTTATGGTGCAGCATTTGATAGCCCCAAAGTAGGTCGGTCCACATCTCAAGTACATGCGACAATCTCAGGTCTAAGGACAAAACGTACACGATGTGTAGAGAGAGAGCTGCAACTCATTGCCAGTCTCAAGTTGGGTCATTCAAACCCCATGTTCATAACATGTGTCCACATCATTGGTTTGACATCTCCATGTCTATGACTTGCGAAACATAGTCATCAACCAATCGATGTGCTAGTCTAATATTCATGTGTGTCCTCACATGAACTCCAACTAGGGACAACTATTAAATAACCATACAAGTAAAGAGTTTCACAAACAATTCACATAATTGCCAATCAATACAAGTTGTCTGATATGGATATTCAAGGAACATTACAATAACTCATGGATACATATGAAATATAATCATCTCTATGATTGTGTAGGGGTCTCAACCTAATAAGGTAGATTCCTCCTGTGTTTACAATGCTAGTCCCTGGATCAATAGCTAGCATCCATAGTTAAGATGTAATATCAAGATACAAAGGTCATAATATAACTTTATAACCAGGAATAACATAAGTTTATTACATCAAACATAGCTCATTTGGCTATTACGTTACATTGCAGCGGAAATAACTATAGTCATGGGTCCTTCATCTTCAAAGTGCCGCAGGCAGATGTTGGTTGTAGACTTTGTAATCCTAATCAAACAATCTTCACTAAAATCAATCAAACCTGCAACATACAAGTTACAGCCACAAAGGGTCAATACATTTGAATTGTATTGGCAAGTGATACTATGGTAGTATGGTGGAATCTATCATCTATATGCATTTTGGCTAAGTGGAGTTGAGGCTTGCATTGCTCAAAAATAGATTTTTCTTATCATTTTGAAAATACCAAGTTTTTGCTTGACAAAATCATTTTTCTCAATCAAAGATTTCAAGATCCTTGTACCAAGCCATCTCTTCATCAATGATTGAAGAATTCAAACAACCCTTGTTCAAACCACAAGATTTTAACTTAGAAATTTGAATGATGAGATTCTTGATTGTTTCCATGTCTTGATGCTCAAATTGTCCTTTACCAGGGACATGGCTAAGTACTTAGATTTTACACTCTGCAGAGGTGGTGCACTTTCCCCACAAGACTTGGTTTCCCAAGACAAAATCTTTCAGAAGCCTTCCCTTAGACCAAAATGAACGCGCTCCAACCTATCAAACACTACCACCAACTGTCCATATGGCTAAGTTCTTGCAACCTATATGATCATGGCAGAGCCCATATTGCCAAGTGGTTGCACTTGAAGCTTCTCAACATTTGACATCTCAAATCTCTTTGTTCCTGGGTGGCATACCACAAGTGAGATACACAAGCCAAGTCCATGGCCTTGTGAACCACTCAACCAAACACCACCAAGCCATCCCATTCCACCCAGGTGATTCATTAACTTAGTTGTTTTATTAGACAAATCACAAGTCCTCAGACTTAGAATATTTTTCCATAGTGTGAATATATATTCCACCCATGTTTTCTATTAGCTAGGCTAAGCTTGATAGTTGTAGGAATCTTTAACTTAGGAAAATCCTACTAAGGATTCATCTACTAGGTTTTCCTATTGTAAGGTTTATACTTAGCAAAATCCATGCAAGTTTTACTTAGAGAAAATCACTAATGCATAGTGAAAGTAATGGGACAAAAGTATGAAGCATCACTTGCCTTTTTGGTAGGGAATGGTAGTTCACTCCTTGATCTTGCTAGTCTCACACTTCACTACAAGTCAATCAAGCAACACCAATTCAATTTACATTCCAAACCAATAATCACTCAAACAAATTCACACACACAAGACAATGGAAATCAATTCATGCATGTGAGCATGCACAAGATAGTTTTATTTTGCAAAGAGGGTCTCTATTGGGTTTCTAAACTTTGTAAGATCCAAATTGGTCATTTACCAAAGTGGCAAAGTCATTAGCAAGAGGGTTTTGTCCAAAAACTATTTTTAAATCCATTCATCATTTCATGTGGTGAAAATGTTTTTATTAAGGCAAAACTCTTAAGTTGTTCACCAAATGAGTTGCTAATTTGCAAAACTTGGTGTTTTGGGTCAGTGGGTTTGATCAAACCATTTTCTTAAAGTTTTCTTTCCATAATATTTTTCATAACAAAAACCATTCTTTTTATTTGGCTAGAAAATGGCTAAGTCAAGTAATCCAACCTAAATCTTTCCAAAATCATTTTTAACACCAAGGGTTGGTTCCTAGGGTCAGTAAGGTCACAACAAACCATTTTGCAAAGGTTTTAATCCAAAAATCATTTTTAAACAATTTTTCTAATCTAAACAAGTACACAAATGTTTCTGCAAATTCAAACAAGCTAACAGATACTATTTGCTAAACTAAGGCCATGGTTGGCTAGGGCTTGCTCTCCTGAATCCATTGATATAAAATTTGTAATTTTTGGACATGTGGTTTGAAAGTTACAGAGGTTTCAAAATGGCTTTTAAATCTGGTTTCTAATTCTGTTTTAATCAAACACTGGCCACGCGTCGAGCCGTGATTGGTCCGTACCGGTTCGTGTGGATCTCACAGCTGTAGACCGTTGGATTAAAAGGAATCTGTGCGGCTCTGATCAACGCATACCTCTTCGACCTAAACTAATCTCAGCCACTGGATGACAATCCAACGACACACAGCCGCTTGACCAGCAACTGGCGGCGCTGCGCGGCGGCGACTGGCGGCGCGGCTCTGGTCGCGATGGTTCCGGTAATACAGGGAGCTAGAGGAGGAGTGGGGTGGCTCACCGTGCTCGTAGGCGCCTGGGGAAGCTCAACGTGTCAGTATCTGGTCGAGGGGCGTACGGGAGCGAGGTGGATTGCTCGCCGGAGTTCCAGCTGGCGTCGGTTGCGCGTGGCCGTGGTCGAGGGCGAGGCTGCAGTGCGTGCCGAAGCAAGGTAGAGGGTGCGTTAGACGCGCAAAGTCATTGCGGTGATGCGAGCGTGAAGGAGGAGGCGCGGGGTGGTCGAATACTACCTGTGGACGTCGTCGGTGAAGAAGACAAACGCGGCGGCGTCGGGAGCTTGTCGTAGTCGACGGTCCGGGGCGCCCGGGGTCGAACTAAAAGTGCTGGGAGGTGCGCCTGGGAGTGGGGAAGTTGCTAGGTTGTATAGGGAGGCAAGGGGCGGTGACACTTGGCCGGAATTCGACGAGGAAGGTCATCGGAGACAGAGGTGCTCGGGGAAGAATTGGGGCGGCCTGGGGGCGTGCTTGGGGGAGGAGACAGAGGGAAAACGGAGAGGATGTCAGGGCAATTAAATGGGCTTGATCACGCGAGGAATAAACGCGGCGTTATGACGAATTAAGCCAGAGAAATCAACGGCAGAACGAGGAAGAACTGGTCGATGCGGTGAGGACGATGGCTAGCGAAGTGGGGCCGTTGCGTCAGTGGGAAAATGAGTGAGGTGGAGGTCCACCGGTCAGTGACTTAGCGGGTTGCTTCTGCGGTGAAGAAAAACGGTTCGGGGAATAAGAGGAGGTGGGCTGCGAGTGGGCTTATTGGGCTGTCTCAGTTGGGTCAGGTCCATTTCATATTTTTTTTCTGTCTGTTTGATTTATCTTTTTCCATTTCTATTTACTGATTTGAATTTCAAACAAACAATCCAATCAACCAAATCAATTCAAACAAACACCTCACTTCACAACTTTTGAACTTGGTTCTGTTCAGTAGCATAATCCAAAAATCCATAATAAAATAATATTTTTATTCATTTTAGGATCCATTCATTATTTAATAAAATGGACCTTTTGTTTATTTAATCAAAATAGGGTTTGATTTATTTAATAGAATCCTAATTTGAAATCCAAATATTTTCAAAACCAAACCAGTAGGTTTCATTTGGAAATAAAGATATTTTCTAAATATGTTTAAAACAAAATAACATTTTTATTTATGGTCCATTAACAATTAAATAAATGGGCCTTAGTTATTAAATCAAATAGGATTTGTTTTATTTAAATATTTATTTTGAAATCTAAAATAAAACCAAAACACTACAGTAGGTTTTATTTGAGAATATAAAAACTTGGAAAACTTATTTTAAATAATTAAATAAGTTTTGATGTCTTGTAAATAGTATAACCTTTATTAATAAAACTTGGATATTAAATCCTTATTAATTTAATTCTAATAAGCCTTTACTATTTTTATCAAAACAAAATGTTTTATTTCAAAAGCTTGGCCAAGGTTTTAATTTGGCTTTATAAAATAATCTTTATTTATAAAACTTCTATTTCTTTTGAAAACCAAATCTTTTTACTTAAAAGATCCAAAATAGTAGTTCCAAAATATTTTATTTTCTTTTATCAAATTTTTTTACTCTTTTAAATTTCTTTAGGATTTTATTTGATCCAAATAGGTTTTGATTTCCCAATTGGATTCAAAAAGTTTCTTCTGGCCCTGAAAATCAAACAAAGTTTTATTTTTCACATTACAAGATTTGGAAAATCTTGGGATGTGACAGGCTACCACCCTTAAAATAAATCTCGTCCCGAGATTTTGGGAGGCTAGGCTTACAAGCAGGTTCAAAACAACTAGGGTACTACCACCCTTAAAATTTTTCAAACAAAAATTACATATTGTCCTTCTTGGGATCCTGGGTAAAACTTCTCTAAGCAAAACTTTGCATTGTGCCCTTGGTTTCCATACTTGACTCATGGGCTAAGGTTGAGATCCTTCATAGACTTGTTTAACTTGTTCTCCATCCTTTCTGGACAATTGTTTGCATAGTGGCCTAGTTCCCTGCATTTGAAACATGTGACAAGGCTGAGATCCCTCATAGGCTGGTTTATCTTATGCTTCATCTTTTCTGGACAGTAGTTTGCATAATGTCCTAACTCTTTGCAGTGTTTGCACATCACTTGGCTAATATCTTTCTTTTCCTTGGGTTTCACTAGCCTTTGTTTGTTTTCTTGGCTCTTCTCCCTTTCTGGGCGTTCATTGTCATAGTGTCCCGTCTCTTTGCATTTGAAACATTGCACTTGTGTAATATCCTTCTTGCTAGTGTTGGGGAATTTCTTCTTCTTCTTGGGTCTCTCCAAAGCTAGGAGTTCTTCTAGTTCATGTTCTTCATAGGTGGGAGATCTTTCTCTCTTCTTGGGACATTGATCTTCATGTTCCTTGGATGCATGATCCTTGTCTCCACAAGTATTGCTAACTTGGGTTCCTTTTAGAATAACTTCTTTGTCATCCTTGTTGTCATTAGCTCTTTGGAAAAAGTTTTCTCTCATGTTGATCATTTGAGTAACCAATCCTTGCAACAATTGAGATTGAAGTTTCAAAATTCTTTGTATGGCTGGGTCTAGTCCATTGTTGTTGGCTAAAAGCTGAGTTGTCTCTTGGCTCAACTGGTTTTGGGTTGCTATAAGTTCTCTCATGTTGTCCTCTTGGTTGTGGTTGTCATCAACCTTGATGTTGGAGTTTCTTGGAGAAGTCATCTGTTTGGGTTGAATTGGGATTAGAATAGGAAAGATATTTCTAAGGAAATATTTCTAATCACACACATCACAATTCACACAAGCAATGTGCAAGCAATCACAAACAAACATTTCACTCAAACAAGGTTCAAGCACATACTTAGTCAACAAAAATATTTTTTTTTCTTTTTTTTTGTTACTCCACATAAGTTGGTGTGTTTGACCTAATTAAAATATGGTGGTCCATCTATATGGTTCACTTGTGATCCTTCCATCCTTCTTGGTTGATCCTTCTTGCATGAGATCATGGATTCCTTGGAAAAACTTTTGGTCACAATACTTCAAATGATGTAGGCTCCTTCTAATTTTGTGCATTCCCTCAGTCTCTAAATCTTGAGCAAGATTTCCTTGTCTTACTTGTAGTCCTTAGTGGTATCCAAGTTGGAAGTCGTTGGTGAATATGCTGAAGATGTTGGAGTCATTAGAGCTGAAGATGTTGAAGAAGTCTTTTGCACATAGTGTAGTCCTTGGTCATAGGTAGGTTTTCCATCAAGTTGAAGTAGAGTTGAAACCAAAATGGTTGAGGAAAGAGCTTACAAGTTTTTGTAAATAAGTTTTTGGAACAAAACAACTCCTATTTTTCTAAGGGTTTTTGTCCAATCCTAGGGTTTACAAATCCTACAGGCAACACAATGCTCTGATACCATCTGTAGGGGTCTCAACCTAATAAGGTAGATTCCTCCTGTGTTTACAATGCTAGTCCCTGGATCAATAGCTAGCATCCACAGTTAAGATGTAATATCAAGATACAAAGGTCATAATATAACTTTATAACCAGGAATAACATAAGTTTATTACATCAAACATAGCTCATTTGGCTATTACGTTACATTGCAGCGGAAATAACTATAGTCATGGGTCCTTCATTTTCAAAGTGCCACAGGCAGATGTTGGTTGTAGACTTTGTAATCCTAATCAAACAATCTTCACTAAAATCAATCAAACCTGCAACATACAAGTTAAAGCCACAAAGGGTCAATACATTTGAATTGTATTGGCAAGTGATACTATGGTAGTATGGTGGAATCTATCATCTATATGCATTTTGGCTAAGTGGAGTTGAGGCTTGCATTGCTCAAAAATAGATTTTTCTTATCATTTTGAAAATACCAAGTTTTTGCTTGACAAAATCATTTTTCTCAATCAAAGATTTCAAGATCCTTGTACCAAGCCATCTCTCCATCAATGATTGAAGAATTCAAACAACCCTTGTTCAAACCACAATATTTTAACATAGAAATTTGAATGATGAGATTCTTGATTGTTTCCATGTCTTGATGCCCAAATTGTCCTTTACCAGGGACATGGCTAAGTACTTAGATTTTACACTCTGCAGAGGTGGTGCACTTTCCCCACAAGACTTGGTTTCCCAAGACAAAATCTTTCAGAAGCCTTCCCTTAGACCAAAATGAACGCGCTCCAACCTATCAAACACTACCACCAACTGTCCATATGGCTAAGTTCTTGCAACCTATATGATCATGGCAGAGCCCATATTGCCAAGTGGTTGCACTTGAAGCTTCTCAACATTTGACATCTCAAATCTCTTTGTTCCTGGGTGGCATACCACAAGTGAGATACACAAGCCAAGTCCATGGCCTTGTGAACCACTCAACCAAACACCACCAAGCCATCCCATTCCACCCAGGTGATTCATTAACTTAGTTGTTTTATTAGACAAATCACAAGTCCTCAGACTTAGAATATTTTTCCATAGTGTGAATATATATTCCACCCATGTTTTCTATTAGCTAGGCTAAGCTTGATAGTTGTAGGAATCTTTAACTTAGGAAAATCCTACTAAGGATTCATCTACTAGATTTTCCTATTGTAAGGTTTATACTTAGAAAAATCCATGCAAGTTTTACTTAGAAAAAATCACTAATGCATAGTGAAAGTAATGGGACAAAAGTATGAAGCATCACTTGCCTTTTTGGTAGGGAATGGTAGTTCACTCCTTGATCTTGCTAGTCTCACACTTCACTACAAGTCAATCAAGCAACACCAATTCAATTTACATTCCAAACCAATAATCACTCAAACAAATTCACACACACAAGACAATGGAAATCAATTCATGCATGGGAGCATGCACAAGATAGTTTTATTTTGCAAAGAGGGTCTCTATTGGGTTTCTAAACTTTGTAAGATCCAAATTGGTCATTTACCAAAGTGGCAAAGTCATTAGCAAGAGGGTTTTGTCCAAAAACTATTTTTAAATCCATTCATCATTTCATGTGGTGAAAATGTTTTTATTAAGGCAAAACTCTTAAGTTGTTCACCAAATGAGTTGCTAATTTGCAAACCTTGGTGTTTTGGGTCAATGGGTTTGATCAAACCATTTTCTTAAAGTTTTCTTTCCATGATATTTTTCATAACAAAAACCATTCTTTTTATTTGGCTAGAAAATGGCTAAGTCAAGTAATCCAACCTAAATCTTTCCAAAATCATTTTTAACACCAAGGGTTGGTTCCTAGGGTCAGTAAGGTCACAACAAACCATTTTGCAAAGGTTTTAATCCAAAAATCATTTTTAAACAATTTTTCTAATCTAAACAAGTACACAAATGTTTCTGCAAATTCAAACAAGCTAACAGATACTATTTGCTAAACTAAGGCCATGGTTGGCTAGGGCTTGCTCTCCTGAATCCATTGATATAAAATTTGTAATTTTTGGACGTGTGGTTTGAAAGTTACAGAGGTTTCAAAATGGCTTTTAAATCTGGTTTCTAATTCTGTTTTAATCAAACACTGGCCACGCGTCGAGCCGTGATTGGTCCGTACCGGTTCGTGTGGATCGCACAGCTGTAGACCGTTGGATTAAAAGGAATCTGTGCGGCTCTGATCAACGCATACCTCTTCGACCTAAACTAATCTCAGCCACTGGATGACAATCCAACGACACACAGCCGCTTGACCAGCAACTGGCGGCGCTGCGCGGCGGCGACTGGCGGCGCGGCTCTGCTCGCGATGGTTCCGGTAATACAGGGAGCTAGAGGAGGAGTGGGGTGGCTCACCGTGCTCGTAGGCGCCTGGGGAAGCTCAACGTGTCAGTATCTGGTCGAGGGGCGTACGGGAGCGAGGTGGATTGCTCGCCGGAGTTCCAGCTGGCGTCGGTTGAGCGTGGCCGTGGTCGAGGGCGAGGCTGCAGTGCGTGCCGAAGAAAGGTAGAGGGTGCGTTAGACGCGCAAAGTCATTGCGGTGATGCGAGCGTGAAGGAGGAGGCGCGGGGTGGTCGAATACTACCTGTGGACGTCGTCGGTGAAGAAGACAAACGCGGCGGCGTCGGGAGCTTGTCGTAGTCGACGGTCCAGGGCGCCCGCGGTCGAACTAAAAGTGCTGGGATTTGCGCCTGGGAGTGGGGAAGTTGCTAGGTTGTATAGGGAGGCAAGGGGCGGTGACACTTGGCCGGAATTCGACGAGGAAGGTCGTCGGAGACAGAGGTGCTCGGGGAAGAATTGGGGCGGCCTGGGGGCGTGCTTGGGGGAGGAGACAGAGGGAAAACGGAGAGGATGTCAGGGCGATTAAATGGGCTTGATCACGCGAGGAATAAACGCGGCGTTATGACGAATTAAGCCAGAGAAATCAACGGCAGAACGAGGAAGAACTGGTCGATGCGGTGAGGACGATGGCTAGCGAAGTGGGGCCGTTGCGTTAGTGGGAAAATGAGTGAGGTGGAGGTCCACCGGTCAGTGACTTAGCGGGTTGCTTCTGCGGTGAAGAAAAACGGTTCGGGGAATAAGAGGAGGTGGGCTGCGAGTGGGCTTATTGGGCTGTCTCAGTTGGGTCAGGTCCATTTCATATTTTTTTTTCTGTCTGTTTGATTTATCTTTTTCCATTTCTATTTACTGATTTGAATTTCAAACAAACAATCCAATCAACCAAATCAATTCAAACAAACACCTCACTTCACAACTTTTGAACTTGGTTCTGTTCAGTAGCATAATCCAAAAATCCATAATAAAATAATATTTTTATTCATTTTAGGATCCATTCATTATTTAATAAAATGGACCTTTTGTTTATTTAATCAAAATAGGGTTTGATTTATTTAATAGAATCCTAATTTGAAATCCAAATATTTTCAAAACCAAACCAGTAGGTTTCATTTGGAAATAAAGATATTTGGTAAATATGTTTAAAACAAAATAACATTTTTATTTATGGTCCATTAACAATTAAATAAATGGGCCTTAGTTATTAAATCAAATAGGATTTGTTTTATTTAAATATTTATTTTGAAATCTAAAATAAAACCAAAACACTTCAGTAGGTTTTATTTGAGAATATAAAAACTTGGAAAACTTATTTTAAATAATTAAATAAGTTTTGATGTCTTGTAAATAGTATAACCTTTATTAATAAAACTTGGATATTAAATCCTTATTAATTTAATTCTAATAAGCCTTTACTATTTTTATCAAAACAAAATGTTTTATTTCAAAAGCTTGGCCAAGGTTTTAATTTGGCTTTATAAAATAATCTTTATTTATAAAACTTCTATTTCTTTTGAAAACCAAATCTTTTTACTTAAAAGATCCAAAATAGTAGTTCCAAAATATTTTATTTTCTTTTATCAAATTTTTTTACTCTTTTAAATTTCTTTAGGATTTTATTTGATCCAAATAGGTTTTGATTTCCCAATTGGATTCAAAAAGTTTCTTCTGGCCCTGAAAATCAAACAAAGTTTTATTTTTCACATTACAAGATTTGGAAAATCTTGGGATGTGACAGATTGCCTCTAGGGCATATTTCCTTCACTGCATCCATTGGTTCAGGAGGTGATGCAAAAGGTAACGGTCTTGCATTCTGGAAATCAGATAGACTCACGCCTCCACCTTCAGGTTCCCTCTGATTTGCTCGTCCCAGCAGCTCTTCCATGAACTTGTTCTGGGTCTCTTGCATCATTTGCATGCATTGCATAAAGTTCTGCTCCATTAACGGCCTCATTGGTGGTGGTGGTGGTAATGCTCCTTGATTTGCTGCATCTGCATCGGCCTTCTCCTTAGCCTCTCGCTCCATCCGTTGCAGCTCAGTTTCCATTTCTACACCCGTATCCATGACCCTCTAGTCCTGCAACATAAAGCGAATACTCATAATTACATCATGCACATGTGTTCCGGGATCGACTTTACGCACAGAACTAGTCACACAATGAAGATCCAAAGAAAATCCATATATGCATTTCACATATTTTACATAATATCATAATGATACAAAGTTCTTACAACATATACCATATAGGTATAATCACAAAACTACCGTATTCATCTCACTACCTTATTACTTGGAGTACAATACACGGTATTTGATATCACTAACTAGTTGCCTCCTTCTAGTAGTAGCTACGCTCATCATACATGCCTGATGTCCAACCGTGATGATGTGTTGTTCATCGCACAGCTTGTGGAACAAATGGACTTCCAGAAGGAACATACTCTGCATCTGAAGTGTCATGACTTGAGTCATTACTCAACCTGAGCGCATTGACTCCCTCCAGCTCAGCTGAAAAGTCTTCAGAAACATATTCAACATTATCTCCAGCCTGCATCTCCTGACCTTCAATCCTTGAGTTGTCAACAGGATACGCAGATCCTGCTGCTTCCCAGGTGCTCCCTTGGGCAAGATAGTTAAACACTAGATAATGTATATTCCCTGGGTTTTGAGAATATGTTGATGATTCAAACACTCTCTCCTCGGGATCTTCTTCTTCATCCTGATTATCTATTGACATGGTATTTCTACTACTGTTATTAGGGTTCATCCTTGCACCCATCCAACTAGATTGTCCAACATTTCTGTCAGAACCATCTGTGGACATCTGGTGTTCATGAGATCCATCATATGATCCCATTCTCCAACCATCCGAATTCTCAATAGGAAGTTCTGAGTCAGAACAATCCTCTGAGCCCTATGGTACTGCATACCTCCTATCCATAGTAGGATCATTTATAGGTTCAGGTCTTGGTGAATAAGGATATGGTATAAAAGATTCAGGATCTATAGGTATATCCTTAAAGGTAGGTGTTGCACTACTACTTGGTTCCTTTTCTAACTGGAATGCTAACTGTTTCCTCCTTTCCGGATTAGTTAGATCCTCTAACATGTCATTTTTATCTTCGAGAATCACTTGATGTGTCTTATAAAAAGACGCAACGAGTGTTCGGTATGTATCCATAAACTTGGATTATAACTTAGGATGCTTCTTAATCAGAGTAAGATGACTCGGTATAGGCTCTGAGTCTATGGAATCATGGGGTATCACAGAGAATGTGCTACCTTCTAACTCCTTGGTTTTCTGTTCCTGGATATTAGCTATCGCCTCCAAAACAGCAACATGATATGCTGCTAAATGACTCCTACCTTCTCCTATAGGTAGATCGTGATATAATCCAAGCTCCTCTGGAAGTTGGATACTCACACAATACTTGGATAACATCCGGCCATCAAGGTAAGTGATATTGTTCACTGGAATTCTAGTTGGACAACTAAAGAGCTTTAAAAGTTGACGGAGTTGGTCTGTGAATGATCCTTGATAATCATCAAGAGTCTCCTCTTTCCTTACCAAAGTCTGTTTTGGAAACTTTGGTGCCATATCTCTGTATATAAGAAAAATAGTTTTGATTAGTATCAATAATATATTGCATCATAACAATGAATTATCGCACTAAAATATATAACGGAATATTCTCAATTGAATACCCATTATAGTACTTTTAGATAATTCTTTATCGTTGCTAAACTTTTCTACAGGTAATACCCTTTACTAGGTTTCCAACCTAAGGTCAAAGAAATTTGCTCTGATACCAACTGCGGTGACCCAGCATACCACTACATGTGTAGTACACTATAGTCGTTGACATGACACTCACAGAACACCGTTCTGTAAATATCACATCCCTCAGAGTGGTACAATAGAAACATTGCGGGTCCATATTACAAACATTCACACATTATTATTATTACAACACCAGAAGTTCAAGACATCAAAAGGTTCAACTTACAAACCAAAATATAAAGTGTTTCAGCGGAATTTAAAAGTAGCGACTCCGACTAGGAGTTGAGCTCAGCAGCTTATTCTATAGAGTTCATGCAGCTCAGCTCCGTTGGTTACTACTAACTAGGATACTTAGTTGGCTTCGTTATCGTCGACACCATAGCGGATTTTGTAATCCACTCCTTCAACACCTCCGGACAGATCAGGCTCCTCATAGAACACATCTTCTTGACATTCGGCTGCATACATTGGCACGTCTTCAGGATTCTCAGAGTCTAAGCAAGGGATCAAAGGAAAGGGTGAGTAACAGCGTTACCCAACAAGTTCATTATATGCAAGGTGGGAAGTTTGATGCTCTAACTACCACCTCGGATTATAAATCCTTAGCACTATGCAATTTTTGTAAATCTTTCTTCAAAGATTGATTTTATTAAAAAATCTATGACAATCAGCCTTCACAGGTTGACCAGAACTTTCATGGAGTTCCTTTCCTGCCACGTTCGTAGCTCCTTCCCGGACAAGGAGTAACAAGTTATAATTATTACACTCTACTGTAAGGTTCCCAACCTTAATAAGGTAGAGATACCTGTGTTTACAATGCTAGTCCCTAGATCAATAGCTCGCATCCACAGTTAAGATGTAATATCAAGAAACAAAGGTCATAATACAGCTTTATAACCAGGAATAAAATAATTTATTACATCTTACATAGCTCATTTGGCTATCTCATTACAATGGAGCAGAATATAATAATAGCATGGGGTCCTTCATCTTCAAAGTGCCACAGGCAGACATGTTGGTTGTAGACTTGTAATCCTAATCAATAAACTTCACTAACATCAAACAAACCTGTAACATAACAAGTTAAAGCCACAAGGGTCAATACATTTGAATTGTATTGACAAGTGATACTATGGTAGTATAGTGGAGTCTATCATCTATATGCATTTGGCTAAGTGGAGCTTAGGCTTGCTTTGCTCAAAATAGATTTTCCTTATCATTTGAAAACACTAAGTTTTTGTTTGTCAAAAATCACCCAAGGCATCTCCCAGTAGAAATTGGTGATCCTTCAACCCTTGTTCAACCACAAGTTTTTAACTTAGAAATTGGGATGAGGAGATTCTTGATAGCTTCCATGTCTTGATGCTCAAATTGTCCTTTACCAGGGACATGGCTAAGTACTTAGATTTTACACTCTGCAGAGGTGGTGCACTTTCCCCACAAGACTTGGTTTCACCAAGACAAGATCTTTCAGAAGCCTTCCCTTAGACCAGAATGGACGCGTTCCAACCTATCATTCCCCTACCACCAACTTTCCATTTGGCTAAGTTAATGCAACCTATATGATCCAGGCAGAGCCCATAATGCCAAGTGGCTGCACTTGAAGCTTCTCAACATTTGACATCTCAAATCTCTTTGTTCCTGGGTGGCCCTCCACAAGTGAGATACACAAGGTAAACCATAGAAATGGGCCTTGTGAACCACTCAACACAAACCATTCCTTCCATTCCACCCAGGTGATTCATTCACTTAGTTGTTTTATTAAACAAAACACAAGTCCTTGACTTAGAAATATTCCATAGAATGAAATATAATCCACCCTTGTTTTCTACTAGCTAAGCTAAGCATGATAATAGTAGGAATCTTAACTTAGGAAATTTCTACTAAGGTTTCATCTACTAGTATTTCCCATGGCATAGTTTATACTTAGCAAAATTCCATGCAAGTCCTACTTAGAAATATCACTAATGCATAGTGAAAATAATGGGACAAAACTATGAAGCATCACTTGCCTTTTTGGTAGAGAGTATAAGTTCACTCCTTGATCTTGCAATATTCACACTCTTAAAATCACTACAATTCAATCAAGCAAGCAATATTTCAATCTACCATTCAAGCAAGCATTACATAAAATAATAGAAACAAAGTAATGCATGCAAGCATGCCAAACTTTGTTTTTTTACAAAAGTGGTTTATAATAGGTTATAAACATTCTAAAACACTTATTGGTCATTTTATAAAGTGGCAAAACTATTTGCAAAAGATTTTACCTATAAACCATTTTTAAACCAAATCATTATATTATGTGGTTGAAAATGCCTTTAGCAAAGCAACAATTTTTATATGGTTCACCAAATACATTTTTAATTCCAAAAACTTGGTGTTTGGGATCAGAGAGTTTAAATCAAAACATTTCGCAAAGGTTTTATTACAAAATCATTTTTAACAATTAAACCATATTTTTATTTGACTAGAAATGCTTTAATTCAAGGTTTTATTCTTTTGCTTCACCAAATATGTTTTTGAATCCACAAATTGATTTATATGGTTAGTAGGTTCAAAACAAACCATTTTCCAAAGATTTTATCTCAAAAATCATTTTAGAACAAATTTTTATATTCTAAATATGCCTACACAACTTTCTGCAAAAACAATCATTTTAAAAGAAGCAATTCACTAAACAAAGGGCATGGTCAGAAAGTACTTCTCCTGCTGATTCCATTGATATAAAATTTGCAAAAATTTTACATGTGGTTTGAAAGTTATGAATTTTTCAAATTGGAACATCTAATAGACAAGTTTCTAGTTTTTAAAACAATCTCTGGACATGTGGGCTGTTCTGATTCGTCGAAAACGGTTCATGCGGATTGAGCTATGTGGAGCGTTGGATATTAATGAAATCGTGCGGCACAGAAGCAAGCGTATCCTTTCGTTTATGTTCTATCGCGTGCGTTAGATTTTAATCCTACGGCTGACGTTCGAGCAACCATTGAGTGGCGGCGCTGGCGGCGGCGACTGGCGGCGCTTGGTCAGACGGTGGCGTTGCTGGCGATGCAGGAAGCGAGAGAGGGTGGGGAGGAGCTCACCAAGCTCGCGGGGTCATGGTGGTGCTCGAGGTGCCTGCTGTTTGTCGAGGGGCATGCTGGAGTTGCGTGGATTGCTCGCCGGAGAGATGTCTGGCGACGGGCACGCACTGTCGTTGTCGGGGACGTCGCTGTAGAGCACGGGAGAGGGAACAGATGGTGCTGTTAGATGCGTGGAAGAGTAGGGAGTATGGGAGCATCTAAGAGAGAGGGCGGCGCAGTCAGAGACTACCTGTGGAGCTCGTCGGAGTTGGAGCAGACAGTGGCGCGGTCAGTCGAGGTGGTTGCCGACGATAGGGGGCATGCGCGAGCGAGCTGAGGCCACTGGGACATGCGTATGGAAGAGGGGAGCAGGCTCGCATGGTCGAGGAGGCGAGGGGCGGCAGGGTTTGGCCGGAATTGGAGGTGGAGCTCGCCGGAGACAGTGACGGTTAGGAGATGATTCCGAGCAGCCTGGTGGCTCTCGAGGCGTGATGTTTGGGGGGAAAGGAAGAGGGGAAACGGGCGCTTAAGTGAGTGTGGTCAGGGGGCGAGGATCACGCGGCATTGAAGAGAATTTACCACGCGAATCAATCGGCAGTAACGGGAGGAAGAACTGGTCGCGCAGGGAAGACGCTGACGTGGTCGTGGGGTCCGTTTGACAGCGAGAGAGGAAGAGAGGGAATGGGGTCCAGTGGTCAGCGACTTAGCGGGTTCGGTCTGCGGTGAGGAAAAACGTTTCGGGGAGAGAGGGAGAGGTGGGCTGCTGGGCCTTAGTGGGCTAGCTGGGCTGGGCTGGGTTTGTTTCCATTTTTTTATACTAAACCTTTTTCTTTTCTGTTTTTGAATATTCTGATTTGATTTTCATTCAAACAATTCAAGCAACCAATCAATTTAAACCTCAACCAAAATTTGTGTGGATTCATATACTGATTAATAACACATTCCAAAGTCAAGTTTAGAATAATTTATTTATCCTTTTTAGTGTCTTTTAATTATTTAAAATAGGCTCTAGTATTAATTAAATAAGATTTAATAATATTTTTCAATCTCCATTTGAATTCAAATCACCACCAAACTTTGGGTAAAATTTAATTCTTTTTATCAACATATTTCAAAGTTCAAAATAGAATAATGCTTTTATTCTTTTAGGATCTATTAATAATTAAATAAAAAGTCCATAGTCTTTAATTCAAATATGTTTTAATTTATTTTAAAACTCTTTTTGAAATCTAAATAATATCAATATCTTTTCAGTAGGTTTCATTTGAAAAACTAAAGCACTTGGAATTCTTATTTAAAATAAATTAACAAGTTTTAGTGTTTATTTAAAATGAAAAAGCCTTTACTTTAATAAAATTGGATATTAATAAATCCTCATTATTTTATTTAAATAAACCTTTACTCTTTTTATCAAATAGAAATATTTTATTTCAAAAGCTTGGCCAAGATTTAATTTGGCTCTATAAAATAATCCTTATTTATATTCCTACCTTTGCTTTATAAAAACCATATCTTTTTATTTTAAAGACCCAAAAATAGTGATTCCAACTATTATAACTTTATTTATTATTTGTTTATCTTTTTAAATCCTTTTAGGATTATTTGCTTGCTATTTGGTATGGATTTTAGATAAGTGCTTTATTAGCTTTGGGAATTACTTTTCCTTATCTTATTAAATTCATAAGATTTTATTCATGGCTCCAAATTAAGTGAAACCAATTTCTATGGTTTTATACTATTTCTTTGTCATTATTGATCACTTGTAAATGTTTGTTGACAAATTTTTATATGGATCAAATCCATAGGCTTGGAGATAAATTGGAAATGATTTTCTTCCATTAGGGTTTTAGGGTTTTGGTTTATTTCTCAAGTGTTTAAATTTCCAGATGCATTTATGAAGAATGCATTCCACTTGATTTGAATTTAGTTGTATTCAAATGTTAACCAAAGTTTGTTCAACATGGGATTTTAAGTTTCCATTCAGAAACAAAAGTTTCTTTTCACTCTAATTTTCAACAATTATTTATTTTGTTTATTTATTTTTTCACATTACAAGATTTGGAAAATCTTGGGATGTGACAGGCTACCACCCTTAAAATAAATCTCGTCCCGAGATTTGGGGAGGCTAGGGTTACAAGTTGGCTTCAAGGCAACTAGGGTACTACCACCCTTAAAAATTTTCCAACTAGATTACTTCTTAGCTTGCTTGGGATTTTGATGAAGCTTCTCTGGACACTTGTCTGCATAATGGCCTAGCTCTTTGCATTTGAAACACATCACTTGGCTGATATCTTTATTTTCCTTTTGTATCATTGCCTCTTGTTTGTTTCCTTGGTTCTTCTTCTTTTCTGGGCAATCACTAGCATAGTGTCCCATTTCTTTGCAATTATAACATTGCAACTGGCTTATGTCCTTCTTCTTCCTTTTGGGTCTCTCCAAAGCTAGGAGTTCTTCTAGTTCATGCTCTTCATACTTCACCACAAAGGTGGGAAATCTTTCTCTCTTCTTGGGGCAGTTACTAGAGATATGACCTTCTTCTCCACAAGAGTAGCAACACTTTGTGGTCACTTTAGATTTGGCCTTATGATGCATAGTTTTGACTTTGCCTTCATCCTTCTTGGTAGAAGTTGTTCCTTCATGAGGGTTTACAAACTGTTTTTGCACTCCACCTTGTTTCCTTTGTTGAACTATGGAATAGATGGAGCATTGGGTAGGGACATGATTATTTCCTTCACATAGGAAACAAGTAGCTTGAGATGTGGGGCATTGATTGGTTGGATATTTCTCTTCACAATTGGGGCATTGATCTTCATGCTCTTTGGAAGTGTGATCCTTGTCTCCACAAATATTGCAAGCTTGGGTTCCTTCTAGAATATCACCCTTGACATCCTTGATGTCACAAACTTCTTGGGAAGAGTTGTCTCCCATGTTGATCATTTGATCTGTCACCTTATGAAACAATTGGGTTTGGGTTTCCAAAAACCTTTTCATGGTAGGATCTAACTCACTAGTGTTGGCTAAAAATTGAGCTATCACTTGGTTCAACTGGGTTTGAGTTACTATGAGTTCCCTCATGTTGGTCTCTTGGTTGTTGTTGTTGTCACCATTCTTGATGTTGGAGTTTCTTGGAGTAGCCATCTGTTTGGGTTGGATTGGGATTAGAATAAGCAAAAGATTTCTAAGGAATCAATTCTAATCACACACATCACAATTCACTCAAGCAATGTGCAAGCAATCACAAACAAACATCCACTCAAACCACAAGTTACAATCACATTTTTAGGCAATAAAACATTTTTCTACACCACATAAGTTGGTGGGTTTGATTTAATCTAAATATGGTGGTCCAACTATATGGTTCACTTGAGATCTTTCCCTCCTTGGTTGATTCTTCTTGCATGAGATCATGGTTTCTTGGGACAAATTCTTGTGTCTTGGTCACAAAACTTCAAAGGTGATGATGGTTCCTTCTAAGTTGTGTTTCCTTAGTCTTCAAGTCTTGAATAATATTCTTGTCTCACTTGTGATCCTTAGTGATATCCAAGGTTGAAGTCCTTGTTGAGAATAAGGTTGAAATCACTTGAAGATGTTGAAGTCATTAGAGTTGATGAAGTCCTTTGCACATGGTGAAGTCTTTGGCTATGGGGTAGGCTTTATCCATCAAGTTGAAATAGAAGAGATGTAGAGTTGAAACCAAAATGGTTGAGGAAGAGTTTACAAGGTTGTTTGTAAATAAGTTTTGGAACAAATACAACTCCTATTTTTCTAAGGGGTTTTGTCCAATCCTAGGGTTACAATCCTACAGGCAACACAATGCTCTGATACCATCTGTAAGGTTCCCAACCTTTAATAAGGTAGAGATCCCTGTGTTTACAATGCTAGTCCCTGTATCAATAGCTAGCATCCACAGCTAAGATGTAATATCAAGAAACAAAGGTCATAATACAACTTTATAACCAGGAATACAATAATTTATTACATCTTACATAGCTCATTTGGCTATCTCATTACAATGCAGCAGAATATAATAATAGCATGGGGTCCTTCATCTTCAAAGTGCCACAGGCAGACATGTTGGTTGTAGACTTGTAATCCTAATCAATAAACTTCACTAACATCAAACAAAGCTGCAACATAAAAAGTTACAGCCACAAGGGTCAATACATTTGAATTGTATTGTCAAGTGATACTATGGTAGTATAGTGGAGTCTATCATCTATATGCATTTGGTTAAGTGGAGCTTAGGCTTGCTTTGCTCAAAATAGATTTTCCTTATCATTTGAAAACACTAAGTTTTTGTTTGTCAAAAATCACCCAAGGCATCTCCCAATAGAAATTGGTGATCCTTCAACCCTTGTTCAACCACAAGTTTTTAACTTAGAAATTGGGATGAGGAGATTCTTGATAGCTTCCATGTCTTGATGTTCAAATTGTCCTTTACCAGGGACATGGCTAAGTACTTAGATTTTACACTCTGCAGAGGTGGTGCACTTTCCCCACAAGACTTGGTTTCACCAAGACAAGATCTTTCAGAAGCCTTCCCTTAGACCAGAATGGACGCATTCCAACCTATCATTCCCCTACCACCAACTGTCCATTTGGCTAAGTTAATACAACCTATATGATCCAGGCAGAGCCCATAATGCCAAGTGGCTGCACTTGAAGCTTCTCAACATTTGACATATCAAATCTCTTTGTTCCTGGGTGGCCATCCACAAGTGAGATACACAAGGTAAACCATAGAAATGGGCCTTGTGAACCACTCAACAAAAACCATTCCTTCCATTCCACCTAGGTGATTCATTCACTTAGTTGTTTTATTAAACAAAACACAAGTCCTTGACTTAGAAATATTCCATAGCATGAAATATAATCCACCCTTGTTTTCTACTAGCTAAGCTAAGCATGATAATTGTAGGAATCTTAACTTAGGAAATTTCTACTAAGGTTTCATCTACTAGTATTTCCCATGGCATAGTTTATACTTAGCAAAATTCCATGCAAGTCCTACTTAGAAATATCACTAATGCATAGTGAAAATAATGGGACAAAACTATGAAGCATAACTTGCCTTTTTGGTAGAGAGTATAAGTTCACTCCTTGATCTTGCAATATTCACACTCTTCAAATCACTACAATTCAATCAAGCAAGCAATATTTCAATCTACCATTCAAGCAAGCATTACATAAAATAATAGAAACAAAGTAATGCATGCAAGCATGCCAAACTTTGTTTTATTTACAAAAGTGGTTTATAATAGGTTATAAACATTCTAAAACACTTATTGGTCATTTTATAAAGTGGCAAAACTATTTGCAAAAGATTTTACCTATAAACCATTTTTAAACCAAATCATTATATTATGTGGTTGAAAATGCCTTTAGCAAAGCAACAATTTTATATGGTTCACCAAATTCCTTTTTAATTCCAAAAACTTGGTGTTTGGGGTCAGAGAGTTTAAATCAAAACATTTCCCAAAGGTTTTCTTCCAAAATCATTTTTAACAATTAAACCATATTTTTATTTGACTAGAAATGCTTTAATTCAAGGTTTTATTCTTTTGCTTCACCAAATATGTTTTTGAATCCATAAATTGATTTATATGGTTAGTAGGTTCAAAACAAACCATTTGCCAAAGATTTTATCTCAAAAATCATTTTAGAACAAATTTTTATATTCTAAATATGCCTACACAAATTTCTGGAAAAACAATCATTTTAACATAAGCAATTCACTAAACAAAGGGCATGGTCAGGAAGTACTTGTCCTGCTGATTCCATTGATATAAAATTTGCAAAATTTGGATGTGTGGTTTGAAAGTTATGAATTTTTTCAATTGGAACATCTAATAAACAAGTTTCTAGTTTTTAAAACAATCTCTGGACATGTGGGCTGTTCTGATTCGTCGAAAACGGTTCGTGCGGATTGAGCTCTGTGGAGCGTTGGATCTTAATGAAATCGTGTGGCACAGAAGCAAGCGTACCCTTTCTTTTATGTTCTATCGCGTGCGTTAGATTTTAATCCTACGGCTGACGTTCGAGCAACCATTGAGTGGCGGCGCTGGCGGCGGCGACTGGCGGCGCTTGGTCAGACGGTGGTGTTGCTGGCGATGCAGGAAGCGAGAGAGGGTGAGGAGGAGCTCACCAAGCTCGCGGGGTCGTGGTGGTGCTCGAGGTGCCTGCTGTTTGTCGAGGGGCGCGCTGGAGTTGCGTGGATTGCTCGCCGGAGAGATGTCTGGCGACGGGCACACACTGTCGTTGTTGGGGACGTCGCTGTAGAGCACGGGAGAGGGAACGGATGGTGCTGTTAGACGCGTGGAAGATTAGGGAGTATGGGAGCATCTAAGAGAGAGGGCGACGCAGTCAGAGACTACCTGTGGAGCTCGTCGGAGTTGGAGCAGACGGTGGCGCGGTCAGTCGAGGTGGTTGCCGACGATAGGGGGCATGCGCGAGCGAGCTGAGGCCACTGGGACATGCGTATGGAAGAGGGGAGCAGGCTCGCATGGTCGAGGGGAAAGGGGCGGCAGGGTTTGGCCAGAATTGGAGGTGGAGCTCGCCGGAGACAGTGACGGTCAGGAGATGATTCCGAGCAGCCTGGTGGCTCTCGAGGCGTGATGTTTGGGGGGAAATGAAGAGGGGAAACGAGCGCTTAAGTGAGTGTGGCCAGGGGGCGAGGATCACGCGGCATTGAAGAGAATTTACCACGTGAATCAATCGGCAGTAACGGGAGGAAGAACTGGTCGCGCGGGGAGGACGCTGACGTGGTCGTGGGGTCCGTTTGACAGCGAGAGAGGAAGAGAGGGAATGGGGTCCAGTGGTCAGCGACTTAGCGGGTTCGGTCTGCGGTGAGGAAAAACGTTTCGGGGAGAGAGGGAGAGGTGGGCTGCTGGGCCTTAGTGGGCTAGCTGGGCTGGGCTGGGTTTATTTCCATTTTTTTATACTAAACCTTTTTCTTTTCTGTTTTTTGAATATTCTGATTTGATTTTCATTCAAACAATTCAAGCAACCAATCAATTTAAACCTCAACCAAAATTTGTGTGGATTCATATACTGATTAATAACACATTCCAAAGTCAAGTTTAGAATAATTTATTTATCCTTTTTAGTGTCTTTTAATTATTTAAAATAGGCTCTAGTATTAATTAAATAAGATTTAATAATATTTTTCAATCTCCATTTGAATTCAAATCACCACCAAACTTTGGATAAAATTTAATTCTGTTTATCAACATATTTCAAAGTTCAAAATAGAATAATGCTTTTATTCTTTTAGGATATATTAATAATTAAATAAAAAGTCCATAGTCTTTAATTCAAATAGGTTTTAATTTATTTTAAAACTCTTTTTGAAATCTAAATAATATCAATATCTTTTCAGTAGGTTTCATTTGAAAAACTAAACCACTTGGAATTCTTATTTAAAATAAATTAATAAGTTTTAGTGTTTATTTAAAATGGAAAAGCCTTTACTTTAATAAAATTGGATATTAATAAATCCTCATTATTTTATTTAAATAAACCTTTACTCTTTTTATCAAATAGAAATATTTTATTTCAAAATCTTGGCCAAGATTTAATTTGGCTCTATAAAATAATCCTTATTTATATTCCTACCTTTGCTTTATAAAAACAATATCTTTTTATTTTAAAGACCCAAATAAAGTGATTCCAACTATTATAACTTTATTTATTATTTGTTTATCTTTTTAAATCCTTTTAGGATTATTTTCTTGCTATTTGGTATGGATTTTAGATAAGTGCTTTATTAGCTTTGGGAATTACTTTTCCTTATCTTATTAAATTCATAAGATTTTATTCATGGCTCCAAATTAAGTGAAACCAATTTCTATGGTTTTATAATATTTCTATTTGTCATTCTTGATCACTTGTAAATGTTTGTTGACAAATTTTTATATGGATCAAATCCATAGGCTTGGAGATAACTTGGAAATGATTTTCTTCCATTAGGGTTTTAGGGTTTTGGTTTATTTCTCAAGTGTTTAAATTTCTAGATGCATTTATGAAGAATGCATTCCACTTGATTTGAATTTAGTTGGATTCAAATGTTAACCAAAGTTTGTTCACCATGGGATTTTAAGTTTCCATTCAGAAACAAAAGTTTCTTTTCACTCCAATTTTCAACAATTATTTATTTTGTTTATTTATTTTTTTACATTATAAGATTTGGAAAATCTTGGGATGTGACATCTACAGAGCTGCGTTACTTTACACATGAGAGATCAACTCCTTGTTGCACAACCGGGCGTACTTTCCCGTCCACAATTCCATGATGTGGGGCCCAGTAGTTGGTCCAAGCCAATCACTGCCCCCTTCGCTACCTCGCATGCCTCCTTGGTGTACACCATGCCCACATAATGAATTACGGCAATGGTTTGTACAAACCGTTAGATGCCATAACTATCATGGGACGATGAGGGTTCCCACCCATATGATGCATATCCTCTAAGAATTACCAATTAATATGGACGCTACGAGGATAACAGCTAAGACCCGCACATCCGGCTTCATGCGAGAGGAAGAAGATACAGCTGACTTCTCTATCCCATTCCAAATCTCATGGCTAACGCGTAATTTACGGCGCTAGAATCACTGATGTCAGGGGTTATTAAGTCCCTAATTGATTATCATTCTTGCAAATAGAACCCTAAGTTCTATTGCTCCATTTTATCATCACTTAGGATGATATCTATGATTTCTTTATTTGTGAAAATAATATTTTATTTCTTTTATAGCATATATGATAACACACAATTTGCAAATACTTTGATAAAGACTCTTCAAAGGACATGAGCAAGTGATGAACTTGCCTTGTGATGGCAAGGTAGTGAAGTCTGATGCTTGCACTGGACCTTGAGCTTCTATGTGTACAAAAACATCATTATTGCTCGGTAAGGACAATATTTAAAGAAGCAAAATGATTATGCAAGTAATGTAATGCATCATTTAACTTGATATTCTATATCCCCATTAATATAAAAAGTCTTTTTAATAATAAAGAATTTATAAATATTACTTTTTAATATTTATAACATATATTGAACTATTTTATTTTATTTCTCTTTTATTTGACTTTTATTGATTTAATAATTCTTTTAGGAATTATCACTTAAATATCAAAAATTGTTATTAAATATTTATTTAGTATTTTTAAAAAATACTATAATATTAATATATAATGAAAATGATTTTTATTTATTTTTATCATCTTTCAATAATTTTGTAAAATTCCATAAGGAATATATAAATTACAAAATTCTTAATAAATTTTAAATGTCTAAAATTTTATATCTTAATTTATTTGGATAGTGTGGATTATTGTGAATCCAAAAATATTTTATTTATAATTTTTGGACTTTTATTTTATTTTCAAGAATTTAATTAAGTTCAAGGGTATTTTAGTGTTTTCCTATTTATTAAAACATACCTTAAAGGTTTTTTTTGGGCTGGCTTAATCTTATTGGGCCCTAGTGGCCCATTAGACATCGTCAAAATAGCCACCCCAAAGGGTCTCGCCCAACTCAGCCACTCCCTCGCTGCCTCTCACCCTCAAGCTCATTTCTCTCCTCCTCTGTCCTCGACCCCGTGGTCGGTGATGTCGCCGCCGACGATTCCCGCCGTCGTGGGCCGTCCTGGTCATCGTCGTGGTGCAGGAGGAGGTTGTCGACTACGCCTCTCCATCCTGTCCAATTGGATTTGAGCATGGGGCTCTCCTGCAATGGATCGATGCCATCCCGAACCCTAGGGTTTAGGGGTTGGCGTGGATCTTGGTGCTGCCGCTGCCGTCGTGCGTTGTGGTGATTCTCCTCGCCTTAAGGCATGGTCATGGTCATTGCCATGGCGCTATATGGGTCGCAGCGCCCCCTGGGGGTGCTCCCCATGCCGCCATGGTCGTCGGCCACCTCTACTTCCTCTTCTAGTCTTCAACGAGGACCTTCGGTGAGTTTTGTTCCTCTCCCCTAGTGCTCTCTGTGCTCACTCATCCTATGCTGGATGTTGGCAGTGACCTCTCTGGTTACTGTCTTGTCCTGATTAAGATGATTTATTTCATTTAGGGTTCTTATCCTGTGGTTGATCATATACTGGATGAATTAGATCATGTGTGGATGGCCTGTAAGCATGTTAAATGGTTATTAGCCTGAGGCTTGTTGCTTGAGATGAACTATAATGGTTCTGGTGGCTTATTAGATGATTATATGCTTAGGTTTCATATGATTCAGATGACCTAATTGCTCTAAAACCAATGCGTGGTAAAGTCAGTGGGTTTGATAACTTTCCACTGTCATTTTTTGGTTAATGATAATGGGTATGGTGTGATGAAATCACTGTCTTAGTGCTGTTGGCTTGAGAATTAATGTGTGATTTGAGATCACAATGATCTCAAACAGTGAAGATAAACATAGGAATGTCCTAATTATGATTCCTATAATGACAGGAAAATGGTTAGTAGATTGATTGAATCTATGATGATTGAATGTTTATCCTGATTCATGTGGAATTGTTCTTATGACACCGTCTTGGTATGGCACACAAGATTGATTATTATTCATTGATTGGGTTGGTGTAAGCTTAAAACAAGCTTGGCTTTGAAATATAAGTAGAAATGTTATTCTCTAAAATCCCTAAGACCAATAATGTCGGTCTGAGGCTTAGGGGTCTAGGCCTTATCTAGTTGATTCATATAGATAGTCCCGGTAGTGGTACCAGCTATTGTTTCTTGAATCAAAGCTTGGAAAAAAAATGATAGTAGGCTTGATCATTATATGGATCCAAAATATTATCTTCTAAGGTGCTACCCTTATCTTAGGGATGTGCCTAGAAATTAAATCTTAGCTATATTTGTCATTGAAATGAAATATATAGCTTGACAACTAAATAAATGATGTTGTTCTGAGTTTTTGTTGGATCCTTGTACTTTGCTGTTTGCTTTAGTTTAAAATCTCAATGATGGATTCAACCCACTTGGGTGCTTTCTGAGAGTTTGTTTCATAAAACAACACATGCTTCTGTCTAGATAATATGATTAGATCATGTGAGGGTTTTATGATACTCAACACAAAAACTGATGATTATGGAGTTGGGTGATGATGTTGATCTTGTTTTGCTGATCTCATGTGCTTGACCTTGAGCTAGCCTGCTCCTTCTAGCTCCTGGACTTGGTCTTGTTGTCCACCTGATCCTTCCCCCTCCTTATGTCACCATCCTGGTGATGTGATTCTGGCTATGGTTGGTTTTGCTGCTGGCTGTTGTGCTTGGTTTAGCTGCTGGCTAAGCTGGCTGTTCTTGTGTGTGTGAGCAGTGAAGAGATGAACTAGTGCCTCTCCATGGCTGTGCTGATGGTTTTGTGTGTTTGAGCTGTGATGTGAAGCTGACAGCACACCCCCATGCATTTAGGTGTGTGTCCTGCATGTGTGCTTGTTGTGCACTTGTGGATATGCTTTGGACTTGAGAGTTACTTTGATCTGATTACTTTTACCTGGCTGGTGAAACTTGCCCCTCCTTGCTGTCAATTTGACTTTTTGGCTTAAAATTTATGAAAGATAGATTCTTTCAGATTGGTGAAACTTGCCCCTTTTATAAATTTCTCAATGATGAAACTTGTTCAGTCCACCTCACTGACATGTCTGAGAGTAAAACAATTCTAACCCTAAACTTAATTATTTTTTTATTAGTGTTTGTCTTGCAGGTACAGATTTGAAGATGAAGATTTTAGTTTACGTTTTCTTTATAGGATAGTTAATGTAATCTTCTTTATTCTTTTTTAGTTTTCATTTTATTATTTTGTAATCTTCATTTTATTCTTTTGTAATAAAGATTATATGATTATCAATGAAGAAATATTCTTATTCTTTATTTATTTGCTATTGTGAAGTTTGTGGATAATTTCAATTAAGTTACATTTTTGTAACTTATTTATGGAATGAAAATATGAAATAAGTATTCATATTCTTAATTGTTTTCTTTGGATAAAGTTTGAGTTATATTAATTAACTCTTAATTAAATCAAGATTCAAACCATATTACTAATTCATTTGAATTATAATTCAAACACTCAAGTTTAAAATTCAAATTCATTTTCCAAAACACATAATTCCTCAAATATCATATCAAAGTCCTATCATCGGCTTGAGTCTGATCCAGCATATTGTCAGTGTAGCAATCCCAAACGGCCAAGGGCAAGATCTCCTAACGACGTCCGGCCCCGGATGGGTTCATCAGAATAAAGACGGAGGGACGCATGCAACATGGAGGATGTTATCCCCATATCCTCCTACCACGGAGGCAAGGCTCACCCCTGTTGCCCATCTCCATCGCCCTGATCCCCCCGACATCACGAAGACCCAAAGGCTCACCACCGTACGAGCATGCCTCCACCTAGACACCCCTAGGGCGGCATTGTCATTCGCGACAACACGGAGCAACCTCGTCATGGTGGGGAGCGCTGTGGAAATCACGGACACAAGAGAAGGTCGCACCATGACCCTCCATGTCCGACAAGCAACCGTCATAGGCATGAGGAGTCGCAGGAGGGGAACATCAAGAAGGCTAACCCACCGCCACTCCGCCTTCATCGCCCCCTAGAATCCACCATGGCAGAGGAGGGCCGCGCCGTTCACGCAGCCCTTCCCCTGATGGCAACAAGAAGAAAGCAAACCCAGAGCCATATGACGCACGTTCACATTTGGATAAGATTCATGAGGCCCGGGAAGGACATGCGGTGACCCAGCATATCACTGCATGTGTAGTACACTATAGTCGTTGACATGACACTCACAGAACACCGTTCTCTAAATATCACATCCCTTAGAGTGATACAACAGAAACATTGCGGGTCCATATTACAAATATTCACACATTATTATTATTACAACACTAGAAGTTCAAGACTTCAAAAGGTTCAACTTACAAACCAAAATATAAAGTGTTTCAGCGGAATTTAAAAGTAGCGACTCTGACTAGGAGTTGAGCTCAGCAGCTTATTCTATAGAGTTCATGCTGCTTGGCTCCGTTGGTTACTACTAACTGGGATACTAAGTTGGATTCGTTATCGTCGACACCATATCGGATTTCGTAATTCACTCCTTCAACACCTCCGGACAGATCAGGCTCCTCGTAGAACACATCTTCTTGACATTCGGCTGCATACATTGGCACGTCTTCGGGATTCTCAGAGTCTAAGCAAAGGGATCAAAGGAAAGGATGAGTAACAGCGTTACCCAACAAGTTGATTATATGCAAGGTGGGAAGTTTGATGCTCTAACTACCACCTTGGATTATAAATCCTTGGCACTATGAATTTTTTTTAAATCTTTCTTCAAAGATTGATTTTATTAAAAAATCTATGACAATCAGCCTTCACAGGTTGACCAGAACTTTCATGGAGTTCCTTTACTGCCGCGTTCGTAGATCCTTTCCGGAACAGGGAGTAACAAGTTACAGTTCTTACACTCTGCAGAGGTGCGTTAATTTACCCATGAGAGATCACCTCCTTGTTGCACAACCGGGCGTACTTTCCCGTCCATAATTCCATGATGTGGGGCCCAGTAGTTGGTCCAAGCCAATCACTGCCCCCTTCGCAACCTCGCATGCCTCCTTGGTGTACACCATGCCCACATAATGAATTACGGCAATGGTTTATACAAACTGTTAGATGCCATAACTCTCATGGGACGATGAGGGTTCCCACCCATATGCTGAATATCCTCTATGAATTACCAATTAATATGCACGCTACGAAAAAAAATATGCACGCTACAAGGATAACAGCCACGACCCGCACATCCGGCTTCATGCGAGAGGAAGAAGATACAGCTGACTTCTCTGTCCCATTCCAAATCTCATGGCTAACGCGTAATTTACGGCGCTAGAATCACTGATGTCAGGGGTTATTAAGTCCCCAGTTGATTATCATTCTTGCAGATAGAACCCTAAGTTCTATTGCTCCATTTTATCATCACTTAGGATGATATCTATGATTTCTTTATTTGTGAAAATAATATTTTCTTTCTTTTATAGCATATATGATAACACACAATTTGCAAATACTTTGATAAAGACTCTTCAAAGGACATGAGCAAGTGATGAACTTGCCTCGTGATGGCAAGGTAGTGAAGTCTGATGCTTGCACTGGACCTTGAGCTTCTATGTCTACAAAAACATCATTATTGCCCGGTAAGGACAATATTTAAAGAAGCAAAATGATTATGCAAGTAATGTAATGCATCATTTAACTTGATATTCTATCTCCCCATTATTATAAAAAGTCTTTTTAATAATAAAGAATTTATAAATATTACTTTTTAATATTTATAACATATATTGAATTATTTTATTTTATTTCTCTTTTATTTGACTTTTATTGATTTAATAATTCTTTTAGGAATTATCACTTAAATATCAAAAATTGTTATTAAATATTTATTTAGTATTTTTAAAAAATACTATAATATTAATATATAATGAAAATTATTTTTATTTATTTTTATCATCTTTCAATAATTTTGTAAAATTCCATAAGGAATATATAAATAACAAAATTCTTAATAAAATTTAAATGTCTAAAATTTTATATCTTAATTTATTTGGATAGTGTGGATTATTGTGAATCCAAAAATATTTTACTTATAATTTTTGTACTTTTATTTTATTTTCAAGAATTTAATTAAGTTCAAGGGTATTTTAGACTTTTCCTATTTATTAAAACATGCCTTAAAGGTTTTTTGGGGCTGGCTTAATATTATTGGGCCCTAGTGGCCCATTAGACATTGTCAAAATAGCCACCCCGAAGGGTCTGGCCCAACTTAGCCCACTCCCTCGCTGCCTCTCACCCTCGAGCTCATTTATCTCCTCCTCTATCCTCGACCCCGTGGTCGGTGATGTCGCCGACGACGATTCCCGTCGTCGTGGGCCGTCCTGTTCATCGCCGTGGTGTAGGAGGAGGTTGTCGACTATGCCTCTCCATCTTATCTAATTGGATTTGAGCATGGGGCTCTCCTGTGATGGATCGATGTCATACCGAACCCTAGGGTCTGGGGGTTGGCGTGGATCTTGGTTTTCCGCTGCCGTCGTGCGTTGTGGTGATTCTCCTCGCCTTAAGGAGTGGTCATGGTCACCACCGTGGCGCTATATGGGTCGCAGCGCCCCCCTGGGGGTGCTCCCCATGCCGCCATGGTCGTCGACCACCTCTACTTCCTCTTCTAGTCTTTGGCGAGGACCTTCACTGAGTTCTATTCCTCTCCCCTAGTGCTCTCTATGCTCACTCATCCTATGCTGGATGTTGGTAGTGACCTCTCTGGTTACTGTCTTGTCCTGATTAAGATGATTTATTTCATTTAGGGTTCTTATCTGTGGTTGATCATATACTAGATGAAATAGATCATGTGTGGATGGCCTGTAAGCATGTTAAATGGTTATTAGCCTGAGGCTTGTTGCTTGAGATGAACTATAATGGTTCTGGTGGCTTATTAGATGATTATATGCTTATATTTCATATGATTCAGATGACCTAGTTGCTCTGAAACCAATGCGTGGTAAAGTCAGTGGGTTTGATAACTTTCCACTGTCATTTTTTGGTTAATGATAATGGGTATGGTGTGATGAAATCACTGTCTTAGTGCTGTTGCCTTGAGAATTAATGTGTGGTTTGAGATCACAATGATCTCAAATAGTGAAGATAAACATAGG
The DNA here is from genome assembly GCA_916181665.1 of Avena sativa. Classification (NCBI taxonomy): domain Eukaryota; kingdom Viridiplantae; phylum Streptophyta; class Magnoliopsida; order Poales; family Poaceae; genus Avena; species Avena sativa. The sequence goes on along the minus strand of OV702279.1, from coordinate 39,797,775 downwards.
AATGTCCTAATTATGATTCCTATAATGACAGGAAAATGATTAGTAGATTGATTGATTGAATCTATGATGATTGAATGTTTATCCTGATTCATGTGGAATTGTTCTTGTGACACCGTCTTGGTATGGCACACAAGATTGATTCTTATTCATTGATTGGGTTGGTTTAAGCTTAAAACAAGCTTGGCTTTGAAAGATAAGTAGAAATGTTATTCTCTGAAATCCCTAAGACCAATGATGTCGGTCTGAGGCTTAGGGGTTTAGGCCTTATCTAGTTGATTCATATAGATAGTCCTGGTAGTGGTACCAGCTATTGTTTCTTGAATCAAAGCTTGGAAAAAAAATGATAGTAGGCTTGATCATTATATGGATCAAAAATATTATCTTCTAAGGTGCTACCCTTATCTTAGGGATGTGCCTAGAAATTAAATCTTAGCTATATTTGTGATTGAATTGAAATATATAGCTTGGCAACCAAATAAATGATGTTGTTCTGAGTTTTGGTTGGATCCTTGTACTTTCCTGTTTGCTTTATTTTAAAATCTCAATGATGGATGTGAGGGTTTCTGAGAGTTTGTTTCATAAAACAACACATGCTTCTGCCTAGATAATATGATTAGATCATGTGAGGGTTTTATGATACTCAACACAAAAACTGATGATTATGGAGTTGGGTGATGATGTTGATCTTGTTTTGCTAATCTCCTGTGCTTGACCTTGAGCTAGCCTGCTCCTTCTAGCTCCTGGACTTGGTCTTGATGTCCACCTGATCCTTCCCCCTCCTTATGTCACCATCCCGGTGATGTGATTCTGGCTATGGTTGGTTTGGCTGCTAGATGTTGTGCTTGGTTTAGCTGCTAGCTAGGCTGGCTGTTCTTGTGTGTGTGAGTTGTGATGTGAAGCTGACAGCACACCCCATGCATTTAGGTGTGTGTCCTGCATGTGTGCTTGTTGTGCACTTGTGGATAGCGGACTTGAGAGTTACTTTGATCTGATTACTTTTACCTGGTTGGTGAAACATGCCCCTCCTTGCTGTCAATTTGACTTTTTGGCTTAAAATTTATGAAAGATAGATTTTTTCATATTGGTGAAACTTGCCCCTTTATAAATTTCTCGATAATGAAACTTGTTCAGTCCACCTAACTGACATGTCGGAGAGTAAAACAATTCTAACCCTAACCTTTATTTTTTTATTAGTGTTTGTCTTGCAGGTACAGATTTCAAGATGAAGATTTTAGTTTACGTTTTCTTTATAGGATAGTTAATGTAATCTTCTTTATTCTTTTTTAGTTTTCATTTTATTATTTTGTAATCTTCATTTTATTCTTTTGTAATAAAGATTATATGATTATCAATGAAGAAATATTCTTATTCTTTATTTATTTGCTATTGTGAAGTTTGTGGATAATTTTAATTAAGTTACATTTTTGTAACTTATTTATGGAATGAAAATATGAAATAAGTATTCATATTCTTAATTGTTTTCTTTGGATAAATTTTGAGTTATATTAATTAAATCAAGATTCAAACCATATTACTAATTCATTTGAATTATAATTCAAACACTCAAGTTTAAAATTCAAATTCATTTTCCAAAACACATAATTCCTCAAAGATCATATCAAAGTCTATAGCAATCATCCTTTAAGACTAAACCTAATCTCAAAGTATGAAAGAAACCTTGATCACTTTAGGTTTTTATTTGGCGAAAAATTTTACCTACATTTTCATAGATGAAGGCATGCAACATTTCAATTTCCTAAATCGACCCTTCGTTAGTTCCTAAATGCTGGGATGTTACAGGACAGTACTTGGGACCATGTTGATTTGGACCTGTGATACAGGCCGCAACTTACCCCAAGGGTTTCCGGATTGACAAGACGGTCAAGCGCTATGACGGAACCACCAAGCCAGCTACATGTTTGCAGGATTATGGAAACGTGATTGAGATCGCCAGGGGAGACCCCAACATTGCCGTCAAGTACCTCCCACTAATGTTGACTGGCACGGCCCACCAATGGATTGACGACTTGCCGGAGAAGTCCATATGCAACTGGTTGGACATGCAAGAATCATTCACCAAGAACTTCGAGGGTACGTACAAGCGTCCCTGTACTAAGGGCAATCTGCAGCGGTGCGTCCAGGGGAAGGATGAGACATTTCAGGCCTACCTCTCCCACTGGTTGGATATGAAACATTCCAGAGCAGGAGTGCACGATCAGACCGCTATGGCCGATGATACCTTCGATCCGGATTACAGATGTAGTATAGCTCTTTTTCCCTAGTAGACCTAGGTTTATCGAATCCTTGGAAGCAAAAAAAGCAAAGTGAGATTACTTAAACGGACCTTCGAGAGTTTTAGAATTCCTTTTTGTTTTTTTACTGGACCAAGAGTTCGCGATCTTTTTGTTGTTGTCGATGATGGACTGAGAGAGGGCCTAGGGTCTTCGGTTTCACCAGTACCTATGCAAAACATCTGATGGAATAAAATATAATAATAAAGTATGCATGCAATCATTAGAGAAAGATAATTATATGTGGGTAGTGCATCCATAATTGTTATCGCCTCCGCAACTGCTTATAAAAATAACCTACTAGTCTCATCCATAGAAGAAAGAGAACTAATGATATGCATAGTGATGTCACCATTAATCCCAAGTAAATCCCTCACATACAGAAGTACTACCCATTCTGTCACTAGGGTTCCCAACCTGAAGGTCAGTCATTCCTCACACTCCCTATACCTGGATCAATACTCGGGGTCTTGGGTACCTGACGAGTGCTTAGATTGATGCAAGAGAGGGTACTATAATCATCATGTCATACAACAAATACATGATCCCATCTATGATAAATAACATGCACAAAAAGCTACATGGCTAGGCCTAACCCCTAAGCCCAAGGATAATTACTCACACATAGAGATGAAATCAACAATCATAAACATTGTACTAGAGATCATAAGGTTGATAGCAAATAGTCTTACAATGTCGCCAATTTGAGAAAAGATCTACTATTACAAGTGGTCGAAGATGGCTATGGTGGTGCATAAGGGTTTGGAGATTTAGATCTAGATCTGTTCCTCCGGTGTGGCGGCTTTTGGTGGCAGGGAGAGTTTAGGTCAAAAAGAAGCGATGTTTCTTGTCGCCTAAAGCCTCTTTATATAGGCTTCCCTTCACAAAATTTGTTCTGTTTGACCTAATGGAGTCGATACCAACTATACAGTCGGAATAAATTTCCTGTTGTATAGTTGGTCGTTAAGTCTTCTAGATCCACTTCACGGCTCCTAGTTTCTTTGATGTGTTGGAAATCTCATATCTTTGACATTTATGTTGTGATTCTCATAATCATACGTCATTATCCGCGCAGGGAAAATAGCAAGAAAGGATTGCATACCCCTTTGATCATTAGGCATTAGTGGCTGGGTTTAGAGAGATATTTCATCAAATATATGAATAATATCTACTTTAAATGCAGACGTGGATGGCTATATTTCATAGCCATTAACCTCCCCAAGCTTAAACTTGATCGTCCTCGAGCAATAAAACCAAAATCAAAACGGAACTCAGCATTTGAACTAAAATAACGAGATGATGATCTTACTCATGATTGGTAGTGTCATGTTTCCTCCACTTTATTAATCTAAAAAACTTTAGAATAGATAGAGCAATGGCAACCATATCATAAGGGTTTTCATGAATCCTTATAGCGTAGCAAAATTATTGTAGGCATAGATGATTCAAAAGAGTAAACTTTATTCCATGGCTTGTAATCAACGCATAAGCTTTCCTTTGAACAATAAAGTAATCATGTAAAATTGAGAGTGTGAGAGTTTGTCATGAAAAGCATATAGACTAAAGTATCTCAATTCTCCCACATCAATAAATCAAGACTTTTCAATCACTACTTTTCTATTCATTGTCCTTCAAGAATTTCAGTTCTTAAGTAATTGAGAGCATGCCAAAAAAAATTCATTAGTTTATCGGGATGTGATGGACACTCGTGGCATCACTAAGGTTTTTGTTCCTTTTGCATAATGATTACTCATATCAGCTAGAGGAGTGATTCCATCATGTGTATGGCTACCTGAGAGTGCCAAGAATCTTACCCATTATAGCATTTGCTTCTACATATGTTTAATCAACTCATAGCCGAAATCTAGGAGTTTCCTCCAGGAAGATCGTTCGTAGGATAGTGCATTTGTTGGCATCCCATGAAGTTTGACACGCATAAAGCTATATCATTCCTATGATTCACAAGGAAAACTTTGACATGCTCAGAAAAAACGCTAAACATTAATTCAATTGAACAAATCCTTTAAAATAGAGATATCAAGTCAATCATTATTTTTTGTGGTGTTGAGTGTCTCTAGGAATCAGATTTCAAGAGTAAACACTACAACACCCAAGTCTTCAATTGTCAGACCTTTTCTTGTTTCAATTGTTTAGCAAATTTTAGGCAAGACTTGGTTAACTACAAGAGCTAGAACAAAACGTACTCAACTAAACACCCATGCAAACAAAATTTTACTACAATATAGAGACTCACTCCACCGATATAACATCTTATCAATTACTACTAACTAGCATGGGTTTCTAAAACTTCAAAAGTGGAGAGTCATAAGGCATACCTCTCATGTTTGGTTCCACTTCTCTCTTCCCTTTTTATTTGTTTCTTGGAAACTCGAAGTCAATCACTCTCCTACAAATACATGAGAACCTCGAGGCGAAAAGAAAATAAAGATAAACAAAGAAATATTTTTGTGGTTTTTGAGAAAGGGGATTTAAAGAATATAAAATTGGCGACAAAGCTCGGCTTGAAAATCTCAAAAAAAAACTAAAGGTAAAGTGTTGGGGAAACCAACACGAGTGCTTATAAACTCAAATAAAAGAATAAACTCTAAAATAAAGTAACACAAATGAACGCCAAATAAAAATAGATAGGAAACATCCCCAAGCTTAGGCTTTTGCAAGCCCTTCAAATCATTGAGGTGGGGGTAAAAAGTTATAACTCTAGTCCACAAATTGAGTTGATAAGTTACTTGTTTCTCTGAGGTCCAGGGTGAGATTATGCATCCCTTCCGCAGTTCCTCCAAGTTCTTGGAAAACATGATATGTAGCGAACCGGTTTGGTGGCTGCTCCTCTTGATGAGGGACTTCTTGCTCCTCCTGTTGGTCCTCATACTCTTCCGGAATCTCCTCCTCGGGTCGGTGTTGCTCAACCTGTAGGTCATAAAGCACACGTGTTTCCTCGATAGATAAAAGACCATTAGGTAGAGGAGCGTGGTAGAGACTCCCAGCTCCAGCAATATGTAGGTAATAAACACTACCTCTCCTAGTGAGCATTCCACAAGCCCTCAAAGTAGAGAAACCAACATGTCGCTCACCTATCACCGATTGCAACTCACCTAGGTCGATGCCCAGGGCATTGGAAAGTACGGTGATGATGCCTCCACATGTGATAGGTCCTTGGCTTTGGGAGGATTGATACTCCAAGTAGCACACAAGAATTGAGCCCAAGTGAAGTGACAAGTTGTCATAGTTGAAAGCAGCTTTTGTGAGGACTAAGATGTCCTGCACATTGAGTCTTGTAAACTCATTACGAGTCTGCAAGGTGTTAGCAATAACATAGAACAAATAGCGAATATCGGGATGTTGAATATTTTTCCCTTTGTTGACTCTAGAAGTAAAGCTCATTCTATTATAGCAGAGTTCAGGTGAAGGTTCAATGCTAGTAAAAGATGCGCGCAGAGCATTAGGATCATTGTTGGGTAAACCAAAAGAATTGCACCATTCATCAAGTGATAATGAATAATTGTTGTTCATGAGTCGGAAAGAAATTCTATCCTCCCCATGCCATGTTTTAACGGTACTTTTCAAAGAACTTAAGAATTCAATGGTTAACCGGCGATGGGGTAGGTGCATCATGAAATACAAAATTTGTAGGCCAACCCTATTTCAAAGTAAATTAAAGTCATTAGAAATACCGATTTGGTTCAATATGACGGGGCAAGCCCACTTGGTTGCCTTGACTTCTCGGTTTTTTATCCTATCGAAACAATCATGGTGGGACTCGTTCTTGAATCGAATACCCATGTGTTCTTGAGCTGTAGCCCGAGAAGAACTAGCGGCGGAAAGAGCACGCTGGATCCTCATGTTCATCTTCTAAAAATAAATAAGAAAGACAAAAATAAAACTTTTTGATCCAACAGTAATAGTCATAACATATTCCTTATCATTGCACACTAAAGAATCTCCTCATCATAATAATCTAGGCAAGAGAATCATGGCAACTAGTTCAAAATAAGTCTCACCCTAGATTGATAATGACAATAGATCAGAGATGAATTCAAGAAAAGTTATTGGAGGATCGGAGGAGAAACATACCGTAGATCACCCATGTGCGAGGAAATCGAACGAAATTGAGTAGAGGTGAAGATCCCTTGAGGTTTTGAGAGAGTTTGGCGCTAGAAGAGAGAAAAATGATTGATGTTTTGATGTTTTGGGTACCTTCCCATGCGTTTAAGTGGTCGGGCACAACTATACGGCCGCAACTATACTGCCCAAACACTTGTTCCCGCCGTATAGTTGGTCTGACAGCAAAAAAACTAGGGTTTCTAGGGTTTCTTTCCTAGCAGCTGTATCTATATGGCCTGAATTATAGGGTCGGAACTTTTGTTCCTGTCGTATAGTTGGTCGTTAAACCTTCTGTATCTCGAGATGAAAATTTTTCAATGAATAACTATACGGCCGGAACTATATGGCTGGAATATTTATTCTCATCGTATAGTTGGTCGTTAAAGGTACTGTATACATAAGAAAATTCTATTTCTTCAAGAATTAGTTTTTAGATAGAAACTTAGAGAAACACCTTGTTTTGAAAGACTAATTGTCGACCATCATTGGCATGTATAAACAGGAATTTTTTGTACCACGGAAGCTCTCCTTCTCACTGGAGTTTTCTAGCACTCTTTATTCAACATAAAACTTAAAAACTTTACTCAAACCTTTATTTCACATCTGTTTCCTCCCATGCAGTGCTATTTTATGGTCAATAGCTTGACCTTGATGTTGCTTACTTAGGCCAGATGAGTGGAACACCCACTCCAAAATAGTTGGCCTTCAAAGTGATGGCCTCCTTCTCATCTTTCTAGGCTTTCTTTTTCCTGGGAAAATGAATAACAAAGGATCCCGCGAAGTCAATTGGAGCTTCATGTTCCCTTAATAGTTCTTAAGAAAGTATGGCCTAGTATGATAGGAGCAGTAGCATCTTCGGGCATGTCAAAAATAATAAAATCAATAAGAGAAGGAGAGCCTTTAATGTATTCTGAGGTATTATCTTTAATTCCTACTGCTTTTTTATAGGTAGAATCTGCTAGTTACAATTTTAGTTCGGTGATTTCAAAAGAGCTAAGATTTAACTTATTAAAAAGACTCTTTGGAATTGTTGAAACACTTGCACCTAGATCACACAGTGCAGCTATTTTATTAGTACCAATTTTAATATTAATAGTGTGCTCAAATATATCATCTAGCTTAACAGGTAATTTTTCAGCAATTTTCTTATATTCTTCCTCAAGCTCACGTACCTTTATTGGTACCAGATTAATGAAGTGTTGATACATTGCTTCCTCATTTCCTTCACTCATCAAAATCTTGATATTGATCCTATTTACAAGATCTTCAACTATGTAATTTGGTGAAGGAGCATTGCTATAATCAAGTTCTTCAGGCTCCTCCCTTCGGATTCTTATCATCTTGAGGTCTTCTACTGGATTGGGCTCAGCTTTACCTGCAAATTTAGCTAGAATGAGAGTTTGACTCTCAGTTATCTTACCTAGATGTGCCACAACAATCCTTGTTATTTCTTGGAGGGCCTGCAAATCATTCCTCAAACTAACAACTTCGTTAGATAATTTACCAAGAACAACATCATGGTTCTCTGTTATTTTAACTAGGATATTGTTTTGCTCATTTTGTGAGTCCATAAAAGATTTAATATTTTCTTGGAGACTACTATTACTTGATGCCATATTATTATTAGAGTTACCTACAGGACTAGAATAATGTTTCTGAAATTTTGGATTATAATTCTTGTTCCAAGCAGGGTTATAATCATTATGAGTTATGAAGTCTATTTCTTCAATAGTTGGTTCAGGAGTAGCTCTTACCTGGGTTTCCTTAACTTTGACGGCTAATATGAGCTCATCCAACTTAGCATTGAGTTCTTCTTTTTCTTTAGGTTTGATGGAGTTCACCTTCTTCGTGTTTGATCATTCCACATGCCATTGTGCATGGTTGTCTTGCATATTGTCTAGAAGTTGCTTTGCTTCGGTAATTTGATTACCCATAAATGTTCCTCCAGCTACAATATCAAGCATAGACTTATCCATAGGGTTAAGAGCATTATAAAATAAATGGAGAATTAACCAATCTTCCATCCCATGGTTGGGATAGTTTCTCATGCATTCTTTCATTCTCTCACATGCAAGCGCTAGTGGCTCACGCTCTTCCTGTCTAAAACCAGTAATATTAGATCTGAGTTGCATAGTCTTTGCAGGTGGAAAGAATTTAGTCATAAATAAAGAAGTACATTCCACCCATGATGCAATAGTATTTCTAGGCAAAGATAGCAACCATTCTTTTGCTCTTACTCTAAGAGAGAAAGAAAATAAGTGCAACTTGACCGTGTCGGGGTCAACATATTTAATTTGCATCATATCACATATTTCAGTGAAAGTATTTAAGTGCATACCTGCATCTTCAATAGCAGAGCCTCCAAATTGATTCTGTTGAACCAAACTTAAATAGTGAGGCTTAATTTCATAATCTTCAGCAGCAATTGCTGTCCGAGTAATAGGAAGAGCAACCCTGGTGAAACTAAAGACCCTAGTGTCTGAGTAAACGAATTACGATGGAGCGAGAGAGGCCCTAGGGTCTTCGGTTTCACCAGTAGCTGTGCAAAACATCTGATAGGAATAAAAGATAATAATAAAGTATGCATGTAATCATTAGAGCAGGATATTTATATGTGGGTAGTGCATCCATAGTTGTTATCTCCTCCGCAAACGTTTATAGAAATAACCTACTAGTCTCATCCATAGAAGAAAGAGAACTAATGATATGCATAGTGATGTCACCATTAATCCCAAGTAAATTCGTCACATACAGCCATACTACCCCTTCTGTCACTAGGGTTCCCAACCTGCAGATCAGTCATTACTCACACTCCCTATACCCCTTGGGGTCTTTGGTACTTGACAAGTCCTTAGATTGAGACAAGAGAGGGTACTATAATCAGCATGTCATACAAAATAATCCATGATCCCATCTATGATAAATAACATGCACAAAAAGCTACATGGCTAGGCCTAAGCCCTTAGCCCAAGAGAATTACTCACACATAGAGATGAAATCAACAATCATAAACATTGTAATAGAGATCATAAGATTGATAGAAAATAGTCTTACAATGTCGCCAATTGGAGAAGAGATCGACTATTACTAGTGGTGGAAGATGGATATGGTGGTGGAGAAGGTTTTGGAGATTTAGATCTAGATCTATTCCTCCATCGTGGCGACTTCTGGTGATAGGGAGAGTTTAGGTTTAAAAGAAGCTTTTTTTATCGTCACCCGAAGCCTCTTTATATAGGTGTCCATTCATGAAAGTTGTTCAGTTTGACCTAACGGAGTCGATGCCAACTATACGATCGGAATAAATTTCCCGCCGTATAGTTAGTCGTTAAGACTTCTGGATCCACTTCACGGCTCCTAGTTTCTTTGACGTGTTGGAAATCTTGTATCTTTGACATTTGTGTTGTGATTCCCATCATCATACGTCATTATCTGCGCTGGGAAAAATAGCAAGAAAGGATTGCATACCCCTTTGATCATTAGGAATTAGTGGCAGGGTTTAGAGTGATATTTCATCAAATATATGAAAAATATCTAGTTTAAATGCGAACATGGATAACATTGATGGTTTGTAAAAGGGCACCTTGCTCCTACATAAGTTGAAGCGCCTGTAGGACAATCACAGGCTGGACCTCAATTAGATGATCTCCCTGGCTAGTGAGTTCGCGGCTGCCGATGACGATGCTCGCGGCTCTATGCCGGCAATTTCCATTCCATCCCAAGCTAAGAGTAACAACAACACTAAGCGAAAGAGTCCGCCAGAAGAAAATCCAACCTCCGACATGGTCGCAATGACGTTTGCATGAAGAGTCGATGGCAGACAACGTGACCGAGGCCGGGGGGCTGGTCGTGGGTAGCAGCGCGGTAGTGAAACTACCCTGGCAGCGCTCCGCATTCCCCAAATGTATGAGGAGTACCATGATATGTCGTGCCTCGTACACCTCGAAGACAATGGCAAAGCCACCCACACCAACTGCCATTGCAAGTTCGACAACAATCTCAAATAAGACCCGGTGTCCGACTACAAATGAAGCCGAAAGAACTGACCACGAGGCAAGGGCGAAGTGAAGAAGAAGGCAGAGGATTCCAAGGATTCAAGTGACTTGGACGACGACGTTGACACCAAGCACGCCGACAAGGGCGATGGCAAAGGCAAGAACCCCTTCGAGAAGAAGGCCCCCCTCTACCACACTTTCCTTGGCACAACAACTACACATAAGACCTCTCTGAGGATTCTGATGGCCACCATGGGCCTAGTTCCCTAGTTCCTGCGCTAGTCAGAAGTTCCAATCACATGGGACAGAAAGGATCACCCCGACCTCATTCCAATAGAGAACCAATATGCCCAGGTCATCAACCCCATTGATGGCAATGAGTTCACCAAGTGCATGGTGGATAGCAGAAGCAGCATCAACATTATGTACCTGGATACACTGCACAAGATGAACTTGACGGAGACCAACCTAAGGCGGACCAGCATCGTGTTCCATAGCATAGTTCCTGGCCAGGAGGCTCGGTCCCTTGGGTGCATCACGCTTCCGGTCACTTTTGGCGGTGTTAACAATTACCGCCAAGAGCGCATGACCTTTGAAGTGGTCCCCTTCAAGAGCATGTAACACGTCATATTCAGACGCGACATCTTCCACTCCTTCATGGCCAAGCCATGCTTCATCTACAACAAGCTCAAGATACCCGGACCAAGCGGTGTCATCATCGTATCCCAAAGCTTTTCAAAGTCAAGGGACTGCGAGATTAGAGAAGCAGCCTTTGCAGAAGCTGTCCTCTATGGCGAAGAATTCAAGGAGATCAAGAGAAAGGTCGATGACTCATAGATGCCAACATCGAAGAAGCATATTTCTGACTGCAATCCCGCCTTCAAGGCTGCCATCAAGGCCAAGCCGGTGGAACTTGTGGTAGGCGATGCGTCAAAGACCACCGCCATTGGGACGAACTTGTACTCTAAATAGGAAAGCGCGCTCGTCGAGTTCCTCCATGAGAATAGGGACATCTTTGACTGGCAACCAGCCGACATGAAAGGTGTACCTAGGGAACTTGCCAAGCACAACTTGAATATTGATCCAAAATGCAAACCGGTGAAACAACCTCTATTACGCTTTGGGTACAAGAAGAAACGCGCCATAGGCAAAGAGATAGCTAGGTTACTTAAGGCTAGTTTTATCCGAGAAGTCCTTCACACCCAATGGGTGGCCAATCATGTACTTGTGCCCAAAAACGGAACCAAAGAATTAATAATGTGCGTTGATTACACCGACTTGAACAAAGCATGTCTGAAGGATCCGTTTGCTTTGCCTCACATTGATCAAGTCATTGACTCTACGGCTGGCTTGGAGTTTCTGTGTTTTATAAATGCATACTCAGGATACCACCAGATCAAAACGGGGAAGTCGGACCAATTGGACACTTCGTTCGCCACACCTTATGACACGTTTTGCTATGTCGCGATGCCCTTTGGGCTAAAAACGCAGGTGATATGTACCAGCGGACTATGTAGTGTTGCCTACATGACAAAATTGGTCGGAGCGTTCACGCTTATGTGGACTATGTCGTGATGATGTCTAAAAAATCAAATGACTTAATCTCCTACTTAAAGGAAACCTTTGATAATCTCCAGAAATACAACATGATGCTTAACCCCAAGAAGTGCTTCTTCGGGGTTCCCGCTGGCAAATTTTTGGGTTTCATTGTTTCCCAACATGGAATCGAGGTCAACCCGGAGAAGATCAAGGTCATCATCTGAAGGGTTTCGCGGCATAGTAAATCAAAATTTTCTACGGATGCGAACAGAGGGAAAGCCAAGATATAATCTAGGAGATGCAAACAACGAGAGAGATTGGATTAGATATTCATACCCTTGAAGATTCGCACAGCGGAACGTTCGTCGGAACGTGGGTGATGTAGTCGTACTCGCTTCTCCTCCTCGCGATCCGATCCGATCTAGCACCACAAGTGGCGGTGCCTCCGTGAGATGCACACGTGCAACACCTCGACGTCTCCTCCTTCCTCGGTCCAGCAAGTATGGTGGAGAGACGGATTGGATCTATAACACGACGGCGTGGTGTATATGGTGGAGAATTTCTACAGCAGGGCTTCGCCTACAAGCAGTCGGGAGGGAGAGAGGAGGGCAGCAGGGAAGCTAGGGTTGGAGGGGAAGGTGTGGGGGGTGGTGCGCCCCCAGCCCTATTTATATAGAGGGGTGGGGCGCAGCCCTATCCCCTCCCCCAAGCCCAAACCGGCGGCCCCAAAGGAGGAAGAGTGGGGGGCAAGGAAACCCCCCCTTCTAGAAGGTCTATCTAGGGTTTAAACCCTCTTTGGCCGGCTGGGCCCTATGGGGCCTTGTGCCCCTGGCACAATGCGGCCAGGGCACTCCCTCATAGGCCCATGCCCCCTCCGGGAAGGTGTGGCCACGTTGGTCCCCTTTCGGAAGGTTCTAGAAGTTTCCGGTACAATACCGATTAACCCGGAACAATTCCGAACTCCAAAAACTGCACTGTCTTATATGAATCTTATTCTCCGGACCATTTCGGAACCTCTCGTGATGTCCCGGATCCCATCCGAGACTCCGAACAAAAACTCATAAACCAATTATCCAATCTATCCTAGCATCGAGACACGTTAAGTGTGTGACCCTGCGGGTTCGAGAATATGTAGACATGATCTTCTATCAATAATCAACAGTGGGGTCTGGAAACCCCTATTGACTCCCACACATTCATTGATGATCATATCGGATGAACCACGATGCCAGGATTCAATCAATCCCATATATATATTCCCTTCGTCTCGCGATATTTTACTTGCCCGAGATTCGATCGTCGGTACCGTCATACCTAGTTCAATCTCGTTCACAGCAAGTACTTTACTCGTTCCGTAATCCGATATCACTTTGTGATTAACTCTTTAACCACATGCTTGCAAGCGGTGTTGATATCGATTACCGAGTGGGACCGAAGTATATCTCTCCGACTTGGGAGGGACAAATCCCATCTCGATACATACAACCCAACAGATACTTTCCGATCACCTGAGAGACACCTTTATGATCACCCTCTCATAGGATGACGTTTGATGACCTCAAAGCTTTCTTCCGATACCAGGGAGTTGTATTATCTCATGGTCTAAGGAATACAATATTTGACATAAGAAAAGCTTCGCAAAGATGAACACGATAACACGATCTAATTGCTTCGCTTAGTTTGGGTCTGTCCACCATATCATTCTCCCAATGATATGATCTCATTATCAATTGACAACTCATGTCTATGGTTAGGAAACCTTAACCATCATTGATCAATGAACTAGTCCATAGAGGCATACTAGGGACACGGTGTTGTTCACAAACCACACAAGTATTAAAGTTTCCGCTTAATACAATTCTAGCATGGAATATAAACATTATCATGAACAAGAATTATAATAATAACATCTTTATTATTGCCTCTAGGGCATAATTCCAACAGTCTCCCACTTGCACTAGAGTCAATAATCTAGTTTACATTTGGCAACAATCTCACACCCATGGCACTGAGGTGCTGATCATGTTTTACACGTGGAAGAGGTTTAGTCAATGGATCTGCAACATTCAGATCTGTATGTACTTTGCTAATCTTCAGATCTCCATCTGATATATAATCTCGGATTATATGAAACTTGCGGTTGATATGCTTGGTCTTTGGATGATATCTTGGTTCCTTAGCGAGTGCTATGGCGCCAGTGTTGTCACACAATATCTCCAGTGGGTCCAATGCACTTGGAACCACGCCAAGCTCAGTGATGAAGTTCCTGATCCAAACTCCTTCACTTGACGCTTCTGCAGCAGCCATGTATTCCGCTTCTACTGTAGATCCTACGATCACGCTTTGCTTGCAGCTTCTCCAGCTCACAGCTCCTCCATTCAAAATATACACGTATCCTGTCTGAGATTTAGAATCATCCTTGTCGGTGTCAAAACTAGCGTCGACGTAACCTTTTACGACGAGCTGTTCATCACCCCCATAGACTAAGAACATTTCTTTAGTTCTATTTAGGTACTTTAGGATGTTCTTCACGGCTGTCCAGTGTTCCACTCCTGGATCACTTTGATACCTGCTCGTCAAACTAAGAGCATTGGACACATCCGGTCTAGTACACATCATGGCATACATGATAGAACCTATGGCCGAGGCATAAGGCACTTTGCTCATAGCTTCCCTATCATTTACCGTAGCTGGACACTGAGCCTTGCTCAATATCTTACCTGACAACATAGGCACTGAACCTTTCTTTGCCTTATCCATTCTGAACCTTTTCAGAACTTTGTCTAGGTATGTACTCTGGCTTAAAGCTATCAGGTGTCTTTCTCTATCTCTATAGATCTTGATGTCCAATATATAAGCAGCTTCACCTAGGTCTTTCATTGAAAAACACTTGTTCAAATAACTCTTCACATCGTTAAGCATGTTGATGTCATTTCCAATAATCAATATGTCATCCACATATAGTACCAGAAACGTCACCGAGCTCCCACTCACTTTCTTGTAGATACAAGATTCGTAGCAATTTGGAACAAATCCAAAGCTCTTGATTACTTGATCAAAACGAAGGTTCCAACTCCGAGATGCTTGCTTCAGTCCATAAATGGAACGCTGAAGTTTGCATACTTTATCAGCATCCTTAGGATCGACAAAACCTTCGGGTTGCATCATATACAACTCTTCATCAATGTTGCCATTGAGGAAAGCAGTCTTGACATCCATCTGCCATATTTCATAATCATGAAACGCAGCAATTGCTAATAAAATCCGAATGGACTTAAACATCGCTATGGGAGAGAAAGTCTCATCGTAGTCAACACCTTGAACTTGTCGAAAACCTTTCGCGACAAGTCGTGCTTTATAGACGGTAACATTACCATCCGCGTCTGTTTTGTTCTTGAAGATCCATTTGCACTCAACGGCCTTTCGGTCGCTAGGAGGGTCCACCAAAGTCCATACTTGGTTTTCGCTCATGGATCCTAGTTCGGATTTCATGGCTTCTAGCCATTTCTCAGAGTCTGGGCTCATCATCGCTTCCTCATAATTCGTAGGTTCACTGTCTTCTACTAGCAAGACAGTCAAGATAGGGTTGCCGTACCACTCAGGAGGGGCACGCGACCTTGTCGACCTGCGACGTTCAGTAGCAGCATCGTCCGAAGCTTCATGATCCTTGTCATTAGCTTCCTCTATTGTTGGTGCAGGCGGCATTGGAACAATTTCAGGTGCTGCGCTACTCTCCAATTCAAGAGAAGGTTTAATAACCTCGTCTAGCTCTACTTTCCTCCCACTCACTTCTTTCGAGAGAAACTCCTTTTCAAGAAAGGAACCGTTCTTTGCGATAAACACTTTTCCTTCGGTTCTGTGATAGAAGGTATACCCAATAGTTTCCTTAGGGTATCCTATGAAGACGCATTTCTCCGCTTTGGTTTCGAGCTTGTCCGGCATCAACTTCTTGACGTAAGCTTCGCATCCCCAAACTTTAAGAAACGACAACTTAGGTTTAGCACCAAACCATAGTTCATACGGTGTCGTCTCAACGGATTTAGATGGTGCCCTATTTAAAGTGAATGCAGCGGTTTCTAATGCATAACCCCAAAATGATAACGGCAAATTAGTAAGAGACATCATCGATCGGACCATATCTAATAGGGTTCGATTCCGGCGTTCAGACACACCATTGCGCTGTGGTGTTCCGGGTGGCGTGAGTTGCGAAACGATTCCACTTGCTTTAAGATGCGTGAGAAAATCATAACTCAAATATTCACCTCCACGATCGGATCGTAGAAACTTAATCTTTCTGTTACGATGGTTCTCCACTTCATTCTGAAATTCTTTGAACTTTTCAAATGTTTCAGATTTATGTTTCATTAAATAGATATACCCATATCTATTTAAGTCATCGGTAAAAGTGAGAAAATAGCGATATCCACCGCGCGTCGAAACACTCATCGGTCTGCATACATCGGTATGTATGATTTCCAACAAGTCCGTTGCTCGCTCCATCATACCGGAGAATGGGGTTTTGATCATCTTGCCCATGAGGCATGGTTCGCATGTGTCAAATGATTCAAAATCAAGAGACTCCAAAAGTCCATCAGAATGGAGTTTCTTCATGAGCTTTACACCAATATGACCCAGACAACAGTGCCACAAATAAGTAGTATTATCACTATCTACTTTGCATCTCTTAGCCTCAATGTTATGGATGTGTGTTTTGTCCTTTTCGAGATTTAGAAGAAATAAACCATTCACAATAGGTGCATGACCATAAAACATGTTACTCATATAAATAGAACAACCATTATTCTCCGATTTAAATTAATAACCATCTTGCAATAAACAAGATCCAGAAATAATGTTCATGCTCAACGCAGGCACATAATAACACTTATTAAGGTTTAAAACTAATCCCGAAGGTAAAACTAAGGAGAGCGTGCCGACGGCCATCACATCAACTCTTGATCCGTTGCCAACGCGCATCGTCACCTCATCCCTCGCAAGCCGCCGTCTATTCCGTAGCTCCTGTTTCGAGGTACAAATATTAGCAACTGAACCGGTATCAAATACCCAGGCACTACAACGAGGGCTAGTAAGGAAAACATCAATAAAATGTATATCAAATATACCTTTGATGGTGCCAGCCTTCTTGTCTGCTAAGTACTTCGGACAGTTGCGCTTCCAGTGACCCTTGTCCTTGCAATAGAAACACTCAGTGTCCGGCTTAGGACCAGACTTGAGCTTCTTATCAGCAGGGGCAGTGCGCTTACCACCGCCCTTCTTGAAGGGCTTCTTTGCTCCCTTACCTTTCTTAAAGGTGGGTTTGTTGACCATCAACACATGATTATCCTTTTTGATGTCCACTTCCGCGGACTTCAGCTTTGTGAAGAGCTCGGTGATCGTATCAGTGGAACCAATCTGATTATGAGTCACTACAAAACTTTTGTAGCTGGGAGGGAGTGATTGCAGAACCCTGTCAATCTTGAGCTCCTCTGGAATAGTGCATTCCAGTTGCTCAAGACGTTGAGTGTAGCCCTTCATCTTAATGGCGTGCTCACTAACGGAACTCCCTTCCTCCATCTTGCAGTTAAAGAACTTCTCAGAGATCTCATATCTCTCAGAACGGGCCTGAGTCTGAAACATGGTTTTCAGCTCTTCAAGAATCTCAAAGGGCCCGGGATAGTCTTCAAAACGATTTTGAAGTTCCGGTTCCATAGCAAACAACATGGTGCTCTTAATCACACCATAATCATCTTTGCGCGACTGATAGACAGCTTTCTCATCAGCCGGCGCAGTTGCAGCAGGGGGGTCACCTAACGCTTTCCCAAGGAAATAGTCCTTCTGACCGCCAGAGAGAATGATTCTTAGATTGTGGAACCAATTGGTGAAGTTAGACCCATTGTTTTTAAGCTTTTCCTTCTCAGCAAAAACGTTGAAGTTAAAGTTGGACTTAGCCATTTGATCTACAATATTTGCAAGTACAAATTAGACTATGTTCATGATAACTAGTTCAACTTTTAATCAAATTACTAGATGAACTCCCACTAAATTCAACATCCCTCAAGTTGTTTAGTGAACACGATCCAAATTCACCACACCTAATCCGATCATCATGAGAAGAGATGTGGTTTCAATGGTGGACAACGAAGTGTCGATCATATCATTCATATGAATCATGCTTAACCTTTCGGTTCATGTGTTCCGAGGCCATGTCTGTACATGCTAGGCTCGTCAAGTTAGACCCAAGTATTTCCGCGTGTGCAAAACTGGCTTGCACCCGTTGTATGTGAGCGTAGAGTCTATAGCACCCGATCATCACGTGATGCTTGGACACGACGAACTTTCGCAACGGTGCATACTTGGGGAGAACACAGTTTTTATCTTGATCTTTAAGTGAGGAATCATCTTATAATGCTACCGTCGCGATCTAAGCATAATAAGATACATAAAAGGATAAACATCACATGCATATAACTTTATGTGACATGGTATAGCCAATCTTTGCGCAATGATCTCCATCTTGTGCGTTCCGGCATGATCTCCATCACTCCACCATGATTGTCTCCACCACGAATAGCAACTACAACTATTGCTAACTACTTAGCGATAAAGTGAAACTATTACATGGCGTATAAGAAGTTGACACACAGGTCATACACAATTATAAAGACAACCATATGGATCCTGCCGGTTGTGTACTCATCGACATGCAAGTCGTGAAACATTACAAAACATGATCATCGCATACATTATACACATCACATCTTGGGCCATACCATATCACAGAAAACACTCCCTGCAAAAACAAGTTAGACGTCTCTACTTTGTTGTTGCATGTTTTACGTGGCTTATGGGAGTAGATGCTAAGAACGATTCTTACCTACGGAAAGCCACAACGGTGATATTATGGTGGCCAAACTCCGGTGTTAATCCCAAGACAACTATAGTGAGAGAAACTGGCATCCACCAGCCGCATGTGTGGAACAAGCCACACGTCAAGTGCGGAGCCGGTCTCGCGAACGACGTCGCATAAGGTTGGCCTGGACCGCTTCAATCTCACTATCCCGCGTCATAAGAAGAACACAAACAAGAGGCTTGCAACAGAAAACATCAACGCCCGCAACAACCATGTTGCGTTCTACTCGTGAAACACATCTACGCATAGATCTAGCTTTGATACCACTGAAGGGTTTCGCGGCATAGTAAATCAAAATTTTCTACGGATGCGAACAGAGGGAAAGCCAAGATCTAATCTAGGAGATGAAAACAACGAGAGAGATTGGATTAGATCTTCATACCCTTGAAGATTCGCACAGCGGAACGTTCGTCGGAACGTGGGTGATGTAGTCGTACTCGCTTCTCCTCCTCGCGATCCGATCCGATCTAGCACCACAAGTGGCGGTGCCTCCGTGAGATGCACATGTGCAGCACCTCGACGTCTCCTCCTTCCTCGGTCCAGCAAGTATGGTGGAGAGACGGATTGGATCTACAACACGATGGCGTGGTGTATATGGTGGAGAATTTCTGCAGCAGGGCTTCGCCTACAAGCAGTCGGGAGGGAGAGAGGAGGGCAGCAGGGCAGCTAGGGTTGGAGGGGAAGGTGTGGGGGGTGGTGCACCCCCAGCCCTCTTTATATAGAGGGGTGGGGCGCACCCCTAGCCCCTCCCCCAAGCCCAAACCGGCGGCCCCAAAGGAGGAAGAGTGGGGGGCAAGGAAACCCCCCCTTCTAGAAGGTCTATCTAGGGTTTAAACCCTCTTTGGCCAGCTAGGCCCTATGGGGCCTTGTGCCCCTGGCCCAATGCGCCCAGGGCACTCCCTCATAGGCCCATGCCCCCTCCCGGAAGGTGTGGCCACGTTGGTCCCCTTCCGGAAGGTTCTAGAAGCTTCCGGTACAATACCGATTAACCCGGAACAATTCCGAACTCCAAAAACTGCACTGTCTTATATGAATCTTATTCTCCGGAATCTCTCGTGATGTCCCGGATCCCATCCGAGACTCCGAACAAAAACTCATAAACCAATTATCCAATCTATCCTATCGTCGAGACACGTTAAGTGTGTGATCCTGCGGGTTCGAGAATATGCAGACATGATCTTCTATCAATAATCAACAGCGGGGTCTGGAAACCCATATTGACTCCCACACATTCATTGATGATCATATCGGATGAACCATGATGCCAGGATTCAATCAATCCCATATATATATTCCCTTCGTCCCGTGATATTTTACTTGCCCGAGATTCGATCGTCGGTACCGTCATACCTAGTTCAATCTCGTTCACAGCAAGTACTTTACTCATTCCGTAATCCGATATCACTTTGTGATTAACTCCTTAACCACATGCTTGCAAGCGGTGTTGATATCGATTACCGAGTGGGACCGAAGTATATTTCTCCGACTTGGGAGGGACAAATCCCATCTCGATACATACAACCCAACAGATACTTTCCGATCACCTGAGAGACACCTTTATGATCACCCTCTCATAGGATGACGTTTGATGACCTCAAAGCTTTCTTCCGATACCAGGGAGTTGTATTATCTCATGGTCTAAGGAATACAATATTTGACATAAGAAAAGCTTCGCAAAGACGAACACGATCTAATTGCTTCGCTTAGTTTGGGTCTGTCCACCATATCATTCTCCCAATGATATGATCTCATTATCAATTGACAACTCATGTCTATGGTTAGGAAACCTTAACCATCATTGATCAATGAACTAGTCCATAGAGGCGTACTAGGGACACGGTGTTGTTCACAAACCACACAAGTATTAAAGTTTCTGCTTAATACAATTCTAGCATGGAATATAAACATTATCATGAACAAGAATTATAATAATAACATCTTTATTATTGCCTCTAGGGCATAATTCCAACATCATCAACATCAACCGTCTAACATGCCTAAAGGACATCCAACGGCTCACAGGCTGCGTTGCAGCAGTAAGCCGGTTCGTCAGCCAACTTGGAGAGAAGGCTTTGGCGCTATACAAGTTGCTGAAGGAGGACAAGTTCGTATGGACTGACAAAGAAGACGCTGCGCTTAAGGAGCTAAAAAAGATACTTTCTTCTAAACCTATACTTGCAGCACTCGAGCCAATGGAGCCTATGTTGATTTACATGGAGGCCACCAACTGGGTTATCAGCATCATCGTTGTGGTGGAGTGGAAGGAACCTACGCATGAGTACGGAGTACAACGACTAGTTTACTATGTAAGCGAGGTCTTGATGGAGTCCAAGCAGCGTTACCCGCAAAACCAAAAGCTAGCTTATGGAGTGTTACTTTCATCTCGGAAGCTAAGGAACTACTTCCAAGAGCACCCTATCACAGTAGTGAGCAAGGCTCCACTATCCAACATCATCAACAATACCGATGCTACGGGACGGGTCGCGAAGTGGGGCATTGAGCTTGCCGCCTTCGAGATCACCTACAAGAGACGTGATGCTATTAAGTCACAATTCATGGTAGATTTTATTGCAGATTGGACGGAGATACCAGATGCTACTCTTGTACCAGAGCCAGAATATTGGGTGATGCACTTTGACGGATCAAAGCTACTCAATGGCTCGGGGATGGTGTGCTACTACAGTCACCAACAGGAGAAAAACTACACTATGTCCTGCAAATTCGCTTTGAGGCTACAAAAAACATGGCGGAATATAAATCTCTCATTCACGGACTTCGCGTATCGAAGGATATTGGCATCAAGCGCATAGTTTGCTATGGATATTCCGACTTGGTTGCCCAGCAGGTGGCTAGCAGCTAGAACGCACGGAACCCTATGATGGCGGCATATCGAGACGAAGTAGACAAGATATCCAAGTGCTTCGAATCCTACGAAGTCAAGTATGTCAAAAGGGAGGAAAATGAGATGGCTGATCTGCTATCAAAGCTTGGATCGGGACACAAACTAATTCGCCTGGCATTTTTCTAGAGCATCTATGGACCCCAGCCGTGAAGGGAGCGGACCCCGAGAACTTGGATAGAGTTGACTCATTTGTTAATGCAGTAACAATAGTCCCTCCGTCTTGGAAAAAACCGTTCATGGAGTATATCGTACATGGAACTTTGCCCATCGACAAAGTCCAAAGTCGGAAAATAGTACATCGAGCAAAGAGCTACACCATAATTAATGGGTAGCTCTACAAAAGAAGCACCATTTTTGTATACCTAAACTGTGTTTCCTAGCAGGAAGGTATTGATATCCTTCGTGAGATCCATCTCGGAGATTGTGGACATCACGCTGCTCCTTGATATTTGGTCAACAAAGCCTTCCAGCAAGGATTCTACTAGCTAACCGCAAAAGTGAACGCCGACAATCTAGTCGAGACATGCATAGGATGCCAATATTATTCCCGACAACCACATGTACCAGCTTAAGAATTGCGAACAATACTGTAACACCCTCGGATCGGCCCTATGCAAGTTTTTGCGATTTTTGCCAAACCCGCATAGAAACGATTCAAAGGTGCCAACCAGGCACTTGCGTGTAGGTGGAAAACAAAGTAATATCATTACACAATAGTCCATGATGGAAACCACAGAACAAATATATACAACAATGACTCCATGAGTCAAAAATACAGATATACAATACAAAGATCCAAATCACCTTGAAAATGATACAATATCCGAGTACGGACAAGATGCAAATTGGGCTAAGAGCCCTGAAGAATAACCAATGGCATCCATAACCCTGCTCAGGCCAAGCCGGAAGGGTAACCCTACTAACGACGTCGATCTGAAAACCTGCTCAAACAAAAGGGTTGCCGACAAAGGGCAAAGAAAAGAGAGCGGTCAGTACTGAGGCCAGTACACCGCGACTCTTAGAATTCGGCTGTTGTCGCCTACATAGGTATGGTGGAATGAAGTGGCGCAACATGAACTAAACAACCTATAGACACTCGATACAATTGTCAGCTATCAGAGAGGGGTAATATGGACATATTCGGAACCAAGCTGATACTACCAGCAAACATACCCATCCTGGTATCCCCCCCTCGAGAACAAACGAGGAAGTCCTGCCAAGGAAACTCACACGATTGGTAGTTTTATTCATTCTTTCCGTGGTGGTTATCCAACTTACTAATCATATCAAATACAAGTTATATTATAACAGTAAACTTTAGTTATAGTTGTCTATGATCAAGAACTATGCTCCAAGTCCTCCATAACTATGGACACGATTTTCGAAAAGATTAAACCCTGCAGGGGTGCACTAAAGTTTCCACACGCACCTACACCCTTGTTGTCAGGTACAACATCATAAAACATACACCCAATAGTATGTCGATGGGTTTTCGGACACGATGTTTTCCAGACCCAAAGCAAGCACATGGGGGCCACCCCACTAAGCTACCCGTAACAAAGTCAGCCGGTCTCCGAGATGGACCCAGGGTTTGTGCCAATGGCTGTAAACGACTGGCAACCTAAAAGTGTGACTGGACTTGTCGATACCGCGAAAACATTCCACATTTTTTCCTAAACAGTACAGGCGCTCCATGTGCAATAGTAAATAAAGCAGTAAAGCATGGCAAAAGTATAGGATAGTAATAACACCGAAAACTAGTTTGTGGCCCCCGGTACAGTACTTTGAAATCAGGTACTAAATCGATGTGGGTTCCCACACACCCCACCTATGGTTAGCGCGCTCGATTTCGGAACAGTTGTCAAGAAATCGGGGTCCTACGGGACACCAGTGAGCGGTTAAAAACCAAATACTGTTTATTACCCACCGGTGCCTCTGCATTATTTACCTACTTTCAATATTAGTTATTAAAAGATAATTGAAGTCATGATCATCTCCACCATTAAGAATGTGCCAACAACCCAACAAGGTGGAACATCAACGACGCGAAGCAGCACCTAGTCAAGAAACTACGACTCGTAAGACTGACTGTCTATCAATCAACAGGCAATAGGAGGTGTCCAATGCAATATAGAGGTGGCAAGAAATATAACGGGTGCACGGAATCTAAAGCATCGCAACACAGATAGCAATAGATCAAGCGGAGGAAGTAAATACTATAAAAGCAAAATAGGTAGAAAGGGGGAGAATGCTTGCCTGAAAACATTATCGAAGGTTCATCCGAACATTGGTTCGACAATCGCATCAACTCATCGGTCTAATCCGTTAAGAAGCAAAGCACTAGAAGAAACACCGAATGCACTATTTAATACTACGGCAGAAGATCGAGAATGATGCATGTATGATGCATGATATGGCAAAGATGCAATGCAATTATGCAATATAAGCAGAACCGCGGTCCCGACAATTAATTAGGTGGTTCATATTTTTTAGATACCCCGCAATTTAAATGTTTTTTTATCAAAGAAAAATATATTATCGGTTTGATGCACAAATTTAAATGGGCCAATATTAGACTATATTCACTCGCATATGGTCTCCATATTTAGTTATGAAGTGAATCGACATAATATCCCCAAACCACAACATATGTATGCAAGCATGAACAAATTAAATGCAACAAGTATATCTCATTTATAAAATAGGTGTCTCGGAAAATAGGATCACACATATGGGGGCTCGACGATCTTGGTTCGGGGTTTCGACGGGGTTCGGGCTTCACCGCCGGGAATGGGGTCCCGACGCGTCGTGACGGAGAACTTGATGTTCCGGGTCGGAGTTCTCGGAAATTTGGCAGACTTGTCTTTATGGAGATCTTGATGGAGGCACGAATACACAATTCTTGGAAATAGATGGCGCGGCTTCGTGGTGCCGGAGCAGAACTTGGTAGGAGGCCTCTTCAGAGGCGACGATAGTTGAGATGGCTGGTCTCCAGTTGGGAACGAGGTCGAATGCAGCATATAGCACCTGCCACGATGCGACAAACACAACATGTGTCAAATGCATACAACGACATCGCTTGGTACACGCAGGTGTTTGAACAGGAGTAACCACACCAGGCGCGTATTAGGAAAAGCAGAGACGCGGGTCGGGAACCGGCCGCAAGCACTGCAGGGACGGGCGGGACACGGATGGAGGCTCCCCTGCCACGTAGAGGACGGCAGAAGGACGCAGCCGCGACAGAGGGCGCCAGGGTCAGCGAGGAAGGCTACGGGGCTAGGGTCCGCGATGTCATGTGCTGGAAGGTGGGCTCGCACGCTCAAGGGGATGATCGGGACGGGGAACGGTGAACGCCCGAGGAGACACACAGCGAGGCCGGGATGGAGGACGTCCGAGAGCGGAGGCGGCAGCGCCGGCGAGGTGGCTCGGGGGTTCTAGGGACAGGGTCGTCGGCGGGAGGAGTCTGGGCCAGCGCACGCTTGCAGAGGAGCACGGCGGCGCGGCGCGGAGTCCGGCGTGGCAGGGAGATGGGGACCCAAGGCAATGGCTGGCGCCTGCATGTGGTGAGGAGAGGCGAGGTGGCGGGCGACGGGCGGCGACAAGAGGTGCTCGTGGCAGGGTACCGCGTCGGCGGCGGGGAAAGAGGAGGACAACCGGGGAAGTGGGCCGCACGTGGGGTGCTTGGTCGCGAGGATGAGAGGGAGGCGCAGGAAGCGGAGGACGCGAGAGGAATGAGTACGCGTGGGGGAGAGAAGCAAGCGGGGGTGTGGGACAGGATCGTGGTGGGGCCAGGGATCGATCAGGTTGACTGGGAGCGTGGCGTGCGTCTGTGTAGGTCTAGGAGGGTGCGCGCTGGTAGTGCCCTAGCTGGCGGCGGCAGTGGTGTGGATAGGATTGGCTAGGGTTTGGTCTGGGGTAGATTTAGGCTTTATTTTGGTAGTAGGTGGTCTGGCCGGTTGGGCCTCTGGGCCAGTCGGCTGGACTGTTTCCCCGATGAAAATTATTTTATTATTTTTTAAAACAAAACTTTTTGAAAGTAGTTTTATACAAATACAAGATTCGAAAAAAGGTCGTGGTTTCGCATTTAAATAAAGAGAGGGACATTTTTAGAAACAAAAAAGGGCTTTTAGTAAATTAGTTTTAGGCAGATAGATGCATGATGATGTTATGATGATGCACAGAGATAAGACACACAATTTTCTAGTAGTGGTTTTACCTTATGCAGTCTGGGGGCTTGACATGGTTGGACCATTACAGACGGCACCTTGTGGGTTTACACATCTGCTCATAGTTGTTGATAAATTCAAAAAATGGATAGAAGCTAAACCTATTAGAAATCTTGATGGGGAAACTACCCTTAGGTTTGTCCGGGATCTAGTGGTGATATTTGGTCACCCACATAGCATCATCACCGATAACGGCAGCAACTTATCACTCGGAGAAGTAGAGGTTTATTGTTGGGAGAAAGGAATCCGACTTGACCTAGCATCTGTGGCACATCCACAATCGAATGGTCAAGTTGAGCGGGCCAATGGATTAATTCTACAGGGAATAAAGCCACGTCTAGAAGCACCGCTACATAGAGAAGCTGGAGCCTGGGCGGAGGAGTTGTGTGGCATCCCGCAAAAAAACCACTGCTAGAAAATCGCTATTGTTTGTACTTGTGCATCATCATGAAATCATCATGCATATATTTTGCATAAAAACTATTTTCGTAAAAGCCTAAGTTGTTTTCTAATTAGCCCTCTCCTTTAATCTCAAACTAAAACCTCGGTCTGTTCAGATCTTTTATTTGTCTAAAAAGTATTTACAAAAATGTTTTAAAGATAAAATAAATAATAAAATGTTTTGTCCGGGGAGGCAGTCCGATCTGTCCGGCCCAAAGGCCCAACCTGACCAGACTACCTACCACCCGACCCATTTAAAGAAACCCTAAACCAGTCTACCCAAACCTTTTACAACCTACCCCCCAGCCACATCACCCCGACCAATCACCATCTGCCACCTCACTGCATCCCTCCACCTCACCACTCCCTCTTCCCATCCCAGCCGCCACATCACCCCACCATCCACCCTGCAGCCTGGCCCCACCCCGCCAGCCTCTTTCCCGTGCCCACCCGCTCCCGTCCGCGTGCGCCGCCACTCTTGGCCCCACCTCGCTCACGCGGTGCACGCGCCCGCAATCCACGCATCTCTCTCCCTCGCTCGCGTTCCTCTCCTCCCCTCGCTTCCACCTCTCCGCCGCCACTGCCTCCATTCAATCGAGCCAGGTGCCGCCGCCTCCCTCTCCTGCGGTTGCGTCCCCGGAGTAGCGCTCACCTCTGGCCTTTCCTCCCTCTCCTGTCTCTATCGCGAACGTCGCCAACCTCCGCCGCCAGGGAGCTCCTCCTCAGCGCCCCCTCCCCGCGGCTCCTTCCTCCCACGCCCGACGCCTTCCTCCTCTCGCACCAGCGCCCCTCCGTCCTCGCCTCCCTCTCAGGTGCTCGCCTCCGCCGCCAGGAGCCCCTGCCGCCTATTGCCGGTCGGTCCTTCCGTCGTCAAGCTCTTCCCCGCCCAGCTCAAGCCGCCACCGGTGGCCTCGTCGTCTCCCTGCCCCGGTAGATGCTCGCCCAGCGCCCCGTCGACCTCCGGCGTCGCCTCGTTTCCGCCGTCGAAGCCTTCCCGAGCGCCGCCGCATGGTCCCTGTTCGCCAGCGCCTCGCCACCGCCCCAAGCTCGCCCGCGTCTTCCTCCTTGGAACCGCCATTGATGTACTGGCCTCAAGCCGCCACCGGCGCCTGGATCCCCGCCTCTGACGTCCCCCCCCCCCCCCCCCGTCACCCGCCGCCGCCTTCCAGGCCACCTCAGCGATCAGGCGCTGCTCCACGCGCCGTCGACCTCGCCCTGGCTCTTCCATGTCTCTGGCCGCGCGCCTGCTAGCCCGATCTCACATGCCTCCGAGCCTCGACGCCTCGGCCCCCATCCAGCAAGGATGCCTTCCTTCAACTCTCCTTGTTCCACCCGGTGTAGTTCTGGTTGTCCTGATAGTCCTGATTTCTCCATGGGATGGACTTGGCCGTGCAGTGCCACTCGAGGGCGCATCTTCCTCTGTCCCTCCTGGTCACTCAATGATTCGGTCCCTATGAGCACATTGGAATTTTAGTAAAGACAGGAATGTTTTGGCTGTGTTGGCTTGTGCTCGAGGTGAGGTGTTGACACTGTGTCAACCAAAGTAAATTGGTGTGGTGGGGATAGTGATGTGGCGCCACCCGAAGTAGACTGAAAAATAAATGTACAACAAGAACTGCTTCATGGATTCAATGACCTTAAGATCGACGACATGAAACGGCAAGACCTTCAGTGTCGGTGCCCCATGAAGATCTACATCGACTTACCGATGAATGAAGATGTACCCGGAGGATTCCAAGAAAACACACAAGATCTTCCGAACCCCAACGTGTGACCTCTATCCGAGCCCCTATTTTATAAATTGTCATATTAAACTTGTTGCATTAAATTGTTCATACTTGCATTCATATCATGTGGTTTGGGGGCTTTTAGCCGATTCACTTCATAATTAAATATGGGGTCCATATGCGGGCAAATCTAGTCTTATATTGGCCTCATTTAAACTTGTGTAGCGAACCGGTGCCATGTTTTCGCCTTATTCATACAACATTTAAAATGTGGGGTATCTAAACAACATGAACCTAGTAAATAATTATCGGGACCCTGGTTCCGCTTAATATGGCCTAATTGCATCGCATTGCACCTTTGCCATGCCATACATCATACATGCATCATGCCCGTTCTTATGTCATAGAATTAAATGGTGCATCTGGTGTTTGTTCTAGTGCTTTGCTTCTTCACGGATTAGGCCGTTGAGTTGATGCGAGTGACGCCCGTTCTTCGGATGAAACTTCGACAATGTTTTCAGGCGAGCATATCCCCCTTTCTACCTATCTTACCTTTATAGTATTTATTCCCTCCTGTTGATCTATTGCTATCTGTGTTGCGATGCTCTAGTTTTCGTACCCGTGATATCCCTTGCAGCCTTATATTGCCTTGGACACATCCTATTACCTATTGTTTGGTAGCTAGTTGGACCTGCGCGTCGTAGTCGCTTGCTCAAGTGCTGTTGCGTGTCGTCAAGTACCTCAGTTGTTGGAGTATTGCCGCATGTTTAATGTTGGAGATGTTCATGGCTTTAATTATTGTTTAACAACTAAAATTGAAGTAGGTAAATGCAGAGGCACCGGTGGGCAATAGATGTTATTTGGTTGTTAACCGCTCACTGGTGTCCCGTAGGACCCCGAGTTCTTGACACCTGTTCCGAGATCGAGCGCGCTAACAACAGGTGGGGTGTATGGGCACCCCCATCGATTTAGTACCTGATTCCAAGTACTGTACTGGGGGCCACAAAGTAGTTTGGGGCTTTATTACTATCCTGTACTTATGCCATGCTTTACTGATTTATTTACGATTGTGCTAGGAGCACCTGTACTGTTTAGGTCCGTGACACGTTTTCGCTGTATCGGCAAGCCCAGTCACACTTTCGGGTTCCCAGTCGTTTACAGCCGTCTACACAAACCCTGAGTCCGTCTCGGAGACCGGCCGACTTCGTTGCGGGTAGCTTAGTGGGGTGGCCCCCCGTGCTTGCTTTGGGTCTGGGAAACGTCGTGTCCGAAACCCCGTCGACATACCGTTGGGTGTATGTTTTGTGATCTTGTACCTACCTGATCTGACAACAAGGGTGTAGGTGCGTGTCGAAACTTTGGTGCACCCCTGCAGGGTTAAATCTTTTCGAGAAGCCGTGTCCGTGGTTATGGACGACTTGGAGCACAGTTCTCAATCATAGACAACTATAAATAAAGTTTACTGCTATAATTTGACTTGTATCCGATATGACTAGTAATCAGCTTCACTGCAACGGAATGGCTAAATAAAAGTACCAACAACTGCTGGGTTTTGGGATATCTCATGCTAATTATATCTGACTAGTAAGTGTTGCAACTACAACGGAATGGTTAACTAAAACTTCCCACTGCTTAATCTATCAGGATGACTCCTGCTATCAATATTTGACTAGTAATTGCCGCCACTATAACGGAATGAATAAAACTGTCAACTGTGTGAGTTCCTCGGTTGACTTCCTCGTGTGTTCTCGAGGGGGAAATACCAGGATGGGTATGTTTGGTGGTAGTATCAGGATGGTTCCGAATAGGTCTTTCTTATCCCTCTCTGATAGCCGACAGTTATCTCGAGTCTCTATAGGTTGTTTAGTGCATGCCGCGCTGCCTCTCAGTCCACCATACCTATGTAGGCGAGGACCGCCGAATTCTAGCCTCGCCGTGTACTGGCCTCAGTACTGACCGCTCTCTCTTTTTCCTTTGCCCTTTGTCAGCACCCCTTTTGTTTAAGCAGGTTTTGAGATCGACGTCGTTAGCAGGGTTACCCTTCCGGCTTGGCCTGGGCAAGGTTATGGACGCCATTGGTTATTCTTCAGGGCTCTTAGCTCTATCGTTTTCAAGGTGATTTGGATCTTGTCCGTACTCGGACGCTGTATCGTTTTCAAGGTGATTTGGATCTTTGTATTGTATATCTCTATTCTAGACTCTTTGAGTCGCTGTTTTATATATATGTTTTGTGGGTTCCATCGAGGACTATTGTGTAATGATATTACTTCGTTTTCCACCCGCACGCAAGTGCCTGGTGGGCACCTTTGAATCGTTTCTATGCGGGTTTTGGCGGGAAGCGCTGAAACTTGCATAGGGCCGATTCTGAGGGTGTTACAAGTTGCCATCTGTTTTATGGAGTTGATACGTTGTTGTAACACCCCGGTTCTGAAAAGACCGTGGCCTCTATGTGACATGCCAATCCCTGGATCGGTTCATTGGCCCACAATAGAGTAAGATAGATAACATAGAAAAATATCCGTGTATCATGAATAACGAAGATCCAGAGTACCATTATTACAATAAAATCTTAGCACAAGGCTAGCTCAAATTATTCAGGTAGCAACATAAATAAAGATAAATCCTCCATTCTTCAAATTGCCCACAAGTGAACAAGTGCCGAGTGGAGTACCGTGGCCTATAACGATCAATCAGAATCGGAATAACCTGCAACATGAAACGTAGCAGCCCCGAAGGGTCAATACATGGAATGTATGGCAAGTAGAGCTAGTAAAGGAGACAATAGTACTAACATCTACATGCATATTTGGCAATTGGAGCTGTGTCTGGCTTGCATTTGCAAATACATTTGTCCTACTTTCATAAACAGTTTTTGATTTTCTTTGAAAAGATCCCAATTAAGTTAACCCAACAATGTTAAAGCAATTATGAAATTAGAATGAGCGAGAAACATGTCATGGAATCAATATCAAGCAACTCAGATGTCCATAACCGGGGACACGGCTAATCGATTAGATTATACACCCTGCAGAGGTTTATACACTTTACCCATGTGACTTGGCCAGCCCAGCTCGTACCATCACTCTCATTTTGAGTGGCGATAGGGAGAAGACCAAGAAGAGACTGTTCGGGAAGTAGCTCCTCAATCCCGACGCGCACCGGTCCAACCTACCAAAATTCTACATCTCTGGATACGCGGGTTCGAGTTACCACAACCTACTAAGTCCAACCAACCGCCCATTCCATTATTGGCACATGGTTGTACACGTAAGCTACACAATAAAGAAGCCAATCATTTTCTCTTGATACTTGGGTGCCTTTCCGCAATGAAACCACCAAAAATTATCAATACCATCACACCCAGATGATTCATTGATTAAGTTGTTTTAGTTTTCACAAACCAATACTTTTAGAAACAAGTATCAATGATGTAACCCATCCCTCGTTCAACATAGCATGGCTAAGCACATCTACTAACGGTGGTTCATCTACAAGGAAAGCCCTACCACATAATAGGACATAACATAGCGATAGTATCATCCTACACATGCATCTACAAAATACACGACAATGCATTGAAAATAGTAATACGATATCATGAACAAAGTAGCATCTACTTGCCTTGGTTGTAGCGGTCGGAAGAACAATCCACACACGAGCAAGCGTTGCACTCGTCACAATCTACACGATACAATTGCATTCATAAACAAACAATCCACAACATGTGCAAAAAATATGATGCATGAAATGCAAGAACGACAAGTGAATTGGTGCTACAGCTACACCACAACATCCTATACCATAATACTACCGATTGCATGCATGGAAAATAGTTTTAGCGCAAGGAAAACTACTAGACAAAAGTAATGCTCCAAACTAGAGCTAGAACTTAAATAATTCACTACCGGTAGTATACTGTTTGTAAAATCTTGGGAAAATTCTAGAGTATAGGAATTTCTATTTAGGAACAGTACCAATTGAAATTACTCAAAAAGGAATTATAAAACTCCCCGAGTAATTAAAACACTGCAGAAAGCCACTAGGCAGTTTCTGCAGAAGTTTTTACTGTAAGCCTATCCTTTTAATTCACGATGAGATTCCCTTCGTTCCACTGAATCCAGGGACATATAATACGCGATTTTTGTAGCTACAGATCTTTTTCTACGAATTTATTACTCCGAAAGGGCCACTAACTAGTTTGATTAAACTGTACTAAACCTTGCTGCAAAAGCCTGAACCAAAGGTACAGCGAGATTCTACACGACTCACTGAATCTACAAATATTTTATTTGCAATTTTTGGCCAAGCGGTTTAATTACTACGCAATTTACAAGATTCTACCGAAATCTGTCAACTAAAAGGATTAACGAAATTAACCAGTCAACTGTGTCTGTTGACTAGTCAAAGCGTCTGCTGACTGGGCGCTGACTGGGCATCTGACCAGTCAACGCCTGAGTCTGACCGGTCAATGAACGATCTAAGCCGCCGATCTGAGATCTGACGGTGGCTGCAGTCTTACCGGAAACAAACGGCGAAACGGAGGGCGGCGAGTTCCGGACAGCGGCGGCGATCGGTTCCGGCGTCGGGGTTTTTCCTGCACGGAGGGAGACGGTCAACGAACGGTCGAAGATCGTCAACGCGGCGCGCAAGACGGCGCGCGTGCGTGTGTGCGTGCGTATGTGCGCGCAACAGCTAGCGGTGCACGCAGCAGCAGCGCAGCAAGCGGCAGCTGCAGCGGCAGGCGCGGGCCGAGGCGGCGCAGCAGCGCGCGAGCGCGCGCAGCTGCAAGCGCAGCGCGGTGGCTGGGCGAGGCGCGCGGCAGCGGCGGGGTGGCGCGGTGGCGAGGCGCCGGCGGCGGGGCGGCGTGGTCACGGCGCAGGCGAGCGGCGGCGGCGGTGCGGAGCGCAGGCTGCGGGGACGGCGCGGAGAGAGAGAGAAGAGGGAGGAGGCAGCGGCCTCACCTTGGCTGCGGGGTGGAGGGCGGCGACGGCGGCGGGAGGGTGGCCGGCGGCGGCGCGTGGAGGAGGAGGCGGCCGGGTGTGGTTCCCGAGGCCGGGTGGGGTCCTTTTGTGGCCCTTCGCGCGAAATCCTAAACTGAAACGGCTCGGAGTTGGTTTAGAACTCGGAAATCGGTCCAGAAATTCGGACCGTTTTCCGGCGATTCACTAAATCGGCCGCAACTTCTCCGTACGAGCTCCGAATCGAGCGATTCTTGCTCCTACGGGTTCGTATGTTCGAGGGGAACAATCTAGCATCAAGGTTTGAGCGAAACCACTAATCTACATGGGTGGTCAACGCTAGTCCTACTAAAGCTTCCTGCAGGAATCTCGTAGCAAAATAGAATAGGGTTTTGCAATTGGCGTTTCGCCGACCCTTTTCACTCGACGGTTTTGCATGGAAAAGCATGATGCAATGATATGAATGATATGCAAGACCAAATCTAAAATTTGGGATGTGACAAGACTAACCCCCTTAAGATGAATCTCGTCCTCAAGATTCGGCGCGGCTAGCAAATAGGTGTGGGTAGTCTTCTCGGATGTCATCCTCACGCTCCCAAGTGGCTTCCTCTTCGGTGTGGTGGCTCCACTGTACCTTGCTAAACTTGATCGTCTTGGTACGGGTAATCCTCTCCGCTGTCTCCAGAATCTTGACTGGTTTGTCCTCATAGGTCAAGTCGTTCTCAAGCTGAACCTCCTCTAGTGGTACAATGTCTCTCAATGGTGTATCCACCATCTCCGGATGGCACTTCTTCAGCTGCGATACGTGGAACACATTGTGAACAGCGGACAGAGCCTCTGGCAACTCCAACTGATAAGCAACTTCTCCTTTGCGTGCTAAGACCCGATACGGCCCAATAAATGAAGGTGCCAGCTTACCCTTAATTCCAAATCTCTTGATTCCACGAAGTGGCGACACTCTGAGGTATGCTCTATCAACTATCTCATACACCACTTCCTTGCGCTTGGCGTCGGCGTAGCTCTTCTGTCTTGACTGTGCTACCTTCAGCCTGTCCCTAATCAAGGCGACCTTCTCCTCAGCATCCTTGATCAAATCAGGTCCAAACAACTGACGTTCTCCTACTCCATCCCATAGCAATGGTGTCCGACACCGTTTCCCATATAGCACATCAAACGGTGACGTCTTGATGCTGGTTTGATAGTTGTTGTTGTAGGAAAAATCCGCATATGGCAAATTCTCGTCCCAACTAGAACCATGAGCCAAGGCGCAGGCTCTCAGCATGTCTTCCAAAATCTGATTCACCCTCTCGGTCTGTCCATCGGTCTGTGGGTGAAACGCTGTGCTAAACTCCAATCTAGTACCAAGTGACTCGTGCAGCTGGCGCCAGAAGTGTGAGGTAAATTGGGTGCCTCTATCAGATACGATACTTTTGGGAACTCCGTGTAGGCACACAATTCTGTCCATGTAAATCTTGGCCAACTTTGCACTCGTATAGGTCGTCTTCACCGGTATAAAGTGGGCTACCTTGGTCAAATGGTCGACCACTACCCAAATAGAGTCATATCCTGACCTGGTCCTGGGCAACCCTGTGATAAAGTCCATTCCCACTCTATCCCACTTCCAATCCGGCACAGGCAATGGCTGTAGCAATCCTGCTGGCTTCTGGTGTTCTGCCTTCACTCGGCTACACACATCACATAGGGCAATATGTTTGGCGATATCTCCCTTCATGTTGTTCCACCAAAATCTGCTCTTCAAATCCATATACATCTTCGTGTTGCCCGGATGTATGGAGTATGGCGAGTTATGAGCCTCCTGCAGAATCAACTCCCTTATCTCCGGGTCGCTGGGCACACACAAACGATCTCCATACCACAAGGTACCATGCTCATCCTCGCGAATATCCTTTTCCCGATTCTCCTTCATCTTTTCTTTTATCTCCTTTATTTCCTTGTCTCCTACTTGAGCCTTTACGATTCTGTCCTGTAGCGTCGGTTGGACTTCCATTGTAGCCAGGTATCCTTCACATACTACCTCCAGTCTAAGGTCCTTGAATTGCTTGCACAAATCCTCAGGCAATTCACCAACTGTCAATCCATTGGCATAAACCTTCCGGCTCAGAGCATCTGCTACTACATTGGCCTTTCCTGGGTGGTATTGTAGACTCATATCATAATCCTTGATAAGTTCCAACCATCTCTTTTGTCTCATGTTCAGTTCCTTCTATGTAAATATGTACTTCAGGCTCTTGTGGTCGGTGTACACATCACAGTGTTTTCCCATTAAGTAATGCCTCCATACCTTGAGCGCATGAACCACTGACGCTAACTCCAGGTCGTGTGTGGGGTAATTCCTCTCATGGTGTTTGAGTTGTCGCGAGGCATACGACACTACTCTCCCATCTTGCATCAGCACACTCCCAAGTCCCTGTCGAGAAGCATCACAGTACACTTGGAAATCCTTCTGAAGATCTGGTAAACACGGAATAGGCGCAGTCACTAGTCGATGCTTCAGTTCCTGAAAGCTGGTTTCACATACGTCTGACCATTCAAACTTCCTCTCCTTATTCAGAAGTTCAGTCATCGTCTTGGCAATCTTGGAAAAGTTTTCAATGAACCTCCTGTAATATCCAGCAAGTCCCAGAAAGCTTCGAATCTCTCCTACATTCTTGGGTGCTTCCCACTCAGTCACTGCAGTCACTTTGCTTGGATCAACAGCGACTCCTTCTCCTGACACTACGTGTCCAAGAAGCCCAACGGTGTTAAGCCAGAATTCACACTTGATGAATTTGGCATACAGCTTGTGTTCCCTCAGCTTCTCCATAATCAGCCTCAGATGCTTCTCATGCTCAACATCATCCTTGGAATATATCAGTATGTCATCAATGAATACCACCACGAACTTGTCCAAATACTCCATAAATACCTTGTTCATCATAGTCATGAAGTACGCCGGGGCATTCGTTAGTCCAAAAGACATAACTGTATACTCATATAAACCATACCTAGTGGTGAAGGCGGTTTTTGGTACGTCCTCCTCCCGGATCTTCAATTGAAAGTAGCCAGATCGCAAATCAATCTTGCTGAACACCTTTGCTCCTTCCAGTTGATCAAACATATCATTTATGTTCGGCAGAGGGTACTTGTTCTTGATGGTTACTTCATTCAGCGAGCGATAGTCCACTACTAATCTCTTGCTGCTGTCTTTCTTCTCCACAAACAGAACAGGTGCACCCCATGACGACGAACTAGGCTGAATGAATCCCTTTTCCAGCTGCTCTTTCAACTGTTTCTTCAATTCCTTCAACTCATCCACATCCATCTTATATGGTTTCTTTGCTATAGGTCCTGTTCCCGGCATCAGGTCGATAAGAAACTCCACTTCCCTGTTAGGTGGCATCCCTGGCAGTTCTTCCGTAAACACGTCGGGGTAATCCCTAATCACTGGCACAGTATCCATGCTAACCCCCTTAAGAGAATTCAACTTACACCTTCCTGGTCGTACAACCGACTTGAATCTAATCCTCTTACCATCCGGGATTTTGAGTGAAACAGCTCGCTGTGCACAATCTATGTGTCCCCCATGCATAGACATCCAATCCATACCCAGAATAACGTCTAATCCCTGTGAATCCAACACTACCAAATGTGCAATGAAGTTGTGTGTTCCAATCCTCACAGTTAATTCGCGGCATCCCGCGCTAGCTATCATATCTCCTCCAGGTGAACTCACTCTAATAGCCCTTTTCATAGACTCCGTAGGTAACTTATACTTATCCATAAATGCCCTTGATATGAATGAATGCGATGCACCAGTATCGAAAAGTATAAGTGCAGGGTAAGTGTTGATTGGAAACTTACCAATCACAAGGTCAGGCTCATCTGGAATATCCTCCACATTCATGTGGTTCACTGTGGCCTTCTCGCCGTTGGTTGGCTTCAGTACTTTCCTCTCCGGACAGTTATCAGCATAGTGTCCCTTCTGCTTGCACTTGAAGCACGTCACCTCACTCAGATCCTTCTTCACAAAGCTGCGATCACGGTTGCGGTCATGTCCACCAGAGTGGTGAGAGTGTCCTCCCTTGTGGCTGTGGTGGCTGCTCCTATGGTTGTCATGACGATGCCCATCGCCTCCATGGTGGTGGCGGTCATGGCTCCCATGGTCACTTCCTCCATGCTTGGAGTATCCATCATACGAAGTGCGAGACTTGTGATGTGAACCAGAGTGGTGATTGCTGTTCTTTCTCTTGCGGTTCTCCACCTGCTTGTGCTTCCCTTCTAAGATTCTGGCCTTGTCCATAAGCTCCTGGAAAGTGGGGCAGTAAACCACCAGTAGCTGTACTGAGAGCTCATCACTGAGGCCATCCAGGAATCTCTCCCTCCTTTTTGCATCAGTGTCAACATCCTCAGGTGCATAACGGGACAGGTTGTTGAACTCCTCAATGTACTCGGCCACGGTGCGATTGGTCTGGCGCAAGTTGCGGAACTCCTTCCTCTTCAGGCTCAGAACTCCTGAAGACACGTGGTTGGTTCTAAAACCTTCCTCGAACATTGCCCAAGTCACGGTATCCAGCGGGTGGGTGATCTGAAAAGTGTCCCACCAAGAAGCGGCTGGTCCCTCCAGTAGGTGAGCGGCAAACCTCACCTTCTCGGCATCGGTGCATCCGACAGTTACTAGATCCTTGTTGACTGAACGCAACCAGTCGAGAGCAACCATTGGTTCCGTTGCAGTAGAGAACTTAGCTGGCCTTAGCCTCAGAAATCTGGTGAGAGCATCTCCCTGAGGCTGATTGTTTCCATTGTTGTTGTTCTGATTCGCCATGAACTGAGTCATCACTTGGGTCAGCTGTGCCTGAGCTGCCATGAGCTGCTCCAACTCAGTGGGGTGGCGGCGGGGAGGCATCTGCGGTTCAGCATAGGTAAGTTTAGAAAGAATCAACTACGATAATAGGATTCTACCCATGCACATGATCAATCATCAACAAACAATAGCAGACAATCACAAGCAAGCAACACATCAACAAACAAGCGATCCAGCAACATCCCAGGGGTTATCCTAGCAGTATATACCTACTGAAATAGTTTTGCAAGAGTTGGCAATGGTTAACTAAATAGTCGATCAACTAAACAACAAAAACAGCAATCTGCCAGAACAGTCCAGCAGCGTTCACGAATTTTTCCGCCTGACTTAAACCCGTCAGAAAATTTAGCTGATTTTTGCACATATAGTACAGAGAGTTTCGCATCAGCCCAATTTTTTTCAGATTTTTCCGAGTTACCAGAAAAATATGAAAAATCGAGTAGTACTGCTGTATCAGCAGAAAACTGCAGCGAAAATAACACAGATAGTAACCAAATTGCCGTACTCTTTCATAAAATTCGCACAATTAATTCCTGGGATATTGGAGTACACAAACACTCTTAAACTAACACGAACTAAGCTTCACAACGATCGAGACTAATCCTAACGAGTTTACCTAACGTGGACTAATTGGTGGACTTCTATCTACTTTTTGAAGAGGTTGAGGTAGGTCCTTGCGGTCATGCGTTGGCGCTTCGGCTCGCGGTACAACCATGGCGGCGGAGTGTACACCTCTCCTAAATCATCACTTGAGATCTCAAACTCCACCTCTTCTGGATCCTCCTCTTCTTCTTTATTCTCAGCTGCAACTGCAACAGCTTCATCTCCTCCACCATCATCGTCTCCATCATCATCATCATCTCCACTGTCATCATCATCCCCATTGTTGCCATCATCTCCATTGTCATCATCAGAGGGTAGATTCAGCTGTGCTTGGAGAGCGGCAATCTGGGCTGTCATAGCTTCAATAGTTTGATCCCTTTCCTGGACGGTCCCTTGCAACTGCTGTATGTTCTGGGTGTTCTCTTGCACAGTACCATGAAGATGAGCTATGGTTGCATCTCTGGCTATCAGGGCATTCTCCAGAACTCCCACGGCTTCATGCAAGGTGTCAATCTCCTGTCCTTGGACCACCATACCATTGCTAGTAAAATCTGCAATCTCTTTTATCATCCTCACCTTCTCTGCTAGAGCTCCATTCTCCCTTTCCATGTCCTCTATGTGCCTCCGACGGGGCGGCATGTTGTTCCTGTCGCCTGGGGTAACCACAACGTTCCCATCTTCATCACGCCTTCCATAGTCACGGTAGGGTGAATCTGCTGGCAGTAAGTGTCAGACATAATGGCACTGGCGGGACAGGGCTTCATGTATGGCCAAGTTGATTCCAAGTCCCCAGTTGCAGTATGTCTTGGTGTAGATCAAGTGCACGGGGTTTGGCAAGGCGGCATCTCTGAATATGAAGGTAGTGATCTCCCATGCATCTTCTCCATATCCATAGGTGTACAACCTTCTTCCATTGAACATGGGCAGTGGCAATCCCAATGACCGCGAGAGCTGAGCTAACTGCCTTGCAAAGGGCCTTGGTGACTCCATGGTGGCATACTTAGTCCTGACTTCTCCCATCTATCAAGTAAAAGAGGAAAGTGTGAGAATAGCATATGGTAAGAATTTACGAGGGTGAAAGGCATAAGGTGAAAGACAGAGTTAATATAGGCTTTAATAATTCTATGGCTTCCTAATCCAATCTAGGTCACGATCCTACAGTCGACACACGGGCTCTGATACCATCCTGTAACACCCCGGTTCTAAAAAGACCGTGGCCTCTATGTGACATGCCAATCCCTGGATCGGTTCATTGGCCCACAATAGAGTAAGATAGATAACATAGCAAAATATCCGTGTATCATGAATAACGAAGATCCAGAGTACCATTATTACAATAAAAGCTTAGCACAAGGCTAGCTCAAATTATTCAGGTAGCAACATAAATAAAGATAAATCCTCCATTCTTCAAATTGCCCACAAGTGAACAAGTGCCGAGTGGAGTACCGTGGCCTATAACGATCAATCAGAATCGGAATAACCTGCAACCTGAAACGTAGCAGCCCCGAAGGGTCAATACATGGAATGTATGGCAAGTAGAGCTAGTAAAGGAGACAATAGTACTAACATCTACATGCATATTTGGCAATTGGAGCTGTGTCTGGCTTGCATTTGCAAATACATTTGTCCTACCTTCATAAACAGTTTTTGATTTTCTTTGAAAAGATCCCAATTAAGTTAACCCAACAATGTTAAAGAAATTATGAAATTAGAATGAGCGAGAAACATGTCATGGAATCAATATCAAGCAACTCAGATGTCCATAACCGGGGACACGGCTAATCGATTAGATTATACACCCTGCAGAGGTTTGTACACTTTACCCATGTGACTTGGCCAGCCCAGCTCGTACCATCACTCTCATTTTGAGTGGCGATAGGGACAAGACCAAGAAGAGACTGTTCGGGAAGTAGCTCCTCAATCCCGACGCGCACCGGTCCAACCTACCAAAATTCTACATCTCTGGATACGCGGGTTCGAGTTACCACAACCTACTAAGTCCAACCAACCGCCCATTCCATTATTGGCACATGGTTGTACACGTAAGCTACACAATAAAGAAGCCAATCATTTTCTCTTGATACCTGGGTGCCTTTCCGCAATGAAACCACCAAAAATTATCAATACCATCACACCCAGATGATTCATTGATTAAGTTGTTTTAGTTTTCACAAACCAATACTTTTAGAAACAAGTATCAATGATGTAACCCAGCCCTCGTTCAACATAGCATGGCTAAGCACATCTACTAACGGTGGTTCATCTACAAGGAAAGCCCTACCACATAATAGGACATAGCATAGCGATAGTATCATCCTACACATGCATCTACAAAATACACGACAATGCATTGAAAATAATAGGACGATATCATGAACAAAGTAGCATCTACTTACCTTGGTTGTAGCGGTCGGAAGAACAATCCACACACGAGCAAGCGTTGCACTCGTCACAATCTACACGATACAATTGCATTCATAAACAGACAATCCACAACATGTGCAACAAATATGATGCATGAAATGCAAGAATGACAAGTGAATTGGTGCTACAGCTGCACCACAACATCCTATACCATAATACTACCGATTGCATGCATGGAAAATAGTTTTAGCGCAAGGAAAACTACTAGACAAAAGTAATGCTCCAAACTAGAGCTAGAACTTAAATAATTCACTACCGGTAGTATACTGTTTGTAAAATCTTGGGAAAATTCTACAGTATAGGCATTGCTATTTAGGAACAGTACCAATTGGAATTACTCAAAAAGGAATTATAAAACTCCCCGAGTAATTAAAACACTGCAGAAAGCCACTAGGCAGTTTTTGCAGAAGTTTTTACTGTAAGCCTATCATTTTAATTCACGATGAGATTCCCTTCGTTCCACTGAATCCAGGGACATATCATTCGCGATTTTTGGAGCTACAGATCTTTTTCTACGAATTTATTACTCCGAAAGGGCCACTAACTAGTTTGATTAAACTGTACTAAACCTTGCTGCAAAAGCCTGAACCAAAGGTACAGCGAGATTCTACACGACTCACTGAATCTACACATATTTTATTTGCAATTTTTAGCCAAGCGGTTTAATTACTACGCAATTTACAAGATTCTACTAAAATCTGTCAACTAAAAGGATTAACGAAATTAACCAGTCAACTGTGTCTGTTGACTAGTCAAAGCGTCTGCTGACTTGGCGCTGACTGGGCGTCTGACCAGTGAACGCCTGAGTCTGACCGGTCAACGAACGATCTGAGATCTGGCGGTGGCTGCAGTCTTACCGGAAACAAATGGCGAAACGGACGGCGGCGAGTTCCGGACAGCGGCGGCGATCGGTTCCGGCGTCGGGGTTTTTCCTGCACGGAGGGAGACGGTCAACGAACGGTCCAAGATCGTCAACGCAGCGCGCAAGACGGCGCGCGTACGTGCGTGCGTGCGTATGTGCGCGCAGCAGCGGCTTGGCAGCAGCAGCAGCGCAGCAAGCGGCAGCTGCAGCGGCAGGCGCGGGCCGAGGCGGCGCAGCAGCTGCAGGCGCAGCGCGGCGGCTGGGCGAGGCGCGCGGCAGCGGCGGGGTGGCGCGGTGGCGAGGCGCCGGTGGCTGGGCGGCGTGGTCGCGGCGCAGGCGAGCGGCGGCGACGGTGCGGAGCGTAGGCTGCGGGGACGGCGCGGAGAGAGAGAGAAGAGGGAGGAGGCGGCGGCCTCACCTTGGCGGCGGGGTGGAGGGCGGCGACGGCGGCGGGAGGGTGGCCGGCGGCGGCGGCGCGTGGAGGAGGAGGCGGACGGGTGCGGTTCCCGAGGCCGGGTGGGGTCCTTTTGTGGCCCTTCGCGCGAAATCCTAAACTGAAACGGCTCGGAGTTGGTTTAGAACTCGGAAATCGGTCCAGAAATTCGGACCGTTTTCCGGCGATTCACTAAAACGGCCGCAACTTCTCCGTACGAGCTCCGAATCGAGCGATTCTTGCTCCTACGGGTTCGTATGGTAGAGGGGAACAATCTAGCGTCAATGTTTGATCGAAACCACTAATCTACAAGGGTGGTCAACGCTAGTCCTACTAAAGCTTCCCGCAGGAACCTCGTAGCAAAATAGAATAGGGTTTTGCAATTGGCGTTTCGCCGACCCTTTTCACTCGACGGTTTTGCATGGAAAAGCATGATGCAATGATATGCAAGACCAAATCTAAAATTTGGGATGTGACAGTTGTAAACGTATCTATAATTTTTTATGCTCCATGCTTATTTAGTATCAACTTTGTTATGTTTTGTCTACACTTTGAGGTATTTTTATACATTTTCTGGGACTAACCTATTAATAAGATGCCACAGTGCCAGTTGTCTGTTTTCTGTTGTTTTTGGTTTCTGAAAAGCTAGTAAGGAAATATTCTCGGAATTGGATGGGACAA
Source organism: Avena sativa (assembly GCA_916181665.1). Classification (NCBI taxonomy): domain Eukaryota; kingdom Viridiplantae; phylum Streptophyta; class Magnoliopsida; order Poales; family Poaceae; genus Avena; species Avena sativa. The sequence continues at coordinate 39,754,803 of OV702279.1, read as the reverse complement.
AAGCCAAAGTCAATATTTTACTGGAGCAAAGACGGAGTTGGAAGGGCAGCCGAAGGGGGGCCACGAGGTGGCCACAACCTAGGGCCATGCGGCCTAGGTGGGGGTGCGCCGCCACCAGGTGTGGGCCCCTCGGGCGCCCACCTACCTTGCCCCTTTGCCTATAAAGTCACCCGTTGCAGAAAACCTAAGCACCCAATCAAATATCCACGAAACAGTTCGTAGCCGCCACCTCCATCGTCCCTAGATCGGGGGGATCTGAAGCTCTTCCCGTCACCCTGCCGGAGGGGAGAGATCATCTCGGAGGCCTTCTTCATCACCATGCCAGCCTCCAGAGTGATGTGTGAGTCGTTCACCCTTGGACTATGGGTCCATACAGTAGCTAGATGGTTGTTTCTCCTCCTTTGTGCTATCATGTTTAGATCTTGTGAGCTATGTTCATGATCAAGATCATCTATTTGTAATCATACATATTATGTTTGCGGGGATCCGATGGATATTGAGATACTATGCCAGATTGATTATTGATTCTATCATGTCTATGTTATTTGTGATCTTGCACGCTCTTCGAGGCTAACAACATTGTTTTCCTCATACATAAACCAGCCAGAGGTGATAAATATTATAAAGTGTTTTCACTTCCCTGGTGCAGGGGACTTCAAGGCTGCATCATCGGTGGCAGGAGATCCATCTTGTTCATCGACAAAGTCGGCGGTCCTCAGGGACTCGGAGCTAGCCTGGTCAGCGTCAAGCACCTCAAGGGGAAGAAGGCGTCCGACTTGAACAATTTAGCGACCCTAGTGTCATAGCCGGCGAGCGAATACCAGATTGCATCATGGTCGATCTGCTGTTCGTCTTCATCCATGTCGGGGAGACCATAGGTTACTGCGTCGATGCCGGCGTCGTCATAATGGTCCTTGACGATGGCTAGGACCATCCTAGCGCTAGCCCGGGTACATGAAGCTTTCCATCTTACGATACGGTCGGGGGCTCGGCGAAGGATCTCCGAGTACTTCATGATGGAGTCTACCGCTTTGGTGTTGATGTCCAAGGGCTTGGCAATCTCTTTGGCCTGGGTGATTGTGGTGTCGATGAAGTTGCCAGCAAGAACCATGCATTATTTTGGCGGAGGAGCATTATTGGCTAGGCCCATAGGAGATGCATTTCTGACCAAGATATTTGAGTACATGAGTTCACTACAATAAGATCAAAAGTACCTGATTTAAAGAGTTATAAGATGGAGAACGCTTACCAAAGATGATGTTCTCTGCTTGCTCGAGAATCTCTGCCATGGAATCCCGTTCCTTTCGTAGGGTCTTGTACACCTCAAGGTTCCGAGCATTTTGCTCTTCGGCAACTTTTTTCTGCTCCTTGAGGATCGCCATCTCGTCCTTAAGGTGGGTGATCTCCGTGTCAGCGGATTCTTGCACGGCAGCCAGAGATTCTTCGTGCATCTTTATAGAATCAGCCATCTCCTGCTTCAAGATTTTTTCGCTGTCCAGCTCTTGGATGTGCTTGGACTGCTCAACAATATCCTTGGCCTTGGCGATAGCTTCTACAAGTCGGAGAAATGAAAGAGCAAAATGAGTAGTCGGAAGATAAAGGCATAAGATCAAGTTGAGAATGAAACTGAAAAGATAAAAGACTCTTTCCCTTGGCGATATGTTCCTTTAAGAAGGGGGTTTTACCCTTTTCAGCTTCAAGTTACCTATGCATCTTGCAGAACTTGTCATTGGCGGACACCCTCCAAGCGTTCTCTTTCTGCAAAAAACAAAAAGGTTACTGAGTCTACTTGGAGCATCTAGCCGGATAAATTTCCGCCTAGATGCTCAGGGGCTATAGTGCGAGTTTTTAACTCAAAGCTATGCTTAGTCTTTCTTTAAGCATCTAGTCAAAACTTATCATGTTTCAACTAGAGTTTTGGGGGCTACATTATTGAAATTTACAAACACTGCGTATGATAATATAAAAGTATCTAGTCGGAATAATTCATTCAAACTACATACTTGGGGGCTACAGAACAAAGTTTCTTACTTAGTCACTCTTAGAGAATTCAGACAAAAAGACCAAGGGTTTTCTGTCGAAATCCTCGGGGATATAGTGGAATATTATGTATGAAATGCAAAAGGCATATAAAAATTACAAGTGCAATGATCTTGAGGTTGTTGGTGCTCTCAGCAAACAGTTTGCCAAAGGCAACTGTGATAACCCGGAGGATTTCCGCCTGCTTGAGCAGCTCCTCAAGACCGCATGAAGGAGAAGTCGACGCAGCACCAGGGGCCATGGAAGAGCTGCTCGGAGTAAGCACCAGGAACATAATCTTCGGAAGCTCAGTCTGGTTCATGGATGCAGCAGTTCCGCCTTCCACAGAAGTTCTGCCTTCTACCATCAACTCCTTACCGCTTCCAGTGGCATCGTTAGCCGGAGCTTCAGCCACTTTGGAGGAGGTTCTTTCCTGCATTTCCTACTCATTGGCAACGTGGATCACAGTGGCACCATCTTGGACCTCTGGAGAAGGAGTATTGTCCACTTCCATGGCGGAAGGTTCAGATGTTACCATTGTTGGAGATCCAATGGGTGCGGTGGAGGGTTGAACTGCCGGAGTTGGAGGAGCGATGGCGGGAGAAGCTTGGACAAGCATATCTCTAATGTTTTTAGAAGCCCCCAATGTCTTGGAGGTCTTCTTCAAACTCAGGCTAGCCTTCTTATTGAAACGTGCAAAAGTATATGTGTAGGAATAAGAGGAGCAAAACCACAATGTCGGATGAAAAGAGGCTTACACAACATTTGGTGCCTTGTTCAAAGGGATACTGGTTAATCTTCTTTTCTCCTCTTCCAGGGAGGTGGTGGATCTCTTGGAGGCTCCACCCCCCTCTTCTTTTTCTTTCCTCCGTCGGCAGCATTAGAGGTGGAGCTCTTCCGCTTTCGCGCCAATGGGATTTCGTTGTCGGACATGATAATGACTTCCTTCATCTTGGGGCCATAGACTTGGGGAGCCATGATGCCTTCATCCAAGTCACCCAACTACTAAGTGAATCTGTAAGTGTTAGATGCAAAGGTATGTGCAAAACGGAAGAACTAGAGTATATGTCCAAAATAAATGTACAGGAAATAAATGAATACCTTTGGGCACTTGCCGTCCTCGAACATGTCATAGGTGATGGTGAAGCCACACTTTTGATCCTTCACCTTGACTTTGTTCTTGAGGAGAATCTTCACGGAGTCACTAGAGAAATTGTCCTTGGAAATCCGGAGGCTATATTTTTTGTCTTTGGGAACTGGTGGATGATCTTCTTGCGGTGTTGTAGAGGTTGGATCCGCATAACGAACCAGCACATGGCTAGGTCCAAGACGGCCAGACCCATCTCTAAGAGCCAGTCAATCCGCCTTATAGTGCGGGAGGCTTCATCATCGTAGGTGAGGAGGGCTTGCGATCACCATGTCGGGGCTTTAGTGGCGGCCCCATCGACAAAATCCGGATACGATGCTTCTCGGCCCGCCAGAGGGATATGTGGTCCGTATAAGTACGTCTGCTGCCAGTTCTTGTAGTACTCATGTCCTACAATGTCGGGGAACCGCCGGCCAGGACGGATCTTGAAGCTAATTGTTGCGCAGTTTCTGAGCTCCTCTTTGCTCACTCCGTCTTCCCTCTTCACGTTAAACCCAAAACCCTAAACCCTCTGGTTGGCAAAGAGGGATATCTGGGCCTAATCCCTAGGTATCCCTCGCATAACGCCGTGTAGTTTCTAAGCGCAAGGATGCTATTCGGAGACATGTTCTGAGGTTGAACCCGGAAGTTCTTAAGGACTTGGATGCAGAAGTCGGATAGTGGAAGGGATACTGATGGCTTCAAGTGCACAGATCGTTTGTAGCTAGTTTCGAAGTTAGGATATTGATCCCACAGGGATCCCAAAGGTAAGTGTTTATGAGTGAAGTCTCTATCACACTCAAAGTTGTCATAGGTCTTAGAGTGAATTGACTGCAAGTGTTGAAATAAGAATAAAGTTTGGATTAAGTGGATGTATTTGAATAAAACTAAAATATAAACTTTAGAAATAAAAAGCATAAAAGTAAAGAACGATTAATTGTTTGTTGTTTCCTACAGATGACAAAGTAGACGCGGGGAGATACAGTTCATGGTGACAGTGAATGTGCTAGGTGGGTGAGTTTCAAGTGTAACAATTATAATCTTATAAGTATATGTGTAGGCGAGCAACCCATAATTAATCGTAACTCCTCTTGGTAGATTTGATCCCAACTTCAGTAATCCTACTAGTATGTTACCAAAACCATGGCCAGTCACTAGACCATTAAGATCCTTTAGGTTGCTTAGCAATTAAGCTCCTTGGATCGGACTAATGCAATAGGCACAGTGGATCCTCATGCTCCTCGAGTTCAACTAATTTTCCATTGATATCCCCGTGTCACTCGGGGGTCGCCGGTCTGCTAGAAAACAAGATCTTATCTATGTAGAACAAAGTATCATGTTGTTTGGGCCCTTAATTGGACAACAAGCATTTAGCATCCAACAGATAGTCAAGCACACATAATATAATAATTAAAATCAATCAAAAACTAATGGAAATTATATAGGCACATCACATCTCACCAATCCCTTACATCTCCCACGACCAAGGGAGCTTACTCACACATGAGAGAACAAAGTATCATCGATATAATTAAATGAAGGGAGTTCTTATCGATATTACCATGGATATCCACAATAGAAATAGAAAAGCAATCCAACACAATTTAATATAGGAAGAAACAATCTCGAACCCTAGACTTTCAAGGTGAAGTTCTCTCTCTCAAGTACAAGTAATGGCTATGGGGGTGTGGAGGCTAGGAGAACGAAGATCGTGGAGCGAGATGAAGAACGTCTTCTCCTTCTGGATGCCTTCCTCTTTTGCTTCCAAAAACAGACTTACTTGTTTTTGCCTAAATATTTTGTTTCTGTTGTTAAAACCTTTTGATGATGTTCAGAACATGAAACACACATTAAAACCCAAGTTTCTTTGCTATTGAAGTATTAGCATTAGGTAAAGCTAGAAAACCATCAATCCAGATGAAAACCATCAATAAAAACCATAAAAAATGAGTCAAATCTCACAACTATCAACTCCCCCAAGATTAGATGTTGCTCGCCCTCGAGTGACTAGAAAATAAGGAAGAATAGCGGATATTCAAAACTGAAATAAAAAGAACTACCAAGCTCAAATTGGTGTCAAATTCTTTTCTTCACAATTCATGCAATCTTAAACATGATTATACAAGTATTCACAAGATTGCACTGAGTCCACTTCCTAACCACGTATATCTTGCTAGCAAATAATTATATGACCGGTGAAAGGACTATGTTTTCCCTTGCTATTTTGGTGATGATGACAATCCCACTTGTGATCTAACCTTGTGCTTGAGTTTCAGGTTAATTTTTTATTGATGGAGCTTATGGAGTGTTTGGATTCCATTCTTGGAGTCTCGTGAAGACGACGGTCTTTCGTTTTTATCTTTCTCTCATTTTATTGTTTTAGTTCACCGTACTATTAAGAGGGGGTCCATGTAGGAAGGTTGTGGGAAATCATTTGTTCTTGCACAAACCATATTTGCACCGCCACAGCCATCCTATCCATCAGCGAGAGAGCGAGTTTCTGAGCCACTGGTGTTGTTTTTGTCTGATCGGAAGTTCCGGCCAGGGGCCGGTGTAACACCCTCAGAATCGGCCCTATGCAAGTTTCAGCGATTCCCGCCAAACCCGCATAGAAACGATTCAAAGGTGCCCACCAGGCACTTTTGTGCGGGTGGAAAACAAAGTAATACCATTACACAATAGTCCACGATGGAACCCACAGAACAGATATATACAACAGCGACTCAAGGAGTCAAGAATACAGATATACAATACAAAGATCCAAATCACCTTTAAAACGATATAGCGTCCGAGTACGGACAAGATGCAAATTGAGCTAAGAGCCCTGAAGAATAACCAATGGCGTCCATAACCCTGCCGAGGCCAAGCTGGAAGGGTAACCCTGCTAACGACGTCGATCTCAAAACCTGCTTAAACAAAAGGGGTGCCGACAAAGGGCAAAGGAAAAAGAGAGAGCGGTCAGTACTGAGGCGAGTACACGGCGAGACTAGAATTCGGCAGTCCTCGCCTACATAGGTATGGTGGACTGAGCGGCAGCGCAGCATGGACTAAACAACCTATAGAGACTCGATATAACTGTCGGCTACCAGAGAGGGATAAGAAAGACGTATTCGGAACCATCCTGTTACTACCACCAAACATACCCATCCTGGTATTTCCCCCTCGAGACCAAACGAGGAAGTCAACCGAGGAACTCACACCGCTGGCAGTTTTATTTATTCCGTTATCGTTGCAGCAATTACTAGTCAGGTATAGGTAGTCATCCTGATAGAATAAGCAGTGGGCACTTTTAGTAAACCATTCCGTTGTAGTTACAACACTTACTAGTCAGATACAATTAGCATGAGATATCCCAAACCCAGCAGTTGTTGGTACTTTTATTTAGCCATTCCGTTGTAGTGAAGCTGATTACTAGTCATATCGGATACAAGTCAAATTATAGCAGTAAACTTTAGTTATGGTTGTCTATGATCAAGAACTGTGCTCCAAGTCGTCCATAACCGCGGACACGGCTTCTCGAAAAGATTTAACCCTGCAGGGGTGCACCAAAGTTTCCACACGCACCTACACCCTTGTTGTCGGATCAGGTAGGTACAAGATCACAAAACATACACCCAACGGTATGTCGACGGGGTTTCGGACATGACGTTTCTCAGACCCAAAACAAGCACGGGGGGCCACCCCACTAAGCTACCCGCAACGAAGTTGGCCGGCTCCGAAACGGACCCAGGGTTTGCGTCAGTGGCTGTAAACGACTGGGAACCCAAAAGTGTGACTGGGCTTGTCGATACCGCGAAAACACTCCGCTTCCAAAACAGTACAGGTGTAGTACTTCGCACAATTTTAAATTAAGCAGTAAAGCATGGCATAAGTACAGGATAGTAATAAAGCCCCAATCTAATTGTGGTCCCCAGTACAGTACTTGGAATCAGGTACTAAATCGATGGGGGTGCCCATACACCCCACCTGTGGTTAGCGCGCTCTGTAACACCCTCAGAATCGGCCCTATGCAAGTTTCAGCGATTCCTGCCAAACCCGCATAGAAACGATTCAAAGGTGCCCACCAGGCACTTTCGTGCGGGTGGAAAACGAAGTAATACCATTACACAATAGTCCACGATGGAACCCACAGAACAGATATATACAACAGCGACTCAAGGAGTCAAGAATACAGATATACAATACAAAGATCCAAATCACCTTTAAAACGATATAGCGTCCGAGTACGGACAAGATGCAAATTGAGCTAAGAGCCCTGAAGAATAACCAATGGCGTCCATAACCCTGCCCAGGCCAAGCCGGAAGGGTAACCCTGCTAACGACGTCGATCTCAAAACCTGCTTAAACAAAAGGGGTGCCGACAAAGGGCAAAGGAAAAAGAGAGAGCGGTCAGTACTGAGGTCAGTACACGGCGAGACTAGAATTCGGCGGTCCTCGCCTACATAGGTATGGTGGACTGAGCGGCAGCGCAGCATGCACTAAACAACCTATAGAGACTCGATATAACTGTCGGCTTCCAGAGAGGGATAAGAAAGACCTATTCGGAACCATCCTGTTACTACCACCAAACATACCCATCCTGGTATTTCCCCCTCGAGACCAAACGAGGAAGTCAACCGAGGAACTCACACCACTGGCAGTTTTATTTATTCCGTTATCGTTGCAGCAATTACTAGTCAGGTATAGGTAGTCATCCTGATAGAATAAGCAGTGGGCACTTTTAGTAAACCATTCCGATGTAGTTGCAACACTTACTAGTCAGATACAATTAGCATGAGATATCCCAAACCCAACAGTTGTTGGTACTTTTATTTAGCCATTCTGTTGTAGTGAAGCTGATTACTAGTCATATCGGATACAAGTCAAATTATAGCAGTAAACTTTAGTTATGGTTGTCTATGATCAAGAACTGTGCTCCAAGTCGTCCATAACCGCGGACACGGCTTCTCGAAAAGATTTAACCCTGCAGGGGTGCACCAAAGTTTCCACACGCACCTACACCCTTGTTGTCGGATCAGGTAGGTACAAGATCACAAAACATACACCCAACGGTATGTCGACGGGGTTTCGGACACGACGTTTCCCAGACCCAAAGCAAGCACGGGGGGCCACCCCACTAAGCTACCCACAACGAAGTTGGCCGGCTCCGAAACGGACCCAGGGTTTGCGTCAGTGGCTGTAAACGACTGGGAACCTGAAAGTGTGACTGGGCTTGTCGATACCGCGAAAACACTCCGCTTCCAAAACAGTACAGGTGCAGTACTTCGCACAATTTTAAATTAAGCAGTAAAGCATGGCATAAGTACAGGATAGTAATAAAGCCCCAAACTAATTGTGGCCCCCAGTACAGTACTTGGAATCAGGTACTAAATCGATGGGGGTGCCCATACACCCCACCTGTGGTTAGCGCGCTCGATCTCGGAACAGGTGTCAAGAACTTGGGGTCCTACGGGACACCAGTGAGCGGTTAAAATCCAAATATTGTCTATTACCCACCGGTGCCTCTGCATTTACCAACTTCAATTTTAGTTATTAAACGATAATTGAAGTAAACGATAATTAAAGCCATGATCATCTCCAACCTTAAACATACGGCAATACTCCAACAACTGTGGTACTGGACGACACGCAACAACACTTGAGCAAGCGACTACGACGCGCAAGTCCAACTATCTACCAAACAACAGGTAATAGGATGTGTCCAAGGCAATATAAGGATGCAAGGGATATCCCGGGTACGGAAACTAAAGCATCGCAACACAGATAGCAATAGATCAACAGGAGGAAATAAATACTATAAAAGTAAGATAGGTAGAAAGGGGGAGGTGCTCGCCTGAAAACATTGCCGAAGGTTCATCCGAAGATCGGGTCGACACTCACATCAACTCATCGGCCTAATCCGTGAAGAAGCCAAGCACTAGAAGAAACACCGGATGGACTATTTAATACTACGGTAGAAAATCGGGCATGATGCATGTATGATGTATGACATGGCAGGCATGCGATGCAATTGAGCAATATTAAGCGGAACCGGGGTCCCAACAAATAAGTATGCGGTTATAGTTGTTCTAGATACCCGCAATTTAAATGTTGGATTAGCAGGACAAAACATGGCTTCGGTTCGCTATGCCAATTTAAATGGAGTCCGGAATAAGACAAAGATATCCCGCATATCGACTCCATATTCAATTATGAGATGAATTGGCATAATGCCCCCAAACCACAGACAAGTATGCATGCATGATCAATTTAATATGCACAGTTGATAATGTCATATTATAAAATAATGGGGTCTCGGATAGGGAATCACATATTGGCGGATTGAAGATCTTGGGGTCGGAGGGGTTCGGGTTTGGTCTCGGTTGGATCGGTCTTTGGGGTCTCGACCATCGGATCCGTGGACTGGGAGTCTTCGAGGTTCGTGTGGGCGGTCTTGGCGTTCCGTGTAGACGACCTGGGCATCGTGGTGGTCAATGACGAAGTTATCAGATGTCGTGGTCTTCGGAAGATCTTGCATGGGGAAAGGTTCTCGTCGGGGTCATCCGAATGTCCCTGCAGGTGGTTCTCGGTTCTTCTTCGTATCACCACACCATCTTCAATTTCACAACACCCCCAGGTAGAACTTGGCAACTCTGGTGGCTTCTATCATCTGTAACAAGCATACTTGCCTCATATCACCATCACACATGGCCAAGACACACTGAACACAACAGAACGAAGTCCTGGAGGAGGACCTACAGAGGCATCGGTAGCAGCATGGTCGGGAGACAGCCGTACTAGAGAAGTCCTTGGCGGCAAGGTGGGGCATCGCGGTTGCGGTCCAAGGGGGCCCAAGAAGCGCGCAGAGTGGCGGCCGTCTCCGGGCGAGGTCGAGCACATGGAGCGAGGTGAACGCTGGCGCTGCGGCGGCGCACTCGGGGAGGCGACGCCGAGCGACAGGGTCGCGGGAGAGGACGCGGGGCGACGGCTCGCACGGTGACGGGAGAGCACGGGCCGTGTCTGGCCAAGGCGGCGAGGTCGGGAGCCAGAGGCGACCGGGAGGAGCGGCCACGGGGCTCGGGGATGTGGGCGTGGGGCTCGGTCTCCGGCGAGGAAGGCGACCAGGCGAGGAGCTAGGCCGAGGAGACGGCGGCTCGACGCGGGATCCAGAGCGGTGGCTCGCGGCGGATGGTCGGGGCATGGCATTGGTCGCAGGGCAGGGAGACGGCCAGGACGCGGTCGAGGAGCATCGAGGGAGGGAGGAGGGCGGATGCGCCGCACGGGCTGGCCAGGATCCGGCCAACGCGAGCTTGCAGGCGCGGCGCTCCGGGCGGCAGGGCTCTGGGCGGAGGCGGAGGATGCGGGCCGGGGATGGAGGTGGAAGACGCGAGGGGAGCTGGGCTTGGCGAGGAACAGGGTCAGGGGAAGAGAGAGAGGAGCAGGTGTGGCTCGCGCGGCAGGTGGGTGGATCCCACGGGATGGACGGGGAGGTGGCGTCGGTAGCAGGGGTGGCGGCGGCTGGTGGAGGGGTGGGGTGAGAGAGGTGGTTAGGGTTTGGGGTAGGTTAGATTAGGGTTTGCTAGGTTGGGGTGGTACGTGGCTGTGGGTTGGGCTTTTGGGCCTGGCCTGCGGCTGCCTCCCCCGATAAAAATATTTTATATTTATTTATTTTAAAAGAAAAACATTTACAAATAGGGTTTTAACAAATAGAGACATCCGAAACACCAGGGTTTTATATTTGAAATGAAGAAGGGTTATTTGTAGAAAACAAAAATATGGCTTTTAGCAAAATTGGTTTAGGCAAATAGAACACCCATGCGAACCTAGGGTTTTATACTTGAAATAAAGAGGGGGATATCTAGAAAAAAAATAAGGCTTTTAGGGAAAATAGTTTTGTGAATAGATGCATGCAGATGTCATGATTATGCACAAAGTATAAACAACAGCGATTTTCTAGAAGTGGTTTTTGCGGGATGCCACAGCCGGAAGTTCCACCCAGGGTTCTCTATGGAACGGAACTGGCCATATTTCTGGTCCAACTTCCGGCAGAAGTTCGGGCCCTAGTTCAAAACCTTTTGTATTGAAGTGTTCTAATTAGCAGCACTTCCACCGTAAGTAGCACCGGAAGTTCTGGCTGCGTGATTTTCCTTTGCTAGTTTTGCCAAGACTTTGAGCGGAACTTCCGCCTAGGCATCGGAACTTCCAGTCAGGCAGTTTCGTGACCCAGTTGTTCCGCTCCAACTTCCGCTCCAAGTTCCGGTTAAGAACTGTATACTTCTGTTTGGAAGTTGTCTATTTGATGGAACTTGGCTCGGAAGTTGCTCCGGAAGTTCCGGTCGAACTTTGGAGTGTGAGTCAACGGTCTTTGAGCCACTGAAGCCACGCTGAGCGGAACTTCTATCCCCCACCGGAACTTTCGGTGGTGTCACGAACAGTCAAACGGTTCAAATTGGAGGGGTCCTATTTAAGGCGCCCTCCTACCTAACTCTTCAATTTTCTCTCTCCTCCATTAATACTAGAGCTTCACCTCACTAGATCTCTCTCCCTAGCCACTCAAATCACTTAATCTTTTGAGAGGTGGGAGAGGTGACCTAGATCTACACTTCCACCAAAGAAGATTTGATTCCCCCCACCTATCATGTGTGGATCTTGTTACTCTTGGGTTTCTTGGAACCCTAGACGGTGTAGGCCATCCTTGGAGCTAAGGGAATGTGTTGTAAAGCTCCGTGGTGTCGTTGATGGCCTCCAATTGAGTTGCGGAGCTTCCCCCCTCAACCTTGTTGTAAAGTTTTCGGTTGGCGCCTTCAATGTCACTGGTTAGTCGATTGTGAGGCCTCCTTTCTGGGGGAGCTCACCGAATAAGAAGGTGAGGCATTTGTGGCGCTCGGGTGACCTTGCGTGGCCCCGACACCTCTCCAACGTAGATGTAGCTTCCCTGGAAGTGAACTACGGGAATTACATCTCCGTTTCCCCGCTCTGGTTATCTCGCTCCTTACCTTTACTACTTGCTATTTACCGCTCTTGTGCTTGTTATTAGTTCTCTAGCATATAGGTTGTTCACATAGTTGCATATCTAGAGAACTTATCTTCTTGCCAAGCCTAAAATTGAGTAAAAAATTAAAATTGGTAGTCGCCTATTCACCCTCCCTCTAGTCGATTCAAAGTCGGTACTTTCAATTGGTATCAGAGCCAAGGCTCTTATTTCGGGCTTTACCGCCTAAGAGACGATGGCCGACGAAGGGGGTAGTGAGAATGACAACTCCAAGAACTTGGTCACCATGGATGACCTCAAGCAATTGGAGTCATCCATGATGTCTAAGTTTGAGGGAATGATGACTATTTTGTTGTATCTCAAGCCAAACCCCACGGTTCCTCTTGACACACCCCAAACCACCGAGCTTCCTCCCACCATTCTCGTGACCGCCCCCAGGGTGAATCCCGCGGCCGTCACCACTCACTTGGGACTTGGTTTTGTTGCTCAAACATCTACCTAGGTCCCAAGCGCGAACACCGAGGGGCTCGAAGACTCAACTTCCAAAGAGTAAAGTGGAGGAAAGGACTACTCGGCGGTTCCCCCACCGCCAAAGTATACACCGGATCCACCCATTCCCATGACACACATTTTTTCTTAAGGAGCACCACCTATGTTAGATACTTCAAATTTCGCCAATTAGCAATATCTAATGCACTCACATATTTCCATCTCTTCTATTGAGTTAATGAGGATTGTGGAGGATGGGTTCTCTCCATATGACCCAAATAAGTTGACCTGTGGTGAAGTGTTGGACAAGCAACTGAATGCCATGGCATTGGGAATGATTCAAAAGGCATTGACTCCCAAGGACTTTGCTCACATTTCCAATTCAACACTGCTAAGGAAGCATGGGATCATCTCACCAAACTTTTTGTTGGGAATGCAAGCATTCAAAGCTCCAAGTTTGATGAAGTCAACAATGAGTGTGATGGTTTTTCTATGCAAGATGATGAGACTCCCGAAGACATGTATGGGCGGCTTAAGGTCCTTTGTTGCACTATGAGGGATCTTGGTGCCACCTATGTTGATGACAAGTTCATGAAGAGGAAGTTCATTCAAGCTCTCCTTCCATTTGAAGAACAAAATCTCAACTCCATTAAGTTAAGAACCAACTTTCACCTTGACCTCCCAAGAAGTCTTGAGTGAAGTGATTGCCATGACCATTGCCAAGAAGAACACGGAATTCGCTTGTGCTAGGGAAATAGGATCAACAAAAGTTAATCTTGCATTGAAGGCCAAGGATATTGAAGGTGATGATGATGATACATAAAGTGAGTGGTCTCAAGAGGACCTCAAGTGTGCCTTCAACGAACATCTTGCTCTCGCTTCAAGAGCCTTTTGGAACAAGCACAACATCAAGTCAAGATCAAGGGAACTCCTCCAACAAGTCTCCCAAGGGGAGATCATGCTACAATTGCAATGACAAGAGTCACTTTGTGGCCAAATGTCCCTTTGAGAACCGTGAATTCAATGGTGGTCGTCTCATCCGCAAGATCAAGTCAAGGCCTCCTCATCCTTTGAACAAGAACTACGCAGTCAAGAATGTCGTCAACAAGGAAAGGGCTATTGTGGTCCATGAAGAATACCTTTCGGCCACGGATGAAGATGATGATGATGAAGTCCAAGGCAGAAAGATTGTGGGAGTTACTGCTATTACTACTAACTCTACTCCACGATTGTCCCTCTTCCACTCACCAAATGAGAACTTCATTTTCTCCAACCAAAAGTGTCTCATGGCCAAGGCCACCGAGGTAACATCTAAACCCACTCCTCAACCCATCTCTTGTGAGCCTTCCTCTCTTGACCTTAAGGTCTAGAGATAAAGAAAGTGATGATAGACATGTGTGAGTTTATTTCTACCTGTAACATCCCAAAAATATTGATCAATGATTATCAATTTCCAATCACCAAAAATACGGTTAGCAAAAATTTTTGTTATTTAAGATCAATATGAATGCATGTGTGTATGTGATGATTGTTTGAATGCATGAATGGACTTGTGTGATTGATCTAAATAACAAGGAATGGTTTAAAGATGAAAATAACATCATCTAAATCATTTCCAAGAAGAAACAAATCAAGATAAAAATCAAAAACAAATCAAATAAGCAAATGGTCATTTTTGCCAATCTTGCTCACTAGACCACTTTGAGTGTTTCTAGTCCAAGATTTCAAACAGAAACAATTCCATTTCTTTTCACCCCTTGCTAGACCAAGTAAAAGTGGATCCAAGCTCACCTTTGGAACTTACAGAAACATTTGGCAACTTGATTCAAATGACAATTCAAACCTGAATCTTTAACATATGTGAAGATCACCCATTTTCAAAAACCAACCGAACCAGTACCCCTTGACCTTTCCAGATAACCAAAGACTCCCTAGTATGTAACTAACACACCCACCAAGTTTGAATAAAAAAATTCAAATTTGAATCTCTTTCGGCCATTTCATCAAACACCTTGTAGACACAAAACAAACAAACATCAAACACTATTGTGAGCAGTAATTTTGGCCTAACTTGTTCCCTATCTAGCTCACACAACTCCCTTAGTAGATCATCTAGCCCAATTAACAAGCTCTAGCACCACCGTGATCTTGCCATGCCATCAATGGTGAGCATGCCAAGAGCAGCCTTGCCACCCCAATGTCTCCAGCAAGCTAGAAGCTTCTCTAGCCTCGACAACCGTATCTGGGACACTGACCACCGTCCACCGCCACCCCCTGTCCAGCGCTCGAGCCTTGCCAGCCCTGGACCACACAGCCCGAGCGTGCCGAGAGCACCACCCGCGACACATGCCCACAGACCGCGCGCCGCCCTCATCGCATGTAAGCAGGATCGCCACCACCCCAGGAGACCGCCAGACAACCCCGTTCGCCGCCACATGACCAGGAGATCCCATGCGCCATTAAAACAGCCGTCGGACCCGCTCAGAGCACCGTGATGTTCCGACCATCTCGCATCGCCCCACGCCGCGTAACCATGCCGTTGAGATTCACCAGGGAGCACAACACCGCCCCCTACCGTCGCCCATGACTTTATCTCGCTGTGCCGACAACACCGACGAGCTCAGTCCGCGCCCTTCGGCCCCCTCGCTGCACTGTAAATAGAGGCTACCCCCGTTCGAACTCAGCACACCATCTCACTCCCCTCTTTCTCGAAAGCACCCCACCTCACCCCCGGAGCATGGCGAGCAGCACATCACCGGAATTTGGCCGGAGTCTGCCACGGAGGAGGAAGAAAGGAGACGTTGATTGGAGCCGCCCCAGGAGAAGCCGCCGGTACCAGGATGATCGCCGTCGCCGACTTCGGCATTCGCCCCCATCGCCGACCCTCGCCCGAGCCCCGGTGATCGCCCGTAGACCCCCACTGGCCGCACTAGGGTTCTGTCTCGTCGGCGTTGCCTGACGGAGACGATAGGTCGTGGCTGTTGGATTAGAGTTTGATCACACGATCTAGATCACCCCGTACCGCTTCGCACCCCTGTCTCGCTGACTGGTGGGGTCATTCACTTAAACCCACCCGCACGTGCGCTGTGGACCGTGGGCCGGCCCAGTTAACATCCGGCGCGACCCAGTAATTCAAATTTAGGTTTATTATTTTAGTTTCAAACCTAGTTCTGTACCTAGATTCAAAAAGCAACCCAGCTCGATTCACTGAATCAAAATGCATGAAACCAATTTTGTTAGAAAGGTACTGTAATTCTTAATCCAATCCCATTGGATTCAAACTATTTAGGTTTGTAGATCACCTATAGTAAAAATAACAAGGCAGAGGATTTTCTACATTCAAACATTTTTCAAAATTCAACCACAAAATCTTTTGAGTTGATTCCAACTCTCAAAAATCACATTTAACTAGATATTTCTGAATATATAACAATATATAGGTTTACCTATAGAAATATTGGACAAGTAATAAAAGAATGCCTCATAGGAAATTCTAGTCACTTTATTTAATTCAAATAAAAGGTTAAACCTTATTAAATTGTGACACCACATTAAATCACATTCCCATGTACTGAAATATGTGGTAATGACCTTCCTAAAATCACATTCCCATCTTAAGTAGTTTTTCAATGAGTAGAAATTACCTTCCTAAAATAAAGGGAATAAAAATATTGCTTTAATCTTGGTGATAATAGTGATGATGCTAGATCATCTAGTGTGAACTTTTGTCGGGGGGATAACCCCCGGTAGGGTCACAAGGGGTAAAACACAGCCCAGCTTGGCTTATGCCGAGTTAAGAAAGAACCAGGCCGAGTAAGGATGGCCGGGTAAGAAGGTCGTATGCGGCCGACATAGAAACTGTGTCAGCCTGTATAGGACAAATATGTTAACCCTGCAGGAACCGCCAAGCCGAGTCTTACACGGAAGGGTTGAGTCAGATAGGAGGTGTGTCACCTTTCCGAGTGAGGCTCAGGTGGGACCATGGTAAAACATGGTCAAAAGAGAAGGGCGACGCCGGGTGACACGAAAGGAGCCGGTGACGCCAAAAGCAAGGGCTGACGTACAAAGTTACTGCGTGACGCCAAAGGAACTGGAGGTGACGTACTAGAAGACTGTTAGCTGTCAAGCTTTAAGGACTGGGCCACTGGGCTTAGTGGAAGTCCATGACCCGACCCGTATAGTAGGGACCAAGACCCAAATAGTAACCCTAGAACCCAAAGGGGTGTAGTTTATACAGCATCGCCTATATAAGGAAGGGCATACCTGGAGTTAGAGGAGGTTGGACCTAGTGGGAACTAGTGCACTAGACCCTAGTTCATACAACTCTAGGAGCACTTGTAAAACCACTAGCACCAATATAATTCCTAAGTGTGGAGAGTTCATCTTGTTCTTCGTGTATGGCAAGACCATGCACTCCTTCCCTAGTGACCACAAGCACCCATTCGGCCCCCATCTTAAGCCTACCCATGGCATCTTCCATGACACCACCACGACAGTTGGCGCACACTATGAGGCATGAGCATGTGCTTGATGGAGTCTTCATCCGGACGGGCAACATCATCTCCAAGACCGGCGAGAGCGTCTACTGCGGACTCATCCAGAGGTTTAGAGCGCTTAACTTCGTGATCGACAACATGGGATGCTTCGGGACCAAGCCGTTCCCTAAGGGTGGTTGCTTCATCAAGTTCGGCGAGCACCAGGTCTATGTCGCGGTGCGTGTGGAGCACGCGTACCCGGAGCACATTATCCTGGCGCCAGATCCACCTGCGGTTCCTGCCGCAGGAAAGCTTCACCAGCTCATCCCCGTTGAGGTAATGATGACAGCTCCTAACCCAGCAACACCTCCAGTAGCTCCCATAGTGAATGAGTATCCTAAGGGAGGAAATCAAGAGGAAACACCAAGAGCTGCGAGAACAGCAAAGGCACCGCTAGAAAAGCCAGAGAACATAGCCAGAAGTAAGAGAGCCAAAGAGCTGCAGGACACAATAGACAAGTTGGCAGAACCAGTAGCGCAAACAGCTGACCCGGAATGTGTGCAGGCCGAGTTGGAGGAGGCCAGGATAAAGGTCCTGGAGAAAGCAAAAGAGTTAGCGCAGTTACACCAAGATGTGGATATCACAATTCTAGAGCTCAACTCGGCAAATCGAGTCAAGAGCGCGAAGACCCGGCTTGATGCAACAAGATTAAGGGGAAGAAACCTCTATGAGGAGCTGGCGGATGCAACGTCAAAGTTGACACCAGAATATAGCAATGAAACCGCCATGCGGCCAACATACAATACAACAGCATCTAACCTGAGATCCGCAGATGCAGCAATGGCAGAGCTACCCCATTTGACGGGAGAAGCAAAGAAAAGCAAACAAGAGCAAGTCAATGAACTGGTGAGAGCAGCAGGAATGATGAATGGAGCATACTATAGGGCAAATCCAGGGATAGCAGGGAGGTCACAGCTAGTACACTCGACAACTCCAATGCCGGCAAGATCAGCAGAACATACAGCCTCCTCACCCGGAGTGGCGCCGAGGCAGAGAAAATAAAAGAGTGTGGATTCAGGGAGGAACAAGCAGATGATCACCTATGACCCGGCAATGGCTCAGGGAAACCCAACGCATGAACAGGGGACGAGAAGGAACAATGTTGAGGGAAATGAGAACCAGTAAAATGCAGGCCGGGAGAGGCAAGTAGGACAAAGGAATGACAATGGAGGGCAAAATTTTGCGCCTCAGCCTAGGTGTGGAGCTCACTCGGCAGGATGAGGAAATCCGACGCCGAATAATGCTCTAGCTCAACCCGAAAGAAGACAAGAAAGCATGGGAAAAGAAGTACAACAACCCGCTGACCCTAACGCAAACAGATACAATGATGGTTATTCGGCGATGGTGAATGACGGGTATGAATTGCCGGATCACGCATAGCAAGCAATGGGAGCGAGACTCAGAGCATAAATCTTCAGCCAGACGATGCAAGGCTGAAGCTTGACCGAATAAATATGGCAGAACTGATCAAGTCGCAAGGTCCACAGGGTCCACCATGGTTTGGCCCGAGGATCATGAAGGAGCCACCTGTACCAAATTTCCAACTGGCCAGAGGAACAAAAACTTACGATGGAAGCAACAAGCCAGAAGACTGGCTCATAGATTATGGAACTGCTGTGAAAATCGCGCAGGGAAATTTGAGATGGGCAGTGCGATACGTACCACAGATGCTGGAAGGACCAGCACGGGTGTGGCTGAATAACTTTCCACCCGGAAGCATCAACAGATGGATCGATTTTCATGACGCATTTGTGAGCAATTTCACGAGCACTTATAAGAGGCCGAATCGCCCACAACAGCTAGCAATGTGCAAACAAAGGCTGAATGAGACAGACAGAGAATTTCTCACGAGATGGTGCACAATGCGCAACTCTTGCGAAGGGGTAATCGATTCATAGGCTATCGCTTGGTTTGCACAAGGATGCAGTCATGGAACTGTGTTGTGACAAAGGTTATAGAGGGATATGCCAGCAATCTTGGTGGAAACAATAAGGATTGCTGATTCGTATGTGTTAGGAGATCCGACTAAGCCTCTTCTCATGTCGGCAGACGGGTTAACTGAGACTCAGATCTATGACGCTGCCGGG
Organism: Avena sativa; assembly: GCA_916181665.1. Taxonomy (NCBI): domain Eukaryota; kingdom Viridiplantae; phylum Streptophyta; class Magnoliopsida; order Poales; family Poaceae; genus Avena; species Avena sativa. Next base: position 39,735,576 of record OV702279.1, on the reverse strand, counting down.
TTGCAAAGGCGCCAGGAGAGAGCCGAGTATAGAAGCAAAAGAAGAGATGAAAAGCCAGACTACAGATATGGTTTGACTCAGGTTGCGGCCGTGAGTCAGATCATCTAGATGCTGGAAGTAGCCAACGTCAAAGGACAAGTGGGCAGCAACAGTGGATACCAAAAAATGATGGCAAAAAGCCATACGAACAAAGAAAGCCATATCAGGACAGGCAGAAATATACCTATGAGATGATGCTGGATCAGCCGTGTAAATTTCACATACCTAGTCCGAGTAAGCCAACAAATCATACAACAAAGCAATGTACTTGGTTTCAGAAGGGAGATAGAGTGGATTCACTGAGTAAGCAACTACCACCACCTCCCCCTCCACTACTCACAGGAGGAAATGCTCAAGTTGTTGGAGCTGATAATAGATACGAGAACAGACAGTCGAGGTATCATAATGAAGAAAGAAGAGAAGCTGGGCACCAGGTTCACAATCCAAGAGGTGACAACGCTCATGTCGGCCATGGAACCAGAAATGAGTACAGAGAACATCACCAGAGATACATCGTTTTTGTCACAGAACCGAATGCAAAAAGAGTCACCAGAGATGGATGATGGAGGTGAATTCCACAATGCCAATAATCCCAAAGTACATGCATTGGTCTGAGCAGGAAATAACTTGGATCATAAAGGATCACCCCAAGATCATGCCAACCCCAGGTGGTTATGCTGTAGTCTTGGATACAACTTTCATGGGCCCTGATATCAACGTGAAATTTTCCAAGGTACTGATCGATGATGGCAGTAGCATCAACATCATGTACAAGGATAGCATGCTCAAGTTAGGCATTACCATGAATATGCTGGAGCCGACTAAGACAACTTTCCATGGCATTGTGCCGGGATTGTCATGTGAGCCAATTGGCAAGATCTGGGTCGACGTATTATTCGGCAATAGAGAGAATTGTCGCACTGAAGCCATAGAGTTCGAGGTGGTCGACCTGGTCAGCTCATACCATGCCCTACTCGGCAGGCCAGCCATGGCAAAATTTATGGCTACTCCTCACATTGCTTACTTGAAGATGAAGCTTCAGGTCCGTGTGCAGTTATCACAGTTGAGGGTGATTACAAAAGGTCTATTGCTTGTGCCTCAGCCGGATCTTCGCTGGCCGAGTCACTAGTCATAGCACAGGAAAAGCGTCGAATGATGGAGGTGGTAGCATTGGCCAAAGAAGCGCAAATGTCCATGCCGACACTGACTAACCCGCATGGTAGTGTGTCATTTCAAGCTACCAAGGAAACCAAGAAGGTACAAGTGGATGAGACTTTCCCAGAGCGCACAGTTACCATTGGGTATGGGCTGGCAAATAGGAAAGCGAGATCACTAGCTTCCTCCGTGAGAATCGGGATATCTTTGCATGGTCCACCCAGGATCTGCAAGGAGTTCCGAGGGAGCTGGCTGAGCACTCTCTTCATGTAAGGCCAGATGCCAAGCCTGTGAAGCAACCCCTCCACTGCTTCGCCGAAGATAGGAGGAAAGTGATAGCTGCCGAGATAGCCAGGCTCTTAGCCGCTGGATTCATCATGGAAATACTACACCCGTATTGGTTGTCTCTAGTGTTGGTCGAGAAGAAAAAGGATGACCCGAACGTGCCAGTAGTGTGGCGCATGTGTATTGATTACACGAGCCTCAATAAGGCGTGTCCAAAAGATCCATTTCCCCTTCCACGGATCGATCAAGTCATAGACTCTACTGCTGGGTGTGAGTTGTTGTCATTTGCGGACGCGTATTCTAGTTTCCACCAGATACCACTGAATCCGAATGATAAAATAAAGACAGCTTTTATCAACCCGTATGGGGCTTATTGCTATCGTACCATGCCATTTGGATTGAGAAATGCAGGCACAACATATCAGAGATGCATGCAAAAATGCTTGCAAGATCAATTGGACAAAAATGTACAGGTATACGTCGATGATGTGGTGATAAAAACCAAGCAAAGTCATACTCTAATTGAGGACTTGCGTCAAACATTCGCAAATTTAAGAAGATTTCGGAAGAAACTTAACCCGGAAAATGCACATTTGGTGTCCCGGATGGAAAGTTACTCGGATTTCTTGTATCCAGCCAAGGAATTGAGGCTAACCCGACAAAGATCAGGTCCATCGAAAGAATGGAGTTGCCAAAAACCCTCAACGATGTCCAGAAGTTCACAGGATGCCTGCACTACTAGAAAAACGCCTATTCGTGGCGCACATGAAAAGGCCTTCTGTGGCGCACTAGCAGTGCGCCACGGGCCTCGCGCTACGGCTATCTCGTATCCGTGGCGCACTGCGTGGTGCGCCACAGAAGTTTAGATACAGGCGTGGCGCACATGCCAGTGCGCCACAGAAGTTTGGGCAGGTGCGCCACGCGTATGAAACGATAACCGTGGCGCACTAGGTGTTGTGCGCCACGGATATAAATTTCAAAATTCAAAAAAAAGCAGCAGATCTGGATCTCGTCGTCAGTGCCGTCGCGCAGGTCGCAGGTCGCCGTCGTCGGTGCAGGTCGTCGTCGTCGCCTCCTCGTCGTCACCTTGTTGTCGTTGTCGGAACTGCAAGGAGGAGGAGGAGAATAGGAGGAAGAGGAGGAGAAGAGGAGGAGAAGAAGAAGAGGAGGCAAAGGAGGAAGAGGAGGAGAAGAAGAGGAGGAAGAGGAGGAGAAGAAGAAGAAGAGGAGGCAGAGGAGGAAGAGGAGGAGAAGAAGAGGAGGAGAAGAAGAGGAGGCAGAGGAGGAAGATGAGGAGAAGAAGAGGAGGAGGAGAAGAAGAGAGGGAGGTAGGAAGAGATGGAGGAAGAGAGGGAGGAAGGGAGGTCGACGTCGCCCGTTGTCACTGCGAGGAGGAGAGAAGGAGGTTGACGTCGCGCCATCACTGCAAGGAGAGGAGAAGGAGAAGGAGAAGGAGAAGGGAGAAGGAAGAAGGAAGAAGGAAGAAGAAGGGAAAGGGAGAGGAAGAGGGAAAAGGGGAAGGGAAAAGGGGAAAGGAAAAGGGAGGAGGGCGGGGTGGGGATTCAAATTTGAATCCCGCCCAAGCTTATCCGTGGCGCACTAGGTGGTGGTGCGCTACGGATAAGTCGCCCTCTATTTTTTTTTCTGCAGGAAAAAACGGTCTTTTGACCATAACTTTTTACTCTTTTCGAATTTTGAAAATCTAAAAAATCGCTAAACGACCGTAGGTGGTTGCGAGCGGATGCGAAATCTCATTCTCGTCATTTTGGTATATTATACAATTTTTTTCGATATCGTATGCAAAAGTTACGGCCTTTTTACCGTGGCATGACTTTTTTTTGCAAATAAAGTCGAAACTCATTTTTGTTAATTTTACTAGAAGCTATACCACATTACCTACCTAAATATGAAAGGATTTAATTTTTTGAAGTGTTTATCATTTTCGTTTATTTTTTGCAAACCCTAAAAAGGCGATCCACGGGGGGGGGGGGGGGTGGAGTTGGTGCATGCTACTTAGGCGTAGGGCACTAGGGCAGAGTGCCCTACGGCTAAGTTTATACATCTATGGCGCACTATGCCATGTGCGCCACAGATGTTTGTGGCCGTTTCATAGCAGAGGGGGGTGCGCTTAGGCGTAGCGCACCCCCCCATGTGCGCCACAGATGACACTAACAACCGTGGCGCACATGACTATAGTGCGCTACAGATGTTTGGCGAGCGTCCAACAGGGCCCTGGACCACACACATCTGTGGCGCACTATAGTCATGTGCGCCACGGTTGTTCTAGTTACTAGTAGGGCACTGCCCACAGGTGCGCCACGCCTGTTTTAGCCGTGGGGCACTTCAACCATGTGAGCCACGGATGTGCTGATTACCTATAGCTGTTTTCCTAGTAGTGCTGGCCTCGTTGAGCAGATTTATTAGTCGGCTAGGTGAAAAAGCCCTACCACTATATCAACTGATGAAAAAATCAGACAAATTCACATGGACACAGCAAGCTGATAGCGCTTTCCATGAGCTCAAAAAGATGTTGGCAACAACACCAATATTAGCATCACCACTATCCAAAGATCCAATGCTGCTCTATGTCGCCACAACCAACAGAGTTGTAAGTGTAGTAATAGTGGTTGAACGTGAAGAAGAGGGCAAATCAGTCCAAAGGCCGGTTTATTACTTGAGCGAAGTGCTATTTATATCGAAGCAAAATTACCCCCATTACCAAAAAATGACATATGGGGTATATATGGCAGCAAAGAAGCTAAAGCATTATTTTCAAGAACACCCAATCTGGGTAATATGTGAGGCGCCTATCTCAGATATATTGGGCAGCAAAGATGCCAGTGGACTAGTCGCAAAATGGGCCATAGAACTAGCACCTAATAATCCACAATATGATAGGCGAGATGCAATCAAATCTCAAGCCATAGCAAATTTCTTCGTCGATTGGATGGAAATGAAATACAAACCACCACTGCCAGATCCGAATTGCTGGAAGATGTATTTTGACGGATCCAAGACGAAAATGGGTCTAGGAGCCGGGATAGTGCTCACGTCGTCAAAGAAGGATCAGCTCAAGTATGTGTTACAGATCCATTTTACTTTTTCCAAAATGAAGCACTGGTCCATGGCATCAAAGTGGCCAAAGAGATTGCTATCAGAACTATCATGTGTTTTGGTGATTTGGATTTGGTGATCCAGCAAGTATCTGGGCATTGGGACGCGTTGGATGCAAACATGGCCCTGTATCATTTTCATGTGCAACAAATTTCGGGATACTTTGACGGGTGTGAGTTCCATCACATACCTAGAGTAGAGAATGAGGCAGCGGATGTACTATCCAAGTTAGGCTCATCTCGGCAAGCAATACCTCCAGGAATAGCATTGGAGCATCTCAGGAAACCATCGATCAAGCCGTCACCAGAATCCGAGTCAATATTCATCCCGGCAAACCAGGAGTCAGACATTGTGCCAATGGACATTGACTCAGGGGCAGGTTCGAGTCACTCGGGGACTGTTCCGTTCATCTCGGGGGTTGCCGAATCACACTCGGGGACTCCTCAGGTCATGTCGGCAGAACATATGTCAGCTGAGCCAATGGAAATTGATGAAGAAACAGATCCGACACCGATAATACCAGCCTGGGCCCAGACAATATTCAACTACTTAAAATATGGAACTTTGCCAGATGATGAGATATTGGCAAGGCAAACAGAAAGAAGAGCAAAATCCTATACCATAGTCAACAAGGAGTTGTACAAAAGAAGTGTGACGAGTGTACTGCAGCGTTGCATAAGCTCAGAGAAAGGCCAAGAAATATTGTTGGCCATTCACCAAGGAGAATGTGGGGACCATTCATCGTCTAGAGCATTGGTAGCCAAGGCATTCCAACATGGATTTTATTGGCCAAGTGCGCTAGTAGAAGCATAGGAACTTGTGAGAAAATGCAGTGGCTGCCAGCATTATGCGTCAAAATCACACTTACCAGCATCAGAATTGAAAACCATACTAATCACTTGGCCATTCGCAGTATGGTGCCTGGATATGGTAGGACCGTTCAAACCAGCAAGGGGCGGCATGACCCACATACTAGTAATGGTTGACAAATTTACTAAATGGATAGAAGTGAAGCCCATCAAGAAATTGGATGGAAAAACAGCTGTCACATTCCTGAAAGATATAACCTTGAGATACGGTTACCCGCATAGTGTAATCACAGATAATGGCACAAACTTCACCGAAGGAGCCTTTGCTCGATTTTGTGGGAAAAACCGAATAAGACTCGACGTGGCATCAGTCGCTCATCCAGAATCAAATGGACAAGTTGAACGAACTAATGGCTTAGTTCTATCCGGGATAAAACCCCGTCTAATGGATCCACTCCAGAGACCACCTGGTTGTTGGATAGAGGAACTACCATCAGTGCTATGGAGTCCAAGGACAACTCCGAATCGATCAATAGGCTATACGCCATTCTTCCTCGTGTATGGGGCAGAAGCAGTTTTGCCTGTCGACATAGAGTATGACTCGCCAAGAGTAAGTGAATACTCAGAAGCCGAAGTAAAAGAGGCCCGAGAAGACGGAGTTGATTTACTCGAAGAAGTGAGGGAATTGGCATTGTCCAGATCTGCCATATATCAACAAAATCTCCGACGCTATCATAGCCGGAAAGTCCAACCTCGTGCTTTCCGAGAAGGGGACATGGTGCTCAGACTAGTGCAACGCACAGCTGGAATGCATAAGCTATCACCTCCATGGGAAGGTCCATTCATTGTAAGCAAAGCATTTCACAATGATTCATATTATCTAATAGATGCTCGTGAAGCACAAAAGAACAAGGCGGACAAATCAGGTGATGAGACCAAAAGGCCATGTAATGTGGCATTGCTTCGCCCTTTCTACACTTAGGAGAAGCAGTGTGTGTATCACTCGAATTCTCATATGTCGGATATTTATGCCGGCTATGTGCTGATAATAAAATGGTATTACTCGAAAAACTAACTCGGGGACTTCCCCTTATGTTTATCTTTTTAACTATTCTATGTCGGCTGGCGTACCACCTAAAGCTTATTTCGGAACAAGTAATGTTTACTCGAAAAAAATCAACTCTTCGACTATGTTGTTGTCCGAAAACATGAATTCATGGCAAGCAAGAGGAAAGGATGCAGGACGAGTAAACATGAACGCCGGATAAGTAAAAGGAGAAACGCGAGTCGACCCTATGTTTTTACCTAACCCACTGCAGGTTACATCCACTGTATGTTGAATGATTATGGGTCAAGTGATCTAAGTTTCATACCCGCTAACTAAATCCTTAGTACTTTGACACTCTAATGTCGAATGCCAAAAAAGGTAGACAAGGGCCAAAGTGAAGGAAAGGTGAAACGGCAAGATGAGACTTGGGGACTTGCCCTTGGATGATTCACATTCAAAGTATAACAAGAAGTTTAAGCCTTATCAAAACGCACACATCCGGAAATAAATGCGATATATGTTACATCTGTACCCGGCATACCGGGGATCTCATCAAAGTTCAAGTGTTTTTCTACTCAGCCTAAGAAGCCGCTAGGCTCGGAGGAGCGGTCTTGGAGCTAGGAGCGTCACCTGGAGCATCTGCCGAGTCAAGGGCATCGGTCGCCGAGTCTTCCGGCTCGTCCGTATCGTTGGCCTCTCTATCAGCACCTTCCTCATCAGCAACTTCAGTAAGTGGTTCGCCGAGGTCAAGGAAGCTGGGCCCGTCGCACCAACCGTGCACCATAATATACTCAATCATGGCGTAGGCTCGCTCCTGGCGTTTCTTGATCAGCTCAGGCTCATGCAGCCACTTGTCATCCCCCCTTATGCTTGCAAGAACATCAAGATTGATGTCCTCATACCATGAAAGCACGAAGGAAAGGGCTTTGTCCGCAGCAGCTTGGCCGGACGACTCGCGCCATTGATCCAGCCTATCTACTGTAAGAAGCAGCCTTTCAGCCAGGGGCTCGATGAGTGTGGGCGCGTCTTCATCCGGCCAGAGCATTCGGAACGCATGAATCGCTGATTTGAGCAAGTCTACACCACATGACTTGAGGGTCTTGACGCGCTCTGACAACGCTTCGAGAAGATCATCAATAGTCACCTCGCCATAAGCTGGAGCGCCAGACTCGGCTCTTACTCTTTTCATGGCCCAAAGGGCGAACATATCAGCCCTGGGAAAGTTCTTTGCAAACAAAAGAGAGCATTATCAAAGTAACAAAGAAGATGAAAAATTCAAGAACATAAAAGATAGTGCAAAAGAGGGTAAGAACTCACTATCGAGGAAAGCGTTGATGGCACCAAGCTTGCTTTGCCAAGTCTTGGCCTTGGCTTGAAGGGCGTTGAGATCCAAGTTACCCGACTCAACCGCTGACTTGGCCTCCTTGAGCAGCTCCCTGGTCTTCTCGTGCTGGCGGCATGCTGGCCATCTTTCTCGGCAAGCTCCTCCTTCAGCCCCTTCACCTCGGCCTGGTGCTTCTGCTCCATGTCGGCCATCTGATTTTTCAGCCGGACCACCTCGTCTTGCTCCTTCTGGAGTTCTTCTTGGTGCTTCTCTGCTTATTTGGAACAGATTACTCGTCAGCAGCAACAAAGGAAGGAACATGAATGCAAAGCAGCATAAGGATGGCTAAGGACTTACTTTCCATCTCGCTGATCTGGGAGTGCAGCGCGTCGATGGTGGACTGGGCAGAAGCTATGGGAAAACAACGAGAAAAGATTAAGGAAATGAAACAGGGAAAGGTGCGCCAAATAAATATATGGTGAGTAAGAAGATTACCTTGGCCTTGAGTCTCGGCTTGCAGCTTCTGATGAGCAAGTTCGATCTTGCGAAGCTCCAAGAGGATAGCTTGATGCACCTTGGTGCGCTCATTATGCGTGAGCTGCACAAAGGAAAAAGATACTGAGAAAATTGCGAAGTCCTATCTTAGATCTTACCGCTGAGTGAGTTCCTCACTCGACAGTAACCTCGGGGACTAGGGAATATGTATAACAAAAATATTCAATACACAAAAGAGTAAGAAGACTATGTACCTCGTTCACTTCATATGCGTGATCCATTAAGGAAATGGCCTGCTGGTTAATGTCAGAAACGGCCTTGGGGCACAACTTCACCTTCTTGCCAGCACGGGAGCTGACCTCTTGTTCGCCAGCTGTGTTCCATGCCACAGCATAAGGCTCAGCAGCACCAAGGCCATTCCCGTTGAGAATCCGAGTGAGAACTTTCCCCTTGGTTAGGGAAGTTCCCACATTGGTGCGGGTCGCAACGGCACTGGTGTTTAGGGTAATAGCTTTAGAACTGCCACCTGACCTGGCAGTTGCGGATCCGCTCGGTTGCCCGCTGGAACAAGCATCGTTGTTGGTGTTGTAGGCCGGATCTGAGGAGCAGCGCCTAGGGCGCAAACCAAAGTAGTCTGCTTGGTAGATGCGGGCTTGCCGGATGAAGTGCGAGCCGGACCAAGAGCAGCAGGCCAGGTCTGGTTGTTTGTCAGAGGAGGAGAGTGAGCAGGTTTGTTTGGAGATGAAATGGGAGCCGACTGAGCGGGCTCAGCAATATTGCTGGCACCAAGATCAGGAAGTTGTTCATGAACACCATCTTGTGGGCTGGTGCCAGAGGAACTGGTGGCGAAGATCTTCTCAAAACAAGCATTGCTGGCACCAAGATCAGGAAGTTGTTCCTAGGGTGCAGCAGAGGCGCTGGGCCGAGTCTCCTCCGCCGGGTGTGCCACCGGGTCTGACTGACACTGATAAGCGTGAGACTCAGCAGTGGAAGCATCGACTCGAACGGGGCTCTACACCGTGGAATCAGCTGGAGGAGGCGCAGGCCTTAGCGGCGAGGCGATGCTAGGAGCAGCTTGGTTGACCGACAAAGGCGTGATGCCGAAAACAACAAGATGCTCATGAGGAAGCAGTAGCAAAACATAAGAAGGAAAGATGCAAAGTAAGCAGATCGTGAAAGCTTACCCGGAAATGGTCGGGTCGCGCAGTGGGCGACGTGTGACTCGATGCCCAACTGCTTTGCGAGTCTCCACCAGCGTGGCAGCAGCAGGAGTAGCCTTGCGTTTCTTGGCCAGCTGAGCATTGGAGGAGGACCCGTGTCGCTTATTCGGCTTGGCGACAGGGATTTTGCCGACTCTGCCCACAGCAAGAGGAGGAGTGTCATGTACCTGGCCAGCTGCATGAGTAAATGACAGGCTTACTCGAATAAGTTAGAGGGCTAAGTTCTAAAGGCAAGTACCTCCAGAATCTCACAATCATCATCATCATCGTTGTCATACCAATCTTGTAAGGGGTTTCAAGTGTGGCTCTTACCCGGAGTTGAAGCAGCAGCCGCATGAGGAATGGGCATAAAGCACTCCATATCATACTCGACCTCGTCGTAAGAACTAGGAGGGACAGTGTTGTTATCAACCTGGTGAACAAGATTCTGCGAAAGATAAACATAATAAGAACAGAGAGCAAACGAGACGACAGATGAACGCAAGAAAATCTATGTCGGATGGAAAGTGATTTGGAAACTTTCCCAGGAGACAGGCCTGACCCGGCTAAATGGAGGGAAGCTCCAAGCCCAATCCTCAGCCAAGTTCAGCTTGAAGATCGAGCTTACTCGGCGGGCCACAGAATCGTGGGTAAGCTCTTTTGTGGAGTGCCGAGTGGGATCATGCGAGCTGCTCATGAAGCACATCTTGTGGCTCCTGGCTTGGATGGGGCTGATGCGGCGTGCAATGAAAGTGCACCTGAGATCCGTGTCGGCAAGATGAAAGTTATCATCCGGCAACAACAACCTCTCCAGAATTACGTTGGCCTCATTCACCGCAGCGTTTTGGTCGTGCGGGTCAAGATGCCAGAACTTTTTGCTGGGGACCTCGTCCGAGAAAGGGGGAGACGGATGTAATCAGTGGCCCCACTGTTTTTGACATATAAGAAAGTCCTATGCCATTTCTTGCAAGAGTCTAGACAGTAACCCGAGGAAAGATGTAATCTCTCCTGGCTGTGATGCTAGCAGCACCGCACTGGGTCGGTTTTTTCTTGGCTCGGGGAGCGCCAGGCTGAGGAACAACTTGGACCCTAAAACTAAAATATTTGGCCCACAGAAGAACTGTAGGCCAAATGCCAAAGTAGGCCTCGCAAGCAGAAATGAGACAAGAAAGGGAGCCAATCGCATTGGCAGCCAAATGATGGGTCTAAAGATGGAAGGTGGAAAGAAAAGAAGAAAAGAAACTGCTCACGGGCAAGGCGAAACCCCGTTCGAAATGAGAGAGGAAAACCACCCTCTCATTGGCATCGGGGTTGGGGGAAATCTCACCGGCGGGAAGACGGCAGTCCACCTCAAGCGGGATGCGCCTGGTGGAGCGCAGCCACTCATGCTCCTCGGCTGAGACCTTAGATCCCTCCTAGCCGCCATGCTCGCCGGCGGGAACCTCCTATTCTTTGGCTCCTTCACCTGCGTCGCGCGTGTCCGTGATTTCCCTGGAGTCAATCTCTTCCGCTGTAGGAAGAGGCTTGGAAGAGCAAGGATCCATAGTGGAATGAAAAGAGGGAAAAGGCAATCGCAAAGCAAGGACTGAAGGGAAGAAGAACCGCAGAGGAGGAAGTTGGATTTTGGAGGCGCAAGGAAGAAGAAGAGGCTATGGGGAAACTGAATGGGCGAGGGAAGTTATGATCCCCTCACCCCTACTTAAGGGCAGTAGAAACCCCAATCGTGGGATCCCCTGCACCGTGCGGCCAGCGTGTGTCCATGTATTCGGCCGAGTAAGCCATTCAGCGAGCGCCACGTGTAAACAATACATGGGAAATCCCCTGCCACGTCACGCAAAGAAGGACAAATGGAGCAGACCGATGGGACTGCCACTGTGACGGGGAATTACTGCGCAGCCGTCACTGTGCAGTCAGGGCTTGGAACAAAATTTGAGGCAAGTCACCATGATTACCAGCTGTCAGTGAATGAAGCATGTCGAAAATGACTCGGAATTGGCCAAAATGACTTCGCACGAGGCAAAAACAAGCCAAAAAGTAAAAGAATAGACCCGAAAACTGTCAGATAGACTTGGCAAGGTGCAAGATTGCGCCAAACAGTGCGCCCTAAGCAGTAAATAAAGACATACGAAGAAGTTCCAATTACATTAAAGGAACCTAGAGACGCCTAACATCTAGAACTGCCAGACCTCACCAGCTTCGGGGACTAATGTCGGGGGGATAACCCCCGGTAGGGTCACAAGGGGTAAAACACAGCCCAGCTTGGCTTACGCCAAGTGAAGAAAGAACCAGGCCGAGTAAGGACGATCGGGTAAGAAGGTCGTATGCGGCCGACATAGAAACTGTGTCGGCCCGTATAGGACAAATTGTTAACCTTGCAAGAACCGCTGAGCCGAGTCTTACACGGAAGGGCCGAGTCAGATAGGACGTGTGGCACCTTTCCGAGTGAGGCTCAGGAGGGACCATGGTAAAGCATAGTCAAAAGAGAAAGGTGACTCCGGGTGATACGAAAGGAGCCGGGTGACACCAAAATCAAGGGCTAATGTACAAATTTACTGCGTGACGGCAAAGGAACTGGAGGAGACGTACTAGAAGACCGTTAGCTGTCAAGCTTTAAGGACTGGGCCACTAGGCTTAGTGGAATCCCATGACCTGCCCCGTATAGTTGGGACCAAGATCCAAACAGTAACCCTAGAACCCAAATGGGTGTAGTATAGCCAGCATCGCCTATATAAGGAAGGGCATACCTGGAGTTAGAGGAGGTTGGAACTAGTGGGAACTAGTGCACTGGACCCTAGTTCATACAGCTCTAGGAGCACTTATAAAACCACTAGCATCAATATAATTCCTCAGTGTGGAGAGTTCATCTTGTTCTTCGTGTATGGTAAGACCATGCACTCCCTCCCCGGTGACCACAAGCACCCATTCGGCCCCCATCTCAAGCCTACCCATGGCATCTGTCATGACACCACCACGACAACTTTGGTGTGATAAATAAAAGTAATTAAGTATTGTTTCGTGATTGTGTACCTCCTATTTATTTATATACGCTAGTACCGACCAAGGATACGAGGAGGAAGGAGGATACTACGAGGAAGAAGCCGAGGAGAACTTCAACCACTGCTCTGCACAAGGCAAGCCTATACTTGCAACCTTGCAAGCCTCACTATACAAGATAACTTAGCAAACTATTATCTTATCAAGATAAGCTAAACCATGCAAACCTTACTTGCAAGGTTACCCCACTTGATACCCAATCCTAGTTTTATTTGCAAGCTTAGTTATTTTATTATCAAAGCTTTCTAGTAAAGTGTACTTAGTGACTTGTAGACTCTAGAAAGATATATGAAGGTAGCATAAAGAGCATAAAACTTGGCCTAAGTTAGATAATCTTGATGTCATCCTGAGGCATGAGATTGAACTTAGATAAGATACACTTGTTTACCACCCCTCATTAGTATTTACCCCCACTTGTAGATGCTAGTGCTAAGCATAAAATTTGATCAACTTTAGATGGGAATACTTGATGAAAATGGTTATGAAAACCTTAGAATGATGAGTCATTCTACTGAAATGTTTTGACATGTGTTTTTGAACACCAAATGATTTTGACGATGAAAATGTTAAGGCATGAGCCTTAGCCCTTAATAAAACTGATGGTTGTCTGGATGCGATACCATTCCAATTTTACCGTACAACCACATTACCCGAAATTTGGGTAGGGCTTGACTAGAAATTTATATACCTTAGTATGGGTTCCCTTGCGGCCAAGGTTTGAGATGAGGCTACCTTGTCAAGATTGTCCACCTGTGCAGTTCCCAAGATGACAATTGGTCATGGTTGGGAGGCCAAACTCACAGGAGAGGTGCCTATACTAGGGCGTGTAATTGAAAGGTTAGGATTGATTATCTGCATACTAAGTATGGTGAATTCAGGATTGTTCCTGACGGATGTATCGAATGTTGTGGTGAAAGTGTACCACCTCTGCAAAGTGTCAAACTATTCGAATAGCCGCGTCCGCGGTTATGGACAGTTGGAGTGGCCATACTGTTCAGTCATCAGATGTTTTCAAAATGACTTATTAAATGAGTTAGGATTTTGACTTGACCACAACAGGGTTGTGATATGAAATTCAAGTTCTCACTTAGGTGTTATAAAAACTTTCAACTAGGTTTCTTTGCTTCTGAACTCAATAGAGATAAATCTGGCTTTTTGCAAAACTTCCTAGAGCTTAGTATTTCCTAATCAAAAACCACTTCACTTGTTAGTATTAGTTTGCGAGTACTTAAATATTACTCATGGTTTCGTCCCTGGCTATTCCCGTGGCCAGACTATGAAGAGGACTATCAGGAAGACGGATAGCAAGAAGGTTACTACAACTAGGATCATCTCCCATCGCTAGCATTTCCTGTGACCATGAAGATGGAGCTTCACCCATGCTACTGTTTTATTCCGCTGCTTGATTTGTATTAAGACTGGATTATGAGATCCTTTATTTGTGTAAGACCTTATGTATGGTTTGTAATGGGTGATATACTATGATATCAAATATGTTATGTCTCGCAAAAATGGCAATCCTGGGATTGCGATGTATGGCATAACAAGCATCTGGGATTAAAAATCCGGGTGTTGACAAGTTGGTATCAGAGCCATCCTGACCATAGGAGACCCTAGTATAGAATGGACGTTTGAGTCAAAAAACTTAGTTTCAAAACCAAGGAAGTGAGTATTTATGAAAACTTATTCTCATTCTTATCACTTAGACTCTTTCATGAAAATTCATGTTCCTCAATTTTTTTTGCAAACTTACATAAAATTTGACACACTTGATCACTCCACTAACTTACTCATCATATATTCTTATAGATGGGCGTGAAGTATAGCAAGTTCTATCAGTTGGGGAATGGAGGAGATCTCATCTTTGAGCGTGACTTGGACCAGCAGTCGGAAATGCTGGAGCGTCCGCACCCCGAGTTCTTCGGAGCTTAGCTCAACGATCAGGAAGGAGAGGAATTGCAAAGGCTGGTTATTGCAAGTCTCCGAGGAAAGATTTAAGCCCCCACCTCAGAGGGAATTTAGTTCACCTTGAGAGAGAACAAATGGCTCAATGGACTTGCAAGGGCCATGCAAGAAGCTCTTGCCCATTTGTGTGGGAAGAGTATCAATCAAATCAAGGGTACCCTCTTTGAGTTCTATCCAAGGCGTGATGTTATGGGACAGCCACTGGAGGACCCATATCACTAGGAGCTGAAGACTCAGTTGGACCACCTCAGCTTCATGATGTATGACCGTCAGAAGGAGTTAGACAATGCCCGCTCCTACGCCAACCACAAGTACGCCATCACCGCCAAGAAGGATCGGACCATTGCCATGCTAGTGAAGGATCGCCAGTCTCATCGCCATCAGCTCGATAAGGAGCGCATCACTGCCCGTCTTCGCCACAGGATCACAGAGTTGGAGGAGACTATCCACGAGAGGGATATGGAACTTGAGGAGAGGGATAATGCAGGGGAAGACCTTCGTGGAGACCCCTACTCCTATCTTAGTGATGATGATGCCTTTCTGGAGGATCAGGCCATGGATTTCTTCACCGATGAGGATGACTTCACCTTCATTGATGATGACGATGAGGATGATGAGGACACTGACTTCAAGGAGTATTAGCACTTGAGCACTAGCGTTAGTGTTGTGTATTTGGTCCCACTGTATCGTAGTTTCAGAGAATGTTACTTAAAACCATCTGTTTTTCTTTTGTTCTGGTGTGTGTTTGTATCGTGTTCTATGAATAAATGAAAAGCAAGTTGCTAGAAAAACCTGAGTCAAACTTTGAAAACTTTTCAAACGCAAAAACCCTGAACCTTAGAAATTTCCCTATTTTCTCATGATCTATCTCAATCTTAAGATGCCTCGCGGAGGAAGCACTTCATCCCCGGACCCAATGTTGTAAATCTTGCAAATGTTGGTTTCTGACCGTGAAGCTGAAAGAGCCGAAAGTCAAGCCAACCTAGCCACCCTTGAATAGATATCTTAGATGGCCAACAACAATCAAGGCCATGGAAATCAGGACAACCACGGATCCAAGATCAAGAACTTCCAGAACAAAAAATCCGCCCATTTTCACTAAGTCTGAGGAGCCCCTCGATGCCGATGATTGGCTGCAAACCATGGAGAACAACTTAGAAGTTGCCGGAGTGGAAGCCAACGAGAAGGTATAGTTCGCCATCCACTATATGGCCGGAGATGCAAGAGCATGGTGGAACAACGTTCGTGCCATGAATGGAGGTCAAAGGATGACTTGGGAAGAGTTCAAAATCAAGTTCAGCAGAACCCATGTGCCACCAGGTTTGATCAAGAGGATGAGAGATGAATTCAGGGAACTGAAGCAAGGCAGGATGACAGTAGTGGAGTACCGTGACAAATTTTTGTCATTGGCTAGGTATGCACCGGATGAGATTGACACAGAATCTAAGAAGAAGGAGAGATTCCTGAATGGCCTGCACAGTGAGATGCAAATAGTGTTAGTCAATACACCCTTTGCTGATATTGAAGCCTTAGTAGACTCTGCCATTCAAATGGAGGGCAAGATCAACCAAGATAATGAGAAACGCAAGCGTCGCATGATGCATCAGCCAGGAACCCATTATACACCAAAGTATCGCCCCAACCCATCTCCAGGATTTGCCCCAAGAACCAACAGACCCCCGATGAACCGTCCGACCTATCCCAACCGTGGAAACCCAAGGCCCAGAGGAAATCAAACAATCCCGGGAACCCCAGCAATTTCAAGCTTGCACCACCCAAGTTCAACAACAACAATGCCGCCACCAACACTAACACTTCCCCAAGGACTGGAAGCAATGCTGTGCCTGTTGCAGCAAAGGACAAGTCTCAGGTGACTTGTTATGAATGTGGAACCAAAGGTCACTATTCCAATGAGTGCCCCAAGAAGATTGCCGCAGCCCCCAATGCAAATGCCCCAGCTCAGTAGCAGCGTCATGTTTAGCCCGGAAGAAGGTTTGCCCCAGGGAATTCGCTCAACTGCAACGGTTGTATCTTTCTCATGCATGCTGAAGAAGCCCAAGAAGCGCCAGATGTCGTGCTGGGTATGTTTTCTGTTAACTCAGTACTTGCAAGAGTGTTGTTTGATTCTGGAGAATCGCACTCGTTTGTTACTGAAGAATTTGCATGCACTAGTAAGATTCAACCCACCAAATTGAAGCATGTTATGATAGTTCAAATACCTGGTTCAACCACGAAAGCTAGACAAATTTGCAAGGCCGTGCCTATCCGAATCCATGGCATAGATTTCTATGCTAATCAAATAGTACTCGGAACTAAAGGTTTGGAAGTAGTACTAGGAATGGATTGGATGTCCAAACATAAAGGATTAATCGACTGTGCCAAGAAAGCCATAACCATGACCAGTACAGCCGTAATATCAGTCGAGCATGTATCGGAAACCTTGCCCCACCAATTCAAATGCAACAAGAGTCTAGCCCAACAAACCATTGACCAAGTCAGAGTAGTCTGTGAATACCACGATGTATTTCTAGATGTTTTGCCCGGTATGCCCCCAGATCGGGATATCAAGTTTATCATTGAACTAATCCCTGGAACTGGACCCATAGCCCAGAGACCATATAGTATGAACCCGTCTGAACTATTGGAGCTGAAGAAGCAACTGGTGTTGGGGATATGCTATATGGGTATCCTCATAGCATGTCTCCTATCCAGATAACCCGGGTGGCCCACAGTTGGTAGCATAGCCCTTTGCCTGCTGGGCGGCCTAGTTAGATGGATCTCGAAGGGAGGCCCATGCTGGATAAAGGAAGCCTATGGAGGAGTCAACGACGTACCCGGAGCCTTGGAGTGCAAGACACGCTAGACTAGTTGTAAGCAGTGTAGGACTCTGTAACCTGTCCGGCTAGGACTTTTCCCTATATCCCTAGGACTTGGCGACTATATAGGTCGGGCCTACGGGAGCCTTTAGGGCATGATAACTCAGACCCTCTAGTCAACTCGCACAGCGAACCAATCCCTGTAACTCGGCGTATTGCCCTTATAGTGATTTATAGCAGAAGTAGGATTCCGCCACCGTTGTGGGATCTGAACCTGGGTAAGCTGTGTAACCTCATACCCGTCAACCGTCCGCCTTCCCCCACGTCTCTAAACACGCACTATGAGGACACCTCCATGGCGTACTCGTCGGCAATACCACGACAGTTGGCGCCCACCGTGGGGCAAGAGGTGCTTTAGGCTCTTCAGCGGGCGAGGAGTAAGATCTTCCTGGGAATCGGCGAAACCGTGGCCATCGGTGGGGTTCTCTTCTCTGGCAATGTTCCGATCGTCCCTCATGACGAGTTCTGGATCCCGGCGAAGACGAACCCTACAAGATACTCGATCGTCTCTATCGGAGATATCCACCTCTTCATCAGCCAAACCGACTCGGGCACTAGTTCTCTGGGAGTCGGAGGAGCATCAAGACCCGCACGGACCGCCTGCGGGCAGGATACGTTCGCGGAAGGATTGATGTCAGATCTCTCCTTAGAGTTTGCCGGCAAAGATCGGAAAAATTCAAGGCCCACCCAAACTGCCCCTATGCTGGATATAACGGTGAAAGATCGCTCCAAGTCAGCCGGCTTCGGCCGTACGTCTGGACAACAGAGATCCAAGTTCGTCGGACTGGTTAGCATCTTCTATCTAGCGCGCTGCGTTCAGAGAGAGGGTGAAAACCCCCGCGATTACCTTGCCAGGTGGCTCCGTATACGGGTCGACCTGGATCATTACCCCAATGATGATGCCATGTATCACTTTGTGGAAGGACTGGAGCAAGGCACGCTTCTCCGGCATACGCTAAGGCGGCAGCAGGCTTTAGGACGCCTCACCTTCGAAAGAATGGTGAACACCGTCAACAACTACGCGGAGGCTGAGGAGGCAGCACAGACAGCTCTAGCGCTCCTTGACAGAGAACCGCCTCCTCAGCCACCGCCGCTACCGCCTCCGGTCATCATCGCCACAGCTGCGCCACCACCTCCAGTCATCATCGCTGCTGTTGCACTTCCACCTCCCGACATCGAGGAAGCCCTGACACCCTCTGACTCCATGCTCGACGCGCTCTACGCCGACATCAGCGCAGATTCGGAGGAGATAGACTTCAGCCCAGAGGAGCTAGACTCCGCCATGCAGGAGATGGAGGAATATTACAAGCGTGACGAGCAGGACAACAACGCCGTCACATCCCGAGAGGTATTTGTCGCCATTGGGACGGCAATGGATGAAGATCAGCTCGGACGAGCTCCGTCTATAGCACTGGACAAAGGGAAGGGACCACCTGTTGCGGCTGACAATGATTGCGCAAAGGTTATGCCCCCTCCGCCTAACCCCGTGCAGCAGCCGCAGGAACTCGGCACCAGCCCGAGCAACAACAACACCGCAAACCCTCCGCCTCCGGCATCTACGTCTGATGTGGCCCAAGTCACTCCAGCTGATAGAGTGATGTACGGAAATCTCCTCGTCGAGCCTATGACAGTGGCTCATATTCGCAATGTCGTCCAGCTCGACGAGAAGCGCGAGCAGCTGCTGGAGGAAGCGCAGGCCATCACGGAGCAAGGCGCAAAGCTAGATCAAGATCTGGCCAATGCGTAGAAGTTAATAGAGAAAGCTAGAGCAATGGAGGCCGAGTACAAGACTCTTCTACAACAGCAGAAGGCTAAGAAAGCTCCAGCTCGCGTCATCAACGATCCCGGTGTACGGCGAAACCTAGGATGGTCTCCTTCGTTGCCGACACAGGCCAATCCATACATTGACAGTGAAGGCAGGCAGGTGATGCCCACTCCTCTTCTCAACCTCTCCATCGCCAAGACCCTTATGGAGCAGGATAGATCACCCGAAGCGGTGAACCAAGTCTATGACCTAGTGGGCAAGGCAGTGAAACAACAAGAAAAGGCTACCTCTCGGAGGCTTGAGTCTGACCCAGCATTTTGCCAATCTAGCCAGCATAAGCCGCCAAGGGACAAATCTCTTCTTGATGTTGGGTCCCAGATGGTGTCGTCAGAAAGAAGACAGAGGGATGCGTGCAACAGGAAAGATGCTATCCCCATATCCTCCGACCATGGAGGCAAAGCTCAACCTTGTTTCCCATGTCCACCGCCCCGCTCTCCCCGACACCGCGAAGACACCAAGGATCACCATCGTACGGACATGCCTCCACCTAAGCAATGCAGCATCGTCATTCGCGACAACGCGGAGCAAGCCCGTCATGATGGGGAGCACAGCCAAGGACACAAGAGCAGGTCACGCCATGACCCTCCACATCCGACAAACAACCGTGACAAGCGTGAGGCGCCGCAGGAGGCTAATAGCAAGAAGGCTAACCCACCGCCACCTCCGCCTCCATCACCTCCAAGCAGCCACCATGGCGGAGGAGGCCTGTGTCGTTCACGCAGCCCATCCCCTGATGGCAAAAAGAAGAAAAGAAGCCCGGAGACATATGACGCACGATCGCGTCTAGACAAAATCCACGAGGCCCGGGATGGAGCATACCTGGGACCACGCTGCTTTGGACCTGTAATATGGACCGCAGCTTACCCCAAGGGTTTCCAGATTGACAAGACCATCAAGCCCTATGATGGCACCGCCAAGTCAGCAACATGGTTGCAGGATTACGGCAACGCGGTAGAGATCGCCGGGGGAAACCCCAATGTTTCCGTCAAGTACCTCCAATTGATGCTGGCGGGCACGGCCCAATAATGGATTGATGACTTGCTGGAGAAATCTATCTGCAATTGGCTGGACATGCAAGAAGCGTTTACGAAGAACTTCGAGGGTACGTATAAACGTCCCTGTACTGTTGGCGACCTACAACGGTGCATGCAGGAGAAAGACGAGTCATCTCGCACCTACCTCTCCCGTTGGCTAGATATGAAGAATTCCTGCACAGGAGTGCACTCACAGACCGCCATGTCTGCCTTCATCGACGAGTTGGAAAGGGGTACGTTGCTCCCACATAACTTGAAGCACTTGTAGGACAACCACCAGCTGGATCTCAACCAGATGATCCAGCTGGCTAGTGAGTTCGCGGCTGCCGACGATGATGCTCGTAGCTCCCTGTCGGCAATGGCCGTTCCAACTCAAGCTCGGAGGAGCAGCAGCACCAAGCGGAAGATCCCGCTAGAATAAAATAAAACCTCCGACATGGTCGCCATGACTTTTGCAGGACGGGGTGACAATGGACAGCGTGGCTGAGGACGGGGGGATGGTCGTGGGCAGCAGTGAGGTAGTGAAACAACCTCGGCAGTGCTCCGCGTTCCCCAGACCTACGAGGAGTAACGCGATATGCCGTGCCTCGTACACCTTGACGCCAACGACAAAGCCACACACACCAATCTTCATTGCAAGTTCGTCAATGACCTCAAGGAAGACCCGGAGTCCGGCTACAAGCAAAGTCGGAAGAACAGACCGCGAGGCAAGGGCAAGGGGAAGAAGAAGGAAGAGGAGTCCAATGATTCAAGTGAAATGGACGAGGACGTCGAACCCAAGCATGCCGCCAAGAGCGATGGCAAGGGCAAGCCCTTCGAGAAGAAGGCGGAAGTTTTCCACACTTTCCTTGGAACCCCCACCGTCCGACAACAGAAGACCTCCATGAGGATACTGATGTCCACTCTACCCCCAGTTCCCCAATACCTGCGTTGGTCGGAGATTCCAATTACTTGGGACATGAAAGATCACCCATACCTCATCCCTACGGAGAACCAATATGCCATGATCATCAACCCCCTGATTGACGGCAATGAGTTCACCAAATGTATGGTGGATAGTGGAAGCAGCATCAACATCATGTACTTGGATACACTTCACAAGATGAACTTGACGGAGGCAAACCTAAGGCAGACCAGCACCATCTTCCACGGCGTAGTTCCTGGTCGGGAGGCTCGGTCCCTTGGGTGCATCACACTCCAGGTCTCTTTTGGCGCTGTCAATAATTACCGCCAAGAACGCATGACCTTTGAGGTGGTCCCCTTCAAGAGCGTGTACCATGCCATATTCTGCTGCGACATATTCCACACCTTCATGGCCAAGCCATGCTTCGTCTACAACAAGCTCAAGATACTCGGACCAAACGGTGTCATCATCATATCTGGAAGCTTTACCAAGGCAAGGGACTGCGAGATTGGAGAAGCAGCCTTTGTAGAAGCTGTCCTCTAAAGCGAAGAATTCAAGGAGAAGCAGAGCAAGGTCGATGCCTCGGAGATGCCCGCGTCGAAGAAACAGATTTCTAACTCCGCCCCAGCATTCAAGGCCGCCATCGAGACCAAGCCTGTGGAACTTTTGGTAGGCGATGCCTCCAAGACCACCGCCATTGGGACGAACCTGGACCCTAAATAGGAAAGCTTGCTCGTCGAGTTACTCGGTGATAATAGGGATATCTTTGCCTGGCAACCTGCAGACATGAAAGGTGTACATAGGGAACTTGCCGAGCACAGCTTGAATATTGATCCAAAATGTAAACCAGTGAAACAACCTCTACGACGCTTCGGAGACGAGAAGAGACCCGCCATAGGCAAAGATATAACTAGGTTACTTAAGGCTAGTTTTATCCGAGAAGTCCTTCACACCCGATGGGTGGGCAATCCTGTACTTGTCCCCAAAAAGGGAACCAAAGAATTAAGCATGTGTGTTAATTACACCGGCTTGAACAAAGCATGTCCCAAAGATCCGTTTGCTTTGCCTCGCATTGACCAAGTCATTGACTCGACGGCTGGCTCGGAGCTTTTGTGTTTTCTCTATGCATACTCAGGATACCACCATATCAAGATGAGGAAGTCAGACCAATTGGCCACTTCATTCACTACACCCTACGTCACGTTTTGCTATGTCACGATGCCCTTTGGGCTGAAAAACACAGGTGTTATGTACCAGCGGACAATGGAGCGTTTCCTAAACGATCAAATTGGTCGGAACGTTCACGCCTATGTGGACGATATAGCGGTGATGTCCAAAAAGTCAAACAACTTAATCTCCCACTTAAAAGAAACCTTTGATAATCTCCGAAAATACAACATGATGCTTAACCCTAAGAAGTGCGTCTTCGGGGTCCCAGTAGGCAAATTGTTGGGCTTTATCGTTTCCCAGCGTGGAATCGAGGTCAACCCGGAGAAAATCAAAGCCATCTTAAACATAAACCGTCCGACATTCCTAAAGGACATACAACAGCTAACATGTTGTGTTGCAGCAGTTAGTCGGTTCGTCAGCCAACTTGGAGAGAAGGCTTTGTCGTTGTACAAGTTGCTGAAGAAGGCGAACAAATTCACATGGACGAACGAGGCACATGCATCATTGAAGCAGCTCAAGGAGATACTTTCTTTAGTGCCTATCCTTGCAGCACCCGAACCTGGGGAGCCCATGTTAATTTACATGCCGGCCACCAACCGGGTAATCAGCGTCGTCGTCGTGGTAGAGCCGAAAGAACCAGGCTATGAGCACGGAGTTCAACGACCAGTTTACTACGTAAGCGAGGTCTTGACGGAGTCCAAGAAGCATTATCCGCACTACAAAAGATAGCTTATGGAGTGTTCCTTGCTTCTCGAAAGCTAGGGCACTACTTCTAGGAGCACCCTATCACAGTGTTGAGCAAGACTCCACTGTCAGACATTATCAACAACAGCGACGCCACAAGAAGGGTTGCGAAGTGGGGCATTGAACTTGCCGCCTTCGAGATCACCTACAAAAGATGCGACGCTATCAAATCACAAGCCTTGGCGGATTTCATCGCAGATTGGGCGGATATGCTAGATCCAACCCTAATGCCAGAGCCAGAATATTGGGTGATGCACTTTGACGGATCAAAGCTACTCAACGGCTTGGGGGATGGTGTAATACTATAGTCACCAACCGGAGACAAGCTACACTATGTTCTGCAGATCCACTTCGAGGCTATGAACAACATGGCAGAGTATGAAGCACTCATTCACAGATTACGCGTAGCCAAGGATATTGGCATCAAGCGCATAGTTTGTTGTGGAGATTCCGACTTGGTTGCCCAGCAGGTGGCTGGCACCTAGAACGCGCGGAACCCTATGATGGCGGCATATCGCGACAAAGTGGACGAGACGGCCAAGAGATTTTTGGGCTAAGAAGTCAAGTATGTACCTAGGGAGCAAAACGAGGCTGCTGATCTGCTGTCTAAGCTTGGATCAGGGCGCAAACAAATTCCTCATGGTGTTTTCTTGGAACATCTACAGACACCATCCGTGAAGGGAGCATACATAGACAACCCGAACAGAGTTGACTCTTTCATTCACATGGTGACAAAGGTCCCTCCGGCTTGGACAAAACCGTTCATGGAGTATCTCGAACACGGAACTTTGCCCGACGACAAAGTCGAAAGACGGCAAATAGTATGTCGAGCAAAGGGCTATACCATAATCAATGGACAACTCTACAAAAGAAGAACCACTGGTGTATACCTTAAGTGTGTTTCCCAGCAAGAAGGTATTGAAATCCTCCGCGAAATCCATCTCGGAGATTGCGGGCATCACGCCGCTCCCCGATCGTTGGTCGCTAAAGCTTTCCGGCAAGGATTCTACTGGTTGAGCGCGAAGGCGTACGCCGACAAGCTGGTTGACACATGCATGGGATGCCAGTATTATGCCCGACAACCACATGTTCCAACTGAAGAATTGCGAAGAATACCAATAACTTGGTCGTTAGCAGTCTGGGGGCTGGACATGCTTGGTCCGTTGCAGAGGCACCATGTGGGTTTACACATCTGCTAGTAGTAGTTGATAAATTGACCAAATGGATAGAAGCTAAAACCATTAGAAAGCTCGATGGGGCAACTGCCCTTAGGTTTGTCCGGGATCTAGTGGTGAGATTTGGTCTCCCACATAGCATTATCACCAAAAATGGCAGCAACTTGTCACTTGGAGAAGTGGAAGCTTATTGTTGGGAGAAGGGCATCCGACTTGACCTGGCATCTATGGCACATCCACAGTCTAATGGTCAGGTTGAGAGAGCCAATGGATTAATTCTACAGGGAATCAAGCCACGTCTAGAAGCACCGTTGCATAGAGCAGCTGGATCCTAGGCGGAGGAATTACCATCTGTGTTATGGAGTTTACGAACTACACCCAACAGATCTACCGGCTACACCCCTTATTTCATGGTATATAGAACAAACGCCATCCTGCCTTCCGACATCCTTCACGATTCACCAAGAGTTGCCGCCTACGACGAAGATGACGCTGAAGAATCCAACCGCCTAGATGTGAACCTTCTTGAGGAAGAGCGCGTATTGGCATGCCAAAGATCCGCCATCTACCAGCAGAAGCTATGCAGCTACCATAGTCGCCGCATTCGGCGTCGCTCATTTAAAGAGGGGGATCTGGTGCTCCGACTAAAGCAGAAGAATCGCACAAATTATCCCCGCCATGGGAATGACCGTTCATCATAAGCAAGGCGCTACTCAATGGGTCTTACTACCTCGTTGACAATCGTGAGCTGAAGGATAGACCCAACGAGGATCATAAGCGTAAGCGACATGACCCGAATGATGACTACCCGGAGCTTGATCGGCCATGGAACATAGCACATCTACGTCCTTTCTACACTCATATTTTATCTATTGTGTACCTTTTATATGATCAATGAAATAAAGCTCTCTGTTTCACACTACTAGGAAAACGGCTATAGGTAATCCACACTTCTGTGGCGCACTTGCTAGTGATGCCCCACGGGTAAAATAGGCGTGGCGCACTGCCCATAGGTGCCCTACGGCTAACTGCCGTAAGCGTGGCGCACATGGGGGTGGTGCGCCACGCCTATGTGTGGGCCAGGGCACATGTGGCCGCAGCACACATACCCGTAGCGCACTAGATCAAGGTGCGCTACGGATGTGCAACTTAGCCATAGGGCACTCCGGCCTAGTGCACTACAGGGCTGTGTGTTGCAGCAGCTGTGTCAACTTAGCTGTAGGGCACTCTGCCCTAGTGCCCTACGGCAAAGTGGCTTGCACCAACTCCACCCCCCCTCGTGGATCGCCTTTTTAGGTTTTGCAAAAAATAAAAGAAAATGATAAACCCTTCCAAAAATATAATCCTTTCATATTTATGTAGGTAATGTGGTATAGTTTGTAGGAAAATTAACAAACAATAATTTCAACTTTATCTGCAAAAAAAAGTCATGCCACGGTAAAATGGCCGTAACTTTTGCATACGATATCGAAAAAAATCGTACAATATACCGAAATGACGAGAACTTTCGCATCCGCTCGCAACCACCTCCAGTCGTTTAGAGGTTTTTTAGATTTTCAAAATTCGAAAAGAGTAAAAAGTTACGGTCAAAAGACCGTCTTTTCCTGCAGAAAAAAAAGGCAACTTACCCGTAGCGCACCACCACCTAGTGCACCACGGATAAGCTTGGGCGGGATTCAAATTTGAATCACCACCCCGCCCACCTACCCATCAACTTTCCCTCCCCCTTTTCCTTCTCCTTCTCCCTTTTCCTTCTCTTTCTCCTTCTCCTTCTCCTCCTTCTCCCTTTTCCTTCTCCTTCTCCTTCTCCTTCTCCTTCTCCTTCTCCTCCTTCCCCTTTTTACCCTTCACCTATCTGTGGCCACCTTGCTCCGGCGTCCTTGCTTCGGCCTCTTTCTCCCCTTCAAGTGACGGTGGCACGACGACGGCCTTCTTCTCCTCCTCCTAGCAGCGACGACAGGCGACGGCGGCCTCCTCCTCCTCCTCACAGCGACGACCGGCGACGGCAGCCTCCTCCTCCTCGCAGCAACGACCGGCGACGGCGGCTTCCTTCTCCTCACCTACCTCCCTTCCTTCCTCTCTTCTCCTCTTCCTCGCTCTCGTCGTACCTCCCCTTCTCCAACCATCTACTGCCTCGATGCCAACAAGGACTACCATGGCCACGGCCTCCCGCACCTCCCTGCGGTGGTAGGTCGTGGCCACGACCATGCTCCGGCGAGGCGACACGACGGCGGCGCACCCTGTACCCCTCGCCGCGGACCCGATTGCTTTTTCAATTCAAAACGAGGGTGTTTTTGCATTTTTTTGTTTTTTGAAAAACACATCCGTGGCGCACCCTGTACCCGTAGCTGTGGCGCACCTGGTAGTGCGCCACACCTATCTCGACACAACCGTGGAGCACCATGCAGTGCGCCACGGCTACGAGATAGCCGTAGCGCGAGGCCCGTGGCGCACTGCTATTGCGCCACGGAAGGCCTTTTCAGGTGCGCCACGAAAAGACGTTTTCCTAGTAGTGTCACTCATATTTCTGAGTCTTTTATCTCCTTTAGTGTTCATTTTTGGATCGTATAAAACCTTTATGCACCAGCTTTGCGATTGCACTTGTGAAAATTCCGCCTACGGGCGTTAGCTTAATTTTTCTAGTCTAAACGTTCTTTGTTGTTTTTATGTGGATTCTGGAGTAGTGACTTTTGGCACTTATTGTCGGCGATTTTGTGCTTTGGTTATTGACGGTGCCATTGGACATCATCTCCTGAGCGCATAGTTCCGACAATGAGTCTTCCGACTCATGAAAGGTCAAGCATAAAAACCAAAGTAATGGATAAGCCAGCACTTGCTTAAAAAATATATACATGCTGGAACCAGTTCTTGAGTAGCAGGAAATAACAACCATTGTTTTTCCGCCTTAAGTTAACGAGTAGTTTTTTCCTCATACAAATTCCAGAGGAAACAAATATTACATATTGTTTTTTCATTCCTCTGGCGCAGGTGACTTGGATGCAACATCATCAGCAGCAGGAGATCCATCCTCCTTGAAGTCGGCAGTGTTGAGAGACTCGGAGGAGCTTTGGTTATCGCCATCAATGGTCTCCTTGGGCACAAAGACATTAGGGTCGACCAACTCGAAGACTCTGGTATCGAAACCCGCGAGCGATGCAAAGATAGCTTTGTGATCTATTTTTTGGCCATCGTCATCCACGTCGGGGATACTAGAGGTCACCGTGTCGATGTCGGTGTTTTTGTAGTGCGCCTTGACCATTGACATCGCCATCCTCGCGCCAGACTGTGTACATGAAGCCTTCCATCTTACAATACGCTTGGGGGCTTGGCGCAAGATCTTCGAGAACTTCATCACAGAATCCACCGCTTTGATGTTGATCTGAAGGGGACTGGCTATCTGCTTGGCCTGCTTGATGGCGGTGTTGATAAAGTTGCCGGCAAGGGCCATGCATTCTTTTGGCGGAGGAGGCGATTGGGTTAAGCCAATAGGAGCTGCAAAGTTCCGACAAAGGAACGCATGAGTTTAATAAACACAAAAAGTTCAGAGTATCTAGCTTACAGAAGTACAAGGCAGAGAATCACTTACTGAAGATGCTAATCTCAGCCTGCCGGAGGGTATCCGCCATGGAGTCCCGTTCTTGTCGGACGATCCTGTATGCTTCAAGATGGTGCTGATTTTTCTCATCGGCATCTTTCTTCTGCTCTTTCAGCATCGCGATCTCCTCCTTCAAGCGGTTCATCTCTATGTTAGTGGAATCCTGCAAGACTTTCATGGAGTCCTCATGCATCTTCAGCATATCCTTCCTCTCCTGCTTAAGGATCTTGTTTTCGCTATCCAGCAACTCAATGTGCTTGGATTGCTCAACAATATCCTTAGCCTTGTCAATGGTTTCTGCAAGTCAGAGAAAGAGAAGTACACAATGAGTACTCGGAGAATGTTGGCACAATACCAAGTTGGAATACAAAAAAGAAAGGAAAAACAAACGCTTTCTCTTGATGATTTGTTCCTTCAAGAAGGCAGTTTTACCCTTTTCGGCTTCCAAATCCGCATGCATCTTTTGGAACTTCTCATTAGCCACGCCTCTCCGAGCATTCTCATTCTGTGGATAGAAAATTTAAAGTTGTTTAGTCTACTTGGAGCATCTAGCCGGATAATTGTCCACCTAGAGGCTCGGGGGCTAAGTGAGAGTTTTTTTAAACTTGACAATATGGTTAGCCTTTCTTTAAGCATCTAGTTGGAACTGATTCAGTTTTCAACTAGAAGCTTGGGGGCTACAGTATAAAGTTTTTTAACTCAGTCATATGCTTAGTCTTTCTTTAAGTATCTAGTCGGGACTAATTCAGTTACAACTAGAGACTTTGGGGCTATAGTATCAAAATTTACAAACACTGCGTATGCTACTCTGAAAGTATCTAGTCGGAATAATTCATTCAAACTAAATACTTGGGAACTACAGTGAGAAGTTTTCTAGCTTAGTCACTCTTAGAGCATTTAGACGCAAAGGCCTATGGTTTTCCGTCTAATTCCTCAGGGATACAGTGGGATACTCATATGAAATGCAAAAGGCAAATAAAACTTACAAGTGCAATGATCTTGAGGTTGGTAGCACTCTCAGCAAGTAACTTGCCAAAGGAAAGGTTGTTTCCTCGCAAGATGTCTGCTTGTCGGAGAAGCTCCTCAAGACCGCAGGTTGGAGATGTCGGCACTGCACCAGAACCAAAGTGGATCTACCCGCATGAGCGCTGGGAAGACTATCTTCTGGAATTCTATGGTTGTCCTGGGTGCGGAGGCGCCACCTTTGGCAGACATTCCACCCACCACCACCGCCTTGCCACTACCGATGGCATCCTTAGCCGGAGCTTCAGCCATTCGAGTTGCGGTACTTTCTTGCGTCGCGTGTTCGCCGACAACGACGAGCTCTGCAGAGGAACCTGACTCCACTTCCATGGCGGAAGGGCAAGATGCATCTTTGGCTTGTGAGCTTGTCGGGGCGGGTGTAGGCTGGACGCTGGGAGTCACAGGGGCGATGGCGGGAGATGCGTGGTGGGGCACGTCATGGTGCAACATATCTTTAATATTTCTAGAAGCCCCCAATGTTTTGGAGGTCTTCTTCAAACTAGTAGTGGACTTTTTTCCTAAAACATGCAAAAAGTATAAGTATAGGAAGAAGACGAGCAATGGACAAATGTCGGAGAGAAACAGACTTACACAACAGGGGGTGCTTTGGCAAAAGGGATCCCGGTAATCTTTCCTTTCTCCACCTCCATGGCGGCAGTGGACTTCTTGGAGACTCCACTCTCCGTATTCTTCTTCTTGCCTCCGTCGGCAGCATCAGAGGTGGAGCTCTTCCGCTTTATCGCCAGCGGGACATTGTCGTCGGACACGACGGTGACTTCCTTCATCTTTGGTTCATAGATTTTGACAGCCATGCTATCCTCCTCTAGACTACCGAGCTATTAAGAGAAGTCTCAAAAGTGTTAGATGAGATGGTAATGGCTAGATGGAAGAACTGGAGTATATGTCATACACGGAAAATAAATAGGTACCTCTGAGCACTTGCCCTCCACAAACATGTTGTAGGTGATGGCGAAGCCACACTTCCTGTCCTTCACCTTGACGATGTCCTTGAGGCGGAGCTTGACGGAGTCACTCGAGAAGTTATCCTTGGAGATGCGGAGGATATCCTTCCTCCCCTTAGAGTACTCGTGCATCACCTTGAAACGGTGCTGTAGAGGCTGGATCCGCCTGACAAACCGGCACATGTCTAGGTCCAACCCGATTAGACCCGTGTCGACGAACAACTCTATCCGCCTAATGACGCGGGAGGCTTCGTTGTCGGGAGGAACGGTGGCATGGGACCTCCATGTCGGGGCTTCGGCAGCGGCTTCGTCGACAAAGTCCGGATACGTTTCTTCTCGGCCAGCCGGAGGGATATCTGGGCCGTAGAAGTACGTATGTTGCCAGTTCTTGCAGGACTCATGGCCGACGATGTCGGGGAACCACCGGCCAGGCCGGATCTTAAAATTAATTGTCCCATAGTTCCTGAGCTCGTTCTTGCTGTCTCCGGCTTCCCTCTTGATGGTGAAGAAATAAATAAAGAGATCTAGACATGGACTAATCCCTAAGTAACCCTCACAGTGCGCCGCGTAATTGCTAAGCGCGAGGATGCTATTGGTGGAGAGGTTCTGAGGCTGTACTCGGTAATGGCTAAGGACAGCTAGGAAGAAATTGGATATGGGCAAGGAAACGCCATGTACCAATTGGAATTTGAGCTACACCTTCTCTTCGGCTTGAGGAGAAGGAGTGACCTCGCCGGCCAGCGCCGCCCGCTAGACGAGCCCCTCCGTCACAGGAAGGTAGCCCTCGACGAGCAGTTCCTTGATGTCGTGGTCCGTGATGTCCGAGCCGCGCCAGTCCCCTTTGTGGGAATCGCTTTCCTCTTCCAGCAGCTCTAGCGCCGCTGCATTGTGGTCGCCGCCAGTGGATTCGACCACCACAGACTTGGGGATCACCAGGCCCTCTGGGAGCACGAGAACGGTGCTTGCCAGCTTCGCTGCGGCATCGCTTGGCGCCGACATGGAGGGAGCAGAGTTACTGCTTGCCATTGTAAAGGGAGAGGTGGTGACTAGAAGGATTGAAGGGCTAGGGTTTTTTGCAAAACGGGTAGAGAGCTCGACGAGAAGTTCGCTGGAGGAAGAAGACAACGCAGGAGGAGAATGAGGTGAAAAAGTAAAATCCGCCGCAGTTACAATTTATAACCTCTGGCATCAAGATTCGTGCAAAATGATAGAATGGTTGGCGCGTGGATGACGTGTGCGGGCGCGTTCGCGGAAATTTCGCCACGTTCCCAACCGTCACCGCCAACGGTTCGTATCGCTCGCACGGGAAAAAGGGACATGATTGCGTTCTCTGCATGTGTGAGTTACGAGGCGTTGCTGACCTATGTCTACATTGTCCTAGCTGTCACTAGCAGGTGAACCATCACGTTGGAATATTCCGGCATGGACGGATCCAGTCCGGCTACGAAAGAGTACGATAGAAGATTCAGCAATTTTCTGACTTACAAGTTGAAGACGGAGAAAACCTTGCAGGGTTCTTGGGAGGACTACAAGATATTGCTTGACGATTTGCCGACATCCATCTAGACGGAGCATTCAACCTGAAGAGGCAAGACGGCGCAAGATCTCGGAGTTCTCCGGGGGCTACTGTTGGGGATATGCTATATGGGTATCCTCATAGCATGTCTCCTATCCGGATAACCCGGGTGGCCCATAGTTGGTAGCATGGACCTTGGCCTGCTGGGCAACCCAGTTAGATGGATCCCGAAGGAAGGCCCATGCCGGATAAAGGAAGTCTACGGAGGAGTCACCGTCGTACCCGGAGCCTTGGAGTGCAAGACACGCTAGAATAGTTGTAAGCAGTGTAGGACTCTGTAACTTGTCTGTCTAGGACTTTTCCCTGTAACCCTAGGACCTGGCGACTATATAAGTCGGGCCTATGGGAGCCTTTAGGGCATGATAACTCAGACTCTCTAGTCACCTCGCACAGCGAACCAATCCCTGTAACTCGGCGTATTGCCCTTATAGTGATTTATAGCAGGAGTAGGATTCCGCCACCGTTGTGGGATCTGAACCTGGGTAAGCCGTGTAACCTCGTACCCGTCAACCATCCGCCTTCCCCCACTTCTCTAAACACACACTGTGAGGACCCCTCCATGGCTTACTCGTCACCAATACCAAGACAACTGGATGCCATGCTGGAGATAGGATTGATCCAACCAAGTGCGTCGCCATGGAGATCACCTGTTTTATTTGTGGATAAGACACTTGGAGGTAACCGTTTGTGTACGGATTATCAGAAGTTTAATGATGTCACCATCAAGAACAAGTACCCACTGCCAAACATAGATGACCTTCTTGACCAGTTGACTGGTGCCAAAGTGTTTTCTAAGATTGATCTTAGAACTGGTTATCATCAACTCAAGATTCGTGTAGAGGATATTCCAAAGACTGCCTTTACCACCAGATATGGATTATACGAGTATACGATCATGTCTTTTGGTTTAACCAATGCCCCCGCTTATTTCATGAATCTCATGAATAAGATTTTTATGGACTTGTTGGATAAGTTTGTCATTGTTTTCATCGATGACATTCTGATCTATTCAAAATCAGAAGAAGAACATGAGCTACACCTAAGGACCATCCTTGGAACCCTTAGGGAGCATCATCTGTATGCCAAGTTTAGCAAATGTGAATTCTGGTTGCAGGAGGTAGGATTCCTCAGACATATCGTATCAGCCGGAGGAATTGCCGTTGACCCTGCCGAGATGAAGGATGTTGAAGATTGGCAAGCCCCAACCACTCAAACCGAAGTTCGTGCATTTCTCGGATTGGCGGGATATTACCGCAAGTTTGTAGAAGGATTTTCAAGTATCACAAGACCCATGACCCAATTGTTGAATTAGGATAAGAAGTTCGAATTGACGGACAAATTTGAAACGAGTTTTCAAGAACTCAAGAGGAGATTGATTTCAGCCCCCATCTTGATCATGTCGGATATTAGGAAGCCGTTTGATGTGTATTGTGACACATCGAAGATTGGTATCGAATGTGTGTTGATGCAAGAAGGCAAAGTTATATCTTGTATATCCCAACAACTAAAGCAGCATGAACAAAATTATCCAACCCATGATCTTGAACTAGTAGCCATAGTTCTAGCCCTAAAACATGGAGGCATTACCTGATGGGAAACCGTTGTGAGATTTATTCGGATCACAAGAGCCTGAAGTATATATTCACTCAGAAGGAGATGAATATGAGGAGAAGATGGATAGAGCTAATCAAGGACTATGATCTGGACATTCACTATCACCCCGGTAAAGCCAATGTGGTAGCAGATGCCCTTAGCAGATTGTCGTGCCTCTTGAACTCTATGATTCTGAAGGAGCAACCAAGTTTGCACAAGGAGTTGGAAGATTTTAGAATGGAATTGGTGAGTGAAGGATTTTTGGATAGCATAGAACTTCAACCCACTTTGATCAGTCAGATCAAGGAGGCGCAGAAAGGAAATGCTAGTATCGATGGAATCAAACATCGTATTGGTACATGCAATGTACCCAGATTCATGGAAGATGAAGGAGTGTTGTGGTACAAAGGACGTCTCTGTGTACCAGCAGATTTAGAATTGAAGGAAACTATTTTGAAAGAGGCCCATGATACTCTTTATTCTATCCACCCTAGAGGAACAAAGATATATCAGGATTTGAAGGAACAATTTTGGTGGCATAAGATGAAGAGAGAAATCGGAAGCTGTATCTCCAAGTGTGATATTTGCCAGAGAGTCAAGGCGGGACATCAAAGACCCACGGGACTGTTGCAACCCCTGCAGATTCCGGAATGGAAATGGGATTCAGTTGGAATGTACTTTATCACCGGATTGCCTACTTCTAGTAGGGGAAATGACTCTATTTGGGTCATAGTTGATAGATTGTCCAAAGTAGCATATTTCTTACCAGTCAAGACCACTTACCAGAGCTCGAAGCTAGCGGTGTTGTATATCGCTAGAATCGTCAGTTTCCATGGAGCCCCCAAGAACATCGTGTCAGATCGAGGAACTCAGTTTACCTCGAGATTTTGGAAGAAAGTCCAAGAAGGATTGGGAACCCGACTAGATTTCAGCATAGCTTATCACCCTCAGACCGATGGACAAATGGAGCGAGTAAATAAGATACTCGAAGATATGTTGAGAGCATGTGTGCTAGAGTGTGGATCTAAATGGGAAGAGTGTCTGCCTTTCACAGAATTTTCTTACAACAACAGTTATCAAGCTAGTTTGCAAATGGCCCCATTTGAGTTCACGTATGGAAGGAAGTGTCGTACCCCTTTGAATTGGTCGGAAGTAGGAGAGAGTCAGATTTTTGGACCCGACATCCTACGAGAAGTAGAAGAGAAAGTCCACAAGATCCATGAGCACCTCAAACCGCCCAGTCAAGATAGAAGAGTTATGCCGACAAGAGATGTCGAGACCTCGCTTTCAATATCGGAGATTTTGTGTATCTCAAAGTATCACCTTTGAAAGGAATACCGCGTTTCCAGCTCAAAGGAAAGTTAGCCCCAAGATATATCGGACCTTTCAAGATTCTGAATCGTCGAGGAGAAGTATCGTATCAATTGGAACTGCCAGAGGAGATGTCAGCAGTGCATAATGTGTTCCATATATCTTCGCTTCGCAAATGCCTTGGAGTCCCAGAGAAGACTAAACTTTTCAAGAACATTGATCACCGAACCATAGAGATCAACGATGACCTGACGTATACCAAAGTACCCATTCGTATTCCAGAAGAAGCTTTCAATACCACCTGGACCCGGAGCATCAAGTTTCTCAAGATTCAGTGGAGTAACCACACTGAAGAAGAAGCTACCTGGGAGCGAGAAGATCACATCAAAACGGAGTTTCCCGATCTTTTTAAATCCTAGTTTTCTTCTTTCTTCTTTATCAAATCTCGGGATGAGATTTTGTTTAAGGATGGAAGGTTTGTAACATCCCAAAAATATTGATCAATTATTATCAATTTCCAATCACCAAAATTAGGGTTAACAAAAACTTTTGTTAATTAAGATCAATATGAATGCATGTGTGTATGTGATGATTGTATGAAAGCATGAATGGACTTGTGTGATTGATCTAAATAGCAAGGAATGGTTTAAAGATGAAAACAACATCATCTAAATCATTTCCAAGAAGAAACAAATCAAGAGAAAAATCAAAAACAAATCAAATAAGCAAATGGTCATTTTTGCCAATCTTGCTCACTAGACCACCTTGAGTGTTTCTAGTCCAAGATTTCAAACAGAAACAATTCCATTTCTTTTCACCCCTTGCTAGACCAAGTAAAACTGAATCCAAGCCCACCTTTCAAACTTACAGAAACATTTGGAAACTTGATTCAAATGACAATTCAAAATTGAATCTTTAACATATGTGAAGATCACCCATTTTCAAAACCCAACCAAACCAGTACCCCTTGACCTTTTCAGCCAACCAAAGACTCCCGAGTATGTAACTAACACACCCACCAAGTTTGAATCAAACACCTTGCAGACACAAAATAAACAAACATCAAACACTATTGTGAGCAGTAATTTTGGCCTAACTTGTTCCTTATCTAGCTCACACTACTCCCTTAGTAGATCATCTAGCCCAATTGACAAGCTCTAGAACCACTGTGAGCTTGCCATTCCATCAATGGTGAGCATGCCGAGAGCACCCTTGCCACCCCAATGTCTCCAGCAAGATAGAAGCTTCTCTAGCCTCGACAACCGTGTCTACGACACTGACCACCGTCCACCGCCACCCACTGTCCAGCGCTCGGGCCTTGCCAGCCCTGGACCACACAGCCCGAGCGTGCCCAGCCTCTGCGAGCGTGCCGAGAGCGCCACCCACGACACACGCCCACAGACCGCGTGCCGCCCTCGCCGCGTTGAAGCATGATATCCACCATCCCAGGAGACCGCCAAGCAACCCCGTTCGCCGCCGCGCGACCAGGAGAGCCCCTGCGCCATTAAAACAGCTGTCGGACCCGCTCAGAGCACCGCGACGTTCCACCATCTCGCACCGCCCCACGCCGCGTAACCATGCCGTTGAGCTTCACTAGGGAGCACAACACCGCCCCCTACCATCACCCATGACTTTAGCTCGCTGTGCCAACGACACCGACGAGCTCAGCCCGCTCCCTTCGGTTCCCTCGCTTCGCTATAAATAGAGGCCACCCCTGTTCAAACTCAGCACACCATCTCACTCCCCTCTCTCTCAGAAGCACCCTAACTCACCCCCAGGGCAAGGCGAGCAGCACATCGCCGGAATTTGGCCGGAGTCTGCCACGGAGGAGGAAGAAAGGAGCCGTTGATTGGAGCCGCCCCAGGAAAATCCATCGGTACCAGGAGGATCGATGTTGTCGACTTCATTGTTCGCCCCCATCGCCGACCCTTGCATGCACCTTGGTGAGCCCCCGTATACCCCCACTGGCCGCACTAGGGTTCTGTCTCGCCGGCGTTGCCCGACAGAGACGATAGGTCGTGGCCGTTGGATTAGAGTTTGACCGAACGGTCTAGATCACCCCGTACCGCTTTGCACCCCCTGTCTCGCTGACTGGTGGGGCCATTCACTTAAACCCACCCATGAGTACGCTGTGCACCATGGTCCGGCCCAGTTAACATCCTGCGGGACCCAGTAATTCAAATTTAGGTTTATTCTTTTAGTTTCAAACCTAGTTTTGTACCTAGATTCAAAAATAAACCAAGCTCGATTCACTAAACCAAAATGCATGAAACCATTTTTTTAAAAGGTACTGGAATTCTTAATCCAATCCCGTTGGATTCAAACCATTTAGATTTGTAGATCACCTATAGTAAAAATAACAAGGCAGAAGCTTTTCTGCATTCAAACATTTTTCAAAATTCAACCACAAAAGCTTTTGAGTTGATTCCAACTCACAAAAATCACATTTAACTAGAACTTTCCGAATATATAAAAATATATAGGTTTACTTGAAGAAATATTGGACAAGTAATAAAATAATGCCTCATAGGCAATTCTAGTCACTTTATTTAATTCAAATAAAAAGGTTAAAACTTATTAAATTGTGACACCACTTTAAATCACATTCCCATGTACTGAAATATGTGGTGATGAGATGTGTCAACATGATCCCATGTTTTAGTTGGAGAATAATAAATCTTAAGTAGTTTTTCAATGAGTAAAAATTACCTTCCTAAAATAAAGGGAATAAAACTATTGCTTTAATCTTGGTGATAATAGTTATGATGCTAGATCATCTAGTGTGAACTTTGGTGTGATAAATAAAAGTAATTAAGTATTGTTTGGTGATTGTGTACCTCGTATTTATTTATAGACGCTAGTACCGACCAAGGATACGAGGAGGAAGGAGGATACTACAAGGAATAAGCCGAGGAGAAATTCAACCACTACTCTGCAAGCCTATACTTGTAACCTTGCAAGCCTCACTATACAAGTTAACTTAGCAAGATATTATCTTAGCAAACTAAGCTAAACCATGCAAACCTTACTTGCAAGCTTACCGCACTTGATACCCAATCCTAGTTTTATT
This sequence comes from Avena sativa, assembly GCA_916181665.1. Taxonomy (NCBI): domain Eukaryota; kingdom Viridiplantae; phylum Streptophyta; class Magnoliopsida; order Poales; family Poaceae; genus Avena; species Avena sativa. The sequence goes on along the minus strand of OV702279.1, from coordinate 39,698,231 downwards.
TGCAAGCTTAGTTATTTTATTACCAAAGCTTTCTAGTAAAGTGTACTTAGTGACTTGTAGACTTTAGAAAGATATCTGAAGGTAGCATAAAGAGCATAAAACATGGCCTAAGTTAGATAATCTTGATGACATCCTGAGGCATGAGATTGAACTTAGATAAGATACACTTGTTTACCACCCCTCATTAGTATTTACCCCCACTCGTAGATGCTAGTGCTAAGCATAAAATTTGATCAACTTTAGATGGGAATACTTGATGAAAATGGTTATGAAAACCTTAGAATGATCAGTCATTCTACTGAAATGTTTTGACATGTGTTTTTGAACACCAAATGATTTTGATGATGAAAATGTTAAGGCATGAGCCTTAGCCCTTTATAAAACTGATGGTTGTCTGGATGCGATACCATTCCAATTTTACCGTACAACCATAATACCCGATATTTGGGTAGGGATTGACTGGAAATTTATATACCTTAGTATGGGTTCCCTTGCGGCCAAGGTTTGAGCTCAGGATACCTTGTGAAGATTGTCCACCTGTGCAGTTCCCAAGATGACAGTTGGTCATGGTTGGGAGGCCAAACTCACAGGAGAGGTTCCTATACTAGGGCGTGTAATTGAAAAGTTAGGATTGATTATCCGCATATTGAGTATGGTGAATTCATGATTGTTCCTGACGGATGTATCGAATGTTGTGGTGAAAGTGTACCACCTCTGCAGAGGGTTAAACTATTCAAATAGCCGCGTCCGCGATTATGGAAAGTTGGAGTGGCCATATTGTTCCGTCGTCAGATGTTTTCAAAATGACTTATGAAATGAGTTAGGATTTTGACTTGACCACAACAGGGTTGTGATATGAAATTCAATTTCCCACTTAGGTGTTATAAAAACTTTTAACTAGCTTTCTTTGCTTCTGAACTCAATAGAGGTAAATCTGGCTTTTTGCAAAACAACCTAGAGCTTAGTATTTCCTACTCAAAAACCACTTGACTTGTTAGTATTAGTTTGCGAGTACTTAAACAGTACTCATGACTTCATCCCTGGATATTCCCGTGGCCAGACTATGAAGAGGAATATCAGGAGGACGGACAATAGGAAGGTTATGACAACTAGGATCATCTCCCATCGTCAGCATTGCCTGTGACCATGAAGATGGAGCTTCGCCCATGCTAACGTTATTATTACGTTATTCCTCTACTTGATTTGTATTAAGACTAGATCATAAGATTCTTTATTTGTGTAAGACCTTATGTATGTTTTGTAATGGATGATATACTGTGATATCAAATCTGTTATGTCTCACAAAAATGGTAATCCTGGGATTGCGATGTATGGCATAACAGGCATCTGGTATAAAAAATCCGGGTGTTGACACTACCTTGGATGAAGAAACTAAAACTTGCTTTGATTCCTTGCTTGCCCAACTTGATAATGCTAGGGATGCTTTAGATGAAAAGGAAGAACTTCTTGACTTGCTAAGTAAAAATGAAAGGGATGTCGCCGATGAAATTGCCTCTCTCAATCAAAGTCTTGAGGATGAACAAAATATGAGAATTAATCTTGAGGAAAATCTGTCTAAGCTTGTAGATGACCATAACAACTCCAAGTGTTCTCTCACTAAAGAACGTGATCATGCTCTAGCTTTTGTTAAGGTGCTTAAGAAGGAGAAAGTTGAGTTTGGTGTTGGTCATGATAGGAATCGAGAAGACCTTGAGAAACTCAAAGAGTAACACAAAGCCTTGGAGAGTAAATTCTCATGTCTTTTTGACGCCCATGAACAACTTCAAACTCAACTAACTTGTGAACATGCTAAGTCTTCTGCTGTGCAAATTATAGAATTGTCTAGCCCTTCTAAGCCTTGTTGTAAGCATGAGAATCTCATTGAGGAGAACAAGGTGTTGAAGGATCAACTTGGAAAGGCTAATAAGAAGAATAAGAAGGGGAGAAAGAACAAGGGCAAAGCTCAAGGACCTTCTAATGGTCCCTCCATCTTGCAAAGTGACAACTTTGCCGGAAAGAACAATCCCTCTTATATTCGTTGCAAATCCTATGATGGTCATGTCTATGATAAATATGTTGGAACTTCTTGCACACATGATTATCATTGGGCCATTTGGGTGCCAAAGATTCTTGTTACTAGAAAAGGGGACCCATTGCAAAATGGGTACCTAAAACCAAAGATTAATTTTCTTGTAGGACTATGCTTCCGGTGGAGCAAAATGGGTGCTTGATAGCGGCTCCACAAGTCATATGACCGGGACCAAGTCTATCATGTCGGAGATAAGGCCAAATATTGCCAACACTATGGTCTCCTACGGTGATAAAACAAGTTCTCAAGTATTGGGTTTTGGCAAAGTGGTGGTAACCCCGGATGTATCCTTGCTTGACGGCATGCTTGTTAAAACCCTCGGTTACAATTTACTCTCAGTTCGTTCTCTTGCCATTATGGGTCTCTCTTATTTCTTTAATAAGAACTTTGTGGTCCTCATGTGGAGCAAGTCTCTCAAGGTGGCTTTCGTAGTGTATATAGAGCATGACTTGTATGTGGTGAACTTTTCGGGGACCACCACTCCTCATGCTCTATGTCTCTATGCTAAAGCCGATAAGGGATGGTTGTGGCATCGCCGCCTAGCCCATGTTAACATGAGAAATTTGCAAAGACTTCACTCCGAGGGCCACATCCTTGGTCTTAACGATGTTTCTTTTGCCAAAGATCTGTGTAGGACTTGTATTGAAGGGAAGATGCATGAAACTCCTGACAAAACTCGTAATCAAATCACCATGGAAAGATGCTCGGAACGCTTGCACATGGACCTCTTTGTCCCTCCCTCTCATGATAGTCTTGGAGGCAAGAAGTATTGTTTGGTAATTCTGGATGATTTCTGTAGATACACTTGGGTGTTCTTCTTCAAGTACAAGAGTGAGACTCAACAAACCATCAACGACTTTGCAAATGAAGTTCAGCGGATACACAATGCAACCATTCTCTCCATCCGAAGTGACAATGGCACCGAATTCAAGAACTATACCTTGGATGAGTTTCTTAGTGATGAAGGCATCAAGCATCAATACTCCACTCCTTATACCCTCAACAAAATTGTGTTTCCGAAAGGAAGAATCGTACTTTGATATATGCGGCTCGGTCTATGCTATCTGAATTCAAGTCTCCATACAACTTTTGGGCCGAGGTCATCTCCACCGCTTGTCATGCAACCAACCAGATTTACCTTCGCAAGAAAAAGAACAAGACCCCTTATGAGCTTCTCATGGGGAAAAGCCGATGTTAGCTACTTTTGAGTGTTTGGTTGCAAGTATTCTCAAGAAAGGAGTTCGTTTGTCCAAGGCACAAGAAGGAATTTTTGTTGGGTACTCAAATCATTCCCATGCTTATAGATTCTACAACAAAGCCAATGGAAGGGTTGAAGAGATGAGCAATGTGAAGTCTGATGAAGACCATGAGTCCCTTGTTAGGCAAGATGGTGTTCGTGATCCAAGTGATGAAATTCCTCCCAAGGCCATAAGAAGAATGGGTGTGGGTTTCCACCTCCCCATTGAGGATCCCCTTGTGGCTGAAGGAGAAGGACCAAGCTCTACTCAAGTGGATCCCTCACTCTCACAAGATCATCTTTCCCCTCAAGGACCCACTATTTTGGCACAATCTCCCTCGAGCTCTTCCGAAGATCCTCATGCTCATGACTCTTCAAGCCTCGATACTAAAGGTCTTCATCAACAACATCTACCTCCCCAAGATGGGGTTCCTTCTCATGACATCTCCCAATCTCAAGCTCGTCAAGGACAAGGTCAAGCTAGTCAAGAACAAGGGCAAGTTAATGTTGATCAAGGATCTACTCCTTCCTCCCCAAATGATGATTCCCCGGAGGTGGAGATTGATGAAGATGATCGTTGTGTCCGTGCTTATAGTCAATGTGGGGACTCAAATGGTGGCAATGACCAAGTGGTTGCTCAAGAATCTCGTGTTGATGCTCAAGCCCGCCATCAAGCCTATAGTCTCGCTAAGCTCATCTGATATGGCCATATCCTTGATAATGTTTATGGAGATTTCAATAGAGGTTCAACTACTAGGAGGCAATTAGCCTCTTTTAGTTCTCACCATGATTTTATATCCCATGTGGAACCACAGAAAGTCTTCGAGGATCTTGAAGATGATGATTGGCTCGACGCTATGAATGAAGAACTTCACAACTTCAAGAGGAACAAAGTATGGACTTTGGTTGAGAGGCCTAAAGATTGTCAAAATGTCATCGGAACCAAGTGGGTCTTCAAGAACAAGTGTGATGCAAATGGGATAGTCGTACAAGGCAAGGTTAGTTGCCCAAGGATACTCACAAGTTTATGGCATCGACTACGTCGAGACTTATGCCCCCGTTAGTCGCCTTGAATCCATTCATATGCTTCTTGATTTTGCTACTCATCATAACTTCAAGTTGCATCAAATGGATGTTAAAAGTTCTTTCCTTAATGGTCCTTTGAAAGAGTTGGTTTACATCAAGCAACCTCTAGGATTTGAGGATCCACTTTTCCCGAACCATGTCTATAAGATCAATAAGGCACTCTATGGTCTCAAACAAGCCCCATGTGCGTGGTATGACTGCCTTAGAGAGCTCTTGTTAGACCGTGGTTTCAAAGTGCGCCTCATCGATCCCACTCTTTTTACTGAGTAGGAGGCCACTTGTTCGTTTTCCAAATCTATGTTGATGACATTATCTTTGGGTCTATTAACAAAGCTTTTAATGAGCATTTTGCCAAGATCATGACCGATCGCTTTGAGATGTCTATGATGGGAGAGTTGGAGTTCTTCCTTGGATTTGAAGTCAAGCAATTCAGGAAGGGGACCTTCATCAAGCAAGCCAAATACATTCAAGACATGCTCAAGAAGTTCAAGTTTGATCAAGTCAAAGGTGCCAAGACTCCCATGCCAACTAAGGTTAATCTTGATCTCAATCCTAAGGGTAAGGATGTAGATCAAAAACTTTATCGTTCTATGATTGGTTCTTTGCTCTATCTTTGTGCATCCCGACCGGATATTATGTTGAGTGTGGGTATGTGTGCAAGATTCCAAGCCGCACCAAAAGAAAGCCACATGGTGGCGGTCAAGTGAATCTTTCGATATTTTGTTCATACCCCAAACTTTGGGTTGTGGTACCCCAAGGGAGCCAGCTTTGACCTCATTGGATACACGAACTCGGATTGGGCTAGAGACATAGTGGGAAGGAAGTCAACCTACGGAGCTTTTCAATTTCTTGGAAGATCCTTGGTATGTTAATCCTCGGAGAAGCAAAAATGTGTGTCTATGTCCACTGCCGAAGCTGAGTACATCTCCGCTGCAAGTTGTTGTGCTCAATTGCTATGGATGAAGCAATCCTTGAAGGATCTTGGACTTTCTTTTGACAAGGTGCCTCTTCTTTGTGAAAATGAGAATGCTATTTCCATTTCTCATAACCCCGTGCAACACAAGTGGACGAAGCATATTGAGATTCGTCATCATTTCATTCGGTACCATGTTGCACTAGGAGACATTTCTTTGGAGTATGATCCCACCAAGGCAAATCTTGCGGATCTTTTCACGAAGCCTCTAGATGAAGCAAGGTTCCAAGAGTTAAGGAATGAGCTAAATATCATAGATTCGATCAATGTTGCTTGAGTACCTTGCACACCTACCCATGTCTCAATGTGTATATTTGTTTGGATGTAGGAATGGACTTAGGGGGAGTGTAGTTCCTCTTATGAACAAACACTATCCCTATTATGCGAACATTAAAGTTTTCATACTCTATAGTCTCTTAAGGAGACCATTTGAGCTTCATGATGAGTGTTGGTAATGAACCCAAGATATATCTTCGCGGTGTCAAGCCATTTACTCTTATATAAGGTGGCCTCAGCCACTGACCCTTTTGTGTTTCTTGTTTTGTTTTCCTTGTACTTTTGTGCTTGGTTGTTCTTGTGTTTTCTAGGTGTCTTTTGTTGTCTTCTTTCTTCACAGTTTGAGCTCTCTATCCCAATCCTTTTCTTTCCCCAAGCCCCTTCTATTCCCTGCACAAGTTCTTCCTTGTTTTATTCCAATCCTGGGAAAGTGTTTCTGGCGTCACTAGAACTTCTGGCCAGCTACCGGAAGTACCGGTCAGTGCGAAGTTCTCTAGAAATTCTCTCTGACCTGGCTACTTCCGCCTGTGCTCGCAACTTCCGGTCATTCACCGGAACTTCTGGTGAGGCTTATTGACATATATAATGTGGGCCCTGGAAAAAAGGGGTGTTCTCCTAGTTTTCCCCAAGACCGATGTTCTATTTGGAGCAGCCGTCGGCGATAACTACTCCATGGAGGTGCTCCGGCCCCTCCATCTCCGGCCAAACTTTTCAATATCTGCTTCGTGGGAACCTTCCCCACCTCAATCTCTTGCCATGGAATCCGGTATTTGCCCTCAACTCCCTCCATTAATGGAGATCTTGCTCACTCCATTGCTTGAGTTAGGGATCACCATGTCTAGGCTAGTTCTTTGGATAGAACTTGTTGGGATGTCTTGGTAGGCCTAGGAAACCTTGCTAGAGTAGATTAAACCTATACATTTGTGTGAATCCATACATGTGCACCCTAGATCTTGTATCCTTGTAGTTTTCCTGTTGAACTGTTGTGTTCGTGGCCTCACCGGAACTTCCGGTGGGTCACGAACGAAACTTCCGGTGGTGAATTTTTCACCGGAAATTCCGATGGTTCACCGGAAATTCTGGTGCACTATATTTGATTCACTAAATGTATTTTTTCAATCTCTCTTTGTTTATTCTTTCGAACTTGTGCACTTATACCACCTTCCCTCCCTATTCTTTGCTTTCTTCTCAGGGCAAGGTGGTTTCCGTAGAGGCAAGCACAACCGTATTCCTTCTGGTCATCCTCCCGAGATTGATGAAGAATACCATGAGGTTCTGCGACCTCCCACTCAGACTGCCCGTCAAAGGTCTGCTGCTGTTCATCGTGCTGCTACTGCTGAAGGGAAGCGGCCTACCCTTGCTTCTCAAAAGGCCACTGCTGCTAGGCCTGATTCCTCCAAAGTCAAGATCTCCAAGTGGCCTCAGAAGGCCTATGCAGTGTTTCGCGAGGTGGATCCCCATCTTGTTTCGCGTGATCCTCTTTGCTTGGATCCCCTCTTCCACAATTGTTCCCAAGAGCAAATTTTTGTAGAGATTTATGCCACCAAGTCCAAGTTTATTGTAGCTCCTCAGAAATTCCTCAATGTGGCTCATATGGAATGCAAGATGGAGTACTTTGGGGAAGCTCTCAAGATATGCAGAAAGTTTGGGTTGATTCCTATCATGGAGTACCATCATAACTTTGATGCAACCTCTATTTCTCAGTTCTTCTCCACTCTTCAGATGGAGACGGATCCTATCAATGGCACCTTGAAGTGGATGACTAAGAATCAGCTGTTAACCACCACATGGTATGAGTTTGGTGCTCTTCTTGGCTATCCCCTCGTGCCTGGAAAGGGTGCTAATGGTTGGCGCCTTCATGGCCCCAAGTATTCTGCACCTGAGGTTCTGGAGCCTCTCTATATTGAGGGTTCGGGTGTATGTGGTCACGTGAATTAACTCTAGCCAGTCTATGACATCATGCGCAGGGTCTTATTGATGAGGGTTCGACTCATCAATGCCCATTGTTATGGACTTGGGTTTCGGAGAAGATGGGGATGCTGGAAGTCGTGGAACGGTTAACAGGGAAGCAACGCGGGTTCAGGTCCCCGGAGGGAAAACCCCACTCCTTCTTGTCTGCTCTTGATTATGGCGGAACCGAAGGTTATAGGAGTACGCAAATGCAAGCTGGCGTGGGGGTGTGTGTATGAGGTGTTCAGATCCTTCTTGTCATACCCTCCTGGCCTTTATATAGATAGGCCAGGTCTCGGGATAGGTCGAGTCGGTTATAGATTAGGGTTGATACCCTTTGAAATTCTATCTAATCTAGACTTGTCCTCCATGGAGTCGAATTCGTCATGGGCTTGGGCCACCCAAAATCTTCCTGGGCTGCAAGTCCTCGCGTGGGCCTTCCTTGGGTATACCAATGTTATGCACCCATAGGGTATATCCATGTTAGTAGCCCCCGAGTGTTCAGTCGAATCGCAGATTCGACTAGAGACTCTATAATCTTTTGGCTGCTTGGTATTTAAACCTGTTTTTCAGGAAGAATTGTTTAGTTCATAGGGATTATTGATGTGTGTTCCTAGCTCACCCAACGGATCAGGGCATGTTAACTGTCATAGGACAAAACAACATGATCTTCATTAGATTTGAGTCCCCGGAATCGAATCCAAAACGAATGCTGGTGTGATTCGACTTAGGACGCTGAGGTCTTATACGAGTGGAATCCCAGTATTTTTCAAATGATGTACCCAACGCGTCCGTCGAGATTTTCATCGTGCCTGCTAACACGGGAATTTACTGGCAGAGCGCAGTCGGGTGCGTTACCAGGCCATCAGATGATATCTTTAGGGCATATCTCTGTGTTGTAGACACATCATCCGAAATTTTATCACCACAGAGGTGTTTCGGGTGGCCAAGGATACTGCTTCTCACTTAGCGTTAGTTTGGGCAAAGTTGCCAAAAGATTTGTGTTGTATTTGATCTGAAGGATCTCAGTCGAATAATTCATAGGGTGCAAGACCAGCGCTCCCTATGGGAGTAGCCCCCGAGTGTCTGTTCGAGTCGTAGACTCAAGTAGAGACTTTAGTTCAGCCATTTGCGCTTGTCTCCATGATTAGTTCGAAGGACACATTTTTTCAAATGCGTGACCATCGCTCCCTATGGGAGTAGCCCGTAGTGGAGTCGCAGACTCGACGTAGGACTCGAAGATATTTTTGAGGTGACGTTACCATGGTAATTTCTCAAGTGCGCGGCCAGCGCTCCTGATAGGAGTATCCCCCGAATAGTTGGTTGAGTCATAAACTCGAGTAAGTACTTTTATGATCAGTCAAAACCTTCGAGCCATTGATGGCTTCGCCTTGATGATGTCACTGCTAACGATTGGTGAGCTCAACCATCTGCGGTAGCAGAAACGATGCGATGGGACGATCGTGGGTCCGACCGCCAAACCTGACGTTGACTAGTAAAGCAAAAGCATGGCGAAAGTTACGGCGTCTCCTCAATTTCCGCGTGTAGTGGATGGTGTGCTGGCGACAGTTCAGTTTGGTGCTGACATGTGGACGGTGAGATGTGAGGCACGCGTTAGGGCTTCTCAACCGACGGCTCTGCTGCATCGTCCTCGCCCTTTCATACCGTGGGGAAAACAATGGTTTTTACCCTTCACCATTTGCTTCTTCCTCTTTGCCATTGACACCATTTCTTGAGGTCTTGCTTGCACTGCGCACTTGACGTCCTCCGCGTATTTCCTTCTGCTTTTTTGCGCTCGCATTGCCGCACTTGCCGCTCCACCATAGGCAAGTCCAAGAAGTCCTCCTCCACCACAGAGGGTTCTAGCGCCGCTAGAAACACTTTGCCCTGAGCCCTAAGCCACGCTGATATGCGTGACTCGGATTTCTGTAAATTGTGTGATGCCGGGCTGATCATCAAGGAGAAGGATGACGCCATCTTCCTGGGCCAAGAGGTAATACCTCGCCCACCCAAAGGATTTCGGGTGATGATTTATGCTTTTGTCATCCAGGGTATTTCTTTGCCCGCCCATGAATTTCTCCGTGGGCTTCTTTTGTTTTATGGTATTCAGCTGCACCATATGTCTCCCAACTCTCTCCTTCACATTGCTTGCTTCATCACTCTTTGTGAGTGCTGGGTCGGCATCAATCCGCACTTTGGCCTCTTCCGGAGACTCTACTCTGTGAAGAGGCAATCTGGCACCGGTGGTGTTTATCTACTGGGTGGTTGCGGAATCTCTATCCGCTCCACTGTCCAGTTCTTCTCTTTCTCCCTTTGCGAGTCCGTCTAGTACTGGAGCAGGAAGTGGTTCTACATCCGCGATATTAAGCTGGACGGTCAGCATTATGGGCTTGGTTCCTTTGACTCCAACCAAGAGATCATCTGAAAGAGGTCGTGGGGGAATGACATCTTGAAGGGTGAATCCGAAGAGGTGGATAAGCTCTAGAAGCGGGTGGAGGCTCTCCAGCTAGTGGCCGGCAAAGAGGTCAACGGTGTCGACATCGTTCGCACCTTCCTCAAGCGTCTTGTGTAGCCGCTCCAAGCGAGGGCGCACTCGATGTTTCTGTATGCTGGCCCCAACGACTCAACAAAGGTGTTATCTGAGGAGACCTTAATAAGGCTCTCCGGCCTCTGTTGAAGTACAAATCCGATGAGGATCTCCCGGGGAAGTCTTTGACTGCCCCCTTCAGCGCCAGGAAGGCCATCCCCTAGGTGAAATTTGTAGTCGCGCGTAGCGCTATTTCGAGTTCATGTTGTTTGCTACTGGTACTTATTATTGTCCATCTCTTGTCTTTAATTTTCAGGACCTGAAGGTAGCAGAAGTGCCAGGCCTGAGAAGTACATAGATGTGCCGGACCAGGAAGGGGTGGAGTCCGAATCCGAGCTTCCTCTGGTGCAGTCTCATTTCGCAGAAGCCCCCAACCCGAGCAAAGGGCAGACCCGAAAGCGGTCCTGGAGCGAAACCTCGGATGAGGCGACGCCCCCAACACTGAAGGGTCCGTCCTTCGTCGAACAGGACGGCAGGGATGAGGGTGTGACCTCTGCACTCTTTCCTACTATTCCCATTCGAGCGGTGGCCCCGCAGCCGCCGGCCAAGAAGAAGAAGGAGAAGGAGCCTCTTGTCTTCATTTTATCAGACATACCATCGTAAGTTGCTCTTGGTCGAGTCTTCTTACTTTATTCATGTGCTAAGAATTAGCCTGTTGTTGATCTGGTTCTTTTTAAGTGCTACCAGTAACCATTCGGAGGAGTCCCTTGAGGAGGGGACCGAAGAGATGATCGGGGAATCGAAGCCGACGTCTTTGTTTCCCAAGATGGTGGCCAACTCTACTGACGAGGATTCGAGCTCCGCGAGGAGGGAGGCTCGTGCACTCGTTATGCGGAAGACAGTATCAAAACCTTCAGAGTCCACGCCAGACCACGTAAGTGTTGCTCTTTCATTGCGTAGGGGGAGCCCCCGAGCCCTTTACTCATCAGACTTGCTGGCCTCTTTGCAGCCTTTTGTCCACAACGCCAACCTCCTCATCCAGCAGCATCTGTCGCTGGAGGGTGAGCTCAAACAGCTCCCAGGTGCGTAGATGTCTTTTGTTTTGTTTCGAGTGCATCAAGTTTCCTCATGTATTCACCATTTGCTGCCTCACGCCGTAGATGAGAACAACGATGCTCTACGCAAGCTAAATGCTCTCGAAAAGAGCCTCGACAAAGCAGAGAAACAGGTGGAGGATGCTGCAGAGGCCCTTTAGCACCAGCAGAAGGAGGCTGAAGACCGTGAGCAGCAGCTCGCGACATTCGCAGCAACCCGGGAGAAGGCCTTGGCTGAAAAGATTATGGCTGCTGCCAAGGCTATCTCTGGTATGTTACCTTGCAATTCTCTTGAGTGTTCTGTTTCGTGAGTGCGATTTCTCTTTCCTCAGTCGAATGTTTTATTGTTGTTCTTGCCAGATGCTTCTGGCGTCGTGTTTAACCGCAGCAGGCTAGAGCACGGGGATATCCTGGCGGATGCCATTGCAGCGATCGAAGATCGCTGCACCTTGTTCGTGGGGGCACTCGATAAAAGCCAAGAAGGAGCTCACTCGCTTACACAAGGAGATCAATCCCAAGGGAGTTTCCCTCGAGGATGTTGACTCCCTTGTGGAGGCTTTGGCGGATGATGCTCCTGCCCAGTACAAGCACGCACAGAAGAGGGTCGGCGCTGCCATGATACTGGCAATGGCACTGGCGTATGGAGCCCAACTGGATCTAATGCAGGTCACGTCCAGGATGCCGACGGCGGCGGATGGTTCTGAGGTAGCTTTTGCCACCTTTTCCTCCTGCTGCAAGCATTTCGGCCCTAAGCTCATTGATCTCCTGGCCGACTATACGGTAGAGCAGCAGCGAGCGGCCAAGAGTAGGAAGTCTGGATCCGAAGCTCCTCCGGGTGTTGGCGCTTAGGCCCTTCTGCATTGTAGCTAGTCTAGCTCTCTTCCTTTGCTTCATCTATAACACCTTTTGGATGAACAAGCTTCACTTTGCCATGAGATGGCTTTATTTATGTATATGTATGAATTCGTCTTTCAACTGCTGTCGAAAATGTTTGTGATGTTCATGTCTGCATGTTTACCCTTAGGGTCCTTTGGGTGAGGCTCCAGTGACCACACCTTCTCCTGCGCTTGGTTCTCATCCGTTGCTGAGCGAGTTATCACAGTTGCCTTTCCTGCGTGACCGCGTCCGAAGTTTGGAGAAAGACATCCTCAGCATCCGTGGTCACGCGGATGTGTGGAAATCCAAAACCGAACGAGCCATTTCCAGGGAAGAGTTTTTACTGGAGGAATGCGGCAAATGGGCGAGCAACTCCAATGTGAGTTGCCTGGACTCGTTGTTTTTTGAGTGCACCAGTGGTTTTTTCTGAGCTTATTCACTGTTTTGTGTGCAGTTGTGATTCTTCTTCCAAAGGAAGAGAAGGAACGCGTAGCGATTCGAATGAATTGCGTGACACAACAAGAGTTGGAAACCGGCGGTTTCTTCTGGATGGACCGCGATCGAGTGATCGTCCTTGCGACGGTGCAAGATCGCGTTCACCAAGTTCTTCGGGTGCTGAAACAAGCGAGGGTATCACTCGCGGCGATTTGGGCCACCATGTTCCCTTTAGATTCTGCACCTTCTAGCTTTCTAAGCTTGCTCGGGAAGTTTCGAGATGCAGGTAACATGAGGGGGCTGATGCTCCATCAACTTGTGGCAGGCGTGAAGGTAGCCTTGTCACTTATTCGGCTGCATCATCGTGACATGGATCTTTCAGAGATAGCCACTGGTCCACCTCCAGATGGCATGGCATGGGATATGCGTCCGCATTATTCGGCTGTGATGCAGTATGCCAGACAAATTGTAGATGTGTTTAAGGAGCGGACAAACGTTCTGCTCTAGCGCAGTTAAGTCCTGAAAAAGAAAACGAGATAATGTAAAGTATGTATTTATTCGAGTGGGCTTGTAATGCCCTTTGTAAAGTTTGTATGTGTTGGCTTGTAGTGCATTGTATGATTATATAATGTGCATATACTTTTCGTTAGCCTGACGTGGTCAGCTACTCAGGTTGTATGTGTTGTTGTCAACCGACGAAGTCGTAAGGTGAGGAGCAGCCCCCGAGAATGTTTAGTGATAAATAATGTAAGGAGAAAAAGATTTTTGGGACAAGGAATTTAGATTTTATTCACTACAAACCAGGAGGTACATTGTTTGGCTAAGTAGTCTGGCTAAATATCCTTATTGAAAGTAAATAGTAACTAGGGGTAGAAGCGTCGCAGTCGTGCGACGTTCTAGGGATTGGAGTATTCGAATCCTGATGCGATGTTAATGAGGCGCTAGGCGCCACCTGGGATGACTTCAGTGATGATGTAGGGTCCTTCCCAGGGTGACTCGACCTTCTTGTGTCCTTGCTTGAGTCCCAGGACGAGGTCTCCTTCGACGAAGGACCTTGGGCGCATCCGACGGCTGTGGTAGTTGTAGAGGCTCTGCTCATAGACCGTTGAGCGAGCCACGGCAATGTTATGTGCCTCGTCAAGCATATCAACGTCTTCTTCGAGTGCGGCCGGTGATTAGGCCTCGCTGTAAGCAACGACCTGTGGGGACTTGTAGCGTACCTCAGCAGGTAGCATGGCTTTGGCTCCGTGCACCATGAAGAAGGGCGTATAGCCGGTTGAGGTGTTTGGCGTTGTGCGCAGGCTCTAGAGAACGGAGGGTAGCTTGTTCTCCCATGCTCTCACAAGCCTTTCAAGTGGGCGCAGCGGGTGCTTCTTGCAGTCGTTTCCGATTAGGCCGTTGGCATTTTCGACATGTCCGTTGGTCTACGGATGCGCTACTGAGGCGTATGACAGGTTGATGCTGAGGTTCCCACAGATGTCTCGGAAATCCTTCGAGATGAAGTTTGAGACTTTGTCCATTACGATTCTATGGGACACTCCAAACCTTTAGACAATGGACTCCAAAAATTGACAACATTTTTGCCGCTCTGGTTGGTGACGGGCATGTCCTCGATCCACTTGGAGAATTTGTCGACTGCAACCAGGAGGAAGATGTGTCCTCCTGGAGAGTACTTTGGTAGTTTGCCAATCATGTCGAGGCCCCACTGGGTGAAGGGCCAGGCCACTGGGATATGCCTCAGCTCTGATCCTGGCTCTTGTAGTTTGTCCGCGTACCTCTGAGAGGAGTTGCACCTTTGGACTATCTCCTTGGCATCGTTCATTGCGGTTGGCCAGGAGAACCCAGCTCGTAGAACTTTGGCGACCAGGGCGCGGCTTCCTGCGTGATGGCCGCAGATACCCTCATGGATGTCTAGGGGGATGCTTTTGCCGTCGCCGGTGGTGACACATCGTTGTAGCACACCCGAAATGTTGCGCTTATACATCTCGGCATTGATGATAGTGAAGGCCTTTGACCGGCAAGATATGCGTCGGGCATCTGTCGGGTCCTCAGGCAGCTGATTGTTTATCAGGTAGCAAAGGTACAGTTGCATCCATGTTTCCTCAACCTCCATGACCTGCATAAGGCTTACCAACTCGGCCTCTGTGTCGAGCTTTTCGGGTCCTTCTTGTCCTTCGGGTAGCGCAACCCCCGAGTGCTCTACTTCTTCGGCTGAGCCTTTTGGGAATTTCCTCTTGATGGAGGGTACGCAGATTTGTTTGAGGAACACTCCTGGTGGCACCCGAGCATAGGTGCAGCCAATGTTGGCAAGCTTCTCGGCCTCCTCGTTGCTTTCCCTTCCAACATGCCGAAGCTCGCACCCGTCAAAGTCCCCTTCGAGTGAATGTAGAGCGCACGGTATGCGATCATGTTGGCGCTATGGGCGTCGCCCTCGTTCATTGTCTGTTGAACGACGAGGTTCGAATCGCCTTATATGACAAGGCATGTTGCGCCACACACCTTAGCCATCCTCATGCCATGGATGAGGGCCTCGTATTCGGCCTCGTTGTTGGAGGCGCGGAATTTCATCCGAAGGACATACTTCATCTTGTCGCCTTGAGGGGACGTCAGTATGACGCTGGACCCTACTTCAGCCTTGTGCTTGGATCTGTCGAAGTGCATCGTCCAGGACTACAACATGTCTAGAGTATCCGGCAGCTAGAGATCCATCCAGTGGACGAGGAAGTTAGGGAGGACATGGGATTTGATGGCGGTGCATCGCTCGCACATGATGTCTCGAGCAGAAAACTCGATGCCCCATAGGG
Source organism: Avena sativa (assembly GCA_916181665.1). NCBI lineage: Eukaryota > Viridiplantae > Streptophyta > Magnoliopsida > Poales > Poaceae > Avena > Avena sativa. The sequence continues at coordinate 39,682,884 of OV702279.1, read as the reverse complement.
CTACATGCCCCGTGGCTTTGGGGTTGTTTAGGATGTTCGACAGTGGGGCATCGTTGACAACCATGATCTAGTGCTCCTGGAAGTAGTGAATCGGCCGGCGCACCGTCATGAATACGCCATAGGTGAGCTTCTGGTAATGAGGGTACCTCTGCTTTGTTGGGGTCAGTACCTCACTGAGGTAGTAGATTGGGCATTGGACCCCGTAGGTCTTGCCATCTTCGGGTTGTTCGACCATGAGTGCGGTGCTGACCACCTGATGTGTGGCTTCTATGTACAACAGCAAAGGCTCCCGCTCCTTCGGCGTGAGTAGGACAGGTGATGTGGAGAGTATCCCTTTGAGGTCCTCAAATGCAACGTCTGCTTCGGGTGTCCACTCGAATTTGTTCGTCTTGCGCAGTAACTAATAAAAGGGGAGAGCCTTCTCACCCATGCGACTAATGAACCTGCTAAGCATTGCGATTCGCCCGGCTAGCTGCAGGACTCCCTTGAGTTTCTTCGGCTTCTCCATGGCTAGTATAGCCCTGATTTTCTCCGGGTTCGCCTCGATGCCGCGCTGGGAGATGAAGTACCCGAGTAACTAGCCAGACGGGACGCCGAAGGCACACTTGTCTGGGTTTATCTTGATCTTGTAGCGATCAAGGTTATCGAACATCTCACGGAGATTGTTGATGAGCGTCCTGGCCTCCTTGTTCTTGATTACTATGTCGTCAATGTAGACTTATATGTTGCGGCTAATTTGGTCCTTCAGACATGCCTGTATGCACCTCTGGTAAGTGGCGTCTACGTTCTTCAGCGCGAAGGGCATTGTGTTGTAGCAGAACACCCCGAACGGCGTGATGGATGCCATTTTCTCCCGATCTTCAACCTTCAGTCGAATTTGGGTGTAGCCTGAGTAGGCATCGAGGAAAGAGATCTTCTCGCATCCTACCGTGGAGTCGATGATTTGATCGATCCATGGTAGAGGGAAGTGGTCATTGGGACAATGCTTGTTAAGTGATGTGAAGTCCACGCACATCCACATGATGTCCGTGTCCTTTTGGGGGACCAGCACGGTGTTGGCCAGCCACTCGCTTTCTTTGATTTCCCTGATGAACTTGGCATCGAGGAGTCTGTTGACTTTGATTCCAACAGCTTTGGCTCTTGGCTCGGACAATTGGAACATTGAATGCCTGACTTGTTTTGCATCTGGAAACACATTGAGTGCATGCTCGGCAAATTCCTTGGGAACTCCTGGCATGTCTGCAGGACACCAGGGGAAAATTTCCGAGCGCTCATAGAGGAATTCGATGAGCACGCTTTCCTATGCAGGACTTAGGTCATTCGCGATCAACGCCGTCTTGGAGGCGTCCATCGAGTGAACATGTACCTTCTTTGTGTTGACTGTGGAGTCAAATGACATATCGGGTGTGTTTTTCCTGGTGACTGGGGGTGCCCCATTGTCTGTCACCTCCTTGAGTCTCGTGAGCTCCTCCTGCATGCCGAATGATTGGGAATTCTGTTGAAGTCTCTATCGCAGCTGTCTGACCTGGTGAAGCTTCCTGGGACGGTGATGACACCCTGTAACACCCTCAGAATCGGACCTATGCAAGTTTCAGCGATTTCCGCCAAACCCGCATAGAAACGATTCAAAGGTGCCCACCAGGCACTTTCGTGCGGGTGGAAAACGAAGTAATAACATTACACAACAGTCCTCGATGGGACCCACAGAACAGATATATATAACAGCGACTTAATGAGTCAAGAATACAGATATAATATATAAAGATCCAAATCACCTTGAAAATGATAGAGCGTCCAGCTACGGACAAGATGCAAATGGGGCTAAGAGCCCTGAAGAATAACCAATGGCGTCCATAACCCTGCCCAGGCCAAGCCGGAAGGGTAACCCTGCTAACGACGTCGATCTCAAAACCTGCTTAAACAAAAGGGGTGCCGACAAAGGGAAAAGGAAAAAGGAGGAGCGTCAGTACTGAGGCCAGTACACGGCGAGACTAGAATTCGGCGGTCCTCGCCTACAAAGGTATGGTGGGCTGAAGCGGCAGCGGCAGCATGCACTAGACAACCTATAGAGACTCGATACAACTGTCGGATTTAAGAGAGGGGTAAGAATGACCTACTCGGACCCAACCTGAAGCTAACACCAAACAAACCCATCCTGGCGTTTCCCCCTCGCGACCAAACGAGGAAGTCAGCCGAGGAACTCACACGGTTGGCATTTTTATTTATTCAGTTATCGTTGTAGCAATTACTAGTCAGGTATAGATAATCATCCTGATAAAGTAAGCAGTGGGCACTTTTAGTTAATCATTCCGTGGTAGTTGCAACAATTACTAATCAGATACAGATAGCATGAGATAAACCCAAAACCCAGCAGTTGTTGGTACTTTTATTCAGCCATTCCGTTGTAGTTGCAATACTTACTAGTCAGATACAATGGTCGCAAGCGACACTTCAACAAGCAATGGTGGGCAGTATTATTAGCCATTCCATTATAGTGAAGCTGATTACTAGTCATTATAAAGTCAAGTTTAGAGCAATAAACTTTAGTTATGCTTGTCTATGGTCGAGATACTGTGCCCCAAGTCGTCCATAACCGCGGACACGGCTTTCAGAAAGTTTTAACCCGGCCGGGGTGCACAAATAGCAACACACACTCGATCAACCTCGGAAAAACCAAAACAAAACCCAACGAGGCCTTCACGATAAAGCAATCACAGGATTCAGAATTATTTCAGGGGGCCACCCCATTAAGCTACCCGCAACGAAGTAAGCTAGCTCCGAGACGGACTCAAGGTCTGGGTATACGGCTGTGAACGATTGGGAACCCAAAACTGGGCTTGTCGACACCGCGGAATCGTGTCCCGGTCCTAAACAGTACAGTGTGCTATCCATCGCACAATCGTAAATAAAGCAGTAAAGCATGGCATAAGTACAGGATCGTAAATAAAACCTCAAACTAGTTTGTGGCCCCAAGAAATAAGAATGAATCAAGCTCTGGCTCAGGGGGGTCCCATATACCTCCCGGATGTGGATAGCGCGATAAATCAAGGAACAGGTATCAAGTACTCGGGGTCCTACGGGACACAAGTGGGCGTTCGGAAACCAAATATTTTCTATCACCCACCGATGCCTCTGCTTATTTCAATTTTAGTTGTTAAACAGGAATTAAAGTGTGCGATAAGTAAAACCATAATCATCTCCAACAACAAGCATGCGACAAGGCTCCAACAACTGTGGCGATTGACGACACGCAACAGCACTTGAGCAGGCGACTACGACGCGCAAGTCCAACTATCTAACAAACAACAGGTAAATAGGATGTGTCCAAGGTAATATAGGGCTGCAAGGGATATCACGGGTACGAAACACTAGAGCATCGCAACACAGATAGCAATAGATCAACCGGAGGGAATAAATACTATAAAAGTAAGATAGGTAGAAAGGGGGAGATGCTCGCCTAAAAACATTGTCGAAGGTTCATCCCAAGATCGGGTCGAAGCTCACATCAACTCAACGGCCTTATCCGCGAAGAAGCAAAACACTAGAATAAACATCGGATGCAGTATTTAATACAACGGCAGAAGATCGGCATGCTTATGATATGATGCATGGCATGGCAAAGTGCGGTGCAATTAGGTCATATTAAGCGGAACCAGGGGTCCCGACACTTAATTAGGTGGTTCATGTTGTTTAGCTACCCCACAAATTAAATGTTGTATTAACATGGTAAGATATGGTACCGGTTCGGTGCACAAATTTAAATGAGGCCAATATGAGACTAGATTTGCCCGCATATGGGCCCCTTATTTAATTATAAAGTGAATCGGCATAAGGCCCCCAAAACAATGATATGATGTGAGCATGACAATTCAATATGCAACAAGTTTATTATATTATGAAATAGGGTTCGAGAAAAGGGGTCACACATTAGGGGTCTCGACGAACTTGGGGTTCCGGGGTTCGGGGTCCGGGCTCAGGGTTCAGGGTTCGACGGGAACGTTCTCGGACTCCGGGATCGTTCTCGGATATCGGGGGTAGTTCTTGTCGCGTCCGGGAAGCCGGACTTGGGTTGATGCCGGGGGCGCATCGGACTTGCCCTGGTCGTTGTCGTTCTTGTCGTCGCGACGATCCTATCGTTGCGCAGATCTTGTCGGGTCCGCGCCATCGTGTCGGTATTGGCATCCGGGATGAAGAACTTGGCGTTCCGCGGCGGTGATCTTGGCGTCCTTCAGGTTCGGGTCCTGGCGCTTCGGATCGATCTTCAGGGGTCCGGGAAGGCGACCTTGGCGCTCGGGTTCGGTCTTCGGATCCGGATAGGAGGTCTTGGCACGGCACCGGGTTCGGGGTGTCGAGGCTTGGTCTTCGGGGTTCATGAGGTGGACTTGGCGTCCGAGGGTTCCTCCGAATCCGTGGCGCGTCCGTGTGGAAGTACTTGATGCTCCGTGACGGAGTCCCCGGAGTTCGGTACCGACGGCGTCTTGTCTTGATCTTCGGTGACTTACTTGCCTGATTGTAGATTTGTACACCCACATGTCTTAATCATCTCGCCGGGAGATTTTAGCCGAGATCGCATCATCATGCCACACCATCTTGTCAACCCTCGTGCGGCACCTTACTGACCAACGCCCCGAAGGAAAAACATACACAGTAGCCTGGCAGGAAAACATCAGTGTACTGCAGGTATTGGTACTTTCCGGATGCCAAGGAACACAAAACAGGACATGGGCTTGGCACGCGCGACGCTGCAGACGGAGGTGGCGGCTGCCGGAAGCGGACGAGGCCGACGCAGGCCGGGATGGCGCTGCCGGCGCGGGACAGCGGAGGTCAGCGAGAGGACGGTGAGGCCGGCCGGAAGGAGGTGACGGGGGCGCGCCGGCGAGCGCGGTGGCGGCGTTCTCTGGCCGGGGAAGGAGAGCAGGCGGCGGGGGCGTCCGGCGGCGAGCGGGGCTCGGGAGAGGGGCAGCGAGCCGAGCGGCGGGAGGAGATCGTCGGGCTCGGGGAGGGAGAAACTTGGGGAAGGAAGGGGAGCGGGGCCGGCAGGCGTGCGGGCCGCGGGACCGGCCGGAGGCGGCGGCCGCGGTGCTGCTCGCGGAGGCTGGAGGAGGGAGGGCTCGGAGAGGACCGACGTCGGCTGAGCTCAAGCGGGAGCGGGCGAGCCGGTGGGAGGAGGCGGTGGAGGAGGTTGGAGGAGGCGACGGCGTCGGGGGTTCTGGCGGTGGTGGGGTGCCGGAGGGGAGGGAGCGGGGAGGCGCCGGAGACGGGGTGCCTGGGAGGCGGAGCGGCGGACGGCGGCTGGAGGGGAGGAACGGGGGCGGAGGCAGAGGAGGCCGCGGGCTGCAGGAGGCGGCGCCGGCGAGGGAGTAGGTGGGAGAGGACGGGGACGAGGCGGGGTCGGGAGAGAGAGAAGACGCGGGGGGAGGGGATCGAGGTGGTCGGGGTGGCCCAGGGGCTGTCTGGTGGAGGGTGGTGGCCCAGGGGATGGTGGGTCCCGCGGGGTCGGTGGGGTGTGTGGGGTAGAGGGTGGGGCCTGGTGACAGCGTGTGGGGTGAGGGAGTTGTGTGGCCAGGGTGTGCTGGGTCGGCGTGGGGCCAGGGGGAAGAGAGAGGAGAGAGAGAGAGGGAGGAGGTGACGTGGCCGGTTCTGAGTGGTGGGAGGTTTGGGGAGAGGTGAGGTGTCAGGTGGGGATTGGGTGGGGTGATGTGGAGGGGGGTGTGGGTAGATAGGTTGGTAGCTGTAGGATTTAGAAGGGCGGGTTAGGTGGACCGATTTTAATATGGGGTGGTCGTTCGGGTCATTCGGCCCGTTCGACTGCCCCCACAAAACAATTAAATGTTTTATTTATTTCCAACAAGCCTTTTGCAAACTAATAGCAGACAAAGTAAAATATTCCGGCGACCCGGTTTTGATATTATAATTAAAGATGGGGCGTTTTAGAAAACAAAACCCGGCTTTTCAAAAATAGTTTCATGCAAGCAATTGCAAGATGATGACGATGCTCAAATGCAATGTGGCATGATGACATGAGCATGCGGTCATGATGATGCAATGCACAAAAACAACGCGATTTTCTAGTAGTGGTTTTGCGGGATGCCACACACCCCTAGGTCCTGGCATTTCCAGTAAAAGGTACACATAGTGTGGTACTGCTAGGAATCTTGTGAATGCCACGCGCCCGAGGATGACGTGGTATTGTGATGGCCAGTCCACCACTTCGAACTCCAACCGCTCATGCCTGAAGTTTTCGGGCTGCTTGCCGAAGATGATGTCGAGCCATATCTTGCCCAAGGGGTATATGCCTTTCCCTGGGACTATGCCGTGGAACATCGTGTCTGATTGCTCTAGGGTGCACAGCGGGATCCACATTGCTATCAGTGTGCTGGCGAACATCAAGTTGATGTTGCTGCCACCGTCCATGAAGACGCGAATCATTTCAAATCCCCGATCTGGTCCTCGAGTACCAGGGCAGAGTGACCTGGGCGAGGTATTTGGCGCGGGTGATCCGAACGGTTGATCGTGATGCAGGACTGCGAGCTGCTGAGGTACTCAGGTATGGCTAGTGGGGAGGTCACGGTCAGGTTGACTTGGCGGGTGATCTTCTTCTGCATTCTGTTGGTTGGACACCCCTTCTGGATCATCATGGACCCTTTCGGTGGTGGGTACCCATCTTTGCCGTTATTGGGTGCTTGTGCAACCGGCGGCTGCGATGGTCCTCTAGGTGGTGGTGGAGGAGCTCCGTGGGCGATAGAACCCGGGGCGGGTGTGAATCCTGGATTCACCGCCTCACGTCGCATTTGGGTGAAGCCCTCGCTAAGCTTCTGGAACTCCCGGCGTCCTTAAGCATGTGGCTGGCCTTCTTCTTACCATCTTGTTTATCGATGTAGAAGTGGATGGTCCAGGGACCAGATAGCTTGTCATATGTCGAAGGCTCGTTGTCGCCGTTGCGACGTTGCCACATTTGCGTGGGTCGTCCGCCATCGCGGTAGTTGCTGCTAAGGTGTCCGCTATTGTGGTTGCCATCGTCGCGGCAATCGGCGTATCTATCCGCAACCATGTCAACTCCCTTGCGATCCGCGCGATCTTATCTTTCTGCGGCGATCGCGCCTGCGGTCGAAGTCGTCTTCGTCATTCGAATGTGTTCGGTTGACAAAATCCTCTCTATCTGCCCAGCGGTTGGCGATGTCCATGGGGTGGTCAAGGGTTTTGGGCTTGACGCTCCCAAGCTCCTCCTTGAAATCTTGGCGCCTGACACCGTCCTTGAAGGCGTCGATTTCCCTTTCTTCAGAGATGTTTGCAGCGGAGTTTTTGATGTGGGACCAGCATAGTATGTATGAGAGGATGGACTCATTGGTCCGTTGGGTGCAGGCCCGCAGATCCTCGATTGAGACTGGCCTCTTACTGGTGCCCTTGAAGTTGCGGATGAAGTTGTACGCCAGCTCTTCCTAGCTTCAGATGGAGCCGGAGGGGAGGCTGCTGAGCTAGATTCTGGCCACGCATGTCAGCTGCAGCTGAAGGCACTGTAGGGCGGTGTTCTTGTTCCCGCCATGGAGCTTGACCAATGACTGATGATCATCGAGCCAAGTTTTAGGCTCCTGCGCGCCGTCGAACTTCGGGTTGTCCGAAGGGAGCTTAAAGTTTCTCGGCATCCGCGATTGCCGAACAGATCTGCTGAAGCATCTGGCTCCGCACAATTCTCCATCGTCCTCCTCTTCGGACTCAGTATAGCACGCGCACTTAGCGCGTGATTTATCGATCTTGCGTTGTGTGAGCTCGCTACGAGCATCGTAGTTTCTATTGCAGCGTCGTGGGATCCGACAGCGTCGATGCAGATCGTGATTGAAAGGGCATGTATGCCCCCATGTGTGGTTTTGGTAATTAATGACAATCTCTATGGACTAATGTGTAAATTTAGTTTCAGTTGTAGGTTTGTACATTGGCATCGCTTGCGCCATGTGTTGGTCTCAAGGTTGGAAGATGAAGAATTGTCCAAGGGCTTTGTGCCCTTTGGAATCATGAAGTAAGAAGGAGCTTGAAGGTTGATCAAGGCATGTGCAACGAGTTGCATCAAGATGGATCAACCTCAAGAAGGGATGAAGAAGGGAGAGCTCAAGATGCGCCATCTCTAGAAGGTATCATGCTTGAAGCTTGCCATCCTCGTGTTCATGGAGTGATGAAGACAAAAAGTTCAAGAAGAGGTTTCCCCATGGGGTATGGGGAGCATTTTGAAAGTCCTCATCAAGCAAGAGCGAGCAAGATCAAACAAGAAAGGTGTTCCCACTATAGAAGAACAAGACGGTCTACATCAAGTTCAAGTTGGATGGTCAAGGAAAAGGTATGATCTTGATAGGGCTTCTCTTTTGCCGGTCTCGTGTTGTTAGTTGGGAGACTGGGTTTAGGATAGATAGCCGTTCTATCAAGAGGGGCTCTCAAGCGGGTGTCTCGATCGCATCGCTCAGAGAGAGCTCAAACCTTTGCATTCATAGCATCATCTTTCTTGGTTGTTATTTGTTTCTTGTCCATGAGAGGATCTAGAGCTTGTGGTCATCATCAGAACAAGCTATAGTTCATCAAATAAGGATTTCACTTGCATATCTTATTGCGGTTTTTGATCTTGCGAGTTTTCCGGCTCCACACCTTGGGAGATACATCACATATATATACTTTGAAAGGATACGGATGTCGCCTAGAGGGGGGGTGAATAGGCGATTAAAACTTTTCCTAGAGTGGCTCAACAAAGACGGAATAAAACTAGTGTTTACTTTGTAAAGCACAACCTAGAAACAACTAAGGTTTACCTATGTGCACCAACAACTTATGCTAAGCAATACAAGCAACAAAGTGATAGCAAGATATATATTACTTCAAGCACGAAGGCTATCACAATGTAAATTGCATAAGTAAAGAGCTCGGGTATAGAGATAACCGAGGCACGCGGGGACACCGATATTTTATCGAGTTCCTCCCAACATGGAGTACGTCTCGTTTGGAGAGGGGGTGGTATCAAACCACCAACGCCACAAAAGGCCTCCCTTATTCTCCGGTGAATCTCACCCCAATGGGATTGATCCACGCTTCCACTATCGGTGCACTTGTCGGTGGCAACCGGAACCTCACACAAGGTTGGGGCACAACTCCACAACTTAATTGGAGGCTCCCAACAAACGCCACAAAAGGCCTCAACAAATGCCACCAAGGCTACAATGCCACCAAGGCCACAAAACCGTCTAGGGTTCCAAGAACCCAAGAGGGACAAGCTCCAATGAGCAATTCAAACCAAATCCTCCGAGGAGAACCCAAACCGATGCAACAAATGCAAATGGCAAGAACACCACAAAGATGCTCAAATCCCTCACTCTCAAGTTCCAACAAAGCTACCAAAGCTATTGGGGGAACAAGAGAGGAGAAATCAAAGAGAGACACAAAATCCCCCAAAATCTAGATCCCCAAAGATGCACTCACAAAGAGATGAATCGGTTAGGTCAAAACGTGGGGCTAGATCTCCTCTCTCTTCCACTCAAAAATGGGCAAGAATCATCGGAGGGAAAATATTAGGCAAGCTTCAAGATCTAGAGTAAGTGTGGACAAAGTTTAGCCTAATAGATAAGAGAGGAGTTGACTAAACTGAAAAAGGGCAAAGCCTTAAATAGGGCCTAAAAAAACTAACCGTTTGGGCGTTTTTCGGAACGGACCGGTAGTACCGGTTTTGAGCGGTACTACCGCATGTGTCGGAAAAAGCAGAGTAGAAGCAGCAGCGCATGCGAGCCCGGAAAAGAAAAAAGAACAGCAGCAAGCAGCACGCAGGAGGGTCAACTCGCTGCATGCATGCAGCAACAGCGGCAGCAGCTAGCTGCAAGCGCGCGCACAGCAGCGGAGCAGCAGCACGCGAGCGGCAGGGCGCGCGCGCCAGCTTCCCAGGCGGTCAACGCGCGCGGGACAGGCGGGGCGGGCGCACGGCAACTCAGCGGGGTGGGGCCACGCCGCATGCGCGGGAATCGAGGGCATGCGCGCAGCGCCCGTGCGAGACAAGCGGCCACGCGGCAGCGGCAGGGCCCAGCGAGGCGGCAGTGCTCGAGCGGGACAGGGAGCGCGATGCGAGGCGGGTCAATGCGGGAGTACGTGCGATCTGGGCCAACGGAGCAAGTTTTACATATGAATCTGAAAAATAAATCTGGGCATTATACTTGGGCCGGCCGGTAGTACCGGCCCACCCGGGCGGTACTACCGGGCCGATCCGGTAGGACCGGAAGATGGTACCGGGCCAGACCGAAAATGGGCTGCGCGCGCCAGGCCCGAGCGGTATTGGGCTGCGGTAGTACCGCTCGGCCCAGTTTTTCTTTTTCTTTTTCATTTAAAACGGCAAATATTCAAACGGTCATAACTTTTAAACGGTAGCTCCGATTGACCCGATTCCAATTGCGTTGGATAGAGGACAACAAGGGCTTCCCAATAAAAAGCCGCATAAAGTAGAATAATGTGAGAAAGTATTGATTATCAACAAGGGCTTCCCAACAAGGGCTTCCCAAGGAAATATTGATTATCACCAAGTGAGAAAGTATCAAGTAGAATAATGTGATATACCTCACTTGGTGAGAAACCGAAAAGCCGCATAAATCAAAATCGCAACAAGATACAAATGGGAGATCCGATTTAGATGAACAAGAGCTTGTTATGGATATTACCACAAGCTCTATATCATCACATGGATAAGACCAAATAACAACCAAATATGATGATGCAAGTATACAAAGGTTTGAGCTCTCTCCGAACGATGTGACTGAATTACTCATACGAGAGCCCCTCTTGATAGTACGGTTATCTATCCTAAACCCGGTCTCACACACGCAACGTGAGACCGGCAAAAGGGAAAACCTATCAATATTATACCTTTGCCTTGAGCATTCCACTTGAGCTCGATGTAGACGATCTTGCCCTTCTCAAGATGGAACGCCTTCCTTAATTCCTCATCATCGACCTCGCATATTGAGCTTGCCCAACATATCTTCTTTGCATTTAATCAACCTTGAAGCCAACACATGCTCCAAGCGATGCCAATGGACAAATCCTACAAGTATAACTTAATACACACATTAGTCCATAAAGATTGTCATTAATTACCAAAACCACACATGGGGGCCCAACATGTTCTTTCAATCTCCCCCATTTTGGTAATTGATGACAATCCCTTTAAGAGGGTTTATATAAGGAATATTAATGAATACAATGGTAATACCAATATCAAAAACTACAAAAGTATGTGATATTGGTACCACCACCATATATAGAGCAAACTCCCCCACAATCTATGCATGTGTGATGAACTTGAATTTCATTGCATATATTGCCAATCATTATCATTGGTGGAGTTTCCTCTATATATACCACATGCTAAGCAACAACAAAGATGGAAGAGCATGAGAGGCAAATGCACAAGAACAAACTCAATGCATAAACCAACTTCCCTTAAACCCTATAAAACTTCTCCCCCATTGGCATCGATTGCCGAAATGGGTGACAAGTTCTATAAGGCAAATATAGTAATAATTCCTCCAAAGGTGTGCCTTCGCACATATCCAATGAAGAATACTTGGGAGGGAGTAGAACTATATCGAGGATCCGAAAATTGCCAAAATAAAGTCAAATGATGCAAGCAATTTACAAGGTCCGATAAACCAATTGAAAACAACAAATGAGTTCAAATGGAAACAACAAGATGTTATGATATGAGCAAAAGAGTGTTTTAAATAACAAATAGAGAAGCTCCCCAAGGTTTGTGCACAATTCAAAATAAATGTATTGGAATACATAATGCACAAATATTGAATCCTTTCTCCCCCATGAGCATTTAAAACACAACAAATGTGAAAGAATGAAAATGGGTATTATTAAATTAATTAGGTGAGCTCCCCAAAGAGAATGCACCAATTATGATAATTGCATTTGGGAACGAGGTGCATAGTCATGGACTCCTCACTCATCCAAATTCATTTAACAATACAAGACATGAAAGAACAAATATGAGTGCCCGAAGATGCAAACAAGAGGAACAAGCACTCATTGGCAAATAAATTTGGAAGCCACCAAAAAATCAAAAGGAATAAAGGGTGGTATCCAAGGAATAAGATTCAACTAAAATTATCTTCTCATATGTGCATAAGTCTCTAAGTGGAAAACATCACAAAGACATATGCCAACAAAGACATGTGCACACATAAAAAAAGATATACAAGAAATCACATGACTTCAAACACCAACACTCTACATATATTACAACTTTCGCCGAGGGAAGAGGAGAAAGTTGGAATATATGGAGAAAGGCAACAAGTATCACAAGAAAAATTTAACTAGCAAAATCTCACTATTGCATATGAGAGAAGTTGATGAAATGATAGGCAATAAAATTGCTAGATTGACATATTTGGGATTGGAGGATCATATGCATGATTTTGTATAGTCCCAATTATATGCAATCATCTCAACTTAAACACATATACAATATAGAGTCCTCGTAAAACCATGGCTAGAACTACAACAATTGCAAATACACTAATTCATGCTAGAAGGCAACCGACAAACGGTTGGAATCAAGATATATGAGCATGAGAAAGAGATACTTGTTACCGAGATATAATTGGTAGGATGTAGAGGATACGAATTCATTGATCATCCTATAGCTTGCCTCAAATTTTCTTCTAAGTATCATTTCTTCAAAAATGAAAGACAAGCATCCAATATATCTCCAATGTACCTAAAACACAATTAAGTACAAAATGGTCCCCAAACTTATTGGGTCCAAAGTAGTTAGAGAAACTACAATACATAGGAGAGACTCCACATAATTATGTGCACATTGATATGGAATTGAATTTCATGCACAACTTAGCCGATGGGAATTGGTGGAGTTTCCCTTATCTATTGGATCAAAGAAAGCAAGCATGCCATAATATAATCATATAGTAAATATGCATACATAAAGCTTTCAAGAACCAAAAAGTAGATACAATTTGAACAAAACACCAAATAAACCGAGATGGCACACACAAGAGTGTGACAAGACAAGCGGTGTCCAAATTGTATCAAAGAACCAATTCAACACATGAAAGATCACAAGTTCAACAAATGAACTAGGCTAAGGACAAAAGAGAAAAAATAGATAGAAATAAAAATGCTCAAGGATTTATCTCATTCTAAAATGGTCAAATCAAGAAACAAGGAATGAGACAAAATCAACTCCCAAAAAGAGCAAGGTTCCAACAAGAGACCAAACTCCCCAAACTTAACATGATGGCACAAAATACCAAAACGAAAAGATTGAGGTTCCAAGCACATAAGACCCGATATGGATCAAACAAAGAAGCGTAAATATGAGTGTTTTAAATAATATAGGAAAGCTCCCCCATGGATAGTGCATTATGTAGGATTTTCCTTTTGAATGTAAAATGCACACAAATGAGATCATCACTACTACCTACATTAAATAAAAACACAAGAGGATACAAATAAAAAGAATCCAAAAGTAGCAAGGAACACATGGGAGCACACAAAACATTTACTTGGCCAAAGATAGGACAATATTAAGCAAAGGCCAAAGTGAGTATGATCAATAAATTCTACCATAAATTGGGTACTTGTTGTCCAAGAACAAGAAATATTGGGAATAGTTTTCCCAAGGTAGCTTGCATGGATATCCAAGATCATAGTCACAAAAATAAGCATATAGCAAAATATAAGAATTAAGTGTGATGCTTCGAACAAGATACTTGGTAGCTTTCCAAAAGTCACACAATCACTAGTGAATAGAGTAACTTGAAGCAAATGGTTTCCATGAGGATATATATATGTATCTAAACACGAGGAAACACATACCAAGAAACACTCTCATATACAAGATCCAAAATAAGATCAATAGCCATTCATGCAAATTGGAACTTGTATGAGCAAATGTGTCACATAGGCGCTAGATAATTATCAATATCAATTCTAAGTGACACAACCTCAAATATTCACATTTTTTAGGATTGTAATATGCACTAAGCATATGACTCCCCCATAATGTGATATTACCATAAAACCAACACAAGGCAAAAATGTCCAAATAGAGATAATTAATGGACATTATAGAACTTGAAATTCTCATGAGAATTGTACCACGTAGAGAATATATAATATTGTAATATCAATACTAGGTGGTATTCCTCATGTATACACATTTTTAGGATTGTGGTATGCCCAAGCATAACACTCCCCCAAAATGGGATAATCCATTAATCTCTCACAAGAGCCAAATAATATATCAAATATAACCAAATAAGGCTCAAACACAAGAAACACACATACATGGTGTGCCACCTAATTATACACAAATATGCTTGATACATCAAGATAATTAAGTGGAAAACACACATGTACAAAAGCATGGAAGATACAAAACCAACACATGCACAAGGGGCGAGTAACTTTCAATGTAATGAGTTAAGCATATGTTACCGCAAGGAGGAACATTAGGAATATAATATAATCATGATAATCCAAATGGCTTGGATTGACAAATATAATAATGAAGATCCCTTAAATCTTCATGATGTAGCCAACTCTCCAATGTCCTCCAAAACACACCTATTGATCAAGTTTTGGTTTGTTGGTCCCCAACCAAGTTGGGTCCTAAGAGGTTAGTCACAATAGGCTTGGCAACCCAAATGGATCTTTTCTTGACACCACATTGGGCACCAACAAATTTGGCAAACACATTGCCAACCTCATCCTTACAAAGAGAATAAGCATCATCAATAATGATAGGGTTGGATGAGGAGATACCGATAGTGCATGAGGAAAAAATATGCCCCTTCTCGCGGCATATGTAGCAAGTTCTACTCTTGCCATCTTTCTTCTTGGATGAAGAAACAACTTGAGGAAGAGCTTGAGTCTTCTTGGGAGGAGGCCCATCTCTAACAATATGTGGAGCTTGAGGCCGCTTCCCTTGTTGCTTCTTGCCAAGGGACTTCTCATTTAATGGGAAATGTTTGACATGATGCCCTTCTTCCTTGCACTTGAAGCAAACAATGTTGGCCGGATTCTTGACTTGATCTTGGCCATTCTTCTTGTTATCCTTGTGCTTCAACTTGATAGTGGACTTGTTCTTGACATTGGAGTTGAATCCAAGCCCACTCTTGTCATTGGGGGATTTTTGCACACTCAAGATTTTGTTGAGTGTGACCTTCCCTTGATGACCCTTTTTCAAGTCATTTCTCAAAGAAGTGACTTGAGCCTTGAACTCTTTGATTTCCTCTACATGGTTAGTTTCAACACAAGTACTAGAGGAAGTAGATGCTACATTGTTAGAGCAACAAGGCATGGAATGTAATTCATCATGAGATATAGCATGGTTGTGAGAGGATGAATTACAAGGACTAGCACATGACAATATAACATTTGGAGTAGATGTAGTGCTAATGTCCACATGAGGCCCACTAGATGTTACCTTTGACACGATGGCCTCATGAGCTAACTTTAGCCTACCATGGGAGACTAGAAGATCCTCATGCGAGCTTGAGAGCTTAACATGACTTTCTTCTAATTTCCCATAGTTGCTAGTTAGCAATGCAAGTTGAGCCTTTAGCTCAACATTCTCCTCCAAAATAGATGCTTCACAAGAAATAGATTTAGTAGCACAAGCATCATCATTATTAGTGAGAGGTGAGGGCAACTTGGCAAGCTCTTTTGAATATGAAGCTTTAAGTTGCTCATGTGACTCGGTGAGTTTGATGAGCTCCCTATTAACGACCCGAGAGCCATTTTCGAGGTGCTTAAAATCCTCCACAAGTTTAGCATAAGCAACTTCAAGTTCATCATTTTTAATCTTGAAGGAGTTAGCCACCGCAAGTTCTCTATCATGGTATTCCTTTACTCTAGATAATTCTAGAGTAAAAGTCTCCTCAAGAGATTCTTTGGTGGTTTGTTCTTCTTCAAGGGAGTCCTTTACTTGAGCAAGTTCATTAGCATATTCACGCTCAAGTGCAAACTTTTCATCAATTATGTTTTCTTGCTCCCCAATAAGATCATTGCCTTCTATAGCATAATTCAAGATTTCAAGAAGGTTGGAGGAAGCAAGTTTATTTTTGTAGAGAGCACTATAGACAACCTCTCCCATTTTCTTAATAGAGGTAATATCATACTTACTTCTATAATCATCATTATCATTCTCAACCTCATCATCATCATGAGATACAATGGGATTCAAAGAGGTTACCTTTGTTCCCTTAGCCATAAGGCACATGTGAGAACCGGAGGAAGGTGATGATGAGATTGCACTTGACGCTCTCTTCAAGACCATGTCTTGGCCCATAGAATCTTCATTTTCCTCTACATGGTTAGCAACACAAGCACTAGAGGAAATAGAAGCATTTTTATCATGGCAACAAGACAACATGAGCATATCATCATGAGATTTGTTCAAGTCATTTCTACATGATATGCAAGGACTATTAACACAAGCATGTGAGGAATTTTGAGTGCTAGAAGTGTTAAGGTCCAAAGATAGATCATTGCAACTAGATAGATATGAGGGATTACAAATAGTGAGCATATTATCCATATTGCAATTTCTATCACCACTCACCATATCATTACCTTGTGAAAAGTCACATGTTGGTGAAGTGGTATAGGATGAGAACTCATCCCGACCGGAAGTGGAAGCAACACAATCATCCTCAATAATGTTGGACACAACATATTTATCTTGAAGTTTTGTCCATAACTCATGAGCGCTCCAAAAAGGAATGATTGAAGATGTAACTACATAGCTCAAAGCATTAACAAGCACATTAGAATCTTGAGCATCGAGATATAAGTTTTTCTCATCCTCACAAGATACATTTTTGAAATCCATAGGAGGAGAAAAACCTATATCTACAATACGTTCCAAATTTGGGTCCATGTCCCGAAAATGAATGAGCATGCGATTTTTCCATATATCATAATTTGTGCCATCGAATATGAACATGTCATTGTGCACTAATCCTCTAGCCGACATCTTTACTCTCAAGGCGGTGAAGCCTAAAATGAGAGACCGGGCTCTGATACCAATTGAAAGGATACGGATGTCGCCTAGAGGGGGGGTGAATAGGCGATTAAAACTTTTCCTAGAGTGGCTCAACAAAGGCGGAATAAAACTAGTGTTTACTTTGTAAAGCACAACCTAGAAACAACTAAGGTTTACCTATGTGCACCAACAAATTATGCTAAGCAATACAAGCAACAAAGTGATAGCAAGATATATATTACTTCAAGCACGAAGGCTATCACAATGTAAATTGCATAAGTAAAGAGCTCGGGTATAGAGATAACCGAGGAACGCGGGGACACCGATATTTTACCGAGTTCCAACCAACATGAAGTACGTATCCTTTGGAGAGGGGGTGGTATCAAACCACCAACGCCACAAGGCCTCCCTTATTCTCCGGTGAATCTCACCCCAATGGGATTGATCCACGCTTCCACTATCGGTGCACTTGTCGGTGGCAACCGGAACCTCACACAAGGTTGGGGCACAACTCCACAACTTAATTGGAGGCTCCCAACAAACGCCACAAAAGGCCTCAACAAATGCCACCAAGGCTACAATGCCACTAAGGCCACAAAACCGTCTAGGGTTCCAAGAACCCAAGAGGGACAAGCTCCAATGAGCAATTCAAACCAAATCCTCCGAGGAGAACCCAAACCGATGCAACAAATGCAAATGGCAAGAACACCACAAAGATGCTCAAATCCCTCACTCTCAAGTTCCAACAAAGCTACCAAAGCTATTGGGGGAACAAGAGAGGAGAAATCAAAGAGAGACACAAAATCCCCCAAAATCTAGATCCCCAAAGATGCACTCACAAAGAGATGAATCGGTTAGGTCAAAATGTGGGGCTAGATCTCCTCTCTCTTCCACTCAAAAACGGACAAGAATCATCGGAGGGAAAAGATTAGGCAAGCTTCAAGATCTAGAGAAAGTGTGGACAAAGTTTAGCCTAATAGATAAGAGAGGAGTTGACTAAACTGAAAAAGGGCAAAGCCTTAAATAGGGCCCAAAAAAACTAACCGTTTGGGCGTTTTTCGGAACGGACCGGTAGTACCGGTTTTGAGCGGTACTACCGCATGTGTCGGAAAAAGCAGAGTAGAAGCAGCAGCGCATGCGAGCCAGGAAAAGAAAAAAGAACAGCAGCAAGCAGCATGCAGGAGGGTCAACTCGCGGCATGCATGCAGCAACAGCGGCAGCAGCTAGCTGCAAGCGCGCGCACAGCAGCGGAGCAGCAGCACGCGAGCGGCAGGGCGCGCGCGCCAGCTTCCCAGGCGGTCAACACGCGCGGGACAGGCGGGGCGGGCGCGCGGCAACTCAGCGGGGTGGGGCCACGTCGCATGCGCGGGAATCGAGGGCATGCGCGCAGTGCCCGAACGAGACAAGCGGCCACGCGGCAGCGGCAGGGCCCAGCGAGGCGGCAGCGCTCGAGCGGGACAGGGAGCGCGATGCGAGGCGGGTCAATGCGGGAGTACGTGCGATCTGGGCCAACGGAGCAAGTTTTAGATCTGAATCTGGAAAATAAATCTGGGCATTATACTTGGGCCGGCCGGTAGTACCGGCCCACCCGGGCGGTACTACCGGGCCGGTCCGGTAGGACCGGAAGATGGTACCGGGCCAGACCGAAAATGGGCTGCGCGCGCCAGGCCCGAGCGGTATTGGGCTGCGGTAGTACCGCTCGGCCCAGTTTTTTTTTTCTTTTTCATTTAAAATGGCAAATATTCAAACGGTCATAACTTTTAAACGGTAGCTCCGATTGACCCGATTCCAATTGCGTTGGATAGAGGACAACAAGGGCTTCCCAATAAAAAGCCACATAAAGTAGAATAATGTGAGAAAGTATTGATTATCAACAAGGGCTTCCCAACAAGGGCTTCCCAAGGAAATATTGATTATCACCAAGTGAGAAAGTATCAAGTAGAATAATGTGATATACCTCACTTGGTGAGAAACCGAAAAGCCGCATAATCAAAATCGCAACAAGATACAAATGGGAGATCCGATTTAGATGAACAAGAGCTTGTTATGGATATTACCACAAGCTCTATATCATCACATGGATAAGACCAAATAACAACCAAATATGATGATGCAAGTATACAAAGGTTTGAGCTCTCTTCGAACGATGTGACTGAATTACTCATACGAGAGCCCCTCTTGATAGTATGGTTATCTATCCTAAACCCGGTCTCACACACACAACGTGAGACCGGCAAAAGGGAAAACCTATCAATATTATACCTTTGCCTTGAGCATTCCACTTGAGCTTGATGTAGACGATCTTGCCCTTCTCAAGATGGAACGCCTTCCTTAATTCCTGATCATCGACCTCGCATATTGAGCTTGCCCAACATATCTTCTTTGCATTTCATCAACCTTGAAGCCAACACATGCTCCAAGCGATGCCAATGGACAAATCCTACAAGTATAACTTAATACACACATTAGTCCATAAAGATTGTCATTAATTACCAAAACCACACATGGGGGCCCAACATGTTCTTTCATACTTGATATTTTCTCCCTTGGTGGTATCCAATATTTCACATTTTGTTGGGTTCTACTTGGTTTTATCTTTCCAACAAAATTGGTTTCATCCCAATCGGAGTTTCCAAGCTCAACTTCTTGTGTTTTGGGTTTTGGAGGTTTTACCGGTTCATCGCTTCTAGAGAGGTCATATCTTTCTCAATTTGGTTTTATACTTCCATGCTGGACTAATATGTTTCTTTGCATAATCTTATAAAACTTTTTGTTCTCTTCAAAACGAGCCCAAGATCATCAAAAACGGAGTCCGGGATCAAAAGTTATTGAAGCTTTCGTGCAATGTTGTCCTGTGTTTTTGCTTGAGCGGAAGTTCTGGCCCAAGTTTTGACCCAAGTTCCGGCCCAAGTTCCGACCCAAGTTCCGGTCAGGTTCAGTAACTTGTGTTTCTATTTGCCGAAATTAACGGTGGGAGGCCGGAAGTTCTGGTGGGGGCACGAATCTGGTCCAAATGGTCAGTTTTTCCTTGTCCTATTTAAGGGGGGTTCTTCCCCAATGGTTCCCCATCTTTTGAGCTCGTTTTTGCCCACCATTGTTGACCTATTTGAGCTCTCTTACTCCCTCTCCCTCCCATGATTCTTACATCTTTTTGAGGGAAAAGTGAGAGGAGATCTAGATCTACAATCCCACCAAGTCAAATCCCTTCTTTGTGAAAGAATCATTGGGATCTAGATCTTGGAGAGTTTTGTGTTCTTCTCTTGTGTTCTTCCTCCCTTATTCCCCAATAGCTTTTGTAGATTTGTTGGAATTTGGGAGAGAAGGACTTGCCCTTGCATTTGGTGCATAGGTTTTAGTTCTCCTCTTGTGTTCTTCCTCCCTTATTCCTCCAATAGCTTTTGTAGCTTTGTTGGAATTTGGAAGAGAAGGACTTGCCCTTGCATTTGGTGCATAGGTTTGAGTTCTCATCGGAGATTCGGCGAGTACAAGCTTGTGGGCTTGTTACTCTTGGGTTCTTGGAACCCTAGACGGTTGTGTGGTTGGATTGTTGACCTTTTGTGGTCTTGTTGACCTTTTGTGGTCTTGTTGACCTTTTGTGGTCTTGTAGCCTCTTGTGGCTTTGTTGGCCTTTTGTGGCATTGTAGCCTTTTGTGGCTTTGTTGTTGGGATCCTCCAATTGAGTTATGGAGTTAGCCCCAATCTTGTACGGGTTCGGTGACCGCCCTCAAGCGTCCCATAGTGGAGCAAGTGCCCGCCTTTTGTGGTGCGCACTTGGGAGAATAGGGTGAGCCTTTTGTGGCGTCGGTGAGTTGCGTGCTTCCGCATCCGGGGTAAGGCCTTGTGTGGTGTTGGGTGAGCATCGAGCCACCACACCTCGAGGTGAGCCATTTGTGGCGTTCGGAGAGCATTGCGCCATCACACCTCTCCAACGGAGTCTTTGGAAGTGAACTTTGGGAAACAAATGTTCGTCTCCGCGTCCATCGGTTATCTCTCAACCGAGCCCTTTACTTATGCACTTTACATTGTGATAGCCATCGTGCTTGAAGTATTTATTTCTTGCTATCACCTTGTTGCTTGTATTGCTTAGCATAGGTTGTTGGTGCACTTAGGTAAACTTAGTGGCTAGGTTTTGTGCTCAATAAATTAAACGTTAGTTTTATTCCGCATTTACTTGAGCCTAAACCGTAATATTTTTAAAAGCCTATTCACCCCCCCTCTAGGCGACTTCCTTTGTACTTTCAATTCGTATCAGAGCAAGGTCTCTCGCTTTTTGGCTTCACCACCTCGAGAGTAAAGATGTCTCCTGGGGGTTTAGTGGACTCTCACACATTTGCTTTTGATGGCACACATTATGATGTTTGGCGTACTCGCATGCTTAGTCATTTTCGGGCCATTGACCCAATCATTGAGCGAATTGTAGATATGGGCTTGTCTCCTCCTAAGGATCCCCAAAATCTATCTTTGGAGGAGAAGACAAACTCTTATCTCGAAGCTCAAGCATCTAATGTGCTTGTTAATGTTGTGAGCTTTGTAGTTCTTTCCTCAATCATGCCTTTCCGGAATGCTCATGATATATGGACCAAGCTTCAAGAAAAATATGATGTGTCCAAGCTTAATAAGGATGATTGTGTTCCATCCACCTCCAGCCGCGATGAGTTCTCATCTTCTTCCACTACACCAACATGTGAGTTGTCACAAGGTAATGATATGGTGAGTGGTGATAGAACTTGCAATTTAGATAGTGAGATTTCCATTCATGATTCTTTGTCTCTATCTCATTGCAATGTTGTATCTTTGGGTGTGAACACTTGTAGGACCATATGTGATTTACATCCCAGTGTTGATTGCCCTTGCATATCATGTAAAAATGGATTGAATATATCTCATGATGATATGCTTGATTTGCCTTATTGCCATGATAAATGTGCTTCTATTTCCTCTAGTTCTTGTGTTGCTAACCATGTAGAGGAAAGTGAAGAATGTGTGGGCCAAGGCAAGGTTGTCATTAGAGCTTCATGTGTTCCCTCATCATCATCTTCTTCCAATGTTCACTTGTGCCTCATGGCTAAGGGTTCAAAGGTAACCTCTCCTTTGGACTCCAATATATCTCATGATGATGTGAATGTTGATCATGTAGAAGTAGATAATGATGTTGCTTCTTTAAAAGAGAAGGGGGGCTAGTCCTTCGTGCTCTTCATCCTAATAAAAATGCTTGCTCTACTTTCATTGAAACCTTGACTTGTGCTATTGAAAGTAGGCAACTAATATATGATCATGAGAACAAAATAGATAAAATAAGTAGTCTTGAGCGTGAGTATGCTAATGAAATTGCCAACCTAAATTAAGCTCTTGAAGAGGAACAAACCACTAAGGAATCTCTTGAGGAGGCCTTTGCTCTAGAGCTATCTAGAGTAAGGAAATCTCATGATAGAGAGTTTGAGGTGGCAAGTGCTCTTCAAATTAAAAATGATGAACTTGAAGTTGCCTATGCTAAACTCCTTGAGGATTTTGAGCACCTCAACAATGGCTCTAGGGTCATCAAGGGTGAGCTCATCAAACTCACCGAGTCACATGAGCAAATTAAAGCTTCATATTCTAAAGAGCTTTCCAAGTTGCCCTCACCTCTTGCTTTAATTGATGATGCTTGTGCTACTAACTCTATTTCATGTGAAGCATCTATCTTGAAGGAGAATGTTGAGCTAAAGGCTCAACTTGCTTTGCTAACAAGCAACTATGGGAGATTAGAAGAAAGTCATGCCAAGCTCTCAAGCTCGCATGAGGATCTTCTACTCTCCCATGGTAGGCTAGAGTCAGCTCATGAGGCCATTGTGTCAAAGGTAACATCTAGTGGGCCTCATGTGGACATTAGCACTACTTCTAATCCTAATGCTATATTTCCATGTTCTAGTCCTTGTATTTCATCCTCTCACAACCATGCTAAATCTTGTGATGAATTGCATCATTTGCCTTGTTGCTCTAACAATGAAGCTTCTACTTCCTCTAGTATTGTTGTTGATACTAACCATGTAGAGGAAGTCAAAGAGCTCAAGGCTCAAGTCACTTCTTTGAAGAATGACTTGAAAAGGTGTCATGAAGGGAAGACCACGCTCAAGAATATGTTGAGTGTGCGACGTCCCCCAAGTGACAAGAGTGGGCTTGGATTCAACTCCAACACCAAGAGTAAGCCCACTAACTCGTTGAAGCACAAGGGCAACAACAAGAAGGGCAAGGACAAGTGAAGAATCCGGCCAACATTGTGTGCTTCAAGTGCAAGGAAGAAGGGCATCATGTGAGGGATTGCCCATTGAAGAAGAAGCCTCTTAGTGAGAAGAAACGAGGGAGCGGCCTCAAGCTCCTCCACAAGCTCAAGATGGGCCACTTCCCAAGAAGCCTCAAGCTCTTCTTCATGGTGCAGCTCCTCCTAAGAATAAATATGGCAAGAGAAGAACTTGCTACATATGCCGTGAGAAGGGGCACCTTTCTTCCTCATGCACCATGGGTAACTCCTCATCCCATCCTATCTTGATTGAGGATGCTTATTTACTTCGAAGGATGAGGGTGGCAATGTGTTTGCCAATTTTGTTGGTGCCCAAAGTGGTGTCAAGAAAAGAACCATTTGGGTGGCCAAGCCTATTGTGACTAACTTCTTAGGACCCAACTTGGTTGGGGACCAACAAGCCAAAACTTGATCAATAGGTGTTTTTGGAGGGCATTGGTGACTTGGCTACATTATGAAGAGTTGAGGGATCTTCATCATTTTCTTGTTATCAAAGTCAAGTCATTGGTTATCGTGCTTCTATCCCTTATCCAATGTTCCTCCATTCGTAACTTGTGCTAAACTCCTTTACATTTATAGTTACTTGCTCCCTTGTGCATGTGTTGGTTTTGTACCTTGCATGTGTTTGTACATGTTGTGCTTCCCACTTACTTATATTGATCTATGATGTATATTTGTGTATGTTGGTTGGCACACCATGTATTTTCGTTTTGGTTTGGAGCCTTTATTGGTTCTAGTAGGTATCTTATTTGGCTCTTATGAGGGATTAATGGACTATTCCATTTTGGGGGAGTGTCATGCTTGGGCATTCCACAATCCTAAAATGAGTGTACATGAGGAAAACCACTTAGTAGTTTTATTGCATGTTTATCTAGTCTCTATGTGGTATGTCTCTCTCATGAGAAACTAATATTCCATAATGTCCATTAATACCTCTATTTTGATTTTCTTGCCTCTTAAGATTTCTTGGTTTATCACATTATGGGGGAGTCATATTCTTTGTGCATATTACAAACCTAGAAAATGTGGACATTTGAGGTAGTGTCACTTAGATTTGATATTGAGAATTATCTAGTTCCTATGTGGCACATTTTCTCATACAAGTTCCAATTTACTTAAATGTTTTTATTTCTCATCTTTTGGATCTTGTTTGTGAGAGTGATTCTTGGTATGTGTTTCCTCATATTTGGATCCTAAAATCCTCATGGGAACCACTTGCTTCTATTTAATCCAATCACTAGTGATTGTGTGACTATTTGAAGCAATCAAGAATATCTTTCGAAGCATCAAGCTTAATTCCTATCTTGTTATATGCTTCTTTGTGTGAATATGATCTTGGATATCCTTGCAAACTACCTCGGGAAAATTATCCCTATTACTTCTTGTCCTTGGACAATTAGTATTTAATATATGGTAGGATTCATTGATCATATTCATTTTGGCCTTTTCTTATTTATCTTATCTTTGGCCAATAAAATGTTTGTCTAGTTGATCCCAAGCTTTCCTTGCCTCTTGTGGATCTTCTTATTCTATTTATTTCCCCTTGTGTTTTACTTAGTGTAGGTAGTAGTGATTATCTCATTTGTGGGCATTTTGCATTCAAAGGCAAAATTATATATAATGCTCTACTTATGGGGGAGCTCTCCTATATTTTCTAGAACTTTGTTTTATGCTTCTTGATTTGATCCGTTTTTGCTTGGAAGCTCGATCCTTTTTGTGTTGGTACTTTGTGTGCCATCATGAAAAGTGTGAAGAGTTTGTTTTGGTTATTATTTCCTTGCTCTCATTAGGAGTTGGCTTTATCTCATTCCATTTCTCTTGTTTTGTTCTTTTAGGATGAGATAAATCCTTGAGCCGTGGTATTTTTCTTATCCTTTTTCTTTGGCTCTTTCTAGTTCATTTGTTGAACTTGTGTTCTTTCATGTGTTTATTTGGCTCTTCGATACAATTTGGACACCTTTTGTCGAGTCACACTTTGTTTACTTGGTGTTTTTGTTCAAATTGTATCTCCTTTTGGTTCTTGAAAGCCTATGAATGCATATTTACTTCTTGTATATATTATGGCATGCTTGTTTTTGTTGATCCAATATGTAAGGGAAACTCCACCAAATCCTAAGGGGCTAAGATGTGCATGAAATTCAATTTCATATCAATATGCACATGTTTGTGTGGAGGGTCTCCTATGTATTGTAGTTGGACTAACTACTTTGGACCCAATTTTTTTGGGGACCATAGTGTACTTAATTGTGTTTTAGGTACATTGGAGATATAAATTGGGTGCTTGTATCTTGAACAAGGAATAAGTGGCGTCTACATGTCAGTTGGCTGCAAGCTAGGATGGTCAACGAATTCATAACTTCTTCATCCTACCAATTATATCTCGGTAACAAGTATCTCTCTCTCATGCATACATATCTTGTTCCCAACCTTGTGTAGGTTTCTTGTTGGCATGAATTTGTGTTCTTCCATATGTAGGATTTCTTGCTTTGGCTTTGAAGAATTCTCTCTATTGCAAATGTGTGTATGTTGAGATGAGTGCATATAATGGGGACTATACTAAATCATGCTCATGATTCACTAATCCCAAATATGTCAATCTATCAATTTTGTTGCATATCGTTTCCTCAATATCTCTCATGTGCAATAGTGAGTATTTTTGCCAAGTTGATTTCTATCTTGTGATACTTGTTGCCTTTCTCCATATAGTCCTTCTATCCTCGTCTTCCCTTGAGAATAGTTGTGTTGTATGGGGTATGTTGGTGTTTGAAGCTCATTGATGTACAATAAGATATATTTGAGCCATTGGGCATGCTTTCAAGCAAAACATCTTATTGGTATATTCCATGACTTCTTTTTGGGTCTTCATGTGCTTTCTTGAGTATCTATTTTGTGTGTGCATGTTTCTTTGTGGTTATATGTCTTTGTGATATTTTCCACCTAAAGAGAAGATCAATATTTGGTTGTTTTTGCATTTCTTGGAAATCACCTCTTACTTCATTTTGATTCTTCGGTGGTTTCCAAATTATTGTATTTTGTGTGCATTGTTAAATGGTTTTGAGGAGTGAGGATTCCATGGTTGTGCACGTTGTTTACAAATACAATTACTATAATTGGTGCACTATCTTTGGGGGGCTTCTATAATTCATTTAATGATGCACTTGTTCCTTCTTTCTCGTTTCTTGTGGTTTAAATTCTTATGGGGGAGCAAGGATTCCATATTTGTGCATATTGTATTCAATACAAGTATTCTAATCTTTGCACAAAGTTTGGGGAGCTTCTCTATTTTTGTTTAAGCACTCTTTTGGTTGTTGTTTCCTTTTGACATCATTTGATGGTGTTTCAGTTGTTTCTTTTGGATGTTTTGATTGCTCGCTTCATTTGTTGAAGCCCTTTTCTTTTCCTTCTTTTCTTTTTGCTTTCTTTGGGTTTTTTACCCATTTTGGCAATCGATGCCAATGGGGAGAAGTTTTGGAGGGTTTAAGGGAAGTTGGCCTTTGCTTTGAGTGTGTTCTTAAGCATTTGCCTCTCATGCTCTTGCATCTTTGTGTTTGCTTTGCATGTTGGATATATAGAGGAAACTCAACCAACGGTAATGGTTGGCAATCTATGCATTGAAATTTAAGTTCATCACACATGCATAGATTGTGGGGGAGTTTGCTCTATATATTGTGGTTGTACCAACATCACGTACTTGTGTAGTATTTGATGTTGGGGCAACCGCTTTGGTCGTTAATTGTCATATTTAAACCCTCTCTAAGGGATTGTCATCAATTACCAAAATGGGGGAGATTGAAAGGGCATGTATGCCCCCATGTGTGGTTTTGGTAATTAATGACAATCTCTATGGACTAATGTGTAAATTTAGTTTCAGTTGTAGGTTTGTCCATTGGCATCGCTTGGGCCATGTGTTGGTCTCAAGGTTGGAAGATGAAGAAATGTCCAAGGGCTTTGTGCCCTTTGTAATCATGAAGTAAGAAGGAGCTTGAAGGTTGATCAAGGCATGTGCAACGAGTTGCATCAAGATGGATCAACCTCAAGATGGGATGAAGAAGGGAGAGCTCAAGATGCGCCATCTCTAGAAGGTATCATGCTTGAAGCTTGCCATCCTCGTTTTCATGGAGTGATGAAGACAAAAAGTTCAAGAAGAGGTTGCCCCATGGGGTATGGGGAGCATTTTGAAAGTCCTCATGAAGCAAGAGCGAGCAAGAGCAAACAAGAAAGGTGTTCCCACTATAGAAGAACAAGACGGTCTACATCAAGTTCAAGTGGGATGGTCAAGGAAAAGGTATGATCTTGATAGGGCTTCTCTTTTGCGGGTCTCGTGTTGTTAGTTGGGAGACCGGGTTTAGGATAGATAGCCGTTCTATCAAGAGGGGCTCTCAAGCGGGTGTCTCGATCGCATCGCTTAGAGAGAGCTCAAACCTTTGCATTCATAGCATCCTCTTTCTTGGTTTTTATTTGGTTCTTGTCCATGAGAGTATCTAGAGCTTGTGGTCATCATCATAACAAGCTATAGTTCATCAAATAAGGATTTCACTTGCATATCTTATTGCGGTTTTTGATCTTGCGAGTTTTCCGGCTCCACACCTTGGGAGATACATCACATATATATACTTGATATTTTCTCCCTTGGTGGTATCCAATATTTCACATTTTGTTGGGTTCTACTTGGTTTTATCTTTCCAACAAAATTGGTTTCATCCCAATCGGAGTTTCCAAGCTCAACTTCTTGTGTTTTGGGTTTTGGAGGTTTTACTGGTTCATCGCTTCTAGAGAGGTCATATCTTTCTCAATTTGTTTTTATACTTCCATGCTGGACTATTATGTTTCTTTGCATAATCTTGTAAAACTTTTCGTTCTCTTCAAAACGAGCCCAAGATCATCAAAAACGGAGTCCGGGATCAAAAGTTATTGAAGTTTTCGTGCAATGCTGTCCTATGTTTTTTCTTGAGCGGAAGTTCCGGCCCAAGTTCCGACCCAAGTTCCGGCCCAAGTTCCGACCCAAGTTCTGGTCAGGTTCAGTAACTTGTGTTTCTATTTGCCGGAAGTTCCGGTGGGAGGCCGGAAGTTCCGGTGGGGGCACGAATCTGGTCCAAACGGTCAGTTTTTCCTTGTCCTATTTAAGGAGGGATTCTTCCCCAATGGTTCCCCATATTTTGAGCTCGTTTTTGCCCACCATTGTTAACCTATTTGAGCTCTCTTACTCCCTCTCCCTCCCATGATTCTTACATCTTTTTGAGGGAAAAGTGAGAGGAGATCTAGATCTACAATTCCACCAAGTCAAATCCCTTCTTTGTGAAAGAATCATTGGGATCTAGATCTTGGAGAGTTTTGTGTTCTTCTCTTGTGTTCTTCCTCCCTTATTCCCCCAATAGCTTTTGTAGGTTTGTTGGAATTTGGGAGAGAAGGACTTGCCCTTGCATTTGGTGCATAGGTTTGAGTTCTCCTCTTGTGTTCTTCCTCCCTTATTCTTCCAATAGCT
This sequence comes from Avena sativa, assembly GCA_916181665.1. NCBI lineage: Eukaryota > Viridiplantae > Streptophyta > Magnoliopsida > Poales > Poaceae > Avena > Avena sativa. The sequence goes on along the minus strand of OV702279.1, from coordinate 39,654,093 downwards.
TTTGTAGCTTTGTTGGAATTTGGAAGAGAAGGACTTGCCCTTGCATTTGGTGCATAGGTTTGAGTTCTCATCGGAGATTCGGCGAGTACAAGCTTGCGGGCTTGTTACTCTTGGGTTCTTGGAACCCTAGAAGGTTGTGTGGTTGGATTGTTGACCTTTTGTGGTCTTGTTGACCTTTTATGGTCTTGTAGCCTCTTGTGGCTTTGTTGGCCTTTTGTGGCATTGTAGCCTTTTGTGGCTTTGTTGTTGGGAGCCTCCAATTGAGTTGTGGAGTTAGCCCCAATCTTGTATGGGTTCGGTGACCGCCCTCAAGCGTCCCATAGTGGAGCAAGTGCCCGCCTTTTGTGGTGCGCACTTGGGAGAATAGGGTGAGCCTTTTGTGGCGTCGGTGAGTTGCGTGCTTCCGCATCCGGGGTAAGGCCTTGTGTGGTGTTGGGTGAGCATCGAGCCACCACACCTCAAGGTGAGCCATTTGTGGCGTTCAGAGAGCATTGCGCCATCACACCTCTCCAACGGAGACGTAGCTTCTTTGGAAGTGAACTTCGGGAAACAAATCTTCGTCTCCGCGTCCATCAGTTATCTCTCAACCGAGCCCTTTACTTGTGCACTTTACATTGTGATAGCCATCGTGCTTGAAGTATTTATTTCTTTCTATCACCTTGTTGCTTGTATTGCTTAGCATAGGTTGTTGGTGCACTTAGGTAAACTTAGTGGCTAGGTTTTGTGCTCAATAAATTAAACATTAGTTTTATTCCGCATTTACTTGAGCCTAAACCATAATATTTTTAAAAGCCTATTCACCCCCCCTCTAGGCGACTTCCTTTGTACTTTCAGTGATCCTCCTCCTCGGATGTGGGCGTGCGGCTTCGAGTGAATTTGACTGCGGATTTCTTCTTCGGCTCCGTGGGATTTTCGTCATGGAGTGTGGCTCCAACAATTCCGAGGCCTGCTAGCACAGACTTGTGCATCGCGTTCTTTGGATCTCCCACCGAAGGCGGGTTAGACGCGAGATAGGTGGTGGCCGCCATGATCGCATCCTGCGGCGTTTTCGGCATGATGTTGCCTTGTGATTCTATCGTCATGAAGGACGTGTCGAGTGCCTTAGTGGCCTCGCGTCATGCGGTAGGGTCCATGTGCTCCAGGCGGGAGTTGTACTTGTGGCGTTGTTCCCCTTTGAATAGGAGCCGCCAGCGGAGAGCATGGCTCGCCGCATGCTTGAACCTTCAGCTGCATGCTTACGCTTTTCGAGCTTGTCCTATAGCTTGACTTGCCGATTGTGCTCATCGATCAGGAGCCAGTGATAGCCATCAGCAAATCAGGGGAGTCATCGACAGGTAGGATTTTATTGCCCTGCACGGCTTCGCATGCGATCTCCCAGCCTTCCTCGTTGAGGTTAATCTAGTTGTGGGAGGGATTGCCGCCCTGTTATGCGGGTTCGCCCCATTTCCCTCGTTCTCAACCTAAGGGTTGGGAGGGGGGTTGGGATTCGAGCCCAGTGGTGGATCTGCTCCGTTGTTAACATTGCCACCATGGATGACGACGCACAGGTAGAGCTCATGGAGTGGGTCGCTGCTGCCGCAGCTCTTAGATCCAGAACCGTAGGTTCCTTCATCCGAGGGGGGATCGCACAGATCGGAGTTACAGCTGACGCTGTCATTCGAGTCGTCCGTCAGTGTTGACACACGTAGGGCGCCAATGGGCAGGACCCATGAAGCGGGCCTGATTGATGGAAGTGGCACCCGCTCTGGGAGGTAGAGGGTGCCAGTCTGCCCCACCTGGAAGCAGAAGCTCTCGAACAGCATCTCGATCCCATCGCCTACGGACTCGAAATCTTTAAGGGTGGCCAATGAGTGGGCCGTGAAGTAAAAGGCGCCGAAAAGGAGGTGACTCTCTATCTCCGAGGAATCATAGATCGCTATGGATGGGACCATCATGACTGCACGATCAGCGTCCCCGCTTCCCACAGATGGAGCCAGTTGACGTACGAGGGTTCGACTCGTCAATGCCCATTGTTATGGACTTGGGTTTTGGAGAAGATGGGGATGCTGGATGTCATGGAATGGTTAATAGGCAAGCAACACGGGGACACGAGGTTTACCCAAGTTCAGGCCCCCGGAGGGAAAACCCTACTACTGCTTGTCTGCTCTTGATTACGGCGGAACCGAAGGTTATAGTGGTGCGCAGATGCAATCTGGCATGGAGGTGTGTGTATGAGGTGTTCAGATCCTTCTCGACGTACCCTCCTGGCCTTTATATATATAGGCCAGTTCCCGGGATAGGTCGAGTCAGTTACAGATTAGGGTTGATACCCTTTGAAATTCTACCTGATCTAGACTTGTCCTCTAAGGAGTCGAATTCGTCATGAGCTTGGGCCACCCGAAATCTTCCTAGGCTGCAAGTCCTCGCGTGGGCCTTCCTTGGGCTGGATCGGGTATACCAATGTTATGCACGCGTAGGGTATATCCATGTCACTTCTTGAACACCATCTCTCCAAAGGCAGGCAACTTTGATCAGTTTCATGCTTATCAAATTGACCTTATGTTTCAGACTCACCTTCACCGTGATTCTGACTAGAAGATGGATGTTATGCACTTTCTGTTCAATGAGATCTGGCTTGCTATGATTGACAAGCGCTGATGCCCCTTTTCTCCATACATTCAGACTCTTATCAACGCCAAGTGGTTGGAAGCAACTGGTACTCGCTACCCTTAGGAGTGCATCACCATTCATGAGGATAAGAAGCTGCGTGTGAGTAAGCATGAGAAGCCCAGGACCCAAGCTGAGAAGGAAGAAGCCATATGGAAGTCTAGGGTTTCTACTGGTACCACTTCTGCTCGTGCTAGTTCTAGTGATGGTGGTCCCACTCTTGAGAGGCAGCCATCTTGGACCAAGAAACTTCTGAAGAAGGTAAATAAGATGTTTTGTTTCTTGCAGGACCGTGAGTACCAGGCTTATGTTGATCAGCGGCACAATGCTCAGCAACAGAAGGCTATCTTGACAGAGCTCAGTGCTCCTTGCTCTCCAGAGACCAACTCCTTCACCATACCCAAACATGAGTGGATCCGTGACAACTACAAGTGTTATGACTCTAAGGATGAAGTCACTATTCCCCCACCTGCGTGGAATAATGCCTCTTGGGACCCCAAGCTTCTCCTACTCCTTTCCATGGTTGGGGAAATTAGAGTGGCCTTTTCTCCCTTATTGGTGTCGTGATACCAAAGGGGGAGAAAGATATCTATTAGATTCTTCTCACGGGATTTGCATGGGTTGAGTCACGAGCTCGTTTTCTCTTTGATCCTTTCTTGCTCGTGAACTCTATAGTTTATGTGTGTTCTTATGGACCTTGTTATTTGTGCATCTTATTTATGTACGAGACCATGTGCTATGGTATGCATGTTGTTGGTATGCATGTTGTTGGCTTATGGCTGTTTGTATATGGCGGTGGAGTCTACATTGATATTACTTCATCTATTTTCTCTCACCACATATGATTGTTGCAACGGTATGTTGATTGGTGCAACGGTATGTCCCCTATCTTTTTCTTCCTTGCACATGTGCTATTTTTGCAATGGAAAGGGGGAGCCCCCCTTATATGTCTGCTAGTTTTGTCCTTAGAGATTTCTCTCTACCTTGCACACACATAGGGGGAGCTTGTTCCATTCATCGCAAAATATGCTCTTTCTTATGCAAATCTTATGGGATTTTCATCAAACACCAAAAAGGAAGAGATTGAAAGGACTATGTTTTCCCTTGCTATATTGGTGATGATGACAATCCCACTTGTGATCTAACCTTGTGCTTGAGTTTCAGGTTAATTGTTTATTGACGTAGATCTAACCTTACATGGACAAATGTCCCAACCTGGTTATCTCGAACCTTTCCGTCCACCCTGGAAAAAAATCTTCAGAGATCATTTTTAGACTCGCAATCTTCAGAGATCATTTTTAGACTCGCAATATCACAAATGTCCCAACCTGATGCCCATGATTTTTCAAAAAAATCATTTTTAGACTCGCAATATCATGTTTCTTCAGAGATCCAACGCAAGTTTAGCGAGGCTCAGCCCCGAGGCAAGAACCTTTATGCCCGCTGTTTTGACCATAGTTTGGAACAGACATAATTTTTTTTAAAACGGTCTGATCAATGCAAATCCTTCGCGTGGTGTCTTATTATGTGACATAGTTGTAAGGAAAAATACCAAACTTGGTATATTGCAAGTGTCTCGAAAAAACCTTCTCAAAAATGACCTATCATGTTCGAGGTTTCATGGCTTTCGGGCCAAACGACCAATGTTATGGTTAGAATCGCGGCATAGTTTGTGATAATCTGCCCATATTATGGACCCATCCGTATCGTGGTATGGAGAACAATGTTGCAGGAGGAAGTTTTTCTTTTCGTCGCACGGAAAATCCATTTTCCATTTTCCGAGCGCAAAAAACGGGGCGTTTTGTGAAGCAACCAGCAAATGACAGTTTTATAATGCTACCAACACATTTTTCAAAAATAGTAGACCACCTTACATGGACAAATGTCCCAACCTGGGTATCTCAAACCTTACCATCCATCCCTGGCAAAAAAGACAAATTCCTGCCGAATCGGTAGGAAATGGGTCCGATTTGAACTATGGGTACTTGATCCGATGCCCATGATTTTTCGAAAAAATCATTTTTAGTATCGCAATAACATGTTTCTTCGGAGATCCAATGCAAGTTTAGCGAGGCTCAGCCCCGAGCTAAGAACCTTTATGCCCACCGTTTTGACCATAGTTTGAAACGAGCATAAAAAATTTAAAAATGGTCTGATCAATGCAAATCCTTCGCGTGGTGTCTTATTATGTGACATAGTTGCAAGGAAAAATACCAAACTTGGTATATTGCAAGTGTCTCGAAAAAACCTTCTCAGAAATGACCTATGATGTTCGAGGATTCATGGCTTTCGGGCCAAACGACCAATGTTATGGCTAGAATCGCGGCATAGTTTGTGATAATCTGCCCATATTGTGTACCGATATGTATCGTGGGATGGCGAACAATTTTGCAGGAGGAAGTTTTTCTTTTTTTCGCATGGAAAATCCATTTTCCATTTTCCGAGCGCAAAAAACGGGACGTTTTGTGAAGCAACCAGCAAATGAAAGTTTTATAATGCTACCAACATATTTTTAAAAAATAGTAGACCACCTTACATGGACAAATGTCCCAACCTGGGTATTTCAAACCTTTCCGTCCACCCCTGGCAAAAAGACAAATTCCTGCCGAATCAGCAGGAAATGGGTCCGATTTGAACTACGGGTACTTGATCCGATGCCCATGATTTTTCAAAAAAATCATTTTTAGACTCGCAATATCATGTTTCTTAAGAGATCCAATGCAAGTTTAGCGAGTCTCATCCCCGAGCTAAGAACCTTTATGCCCGCCGATTTGACCATAGTTTGAAATAGGCATAAAAATTTAAAAAATGGTCCGATCAATGCAAATCCTTCGCGTGGTGTATTATTATGTGACATAGTTGCAAGGAAAAATACCAAACTTGGTATATTGCAAGTGTCTCGAAAAAACCTTCTCATAAATGACCTATCGTGTTCGAGTTTTCATGGCTTTCGGGCCAAACGGCCAATGTTATGGCTAGAACCGCGGCATAGTTTGTGATAATCTTCCCATATTGTGCACTCATATGTATCATGGGATGGCGAACAATGTTGCAGGAGGAAGGTTTTCTTTGCGTCGCACGGAAAATCTATTTTCCATTCTCTGAGCATAAAAAACGGGGCGTTTTGTGAAGCAACCACCAAATGATAGTTTTATAATTCTACCAACACATTTTTCAAAAATAGTAGACCACCTTACATGGAAAAATGTCCCAACCTGGGTATTTTAAACCTTTCCGTCCATCCCTGGCAAAAAAGACAAATTCCTGCCGAATCGGTAGAAAATGGGACCGATTTGAACTACGGGTACTTGATCCGATGCCCATGATTTTTTGAAAAAATCATTTTTAGACTCGAAATATCATGTTTATTCAGAGATCCAATGCAACTTTAGCGAGGCTCAGCCCCGAGCTAAGAACCTTTATGCCCGCCGTTTTGACCATAGTTTGAAACGGGCATAATTTTTTTAAAAACGGGCCGATCAATGCAAATCATTTGCGTGGTGTCTTACTATGTGACATAGTTGCAAGGAAAATACCAAACTTGGTATATTGCAAGTGTCTAAAAAAACCTTCTAAGAAATGACCTATCATGTTCGAGGTTTCATGGCTTCGGGCCAAACGACCAGTGTTATGGCTAGAATCGTGGTATAGTTTATGATAATGTGCCCATATTGTGCACCCATATGTATAAGGGGATGCCGAACAATGTTGTAGGAGGAAGTTTTTCTTTTCGTCGCACGGAAAATCCATATTCCATTTACCGAGCGCAAAAAATGAGGCGTTTTGTGAAGCAACCACCAAATGACAGTTTTATAATGCTACCAACACATTTTTAAAAAATAGTAGACCACCTTACATGGACAAATATCCCAACCTGGGTATCTGAAACCTTTCCGTCCACCCCTAGCAAAAAAGACAAATTCCTGCCAAATCGGTAGAAAGTGGGTTCGATTTGAACTACAGGTACATTATGTGATGCCCGTGATTTTTCAAAAAAAATCATTTTTAGACTCGCAATATGCTATTTCTTTACAGATCCAATGCAAGTTTAGCGAGGCCTAGCCCCGAGCTAAGAACCTTCAAAACCCTAGTTTCAAAATCATAGTATTTTGAATTATGATATTGTCCCTATTATGGACTAACATGGTATTAGTAGATCCACAATTTAAAGTAATCATACTATTCATAATTAACATCCTAGTATGATCTAATAAAATTTATAAAAATTTATAGACAAAAACCAATTATTTTGGAGTTCTTATGAGAAAGATACACAAGAATTATGAAAACACAAAAAGAAAAACGAAAATAAAACATAACCGGACCTAATCTACTGCGCCCAAGGTCAAAGGCCGCCCAAAATACACGTTCCCAGCGAGGCCCATTAGGGGGAACCTGGCCTCCAGGCCCAGCTGCGATCGAGTGATAGTCAAAATGGTTGAGCGCGTCTATGGGACAACAAAGTTGAGTTGGTCTGGTGGTTAGGTACCTTCCATCTGTGGGGGTGTTCTCTTGTTCGAGTCCCTCTGCAGCCCTTTTTTGCTTATTATTCCCGCACAAGAGATCGAGGGTGATAGTCAAAAGGGCTGAGCGCATGTATGGGACAACTAAGTTGAGCTGGTTTGGTGGTTAGGTGCCTTCCATCTGTTGGGAGGTCTCTTGTTCGAGTCCCCTTGCAGCCCTTTTTTGCTTATTATTACCGCACTGGGGCAAATGCTTATTCATTTCAACTTTATTCTATTTTAGACGTTATGACCAATTTAAATCATCGTAATTAGCTACAATAAATGTCGTAGGCTACATTCGCCATATTATGACGATTTTATCTAGGGAAAATATGATGTTTTGGAGTCAAAACGTCTTAATTTTTCAAGGTTTTGACCCCTTCGAACGGCTTATGACTATCTAGTGCAAAAATCGTCATAGATCTATGAAGATTTTATTCACGGTCACTATCAGAAGGTCATAGTTTGCCACATTTCTCGAAGTGTATGCTCATAACACTTAGAGCATAGGACATATCTGGATGTGTACATATAATGTTATGATTGATCAAAACATTCTTGTGTTTTCACTCATCAAGTGTCAAAGCACTTGAATCTTGTTTCACTTATCAAGTGTGAATATACTTGAATCTTGATTCACTTCTTTTCTATGCGACAAGATCCTTCTAGTTGTTTCTATATTGAACTCCTTCAGTATCTCATATATGTACGTTTGGCATGACCATATTAGCGTCACTATCTATCCATCTGGACATTCATGCTAAATATTCGAGTTTTGCCTAAGTCTTTCATAGAAATGAAATTCTTAACCTTTATCAATAAAAGATACATCATTTCCAATCAACAAGATGTCTTCCACATAATGTACTAGAAATATGTCTCAGCGCTCCCACTTAATTTCTTGCAAATGCAAGCATCTTCATTGTATGTAGATGAAAACTCCTTCAGCAGTTTCATCACGGTGAAGATTCCAACTCTGCGATGCTTAATTCAACCATTGAAGTTTGGATGCCCTTTTTAGCATCCTTTGAATTAACAAAACCCTTTGGATCGTGTCATAAACACGTCCTAGGTAACCATTCTTTTACAAGAACTTTTTTTTTATTCATCTACCATATACCAAATTTTATGTAGTGGTTGCTACTTTAATCCTTCCAGACTAAATATCGCTATGAAAGGTCAAATGTTGTCATAGTCAATTCCTTGACCATTGTCATAAAAACTTTACCGACATGTCGACTATTTCATAGATTTGAAACATCTATGTCTATTTCTATATAGATCCAAATACGACCGATAGGTTTTACACCTTTCCGGAGGGTCTTCCAAGTTCAAAAAATTGATTTCTCGTGTGTGGAACTATCACGGATTTTATGGCTTCAAGCCATTTGACGGAGTCAGGGCCCATCACCGCTTCTTTGCACGTAGTCGGTTCATCATTATCAAACAATAATGATTTACTCTCAAATCCTAGAATTTTATTGTTAATCCGACCTACTTGGTTCAATAGGAACTTAGTCCTCCGTGACCGCAACCTTTGAGGCACATGAGCCATGAGCATTGTGGCTGCCTCCGGAACATTTTCTGGCGCTGTGCAACTCAGCACATATAGCTAAGGTCCGTTAACCTTATCAAAGTTCTATTGTCCTTCCACTTAAATTTTTGTGAAAATTTTATTTTTCAAGAAACTTCACATTTCAAGCGACAAACTCTTTTGTCCTCGGTGTTATGGAGGAATACCCAATGGTTATCTGAAATAACCTACAAAGACATGCTCATCCGACTTTGGTTGTAAACATCTTACTTATGCTTAGCATACCAAAATTTAAGAAAGTACAACTTGGGTTTTACCCCAAACCATAACTTACATGGTGTCATTTCAACGGATCAAGATGGACCTCTTTTTAGTGTAAAAGCGGTAGTCTTTAAAGCTTTTAGTCTTTTAAACATAATGGCAGTTTTATAAATAACACCTTTGATCCAACCATGTCCAACAGGGTCTCATTACAAATCTCAAACACTCCATATTCCTATGGTGTTTCGGGAGATGTAAATCTAGGTGTTTTGCTAAACTTGCAACTCAAATAAATCCCTTTATGATAAAATCATAAATCATTTATTTAATTGTTACACATGCAACTCAAATAAATCCCTTTATGATAAAATCATAAATCATTTATTTTCTTGTTACAATGATTTTCCACTTCATCTTGAAAGTCTTTGAACATTTTCAAATATTTCATACTTCTTTCTCATTAAGTGAATATTCACTCAAATTTTCGGAGAAAGCATATGAAGTTGAAATCCATCTCTTACGACTACACATAATGGACTACATACATCGATATGTATAAATTCCAATATTTTAGTCGTTCGTTCTTCTTTGGCCTTTGAACGAAGTTTTAATTATCCCGAGGAAAGTCTCACAACAGTCACTTGATCAAATCAAAGACTCCAAAAATCCATGAATATGGAGATTCTTCATGTTTTCTTTCCAACATAATTTAAACGGCGATGTCACTTCGTAAGTGATCTTCCAATCATTTGTCTTGCGACATTTTAGCATTAGTTTTATGGATGTGATTTGTCCAACTAGATTTGTAAATCAGCCATCTTATATGGAATACGGTAATTATTTGAACAATCTTTGTTCTCAAAATACCTGATTTAAATAACTATTCTTAAACAAATCTTGTAAAAAAGCTTTGATGTCAACGAGAAAAACAAACAACTACTTGTTTGTTTTCGATGATCATCATCACATATTCTCTTTCTAGTTACTTAGACCATAGTAGTTCATGAATTGCGTTGTTCTGTATGAAATTTCATACCAACCAAATTGGTATCTAATACCCAAGAACCACATTGTTTAACAAGCAAAGAATACAACTATAACATGTATATCATCTATATACCTAAACTAGATATTTCCAGTCTTTTCTTTTCTGCCAAATATATTTTATAGATTCTCTTTCAGCATTTCCTTTTCATTTTTTAAAGAATATATCAACATCAACAGTGGCGCCATATACATGACACATAGTCCAAAGCGTGTATATTCAAATAATAATACCTTTGCACTTGCACTTTGAAGTAGATCACCATCATCAAATGATCGGCATTCTTTCAAAATCTATTATTTAGTAATCTTTTAGTGTAGTAAACACTTTACATACATCTTCTATTCATCCTTATCATGACGAATTTCATGATCAAGCTAATGTAGCTTATGAAGGCGAATCGTGAGTATAATGTTACTTTCCAAAACCCTTTTGGATGATTAGGATGTCTAGCATCTCCAACCTTCGCAAATTCTCATCCAATATGAGAACATATATTATACTCTATCATATTGTAACCAAAACATTATTTCAGATATCGTTATATCTGCCACACATGATGGTTTCTGAAACAATCCTTTCAGCTCCTAGATAAACTTGATATTAAAACAATCAAGAATCATGGAGGAAAACATGATACTTAAGATACTAACAATGGAATTGTTACTCTCGATTTAATACCAATTATTAAATTTCACGGAGTAAACAGAGTTTGCTGAAAGTTTGCAATAGGTGACATGGTCATACCCTACGGGTACATGACTTCAGCATACCTGGTCCAGCCCAAGGAAGGCCCACAGCAGATATACGCTGGCCCACGACGATTTTCGGGTGGCCAAGGCCCATGACGCCTTCGGATCCTTGGAGAGCAAGACTAGCATACATAGGAAATTCAAAGGGGTAAAACCCTAGAACTTGTAACCGACTAGGACTATGGACGAGACCTGCCTAAGTCTATATAAAGACCAGGAGGGAACGCCCTAGATCTCTCGACTCATACTTTCGCACGCACCTCCACGCCAGATCGAATCTGCGCACCCTGTAACCTTCGGTTTCGCCGTAATCAAGAGCAGACAAGTAGGAGTAGGGTTTTCCCTCCAGGGGCCTGAACCTGGGTAAATCTCGTGTCCCTTGGTTGCTTGTCTGTTAACCGTGCCACGATCTCCAGCATCCCCATCTTCTCCAAAACCCATGTCCATAACAATGGGCATTGATGAGATTAAACCTCGTCAATTGGCGCCGTCTGTGGGAATCGGGGCTACTGATTGTGCGATCGTGACGGTCCCAACCCGATCGATCTACAACTCCGCGGCGACGGAGAATCACCTCCTCTTCGGGACCTTCGAATTAACCGCCCACTCGCCGGCCACCATGAAAGATTTCGAGCCCGTAGGCGACGGACTCAAGATTTTGTTCGGGAGCTTCTGCTTCCAGGTGGGACAAACTGGCACCCTCCGCCTTCCTGAGCGGGTGCCCGTGCCATCAATCAGGCCCTCCTCGTGGGCTCCACACCCCGTGCTACGCACGTCACCATCGACAGATGAGTTCTACAGCAGCAGCAGCTGCTGCAACTCTGATCTGTGCGATCCACCTTCGGATGAAGGGACCTACGGTTCCGGATCTGAAAGCTGCGGCAGCAGCGAACCGATCTACGAGCGCTACCTATGCGCCGCGGTCATCCAGGATCAACAAACGCCCAACCCGCCGCCCAACACGAACCCCAACCCGCAGGACGGAAACGGCGGGAACAGAAGAAGCCAATCCCCCCCACCCGAAGGGGAGAACAACGGCCACGTCATCTAACTTAGGAAAGAAGGATGGGTACAGGCACGTCGTGCCGTCGCAGGCGACATAGTCCTACCTGTGGATTCACCACGCGACCTACTGATGGCGTACCACTATCTCCTCATCGAGGAGCACAAGAAGCAAGTCAAGATGCAGGAGACGCTCGATAAACGCAAGCAAGCAGCCTCCGAGTCCAGCGCGCGACGAGCTGCGCTCTCCGCCATGGCACCCGGCTCTAGCACGAATGGAAATCAGGGAAACAAGCATCGCTCGGGGGTGGAGAACATGGATCCCAAGGAACGTCGTGATGTAACCCGAACTATCCACACGTCGTTCATGGATATGGATGCCGACGGCAACATCATCCCGAAGACACCACAAGCTACGATCCTGGCAGCCACCGCGTATCTCGCAGCCCACCAACCTCCGGAGGGGGACCCGAAAAGATCCATGCATAAGTCCGCACTCACCGGACTCGGACTCGTCGGAGCTGCGCTCCACGAAGACGCTCCTGCGGAGCTGAAGAAGAAAGCCCCGGTCAGGTGCGACCGTAGCCCCACCCCTTCATCCGAAGAGGAAGAGGAGCACGACCTTCCTCGAAGGAAGAAGAGCTCGCATCGCCATAAACGCGACTACGACACCAGAGACACGCTTACACAGCGCAAAATCGACAAAGCGCGAGCCAAACGTGCATGCTCGTCCGAGTCCGAGATGGATGAAGACGAAGGAGAACTCTGTGGAGCTCGATGCTTCAGCAGATCTGTTCGGCGAACAAAGATGCCACGCAATTTTAAGCTTCCTTCGGATACTCCGAAGTTCAACAGCACGCAAGATCCAAAATCTTGGCTCAGCGATCATCTGTCATCCGTCAAGCTGCACGGCGGTAACAAAGAAACCGCCATGCAATGCCTCCAGCTGCAGCTGACAGGCGCGGCGCGGGTCTGGCTCAGCAGCCTATCATCAGGATCCATCCGAAGTTGGGAGGAGCTAGCTTACATCTTCATCCGAAATTTCAAGGGCACCAGCAAGAGGCCCGCCTCAATCGAAGAGTTGCGAGCCTGCACTCAGAGAACGGGGGAATCTATTCGCTCGTACATATTACGCTGGTCTACCACCAAGAACTCCGCAGCGCATATCTCCGAGGAGAGGGCCATCGACGCCTTCAGAGACGGCGTCAAGCGCCAAGATTTCAAGGAAGAACTTGGACGTGTCAAGCCCAAGACACTTGACCACCTCATGGAAATTGCCAACAGTTGGGCAGACGGCGAAGATTGCATCCAGCGAGCGCAATCATATGAAGAGGACGACTACGGCCGAAGGAGAGAACGCCGCAGCAAGAGGAGATCGCGTGTCTACGAAGACCGCGACGGACCTGACATGGTCGCGGCTGGCTACGCCGACCGCCGCAACAACAACAGCCGCAACAGCGGAGGTTACCGCGGAGGAAATCTCCGAGACAGCGGACGATCATCACAATCGTGGAAATGCCGCGATCGCGACAATGGACCCTCAGCATTCGAAAAACTTTCGGGTCCATGCACCATCCACTTCTACATCGATAAGCAAGATGGCAAAAAGAAAGCCAGTCACATGCTCAAGGACTGCCGCGAGTTCCAGAAACTCAGCAAAAGCATGGCGCAGATGAGGCAACAAGCCCCAATCCCTGTGTTCGGAAACGCACCCGCGCAAGGAGAAATAGCACACGGAGCTCCCCCTCCACCACCTATTGGAGGCCCAAACCAACCAGTCGCACGAGCGGAAAACAACGCCAGGGTCGTATACCCCCCACCAAAGGGAGCACTAAATATGATCCAGAAGGGACGCCCCACAAACAGGGTGCAGAAGAAAACCACCCGACAAATCAACTTGGCCGTGGCAACTCCACCTGCAATCCCTGAGTACCTCAGCGGATCGGAGTCCTGCATCACGTTCACTCGCGCGGATCACCCTTGCCAGATCCCTCACCCAGGTCATGCTGCCCTAGTGCTGGAGGCGCAGATCGGAGGCTTCGAGATGAGTCGCGTCTTCATGGACGGTGGCAGCGGCATCAACCTAATGTTCGCAAGCACCCTGGCAGCTATGCGGATCCCGCAATGCAGCCTGGAACAATCAGACACAACGTTCCACGGTATTGTACCAGGAAAGGGCATATTCCCCCTGGGCAAAATAGGACTCGACGTCATCTTCGGAAAACCGGACAACTTTCGGCAGGAGCGACTTGAATTCGAAGTGGTGGACTGGCCGTCACAATACCACGCCATCCTGGGACGTGTAGCATTCGCAAGGTTCCTGGCCGTCCCACACTACGCATACCTACTACTCCAGATGCCAGGACCAAGGGGCATCATCACAGTCCATGGGAGCTTCACCCGATCGGACCAATGCGACAGGGATTTCAACAAAATCTCCTAGTCTTTCGGCATGCAAGACGAGCTTGTAAGGCTCCGCGAGGTGAAGGACAATGGGCTACCCCCAGTCACAAGGCAGAACGCACCTGACATGTCCTTCGACTCCACCGTCAACACCAAGAAAGTGCAGGTCCATCCGACGGATGCCTCCAAGACGGCCTTGATCGCCAACGACCTCAGCACCGCATAGGAAGGCGCGCTCGTCGAATTCCTCCGTGAGCGCTGGGAAATCTTTGCCTGGTGTCCTGCGGACATGCCAGGAGTTCCCAGGGAATTCGCCGAGCACGCACTCAATTTTTTTCCAGACACCAAGCCAGTCAAGCAGTCCATCCGAAGATTGTCGGAGCCACGAGCCGAAGCCATCGACAAGGAAATCAATAGACTACTCGCTGCAGACTTCATCAGGGAAATCAAAGAGAGCGAGTGGCTTGCAAACACAGTGATGGTCCCGAAGAAGGACACGGACATCCTGCGGATGTGTGTGGACTTCACGTCACTAAATAAGCATTGCCCAAAGGACCACTTCCGTCTTCCACGGATCGACCAGATCATCGATTCGACTGCAGGTTGCGAGAAACTCTCCTTCCTCGACGCCTACTCAGGCTATAACCAGATTCGGCTCAAGGTCGAAGATCAGGAGAAAACGGCGTTTATCACACCGTTCGGAGTATTCTGTTACAACACAATGCCCTTCGGGCTAAAGAACGCGGGTGCCACGTACCAGCGATGCATGCAGGCCTGCCTCAAGGACCAGATTGGTCGCAACGTCCAAGTTTATGTCGACGACATAGTAATAAAAACTAGAGAGGCAAGGACACTTATCGACGATCTCCGTGAGACGTTCGACAACCTCGATCGCTACAGGATCAAGCTCAATCCCGAAAAGTGCGCCTTCGGCGTCCCATCAGGTCAGCTCCTCGGGTACTTCATCTCTCAACGAGGGATCAAGGCGAACCCAAAGAAAATCAAAGCCATCATGATGATGGAGAAGCCGAAAAACCTCAAGGGCGTCCAGCAGCTCGCAGGACGAGTAGCGGCGCTAAGCAGGTTCATCAGCCGTATGGGCAAGAAGGCCCTACCATTCTACCAGCTGCTACGCAAAGCAGACAAGTTCGAGTGGACACCAGAAGCCAACGACGCATTCGAAAGCCTCAAGCGGCTCCTCTCCACCTCGCCGTTTTGGTCACGCCAAAGGAGCGCGAGCCCCTGCTGCTGTACATAGCAGCCACACACCAGGTGGTCAGCACCGTACTCGTGGTCGAACGACCCGAAGAAGGCAAGACCCACGGGGTCCAGCGCCCAATTTACTACCTCAGCGAGGTACTGACACCAACAAAATAGAGGTACCCTCACTACCAGAAGCTAGCCTATGGCGTGTTCATGACGGCTCGACGGTTGAGCCATTACTTCCAGGAGCACCAGGTGATGGTCGTCAATGAAGCACCCCTGAACAGCATCCTGAATAATCCAAAGGCCACAGGACGGGTGGCCCTGTGGGGCATCGAACAATCACCCTTGGACATCGTCTACGAGAAGCGACACGCAATCAAATCTCAAGTCCTTCCGGACTTCCTGGTGCACTGGATGGAGCTGCAGCTGCCAGACACCCCAGACATGTCGCAGTCCTGGACAATGCATTTCGACGGCTCCAAGCGCGAAGCCGGAGCAGGGGCAGGGGTCATACTGACCTCCCCGCAAGGTGACAAGATGAAGTATGTTCTTCGGATGAAATTCAGAGCCTCAAACAACGAAGCCGAATACGAAACCCTCATCCATAGCATGAGGATGGCAAAGATATGCGGCGCAACGCGCCTGGTCATCTACGGTGACTCCAACCTCGTCGTCCAGCAGACGATGAATGAGTGTGACGCACACTCCGAAAACATGATCGCGTACCGCGCGCTCTACAACGCACTCGAAGGAGAATTCGACGGCTGCGAACTTCGGCACGTTGGAAGAGAGAGCAACGAGGAAGCCGATAGACTCGCCAACATCGGCTCCACCTGCGCAAAGGTGCCACCAGGTGTGTTCCTCGAACAAATCTGCGTGCCATCCATCAAGCGGAAATTCCCCAAGGGATCACCCGAAGAAGCAGAACACTCGGGGGCTACGCTACCCGAAGGACATGAAGGACCCGAGAAACTGGACACAGAGGTCGCTATGGTCAACCTGATGCAGGTCATGGCAGTCGAAGAAGCTTGGACAGGACCATACCTCTAGTTCTTGATAACTGGAGAATTTCCTGACAGCCCAACAGACGCCCGGCGCATATCTCGCCGGTCAAAAGCCTTCACCGTCATCAACGGCGAGCTGTACAAGCGCAGCATCACGGGTATACTTCAATGGTGAGTCACCATCGACGACGGCAAGGCCATACTCCAAGACATCCACGAAGGCATCTGTGGCCACCACGCAGGCAGCCGCTCCCTTGTCGCTAAAGCTCTACGAGCAGGATTCTACTGGCCGACGGCCATGAGCGACGCAAAGGACATCGTCCGAAGATGCAACGGATGCCAACGGTTCGCCGACAAACCGCACGCACCTGGGTCCGAGCTCAGGCCCATACCTATAGCTTGGCCTTTCGCTCAATGGGGCCTCGACATGATCGGCAAACTGCCAAAATCCTCGAAAGGAGGACACGTTTTCCTCCTGGTTGCGGTCGACAAATTCACCAAGTGGATCGAGGCCATGCCGGTCACCAACCAGAAAGGCAAAACTGCCGTCAAGTTCTTCGAGTCCATTGTCTACAGGTTCGGCTTACCACACAGCATCATCACCGACAGCGGATCGAACTTCATCTCCGAAGAATTCCAGGACTTCTGCGAAGGCCTTGGGATCAACATCACATATGCCTCAATGGCACACCCGCAAACGAACGGACAAGTGGAAAAGGCCAACGGCCTAATCGGAGCCGGCATCAAGAAGCGCCTCATGAGCTCACTCGAATACAAAGCTGGAAATTAGACGAAGGAGCTACCCTCCGTCCTGTGGAGCTTACGAACTACGCCAAACAGCTCCACCGGCTACACACCGTTCTTCATGGTACACGGAGCCGAAGCCGTGCTACCAGCCGAAGTACGCCACCAGGCCCCACGGTTCGTCGCCTACAGTGAAGCTGAATCCACGGCTGCACTCGAAGATGCTGTCGATACACTCGACGAAGCACGGGATATAGCAGCATCTCGATCAGCGGTATACCAGCAGAGTCTCCGCAACTACCACAGCCGCCGGCTACGCCTAAGCTCCTTCGTCGAAGGAGACCTCATCTTGTGACTCAAGCAAAAGCGACCGAATAAATTCGAGTTGCCATGGGAAGGACCCTACGTCATCATCGAAGTCATCCCAGGTGGCGCCTATCGCCTCAAGCACGTGGAGTCTGGATTCGCATACTCCAACCCATGGAATATCTCGCACCTGTGATGGTTCTATCCGTAGCAACCTACCCCCTTCTTTTACTTTCAATAAGGCTTCCAGCCAAGGCTACTCAGCCGAACAATGTATCTCCTCCATTACGATATAAATAAAGCTAAGTGTCTCACCCCAAAACTTCATTTCACTATTTTTTGCAACTATACTATATGCTACAAACGCACTCGGGGGCTCCCCCACCTCACGATTTCATCGACTGAGGGCCAAACGTGTACACCTGAGTAGCTGACAACGTCAGGCAAACGAAAAGGACAGTATCCAATTGAAGCACTGTGTGCTCACATACAAACAAACCTTTACAACAAAGGGCACAACACGCCCAGCCTAAATATACAAATTTTACATCTCTCTCTTTTTACAGGTACTACCTATGTTGAAGAATAACCTGGGCACGCCACTCAAACAAATCTACAATCTGTTCGGCATACTGCCTCACAGCCGCGTAATGCGGACGCATGTCCCACTCGCTACCATCAGGGCGAAGAGGTGGCCCAGCAGCCACGGCAGCCAAATCCACATCAGGCCGGTGCAGCCTCACAAGAGACAACGCAGCCTTCACTCCTGCAACAAGCTGCTGCCGCACCAACTCCTTGACATTGCTTACGTTCCGAAATTTCGACAGAAGACCCGCAAGGTTTGTCGGCGCGGCATCCAAAGGGAACATGACGTGCAGCACCGAGGAAAGCGCTGTCTGTACTTGGCGGAGTACCCGCGAAACTTGATGAACACGATCCTGCACCGTCGCCAGGGCTATGGCGCGATCACTATCCATCCAGAAGAAGCCGCCAGCCTCCATGTCCTGTTGAGTCAAGCAATTGACCCGAACAGCGATACGCTCTTTTTCTTCCCTCGGAGCAAGATTTGCACCTGCAGCAATCGGACAAAATAAGAGTAAGGCCAGCAGGCTCACCCGAAGACCAGAGCTACAGCTCGACCAAAGAACAACTTACATTGCAGCTGCTCGGAAAGACGGACCAACTCCGCCATCAAGTACACCTCCCTGGCTGCGCCACGATCCGCCTTGGACTTCCAAACGTCGGCATGACCGCGTAGCCCGAGCAACTCCCTCTCCAGACTGCGCACACGATCCCGAAGGAAAGTAAGCTGCGAGGAATCATCCAAGGATGGGCGCAACGGCGTTGCGGATGGGGCGTCAACATGGTTAGCACTCGAAGGAACCTAGAGCGGCAGCAAAAGAAAGGAACACAAACATTCAGCCAAGGATGGAGCACAACTCAGAGAAATTCATTGAATATATAAAGCCACTACGTGGCACAAGGATGGTGTTCTTCAAGATATTTACAACAAAAACAAACTACAAAGTAGCCTACATTTACTACGTCTAAGATGCAGGAGCCTGAGTCGCTTCGGAGCCAGACTGCCTAGCTTTGGCCCCACCCTGCTGCCGCAGTGCATACTCAGACAGCAAATCAATGAGCTTGGGCCCATATCGCCTGCAGCGAGCAGAATAGGCAGCAAAAGCTACCTCGGATCCATCCATAGCCGTCGGCATCCGAGAAGTGATCTGGGGCAGATCCAGCTCCGCTCCAGCCGCCATGGCCATCGCCAGCCCGACGGATGCGTCGATGCCTTTCTGCTTGCGTTTATACGCCGCAGGCGCTTCGGCTGACAAAGCCTCCGCCAGGGCATGCACATCGTCAAGGGCTGCGCCCTTCGGGACAAGCTCCTTGTAGAAGCGACCAAGGACCTCTTTCGCCTTAGCAAGGGAGTTGACGACGGTGCTGCAGCGGTCTTCGACCGCCGCAGTGGCATCATCTAGAGCACTCCCGTGCTCCAGAGCACCACGGTCGAACTCGATGCCTGCGGCATCTGAGACAAAAAGAAGAAAGACATGAAGAAAAGGCGCATAAAAGAAGAACCGAAGGAAAATAAAAAAGTACAAAACTAGTACTCACCCGAAATAGCCTTGGCAGCAGCCATGAGCTTCGCCGCCACCTCTTTTTTGCGAACAGCCGCAACCGTGGCCAGCTGCTCCTCACGATCTGCGGCTTCTTGCTGCAGACGCTCTTTCGCTTCGGCTGCCTTAGACAGCTCTAGCTCAAGGCGTTCTTTCGCACCAACGGCGGCTCCGGCCTTCTGCTCCGATTGACCAAGACTCTTTTTGAGAGCATCGACCTCACGGAGGGAATCGTTATGCTCCTCTGCATTTAACACAAGCAAGTGTCAAACAAAAGAAGCAGGATACATAAGAGAGGCGTCAAGAGGCAGACAGGTACCTTGAAGCTGCCGAAGTTTCGCTTCCAGTGCCAAGCGCTCCTGCACTAGTCGCTTGGCCTCCTGCACAAAAGGCTGAAGAAAAAAGATAGCAGTAAGAAAAGGACTTGGGGGCTACGCCCAACACAAAGGAGTAATAACAAGATTCGCACACGAAGATACTCGGGGGCTCCCCCCGTGATATGAAGCAGCAAACTTACATGCTCTGATGGTGACTCCGAAGGACCGCCTGCGAAATTCTGAGGCGCAACCACCTGCACCTCCTGCAACGGAGGATCCGGAGGCGTGCCACCTGAAGTCGCCACCGTCTGAGGGGGAGGAGATGCAATCTTCGACTCCCCCATCATCTCCCGTTCACCATCACTGGAGGAATCATGGGAGGATTGCCTGCATACAAACCAATCAGCACAAGTGCAAAAATCACGAAGGAACAAGGACAACAGTATAACAAGAAAACTTACGAGCCCAATGCGCTCAGGTCGAAGATAGGAGAAGCCCTTCGGGTCCTCTTCTCCTGTTTCTTCTCTTCCTTCTTCTCCTCCTTCTTTTCTTCCTTCTTCCGCTTTGCTGGCGGGTGCGGCGCTACAGCCCACACAGGAATGGCAGGAATAGGAGAGGAAGAGCCTCCATGACCATCATCATGACGCTCAAGGCCCAGAGGGTTTCTGGGAGTCGGAGGAGTCGAGGCATCCGAAGACTCGCTGGAGCTCCGCGACCGCTTTCGCGTATGGTCCTCACTCGACTCGTCCGCATCCTCCGCTGGAGATCGCGCCGACGGCAGCTCGGACACGGAATCAACCACTTCATTATCCGGGGCATTCGGATACCTTTCGGGCAACGGTGGTACCATGCCCGGCACTTTGAAGCTCTGCAAAATGAGAAGGAACTTTGTTAGCAAACAAAGGAAACAAATACACAGCCGACAAAAAAAAGGGGAGCACTACGTGCACAAATCTACACCTTCGGTACGACCAACGTCGAAGAAAAGGGAGGAGTCAGCGACTTCCCCGGGATTTCTTCTCCGGCCTTGAACTTCAGCAGCGCGCGAAGGGCCCTGTCAAGATCCCCCTCGGAGATTTTCTCACTCGAAACCCTCGTTGGATCACGGCGCCCAGAATAAAGAAACATCGGGTGCGCCCTCGCTTGGAGAGGCTGCACCCGACGCTTAAGAAACGTCTGGATGATGTCCACACCGTTCACCTCCTTCTCAGGAATCAGTTGGAGATCCTCCACCCGATGGTACAGGGCCTCTATCTCCGCCACCTCACCGTCTAAGATTTGGTTTTTCCAAGACCTTTTCTTCTCAATCATTTGGGAGGGGTCAAAGGGAACAAGACCAAAATCTTGCCCGGGCACTACGGAGTCGCGGATATAAAACCATCGCCTCCGCCAGTACTGGACAGATTCGGACATTGAAAATGAAAAGAAGAGAAGATTGGGACTAAGGGAGGTGATGCAACCCCCAATAGGATATACACCATCCGAACCAGATTGCCTCTTCACGGAATAGAGCTTCCGGAAGAGGCCAAAGTGCGGCTCAATGCCAAGCCAGCACTCGCAAAAAGTGATAAAACAAGCAATGTGGAGAAGAGAATTGGGAGACAGATGATGCAGCTGAATCCCATAGAAGAAGAGCAGTCCACGAAGGAAGTCATGGACTAGATACGAAAACCCACGCAAAACAAAGGCGAGAAACATAACCCGATACCCAGATGGGGGACGGGGGATTACCTCATTGCCGGGGAGTTTTATGGCCTCCCTGTCCTCCGGGATCAAGCCCCGCTCACGCATCTTGCGGAGATCGCTCTCCCGCGTCTCTGATCGCCGCCAGCCACCATCGGTGACGCGAGCAGCGGCGGTGCCCTTCTTTCCTCCGGCGGCGCTGGTCCCAACCGCAGATGAAGACTTCTTTGTTTTCCCCATCACGCTATGGCGGCGCCGGCGGTGAAAACGTACAAAGGACGACGGAAATGTGGAAGGAAATCCCAGCGCGAAGCAAGAATCGCTCAAGCGCAAGGCGGTAGTGAAACACAAGAACTGGTGCGGTGAAAACAAACCACGGTTCCCCTCAATGATTATCACAGCGAAGATGACGCATGGCAGCCGTTCATCCAGAAGACCTAATGCCAATGGCAGATCTGGCCGTACACGTGTCAACATCACAACGAACCGTCGTTACCACGCCGTCCACTACGCGCGGAAATCGAGGAGACGACGTAATTATCTCCACGCCCCACGTGACCTGTCAATTCAAAGTCAGCAAGTGGGACCCATGTTCGTCCAGTCAAGTCATCTCTGGCGTAGCAGACGCTTGAGGTCATCGATCGTCAGCATTGATGTCATCAAAAGCTATACTAGCACCAATTACGATTCTATGGCTCCACAACTACGAACTAAGAGTACTCACTCGAATCTTCGATTCGACTAAATACTCGGGGGCTACTCCTATCAGGAGCGCTGACCGCGCACCCGGAAGATGAATAACGACAAAGTATTTCTTCGAGTCCTACGTCGAGTCTGCGACTCCACTACGGACTCGGGGGCTACTCCCATAGGGAAGATGGATTTCATCATCCGAAATTTTTTGAGTCCCACGGACCTAACAACCGAACAAATGCTTGAACTAAAGTCTTTCCTTGAGTCTACGACTAGAACAGACACTCAGGGGCTACTCCCATAGGGAGCGCTGGTCGCGCACCCTATGAATTCTTTGACTATGATCTTTCGGATCAGCACGCAAAAACTTTTTGGCATCTCTGCCCCAACAAAACGCTGAGTGAGCAACGATCTCCTTGGCCACCCGAAACACCTCTGCGGTGACGAACATTCGGATGCTGTGTCTGTGACACAAAGATAAGACCTGCAGATATCATCTAACGGCCTGGCAACATACATGACTACGCTCTGCTAGTACAAATCCATGTCAACAGGCGTGATGAAAAAATCCCGACGGACGCGTTGGGTACGTTAATTAAAATCACTGGAATTCCACTCCTGTAAGTCCTCCGCGGTCTGAGTCGAATTACCCCAGCATATGTTCCAGGTTCGAGTTGAGGGACTCGAACTTGAAGAAGATCGTGTTGTTTCGTCCTAAGACAGTTAACTGACCCTGATCCGTCGGGTGAGTCAGACACACGCGTCAACAATCCCTACACACATATATTATTAATACATAATTGCACCCGAAAATGGAAGAGTCCTCAGCCGAATCTACAATTCGACTGAACACTCGGGGGATACTGACATGGTCATACCCTACGGGTACGTGACTTCAGCATACCTGGTCCAGCCCAAGGAAGGCCCACAGCAGATATACGCTGGCCCACGACGATTTTCGGGTGGCCAAGGCCCATGACGCCTTCGGATCCTTGGAGAGCAAGACTAGCATAGATAGGAAATTCAAAGGGGTAAAACCCTAGAACTTGTAACCGACTAGGACTATGCCCGGGACCTGCCTAAGTCTATATAAAGACCAGGAGGGCACGTCCTAGATCTCTCGACTCATACTTTCGCACGCACCTCCACGCCAGATCGAATCTGCGCACCCTGTAACCTTCGGTTCCGCCGTAATCCAGAGCAGACAAGCAGGAGTAGGGTTTTCCCTCCGGGGGCCTGAACCTGGGTAAATCTCGTGTCCCCTGGTTGCTTGTCTGTTAACCGTGCCACGATCTCCAGCATCCCCATCTTCTCCAAAACCCAAGTCCATAACAATGGGCATTGATGAGATTAAACCTCGTCAATAGGACTTTAAACTTTAGATTGACACTCAACACAATACAATACCAGATCTTAAAGTAAATATCCAAAATTCTATAGTTCTATTATCTCAATTACAACTAATCATAAGGTGGTGAACGAATGCCAATGACTACAACAAATTATGCAAATTCACTTTGATTTAATTTATGATAAATTGAGTTATACTAATCCAAATTAGAAATGAAATCCCACTCAAAAACGACATCCCTCATGTCTTTTTTGGTGATTACATGAACCAAATCCACTACACCAAGTACGATCATCATGTGAGTTGGTGTAGCTTCAAAGGCGAGCATCAAATGGGCATCATATCTTTCATATGACTCATGCTTAACCTTTCGGTTTGTGTTCCGAGGCCATGTCTGTATATGCTACGCTCGCCAAGTAAGAACCTTAGTATTCACGTGTGTAAAACTGTCTTACACCCAAGATATGCTCGTGGATTCAAGTACACCCGATCATCATGTGATGTCTTGAAGCGACGAAACATTGTCGGTGCATACTTAAGGAAGAACACATTTTTATCTTGATATCTAAATGAGGGATCATCTTATTATGCTAATAAAATGCCAAACTAGCAAAATAATCTACAACAAACATCACATGTAAATAAGTGAAATGATATGGTTCTTGCACTTGATCTCCATCATGTGCATCGTGGTATGATCACTATCATACTTCTATGTGTAAGTTCAAGGTCTATGGAGCTTACATGTTATATGTTTTGTAAGAGTATCGGCTTACAACATCACCATATCATGACACTAGCCCAGCAACAATCTAAACTAGATACCTCTAATTTATCCCTTGCAAGTTTTACGTGGCTTAGGGATTTCGAAGATAGAACCGTTCTTCCCTATAAACATTAACCACAACAAGGATAAACAAATTTTTGACAACTCGTTGCAAATTATATATTGACTATAGTAGGAGAGACAGACACCCGCTAGCCACTTATGTAAAACTAGTTGCATGTCAAGCGTGGAACAAGTCTCATGTGCGAGGACATGTAAAGTTTGTCCGGGCCGCTTCATCCCACTATGCCACCAATATCCAAAGTACAACTAAGAAGCAATAACATGATCATCATCGCCCACATACTCATATGTATACTACCCGTGCAAAGCATCTAGGCATAGATCCGGCTCTGATACCACTGTAGGGTTCGCAGCATAGAAAACAAAAAATTTCCTACGATGGGAACAACTATGTACCAAGATCTATCTACTAGATACAAGCAACGGGTGGATATACATCCATAGAATACATACCCTTGAAGACCGAATAGCATTAACGAGGTTGTACTCGTGGATGATGTAGTCCATTCGGTCCAGCAGGTCCAGCACCATCTAGTCCAGCACCGCAAAGCAGTGGTGCATCCGTGATCGCACACATGTCCGGGTAACCCAACAACCTCCGCTCCCTCGCTCCAGCGAAGCAGCGGAAGCAACAAATACTTCTAGAAAAAGCCACCGGGAACATGTATCTCGCTGATCTGAGACCATGGGGCAATTCTAAAGGGGGGAGAGAGATCTTTCACGAGGAGGTATGAGAGAGAAGTGAGAGGAGGGGGTCTTTTATAGGAGGGGGCAGCCCAAGGGGGCATGGACACCTGCCATGGAGGGTGCCCCCACCTCTCCCTCATTCATGTGGTGGAAGATCCACTCACATAAAAACACCTCCACTCACAATTCCACTCACATGTATTAATTTTCCACCAAAATTAATGCAAGCTCTCATTTAATAAAACTCTTTCATTTATTTTATTCAGAATTTTATTAATTACTCTAATTAACAAAAATTCACATAAAACCCCTTATAACATTTCAATTTCACATGCAGAACCAGTTTCAGCAATTTCAACCGAAATAGTTCCGGTGTCTAGTGGAATAAATTCCTGCGCTTTCTTTTTGTTTCTCTAGCATATTATTTCCTCCAAATGGTGTCGGTATCCCTTAAGTCTGACACCCTATGGTTCACGAATAATGTAGACATGATCGAGACCCCTCTCCGATCAATAATCAGCAGTGGGACCTAGAGATCCGTACTGACTCCCACACATTCAACGATGACTTATGTGATCGTGTGAACCTTATACGCATGTAACTCTATCCCTTTGTCTCGCTATATATTACATGTCCGATATTAAATCATCGGTATCCCCATACCTAGTTTGATCTCGTTACCGACATGTACTCTTTTCTCGTTCCCGTGATATAACATTCTAGTGATCAAATCACTTGCTTGCAAGCTAACTAATGTGATATCACCGAGAGGGCCCAGAGTTATGGATAAATTCCACTCTTGATCCATGAGCCTCAACATAACACCTTCCAAGCACAGAACCCATCTTTATAGTCACCTTGTTACGGTGTGACATTTTATGTTATCAAGATACTCTTCCGGTGTTAGTGATTGACATGATCTGATGGTCTAAGGACTAAGATTACTTTGTATGATGTTACCGCAATATAAACACAATGACCTTGATCGCAATGCTATACTTCAGATGAATGTTCATCACACCATTCCAATAATGTTGTGACCTAGTTATTAACAACATCCAATGTCCATGATCAGGAAACCTTTGATCATCTTGTTAATCAACGAGCTAGTTTCTAAGAGCGGCATAACTAGGAAATTCCTTTTTTTGTTTATTAAACACACATGTATTAATGTTTCCATATTAATACAATTATAGCATGCAAAATAAAAATTTATCATAAACTTGAAATATACATAATAAAAACTTTATTATTGCCTCTCAAGTCATATTCCCTTTAGAAACTTCTCTCAGGCTTGCTTTGATGCAGGGGTCGCCATGTACTTAGGACCTGGAAAGAGGGAACGCGGGGGTGGGTTAGACGTAGGAGAGCCCATAGAGGCCACATGCAAACGAAGGGGAAGAGGGGAGGGAGCACCACGAGTAGATATTGGAGGAGGCCGAAACTCCTTGTTCTCCTCCTCTTGGGCAGGGCAGAGCAAGGGAGAGGGGGAGAGTGCTCTGGGAGTGGTCCGTGAGAGGTGGGGAAGCAAATGAGAGACGAGAGAGGGAGCGGGGTGGCCTCTGGCCTATTTAACAAGGGGAGAGGGATAGTGATAGGAAATGTCCATTTTGTACATGGGATAGGGTAAGGTTCCCTTGGGAGGTTGCCAGGTGGAAGAGAGGGAGGGTGAGAGGTGCTCTGGTCGGCTAGGGGCATAGAGGGACTGGGGTGTTGATGGAATGGCATTTATCAAGGTGGTACAAGGAAAGGGGGATTTGTCTCCCTCTCGACAAAAGCAGAAGGACAAGCATAAGGGTTTGGTCACTGTAGCTCTATAGTGCCATGACCAGGAATAAGTGTTGGGTGTTGTGGTACATTGCTATGCAAGTTTGGAGGATTTTTAGATAGGTATTAGTCATGTTTTGATCAAGGTTCCAATTTATTCATTGACATGATTATGATGTAAAGTTCTAGAATTTGATCTTGGCAAGGTGAGATAAGGGTGGTGGTAGATGAGTATGTTCATTGTACACCTCCAAGATTTATTTGGGATTTATTGGATGATTTTTAGTTCACTAAAAAACATTTATTCAAAAAGTGCAGAAGTGTTTTTGGGAAGCTAAAGTGATATTTTTACATTAAACCAAGTGGAGTTTTGGTGTGACACCTTGGGGAATTTTATTTGGATTTACTAAGATGTAAAATTATTTTTATTGAATTGTTTCTTGTTTCTGCCATTTAAGCAAAAGGGCAATAAGAAATAATAAAGCATCTCAAAAATATTTATTTTTGAGATGGGATATGATGTATAGGCATAAAATGTGCATTATGTTGGCAAAGTGTTTTGTAGAAGAACACACTTGTCTTTATAGAGAAGGTTTTGAGGAATTAGCAAATAAAGGAATTTAAATAGTTCTAGAGTCCAAACAATTAGGGGAATTATTTGGTAAATGACTATATCCAAGTTGGATGATGCCAAATTGAATTATCTATCATTGGAAACCTTGGGTTTTGAATTTATACCTTCAGAATGGAAAGAAGCTATATTTGGAGGATCTAGCGGTTTGATATTTTTATACTACCTAAACAAAAGGTTGGATTAGGGAGCTCAGAGCTCACCTTGGTACAAGGGATAGATGTATGGACATACCAAGTTATATATATGATAAGGGTGCTAAGAGTTTAGCTTGGTTGTGACTAAGGTGATCTAGAAGAGATGGCAAGCTTTATTGAAAACAAGGCTACCATAGCAGGATTGTCATGATGCCTTATAAACCATGTGGGTTTAAGCAGCACAAGGATCTAATGGGAACAAGTGAAGTAGGGTTTGATAGTCCATGGTTAATAGATCATAACCATGCAAAGAGTTGGTCAAGGTGAGGTAGCATATAGATGTGAGCATCTTCCAAAGTAGGAATCTTGACTAGATTTGCATAAAAAGGTTATCATGATGTCTACAAAACCATCATGGATGAGTGGGAGACAAAAAGGCTTAGCCAAAGGCAAGAGTGGGATGTGGTAGTACTAAGGATGTACTACAAGATGTTTCAAGTACATTCTCAAGTATGCACATAGGTTGGAATAGGTAGAGCTCCAAAGATTGAATCTAAATAAGAATTCCAAACATAGCTATTTTGGCAGATTTAGGGTTTTAGACTAGATTACAAGTGTAGATGATTTTGAGAGAAGCCTAGAATGCAAACTCATGAGCAAGGAGATTATGTGTAAGTGCCAACTAAGTATATATGATCCATGCTTAGATTTGGTCTTTGATGAGTGGGTTGTTCATACAGAGGATTAGCATAGAGGTGATATGGTGAAGGGGGATTAGGAGATCACTTGAGTGTCTCAAGATAGATCCATATTTGAATACTTAGTTCGAGATTGATGATCTCAAACATGGATTGGATCCTAAGGGATGAGCTACTAGGTTAGCTCACTCTAGATCCTAAGCACACAATACAGTCAGCAGATCAAGGAATTCATCTAGTCAACCCTATCAATAATTACTAAGGTTACCATCAAGTCTAACTTAAGGTAAGCATGGGTATTTTGAAGGGGTTGGGTTTTGAAGTAAGTTAAGGACCTCTTGGTATTTCTACCAAGATTATAATGAAAAAGGTTTTAGTAAAGGTGTTGGAAAAACCTAGAGGTAAGAGTAGATGAATGATCTGACTTGAAAACATAAGGAGAGTATAGATAGTCCTGTATAGTTTTTGTAAATAGAAACTAATAAAATATTTTGTTTTATCAAAATCATCTTGGCTCAGGTATGAGATGCCAGAGCATTTGAGAATATGTAAAATAAGCCAAGACATATCTTTTGTTAAATAGTTTTTGTCTAAAGTGGTTGAGATAAGAAGTATATCTTCTAATATACAAGCAATTGGATAAGCACAAGCAAGCAATCAGCAGGCGTTGCAATACTTAACAAGATTTTTTTGTTTCCCCCTGATTTTTTCCTTTCTGACAAAAGATGAGGGTTGCTAAAATTGGTATGTTACATAACATGGGAAATCAAAAAAGCTTGAGTTCATTCACTAAATCAATGTGAGGATTTCTACCATGGAATTCTGAAAATAAAGCATGGATAGGGTGAGAAACATACCGATATGTTGATTCCCCAACTCAAACGAATAAAATCCACGAAGAATCAAGAGTTCTAGGTGGGTTTTGAGAGGTTTGGGTAGAGAATATGAGAGAAATAATGGGGAGGAGGAGGAGGAACCCTAGCCGTCCTGGGCCGATTAAGTGGTCGCGCCGAACTATATGGCAGGATCTATATGGGCGGGATAAGTAGCTCCTGTCGTATAGTTGCGGTGGCTTCGTGGTTTAGGCTTTCTCCACGCCAGATCACAACTATACGGGCGCAACTATATGGCCAGAACAAAATGGTCCCGCCGTATAGTTGGTCGTTAAACCTTCTATATCCGACACCTCTTTTTTGAGATTTTTTGTCAATAACTATACTGCTGCAACTATACGGCTGGAATAAATATTCGCGCTATATAGTTGGTCGTTAAAATTCATGGACCATGCTTTTTCGCCCAAATTTTCAGAGATTCATTTTTAACTAGAAATTATGATTAAGCTAGTTTTTGCATATAAAACTCAAATTTACTTTCTACTCTAAATATATGCTCATTCAGTCGATATTTCTACTACTTTTTGATAGCTGCATCTTCGCAGGCGCGCTTCCGCAAGAATGTCGTTGAAAAAGTTGTAGGAATGCGATGAACATTTTATTATTTAACTTATTTTATTAATGTGATAGTTTGACTCCCATTAAGCATTTTATTAAGAATGGTTGAATATCTCAACCCCTTCTCTGTTCTTGAATTCTTACCTTGGCTTGCCCCTTATCAAAGGCACTTACCATGTGAACTCGTTTTGCCGGTGGAACATACCTTTCTCCTTCTTCTAGTTTCTTTGGAAAATACCGGATGATTTCAGCATCATAATCATTAAAGATTATTTTTCCTTCAGTACAATCTACTGACGCTCCTGCTGTGCTAAGAAAAGGTCTTCCAAGTATTATAGAAAAAATTTCATCCTCTCGCATTTCAAATATAATAAAATCAGTGGGAATAACACGCTCATTTATTCTAAGTAGAACATCCTCAATCATACCAATGGGATGTTTAGTGGATTTGTCAACCATCTGTAAAGTGATAGAAGTAGGGGAATACTCCCCTAATCCTAACATTTTATAGAGAGAATATGGCATTACACTAACTCCTGCACCTAAATCACACAAGGCATTATGAATATCAGTTTTGCAAATTGAGCATCAAATAGTGGGTATTCCGGGATCTCCTGATTTAGACAATAACTTCCCATTAGCAGGATAACTAGTCACCATGGAAATGGTTTCAGTTATTTCTTTCTTTCTATTAAGAATATCACAGAGAAATTTAGAATAGGTATGTACTTTTATTGCATCCACAAATGGAATTTCTAGACGAAGATCAACAATTGATTTTTTAAAGAGTCACAGATTACCTGATCTAGTGCATTCTTTTTGTGATCTGGATGTGGAAGTTTCTTACTCTTGTCTTTTACTTTTGTTGGGGGATCAGGATCTTTAGTTACTTTCTTTTGTTGTTGTTTATCGATTTTATTATTTTATATTGCAACAACTTCATCTTTACTACTTATTTGTTTTTCTTCTCTTGGATCAACAGTCTCTGCATCAAAGTCATACCGGTCATCATGTGCATCATTTTTCTCCTCCAAGGTTTGGTCTTGTGTTTCTTGAGCACTTTCATCTTGAGGATCCACCAGTGTGTCATCTTCTTGGCTTGCTTTGAGGAAGGCTTTTCCCTTCGATCTTTTTCAGCTTCATATTCTGGTGGTCCTAATGGTCCTTTCACAACTGCACCTCTCCTTGTAACAACATTAGTAGAAATAGGAATATTTATATCATCTTGAAGAAAAATTTGATAACCAGATGCTATTTTTTCACATCGGGTTTCAATCATACTAAGGTACTTGTGGAATAATTTTATTTCTTGTCCAATCTCATCATAATTTTCCTGAGTTCTGCACTAATCTTCTTATGTCTTTGAAATTTCTTATGGAGGTTATTATGATATTTGGCATGTCGATGTTTCAATTCTTGGAAAGCTTTTCTAGATTCATCTTCTTCAGTAAAAACTTGTAATATATCTAATTTGTTTTGCTTAACAAGTTCAAAAGGTATACCTTTTTATTTCGTTGTTCTGCGTACATTAGGCATAAGATCATGAGTTATACGAAGTATCCCTTTTTCCAGCTTAGTACCAAAATCAGGATTATATAGAGAATCATTCTTAGCCCTACTGGACATTAATTCTAAACAAGCTTTAGTAGTTAAAGTATTTATCGATCCTCCTGCCGATAAATAAAGTAATTATCTGCATTGTATATTACGACCATGGTAAAATAGGTGGAAAATAGTTGATTCAGAATAGCGATGATTAGGAAGACTATTTATCATTCCAAAAAATCTATCCTAAGATTGTGGGTAATTTTCTCCCATGTTCTTTCTAATTTTAGATACCTTTTTAAAAGGATTAAACCTGTTTATGTATATAACAATGCAGTTTTCCCAACATTTAATGTAATGACAAGGGAGAGAATATAACCAGTCTAGAGCCTTACCTTTAAGAGACCAACAAAATAATTTTAGACAGGAGAAATCTCTTGGCAAACCTTTTGGTCCAAGTGATGTTATCACATCGTCGAACTCTCTAAGATGTCTTCCTGGGTCTTCATCTTCCCTTTCACTGAAAGCTTTTTCCTGCAAAATTTTAATAATCTCACCATCAAATCGATATTCTCTAACTCCAGGATTAGAAAATTCTATTGGTTGCTTAAGAAAACAAGAATTTGGAGAATTGTCTTCTCTGAGAGTTTTCTCAGGTTTCTTGGGAATTGTACTGTGAATGGACATGATTTCCATGAAATCACTCAGGTTTTCAACTTCAACTCTATTTGATCTCAAAAGTTTTTCAATAATTTCTCCGCGCCTTTGAACAGGCACGCGCTCAAAATAATCTGGTAGATAGGTCCTACCAGAGCGTGTAGACCCTTTGTCTCCTAGGGAGACCATCTTGTAATAGTAACACTTGAAATGTCAAGAGACAAACACTTAGCGCTTAGCTCCTCGACAACGGTGCCAGAAAATAGCTTGATGGCTGCAAATGCACAGATCGTTTGTAGCTAGTTTCGAAGTTAAGATATCGATCCCACAGGGAGCCCAAAGGTAAGTGTTTATGAGTGAAGTCTCTGTCACACTCAAAGTTGTCATAGGTCTTCGAGTGAATTTATTCTAAGTGTTGAAATAATAATAAAGTTTGGACTAAGTGGATGTATTTAAATAAAACTAAAATAAAAACTTCAGAAATAAAGGGCATAAAAGTAAAGAACGGTTGATTGTTTGTTGTTTCCTGTAGATGAAAAAAGTAGACGCGGGGAGATACAATTCATGGTGATAGTGAATGTGCAAGGTGGGTGATCTATAAGTGTAACAATTATAATATTATAAGTATATGTGTAGGCGAGTGATGGTGCTCGACGTGGCACTTTATTGGTAACCCCAAGCACATGGTGTGAAGAGCAAGCAACATGTTTTCCCTCATTTGAGACCGGGGTTATCGAACCAGAAAGAGGAAGGAAACGTCACATAGGTGTTGCAAGCAACGTGGAGACCTGCACAACACAAACTCAAGACTTTACCCCAACGAACAGTGAGGTTGTCAAGCTCACCTCTTTGCTGTAACAAAGGATTAAACGAATGGTGTGGAAGGTAATGGTTTGCAGCAAGTAAACATGTAATTGTGGAACATGTATCAATAATAAAGATTGGAATGGGGTCCATGGTTCACAAGAGGTGCTCTCCTTAGATAAACAACATGGCATGAAGGGTAAACAAATTACAGCAGGTCAATTGACAGGAACTAGGCAAGGCATAACGATGCAATTACTAGACAGAAAGATCCTATGAGGTTGATTGGGCAATACGACAAGATACATAGACCGCCATCCAACTGCATCTATGACTAGAAGTCCACCTTCTGGTTATCATCCGAACCCCCTCCAGTATTAAGTTGCAAGCAACAGACAAATGCTTTAAGCAAAGTGTGTAAGGTAAACAGTCCACATGTTCCATGAACAAGAGACCGTTGTTTTCTCCTAGTAGCAACAACACATCTACAACCGAAGATATTTCTGTCACTTCTCTTGGAAACTAGAGGCATGAACCCACTATCGAGCATAAATACCCCCTCTTGGAGTCACAAGCTACTACTTGGCCAAGATAGCTACTAACAATGGAGAGCATGCAAGATCACAAACAACACAGACATGATAGAATCATAAAGACAAAACCATTAATCAAACCAACATAATAATCTCAATATCCATCGGATCCCCGCAAACACAACATGCATGATTACAAATAGATTAGATCTTGATCATGAACGGAGCTCACAAGATCTATACATGAAAGCACAAAGGAGGAGATACAACCATCTAGCTACTACATGGACCCATAGTCCAAGGTGGAACTACTCACGCATCATACCAGAGAGAAGGCCTCCGGGATGATCTCCCCTCCGGCAGGGTGCCGAGAAGAACTTCAGATCCCTCCCCCGATCTAGGGACGATGGTGGCGGCGGCTATAGAAGGTTTCATGGATATTTGATCGGGTGCTTAGGGTTTCTGCATCGGGGGCTTCTTATAGGCAAAGGGGGAGACCGAGGCGGTGTCCAGGGCAACCAAACCCTAGCCAAAAGCGGGGTGGGGCCCACCCGCGCCTGGGGTGGGTCTGGACCCTCTGACCGGCCCCTCTAGCTCTCCTCTGGACTTCTTATTCCCCACGGAAAGTAATTGACTTTGTCCTTTGTCCCGTCCAATTCCAAGAATATTTCTTTACTAACTTTTCTGAAACCAAAAACAGTAGAAAACAGGCATCTGGCACTGTTGCAACTTGTTAATAGGTTAGTACCAGAAAACATGTAAAGAGCACCTCAAAGTGTAGACAAGCAAAGCAAAGTAGATACTAAACAAGCATGGATCATCAAAAATTATAGATACGTTTCCAATGTATCAGCGAGCAACCCATAATTAGTCGGAACTCCTCTTGGTATATTTCATCCCAACTTCAGTAATCCTACTAGTCTGTTACCAAAACCATGGTCAGTCACTAGACGATTAAGATCCTTCAGGTTGCTTATAAATTAAGCTCCTTGAATCGGACTAATGCAATAGGCACACAGTGGCTCCTCGTGCTCCTGGAGTTCAACAAGTTTTCCATTGATATCCCCGTGTCACTCGAGGGGTTGTCGGTCTGCTAGCAAACAAGATCTTATCTATGTAGAACAAAGTATCATGTTGTCTGGGCCCTTAATTTGACAACAAGCATTAGGCATCCCACAGATAGTCAAGCACACATAATATAATAATTAAAATCAATCACAAACTAATGGAAATTATATAGGCACATCACATCTCACCAATCCCTTGCATCTCCCACGACCAAGGGAACTTACTCACACATGATAGAACAAAGCATCACCGATATAATTAAATAAAGGGAGTTCTTCTCGATATTATCGTGGAGATCCACAATAGAAATAGAAAAGCAATCCAACACAATTCAAGATACTAAGAAACAATCTCAAACCCTAGTCTTGCAAGGTGAAGATCTCTCTCTCAAGTACAAGTAATGGCTATGGGGGGTGTGGTGGATAGGAGGTCGAAGATCATGGAGCGAGATGAAGAACCTCTTCTCCTTCTTCTCCGGATCTCTTCTGCCTCCCTTCTGGATGGAACGGCGGCTGCTGTGTTCTGTTTTCGTCCTCGACCCCTTCATGAAAGTTGTCCCTTTTGACAAGGCGAAGGTGGCGGCAACTATACGGCGGGAACTATACAGCCGGAGAAAATGTTCTTGCTATATAGTTGCTCGTTAAAGCTACTGGATGACTTCCTCATTTGCTTCCAAAAAGAGACTTGCTTGTTTTCGCCCGAATATTGTGTTTCTGTTGTTAAAACCTTCTGTTGATGTTCAGAACCTGAAACATACATTAAAAAACCAAGTTTTCTTTGATACTGAAGTATTAGAGTTAGGTAAAGCTAGAAAACCATCAAATCCAGATGAAAACCATCAATAAAAACCATAAAAAATGAGTCGAATATCACAACTATCAGAGACGCCGCGCACAAATTGGGCCTTAAGGTATACCTTTTCTCTGGGTTGGGGAGAAGGGATGACCTCGCCGGCCGGCACCGCCCGCCAAACCAGGCCCTCCGTCGTAGGGAGGTACCCCTTGGAGATCATCTCCTTGATGTCACTCTCGGAGATGTCCGAGCCTTGCCACTCTCCCTTGTGGGAGTCTTCTTCCTCCTCCAACATCTTTAGCGCCGCCGAGATGTGGTCGCCACCGGTGGACTCAACCACCACAGAGCCTAGCACCACCATGCCCTCCAATGGGACGTGGACCATGCTGGATGGCTTGGTCGAGGCCTTGCTAGATGCATCCATCGATGGTATGCTGCTGCTTGCCATTGGAGCGGGAGAGATGGATTGGAGATTGGGATAGGGTTTTCCTCTGTGTATGCGATCAGCTCGAAGAGGGGATTGGGATAAAGGAAGACGATGACTCAACGGAGAATGAGGTGAAAAGATAAAATGCCTCCACGGTTAAAATATATAGCCCTTGGCATCAAGATTTGTGCAAGTTGATCCAACGGTTGATGCGTGGACAGCACGTGCGTGAACCTGTGCGTAAATTTCTGTAACATCCCAGCATTTAGGAACTAATGAAGGGTATATTTAGGAATTTAAGATGTTGCATGCATTTATCTATGGAAATGTGGGTAAATTTTTTGCCAAATAAAAACCTAAAGTGATCAAAGTTTCTTTCATACTTTGAGATTACGTATAGTCTTGAAGGATGATTGTTTGGACTTTGATATGATCTTTGTGGACTTATTTGTTTTGGGAAATGAAATTTGAATTTAAAACTTGAGTGTTTGAATTATAATTCAAAAGGATTTTTTAATGATGTTTGAATCTTTGATTTAATTAAGAGTTAACCAATAATAACTCAAACTTTATATAAAGAGAGCAATTAAGAATATGAATATCCATTTCATAATTTTATTCAATAAATAAGTTACAAAAATGTAACTTATGAGAATCATCCACAATCTTTACAATAGCAAATAAATAAAGAATAATATTTCTTTATTGATAATAGTACAATCTTTATTACAAAAGAATACACATAAAGAGTACAAAATAATAAATTAAATATTACAATTGAATATGATAGTTATTACAAGTGACTAATCTATAAAGAAAAATAAAAATCTAAACTAAAGTCTTGATCTTCAAATCTGGTACCTGCAAAATAAAAATAAACTTAAAAGAAAAAGAAGGTCAGGATTAGAATTATTTTTACTCTCGGAAGTTGACAGTGAAGTGCACTGTTCACTTTTTCATCCTTGAGTATATAAGGGGCAAGTTTCACCAATATGAAAGAATGTATTTTTCATAATTTTAAGCCATAAGTCAAATAACAGCAAGGAGGGGCAAGTTTCCCCAGCCAAATAGAAGTAACCAGATGAAAGTAACTTTCAAAATTCAGAACATATCCACAACTATGTAGCAGGCACACAAGCAGCACACACACCAAACTGCATGGTGTGTGCTGTCAACACCACAGCAGCAGCACAACCAAACAAAACCATCAACACAGCTGTGGGAAACCAATCCCCACACCATTCCATTGCTCTTACACATCAAGCACAGCAGCCTGCAGCTAAACCAAGCCAAAGCCAAGCTAGATCAAACCAACCAAAGCCCAGGATCACATCACCAAGATGGTGACATAAGGAGGGGGTAGATCAGGTGGATAGCAAGACCAAGATCAAGCCATCAGGATCAGGAGATGATGGGCTAGATCAAGGACAAGCCAGGAGCTAGAAATACCAGGGGAGCACCAGATCAAGCTACCACAAGATCAACCACTAGCAACCACAACATCAAGTGAAAGTGGTGAGTAAATAGACCATCAAATAATCTATCTGTCTAAGATTATACAAACATACATGATCTGACTCTTATTCAAACTCTCAGAAAGCACCTAAGTGGGGTGAATCCATCACTGAGGTTTTAAACTATAAAAGCAATCAAAAAGGTATAAAGATCCAACTAAATCTTAGAACAACATCATTGATCTAGTTATCAAGCTATATTTCAATTCAAGAATGAACATAGCTAAGATATAAAACTCTAGGCACATCTCTACAATTAGAGTAGCACCTTAGGATTTAATCTTATGGATCTATATAAGTTATTAAGCTCACAATCATTTTTCCCAAACTTTGATTCAAGAAACAGTAGCTGGTCTCACTACCAGAAACCATCAATGTGAATCAACAAGATAGAGGTCTAAATCCCTAAAACCTCAGACCAACATCACTGGTTCTAGGGATACAAGGAAAGAGGATTTCACTTATCTATCATACCAAGCCAAATCTTAAGCTTGAATAAAACCACACCAAGTAAAAGAATTTAGTCTTTTGTGCCATACAAGCATGGTGTCACAAGAACAATTCTAAACTAAGCAGGTTAAGCATCCAATCTTCACAGATACAATCAACCAATTATAAATCACTTTCCTGTTCTTAAACACAGGAATCATAAACAAGATATTCATATATATATATATATATATATGTCTTCACTGTAAGAGACCATTTTGATCTCAATTTATACATGAATTCTCAAGCCAACAGTACTAAGACAGTGACTTCATCACACCATACTCACTGTCATTAACCAAGTAATGATAGTGGTAAGTTATCAAAACCACTATCTTTACCAAGTATTGTTTTCAGACCAACTGTATCATCTGAATCATATGAAATTTAAACATGGAATCATCAGCAGTAAACCACTAGCATCACCACAGCTAATCATCAGCAGTAAGTCACAGCTAATCACCACTTAACAGATTCAGAGATCATCAACACATGATCCAATTCATCAGTATCTAATCCACAGCAGGGTATGAACCCTAAGCAGAACCAAGAACCCTAATCAGGATAGGACAGTAACCAGGAAGGTCACCACCAACATCTAGCATAGGATGGCCTAGTACAGAGAGCACGAGGGGAGAGGAATGACTTACCGAAGGTCCTCGCTGTAGAATAGAAGAGGAAGTAGAGGGGCCGACGACCATGGCGGCACGGGAAGAACCCCCAAGGGGGCGCTGCGACCCATACAGCGCCACGGCGGCGACCATAGCCACGTCGAGGGGCGGGGTGAATCACCACGACGCACGATAGCAGCAGCGGCGCCAGGATCAACGCCAACCCCAAACCCTAGGGTTCGGGACGGCATCGATCTGGTCGTAGGAGGGCTCCAAGTCCAAATCAAGTTGGACGGGAGGGAAGAGCGGGGTCGACAACCTCTTCTTGCACCACGGCGGTAGCCAGGACGGTCCATGATGGCGGGAATCGCCGGCAGCGACACCACTGACCACGGGGTCGGGGAAGGAGAAGGAGAGGGGTAGGCTCGAGAGAGAAGACTGTGAGTGATGGGCTGGGTTCGGCCAGGGACCCTTCGGGGTGCTGTTTTGCCTTTGCCCTACTGGGCCACAAGGGCCCAATAAACCCAGAAGGCCAGCCCAAATCATTTAGAGTCAGTTTTTAATAAATAGGAAAAGACCAAAATGCCCCTGAACTTAAATAAACTCTAGAAAATAAAATAAAAGTCCAAAAATTATAAATAAAATATTTTTGTATTCAAAATAATCCAAACTATCCACATAAATTAAGAAATAAAATTTTAGACAAATAAATTTTATTAAGAATTTTGTAATTTATATATTCCTTATGGAATTTTACAAAATTATTGAAAGATGATAAAAATAATAAAAATCACTTTCATTATATATTAATGTTGTAGTATTTTAGAAAAATACTAAACAAATATTTAATAACAATTTTTGATATGTAAGTGATAATTCTTAAAGGAATTATTAAATCAATAAAATTCCAATAAAAGGAAAATAAAATAAAAGAATACAATATTCTATTATAAATATTAAAAATTAATATTTATAAATCCTTTATTATTAAAAAGATTTTTTATAATGGGGAGAATTCATATCAAGTTAAATGATGCATTACATTACTTCGCATAATCATTTTGCTTCTTTAAATATTGTCCTTACCGGGCAATAATGATGTTTTGGTAGACATAGAAGCTCAAGGTCCAGTGCAAGCATCAGACTTCACTACCTTGCCATCACAAGGCAAGTTCATCACTTGCTCATATCCTTTGAAGAGTCTTTATCAAGTATTTGCAAATGGTGTGTTATCATATATACTCTATAGAAAGAAAATATTATTTTCACAAATAAAGAAATCTTAGATATCATCCTAAGTGATGATATAATGGAACAATAGAACTTAGAGTTCTAATTGCAATAATGATGATCAATTAGGAACTTAATAACCCCTGACATTAGTGATTCTAGCGCCGTATATTACACGTTAGCCATGAGATTTGGAATGGGACAGAGGAGTCAGTTGTATCTTCTTCCTCTCGCATGAAGCCGGATGTGCAGTTCGTGGCTGTTATCCTCGTAGCATGCATATTAATTGGTAATTCGTAGAGGATATGCAGCATATGGGTGGGAACCCTCATCATCGCACGATAGTTCTGGCATCTAACGGTTTGTACAAACCATTGCCGTATTTCATTATGTGGGCATGGTGTACACCAAGGAGGCATGCGAGATCGCGAAGGGGGCAGTGTTTGGCTTGGACCAACTACTGGGCCCCACATCATAGAATTGTGGACGGGAAAGTATGTCCAGTTGTGCAATAAGGACTTTATCTCTCATGGGTAAAGTAACGCACCTCTGCAGAGTGTAAGAATTGTAACTTGTTACTCCCTGTTCCGGGAAGGAGCTACGAACGCGGCAGGAAAGGAACTCCATGAAAGTTCTGGTCAACCTGTGAAGGCTGATGGTCATAGAATTTCTGAATAAAATAAATCTTTGGAGAAAGATTTACAAAAAGTGCACAGTGCCAAGGATTTATAGTCTAAGGTGGTAGTTAGAGCATCAAACTTCCCACCTTGCATATAATGAACTTGTTGGGTAAAGCTGTTACTCATCCTTTCCATTGATCCCTTGCTTAGACTCTGAGGATCCCGAAGACGTGTCAATGTATGCAGCTGAATGTCAAGAAGATGTGTTCTACGAGGAGCCTGGCCTGTCAGAAGGTGTTGAAGGAGTGGATTCCGAAATCCTCTATGGTGTTGAAGATAATGAGTCCAACTAAGTATCCTAGTCAGTAGTAACTAATGGAGCCGAGCAGCATGAACTCTATAGAATAAGCTGCTGAGCTCAACTCCTAGTCGGAGTTGCTACTTTTAATTTCCGCTGAAACACTTTATATTTTGGTTTGTAAGTTGAAATGTAAGGTTCCCAACCTTTAATAAGGTAGAGATCCCTGTGTTTACAATGCTAGTCCCTGGATCAATAGCTAGCATCCACAGTTAAGATGTAATATCAAGAAACAAAGGTCATAATACAACTTTATAACCAGGAATAAAATAATTTATTACATCTTGCATAGCATATTTGGCTATCACATTACATTGCAGCAGAATATCTATATAGCATGGAGTCCTTCATCTTCAAAGTGCCACAGGCAATCATGTTGGTTGTAGACTTGTAATCCTATTCAACACACTACACTAACATCAAACAAACCCGCAACATAATAAGTTGCAGCCACAAGGGTCAATACATTTGAATTGTATTGGCAAGTTTCACTACTATGTAGAATTAAGTGGATCCTATCATTACATGCATATTTGGCTAAGTAGGGTTTAGGCTCATTTGCAGAAAGCAATATAGTTTTATCCTATCTTTTCAAAATAGCTTTGATCTTTTGTCAAATCTTTCTGAACTTCTTGGAAAACTCCAAGTGCTTCTAATCCCTTGTGTCACCATCAAGTTTTACTTTGAGAAATTGGAATGTCGAGCTTCCATAGCTTCAGGCCTTAGTTGCTCAGTATTGTCCATAACCGGCGACACGGCTAAGTACTTAGAATTTGATCTTCTGCAGAAGTTGTACACTTTACCCACATGAAACAATCTTGTCTTGTTGCCACCAGTGGCCGCTGGATAAGTACTCACCAAGATGGACCAATTTTCTGCAAATTCAACCAATTTTCCAGAAGCAAAACATTAAACAAAATGCATGGTTGCAAATTACTTGCTCTGCTGATTCCATTGATATAAAATTTGCAAAATTTGGACGTGTAGAACTAAAGTTATGAATTTTCCAAGTTTGCAATTCTAATAGATCAAATTTTCTGTTTTAAACCAAACCTTGTCCACGTGGCTTATTCCTATTGGTCGGTACAGTTTCTTTTGGATCGACTGCTACAGACCGCAGGATCTCATTTAGATCGCATGGTGCAGATCGAGTGATAACCCTTCATCCAGTTTCTATCGTATCCACTAGATGACGATCTGACGGCTCTCAGGTGTTGACCATCCACTGGCGGCGCTGGCGGCGGCGACTGGCGGCGGCGACTGGCGGCGCTGCGCTCTAGTGGCGGCATCACGGCGACTACAGGAAGCAAGGGACGGAGGGAAGTAGCTCACCGTGATCATGGGATCGTGGCGATGCTCAACGTGGTCGCGAGGAGGCAAGGGGCGCACGGGGACAAAAATAATTGCTCCCCGGAGTTGCTGCGGCGTCGGACGGCTCTGTCTGTCGTCGGGGGCGAGGCTGCAGATCGTGCC
Organism: Avena sativa; assembly: GCA_916181665.1. Classification (NCBI taxonomy): domain Eukaryota; kingdom Viridiplantae; phylum Streptophyta; class Magnoliopsida; order Poales; family Poaceae; genus Avena; species Avena sativa. Next base: position 39,612,176 of record OV702279.1, on the reverse strand, counting down.
GAGGCAAAATAATGACATGGTTAGACGTGGGCGAGCGTGGGGAGTACAAGAGCATCATCGGGAGGGCTCGGGGCGGTCGGTGCTTACTAGAGGAGTTCGCCGGAACAATGGCGAATGGCGGTGGCAAGTGGCGTTGAGGTTGCCGACGTTCTGGAGCGGGCACGGTCAAGCAGCTGGCACTGGGAGATGCGCCTGACGATGGGGAGCAAGGCTGCGTGCAGTGGGAGGCGAGGGGCGGCTGGTCAGCGCCGGAATTGGTTGTAAAGCTCGTCGGAGACAGTGGGTTCGAGCTCGAAATTAGAGCAGCCCGGTGGGAGAGAGTGGCTGGAGTTTTGGGGGAAAGAGAGAGGGGAGTGTGGCGTTTATGTGTGCGTGTTTACTGGCGAGGATTGATCACTCCATCAATCGGATTTAAGCCTCGAATCAAGGCGCAGAAATAGTCGTGAGGAAAGGCGACGACGTCGCGCTGGGGAAGATGCCGAGGTGGCCAGTGGGGTCCAACGGTCAACGAGAGAGAGAGGGGGCGCGCGGTCCACTTGTCTGTGATTGCGCGGGTGCGTTTTTCAGTGAAAAACTGTTCACTGCGGGGGAGAGCTGGTGGGCTGCGCTCCTGGGCTTGCTGGGCTGGCCAGATGGACTGCTTCGTTTCTCTGTTTTTTTATACTGATTGCTTTTTCTTTTTCTATTTGGAATTTTTGTTTTGATTTTATTTCAAACAATTCAAACTCCAATTCAATTCAACCCACCACCAAACTTTGTGTTGATTTTAATTCTGTTTAACAACATATTCCAAAGTCCAAAATAAAATAATACTTTTATTCTTTTAGGATCTATTAATAATTAAATAAATAGACCTTAGTCTTTAATTCAAATAGGATTTAATTTATTTAAAAACTCTATTTGAAATCAAAATAATACCAAAACATTTTCAGTAGGTTTCATTTGAAACAAAACACTTGGAATTTTTATTTAAAATACTTTAACAAGTTTTAGTGTTTATTTAAAAATGGGAAAAGCCTTTACTTAATAAAATTGGATATTAATAAATCCTCATGGTTTTATTTAAATAAACCTTTACTATTTTTATCAAACAAAATATTTTATTTCAAAAGCTTGGCCAAGATTTAATTTGGTTCTATAAAATAATCCTTATTTATAATTCTACCTTTTCTTTTGAAAACCAAATCTTTTTATTAAAAGATCCAAAAATAGCGATTCCAACTTTTATAACTTTATTTATTATTTGTTTATCTTTTAAATCCCTTTAGGATTTTATTTGATCAAAATAGGTTTTGATGTTTCCATTTGGAAATCAAAAAGTTTCTTCTCACCCTAAATTTCAACAATTGTTTATTTTGTTTATTTATTTTTCACATTTCAAAATTTGGAAAATTTTGGGATGTGACATGAAACCTTTTGAAGTCTTGAACTTCTGGTATTGTAATAATAATAACATGTGAATGTTTGTAATATGGACCCGCAATGTCTGTTGTAACACTATGAGGGATGTGATATTTACGGAACGGTGTTCTGTGGGTGTCATGTCAACGGCTATAGTGTACTACACATGCAGTGGTATGATGGGTCACCGCAATTTCGCCACATTCCCACCGCTGCCGCCAACGTTTCAGATCCTTCGCGTGGGAAAAACGGCTATGATTACGTTCTCTTCATGTGTGAGTTACAGGCGTTGCTGACCTATGGTCTACGTCATCTCGCTAACATGCGCAGACGAACAGTCCCATCTGAAGATTCCGGCTTGGACGGATCCTGTCCGGCTATGAGAGGAGAACGATGGAAGACTCAATGATTGTCTAACTTACGTATTAAAGATGGAGAATATTATGGGGTTCTTGGGAGGACTACAAGATGTTGCTTGATGATTTCTAGTCATTTACCTAGACGGAGCATTCAACCAAAATAGGCAAGATGGCGCAAGATCTCGGAGTTCTCCGGGGGCTACTGTTGGGAATATGCTAAATGGGTACCACCATTGCATGTCTCTAATCCAAATAACCCGTGTGGCCCACAGTTGGTAGCAAGGCCTATGGCCTGCTGGGCAGCGCAGTTAGATGGATCCAGAAGGGAGGCCCATGCGAGATAAAGGAAGGATACGATGGAGTCACTGACATACCCAGAGCCTTGGAGTGCAAGACACGTTAGACTAGTTAGTACTCATGTAGTACTTTGTGACCTGTCCAGATAGGACTTCCCCTGTAACCCTAGGTTCTGCCGACTATATAAGTCGTACATCTAGGAGCCTTTAGGGCAAGAACATACACAAGACACAACTCATATCACGCACAGCGAACCGATCCCTGTAACTCGGCGTATTGCCATTATAGTGATCTATAGCAGGAGTAGGATTCCACTACCATTGTGGGATCTGAACCTGGGTAAGCTGTGTTACCTCGTACTCGCCAACTCGCCGCCTTCACCCACGTCTCTAAACACGCTCTATGAGCACCCCTCCATGGTGTACTCATTGTCAATACCACGACACACCCCTCCAACGCAGACATACTTCCCTTAACAAGGAAGGAACTTCGGTCAAACAATTTCCTGTGTCTCCGCGTGCTCCACTCTAGTTTCCTTGCTCCTTTTACTCGCTTAGTAGTTAGGTTTGCATAGAGGGAAATTCTCGTAATTGCATATCTAGACAATTTACTTTGTGTCAAGCCTAAAATTGAAAAAGAAATAAAGTTTGGAGTAGCACATATTCACCCCCCCTCTAGGTGCCCATACAATCCATTTCAACATTGATATAGCTTGCAAGCAAGTTATGGAGATCACTAGAATGTTATGTCATGGGAACGAGAAAAGAGTACATGTTGGTAACGAGATCAAACTAGGTATGGGGATATCGATGATCGAATCTTGGACTTGTAAAATATCATGAGACAAAAGGATTTAGTTATAATGTTAAAGGTTCACATGATCAAAAGAAGTCATCGTTGAATATGTAGGAGTCGGTACGGATCTCTAGGTCCTGCTGCTGATTATTGATCGGAGAAGGGTCTCGATCATGTATGCATTATTCACAAACCGTAGGGTGAAACACTTAACGGATAGCAAAACCCTGTGGATTAAATGAAATGCCAGAGAAAGAATATCAAAGCGCTGGAATTATTTCAATGGAAACTGGAATTGTTTTGGGTGAATTTGTTGAAATTGGTTCTGCGTGTGAAATTGAAATGTTGCAAGGGGTTTTAAGTGGATGTTTGTTAATTAATGTAATTAACAAAAAATTGAATTAATAAATAAATAAAAGGAGTTTAATTAAATGAGATATTACATTAAATTTGGTGGAAATTTAATGGATTTTGAGTGGAGAAAATGGAGGGGCATTTGTGTGAGTGGGAGCTCTACTCACATGAATGGAGGAAGAGGTGGGGGCACCCACCTTGGCCGCCAGCCATGGCCCTTGGCTTTCCCCTACTCCTATAAAGGCACCCCTCCTCTCACATCTCACTCACACCTCCTCGCGAAGGATCTCTCCCCATCTAGAATATTCCCCATGGTCTCAGATCAGCAAGATACATGTTCCCGATGGCTTTTTATGGATTAAGGATTTGTTGCTTCCGCTTCTTTGCTGGAGCGAGGACTCAGAGGTTGTCGGGGTACCGGACGTGTGTGCAATCACGGATGCACCACCACTTTGCGGTGCTGGACTTGATGGTGCTGGACCGGCTGGACTTCATCACGATCTTGAGATCGGCAAGTGAATGACTACATCATCCACGAGAACCAATATCGTAACGCTTTGTCGGTCTTCGAGGGTAAGTTCTCTATGGATGTATATTGACCCGTTGCTTGTATCTAGATAGATAGATCTTGGTGCTCGGTTGTTCACATTGTAGGAATTTTTTTATTTTCTATGCTATGAACCCAACAGTGGTATCAGAGCCGGATCTACGCGTAGATGCTTTGCACGGGTAGTACACATATGGTTATGTGCGTGCTTATGGTCACGTTATTACTTCTTATGTGTATTTTAGATATTGGTGTCATAGTGGGATGAAGCGACCCGGACAAACTTTACATGACCTCGCACATGAGACATGTTCCATGCTTGACATGCAGTTAGTTTTGCATAAGTGGCTTGCAGCTGTCTGTCTCTCCTACTATAGTCAATATCTGATTTACAATAAGTTGCCAATAATTTGATTATCATCATTGTGCTTCCATGTTTGTAGGTATGAATTGTTCTATCTTCGAAAGCCCTCAGCCACGTAAAACATGCAAAAGATAAACTAGAGGCGTCTAGTTTTTTGGTTTTGTCGGGCAAGTACTATGAAATGGTAGTATTATAATTTGTAGTATGGATTGATACTATTGGAAATTATAATATGCCAAAGTGTAAGTTCCATATACCTTGGCCTTACACGTATAGGAATGATAAAGATCATACCACGATGCACAAGATAACGATCAAGTGCAAGAACCATATCATATCACTTTTAGCATATGATGTTTGTTTGCATCTTATTTGGCTTGTTTGGCACTTTAGTAGCATTATAAGATTATCCCTCTTTTAAATATCAAGATAAAAATTTGTACTTCCTTTAGTATGCACCATTAAGAAAGTTCGTCGTTTCGAGGCACCACGTGATGATCGGGTGTGATAGACTCAACGTTCGCATACAACGTGTGTAAGATAGTTTTACACATGCGATACTAAGGTTCTCACTTGGCGAGCCTAGAATGTACATACATGGCCTCGGAACACGGACCGAAAGGTTAAGCATGAGTCATATGGTTGATATGATGCCCATATAGATGCTCGCCTTTGAAGCTGCACCAACTCACGTGAGGGTCCGTCTTGGTGTAGTGGATTTGGTTCATGTAATCACCAAAACAACTAGTGGGATGTTGGTTTTAAGTAGGAGTTCATTTCTAAGTTGGATTAGTCGAACTCAATTTATCATAAATTAAATCAAAGTGAATTTTCATAATTTGTTGTAGTCATTGGTATCCGTTCATCACCTTATGCTTAGTTATAATTGAGATAATGAAACTATAGAATTCCGGAAATTTACTTTATGAACGAGTATCGTATTGCTTTGAGTGTAACAATTCTAGTGTTAGTATCTAAAGTATCATGTTTTCCTCTGATGGCTGCATGTGCACATATCATTTGTAGCTAGTTTCGAAGTTAAGATGTCGATCCCATAGGGATCCCAAAGGTAAGTATTTATGGGTGAAGTCTTTGTCACACCCGAAGTTGTCACAGGTCTTCGACTGAATTGACTGCAAGCATTGAAATAAGAATAAAGTTTGTATTAAAGGAATGTATTTAAATAAAATTAAAATGTAAACTTTAAAAATAAAAAGCATATAAGTAAAGAACAATTTGTTTGTTGTTTTCTACATATGACAAAGTAGGCGCGGGGCGATTCAGTTCATGATGATAGTGAATGTGCCGGGTGGATGAGTGATAAGTGTAACAATTATAATCTTATAAGTATGTGTGTAGGCGAGCAACCCATAATTAGCCGGAACTCCTCTTGGTAGATTTCATCCCAACTTTAATAATCCTACTAGCCTGTTACCACAACCATGGTCAGTCACTAGACGATTAAGATCCTTCAGGTTGATTAGCAATTAAGCTCCTTGAATACGACTAATGCAATAAGCTTTGTGGCTTCTCGTGATCCTCAAGTCAAACTAGTTTCCCATTGATATCCCCGTGTCACTCGGGGGGTCGTGGTCTACTAGCGAATAAGATTCTATCTATGTAGAACAAAGCATCATGTTGTCTGGGCCCTTAATTGGACAACAGGCATTAATAAGCATCCCACAGATAGTCAAGCACACATAATTAGTAATTAAAATCAACCACAAACTTAATGGAAATTATGTAGGCACATCACATTTCACTAATCCCTTACATCTCCCACGCCCAAGGTAAGTTACTCACACATGAGAGAAGAAAGCATTATCGATGTAATTAAATAAAGGGAGTTCTTCTTGATATTACCATGGAGATCCGCAATAAGAATAGAAATAAATCCAACACAATTCAAGATGGGAAGAACAATCTCAAACCGTAATCTTGCAAGGTGGATATCTCTCTCTCTCAAGTACAAGTAACGGCTATGGAGGTGTGGTGTCTAGGAGATCAAGGATCGTGGAGCAAGATGAAGAATGTCTTCCCCTTCTTCTCCATATCTCTTCTTTCTCCCTTTTGGATGGGATGGTAACTCGTGTGTTCTGTTTTTGTCCCTCGGCTATTCACGAAATTTGTCCCTTTTAACAACACGAATCTAATGGCAACTATACGACGGGAACTATACGGCCGGAAAAATATTCTCGTTGTATAGTTGTTCGTTAAGGCTACTATATGCTCCCCTTGATTGCTTCCAAAATGAGACTTGCTTGTTTTCATCTGTATATTTTGTTTCTCTTGTTAAAACCCTATGTTGATATTCAGAACCTGAAGCACAATTAAAACCCAAGTTTTCTTCGATACAGAAGTATTAGCGTTAGGTAAATCTAGAAAACCATCAAATCCAAACGAAAACCATCTATGGAAACCATCAAAAATTGTCAAATCTCACAACTATCAACTTCCCCAAGCTTAGATGTTGCTCTCCCTCGCATGACAAGGAAATAAGAAAGCATAGTGGAGATTTGAGACTTAAACAAAAGAACTTGCAAGCTTGAATTGGTGTCAAATTATTTTCTTCACAATTCCTACAATCTTAAACATGATCATACAAGTATTCACAAGATTGCACTGAGTCCACTTCCTAACTACGTATATCTTGCTATCAAATAAATCATATGACTGAGCAAGTGTCAAAATTTCAGCTAGGAAAGTGAAAATAATCCTTTTGGTCTCTCTCTTGTTGAGAGATGAAAAAAAATTCTCTTGTTCCTTTAATCAATTAAGAGTACTCAAGTTGGCACCAATAACATTTAATTTAAGAACAACTCATCTAGTCCCACGTCAAAATATCAAGACTCTCAAAGAACATTTTTCCTTTCCTTGTTTTTCAAAAACTTCAGCTCTTTCATAGAGAAATCATGCCACTATTTTTAACATTTTAATTGGGACTGTGTTGCGCACTCGTGACCATGCCAATAGATAACTCTTGAGCAATAGTGGGTCATAGGAGTACTACAACTTCACTTGGAACGTGAAACCATGAAGAGACTAAAATTTTACCCGTCATAGCATTGTAGCTACAGACTTCTACATGTCATAGCATTGTAGCTACAGACTTTTACATAACTCAATAGCTTAAATCAAGTGGTTTTTCACATTTAGATCGTTTATTGGCCAGCAGAGTTAATAGTTCCCCATGGAGTACGATAGTGTTGTAGTGACACACTTAAAACAATATCCTACTTTAATTAATAGAAAAAGCAGTGGCATAATCTCTACTACTACGAAGCATCCATTTTATCAGACAATTTCATTCAAGGGTGTTATCGAGTCTATTTACATTAAGCTCAATAGGGTTGAGTAGTTTCTAAAATCAAATCCTTTGGGATGAACATGGACTCAAGTCATCTCTTGGATGCTTTTTCTTGTTGTAGAAATGTCATAAATATTTCAACCAAGTTCATTGCTCATTGTTTCAAACATAAAAGTGGACATTGGCAAAGGAATAGAATTTATAGGATAACAAGCTAGGTGGGGAGTGATTCGAGTGCAAGCGAGTAAATAATTATAGGATCAATTTAAAGTTGCAGAAGTGGTGATGAAAGGAATGTGATACCTTCTCTAGCTTGCTTCGTTCTCATACTTGATTTGAATCCCCTCTATATTTCCCTATCAAGTCACCTGAAATTGAGCAATTTCCGAGAAAAACAAAGAAACAAATTTTCAATAAATTACAACTAATTTTTTTGTGTTTTTGGTTTAATAATGCAAACTGAAACTAAGCATGCTATTCTTGGAAAATAAAATAAATCAAAATAATAAATAAAAATATGGATGCAAGTTTTGAGGTTTTTAAACCTCCCATAAGCTTAGGTTGTTGCCATGCTTAGTTGTTGCCGTCTTTCGGCGGCGGGTACGGGTGCTGCTGGTAGTAGTCGGGTAAGTTGGTCATGAAGTGACTAAAGTTGTGAGTTAAGGCACCCACATCTTTACTCACTCCATGCAGAGTCTGGTTGATCTCCCCAACGCGTTGGTTGAGCTGCAGAAAATCTTGATAGGGGTCATTGTTGAACCCCTTCTGCTATTGCTGCTGATTGGGCCATGGGTCCCAAGGTCCCTCTTGCTGTTGTTGCTATCCCTTCCAAGTAGGGTTGTACTCCTGCTCTTGCTCCTGCTCATCCTGCTTCTCTCCTTCTTCCTCTTCCTCGTAGTCAGGGTAGAGTGCTACCATGATCTCAGTCACTTGATCCTTGGTGATGATCCAGTTGTTCCTCCCTTGAACTGTGAAGGCTTGCGAGCAAGGCAATGGCACTTGATCATCCTGCGCAACATCAAGATAACCAACTTGATAGGCTCGAAGCCTCCTATTAGCTTGGTATACACCGAGAAAGACACAAGAAGTTATATATTTGACATCCATAAGTATGGAGCCATCAACAGGTTGCACAATAGGAATTTCAATTCCGAGATCTTGGACTAGGTGGGTTACCAGTCCACCGATGCGAATATCACCTTTCTTTTTGTTCTCTGGTGGCGGAGGTGCTGGAGGAATAGAGCTACAGGAGTGGGACTTTGCGGTGCATCAGGAAAGAGTGCCTTGGTGATCATGGCCTTGTCTGCATTGGCCATAGAGTCGGTATCTCCTCTTCCTAATAAAGTGTTATCAAGAAACAAACTGAAGTAATGGATGGTTGGGTTCTGAATGGTGGGCATCTTCTTCTGGTAGAAGTCCCTGCCACCATTAACAGAAATAACCTCCCAAGTTGCTCCACTTGAGATGCTATACAAGTTTGTAACAGTTGATTCCCCTTCTTGAGGGAATCCATAAGCTTCACAAAATTGTTGAAAAGTGATTTGATATGGACATTGGTTAAAGTTGAAACCCACCGTGCATGCATTACTTTTCTCCTTGTAGTCATCGTAGAAGGAGGCGAGGAACTCATGGGTGAGCTCGTCGTAGGTGTGGTGGCTTGCGTAGGCGAGAGCCCTGCATTTGCATACAAGTGGTCGAAGTCCTCCCTCAACCCTGCTGAGCTGAGAAAGCCGTCATCGGCCCATCGTGTGGGCAGCACCTTCCTTGCAAAAACAATGGCATACTTATTGTCGAGCTCAGCCCAGAGCCCTGAGCCTTCACAACGTTGGCGCTTGCTCTTGTGAAAAATACTACCTAGCTTGTTCATCTTAATGCACTAATAAATTTCAACATAAAACCTAGGAATATAGTTTCAACATGATATAAGAACAATTCTACATGGAGGAGTTCAATCCTAACATGAGAAATTAAAACAGAAAATCAATCAAGCTTGAGTTCATCAACGGATTCAATGTGAGGATTTCAACCATAGAATTCTGAAAATAAAGCATGGATAGGGAAAGAAACATACCGATCTGTTGATTCCCCCACTCAAACAAACGAAATATGTGGAGAATCGTGAGTTCTAGGTGGGTTTTGAGAGGTTTGGAGAGAGAGTTTGAGAGAAATAATGAGGGAGGGAAGAACCTGAGCTTGCCCCGACACGTTTAAGTGGTCGTGGCAAACTATACGGTGGGAGCTATACGGCCGGTTTAAGTAGCTCCCGCCGTATAGTTGTGGCGGCGAGGGTTAGGGTTTCCCAATGCCAGATCACAACTATACAGACACAACTATAGGCCAGACCAAATGGTCCTGCCGTATAGTTGGTCGTCAAACCTTCTGTATCTGAGTCCAAGTTTTGAAAATTTTGTCGATAACTATACGGCCTCAACTATACGGCTGGAATAAATATTCCTGCCGTATAGTTGGTCGTTACAACTCCTGGAACATGCTTTTTCGCCCAAATTTTCAGAGATTCACTTTTTAATATGTACAATATAATTAAGCTAGTTTCTACATATAAAACTCAAACTTTATTTTCTACACTAAATCTATGCTTATTCGGTCGATATTTCTACTACTTTTTGATAGCTGCATTTTTACGGGCGCGCTTTCGCAAGAATGTATGTGACAAATTTGTAGGAATGTGATAAACATCTTATTTCTTTAATTCATTTTATTAATATTATGGGTTGAGTCCCATTAAGCATTTTATTAGGAGTGGTTTAATATTTCAACCTCTCCTATATTCTCGAATTCTTACCTTGGGTTGCCCTTTATCAAGGCACTTACCACATGAACTCGCGTTGCCGATGGAATATACCTTTCTCCTGCTTCTAGTTTCTTTGGAAAATACCGGATGATTTCAGCATCATAAACATTGAAGATTATTTTCCCTTCAGCACAATGAACTGATGCTCCTGCAGTACTAAGGAAAGGTCTTCCAAGTATTATAGATAATTTTTCATCCTCTGGCATTTCAAGAATAATAAAGTCAGTGGGAATAACATGCTCATCTATTCTAAGTAGAACATCCTCAATCATACCAATAGGATGTTTAGTGGATTTGTCAGCCATCTATAAAGTGATAGAAGTGGGGGAATATTCCCCTAATCCTAACCTTTTATAGAGGGAATATGGCATTACACTAACTCCTGCACCTAAATCACATAAGGCATTATGAATATCAGTTTTTCCTATTGTACATGAAATAGTTGGTATTCCGGGATCTCCTGATTTAGACAATAGCTTCCCATTAGTAGGGTAACTAGTCACCATGGCAACGGTTTCAGTTATCTCTTTCTTTCTATTAAGAATATTGCGGAGAAATTTAGAATAGGTAGGAACTTTTATTGCATCCGCAAATGGAATTTCTAGATGAAGATCACTTAATGATTTTTTTAAAGAGTCATAGATTACCTCATCCAGTGCATTATTTTTGCGATCTAGATATGGAAATTTCTTACTCTTATCTTTTACCTTTTGTGGAGGATTAGGCTCTTCAGTTACTTTCTTTTGTTGTTGCTTATCACTTTTCTTCTTTTCTATTGCAACTACTTCATCTTCTTTACTTGTGTCTTTTTCTTCTCTTGGATCAACAATCTCCGCATTAGAGTCATAACTGTCATCATGTGCATCATTTTGCTCCTCCAAGGTTTGATCTTGTGTTTCTTGAGCAGTCTCATCTTGAGGATCCACCAATGTATCATCTTCTTGGCTTTCTTTGAGCAAGGTTTTTTTCCTTCGATCTTCTTTAGCTTCATATTCTGGTGGTCCTAATGGTCCTTTAACAATTGCACCTCTCCTTGTAACAACATTAGTAGAAATGGGAATATTTATATCAACTTGAAGAAAATTTTGATAACTAGATGCTTTTTCACTGGGTTTCAATCATACTAAGGTACTTGTGAAATAATTTTATTTATTGGCCAATTTCCTCATACTTTTTTATAAGTTCGGCCAAAATCTTCTTGTGTCTTTGAAATTGCTTATGCAAGTTATTGTAAGATTTGGCATGTCGATGTTTTAATTCTTGAAAAACTTTTCTAGTTTCATCTTCTTTAGTGAAAACTAGTAACAAATCTACTTTGTTTTCCTTGACAAGTTCATAAGGTATACCTTTTTCTTTCATGGTTTTGCGCACTTCAGGCATAAGATTAGGATTTATACGAAGTATTCCCTTTTCCGGCTTAGTGCCAAAATCAGGATTATATAAAGAATCAATCTTAGCCCTAGTAGACATCAATTCCAAGCATGCTTTAATAGTTAAAGTATTTATCGATCCTCCTGCTAATAAATCTAACAACTCTCTGCATTGGGTATTAAGACCGTAGTAAAATAAGTGGCAAACAGTTTACTCAGAATAGCCATGATTAGGAATACTATTGATCATTCCAAAGAATCTATCCCAGGCTTATGGGTAGTTTTCTCCCATGTTCTGACTGAAGTTGCCTATATTCTTTCTAATTTCTGTTACCTTTGTAAAAGGATTAAACCTATTTATGAATTTAACAATGCAGTTTTCGCAACATTTAATCTAATGACGAGGGAGAGAATATAACCATTCTAGAGCCTTACCTTTGAGATACCAACAAAATAATTTTAGACAAGAGAATTCTCTAGGCAAACCTTTTGGTCCAAGTGATGTTATCACATCGTCGAACTCTCTAAGATGTCTTCCTAGGTCTTCATCTTCCCTTCCACTGAAAGCTTTTTCCTATGAAATTTTAATAATTTCACCATCAAATTGATATTCCCTAACTCTAGGATTAGGAAATTCTATTGGTTGTTTAAGAAAAGTAGAATTTCGAGTATTCTCGGGTTTCTTGGGAGTTGTCCTATGAATGTACATGATTTCCATGAATTCACTTAGGTTTTCAACATCAACCTTATTCGATTTCAAAAAAAAATCAATAATTTCCTTGCGCCTTTCAACAGGAACGTGATCAAGATAATCCGGTAGATAGGTCCTACCAGAGCATGTAGACCCTTTGTCTCCTAGGGAGACCATCTTGTAATAGTAATACCTAAAATGTCAAGAGATAAAACACTTAGCGCTTAGCTCCCTGGCAGCAGCGCCAGAAAATAGCTTGATGGTTGCAAGTGCACAGATCGTTTGTAGCTAGTTACGAAGTTAAGATGTCGATCCCACATGGATCCCAAAGGAAAGTGTTATAATTTGTTTTTTGGTTTTGTCGGGAAAGTACTATGATATGGTAGTATTATAATTTGTAGTATGGATTGGTACTATTGGAAATTATAATATGCCAAAGTGTAAGTTCCATAGACCTTGGCCTTACACATAAAGGAATGATAAAGATCATACCACAATGCACAAGATAACGATCAAGTGCAAGAACCATATCATATCACTTTTAGCATATGATGTTTGTTTCCATCCTATTTTGCTTGTTTGGAGCTTTACTAGCATTATAATAGTATCCCTCTTTTAAATATCAAGATAAAAATGTGTTCTTCCTTTAGTATGTGATGGATCAAAGGATGTAGAGCTCACTGGGAACCCCAAGTGGAAGGTATGAAACCAAGGTTATCGAACCAGTAGGAGAAAGAACCATCTCCCAAGGTCTTGTTAGCAACGTGGAACCTGCACAACACAACCACGATACTTTACCCCAACTTACATTGAGGTTGTCAAGCTCACCGGTTTGCTGAAAACAAAGGATTAAACGTATAGTGTGGAAGAAAGTAGTTGCTTGTAGAAATTGCAGAAAGTAATTGCAGAGAGTAAACAATAGACAGTAGATTGAATATTACTGGGAAGAATGGATCGGGGTCCATAGTTCACTAGAGGTGTTTATCCATAAGATAAATAGCATGTTGGGTGAACAAATTACAGTTGGGCAATTGACTGATTCAGAATGCATAACAATGCATGTACATGTCATGATGATCGCTATGAGATTCGTTTGGGCATTACAACATAATACATAGACCGTAATCCAACTGCATCTATGACTAATAATCCACCTTCAGGTTATCATGCGAACCTCTTCCAGTATTAAGTTGCAAGCAACAGATAATTGCATTAAGCAAAGTGTGTATAGTAAACAATACAATTTCCCTTGGACAAAGGATTGTTGGTTTCTCCCTAGTAGCAACAGCACATCTACAACCTTAGAGGTTCCTGTCACTCCCCCAGATTACTAGAGACATGAACCTACTATCGAGCATCAATACTCCCTCTTGGAGTCACAAGGAACTACTTGGCCAGAGTAACCACTAGCAACGGATATCATGCAAGATCACAAATAACATAGACATGATAGAATCAATAATCAATATTGACGTAGTACTCAATATCCATCGGATCCCAACAAACACAACATGTAGGATTACAAATATATGATCTTGATCATGATAGGCAGCTCACAAGATCTAAACATGATAGCACAAAAGAGGAGAAACGACTATCTAGCTACTAGTATGGACCCATAGTCCAAGGATGAACTACTCACGCATCACTCTAGAGGCTGCCATGGTGATGAAGAAGGCCTCTAGGGTGATCTCCCCTCTCTGACAGGGTGCCAGGAAGAGCTTCGGATCCCTCCTGATCTAGGGACGATGGTGGCGGCGGCTATGGACATTTTCGTGGATGTCTGATCGGGTGCCTAGGGTTTCTGCCTCGGGGACTTTATATAGGCGAAGGGGCAAGGTCGGTTGAGGGCCAGGGGGCCCACACCATGCCTTGGCATGGCCCAGGGTGGACCCGTGCTAGGGGGTGGTCTGGACGCCCTGTGGCGCCTCTTCGTCCCCCCTCTGGACTCCGTCTTTGTTACGGTAAAATATTGACTTCAGCTTTTGTTCCGTCCAATTCTGAGAATATTTATTTACTAGCTTTTCTGAAACCAAAAATAGCAGAAAACAAGAACTGGCACTGCGGCATCTTGTTAATAGGTTAGTTCCAGAAAATGTATAAAAATGCCTCATAGTGTAGACAAAACATAAGATAGTTGATACAAAACAAGCATGGAGCATAAAAATTATAGATACATTTACGACGTATCAAGCATCCCCAAGCATAACTCCTGCTCGTCCTCGAGTAAGTAAGTGATAAAAAGAATAATTTTTGAGGTGACATGCACCATCACAATCTTGACCAATTTATTGTAAAGCATTGATAGTTGGGATCAAAGTACTCTAAACATGAGCATGAAAGATATGTTTCTAACAATAAGACAAAGCAACTATGTTGCAACATGAAAGGTTTCACAAACAAAAGATCATGAATAAGAATGCATTGAAAGACATTTGTTTGTTTCACATATAGAAAACATAGCAAGAGTGGTATTCAGCTTGTCCTTCATGGAATAGCAAAACATAAGTGCATAGGAAACTTTTGAAGTTCATAAGAGTGACTAGATACAAATAATTTAAGAACAAGCAATACCATAATTATGAATCAATCAACAAGTTTTGGGACAATGCACATTGAACTAAGAATGATAACTATGCTCTCTTAATTGGTGAGTAAAGATAGAAAATTGAGACTCAACAAAAAGTAAAAAAGAAAGGCCCTTCACAGAGGTAAGTAGGGATTTCAAGTTTCATAAAGAGCTTCCAAAAATTATGGTACTTACTAACTTTGAGCTTGCAGTGCCCCTATCATAAGCATCTTGAAGTGAATAAGGTTAAAGTGACACAAATATGAGTATATGCTTGACAAATCATAAGTTGAAAATCTCATTCCCCTTGCGTACGAGTACAGAACCTCATGCTACTCAAATTTGGTCACAAGAAAGTTCTTATCATTGTAAGTATATGGGTATCATAGAGAACCGCCAATGGGGTACCCCTTGCCCCATGACGCAGGAGCTATCCCATGTCAAAATGAGAAGGCAACAGACAAGGAGCATCTCAGTGATCTTTTTATTTGCTATTTTCATAGATTTTTATTGAGGATCCTTCACAGAATGCTCATTATTGTTATGATGCAAGTTTCCACCATGATTAGGCATGGCTTAGGCTAGCCACCCAGTCGTTTCTCTAACACATATACAAACTCCATGAGCTTACAAGCTCCCCTTTTATTTCACACCCGTCGTCATCCATAAACAAAAGAACATGATATCAACTAAATAGAATAAGTGCAATGTCGAAAGCGTTCCCCATGATAACATGGTTCTGCTAATTCACAACTTATAATTTGCAAGCATATAAGCAACATAGATGGGCACAATGGTTCAAGTTTATTAAGTGCAAGAAAATAAAGTGTGCCATCAAGTTTGTGAGAGCTTTAATCACTAATTTTCACATAACAAAAGTTTAATTTGGAAGATAGATAAAAGCATGAATATACTTGGAATGGTGTAACACACCATGCATAGGAATTTATAGTGGACTCTTTGGAATAACTTGGTTTCTTGGGAGTTGGATGCATGAGTAGAGCTCATGCTCTATATAGGTGGAGGCTAGCAAAAGACTGGGAGCGACCAACTAAGAGAGCAATAATGGCCATAATCATGCAAAGCGACAAAACATTATTAATCAAATCATAAAGTGATATCACAAGTCAAAAACTAAATGATCACAAAGGCTAAGGTGACTGGTTCATAGTCATAACATGGTGTAAGCATGTGCCAAGTCAACCAAAATAATACCACAATATTATGCTTTTGTATGCTAAAACAACGCATGATCCTTTCAAGGCACATTAAGAAATCTCAATTGTTTGAAACAAGTCGTGCTACAGCAATAATTACTAAGCATATGGTCAAAGCAACATCTAACATGACATGATAAAGTCTAAGACACAGTCAAAACAAGCTTCCTTTTGTACCACTATAAGCATGAAACTTTCTACTCTTTTCCAACACCAATCGACTTATTTGAAACAACTCACGAAGATAATTATCAAGGAAGATTAGAGAGATTGTCTCACACAAGTAAAAGAAGAACTAAAGGGTGTAGGGGTTCGTAGCATGGAAAACAAAAAATTTCTACCGCATGCAAACAAACAAGCCAAGATCTATCTACTAGATTGTAGCACCGAGTCGTTAAAGGAACTTACCCTCGAAGATTCCAAAGTGTTTAACGAGAGCAGATTCTCGTGGGTGATGTAGTCGTACTCTTGCCGATCTCAAGATCGGGTAGACGACCCTTCCGGCGCTGCGTTCCGGCAGCGCTTCCGCGGTCGGTCACACGTTCGGTACTCGATGAAGACCTTCCTATCCCTTGTTCCAGCAGTCAGCGGAGGTTGTAGCACTCTCCTCGTGATTCCGGCAGCACGACGGCGTGGTACCGGAAGTAGAGGAGAGATCTCGCAGGGCTTCGCCTTAAGCCGGAGCGAGTATGGTGGACTATGAGAGAGGCCTTGGTGATCTAGGGTTTAGAGGCACCAAGGGTAGAGAGCTAGGCTGGCGGCTAGGGCTTGGGGAGGGCCCCAACTCGGCGGCTAGGGCAAACCCTAGGGCGGCGACGACGACTTGGTGGCCGGCGGCTAGGGTTAGGGTTTTGGTGGAGAGAGGTGTAGATCTAGAGGCACACCCCTGCCCCTCCTTTTATAGGTGGGAGGGCGCCGGCCAAGGGGAGGGAGTTCTCCCCCAAGTCGGCCTCCTTGGCCGGCGGGTGGAGGGAGAGGAACTCCTCCCCAAGTAGGTTTCCTACTTCCCTCCACCAAGCAAAACTGTCGTTTGACTTTTCAAATTGGCGTTTGACTTTTCAAACTAGTATTTGATTTATCCCATTATTTTGCCCAGCCATGATACCTAGTATATGATGCAACCATTCCATATTGTCATGACACATTCATGTACCCTTCCCCTCCGGAGTGCCGGACCTTCCGGAACCTTCTAGAACATTCCTGATGAAAACACCGGAATCATTCCCCAACTCTGAAATAGGACTTTCCTTATATGAATCTTTTTCTCCGGACCATTCTGGATCTCCTCCTGATATCCCGGATCCCATATGAGACTCCTTTAGTCTCTTACTCATCATTCCATAACTACTCAACAACATCGAATCCTTAAGTGTGTCTCCCTACGGTTCGTGAATTATGCGGACATGATCGAGACACTTCTCTGAACAATAACCAATAGAGGAATCTGGAAATTCATATGGCTCCCACATATTTCTATGATTACTTTGCTATCGAATGAACCACTTACATACGATACCAATTTCCCTTTGTCTCACGATA
Organism: Avena sativa; assembly: GCA_916181665.1. Lineage (NCBI taxonomy): Eukaryota > Viridiplantae > Streptophyta > Magnoliopsida > Poales > Poaceae > Avena > Avena sativa. Next base: position 39,594,554 of record OV702279.1, on the reverse strand, counting down.
GTTTACTTATCCGAGGTTTTGATCATCGGTATCTCTGCATACCTAGTTCAACCTCGTCACTGATAAGTACTCTTTTCTCGTTCCCGTGGCATGTGATCCCTTGTGAGCCAGTCACATGCTTGCAAGCTAATTGGATGACATTCCACCGAGAGGGCCCAGAGTATATCTATCTGTCATATGGATGGACAAATCCCACTCTTGATTCATGTGTCTCAACCCATACTTTCCGAACACTCAATTACACCTTTATAGCCACCCAGTTACGATGTGGTGTTTGATGTCATCAAAGTATCCTTCCGGTGATGGTGATAAGCATGATCTCATGGTCGAAGGAATTAGGTTACTATGTATCAGAAAGCTTATAGCAATTGAACTATTAAAATGACTTGATCTTTATGCTACGCTTATCTATAGGAGTATGTCCACCATACCATTCTCCTAATGATATGATCTTGTTATTAACAACATCTCAAATGTTCATCATCAAGAAACCATGATCATCTAGTATTAAGAAGAGGCTTTACTAGGGACTCTAATTTAGTTTACAAATCACACAAGTATTAATGTTTCTTGTTAATACTATTATAGCATGAATGTAAACATTTATCATAAACACAAAGATATAATAATAACTACATTTATTATTGCCTCTAGGGCATATCTCCAATAGTCTCCCACTTGCACTAGAGTCAACTAATCTAGATTACATGGTAATATACCGAACACCCATGGCAGTTTGGTGTTGGTCATGTTTTGCCCTCGGGAGAGGTTTAGTCAACGGATCCGCCACATTAAGATCTGTGTGTACTTTGCAAATCTTTATGTCACCATCTTGGACATGTTCTCGAATAGCATGAAAATGTAGCTTGATGTGCTTCAGCTTCTTGTGTGACCTTGGTTCTTGCGCATTGGCTATGGCGCCCATGTTATCACAGTAGATAGACATTGGGTCCAGCGCACTTGGAACCACACCGAGCTCTGTAATGAACTCCTTCATCCATATCGCTTCTTGTGAAGCCTCCGAAGCAGCTATGTATTCCGATTTAGTTGAAGATCTCGCCACAATGCTTTGCTTTGCACTCCTCCAGCTAACTGCTGCACCATTCAAAGTAAATACGTATCCAGATTGAGATTTAGAATCGTCTGGATCGGTGTTCCAACTAGCATCGGTGTAACCATTAACAACGAGTTGTTCATCACCTCCATAAGAAAGAACCATGTCCTTAGTTCTTCTTAAGTACTTAAGGATGTTTTTGACCGCTGTCCAATGATCCACTCCTGGATCACTTTGATATCTGCTAGTCAAACTAACAGCATATGCAATGTCGGGTCTAGTACATAGCATGGCATACATTAGAGATCCTATGGCTGAGGCATAGGGAGTCTTACTCATCCTTTCTCTATCTTCTGTCGTTGCTGGACTTTGAGTTTTACTCAACGTCGTATTGGGCAACATGGGCAAGAACCCTTTCTTGCTATCTTCCATTCCAAACCTCTTTAGAACTTTGTCCAAATTTGTACTTTGTGACAATGATATTAGGCGTCTCGATCTATCTCTATAAATCTTTATGCCTAATATGTAAGCTGCTTCGCCAAGATCTTTCATTGAAAAACTATTATTCAAATATTCCTTGACACTATTAAGAAGGTCTACATCATTCCCAACCAACAATATGTCATCTACATATAGTATTAAGAATGCTACAGAGCTCCCACTCACTTTCTTGTAAATACAAGCTTCTCCATAAGTTTGTATAAAACCAAAACTTTTTATTACCTTATCAAAACGTTGATTCCAACTTCGGGATGCTTGCTTCAACCCATATATGGACCGTTGAAGTTTGCACACCTTGTTAGCATATTTAGGATCGACAAAACCTTTGGGTTGCATCATATACAACTCTTCATCAATGTCTCCATTGAGGAATGTTGTTTTGGCATCCATCTTCCATATTTCATAATCGTAATATGCAGCGATTGCTAACATAATCCTCACAGACTTTAGCTTCGCTACTGGTGAGAAAGTCTCATCGTAGTCAACTCCTTGAATTTGTTGAAACCCTTTTGTGACAAGTCGAGCTTTATAGATAGTAACATTACCATCAGCATCTGTTTCTTCTTGAAAATCCATTTGTTCTCGACAGCCTTCCGGCCATCTGGTGAGTCCACCAAAGTCCATACTTGGTTTTCGTAATGGATCCAATTTCGGATTTCATGGCCTCTTGCCATTTATTGGAATCTGGGCTCATCATCGCTTCCTCATATGTGGCAGGTTCATCGGTGTTGTCCACCAACATGACACTCATAAACAGGATCATACCAATCAGGAGTGGTACAAGTTCTCGTTGACCTGCGAGGCTCTGTAGCAACTTCAACCGAAGTTTCATGATCATCATCATTAGCTTCCTCTCTTATTGGTGTAGGAGCCATAGGAACTACTTCCGGTGCTGCACTACTCGCAAGTTCGAGAGAAGGTTCAACAACCTCGTCGAGTTCTACTTTCCTTCCAGTCACTTCTTTCGAGAGAAATTCCTTCTCTAGAAAGGATCCATTCTTGGCAACGAAGATTTTGCCTTAGGATCTATGATAGAAGGTATACCCAATAGTTTCCTTCGGGTATCCTATGAATACGCATTTTTCCGCTTTGGGTTCAAGTTTGTCCGGTTGTAACTTCTTTACATAGGCTTCGCAACCCCAAACTTTAAGGAACGACAATTTAGGTTTATTACCAAACCATAATTCATACGATGTCATCTCAACGGATTTAGATGGTTCCCTATTTAAAGTGAATGTGGTTGTTTCTAATGCATAACCCCAAAATGATAGCGGTAAATCTGTAAGTGACATCATAGAACGAACCATATCTAAGAGAGTTCGATTACGATGTTCGGACACACCATTGCGCTGTGGTGTTCCCGGCGGTGTCAATTGTGAAATTATTCCGCATTTCTTCAAATTCTCGCCAAACTCGTAACTTAGATATTCACCTCCACGATCAGAACGTAGAAATTTAATCTTCTTGTTACGTTGATTCTCTACCTCACTTTGAAATTCCTTAAACTTCTCGAAAGTTTCGGACTTATGTTTCATGAAATAGATATACCCATATCTACTCAAGTCATCCATGAAGGTAAGAACATAACAATAACCACCGTGCGATGCTACACTCATTGGACCACACACATCGGTATGTATGATTTCCAATAAGTCCGTAACTCGCTCCATCATACTAGAAAATGGAGTCTTAGTCATTTTACCCATCAGACATGCTTCGCATCTTTCAAGTGATTCGAAATCAAGTGATTCAAGAAGTCCATCGGAATGGAGTTTCTTCATACACTTCACTCCAATATGACCAAGACAACAGTGCCACATATAGGTCGAGTTATCGCTCAATTTCAAACGTTTGGCTTCAATGTTATTAATATGTGTATTTCCACTATCGAGATTCAATAAGAATAGACCATCTATCAAAGGTGCATGTGCATAAAACATATTACTCATATAAATCTGTAACATCCCTAAAATCATGATTTCAAAGTTTGCATATCATTCATGCATGCATATAGAATTGAGATCAATTTCAAAACTCATTTCAGAAAAACAAAGCACATAGTGCTATCATTTCATGTGAGCAAACTTAAATCAAATGGCCATACCCATTTGAGAGTTTGAATGTTTTAAAAACTAGGTTGTTTGTATCCTTTGTTGAATGGATTGAGTGTGGAATTTGAACCAAGCTTTACAAATTGGAAATGGTTCAAAAAAAACCATTTTTCAAACATTTGCAAATTAAGTGCAAAGCTCCTGATATTTTGTTTCTCCAAAAATGACCAAGCCTTTGCAAAGTAACCACATGGTTTTATGCCTAGATTTGAGACTGTTGCACACTGCAAAAACCCCAGAAAGATTTGAATTCAAAAAGAGTTTGAATTCATTTGAAAACCATTCCTGAAAATCAAAACAGAAAAAGAAAAAGGAATAAACAAAAGAAAAGGGCCAGGCGCTCCTATTCTAGCCCAGCAGCAGAACCGGCCCAACTAGCCCACCCGACCACTCTCTCGCTCGCTCGCACGCGCGGACACACCCACACAGACGCTGACACCCAGACCCCACCCCCTCTCCGTCTCACTCGCTGACTGGTGGACCTCGCCAGCTCACCCTCGTCTTCCCCAAATCGCGCCCAACCCCGTCGCCGGCCGTTTCCTCCACCCATCACTGCCGCGATTGATTCTTCGTTTAATTTCCTTGATTCTGCGCTTAATCGCCACTCCCCTCTCGCCTACATAATCCCCTCTGCACCGCGGTCATTTCCCCCCACTCTCCTCGCTCACTCCGCCACCAGGCTGCGCGCATTTGACCTCGAAACCCCGCAGTACCGACGACTCCGGCGACTAATTCCGGTGAGCCTCGACCGCCCCCCTCTCTCTGGTTCAAACTATCATGTCCAGCATGATCTGGTGCATCTACTGACACTTTTCTTTTGCCTGCTCGTGACCCAGGTCACCGTTTCTGTTCACGACCGCAACCACCTGCGCCGTCGCTCGACTCCGGCGAGCAATAGCGGTAAGTCCCGAACGCCCCTTGCCTTCCCCTTGATACCAACTGGTTTGCCAGTCACTTGCGCATCTTCTGAACCCTCTGCCTTGTACTAGGACAACGCGGAGCCTCGCCAGCGACCTCGACTGCAAGCGACAGACGCCGCCGCAACTCCGACGAGCCTCAGCGACCGTGCCCGTGCGCCCCTCGTCAAGCCGCTGCCAAGTTGACCTTCTCCTCGACGCTGCGAACCTGGTGAGCATCCTCCTGCCCCTCCGGACGACCTGTAGCGCCGCGCCGCCGCGGACAGAGCTCGCCGCCGCCAGTTGCCGCCGCTAGCGCCGCTCGATTTTGGTTAGATGAATTGTAGTCGTCAGATCCAGATCCAGCGCGTAGGATTAGTTCACTTAGCGAAGCGGTATGATTAGATCTGAACTGTGCATCGTTAGTTAGATCCTACGGCTAGCAAGCGCGATCCGGAGCGAAGTGGTACGCGCCAGTAAGAATATGACGCGTGGCTAGGGTTTGATTCAAAAACAGATTTGAAATCATATTTTGATCCAAAATTGAAATGGCTATAACTTTTGATTTCCACGTTAGATTTTTGCAAATTTTATACCGTTGGAATCAGGGAGACAAGCCCTTTCTGTTTATGCAATGTGTTTAGTAAAAAGTTTCTGTTAAAATGACTTTTTATGCAGAAACTTGTTTAGGACTAGTTTGAGTATAGAATTTGTTTAGTAATTTGTTTTAGTGCTAAATAAGTTTGGTTTAGCAAGTTTTTGACTTGTTTATGTTTCAGTATTATGCACTTGCTTGGTTGAGTTTTAAAAATCATCACTTAGCATTTTGCATGCATGCATATATTTATGTTTGTATATGAATTGTGTGTAATTTTGTGCTACTATTCTTTGTGTATACTTTGGTGCTAGTGATTGTGATTGTGAAGAGTGCTACTCTCCCAACTACCAAGGCAAGTGGTACTTCATGAATATTTCCATCCCTATATTTTGTACAAGCATTAGAAATATTTTGCTAAGTCTTGCATGTTGTTATTTTGCCAAATGCTATGTTGGGAAAACCTAAGTAGTTGTAGAATTGCTAGGAAATTTCCTAAGTTAAGTTACTATGCCATGCTTAGCCTAGCTAGTAGCAAACAAGGGTTGGTAAAGTATATACATGCTATGATGAAAATATTTCTAAGTCTTTGGACTTATGTGTTTCTTAATAAAACAACTAAGTCAATGAACCTCCTGGGTGGAATGGGACTTGAATGGTGGTTTTTGGTTGAGTGGTTACACAAGGCCCATGGACATGGTTTACCTTGTGTATCTCACTTGTGGTATGCCACCCAGGCACAAAGGGCTTTTAGAGGCAAAGTGTTGAGAAGCTTATAGTGCAGCCACTTGTCAATATGGGCTCTGCCTGGATCACATAAGTTGCTAGAACTTAGCCATTTGGACAGTTGGTGGTAGTGGGAATGATAGGTTGGAGCGCGTCCACTTGGTCTAAGGAAAGGCTTCTGAAAGGTCCTGTCTTGGGAAACCAAGTCTGGTGGGGAAAGTGCACAACCTCTGCAGATGGAAAAATCTAAGTACTTAGCCAAGTCCATGGCAATGGACAACTTGAGCATCAAGACATGGAAGCTATCAAGAATCTCATCACTCCAACTTCTAAGTAAAAATTTGTGGGTGAACAAGGGTAAAGGACCCCAATGTCTATTGGTGGTTTCTTGGGAAATGTTTTGACAAAGAAAAACTTAGTGATTTCAACTAATAGGAAAAACCTATTTTGAGCAAAGTAATATAGTCCACTTAAAATTTACTAAGGTATCACTTGCCAATACTATTCCAAAGTATTGACCCACTGTGGCTGTAACTTGTGATGTTGCAGGTTATTCCGATGATGATTAGGTGTCATGAGTCTACACTCAACATGCTTGCCTGTGGCACATGAAGATGAAGACTTATGTTTATTTACTTATTCCAAAACTCTTGTACTAGGCCTGTGGCCTTGAGTTGTAAAAGACTATGTTTTATCTCTGGAATGGATGTAATAAATGACCTTTTTATCTATGTACTTCATCTTAAACTGTGGATGCTAGCAATGATCCAGGGACTAGCATTGCAATCATAGGGATCCTTTTCCTTTACAAAGGAGGGATCTTACAAAATCGAACAACCATTATTCTCGGACTTAAACAAGTAACCGTCTCGCAATAAACAAGATCCCGATATAATGTTCATGCTTAACGCAGGCACCAAATAACAATTATTTAAGTATAAAACTAATCCCGATGGTAGATGAAGAGGTAGCGTGCCGACCGCGATCACATCAACCTTTGATCCATTTCCAACGCGCATAGTCACCTCGTTCTTCGCTAGCTTCCGTTTATTCTGCAGCACCTATTTCGAGTTACAAATATGAGCAAGCGAACCAGTATCAAATACCCAGGCACTACTACAAGTACTAGTGATATACACATCAATAACATGTATATCGGATATACCTTTCTTCTTGATGTTGCCGTTCTTCAAATCCGCCAAGTACTTTGGGCAATTCCGCTTCCAGTGACCTTCTCCCTTGCAGTAAAAGCATTCAGTATCAGGCTTAGGTCCAGCTTTGGTCTTCTTCGCCGGTGCGGCAACTTTCTTACCGCCCTTCTTGAGGTTTCCCCTTTGCTTAGACTTGCCTTTCTTGAATTTGCTAGTCTTATTGACCATCAACACTTGGTTCTCTTTCTTGATCTCCACTTCTGCAGATTTTAACATGGAGAAGAGTTCTGGCAACTGCTTGTTCATGCTTTGCATATTGTAGTTCATCACAAAGTTCTTGTAACTTGGTGGCCGTGATTGGAGGACACGGTAAATCCCCAAAGCATTAGGAATCACTATACCCAAGCTTTGAAGTTTGTTTGCGTGCCCAGACATATTAAGCACATGCTCACTGACGGAGCTGCCCTCTTCCATCTTGCAGTTAAAGAACTTTTCAGAAGCTTCATAACTCTCAACTGTCGCGTGAGTCTCAAATATCAATTTGAGTTCACAGACAATATCATGTGGGTCATGGTTCTCAAACCTTTTCTGAAGCTCCGATTCTAAACCATACAAGATAGCACACTGAACTGTGGAGTACTGATTCTTCCGAGCGAGGTGAACATTCTTTACTTCATCGGTAGCATCAGCTGCAGGCGAGTCACCCAGCGGTGCATCTAGCACATACGTCAAATTACCAGCATTGAGGATAATCCTCAAATTGCAGAACCAATCCGCGAAGTTGCTTCCATTGTTTTTCAATTTTTCTTTCTCTAGGAACGCATTAAAATTGATGGTAGGGGCCGCCATTGATCTACAACATATTTGCAATAGTTTAGACTAAGTTTATGACAAATTGAGTTCTAATTAATAGTTAAATTAATCTAGGTGAACTCCCACTCAAAACAATATCCCGAACATTGTTTTAGTGATCACATGAACCAAATCCACCACATCAAAACCGATCATCACGAGAGTTGATGTAGCTTCAATGGCGAACAATCGACATGTTCATCATATCTACTATATGATTCATGCTTTACCTTTCGGTGATCCGTGTTCCAAGACCATGTATGTACATGCTAGGCTCGTCAAGATCAAACCTTATCTTCCGCATGAGCAAATCTGGCTTGTTCACGTTTTATACACTTGCAGAATCTAACACACCCGATCATCACGTAGTGCTTCGAAACAACAAGCTTTAGCAACGGTTCTTACTAAGGATGAACACTTTAAAAATTGAAATTAATGTGCATGAGGGATCATCTTATAATGCTACCGTTGTTAACTAAGCAATACAAGATGCATAAAGGATTAACATCACATGCAATTCATAATATGTGATATGATATGGCCTTTCTTCTTGTGCTTCCAATATCCATCTTCAAGCACGAACATGATCTCCATCATCACCGGTATGGTGTCAAGGTCAATGACGCCGCTCCATGGTTGTTGTCCACCAGCTTCAACTATTACAACTACTTTGAATAGACATGCGGGTCTTAACAGAATTTAAAGACAACCATATGGCTCCTACCGGTTGCCAACTTACAATAAGGATCATAGCATACATCAAATATAATCACAATCATGGCCATATCACATCATAGCACACCCCTGCAAAACAAAGTTAGACGCCTCTAATTTTCTTTGCATATTTTATGTGGTTTGGGGCTTTCAATAAGTGTCGATCTAACTTACGAACAAGAACCACAACGTTGATGTTTGAACTACCAAGTGCTCGTTGTAAATTGGATCTATACTATAATGGGAGAGACAGACACCCGCAAAGCCACTTATCCAATACAAGTTGCATGTTGAGCGTGGAGCAAGTCTCATGAACGATGTCATGTAAGGTTAGCCCGGGCCGCTTCATCCCATCATACCGCAAGATGCAAAGTACACAAGAAGCAATTGATAATAAAAGCACCACCGCCCACAATGACCATTGTGTTCTACTCGTGCAACAGATCTACATATAGACACGGCTCTGATACCACTGTAGGGGTTCGTAGCATGGAAAACAAAAAATTTCTACCGCATGCAAACAAACAAGCCAAGATCTATCTACTAGATTGTAGCAACAAGTCGATAGAGGAACTTACCCTCGAAGATTCCAAAGTGTTTAACGAGAGCAGATTCTCGTGGGTGATGTAGTCGTACTCTTGCCGATCTCAAGATCGTGTAGACGATCCTTCCGGCGCTGTGTTCCGGCAGCGCTTCCGCAGTCGGTCACACGTTCGGTACTCGATGAAGACCTTCCTCTCCCCTGTTCTAGCAGGCAGCGGAGGTTGTAGCACTCTCCTCGCGATTCCGGCAGCACGACGGCGTGGTACCGGAAGTAGAGGGGAGATCTCGCAGGGCTTCGCCTTAAGCCGGAGCGAGTATGGTGGACTATGATAGAGGCCTTGGTGATCTAGGGTTTAGAGGCACCAAGGGGAGAGAGCTAGGACGGCGGCTAGGGCTTGGGGAGGGCCCCAACTCGGTGGCTAGGTCAAACCATAGGGCGGCGGCGGCGACTTGGTGGCCGGCGGCTAGGGTTAGGGTTTTGGTGGAGAGAGGTGTAGATCTAGAGGGGCACCCCTACCCCTCCTTTTATAGGTGGGAGGGCGCCGGCCAAGGGGAGGGAGTCCTCCCCCAAGTCGGCCTCCTTGGACGGCTGGTGGAGGGAGAGGAACTCCTCCCCAAGTAGGTTTCCTACTCTCCCTCCACCAAGCAAAACTGCCGTTTGACTTTTCAAATTGGCGTTTGACTTTTCAAACTAGGATTTGATTTATCCCTTTATTTTTCTCAGCCATGATACCTAGTACATGATGCAACCATTCCACATTGTCATGACACATTCATGTACCCTTCCCCTCCAGAGTGCCGGACCTTCCAGAACCTTCTAGAACATTCCCGATGAAAACACCGGAATCATTCCCCAACTCCGAAATATGACTTTCCTTATATGAATCTTATTCTCCAGACCATTCCGGATCTCCTCGTGATATCCCGGATCCCATCCGAGACTCCGAACAACATTTAGTCTCTTACTCATCATTCCATAACTACTCAACAACATCGAATCCTTAAGTGTGTCTCCCTACGGTTCGTGAATTATGCGGACATGATCGAGACACTTCTCTGAACAATAACCAATAGAGGAATCTGGAAATTCATATGGCTCCCACATATTTCTACGATTACTTTGCGATCGAATGAACCACTTACATACGATACCAATTTCCCTTTGTCTCACGATAGTTTACTTATCTGAGGTTTTGATCATCGGTATCTCTACATACCTAGTTCAACCTCTTCACTGATAAGTACTCTTTTCTCGTTCCCGTAGTATGTGATCCCTTGTGAGCCATTCACATGCTTGCAAGCTAATTGGATGACATTCCACCAAGAGGGACCAGAGTATATCTATCCGTCATATGGATGGACAGATCCCACTCTTGATTCATGTGTCTCAACCCATACTTTCTGAACACTCAATGCCACCTTTATAGCCACCTAGTTACGGTGTGGTGTTTGATGTCATCAAAGTATCCTTCCGGTGATGGTGATAAGCATGATCTCATGGTCGAAGAAATTAGGTTACTATGTATCAGAAAGCTTATAGCAATTGAACTATTAAAATGACTTTATCTTTATGCTACGCTTATATATAGGAGTATGTCCACCATACCATTCTCCTAATGATATGGTCTTGTTATTAACAACATCTCAAATGTTCATGATCAAGAAACCATGATCATCTATTAATCAACAAGCTAGTATTAAGAAGAGGCTTTACTAGGGACTCTAATTTAGTTTACAAATCACACAAGTATTAATGTTTCTTGTTAATACTATTATAGCATGAATGTAAACATTTATCATAAACACAAAGATATAATAATAAATACATTTATTGTTGCCTCTAGGGCATATCTCCAACAAAAAGTTCTAAGCAAAAAGAATAAGAACTAAAGTTAAACGCAATACTAGCAAAAGAGAACACTGATAGAACAATAAGAGTGAAAACTAGAGTGTTCTAGACAATGAAGAACTAGGTGTAACTTCTCCAAAATAGGTATGTTGGGGTCCGGCCAATTTATTGCAGAAAACAAAACAAAAGAAAACTAAAAACAAAAATGAAGACGCTCCAAGAACAACACAATAGTGCATGAAGCAATAAAAATAAAGTGTCTTGAAAGAAGACCTGAGATTTTTATTGATGAAGAAGGGGATGCCTTGGGCATCCCCAATATTTGACGCTTGTACCTCTTGAATATTTCTTGGGGTGACATGGGTGGCATCCCCAAGCTTGAGATTTTGTCCATACTTCATCTCATCACATCATTTTCTCCCTACACCTAAACATTTCCTTCATACAAAACTTCACACAATCTTCATTAGTAACATTAGTGTATTCAAGATAATAAGCCTTTGGGTCCAGTTTCAACTCAGAAGTGGAACTTCCATTAAAACATAAGCTATTGTATGAAATCCTTTTAAAAAATAAAGTGATCAAAGAGAACTAAAAAAGAAACCGATTATGAGGCAAACGCATATAATGGCAGAAATCTGTCAAAACAGACCAGAAGGTAAAGACCGATTTTTTCGAAAATCTTCTTTTACTCAAATTGAAAAGTGCAAAACTAACGAAAGTTCGGTAAATACCAGGGTCATGTACACAAAACATTACAGTTCAATCCGACGTACTGGGATTTTTCACGATTTTTTATAGTGAAGCACAGAAATCTGTTTCGGGACAACAACTTCCCCATATCTTACTTCCCTCTCATTAGAGGTTATTCTTGGCACAAAAACCACTCAAAAATGATAAGTAGAGGTTATAACAGAGGCAATAACTTCCAATAATCAAAATAAAACTTACTGAAATAAAAATTGGGTAATCTCCCAAGAGTGTTTTTCTTTAACGCCTTTCAGCTAGGCAGAGAAAGCAAGAATCAAGTATTTTCAAATGAAGAAGCTTTAACGTCAATTACTTTCTTTATAACAGGGCTTTTCTCCATAGGTACCTTAGGTGAATATCATTCAACATGTAAATCACTCTTAGTTGCACCAAACATTTTATCAATTTTAAGCTCATTATGGGGTTTTGGTGTAGGCACCTTTGGAACATACGCAAATTTTTTCTATTTTCCTACAAAAGATTTCTCTCCTTTAAACTTAAGGGAAGAAAAAGTTGAACTTAGAGTTTCCATAGCCTCTTCTAGTTTACCAATTCTTAGATTTTGATCATGAATAATGCTAGCATCTATGACAGTGATTCTTTTATTGATACTTTCTATTGATTCATTAACTTGGCTAGTGTTATCAAGGAGCTTTGGCAAACTTTTCACTACGGAGCTCCATTTTTTTGTAACTTCTTCCAAGGTGATTTCAGTCATAATGACATTAATAGGTGGTGCTCCTACCAAACATTTAATTAGATTGCATGCTTCCAGGGAAGGAGTGCCCAGAAAATTACCCCCTGTCAGAGTATCCAGAACATACCTATTCCAACTAGATATGCCAACATAAAAATTTCTAAGAAGGATTGTGGTAGAATATTTTTTTAGTACATCTATGATGAGCATTACTTATTCTATACCAAGCATCTTTCAGACTTTATCCTCCTTGTTGCTTAAAATAACGAACCTCTACTTCAGGAATACTCATTTTTTAGGATTAAAGTGATCCAACAAAAACAGAAACTAAAGTAGAAACTAATTGTTTTGTGTGTTTTTGATAAAAGGAAACAAACCAACAGAAATAGCAACTATGTAGGAACTATTTTTTGTGTTTTTGATAAAAAGAAGTAAACCAAACAAAGCAAAATAAACTAAGCAAAACAAAAACAAAGTAAAGAGAATGGTTGTGAGAGACTCCTCTTGCATAACTTGTCTGGTAAATCCTCGGCAACGGCGCCAGAAAATTTCTTGATGGCTCAAAGGATGTAGAGCTCGTTGGGAACCCCAAGTGGAAGGTATGATGATCATAGCAGCAAGTTTCCCTCAGTTATGAAACCAAGGTTATCGAACCAGTAGGACAAAGAACCAGCTCCCAAGGTGTTGCTAGCAACATGGAACCTACACAACACAACCACAAAACTTTGACCAAACTTACAGTGAGGTTGTGAAGCTCACTGGTTTGCTGAAAACAAAGGATTAAACATATAGTGTGGAATAAAGTAGTTGCTTGTAGAAATTGCAGAAAGTAAACAATAGACAGTAGATTGAATATCAGTGGGAAGAATGGACCGGGGTCCAAAGTTCACTAGAGGTGTTTCTCCATAATATAAATAGCATGTTGGGTGAACAAATTACAGTTGGGCAATTGACATATTGAGAATGCATAACAATGCATGTGCATGTCATGATGATCGCTATGAGATTCGTTTGGGCATTACAACACAATACATAGACCGTAATCCAACTTCATCTATGACTAATAATCCACCTTCAGGTTATCATCCGAACCCCTTCCAGTATTAAGTTGCAAGCAATAGATAATTACATTAAGCAAAGTGTGTAAAGTAAACAATACAATTGCCCTTGTACAAAGGATTATTGTTTTCTCCCTAGTAGCAAAAGCACATCTACAACCTTAGAGGTTCCTGTCACTCCCCCAGATTACTAGAGGCGTGAACCTACTATCGAGCATAAATACTCCCTCTTGGAGTCACAAGCAACTACTTGGCCAGAGTAACAACTAGCAACGGAGAGCATGCAAGATCACAAATAACATAGACATGATAGAATCAATAATCAATCTTTACGTAGTACTCAATATCCATCGGATCCCAACAAACAAAACATTTAGAATTACAAATAGATGATCTTGATCATGATAGGCAGCTCACAAGATCTAAACATGATAGCACAAAACAGGAGAAACGACCATCTAGCTACTGCTATGGACCCATAGTCCAAGGATGAACTACTCACGCATCACTCTGGAGGCTTCGATGGTGATGAAGAAGTCCTCCAAAGTGATCTCCCCTCTCCGTAAGGGTGCCGAGAAGAGCTTCATATCCCTCCCGATCTAGGGACGATGGTGGCGGCGACTATGGACTTTTTCGTGAATTTCTGATCGGGTGCCTAGGGTTTCTTCCTCGGGGGTTTTATATAGGCGAAGGGGCAAGGTCAGTTGACGACCCATGCCGTGGAGCGGCCCAGGGTGGACCCTCGCCAGGTGGTGGTCTGGCCGCCCTGTGGCGCCTCTTCGTCTCCCCTCTATACTTCTTCTTCGTTACGGTAAAATATTGACTTCGGCTTTTGTTCCGTACAATTCCAAGAATATTTCTTTACTAGATTTTCTGAAAAAAAATAGCAGAAGACAGGAACTGGCACTGCGGCATCTTGTTAATAGGTTAGTTCCAGAAAATGTATAAAATGCATCAAAGTGTTGACAAAACATAAGATAGTTGATACAAAACAAGCATGGAGCATAAATAATTATAGATACGTTTACGACGTATTAGTATGCATCGTTAAGAAAGTTCGTCATTTCGAGACACCACGTGATGATCAGATGTGATAGACTCAACATTCGCATACAATGGGTGTAAGATAGTTTTACACACGCGGGTACTAAGGTTCTTACTTGGCAAGCCTAGCATGTACAGGCATGGCCTCGGAACACGGACCGAAAGGTTAAGCATGATTCATATGGTTGATATGATGCCCATATAGATGCTTGCCTTTGAAGCTGCACCAACTCACGTGATGATCGGTCTTGGTGTAGTGGATTTGGTTCATGTAATCACCAAAACAACTAGAGGGATGTTGGTTTTGAGTGGAGTTCATTACTAATTTGGATTAGTTGAACTCAATATATCATAAATTAAATCAAAGTGAATTTTCATAATTTGTTGTAGTCATTGGTATCCGTTCATCACCTTATGCTTAGTTATAATTGAGATAATGAAACTATAGAATTCTGGATATTTACTTTATGAACTAGTATCGTATTGCTTTGAGTGTCAATCTAAAGTTTAAAGTCCTATTGCAAACTTTTAAAAAACTCCATGAAATTTAATAAATAGTATTAAATCGAGAGTAACAATTCCAGTGTTAGTATCTAAAGTATCATGTTTTCCTATGATGGCTGCAAGTGCAAAGATCGTTTGTAGCTAGTTTCGAAGTTAAGATGTCGATCCCAAAGGGATCCCAAAGGTAAATGTTTATGGGTGAAGTCTCTGTCACACCCTAAGTAGTCACAGGTCTTCGATTGAATTGACTGCAAGTGTTGAAATAAGAATAAAGTTTAGATTAAAGGAATGTATTTAAATAAAACTAAAATGTAAACTTCAAAAATAATAAGCATAAAAGTAAAGAACGATTTGTTTATGTTTTCTGCAGATGATAAAGTAGGCGTGGGGAGATTCAGTTCATGATGATAGTGAATGTTCCAGGTGGATGAGTGATAAGTGTAACAATTATAATCTTATAAGTATGTGTGTAGGCAAGCAACCCATAATTAGTCGGAACTCCTCTTGGTAGATTTCATCCCAACTTCAATAATCCTACTAGCCTGTTACCACAACCATGGTCAATCACTAGACAATTAAGATCCTTCAGGTTGCTTAGCAATTAAGCTCCTTGGATTGGACTAATGCAATAAGCTCGGTGGCTCCTCATGATCCTCGAGTCAAACTAGTTTCCCATTGATATCCCTATGTCACTCGGGGGTCACCGGTCTGCTAGCGAACAAGATTCTATCTATGTATAACAAAGCATCATGTTGTCTGGGCCCTTAATTGGACAACAGGCATTACGCATCCCACAGATAGTCAAGCACACATAATATAGTAATTAAAATCAACCACAAACTTAATGGAAATTATATAGGCACATACATCTCACCAATCCCTTACATCTCTCATGCCCAAGGGAACTTACTCACACATGAGAGAAGGAAGCATCACCGATATAATTAAATCAAGGGAGTTCTTCTTGATATTACCGTGGAGATCCAAAATAAGAACAGAAATAAATCCAACACAATTCAAGATGGGAAGAACAATCTCAAACTGTAATCTTGCAAGGTGGATCTCTCTCTCTCTCGTAGAAGTAATGGCTATGGAGGTGTGGTGGCTACGAGATCGAGGATCGTGGAGAGAGATGAAGAACTTCTTCCCCTTCTTCTCTGGATCTCTTATTTCTCCCTTCTAGATGGGATGCGGCTCATGTGTTCTGTTTTCGTCCCTCGCCTCTTCATGAAAGTTGTCCCTTTTATCAAGACGAAGCTGATGGCAACTATACGGTGGGAACTATACGGCCGGAAAAATATTCCCGCCGTATAGTTGCTCGTTAAGGCTACTGTATGCTCCCCTTGATTGCTTCCAAAATGATACTTGCTTGTTTTCGTTTGAATATTGTGTTTCTGCTATTAAAACCCTCTGTTGATATTCAAAACCTGAAGCACACATTACAACCCAAGTTTTCTACACTAACGAAGTATTAGCATTAGGTAAAGCTAGAAAACCATCAAATCCAAACGAAAACCATCGATAGAAACAATCAAAATGTGTCAAATCTCACAACTATCAGTGTCCATGATTCTTGGTATTCAAAAGATTGTTTTAATATCAAGGTTATCTAGTAGCTGAAATGATTGTTTTAGAAACCATCATGTGTGGAAGATATTTGAAAATGTGCAAATACTTTCAAGATGAAGTGAAAAATCATTATAACAAGAAAAAAAAGAATTTATGATTTTATCATAAAGGAATATATTTGAGTTACAAGTTTAGCAAAACACCTAAGATTTGAGGAATCGTTCCATATATTTGCATTTCCCAAAACACCATAGAAGTATGGAGTGTTCAAGATATGTAATGAAACCTTGTTTCACATGGTAAGATCAAAGGTTTCATTTATAAAACTGCCATTGTATTTTAAAGATTAAAGCTTTAGTGACTACCGCTTTTACACTGAAAAGAGCTCCATAATGACACCATATAAGTTATGGTCTGGGATAAAACCCAAGTTGTCCTTTCTTAAATTTTGGTATGCAAGGCATAAGTAAAGTGTTTACAACCAAAGCCGGATGAGCATGTATTTGTATGTTATTTCGAATAACCGTTGGGTATTCCTCCATAACACCAGAGACAAAAGTCTTTGTCGTTTAGGACGTCAAGTTTCTTGAGAAAGAATTTTTCGTAAAAAGTTAAGTGGGAGGACAATAGAACTTTGATAAGGGTAATGAAACTTAGCTATATGTGTGGAGTTGTGCAGTGCCGGAAAGTGTCCCGGAGGCAGCCACAATGCTCATGGCTCACGTTCCTCAAAGGTTGTGGTCATGGAGGTCTAAATTCATATTGAACCGAGTAGGTCGGGTATCAAATACTAAGATTTGAGAGTAAATCATTATTGTTTGACAATGATGAACCGACTACGTGAAAAGAAGCATGATGGGCCCTAAATCTATCAAATGGCTTGAAGCCATAAAATCCGTGATAGTTCCATACACGAGAAATCAAGTTTTTCAACTTGGAAGACCCTCCGGAAAGGTGTAAAACCTATTGGTCGTATTTGGATCTATAAAGAAATAGACATGGATGTTTCACATATATGAAATATTCGACATGTCAGTAAATATTTTATGACAATGTTCAAGGAGTTGACTATGACAAGATTTTATCTTTCATACCGATATTTAGTCTGGACGGATTAATGTAGCAACCACTACATATAATTTTGGTATATGGTAGTTGAACAAACAAAACAAAGTTCTTCTAATAGAATGGTTACCTAGGATGTGTACATGACAAGATCCAAAGGGTTTTGTTAATTCAAAGTATGCCAACAAGGCATACAAACTTCAATGGTTCAAGTAAGCATCGTGGAGTTGGAACCTTCACCGTGCTAAAATTGTTAAAAGGTTTAATTTCATAAAGAGACGATGAAGGTGCTTGCATTTGCAAGAAATTAAGTAGGAGGATTGAGACATATTTCTAATACATTATGTCGAGGACATCTTGTTGATTGGAAATGATGTATCTTTTATTAACACAGGTTAATAATTTCATTTCGATGAAAGACTTAGGCAAAACCCGAATATTCGGCATTAATGTCTATATGGATAGATTGAGATGATAATATGGTTGTGCCAAATTTACATAGATGAGATATTGAATGATTTCAATATGTAAATGACAAGAAAGGTTCTTGGCACATAGAAAGGATTGAATCAAGATTCAAGTGTATTGACACTTGGTGAGTGAAATCAGAAGAATATTTTGATCAATTATATTGTGATATGTACACATCCAGATATGTCCTATGCTATAAATGTTATAATCATATATCAGAATGACTCATAAGATGATCATTGGACAATAGTAATGATATTCTTATGATATTTTGGAAGAACTAAGAATATATTTATGTACAGGTGACAAACAATTACAAATAGTTCATTGTAAAGTGTTACATTGATACTAGTTTTGTCACAAGATACAAGATTAAGTTTATCTCAGTTTCAACTATAGGTGGAACAATGTAATGGAAAGGAGATTCCATGATGGATTTGGATGAATTCCAAAGTTAATATGTTGTGATGGATACTATAACAAAAGGCTAAGTATATGATTGCTATAGTAGCAGCAAAGGAGGGCATTTGTGTTAAGTAGTTTCTTATCAAACTAGGTGTGGTTAACAGCAGGCTAACACTATAAAGATATATTGTACGATAATAGTATCGACATATTTTAACCCCAAGGAACTAAAGGTCTCACCAAAAGACCAAATTTATACAATGCCATCTCATTAGAGAATGAGTGATGCGTAGAGATGCAAAGACATGCAAATACACACGTACCTGAAAGTGTTAGATCTAGATATTATGTTTACCACTAGCAAACGCATATATACAACACCAGAAAGCCATAGGTGTTGAATGCGCAAGTTTTTCAAACTAGATTATTGAGTCTAGTGCAAGTGGGAGACTAAAGGGAATATGCCCGAGAGGCAATAGTAAAATGGTTATTATCTAATTCCTTGTTTATGATAAATGTTTATTTCTCATGCTATAATTGTATTAGTTGGAAACATTAATACATGTGTGTTTAATAAACAAATAAAGGGTTCCTAGTTATGCCTCTCATATAAACTAGCTCGTTGATTAACATGATGATCAAGGTTTCCTGATCATGGACATTGGATGTTGTTAATAACAAGGTCACAACATTGGTGGAATGATGTGATGAAAATTCATCCAAAGTATAGTAATACGATCAAATTCATGATGTTTAAATTGCTATAACATCATTGCAAGTAACTTTAGTCCTTATACTATGAGATCATGTCAATCACTAACACAGGAAGAGTAGCTTGATAACATCAAACGTCACACCATAATAGGGTGACTATAAAGGTGGGTTCAGATACTCCAATAGTGTCATGTAGAGTCTCATGGATAAAGAGTGAGATTTGTCCATCGAAATGATAGAGAGATATACTCTAGGCCCTCTCGGTGATATCACATTGATATAGCTTGCAACCAAGTGATGGAGATCACAAGAATGTTATATCATGGGAACAAGAAAAGAGTACATGTCGGTAACGAGATCAAACTAGGTATTGGGATATCCATGATCGAATCTTGGACATGTAAAATATCGCGAGAAAAAAGGATTTAGTTACAATGTTAAAGGTTCACACGATCACAAGAAGTCATCTTTGAATATGTGGGAGTCAGTACGGATCTCTAGGTCCCGCTGATGATTATTACAGAGAAGGGTCTCGATTATGTATGCATTATTTGTGAACTGTAGGGTGACACACTTAAGGGATACCGACACCATTTGGAGCAAATGAAATGCAGAGAAAGAATATCAAAGCGCTAGAATTATTTCAATGGAAACCAGAATTGTTTCGGGTGAATTTGCTAAAATTTGTTATGCATGTGAAATTGAAATATTGCAAGGGTTTTATGTGAATGTTTGTTAATTAATGTAATTAACAAAATTCTGATGAAATAAATAAAATGAGTTTTATCAAATTAGAGATTACATTAAATTTGGTGGAAATTTAATGGATTTTGAGTGGATAAAATGGAGGGGCATTTGTGTGAGTGGGAGCTCCACTCACATGAATGGAGGAAAAGGTGGGGGAACCACCTAGGCCTCCGGACATGGCCCTTGGCTTCCCACCCTCCTCTATAAAAGTCACCCCTCCTATCACATCTCACTCACACCTCCTCGCGAAGGATCTCGCTGCCCCTCTAGAATATTCCCAATGGTCTCGGATCAGTGAGATACATGTTCCCGGTGGCTTTTTTGGAGCAAGGATTTGCTTCTTTCGCTTCTTTGCTGGAGCAAGGACTCGGAGGTTGTTGGGGTACCGAACATGTGTGTGATCACGAATGCACCACTTCTTTGTGGTGCTGGACTTGCTGGTGCTGGACCGGCTAGACTTCGTCACGATCTTGAGATCAGCAAGTGAATGACTACATCATCCACGAGAACTCGTTTTTCACAATGGATGTATATCCACCCATAACGCTTTGCCAGTCTTAGAGGGTAAGTTCTCTATGGATGTATATCTACCCGTTGCTTGTATCTAGATAGATAGATCTTGGTGCGCAGTTGTCACAACGTAGGAATTTTTTTTGCTTTATATACTGCAAACCCAACATCATGTACACGTCCTAGCTAACCATTCTATTAGAAGAACTTTGTTTTGTTTGTTCAACTACCATATACCAAAATTATATTGGTTGCTATAATAATCCGTCCAGACTAAATATCGCAATGAAAGATCAAATCTTGGCATAGTCAACTCCTTGAACATTGTCGTAAACTCTTTTTTGACATGTCTACTATTTCATAGATGTGAAACATCCATGTCTATTTCTTTATAGATCCAACTAGGACTGGTAGGCTTCATGCCTTTCCAGAGGGTCTTCCAAGTTCAAAAACTTGATTTCTAGTTTATGGAAAATATCACGGATTCTTTATGGCTTCTAGTCATTTCATGGAGTCAGGGCCCATAATTGCTTATTTGCATATACTCGGTTCATCATTATATAAAAAATAACGACTTGTTCTTCAAATATTACTATTTGATTGTCACCCGACCTACACGGTTCAACAGAAACTCAAATCTCCGAGATCACAACATTTGTAATCACGCAAGCCATGAGCATTGTGACCGCCTCCGGGACACTTTCCGGTGTTTTGCTACTTAGCACATGTTGCTTATGTTCATTAACCTAATCAAAGTTCTATTTTCCTCCCACATAACTTTTGCGAAAAAATCCTTCTCAAGAAACTCAATGTTCAAAGCGACAAACTCTTTTGTCCTTGGTGTTATGGAGGAATAACCAACAAATTCTTTAGGATAACCTATAAAGACGTGCTTATCCTACTTTGGTTGTAAAAATTTTACTTATGCCTAGCATACCACAATTTAAGAAAAGACAACTCGGGTTTTATCCGAAACCATAACTCATATGGTGTCATTTCAACGGATCACGATGGTTCTCTTTTCAGTGTAAAAGTGGTAGTCTCTAAAGCTTTAATATTTTAAAATATAATGGCAGTTTTATAAATGACGCATTTGATCTTACCATGTCAAATAAGGTTTCATTGCATATCTCGAACACTCCATACTCCTATGGTGTTTCAGGAAATGCAAATCCATGGAATGATTCCTCAAATATTAGGCGTTTTGCTAAACTTATAACTCAAATATCTTCCTTTATGATCAAATCATAAATTATTTATTTTCTTGTTACAATGGTTTTCCACTTCGTATTGAAATTCTTTGAAAATTTTCAAATATTTCACACTTCTTCCTCATTAAGTAAATATACACATGTATTCCCTCAAATTTTCGGAGAAAGTATATGAAGCTGAAAGATCCACAACTCATGGATACACATAATGGACTATATACATCAATATGTACAATTTCCAATAATTTAGTCATCCGTTCCTCTTTGGCCTATGAACGAAGTTTCAATTATCTCTAGGAAAGTCTCACAAGCGTCATTTTATCAAAAACAAAAACTCCAAATTTCCATCAACATGGAGGTTACTACATGTTTTTCTTTCAAATATAATTTAAATGGGGATGTCACTTCGTAAGTGATCTTTCAATCATTTGTCTTGCGACATCTTTAGAATTAGTTTTTATGCACGTGATTTCTCCAACTAGACTTGTAAATCATCCATCTTCTATGGAATATGGTAATTATTTGAACAACCTTTGTTCTCATAATACCATAAGAAAACAACATTTATTAAAACAAATCTTAAAGCCAATCTTTGATATCAACGAGAAACACAACAACGCTTTATTTGTTTTTGATGAAAATCATCACATATTCTCTTGCTAGTTACTTAGGCCATTGCAGTTCATGAATGTTATACTGTATGACACTTCACACCAACAAATTCGATATCCAATACCCAAGAACCACATTGTTTAACAAGCAAAAAATACAACCATAACATGTATATCATCTATATAACTAAGTTGGAAATTTCTAGTCTTCTCTTTTTTGCCAAATATTTCTGAGATTCTCTTTCACCACTTCCTTCCCTTTTAAAAGAATCTATCAATATCAATAGTGATGCCATACACATGACATATAGTCCAAAGCATGTATAGTCAAATACTAATACCTTTGGACTTGTACTTTGAAGTAGATCAAAATCATCAAATGTTTGGCGTTCTTTCAAAAACCCATTCCTTTGTAATATTTTCGTGTAGTAAACATTTTACCTACATCTTCTATTCATCCTTATCAAGAGAACTTTCATGATCAAGCTATTATAGCTTATAAAGGTTAATCCCGAGTATAATGTTAATTCCCAAAACCTTTTTTCACTACTAGGAAAACAGCTATAGGTAATACTTCAGGTCCGTGGCGCATGTGTGACACAGTGCCCCATGGGTAAATAGCTGCGGCACACTAGGAACATGTGCCCCACGGGTTGGCCACATAGTCGTGGCGCACATGGTGGCCATGCGCCACCACTATGTGTGGGCCAAGGTGTGGTTGACCATGCCCCACATACCCGTGGTGCATTACGCATACGTGCGCCATGCCTATTCACCACATCTATGGCGCACATGCCCAGCATGCGCCACAGGAAAGTGGGGTGGGGTCGACCAATAATTTCGGTCAACTTACACGTGGCGCATGGGGGAATGTGCGTCACGGCTAGCCTTAACATCTGTGACGCACTACTGCCATGTGTGCCATGGCTATGTCGGCCAGTATTGTTTATATCAACATGTGGCCACTCACTTCACTTTCCCCATCTTCACTTTCCCCTTTCTTCCTTCTTAGATCTGGTCGAACTTCTCCTCTTTCCTACCTTATTTCTTCATCTTTTTCACCGGTTGTAGTTTGTTAAACTTATCTTTGGAGGCTACATACAAAAGAGAAAGTCTCTCACAACTATCTTACCAGATTTGATCTTCTCGACCTCTCATATTGGTAAGTTGTCGATCATGTAAGAGGATCATGTGCATGTGTGTATGGATAATGTGCATTGTGTTTGTATGATGCTCTCATGTGTATGTTTATATGGAGGATGCACGCACATGTGTTCTTGTAGATGCTCTCATGCATATGTGTGTGAACAAGTTGCCAATGTTTTGCCGAAATGTTGCTTAATTTCCATTTCGGTAAATTTCTGGCATTTCACAAAAGGTGCTACTTTCAGGATAGGTCATGCCGAAATTTTTGGGCGACCTTTTGCATTGCTTGCATATGTAGTGTGACGCGTGGTTCTAAACTTCTATTGCTTATCACTCTTGTGTAACGCGCAGGCAACCATGGTCCGCATAAGGAGCGAAGGCATTATGGGTAGATATTTGCAATGCGTGATGGCCGACATGATACGGAATAACATAACGGAGATAAGATGTTCGTGTAGAAGATACAAACTCAAGTGGTTGATCGATCCTGATTCCGGACAACTGCGGGCACACCTGTTTATTCATGGTTTCATGGATGGCTACACTTAGTGGATAAGTGATGAAGACGATGATGATGACTTCACGGAAGGAAACGAGGAAGTAGAGCAGGATAATAGCGGACATGATGAAGGATATGCTGGCCATCAAGATCAAGATGCCGAAGCAGATCATGATGATCATCAAGGTCAAGATGCCAAAGTAGATCAGGATGATCATCAAGATGTCGGCCATCAAGCTGGACCATCGCTAGGCTGAGTATAGGACCCTTATGTTCAAGAACTTCTACTCAAACAGACGAGTAACGCAAGAGCTTCTGCTAGAGAGAAAGCCAAGCTTGTGCACCTTGAGAAAGACGCGGTCACTCCTTTGTATGAACGATGCAAGCCCGATGATACCCGCTTGAATGTAACGTTCAAGGCTATGGAGATGAAGAAAAACACAAATGGACCGGCGCAAGCTTCAACGATATGATGGCATTCTGGCATGATTTTCTTCCGGAGGGGAACACGTGTCCAACTAGTATCGAGGCAGCCAAAAAATCCTATGTCCTCTCAATCTGCCGCACTTTAGATACCACGTCTGCATCAATGATTGCATCATTTATCAGGGTGAGGAAGCAGAGAGAACCAAATGTCCGGTGTGCGACATTAGTCGATACAATAAAGGGAAGAAATCTCCTCAAAAAGTGGTATGGTACTTTCCCATCACTCCTCGTCTGCAGCGGTATTTCGCAAACCCTAAGGAAGCAAAGCGCGCTGGCACGCAGAAAGAAAGAAGCCAGAAGATAATGATCCGGAAAAGGACGAGATGTTGATGCACCCTTAAGATGCTAGACAGTGGAAAGCATTGGACCTGGATTACCAGAATTCGGGGGGATTCAAGGAACGTCAGGCTAGGTGGGAGCACCGATGGAATCAATTCATTTGGTAGACAGAGCAGCACGTATAGAACGTGGCCCGTGTTTGTATGGATGTACAACATCCCTTCCTGGTTGTGCATGAAGAAGAAGTACATACAAATGAGTATGCTAATTTAAGGGCCAAAACAAACTGGTGCCGACATCAATCTGTATCTCGACCTATTGAAAGATAAGCTAGCCACATTATGGGAAGCCGGAGTCAATACGTACGACGATGTCGCACCAGATTATTTCACTATGAGAGCCATGTTAGTCATTACGGTGCAAGACTATCCCTGTTGCGGATATTTCTTGGTGCAAGTGATCCAAGGATTCTCCGCATGCGTTAGGTGCATGGATAACACATTCTATCTTCAACTAGATAAATATCCTGGGTCTTCAAAAACCGTGTACATGGCGCATCGAGGGTGGCTTCGCAAGAACAATCCATGGATAAAACATGGCGATCCGTTTGATGGGAAATCCGAGATCCGAGGAATCCCAGATTGGAGGAGTGGCAAAGAAATCGATGATTTACTGAGAAACTGGAAAGAGTGCCCTAAGCCAGGAAAAAAGCGAAAGAGGCAACAAGATAAGCCGCTGCTCAAGGTATGGAAAATGAGGTCTGTTTTCTGGGACTTGCTATACTAGAAGTTCCTCCACACTCCTCATAGCCTTGACAACATGCATATCACGAAGAACGCGTGAGAGAGTCTTGTTGTCACCGTGATCAACATGCCGGATAGGAAGAAAGATGGTCCAAAAGCAAGGCACCACTTGATATTCATGGACATCAGGAAGGATCTTCACAGAGGACGCATTACTCCTGATGATGATAAAAATGAGGATTCGGAGGCGACACAAGGTCATCAAAAGGGTAAAAAGGTCAAGAAGAACGAATATTACTGTCCCCCTTCGTGCTTCACTCTAAGCCAGGATGAGATCAAACAGTTTTCAAGTGCCTCCTAGGATTAAAATTTCCTTACGGCTATGTGGGCAAGATAAGCAGATACCAAGACGAAGCAAAGCAGAGGTTCAGTGGGATGAAGTCCCATGACTGTGCCATGCTAATGATGCAGATACTTCCGGTTGCACTGCAAGCGATAATGGACGAGCACATCCGTGAAACGTTGTTTGGGCTTTGCATGTTTTTTGACGTCATCTCTTGAAAGTCGATTGGCGTGAATCAGCTCGGCAGGCTACAAGAAGAGATCGTGGTGATACTATGTGAGCTCGAGATCTACTTCCCGCCTGCATTCTTTGATATTATAATGCATCTACTGGTTCATGTCGTGGAGGATATCATCCAAATTGGGCTAATGTTCCTCCACAGCATGATGCCATTCGAAAGGATGAATGGACACATCAAAGGATACGTCCGCAACAGGTCCCGTCCAGATGGAAACATAGCCAAGGGATTTCTAGACGAAGAGTGCATCTCTTTCTGCACGAATTATCTAGACATCGAGAACCCTCTCGGTCTTTCCGTCAACAGGCACATTGGCAGACTCGATGGATCGGGTCACCAAAAGGGTCGTCGCGTCCTGCATGTGGCCTTTGATGGTCGAATCGCAGACTTTGATAGAGCTAACGTAGTCATGCTACAACATATAGAAGTGGTCAATACTTGGGTACAAAAGCATAAACAGTTTATTGAGAAAAAGTACAGTGACTGGGGCCAACAGAGGACGAAGGGAGAAATAATCAAAGATCACAACACTGATTTCACGTGTTGGTTCAGTGAGACACTCCTAGATAGTCCCCCGCAAACGGATTCTGCTTCAGCGGAGGAAAACATCATATTCGCCTTATCACAGGGACCGATGCACAGCCTGGTGACCTATCAGGCGTACGATCAACGGCTACACATTCTACACGGAGGAAAAGGATAACAAGTGTGACAATTAGAACTCTGGGGTAACAGCGGAATTCTACACCGATGATGACGTAAAGGAAAGATTCTACGGAAGGATCAAGGAGATATGGGAGCTCGACTATTGTGGAGAAAAGGTGTCGATGTTCCGTGTTAGATCGGACAAGAGTGTTGAAAGGGAATATCAGTATTTCACAACCATGGTTATACCAGAAGCCACCAAATGCAAGGCTGCTGGTGCGAAAGTCGCCGCAAAAATGAGCCATGGGTATTGGCTAGCAACGTGTATCAATGTTTTTTATTACCGACCCGACAAAGCCTAATCGTGTTGTCGTGAGGAGAGGAAAAAAGAAACATCATCGGAATGGATGGTGTCGCGAACGAACAACACTTAGACTAGTAAGGTTATCCAAAGATTGAAGATGACGACGACTACAATGAAGCAACATATATCACAAGAATAAAAAGGACAACCCTACCCAAAAAGGTAGCCCGCTCAAGAGAAGAAATTTGAAAGTGTCAGGGCTAAACTATTCAACATCAACAAAGAAGGGAAAGAAGATTGTAAAACGCTAGCTCTTGTTCCACTTTTGGTATTTAATGTATCAAATTATTAATCGATCACATTATTATTTTATTAGTTTCCTTCTATTTTCATTCACTCTTGTACCACTTTTGATATTTAACATATATTTTATAGTTTATATTTAGACAGAGAAGTATTTATTATTTTACTTTTACCTGAAATTAAATTGGTAACATTTAAAAGTAACTAAAAATGAAAAACAGAAAAGGAAAAAAAGGGGGCACACCAGGATTCGAACCTGGGTGCACATTAAGCCGAGACACACCCACTGGTTGCAACCAATAGGGTGAGTAGTAGTTTGTTGCAAACACTAGTCTGGAATTTTATTTGAGTAGGGCGCCAAGTTAGGCGTGACACACTTCGTGGTAGTGCGTGACGGCTAAGGCTAGGCGTGGCGCATTTCTCCTTGTGTGTCACGGCTAAACTGGCATGCCTTTGACCGTGTTGGGCCCTCTTCTCTCTTCCACCACACATATCATTCGAGATCGACTCCACCCCACCCCAACCCTATTCGTGTGCGCCGTCGCCGTTGTCGCTGCCGAGAAGGAAAAGGAGGATGAGCGTGTAGTGGACACTGTCGCTGTCGTGAGGAGCCTAAGGAGGAGGAGGACAAGGGCCACTAGGAGCTCGCCTCTAGGAGGAGCCCAAGGAGGAGGAGGAAAAGGGCCACCAGGAGCTCGCCGCGGCGGTCACCGTCGCCAGGAGATCACCGTGGACACCGTTGCCGCCTCCCTCGCTTGCTCGACGTCACTGCCCTACTCTCAGTGAGCCCTCTCTTTCCCCTCTCTCCATCTGGCAGTAGCTAGGGTTTGATTCTTGATGTTCTTGATTCACTGTCAGTCTTGGTATGTGCTGCATTGTGCATCAATAGTTTTACACTTGCAATCTCGGTAGTACATTGTACTGTTTTCTACAAGTTTTTCCTGATGTTGCCATAGCACTATATGTTCCATGTTGCAAAATGTTACTGAAATCCTTAGAGGTTTGATAACACTGTCAGGCTTGGTATGTGTTGCATTGTTCAGTAGTAGTCTTATGCTTGCAACAGTAGTAAATATACACTCACATTGAAAAATTAGCAATCTACATGTATACTGACAAAAGAACATCGTTCAGACAAAATAATCTCATTATTTCAGTGACTAGTGACATAACAGTTTATTTTTGTTTATAAACAGATAGCTACATTATATGTGCACAATAATAAAGTTGTTCAAATGAGATATTTCACTACCAGAAGCTTCATTCAATATCCTCTACTTAATAAAAGAACTCGAAGCAGAGTCACTACAATTATGCTTGAATTGAAGAATTAAAAAAAAGAAACACTAGAATGGAGTACTTGTTGAACAACAAAATAAACTTTACAAAGACCAATTATATGCATAAGCAACACAACCAACAAAACATCATAAAGATGGTTACACAAATTAGCACCTACCCCTTGGCCCCTTCCAATAAATTCCATCATGTTTTTAGGTAAGCAAATTTGATCGCCCCTTCGAATAAATTCTAGATAAATTCATATGAACCTCAAAGATGTCAATCAAATCATACTAAACTAACAAATTATAACTTGTACAGTGAGAGGATCACAATCACATGATCTTCAAAATGTACTTCCACCACAGTTCAAAATGTCAGTACAACAAGCGCATCTTACTACAAGTTATTATGAGCAATGAGACCAACAAGTAAACAGGGGCTGGAATCCAGTGAATCGTCTTTCTAGTGTTCCCCATTGTTTACCAAACAGAAATCTAGCAAGGTGGTTTTTCTAACCAATATGTGTGTGTATACACATTGAAAAATCAGCAATCTACATGTATACTGACCAATATGTTCTAGCTACTGATACAAGGGCTCATGTAGGCATTTTTTGTGTCTCTGCATGTTACCGTTTTGATATCTCGGTTAGTCAATTTTAATCAGCTCCAGGTTGCAAGGTGGTTTTTCTAACCAATATGTGTGTATTTTATGCAAGTCTTTATTCATTGTAGTTGTCCATTTTTTCGGACATACTTTGTCCATTTGCTATCTTAATAATTTTAATAATGGGGTGGCCCTTGATACAGGGAGAAATAAATTTAGTGCTATTAGTGCCCATATAGTACTAAATTTTAATTTTATAGTTTTAGCATGATTGTATTTGAGCTTCAGTTAATTCTATAGCTCATTTGCTTGGTTTATAGATTCAATTAATTTTATTTCCCATATCATGGCATTGTGTCTAAACTTGATCATGGCATTGTCCCAGATTATATGTGATGCAAGCTAGGGAAGGCAGTAGTTATATTGTCCCTCATCATCTTAGTTGTTTATTCTTCTCTTGTCAATCAAAACTGACAACACAAGGCTGTTGTTAGCTACTGTTTTCTGTCTATATACTGTTGTTACTTCTAGTGGTGTTATTGAACCAACACAAGGCTGTTGTTATTGAACTGTCATGAAAGATGCTATTGTTTGTCTATATACTTCCTAAGTTACTTCTACTGCTGCTGCTATTTTCTTAAACTGTCATGAAAGTTGTTGTTATTGAACCAAGCATGGTGGCTATTGTGTGTCTCTTGGGGGGTATGGTATGTGTAGGTATATCTGAAATGAGTTCTAATTTTTGCTGGAATGTTGATTAACTTCCGTTTTGGCAAAAATCGGGAACTCCTAGGTTAAGAAAAATAGCAAAGGTCATGCCGGATTTTTCCATGAATTTCTAATGTTTAATGCTTTTTTTAATTAGTGCAAACATGGCCGACAACGATGAGGCCGGCTCTTCTCATTAGCGCATCAACTTTGAAGTAGTCAGAGCTCCAAAACAATTGTCATTCTGGGAGGTTGCGCAGCAGATGGAAGGAAGAGAACCAGGTGAGACGAATATATGCCTGACGAGAGCGACGGTGATGAGATGGAGGACGAGGAGAAAGATACCAATGATGTAGAGGAGGCAGAGGACACCGAGAATGGAAGCATTGATGGCAGTCAGCACACAGATGGTAACAATCTGAAGAAGAAGAAGAAGGAATGGCGCCCGAACATGGTTTGCACGGTGAGAGAGGAAATTAACGAAGTAACCCCGCAAAGGAGTTCTCTGGCGCCCGACCATGTCACCCCAGGGTATGGTGGGAAAGTGGTGGCTATCACCCGGGCCACTGTCATTATCAACGCAGAAAACCTCTGGCATTAAGACAATAGCCATTTGAGCGCACTCCTCTTCGAGAAGCTGCATGCACGATACAAGTTCCCAGATGATTACAGGAACACAAATTACAACGGGAATGCATTAAAAAATCCCTAACAAAGATGAGCATCGCCTTGGCTAGCTAGAAAACCCAGGTGAATAAGATAATTTATAGAGAAGGTAAAAGCCTCCAGAAGATCCAGTAGAACTATCCTCGGAGCACCGAAGCTCATTACCTGGAGTTCAAAGCCAGGTGCGACTCAGAAGCACGAAAGGCCGCTAGTAATCGGGGGAAGTGTTGCGGGAGAAGAATATAGGTAACCACCATCTCGGATCTGGCGATTATTGAGCTACAGAGCCCAAATGGCAGAAGGAGGATGAGGATTTTATCGCTATGGGGCAATCTAACCCCTTTGCAAAATTCGAAAACAAGCAGCTTCATAACTTTGTTAGGTCCTGGTACCATGTGGAACCAAAAACCAAACAACTCACCGCGGAAAATATCGTGAAGGATTTCGAGGTTCTTGTGGTAAGGAATTTAATTACTGTGGATCAAGTAGATTACATTCTAATCAATGAAGTAGAATTTCTAAATGGTTCATGTTCCTTCTTCTACAGGAGGAGGAAATCGCAAGTGAGGTTGCCCGAACCTCCTCATCCAAGGGGTCAACGGTGGCCACCCGGTGGGATACCCATTTTAACAGGGCGATGAACCGGGATAATAAAGTCACACCAGTTATAGAGCAGCCGTCGTCGGCTTCAGGGCTAAGCCACGGGTGGATCATTATGGTCCATCGGAGCCGAAGACACGCGTGGCGAGGAGGAGCATGGAGGAAAAACGTGAGGTCAAAGAACTGAAGGCACAAGTGGCACGGATTCTGTAGATTGTCCAAGACAACGTGGCAATTAGCCTCACTGCCATCATATCTACCTTAGTGGAGTCAATAGTGAATTGGAGTGCGGGTGGTCGACAAGGGCCATGCCCAATTCCTAGCATGGTCAGCAGCACCTCGAACAACGTGGTGCCGATTACAGTGAATCGTTTGGTGACTCCGCCTTCCATCGTCCCCGCGGCGCAGGACGCTTTGGTCACTTCGCCCGCCATCATCGTGGCGCCGGAACGTGTTCGTGACTTCGCCCGCCATCAGCGCAGCACCGGAGCTTAATGCAGCCGGCGACAACATGGAGAATACGCCGGTCGCCAGCACCGTGCCATCAAGCAGCCCCTCCGTAAGTTGCATGCCCTCCATCGTCAGTGCCTCGACATTATCCGAGCTAGACGCCATCAAGTTAACTAATAAGCGTCCGACGCCATCAGGCTCAACCGATGACTTCAGTTCCTTGCCTTTAATTACTCTGAAGGCATCTCTGACATCGTACATGTTCGCATACTGATGTGCAATGCACACTCCTAAGCTACGTGGACCGCGAGTTGAGGGATGTTGCCAATGGATTATCATTCAATAGTTAAACTGTGTGTTCCACCCAAAGCCGATGCCAGCTATGGTGCATAGGGTTCAGTTTGTTTGGGTGCTACAGGTCTGCGACACCGTGGAACCTCCCATTCAACCCCCAGGAGTCGATGAAGACGATCCGTCTATCCTTAGAGATTGCTTTGGCATTTTATGCTATGTCCAAAGAGCATGATCCGTTTGGGGGGCACCATCCCACTGAAAACACCACCACTCGTGCTGCTGCCGACGCCGTCACCTCCACGCCATGTGTTGCCAAATATTGATGACATGCCTATGGCACAGGATCCGTATGACAATGACAATGAAGAAGATGTCGATCAGTACATCAACACTCAGTATGCTGACAACATCGACATGCATGGTCCTAGTAATAATGAAGAACCTTTCCATGATGCAGACGCTCGCAACCCAGCTGGTGGCCGCAGATAAACCCAATTGCAACAAGCATTTGTTCGGTTCTCAGGAGACGCCTCTAGCTGGCGCCTTCTTCACTGAGCCTGAAATATCGAAAAGGCCATTTATTTTGAGCCCCACCACACTACATAGGGTGGCCGGTGCGGAGATTGTGGTCCCTGCCCTATAGTAGCTAAGAAGGGACGAAAAAGGAAAGCTAGCAAGTCTGTGAGCCAGCCGGTGGTGGTGTCATCTCGGAATCCAATCCGGGCTCATGATGGGCCACCAAGACCCAAGGATATTATGTGGAGGATGCATGTGGTGGGTCAGCCGATGCTAAATAAGAAATTTCTCAGGCTCGCAAGTTCGGATATAAAGTGTGTGCATGACAGTGTGCTAACAATCGAGAACCGCCTCCTTCGAGATAAAGACCAGTCGTACCTTGCTTTCGTGGCTAAGGTGCCACAGGGCTTGGGCTTCGTTGATAGTGCCCCTAGGGATACTTTCTTCCTACATGGGTGGATATACATCCATAGATAACTTACCCTTGAAGATCGACAAAGTGTTACGAGATTGGTTCTCGTGGATGATGTAGTCGTTCAGTTGCCGACCTCAAGATCGTGATGATGATCAGCAAGTCCAGCAGGTCCAGCACCAGCAAGTCCAGCACCATAAACCAGCATCATATCTGTGATCGCACACACGTCCACTACCCCTACAACCTCTGATTCCATTCTCCAGCAAAGCAGCGAAAGCAGAAAATCCTTGCTCTAGAAAAAGCCACCGGGAACATGTATCTTGCTAAGCCGAGACCATGGGGAAATAGTTCTACAGGGGGAGAGAGATCCTTCGCGAGGAGATGTGAGAGTGGAAGAGGATGATTTGCTCCTTATATAGGGGAGGGGGCTGCCCAAGGGGCATGGATGCCGGCCATGGTGGGTGCCCCCACCTCTCCCTCCATAATTGTGAGTGGAGCTTCCACTCACATGCATTAAATTTCCATCAAAATTAATGCATCTCTCATTTAATAAAACCATTTTAATTATTTTATTCAGAATTTTTTAATTACTTTAATTAACAAACATTCACATAAAACCCCTTGCAACATTTCTATATCACATGCAGAACTAGTTTCAGCAATTTCACCTGAAACAATTCTGGTGTCCATTGAAACAATTCCAGCGCTTTCATATTCTTTTTCTAGCATATTATTTTCTCCAAATGGTGTCGATATCCCTTAAGTGTGTCATCCTATGATTCGCTAATAATGCATACATGACCAAGAACCCTCTCCGATCAATAATCAACATCGGGACCTGGAGATCCGTACTGACTCCCACACATTCAACGATGACTCCAGTAATCGTGTGAACCTTTAAAGCAGTAACTAAATCCCTTTGTCTCGCAATATTTTACATGTCCGAGATTCGATCATATGTATCCCCATACCTAGTTTGATCTCGTTACCGACATGTACTCTTTTTTTGTTCCCGTGATATAACATTCTAGTGATCCATGTTGGAATTTTTGCCTAAATAGGCCCAGCCCATTTATTATATGCCAATAAATTCCTGAAATACTAGAGGCCCATTTGGCCCATTCATGCAAGGCAAGAGCTGGGACAAATGTTGAGTCCCACATTGCTAGTTGAGTGAAAGTTGGACCAGCTTATAAGGTGAGCTCTCCTACCACTTGGTAAAAAGGATGAGAAGGAGAAGGAGAAAGTTCCACACGCGCGCTCCTCCTCCTCGCTCGCCTCGCCTCGCCTATTCATGTCACGTCGTGACGCGATGTGATGCGCGCGTCGCAGGTTGCGGGTTGCGGGAATCTCGCCGAGCCGAGCTTTATTTTGCCACGCATGAATGGTATATGAACAATCGTATAGAAGTTGAAACATTTTGCTCGAGTGGACTTTTAATACGAGCTAAATACGAACTGAGTGGAGGCTGTACAGTGGGTTGCCGCTTGTTCGCTTCATCTTCTGTCTGTTCGTTTCATCTTCTGCGCAGCCTGTCTGCCTACCCCTCTGTGCCTATATAAGAGAGAGGTCGCGCCTCCTCTCAAACACACTGCCACACATCCTTTGCGCCTCCAGTTCCAGAGCACTGAGCTACTTAGATCTTCCCCATCCCGTCTTGCGGCGTGCACCATGAGCCGGGACAGTAGGCCTCCGAGACCCCGCTGCTTCGAGTCCTGTACGGGAGAAGGGCGATAAGGTTTTTGGGGAGCGCTATCGGCACGACTACTGGCTTCGTCACGGACTCCCTCACGGATAGCGACTGTGGCGATGTCTTCCCCGACGAGGAGTTCTTCCCCGACATCAGCACCCTCTTCCTCGACGACATGGCCAACGACGGTTCGAACACCGGCGGTTCCTGTTCTGCTACTACCGTGTATATTTCCATTCTCAATCTTGTTCTGATTGTATCTAAAGTTTTACGCCTTGCAGTTTGTTTGGTTATATGCCTTAATATGTATTCGCTATTTCACATGATTAGTATATTGTCTATTATTCTAATCATATTTTATCTAGCATTTATTATGGTTAATTTGCTTGGTAAATTGATCTTTTATTCAACAATCCAAAAACCTTATTTCAGGCAATTTTCCCCAAGTGGCTTTGTTGCTTCTATGAAGCCACCTGTGTTCGAAGGTATGAATTAAAAACAATGGCGTGCGATAGCAGTGCTCTGGTTTCAGACCATGAGCTGCTATAACGCCATCTATGGCGCACCTGAGGGAGAACTTAATCCTGCTCAGGAAGAGGTGTTCCAAAAACTTGATACCACTTTCAAGGATGCCTTGATCAGCATTCTTGGCGACAATATTGTCGATTCATATCTGTCATTTAGCAATGACAAGGATATGTGGGATGCGCTCGAGAGAAAATTTGGAGTCTTCGATGCTGGCAGTGAACTATATGTCATGGAACAATTCTATGACTATAATATGGTTGAGGACCGCACCATTGTGGAGCAGGCTCATGAGATACAGTCACTTGCCAGGGAGCTTGAGCATTTCACTTGTGTGTTACCAGACAATTTTGTTGCCGGAGGCATTATTGCCAAACTTCCCTAGTCATGGAGGAATTTTGCTACTTCTCTGAAGCACAAGAGACAAGAGTTCTCCGTGACGGATCTCATTGGGACTCTTGATGTGGAAGAGAAAGCGAGAGCAAAATACACACGTGCTCGAGGTACCGAGGGAGGTTCTAATGCCAATCTGGTACAGAAAAGGAACTTCTAGCCTCACAAGTTCAAGAACAAAGGCAAGTTTGACGACAAAGGAAAGTTCGATGGAAAGAACAAGGCCTCACGGTCCACCATCTTCAAGAAGAAGACTGATAAGAGGAAATGTGCTTGTCATATGTGCGGTGATCCTAATCATTGGGCTCCTGCTTGTCCCAACCGCTTTGACAAGCACCAGCATGGGAAGGGCAGCAAGACTGCTAATATTGTCATGGGCGACGTTGAGATGAAAGATGTTGGGTATGGTATATTACCTACTGTTCTTTCATTATGTCATTCTCCTAATTGGTGGATTGACACGGGCGCTAATGTACATGTCTGTTCTGATATTTCCATGTTTTCTTCATATCAGGTCAGAGGGACTCAAACCATGCTGATAGGGAACGGCTTGCATGCTTCTGTTCATGGTGTTGGTACGGTCGATCTGAAGTTAACTTCGGGAAAGACCGTGCGCCTGAAGAACGTGCATCATGTTCCCTCAATAAATCAAAATCTTGTTAGCGGATCTCTTCTGTGTCGAAATGGCTACAAGATTGTATTCGAGTCCAATAAATTTGTAATTTCAAAGTATGGAACCTTTGTTGGTAAAGTCTATGAGTGCGGAGGCTTGTTCTGCTTATCTCTGTCAGACATTTGTAATAAAGTTGTTAATAATATTTACACGAATTTTGAATCAAATGTCTGGCACTCTCGTCTTTGTCATATTAATTTTGGTTGTATGACGCGGCTAGCCAAAATGAATTTAATCCCTGATTTCACAACTATTAAAGGATCTAAGTGCCAAGTCTGTGTGCAAGCTAAACAACCTCGTAAGTCACATACGACTGCAGAAGTGAGAAATTTAACACCACTAGAGCTCATACATTCCGATCTTTGTGAGATGAATGGTGTGTTGACAAAAGGTGGAAAGAAATATTTCATGAATTTGATTGATGACTCTACGAGATATTGTCATGTGTATCTTCTGAAATCGAAAGATGAGGCTTTGAGTTTCTTCAAAATCTATAAAGCTGAGGCAGAAAATCAACTTGATCGAAAGATTAAGAGGCTTAGGTCTGATCGTGGTGGAGAGTATTTTTCCAACGACTTTGATTCTTTTTGTGCGGAACATGACATAATTCATGAGAGGACGCCTCCCTACTCACCCTAGTCAAATGGAGTAGACGAAAGAAAGAACCGTACTCTAATAGATTTGGTTAACGCCATGTTAGACACATCGGGTCTCTCCAAGGAATGGTGGGGGAGGCACTATTGACTGCATGTCATGTCCTAAACCGAGTTCCCACAAAGAACAAAGAAATTAATCCATTCGAAGAATGGGAGAAGAAAAGATTAAAACTCTCTTACTTACGTACTTGGGGTTGTTTGGCAAAGGTTAATGTACCAATCCCCAAGAAGCACAAGCTTGGACCAAAAACCATTGATTATGTTTTTCTGGGCTATGCTTTCCATAGCATTGGTTATAGATTCTTGATAGTAAAATCTGAAGTACCTGACATTCATGTTGGTACAATCATGGAGTCGACTGATGCAACTTTCTTTGAGGATATCTTTCCTATGAAGGATAAACCTAACTCATCAAATACGAAGATACCTAGTTCATCTAATCAGGAATTTGCTACATTCTCTAAACCTACCATTCCAATTGAACACTCTGAAAGTCCTAAGGAGGATGATAATGAAATTTCTAAAAGGATCAAGAGACAGAGGACTGCAAAGTCCTTTGGTGATGATTTCATTGTGTACCTTGTGGATGACACTCCTACTTCCATTTCAGAAGCATATGCATCTCCTGATGCTGACTACTGGAAGGAAGCCGTCCATAGTGATATGAATTCCATCTTAGCTAATGGACATGGGAGATCACTGATCGCCCTTATGGGTGCAAACCTGTAGGGTGCAAGTGGGTGTTTAATAAAAAGCTTAGACCTGATGGTACTATTGAGAAGTACAAGGCACGGCTTGTAGCCAATGGATATACTCAAAAATAAGGTGAAGACTTCTTTGACACTTACTCACCTGTTGCCAGATTGACCACCATTCGAGTATTACTCTCATTGGCTGCCTCTCATGGTCTTCTCGTTCATCAAATGGACGTTAAGATAGCTTTCCTTAATGGAGAGTTGGATGAGGAAATTTACATGGATCAGCCAGATGGCTTTGTGGTAAATGGTCAAGAAGGAAAGGTGTGCAAGTTGTTGAAGTCTTTATATGTCCTAAAACAAGCCCCTAAGCAATGGCACGAGAAGTTCGAAAGAACCTTAACTGCTGCGGGCTTTGTTGTAAATGAAGCTGATAAATGTGTGTACCATCGCCATGGTGGGGGTGAGGGAGTCATCCTTTGTTTGTATGTTGATGACATACTGATTTTCAGAACCAACCTTAATGCAATTAAGGAGGTCAAATATTTCTTATCGCGTTCCTTTGAGATGAAGGATCTGGGAGTAGCTGATGTCATCCTAAACATCAAGCTATTGAGAGATGATGATGGTGGGATTACACTTCTTCAGTCCCACTATGTGAAAAAGATCTTGAGTCGTTTCGGGTATAGCGACTTCAAGTTTTCTCCTACACCGTATGATCCTAGTGTGTTGCTTCGAAAGAATCAAGAAAATGTTAGAGACCAACTGAGATACTCTCAAATCATTGGCTCGCTTATGTATATTTCCTCTTCTGCTACTGTCGTGTATATTTCCTTTCTCAATCTTGTTCTGATCGTATCTAAAGTTTTACGCCTTGCAGTTTGTTTGGTTATATGCCTTAATATGTATTCGCTATTTCACATGATTAGTATATTGTCTATTATTCTAATCATGTTTTATCTAGCATTTATTATGGATAATTCGCTTGGTAAATTTCTCTTTTATTCAACAATCCCCATCACTTGCTTGCAAGCTATATCGATGTGATATCAATGAGAGGGCCGAGAGTATATCTCTCCATCATTGGGATAGACAAATCCCACTCTTGATCCATGAGCCTATATATAACACTATTGAAGTATCTAAATCCACCTTTATAGTCACCCTATTACGGTGTGACGTTTGATGTTATCAAGCTACTCTTCTAGTATTAGTGGTTGACATGATCTTATGGTCTAAAGACTAAAGTTACTTTGTATGATGTTATAGTAATTTAAACATAATGACTTTTAATCGTATTACTATACTTCGGATGAATGTTGATCACATCATTCCACCAATGTTGTGACCTCGTTATTAACAACATCCAATGTATGATCAAGGAAACCTTGATCATTTTGTTAATCAATAAGCTAGTTTATATGAGAGGCATAATTAGGATCTCTTATTTGTTTATTAAACACACATGTATTAACGTTTCCAATTAACACAATTATAGCATAAGAAGTAGACATTTATCGTAAACTAGGAATAAGATAATAACCATTTTATTATTACCTCTCGGGCATATTCCCTTCAAAGATTGGCTTCCTTGAACTTGTTCTGAACCTCGTCAGATGTAGTTCCTTCAGGTAAACCCTCATTAGCGTCGAAGACTTTTAAAGCTTGCAGCCACATAGTGGTCTTATATTACCACCTCTTAAAATATACACGGGTAAACTTTTCTGGCTTCATTGCATCAGTCAAGTGCCTCGTGTTTAACTCAGGAAATTGTCTATAATAAGGTTTTTGTGTTGTTGGATTATTAGACATAATTTCCATAATTAATTTCAGAATATAAATCATGGCAGCAACAACTACAATCGCGTGATCCTCTAACATACTAGATATATTGATCAACATAAACAATAGTAGAGTATACGCGGTAACAGCCATAGTAAAGCAACAAATCGGATGACGGTATACGTACTGATCGGTTGCTGATGAAGTCGTCGTTGGTGCAACGTTTGTCGTAGCATGTCGAAGAAGTCGGCGTTGAAGACGAGTCGCTCGAGGACCAGGAGATCATCCAAGAAGACGCGCCGTGATGATGAACTTGAGTAGTCGCGCAGAGCGTTTTTCAAAAATCTTATTCGCCCTCTCCCGTACAGGATCACAATGGCGAGTGGTTCCGAAGACCTGTTCTCCCGTCTGCCGGTGCACGCCGACAGGCGGATGGAGTAGACTACGGTGGCGGCGCAAGGAGAAATGCTGGTAAAACCCTAGATTGGTTCAGTCTTGTGTGTTATGAAATCCGGCTCGAAAAATCCTATACAAGACGGCGAGATTCCCGCAATCCGCGTGTG
Organism: Avena sativa; assembly: GCA_916181665.1. Classification (NCBI taxonomy): domain Eukaryota; kingdom Viridiplantae; phylum Streptophyta; class Magnoliopsida; order Poales; family Poaceae; genus Avena; species Avena sativa. Next base: position 39,554,704 of record OV702279.1, on the reverse strand, counting down.
ACATGACGTGACGTGGCTGGCGACGTCGTCGAAAGAGGAGCGCTCGTGTAGCTCTCTTATTGTCACTCACTTACAAAGTGGTGCAATACTCCATCTTATAAGGTAGTCCAACTCTTATTCAACTTCTCATGTGAAACTAAACTTTAGCTCCCACTACTCTTGCCACACATCACATATGGTCTTCCATACACATGGGTTTTGAGATTTAGAAAAAATCTAAAATCACACATGGGTTGATTTAGCTCATTATTTCTAACACTATCATTGTTTCTTGTAACACTTAAAACCATCTAATACTGTTTTGTTGTCAGGCCGTGCCATTTATTGGGTTTGCAGTCGCGATGTTCATGTTTTACTCCCTGATCCCAATCCTACTGAATTTACTTCCCGGAAAAAAGAATCAAATTTCAACGAAAAGTACATGATTGCTGCTCCTGACTTTTAACTTCTCTTTTTTTTAACAAGGGGAAAGGACGTCTAGAGCTGTATTAATTGGTGGGTAAAATTACAAGAAGGATCTCAAATATAAAAAGAGTTACACATAAAGCCCTGGTCTTTTATAAAAAGGACCTCAAAATAAAATCACAAACTGCAATCAAGTCCTCCACCGGGGACGATGACGCACTCGACGCCACGGCCGGCCGCACCAACGCCGGGGACAACACCACTTGGCGAAGGAGAGTCGAAAAGCGCCGCGACGGAGTGGCGAAGGGGCCTCCACAGGAGGTTGAGGTAGCCGCGGCTCGCCCAGAACCGCCGAGCGGAGTGGTTACCTTGACCAAGAGTAGCGGCGGCGCAAAATCGCCGTCGCTTGGGAGCTCCGCCAGTTGCAGCAACAAACCCCCACCAGAGAGGGGAAAGACAGATAACTTCCTTTCCCAGACCTTGACCACCACCTCGATAGCTGCAAAGGGGGGGGAAGTAGATCGAACCTTCTCCTCACCGGAGTCGCGAGTCTTCCACTGAATCCACAGGAAACTCTGGCCACCGACAGGCTCCAAGCTCCTGCCACGGGCTGGAGGCGATGGCCGAAGAAAATAGCAGCAAAAGGCACGCGAATAAAGGGCCTTATTTGAGAGGTGAGCAGGGGTCTCCACCAGAGCCGCCTCCGGCTTTCGCCACGAGAGCACCACCGCAAAGGGGAGAGGCACCGCATCGAGCTGTCCGCAGTCCAACAGAAACAGATCGAAGCACCTCGGGAGGGCCTTATAGGAGGGATGCAAGAGCTTCTCCAGTCCACAAACCCCACCGCTTGCCACCGATGGGGAGCTGTGAAGCGGGGGAGACGCAAGGCGCGGTGATGCTGGCCGCCGGAGCCCACCGACCGACCCTCAATCGCCATAGCGGCAGACCCCATCAAGGACAAGACCAAGAAAACTACAAGGATTCTACCTAGATCTACTGCTGTACAGGGGCGGGACCCTCACCCTATCTCGACGTCTGTGATCGCCGGAGAAGGTGGGGGAAGGGGCCGAACGCCTGAGCCTAGAAGGAACCAGAAGAGGGAAGAAGGGAGGAGACCTTGCGTGGAAGGGGTGGCCCGTTTTTCTCACTCCCGCCACTTCTCACATCTGCGCTACCAAGTGCAGATCAGTGGCTCAACACTGCTGAACCTCTCGTTGCTGAGCTCAGTTTACAAAGCTAAAACATCTTATATTTTAATAAAACAGAGGGAGTATAACCGATATATTCTTTTTATTTTAAAATATAAGATGTTTTAGTTTTGTGAAACACATATATCTAGTCTTTTTTAGTATATAAATTCGGAATAAAACTACATACTAAAAATGAATCTAGATACATTCATTTTACAAAAGCTAAAATATTTTATATTTTGAAATGGAGTGATATCAATATAGCGAGGCAAACGACAAGGAGAGACGGGGGCAATTCGGCGAGGCCATCCAAGGTGGAGGGGAACTGCCCGATGAGGATGCTGCTGCTTGAGCAGAATTGAAGATGGTAAGAATCAATTATTACAACTGACAGGCCTAAGGAGCCAGTTGGTTGAAATATAGAGGAAATAACACATTTCAAGAACAGCCAGTACAACTTCCTACGGTTAACGGGGATTCTGTTTGCGTTGAAGGCAAAGGCCAGTATCATGCCCTCAGTCAACAAGGAGCGTGAAGTACAGGAAGAGCTGAGAGTACCTCGGGAGTAACTAGGAAATTCAGCCTTGGATCACAGAAAAATACACATACAAAAGGCCAGCTTCCACGCAAAAGAGTAAAAAAAAAACTATATAAGGGCAGGCTAATTTTTTTAAAAAAAATTTTATTGAATTGCACAAATAATACACAAAACGGACAAATTGCAAATCTATTGGTCGGTCGGCCGTTCGACAGACAACAGACACTGCCTTCGTCCGTTTAACGGGACACATCAAACAGCCGATCAGGGTGTGTCATCCGTTGAACGGACGAAGGCAGTGTTTCGTCTGTTGAATGGCCGACCGACCAACAGATTTGCAATTTGTCCGTTTTGTGTATTATATGTGAAATTCAATAAAAAAAGGTATTATTTAAAAAAAAATTAGCTAAGGGCAGCATGGCAGCGAATGATATCTGCAGCTAGATGCAATGCAGTTTTGTTATCTTTAGTGCCTACATAGTAAAGGATGTAAGGCGGAGATCTAGACCTGTTTGTGACACATAATTTATTTTGTCCAGACTGCCCTAGAAATTGAACTGTTCCCAAATGTTTTTTTCCTATTGATGGAACTTACTAAAATCAAGATCCGTCAAGGCCCTCCACAGCCATTCACGGCATGAACCCTGAAAGCATGTACTCCCTCTTACCTAAAATAGATGTATTAGATTTGTCAAATTTTGAATAAATCTAGACACAATTTAGTATATAGGTTCATCCAAATTTTAACAATCTAAGACATCTATTTTGGAACGAAGGGAGTAGATTTTGGACCGATTCAGAATCTGTAGCATTAATTCTGAAGCTGAGATTCAATCCTATACTGAATTTATCTTTCTTCGTGACAACAAATCATTTGCTAGAACAAGACACAAAAGATCGTATGAGAGCTGATTAGCTTGAGCATGCAGTTGACACACTAACATCACACAAAGCTTTCAGTAACACACAATTGTGTTGGATAAAAACTGAACAAGCGTAAAATTACAAATATACTACTACAATAAATCTTTGGATCCAATAAAATTATGACTGGACATACAGGTTTCCATCATCCGCCTTCATGGTAGCTTGGGGAGCTATGGAGTGAACCGTAGACGGACAAAGGACAAGAGTGAAGCATTTTCCCCACATGGCACCAAGAGCTCGGTTGTATGGGGAATGAATTCACAAACTGGCAGTGATCGTGCTTATGGATGGCCCTTGGAATGACAGCATGATTCACTTGCAGCATCTCCAGGATTTAGTCTTCCATATAGTTCTTAGATGACATAACCTGGAAAGTTGCAAGTGCAGGAAAAATTTAGGTAAATGGACTAAGCATTCTTGTATAGTATGTACAAAACTCCATTAGGAAAAAAATCGAGAACACGAAATCATCGACTAGCAACAAGGCTGTAAGAAAGTAGAGAGCATGCTAGTTGGCCATATGGCTGCCAATTGTAATTTAAACACTGAAGCTTCAATGCTCAAGATTTGGTTGGTTTTCCACACTTCTGCATCAGATTTTCTTAAACTTAATTAAATTACCTACCTTTTGGATAGGTATTTGGTTGATCTCAACAAAGAGAAGCTTACAATGAAAAAACTATTTTTACGTTACTGTCTGGTGATCTGCTAGCAGAATGGTTCACAGAAGAAAAAGAAAAAGGATAGGAATCCACATAATCTTTGAAAATTTACAGCTAAGCAAGTTAATAACAGCTGGTAGCTCAACTTTCATCATGAGCAAATTTGTAAAGCATCAACTGGGGCTTTAAAAGAGAATTATGCAAGCAGTAGCAAAGTATATTTCATCATATATACTACAGAATCGATTGAGAGAAAAATTAGAATGTGCATCATCCTGCAATAACATCACTCTTACAACACATACTGCTCTCTCAAATGCAATTAGATGAAAAGCCAGTGATATCAGACCATGACTTGATGCATATTTAAGTATGGCAATGTACATCTAATACAAGTAAAGAAGTTTTAACAGAAAAACTAGAATAAAATGATATGCATTTTGCAGACAAGGTATAAGATGATTGAAAAAGCAAAAACATTATACCTCATATCTTAATGACCTTGGCAGCCCTGATGAGAGGGTTGGCACGGGCAATCTCCTCGCGGCCGGCGGTCTTATAATCAAATGGGCAGTTGTGTGTCTCAGAATGCCGGTGACGTGGACAGAAGAGCTTCTCGCAGCGACAACGGAACCCGGTCAAACCAACCCTCCTGCGGCAGACATTGCAACGGTTAACGAACAGCACTGGCGAAGATGGCTCAACTGCCATTGCCATTGCCACCACCGCTTCAGCACCCGTGACGGCATCCACATCAGCATCGGCACGTTTCCTCTTTTTGGAAGGCTCTATGAGAACAACTTCGCAGGGCCTGGACGAGAATTGAGCTGGCGGTGGTTGCAGTGGCGATTGTTGAGGTTGTGGTTCTGGTATTTGGGCGGTTGGTGGCGGCACCGAGGTTGTGGTTGGAGAAGGAGGCGAAGGTGCAGTGGAGGAGGATGGCTTCAGGATCTCGGCCTCGTCCTTGTTGAGATCACAGCTCTCCTGCGCCATTGGATTCGACACAGATGAACAAATCAAGCAAACGCCAAGCTTGAGCAATCAGATCAGGAGAAAGTGAGCGCACGAAATGGGGGGAATCCGTGCCGGGAAGGAAAAAAAATGTTAGCACAGAGAACGGGAAATGAATGATATTCTCTGACCGAGTCGGTGCAGCAAGGCCGTAGACCGAAAACCCAGGAGAGAGAAGAATGAGATCTGGAGATGAGAAAATTTGGGCGGAGAAAAGTGGAGCTTTGTGTTAGAAGACCAAGTAGTAAACCGTGGAAATGGATAGCGAATTCAGCGGAAGCCTCGGCAAAGTAGGAAGATTCTCCGTTGCCGATTCGTGAGAGAGGCCGAATCCCATGAAGCGAATCAGATCAGGTAGGAGAAGGAACTAGGCACAGATCAGCACGAACCCCGGGGAAAACCGACGGCGAGGCGACGTCACTTGAGCCGAGACAGTTTCGCGAAATTCTCCCGGACCGACGTGTTGAGCTGGCCGAAGACAGAAAATACGAGTAGGAGAGTTTCCTGACCAGATCGGCGCAGGAACCCAGGCCGAATCCCGCAGAAACGAACCGTACCGAGGCTGTTGTGGATCGAGCTGGCGCAGGCAAGGCAGCCGGCCGGCCGGACGGACGGAGCAAACGAGAGAGAGACGAGTCCTGGCGGCGCGGACTCCCCGACGGTCGCGCGCCGAATTGGGACAGAATTCCGGCCGATCGGGGGAGCCGTGCGCCGAATTGTACACCGAGCTGGGGAATTGGGAAAGCGGAGGAGACGGAGGGGAAAGGTGAGAGCTTTGGGTGGGGGTGGGGAGAGGCGACCTGATGGTGCTGGCCTGCCTCTCTTGAGGCGCCCGAAGAGCCAAAGGAGAGGGTGGAGGTAGTGGAGGGACGATTTTATTGATGTTTTTTGATTGGGTCTGTGCTGTGTTGTGTGTGTGTATGTGCGTGTGTTGTGTGTGTATGGGCGGTTGGTGGCGGCACCGAGGGGGGGGGCGTAATTTTGTTGACGAAAGGTTGTGAAAGCTAGAGGTTTATGTGTGGATTTTGGACGCCACACGAGGATTTTTCGTTTTTTTTTCTGCTTCTTCGCCTCGTATTGACCACATGTATCTTACCACACCCTCGTTGGTCCAGTCGTGTATTCGTTACTAAGCCGCAGGAAACATTTCTTTCGTTGGACTTCTTTGTCACATGGCTCGCCAGGTCTAGTAGTACCTTTAGATAATTTTGTATTTTTTAACAAATCTGACCAAACTGACGAAGTTCAATCAACTCTGCCATCGACGGAACTAATTTAGAATCTGATCCCTCACGTCGGCGCCATTTCAAACGCATGTCGACGATGGCGCCGAGCTAGCGACTGAGGTGAGCTGCCGGACTGACGTGGCCGCTATGTCGGCGCCATTTGGACCCTAGGGTTATAGCGAATCGTGCCCTCATGGTTTCGTTTTCCCCCATCCAACTGACACGGCCGCCGCGCCAGTTTGCCCTCCTCCGCCCGCATGACGGCAGGCCGCTCCTCCCCCGCCCTCCTCGCCTCTGTCGCACCACCCCCTCCTCCACCCCCACTTCCTCTCCGTCGGAGCCCGCGCGTGGGTGGACAGCCGCTCCTCCTCCACCCGCACGCCGATGGAAGGTGGGAAGCTCCTCCTCCGGCCGTCTCCCTGTCCGCTCCCTCTGCCCTCCAGCCGCATCTCCTCTACAACTCTGCAGGTACCTCTCCCCTCCCCTTCCTCTCTCTCAAAATCAGTAAGGGGTGCTACTTGATCTATTGATTTGTCCTTTGCAAAATCATCTAAAATCAGAAACTTAATCAACTAGTATGCTCATTAGAATTCACATCCTTGTCCATTATCTAAGCTCGCAAGCTGTGCAAGTAAGAGATTTTGTCCGTTGTGAAAATTTTCTAGCTTAGATGAAGTATTTCATTTAGATTGATGTAATTATTTCACTTAGATGAAGCATTTCAACGTATGATTGTGAAATTTTAATTGGTATACAAGTGTTAGTAATGTTGATATTTCACTTAGATGATATTGGTAAATGTCACATGTGCTTGTAGGAGTTGTTTGTAGGATACATGTGCTTGCTCTTGTAGGAGATGCTTGTAGGATACGTTGTGAATACTTTCGAGCTTGTAGGAGTTGCTAGATTGATTGGTGTTTGTATTTTTGATTGGTAGTAATGTGTTGTAAGCATGCACAACATATATGAATGATATTGGCTAGTTTGTGTGTATGAATTGTTATGGCAGTGCAAAATGAGTAGGTTAGAGCAATGGTATTTTAGGGTGATTGTAGATGGCTTGGTATTATTGGTTGGACATTGTCGCCAGGTATTGCATTCTCTAATGGATGCTTTGGTATTTGTTTTGGCTATTAATATAGATGGCTTATGCAAAAGTCTTTCATGTGCATCACGTTGGACGTGTTGTGCAATTGGAATGTGGTGTTGAGTTTGTGGATATGGAAAAGACTTTGATATTTTTTATGACTAGTACTAGTCTTAGTGATGTTGTGTCAACACCCGGATTTTTAATCCCAGATACCTGTTATGCCATACATCGCAATCCCAGGATTACTATTTTTGCGAGACATAACAGATTTGGATATCACAGTACATCATCCATTATAAACCATACATAAAGTCTTACATAAATAAGGATCTCATGATCCAGTCCTTAATACAACTCAAGCAGCGGGAATACGTAATAATAATGATAGCGTAGGCAAAGCTCCATCTTCGGGGTCACAGGCAATGCTGACGATGGGTGATGATCCTAGTTTTCGTAACCTTCCTGGGGTCCATCATCCTGGTACTCCTCTTCATAGTCTGGCCACGGGAATAGCCAGGGACAAAGCCATGAGTACTCTTTAAGTACTCGCAAACTAATACTGACAAGTTAAGGGGGTTTTTGTAGTAGGACACTAAGCTCTAGGGTTGTTTTGCAAAAAGCCAGATTTAAGGGCGACAAGTTAAGGGGGTCAAAGTCTCAATTCATTTCACAAGTCTTTTTGAAAACATCTGACGGGGGAACAGTATGGCCACTCCAACTGTCCATAATCGCGGACGCGGCTATTCGAATAGTTTGACACTCTGCAGAGATTGTACACTTTCACCACAACATTCGATACATCCGTCAGGAACAAATCCTGAATTCAGCATACTCAGTATACGGATAATCAATCCTAACCTTTCAATTACACGCCCTAGTATAGGCACCTCTGCTGTGAGTTTGGCCTCCCAACCATGACCAACTATCATCTTGGGTACTGCACAGGTGGACAATCTTCACAAGGTAGCCTCAGCTCAAACCTTGGCCGTGAGGGAACCCATACTAAGGTATATAAGTTTCCAGTCAGGCCCTACCCAATTTTCGGGTATTGTGGTTGTACGGTAAAATTGGAATTGTATCGCATCCAGACAACTATCAGTTTTATAAAAGGGCTAAGGCTCCTGCCTCAACATTTTCATCATCCAAAATCATCTGGTGTTCGGAAACACATGTCAAAACATTTCAGTAGAATGACTCATCATTCCAAGATTTTCATAACCATTTTCACCAAGTATTCCCATCTAAAGTTGATCAAGTTTTAGGCTCAGCACTAGCATCAACAAATGGTGGTAAGTACTCATGAGGGGTGGTAAAGAAGGGGAGATTAATTGTGTTCAATCTCATGCCTTAGGATGACATCAAGATTATCTAGCTTAGGCCAAATTTAATGCTCCTTATGCAACCTTCAATTATCTTCCTAGAATCTACAAGTCACTTAAGTAAACTCTAAGAGAAAGCTTTGATAAAGAAATAAAGTACAAAGCTTGCAAGTAAAACTAGGATTGGGTATCATCAAATGTGTCTAACCAAGCATGCTTAGTGCATTGCATAGGTTATCTAACTTTCATAATTGCAAGTGTTAGCTTTCAAGGTTTCAAGTATTGGCTTGCATAAGTATCAGTATAAGCTTGCCTTGAGCAGAGCAGTGGTTGAAGTTTTCCTCGGCTTCTTCCTCGTAGTATCCTTCTTCCTCCTCGTATCCTTGGTCGGTACTAGCGTCTATAAATAAATACGAGGTACACAATCACAAAACAATACTTAACTATTTTCAATCATCACACAAAGGTGCACTATAGATGATCTAGCATCATCACTAACATTAGAAGATTAAAGCTTTTGTCTTATTTATTTTATTTTTAGAAAAGTAATTTCTACTCATTGAAAAACTACTTAAGATTTAATATTCTCCAACTCAAACATGGGATCATGTTGACACATGTCATCACCACATATTTCAGTACATGAGAATGTGATTTAAAGTGGTGTCACAATTTAATAAGGTTTAACCTTTTTATTTTAAATAAATAAAGTGACTAGAAATGCCTATGTGGCATTCTTTTATTACTTGAACATTATTTCTGTAGGTAAACCCATATGTTTTTATATATTCTGAAAGGTATGATCAAATGTGGATTTTTGAGAGTTGGAATCAACTCAAAAGATATTATGGTTGAATTTTGAAAAATGTTTGAATGCTAAAAAGCTTCTGACTTGATATTTTTACCAAGGTTGATCTACGAATCCAAATGATTTGAATCCAACGGGCTTGGATTAAGCATTTCAGTACCTTTCTAACAAAATTGGTTTCATGCAATTTGGTTCACTGAATCGAGCTGGGTTGATTTTTGAATATAGGTACAGAACTGTGTGTGAATTAAAATAGAAAAATCTAATTTCAAACGGTTGGGCTGTGCGGGAGAGTTTAATGGACCGACCCATTGTGACTCCGCAGCGCGGGGTGCATCTGACAGGGGGGTTCCACCAGTCAGTGGCTCATAACACGCGAAGCGGTACGAGGCGGTGTGGTTCGTTGGATTAGAAGGGCGATCAACGGCTGAGGGTCGTCGTCGACGATAAACATGTCACTGGCGAGATCGAGCCCTAGCGGCTCAGTGGGGGTGCATAGGGGGCATACCAGGGCTCCAGCAACGATGGCGAGGCGGGCAAATGAATGAGTGGTCAACGGCAAGCTCAGGGACGGTCGAGGCAGCTCCGGGGGTGGTCAAAATCAACAGCTCCCTTCTTCTCTAGAAGCGGCCTGCTCCGGCGCAATTCCGGCGAGCTGCTGCTCCTCGTGCTCCGGCGAGAGGGTGGAATAATCAGTGAGGTGAGGGGAGTGGGATGGTGTGCTTCAATCGGCTGGGGTTCGCCTCCTTTTATAGGCTCGACGGCGAGACCGAGAGGGATGGGCAGGCGATAGTGCCGACACGGCTACGGGCGGCTAGAGGCATGGCTGAGGTTGGCGATCGACGGGCGGTCTCCTAGCGATGCTCTAGAACTTAAATGCTTGCGTAGGGGCGGTGGCAATTGGTCGGGAACGTGTGGTGCTCTACGCGGCAGAGGCGACGTCTTCGACGGTGAGCAGTGGCTGTGAGGCACGGGGCGGTGAACGGGAGTGTCTGGCGTGTTCCTGGGATCATGGCGAAGCGGTGGGCACGGGGTGCGGTCGAGGGGCGGCGTGTGCACGCGTGCCGGGTGGGCGCTCTGGCGCATGCTCGTCATGTCGCAATGGCACTGGGCGCGCGGCGTTCCTGGTGGTCCACGACTTGCACTGGCTTGGGGAGGGGACAGTGGGCGGCGGTGAGGTGCTGGCTACCTCCCATACAAGGTTGGCAAGGCTAGGGTTGCTGCTAGCTAGCCGGCGACAATCGGGTGGCATGGTAAGGCTCGGCCTGCTCACCATTGATGGCAATGGCAAGCTCACAGTGATGCTAGAGGTTACTAACTAAGCTAGATGATCTACTAGATGTTTGCTGTGAGCTAGAGAGGGGACAAGGTTGGCCAATTCACTGCTCAAAATAGTGTTTGTGATTTGTTTGATTTGAATCTGCAAGCTGTTTGATGAAATGGCCGCAAGAACTTGAGTTTTGAATTTTGAATTGATTTTTGGTCGGTGTGCTAGGCATGTGTTGAGGATTCTGTGGGTGCTTGGGTTTTGAAAATTGAACTTGTTTGAGTGGTTTTTGAAATAGTGGGATCTTCCCATATGAGATAGATTCAATTTTAAACTGTCATTTAAACTGAGCATTTGGATGTTTTTGGATGATCACAAAGTGGGCCTTGGTACCTTATTATGTGTACTAACAAGGGGTGCAAAGATCCACAAATGTTTCTGTTGAGTTTTGAAAACTAGAGATAGCCAAAGTATGCATGAGATTTAATTTGGCAAAAATGACCATTCACTTCATTTGTTTATTTTGAGTTGTTTGTCTTTGGGAAAAGTTTGGGGATTGTTTAGACGATGCTTATTTCACCTAAGAATCATTTTACAAGCAAAGAAACGCAGAACCATGGCAATTCAAAAGAATCCAAATTTTGAATACACACACATATGAATGCTTTCATATTTTTAGTTGGAAGAGTGTTTGTTAACCCTAATTTTGATGATTAGAGTTTGATGATCCAAGTTTAATATTTTTGGGATGTTACAAACCTCCCCCCCTTAAACAAAATCTCGTCCCAAGATTTGAAAAAGGACGAAAAATATTACCTAGGATTTGAAGAGATCGGGAAACTCCGTCCTGATGTGATCTTCGCGCTCCCAGGTAGCTTCTTCTTCTGTGTGGTTGCTCCATTGAATCTTGAGAAACTTTATGCTTTGGGTTCTGGTAGTTCTGAATGCTTTTTCCAAAATACGGATGGGTACTTCGGGATAGGTCAGGTCATCGTTGATCTCTATGGTCCGGTGATCAATATTCTTGAACACTTCAGTCTTCTCCGGAACTTTGAGGCACTTGCTAAGTAATGAGATATGGAACACATTGTGCATGGCTGACATCTCTTCGGGTAGTTCCAATTGATATGATACTTCTCCTCGACGGTTCAGAATCTTGAAGGGGCCTATATATCTGGGGGCTAACTTTCCCTTCAGTTGGAAACGCTGCATTCCCTTTAACGGTGACACTTTCAGATACACAAAATCTCCGATGTTCCTAAACCTTCTTGGACTTTCTTCCAGAATCTCGAGGTAAACTGAGTTCCTCGATCCGATACGATGTTCTTGGGGACTCCATGCAAACTGACGATTCTAGCGATGTATAACTCCACTAGCTTCAAACTCTGATATGTGGTCTTGACTGGTAGGAAATGGGCGACTTTGGATAATCAGTCCACTATGACCCAGATAGAGTCATTTCCCCTACTATACGTAGGCAATCCGGTGATAAAGTCCATTCCGACGGAATCCCATTTCCATTCCGGAATATGCAATGGTTGCAACAATCCTGCTGTTCTTTGATGTCCCGCCTTGACTCGCTGACATATATCACACTTGGCAGTATAGCTTCCGATTTCTCTCTTCATCTTATGCCACCAAAATTGTTCCTACAAATCCTGATACATCTTCGTTCCTCCGGGGTGGATAGAATAAAGAGTATCATGAGCTTCCTTCAGAATCACTTCTTTCAACTTAGAATCTGTTGGTATACAAAGGCGTCATTTGTACCACAGAACTCCTTCTTCGTCTTCGGTGAATCCGGGTACCTTGCCTATACCAATATGATGTTTGATTCCATCGATGCTAGCATTTCCTTTCTGCGCCTCCTTGATCTGGCTGATCAAAGTGGGTTAAAGTTCTATGCTAGCCAAAAATCCTTCACTCACTAATTCCATTCGGAAATCTTCCATTTCCTTGTGCAAGCTTGGTTGCTCCTTCAAAATCGTGGAGTTCAAACGGCACGGCAATCTGGTAAGGGCATCTGCTACCACATTAGCTTTACTAGGGTGATAATGAATGTCCAGGTCGTAATCCTTGATTAGCTCAATCCATCTTATCTCTCTCATATTCAGCTCCTTCTGAGTGAATATATACTTCAGGCTCTTGTGATCCGAATAAATCTCACAACGGTTTCCCATCAGGTAGTGCCTCCATGTCTTCAGGGCTAAAACTACGGCTGCGAGCTCGACGTCATGGGTTGGATAGTTCTGCTCATGTTGTTTCAGTTGTCAGGATAGATAAGATATAACTTTGCCTTCTTGCATTAGAACACATCCGAGACCGATCTTGGATGCGTCACAATACACGTCAAAGGGCTTCGTGATATCCGGCATGATTAAGATTGGGGCTGAATCAACCTTCTCTTGAGTTCTTGAAAACTCGCTTCACATTTATCCGTCCATTCAAACTTCTTGTACTTCTTCAGCAATTGGGTCATGGGTCTGGCGATATTCGAGAATCCTTCGACGAACTTGCGGTAGTATCCCGCCAATCCGAGAAATGCACGAACTTGGGTTTGAGTGGTTGGGGCTTGCCAATCTTCGAACATCTTTCACCTTTGAAGGGTCAACGGCAATTGCTCCGGCTCATACAATGTGACCGAGGAATCCTACCTCCTGTAACCAGAATTCACATTTGCTAAACTTGGCATACAACTGATGCTCTCTAAGGGTTCCAAGAATGGTCCTTAGGTGTAGCTCATGTTCTTTTTCTTATTTGGAATAAATCAGAATGTCATCGATGAAAACAACGACAAACTTATCCAGGAAGTCCATAAAAATCTTATTCATGAGATTCATGAAATAAGCGGGGGCATTGGTTAATCCAAAAGACATGATAGTATACTCGTATAATCCATATCTGGTGGTAAAGGCAGTCTTTGGAATATCCTCTGCGCGAATCTTGAGTTGATGATAGCCAGTTCTAAGATCTATCTTAGAAAATACTTTGGCACCGGTCAACTGATCAAACAAATCTTCTATCTTGGGCAATGGGTATTTGTTCTTGATAGTGACATCATTCAGCTCCCGATAATCCGTACACAAACGGTTACCTCCATCCTTCTTATCCACAAACAAGACAGGTGATCTCCATGGTGACGCACTTGGTTGAATCAATCCAATTTCCAGCATGGCATCCAGTTGTTTCTTCAGTTCGGCTAGTTCAGACGGGTTCATACTATATGGTATCTGGGCTATGGGTCCTGTTCCGGGGATTAGTTCAATGATAAACTCGATATCCCGATCTGGGGGCATACCGGGCAAAACATCTGGAAATACATCGGGGTATTCACAGACTATCCGAACTTGGTCAATGGTAGGTTGGGCTATACTCTTGTTGCACTTGAATTGATGAGGTAAGGTTTCAGATACATGCTCGACTGATATTCCGGCTGTACTGGTCATGGTTATGGCTTTCTTGGCACAATCAATTAATCCTTTATGTTTGGACATCCAATCCATTCCTAGTACTACTTCCAAACCTTTAGTTCCGAGTACTATCAGATTAGCATAAAAATCTATGCCATGGATTTGGATAGGGACGACTTTGCAAATTTTCCTAGCTTTGGTGGTTGAACCGGGGATTTGAACAATCATAACACGATTCAGTTTGGTAGGTTGAATCTTACTAGTGCATGCAAATTCTTCGGTGACAAATGAGTGCGATGCACCAGAATCAAACAACACTCTAGCAAGTACTGAATTAACAGAAAACATACCCATCACGACATCCGGCGCTTCCTAGGCTTCTTCAGCATGCATGAGAAAAAGACGGTCGTTGAGGTTGAGCGAATTCCCTGGGGCAAACCTTCTTCCGGGCTGAACACGACGCTGCTGCTGAGCTGGGGCATTTGCATTGGGGGCTGCGGCATTCTTCTTGGGGAACTCATTGGAGTAGTGACCCTTATTTCCAAGTCATAACAAGTCACTTGCGACTTGTCCTTTGCTGCAACAGGCACATCATTGCTTCTAGTCCTCGGGGTAGTGTTGGTGTTGGCGGAAACATTGTTTTTGTTGAACTTGGGTGGTGCACGGTTGAAATTGCCAGAGTTGCCAGGGTTGTTGTGATTTCCTCCGGGCCTTGGGTTTCCACGGTTGGGATAGGTCAGACGGTTCATCGGGGGTCTGTTGGTTCTCGGGGAAAATCCTGGAGATGGGTCGGGCGATGCTTTGGGGTATGATGGGTTCCTGGCTGATGCATCATGCGACGCTTGCGGTTCTCATTGTCTTGGTTGATCTTTCCTTCCATCTGGATGGCAGAGTCGACTAGGGCTTCAATATCAGCAAAGGGGATATTGACCATCACCGTCTGCATCTCATCGTGCAGACCATTCAGGAATCTTTCTTTCTTCTTGGCTTCGGTGTCGATCTCATCCGGGCATACCTAGCTAATGACAAGAATTTGTCACGGTATTCTACTACGGTCATCCTTACTTGCTTCAGTTCTCTGAATTCATCTCTCATTCTCTTGATCAAACCCGGTGGCACATGGGTTCTGCTGAACTTGACCTTGAATTCCTCCTAGGTCATCATCTGTCCTCCGGTCATTGCACGAACGCTGTGCCACCATGCTCTTGCATCTCCGGCTAGATACTGGGTGGCGAACAGAACTTTCTCGTTAGGTTCCACTCCAGCGACTTCCAGGTTGTTCTCCATGGTTTGTAGCCAATCATCTGCATCTAAGGGCTCTTCTGACTTGGTGAAAACAGGTGGGTTGGTGTTCTGGAAATTCTTGAGCTTAGATCCATGGTTGTCCTGATTTCCTTGGCCTTGATTATTGTGGGCTAGCTGACCTATCTGTTGAAGGGTAGCTAAGTTGGCTTGACATTCGGCTCTTTCAGCTTCACAGTCAGAAACCAACATTTGCAGGATTTGCAACATTGGGTCCGGGGATGAACCACTTCTTCCGCGAGGCATCTGAGGATTGAGATAGATCATGAGAAAAGAGGGAAATTTCTAAGGTTCAGGGACTTTGAAAAGTTTTTAAAGTTTGACTCAGATTTTCTAGCAACTTGCTTTTCATTCATTCATTCATAGCACATGATACAACACACACCACAACAAAGGAAAAACATATGGTTTTAAGAACCATTCTGGAAACTACGATACAGTGGGACCGAATACAACTCACTACGCTAGTGCTCAAGTGCTACTACTCCTCGGAATCGATGTAATCGTCATCCTCATCATCCTCATCATCGTCGATGAAGGCGAAATCCTCCTCATCGGTGAAGAAGTCCATGGCCTGATCCTCCAGAAAATCATCATCATCGTTGAGATAGGAGTAGGGGTCTCCACGAAGATCTTCTCTGGCATTCTCCCTTTCCTCCAACTGCATGTCTCTCTCGTGGATGGTCTCCTCCAAATCCGAGATACGATGGCGAAGATGGGCAATGATGCGCTCCTTCTTGTCAAGCTGACGGCGTCGAGACTTGCGGTCCTTCACTAGCATGGAGATGGTCTGATCCTTCGTCTTGATGATGGTGGACTTGTGGTTGGAGTAGTCACGGGAATTGTCTTGTTCCTGCTGACGATCATACATCATGAAGCTAAGGTGGTCCAACTGAGTCTTCAGCTCGTGGTGGTATGGGGCTTCCAGTGGCTGTCCCATAGCATCACGCCTTGGACAAAACTCAAAGAGGGTACCCTTGATCTGGTTGATACTCTGCCCACACAGACGGGCAAGAGCTTCCTGCATGGCCCTGGCAAGTCCATCGAGCCAGTTGTTCTCTCTTAAGGTGAACTGAATTCCCTCGGTAGTGGGAGGTTCAATCTTTCCTCGGAGACTTGCAACAACTAGCCATTGCCGATCTTCTCCTTCCTGATCATTGAGCTGAGCTCCGAAGAACTCAAGGTGCGGACGCTCCAGAAGTTCCGAAAGCTGGTCCAAATCCCGCTCAAAGATGAGGTCTCCTCCATTCCCCAGCTGATAAAACTTGCTGTACTTCACATTCATCTATAAGAATATAGGATGAGTAAGTTAGTAGAGTGATCAAGTGTGTCAAATTTTATGTATTTTGCAAGAGATTTTGAGGAACATGAATTTTTATGAAAGAAACAAAGTGATAAGAATGGGAATAAGTGTTTGTAAATATTTGCTTCCTTTGGTTTTGAAACTAAGTTTTTGATTCAAACGTCCAGTCTAACTAGGGTCTCCTATGGTCAGGATGGCTCTGATACCAACTTGTCAACACCCGGATTTTTAATCCCAGATGCATGTTATGCCATACATCGCAATCCCAGGATTACCATTTTTGCGAGACATAACAGATTTGGATATCACAGTACATCATCCATTACAAACCATACATAAAGTCTTACACAAATAAGGATCTCATGATCCAGTCCTTAATACAACTCATGCATCGGGAATACGTAATAATAATGGTAGCATAGGCGAAGCTCCATCTTCGGGGTCACAGGCAATGCTGACGATGGGAGATGATCCTAGTTGTCATAACCTTCCTGGGGTCCACCATCCTGGTACTCCTCTTCATAGTATGGCCACGGGAATAGCCAGGGACAAAGCCATGAGTACTCTTTAAGTACTCGCAAACTAATACTAACAAGTTGGACACTAAGCTCTAGGGTTGTTTTGCAAAAAGCCAGATTTACCTCTACTAAGTTCAAAAGCAAGAAACTAGTTGAAATTTTATAACACCTAAGTGGGAACTTGAATTTCAATATCACAACCCTGTTGTGGTCAAGTCAAAGTCTCAATTCATTTCACAAGTATTTTTGAAAACATCTGACGGGGGAAAAGTATGGCAAATCCAACTGTCCACAACCGCGAACGCGGCTATTCGAATAGTTTGACACTCTGCAGAGATTGTACACTTTCACCACAACATTCGATACATCCGTCAGGAACAAATCCTGAATTCACCATACTCAGTATGCGGATAATCAATCCTAACCTTTCAATTACATGCCCTAGTATAGGCACCTCTGCTGTGAGTTTGGCCTCCCAACCATGACCAACTTTCATCTTGGGTACTGCACAGGTGGACAATCTTCACAAGGTAGCCTTAGCTCAGACCTTGGCCGTGAGGGAACCCATACTAAGGTATATAAGTTTCCAGTCAAGCCCTACCCAATTTTCGGGTATTGTGGTTGTACGGTAAAATTGGAATGGTATCGCATCCAGACAACCATCATTTTATAAAATGGCTAAGGCTCTTGCCTCAACATTTTCATCATCCAAAATCATCTGGTGTTCGGAAACACATGTCAAAACATTTCAGTAGAATGACTCATAATTCCAAGGTTTTCATAACCATTTTCACCAAGTATTCCCATCTAAAGTTGATCAAGTTTTAGGCTCAGCACTAGCATCAACAAATGGTGGTAAGTACTCATGAGGGGTGGTAAAGAAGGGGAGATTAATTGTGTTCAATCTCATGCCTTAGGATGACATCAAGATTATCCAGCTTAGACCAAATTTGATGCTCTTTATGCAACCTTCAATTATCTTCCTAGAATCTACAAGTCACTTAAGTAAACTCTAAGAGAAAGCTTTGATAAAGAAATAAAGTATAAAGCTTGCAAGTAAAACTAGGATTGGGTATCATCAAATGTGTCTAACCAAGCATGCTTAGTGCATTGCATAGGTTATCTAACTTTCATAATTGCAAGTGTTAGCTTGCAAGGTTTCAAGTATTGGCTTGCATAAGTATCAGTATAAGCTTGCCTTGAGCAGAGCAGTGGTCGAAGTTTTCCTCGGCTTCTTCTCGTAGTATCCTCCTTCCTCCTCGTATCCTTGGTCGGTACTAGCGTCTATAAATAAATAGGAGGTACACAATCACCAAACAATAATTAACTATTTTCAATCATCACACAAAGGTGCACTATAGATGATCTAGCATCATCACTAACATTACAAGATTAAAGCTTTTGTCTTATTTATTTTAATTTTAGAAAAGTAATTTCTACTCATTGAAAAACTACTTAAGATTTAATATTCTCCAACTCAAACATGGGATCATGTTGACACATGTCATCACCACATATTTTAGTACATGAGAATGTGATTTAAAGTGGTGTCACAATTTAATAAGGTTTAACCTTTATATTTTAAATAAATAAAGTGACTAGAAATGCCTATGTGGCATTCTTTTATTACTTGAACATTATTTCTGTAGATAAACCCATATGTTTTTATATATTCTGAATGGTATGATCAAATGTGGATTTTTGAGAGCTGGAATCAACTCAAAAGCTATTATGGTTGAATTTTTAAAAATGTTTGAATGCTAAAAAGCTTCTGACTTGATATTTTTACCAAGGTTGATCTACAGATCCAAATGATTTGAATCCATCTGTCTTGGATTAAGCATTTCAGTACCTTTCTAACAAAATTGGTTTCATGCAATTTGGTTCACTGAATCGAGCTGGGTTGATTTTTGAATATAGGTATAGAACTGTGTTTGAATTAAAATAGAAAAATCTAAATTCAAACGGTTGGGCTGCGCGAGAGAGTTTAATGGGCCGGCCCAGTGTGACTCCGCAGCGCGGGGCGCAGCTGACAGGGGGTTCCACCAGTCAGTGGCTCATAACACGCGAAGCGGTACGGGGCGGTGTGATTCGTTGGATTAGAAGGGCGATCAACGGCTGAGGGTCGTCGTCGATGATGAACTTGTAACTAGCGAGCTCAAACCCTAGCGGCTCAGTGGGGGTGCATAGGGGGAATACCAGGGCTCCAGCAACGACGGCGAGGCGGGCAAACGAACGAGTTGTTGACGGCGAGCTCAGGGACGGTCAAGGCAGCTCCGGGGGTGGTCGAAATCAACGGCTCCCTTATTCTCCAGAGGCGGCCTGCTCCGGCGCAATTTCGGAGAGCTGCTGCTCCTCGTGCTCTGGCGAGAGGGTGGAATAATCAGTGAGGTGAGGGGAGTGGGATGGTGTGCTTCAATCGGCTGGGGGTCGCCTCCTTTTATTGGCTCGACGACGAGACCGAGAGGGATGGGCAGGCGACGGTGGCAACACGGCTACGGGCGGCTAGAGGCATGGCTGAGGTTGGCGATCGACGGGCGGTCTCCTGGCGATGCTCTAGAACTTAAATGCTTGCATAGGGGAGGTGGCAATTGGTCGGGAACGTGCGGTGCTCTGCGCGACAGAGGCGGCGTCTTCGACGGCGAGCGGTGGCTGTTAGGCACGGGGCGGTGAACGGGAGTGTCTGGCGTGTTCCTGGGATCATGGCGAAGCGATGGGCACGGGGTGCGGTCGAGGGGCGGCGTGTGCACGCGTGCCGGGTGCGGCGCTCTGGCGCATGCTCGGCATGTCGCAGTGGCACTGGGCGAGCGGCGTTCCTGGTGGTCCACGACTTGCACTGGCTTGGGGAGGGGACAGTGGGTGGCGGTGAGGTGCTGGCTACCTCCCAGACAAGGTTGGCAAGGCTAGGGTTGCTGCTAGCTGGCCGGCGACAATGTGGTGGCATGGTGAGGCTCGGCCTGCTCACCATTGATGGAAATGGCAAGCTCACAGTGATGCTAGAGGTTACTAACTAAGCTAGATGATCTACTAGATGTTTGCTGTGAGCTAGAGAGTGGACAAGGTTGGCCAATTCACTGCTCAAAATAGTGTTTGTGATTTGTTTGATTTGAATCTGCAAGCTGTTTGATGAAATGGCCGCAAGAACTTGAGTTTTGAATTTTGAAATGATTTTTGGTGCGTGTGCTAGGCATGTGTTGGGGATTCTGTGGGTGCTTGAGTTTTGAAAATTGAACTTGTTTGAGTGGTTTTTGAAATAGTGGGATCTTCCCATATGAGATAGATTCAATTTTAAATAGTCATTTAAACTGAGCATTTGAATGTTTTTGGATGATCACAAAGTGGGCCTTGGTACCTTATTATGTGTACTAACAAGGGGTGCAAAGATCCACAAATGTTTCTGTTGAGTTTTGAAAACTAGAGATAGCCAAAGTAGGCATGAGAGTTAATTTGGCAAAAATGACCATTCACTTCATTTGTTTATTTTGAGTTGTTTGTCTTTGGGAAAAGTTTGGGGATTGTTTAGACGATGTTTATTTCACCTAAGAATCATTTTACAAGCAAAGAAACACAGAACCATGGCAATTCAAAAGAATCCAAATTTTGAATACACACACATATGAATGCTTTCATATTATTAGTTGGAAGAGTTTTTGTTAACCCTAATTTTGATGATTAGAGTTTGATGATACAAGTTTAATATTTTTGGGATGTTACATGTTGTTGTCAAGGTTAGAGTCACGCTTGGATGGAGTGAAAAAGATGATGAAGTTGTTTTGGAAGGAAGGTATGATGCGGGTGGCTCTAGATCTTATGCTGAGATGATCCCGATCAACGGTGACAAGGAGTGGGATCTATACAAAGAGCTAGTGGACAACTCGCAAATAAAATCTTTGGTCGTGGTTGCCGTCAAGGTCACCGGGCATGCCCATCTTCTCATCGACTTGAACAAGCGGCCATCGGTTATCGAAAGAAGCAACGATGACCGTCCTGAGGATGTGTATGATGCGGGTCCAAGCCAACCGCTATCATCCCACTCTTTCCTTCTCTTCTCTTTCCTTTGTTCTTCTTTCTTCCTTGCCTCTTCTTCGTTCTTACTTTTAGCTTCTAACTCATACTTCCTTGAGCGCTCCTTCCGTGCTTCTGCAATACCTTGCAACTCCAAGTTTATTTCATCCTCATGCTTCTTTTTCTCCTCATCGAAAACCTTCCAAGACTCCTACAAAGTGTTGGTCCCGTAAAGGGGACACCGCCGTGCCATATCTTGACAATGCTCACACCAAACAAGTGGAGGAGCCTTGGGTGTGGTCTCGTGTAATTTCCAATACTTAGGTGGAGATGGAGGAGGACGCACAATGCGTTTCCACCTCTCGGCTGGTTTCGGGCCCAAAAGAATGCTAATATCCCATGAAAGAAGATAGTCATCATAACACTCAGGGCCATCGATCCACTGGAAGAAATAGCATGTGCAATGTTACTGTCAAATAAACTTTATCATATCAACAATGAACGATGAGTCAAGTATGATAGATACCATGTCACAAGCCAGCAAAAATCATGCGTGTATCGGGGCAACGGTAAAATGCGCGACAGCAGTGGTGTGGTAGTTAGATTGTTGGATATGACAAGTTTTACCACAACAACAATTTGGTACCAGATATCTTGGTAGCACCGGATCATCTTTCAATGACATATTGGGATACTTGCTTTTGGTACTTTCCGCAAACTTCATCTGACGTGCAATCTCCGTCCATATGTCCGGAGAATCTACAAACATTATGATAATTAAGATAGAAAACACTATCTCTTATAATGTCCTAAGCTATATTATTATACAACCGGCTAATTTTCCATTGAAGTGCTCCCCAACATAGCAAACACTATAGCAAACACTAAGACAAGCTCATATCCAATGCATACATACACTAGCAAACTCTATAAAAATGAATCCCTACAAATATATTCCCACATGTGCATATTTTGGTTTTGTCATATGTAAACTAAAATAACAAACACTAAGACAAAGCTCCTATCCAATGCATACATACACTAGCTACAATTTGTTCAAACAAATATTAGTTACAAAGAAATCTAGATAACATATCTATGATCTTCTAGGGATTTAACAAAAAAGAGATGAAATTTGACATTCTAATAGGTGGAATCAAAGGGGATTCCGGAGAGATTACCTCTAAGAAGACTTGCCATGGTCCCAATTCAAGAAATCTTTGAGTTTCAACAATATTTGAAGAGAAGGGTGAAAAATAGGAGAGAGAGGGAGAGCGCATGGCGGCTGGGAGGAGGAAATGGGAGGCTGGGAAAGGAAAACTGGTCGATTTGCTATAACCCTAGGATCGGCGTCACGTCAGCCCGACAAATCACCCCAGTCGCTAGCTCGGCGCCATCGCCGACATGCGTTAGGTCGGAGCCGTTTGAAATGGCGCCGACGTGAGGGGTCAGATTCCCAATTAGTTTCGCCCGGGGGCAGAGTTGGTTGAACTTCGTCAATTTAGTCAGATTTGTCGAAAAATACGATAATTTTCGTGGCAGCAAAAAGGTGTTATCCTTGGGTAGTACTACCAACAATTTCAAAAAAAACACCTTGGAATCCATAAGTCCCTAAATGATGTGGTAGCCTGTGATTGCGAGGAGCCAGGTGAGGAGAGCTAGTCTGCCTCTACTGGAAGAAATGCTAGACTATCTTTGCCTAGGTGAGATAGATGCCGGTGTAGCAACTTGAGCGGAAAGGCTAGAACGAGGAGCGGCTAGGAATAATCGACCTAAGTTTATTGAAGAAGAAAAGGGGGGAAATCAGGGTCTAGAGCCTGCACCTGCCTGTATGCTACTCCTACCCCGTTCGCCGCTGGCAGTGAGCCTCGATGGAGTAATAAAAGGGCCTGCAAACACCTTCTCGTTTGCGCTACCCATCCCATACCATCCCGGACCCGCCATTCGGAGATGTCCTCCAGTAGCTTTAATCCTATTTTTAGTTATCCTGATGGCACGCGCGTCCCGACACAGCAATTTGACAAAAAAAAACCTATTTAAAACAATTTTACAAAATGAACTTTGGCCAAAATAATTCCACGGGACTAACCCTTTTTCGACGCCATCATGGTTGGCGCCGCACTCTCAAGAGTAACGCCATGGGTAAAGGCGTCGCGCACCTGCCAGCGTGGCATCACCATGGTCTCGTGGGCCCCAGTTTTATAAGTGTGGCACCACATCTCATGGCGCTACACTGTATAATGCAACGCTATGTCGGGTGGCGCCGCACTTTCCAGCTAGCAAAACGCGCAACGCTGGCCCTGCCCTGACCCAGAGGCCATTTCCCACAAACAGAGAAGTCAATGGCGGCTAGGGTTCGCCGCCCCTATTGATTCCCCTCTTCAAAAACTACAAGATCTGAAGTATTCCTCCAAGGATCTTGCTCCCAATCCCTCACCTGAGTAACTTCTCTCAAATCCCTTGCTATTTGTCCAAAAATCCCTTGCTATTTTTCCCTTTTCTTCAAATTTGGTGAAACCCTAGTTTCAATTGGATTTAGAGATTGATATGAAGCATTGCCATGTTTATTTGATTTTCAGGTTTAGCAGTAGCTTAGTATTCAATTGTGGAACTTTAGTTGGTTATATTAGCATAGAAACCCAATATATATGTTAGTATGTGTTGTTCATAGTAGAAATTTCTCTTTAATTTTTCTTAGATGTTATAGTAATTGCTTATTTTAGAACTATAGATAGAGTATGGTTGTATATTTGTAATGTTAGAAGCATAGTTTTGGCAAGGTGGAATATATGTGCATGTTAGAATAATTGTTCTTATGGTATCTATTTGTAATATGTAGGATGGATCTTATCAATCCTCACTGTGATGTTCAAAGCCGTTCCTACAAGTTGTCGGATAAGAGAGAGGTACTAAAAACCCACATGCTAGTTCATATGGTTCCGGTTTGTTGATATGGAAATCTGACCTTGGCCATTGTATGTTTGCAGGAGCTTCTACCCCTTCGACTTAGGTACCACGAGGTCTCGTCCAACATGATGCCTTATGATGAGCGGTACACTCCATACATTGAGTATCTAGGACTCCTCCCCTTTATCCACATGGTCACTCGGTCGACACCAAACTTCAACCCCACTGCGATCGCCGCGGTTGTCTACCGGTGGAGGCCGGAGACACACACTTTTCACCTTAGGACCGGTGAGACTATAGTCACTTTTGCAGGACATGAGCATGATCCTGGCACTCCCAATCGGGGGAATCATGTATCCATAAGCATAGATTCAGATGGGTGGCATGAGTAGATGGTTAGTCTTATAGGGAAGGATCCACCCGAGGTTGTAAACTAGAAGGGGGAAAGACCGAGGGTCGTTCTAGGGGCTACTTTTAGTTGGATCATCCAGAATTTCAAGACCTACCCCGAGGATGCTGATGAGGAGACGATCAGGACATACACTCGTGTGTATGTGTGGTACATCATCACGAGGAATCGCTTTCCTGACAACAGTGGGGATCGTTCTCAGTGGCATTGGCTTAAGGTTATCACTGTTTTTGACTCTAAGTTCAGTTGGGGTTCGGCGGCATTGGCCTAGTTGTATCGTTTGGTAATCACTTCTTTACAATGTTGTTTATCTCTACATTACCTCAATAATATTGTTCTTACTAAACGGTGTATCACTTCATGCGCAAGCTGGATGATGCATGTCTTAGGAGCGTGACCTATGGATGCATTGGTGGTTGTTTGCTCCTTCTTTCGGTGTGGAGCTAGGTGATGCAGCTCAGTTGACTGTAGAGCCTCATTGGGAAGCCCCAAGAGAAAGGTGTGATGAACACAACAACACGTTTTCCCTCAGTTATGAAACCAAGGCTATCGAACCAGAAGGAGCAAGGAAACAACTCCAAGGTGTTTCTAACAACTTGGAACCTACACAACACGAACTCAAAACTTTGCCCCAACTTATAGTGAGGTTGTCAATCTCACTGGTTTGCTGAAAACAAAAGATTAAACGTATGGTATGGAAGATAGGGATTGCTTGCATAAACTAAATTGTAACAGTAGATGATGTATCAACGATAAAGATTGGACCGGGGAACACAGTTCACTAGAGGTGTTCTCCTTAAGATAGATAGCATGTTGGGTGAACAAATTACAGCGAGGCATGATATGTCCATTTTGCATCACTATTCTATATCATAATTTACTACTATTCATTGATATATTTCATATTAAGAGGTGTTACTTATGTTATTCATCTATTTTTGCATGTTGGATGACTTTTGGAGGATGAATTGCCGGAGTCAGGAATCTGATGGAAAAAGCGGTGTCCAGATGCAATATTCGCGAAGATCAGAAAATACCAGAAAATACACAGAAAATCTTATTTTTCCAGAAGACGAAGGAAGCCATAAGGGGAGGCTGAGATGGGCCACAGGGGGGGCCATACCCCCCAGGCGTGGGCCACCCTGGGCCACGCCACCAAGGGGTGTGGCCACCCTGGCCCACCTCCTGCTTCGCCCTTTCGCCTATATCTTCTCATCGAAACCCAAATACTGGGGGAGGGACCATAGAAAGATTCCGCCAACTCTGCGAGGTGGAAACTACAGAGAGAGAAAGAGCTCCCCGGCAGGCAGATTTCTGCCGGGGAATTTCCTTCCTGGAGAGGGGAGGTCGTCGCCATCAACACCGTCATCAAGCTAGACTTCATCGGGATCATCATCATAATAATCATCCTCACCACCATCTCCACCAGCACCATCATCACCACTCCATCCCGCTGTAACAATTGTGTTGAATCTTGCATAGTTCTTAGGGGAAACTTTTCCGGTGTTGATTACTTTTGTAGTTGATGCTTGTGAGTGGAACCATTGAATTATTGTTTATGTTCAGATTGTTATTCATCATTATATCATCTCTGATCTTGATCCATATGATGTATTGTGAGTAGTTCGTTTAGTTCTTGAGGACATGGGAGAATTCATGTTGTTAGTAGTGGAATTGTGTTGAAGTAATATTCGATGGTTTGCTATTTAAGTTGTGGTGCTATTCTTCTAGTGTCATGTGAACATCGACTACATGATACTTCACCATTTATGGGCCCATGGGAATGCATTGTGTATTTGGCTACTAATTTTGGGGTTGCCGGAGTGATAGAAACCTGAACCCCTGTTAGGAATCCTTTGCACAAGGGAGTGTAGGATCTCATAGTTTAATGCTATGGTTATGTTTTTATCTTAATTACTTTCTTGTAGTTGCGGATGATTGCAAGGGGTTTAATCACAAGTATGTATTAGTACAAGTAAGGTCGATACATTAGCACAGGTTCACCCACACAACACTTATCCAACCAAAGAAGATTAATCAACTATATGAAGCGAAAGCACTTGACAGTATTCCCATGTGTCCTCGAGAACGTTTGGTCCTCATAAGTATAACAACCGGCTTGTCCTTTGCTAATAAAGGATTGGGCCACTTGCTGCAATTATTTGTTGTCTTTATTTACTTGCACTTTATTTCTTTGCATTATCAAAAAATCCGTTTGCTAAGTATTTACAGAGAATTCCTGCTCTAGACCACTAGTCAACACCTTTTGCTCCTCGTTGGGATCGACACTCCTATTTATCGGAAGTACTACAATACACCCCCTATACTTGTGGGTCATCAAGACTATTTTCTAGCGCCGTTGCCGGGGAGTGTAGCGCTATTGAAGAGTGAAACTGGTAAAGGAAACTTCTACTATGAGTATTGCTTTTTATTTATGTTTATTACTTTGTTTCCAATATGGATAACCCACTTGGTTTCCTATTTGGGAAAGCTACTACCATTGCTAGGCTAGTAGATGAACCACCACCTGCTGAGATAGATCCTTTTAAGATAGCTACAAGAATTGTTGATCGTGTTATGGATAACTATTATTTTGGGGATGGAACTATTCATCCTAGTGATCACTTGCTTTTTATCCATGAATTATGTGGGTTGTTTAAGTGTGCAGGAATCACAACAGAAAAAGTTAAGAAAAAATTACTCTCTATATCATTGAATGGAAGAGCTGAAGAATGGTATAAGCTGTTGAAGAATAGACAATCTATGGACTGGGAGGAAATTGTACCTCTCTTTTATTCTAAATTCTATCCTCCTTGTGAGATTCATAAGTATAGGAATCAAATATATAACTTTTGGCCTCGTGATGGAGAGAGTACAGCCCAAGCTTGGGGGAGATTGAAGTTACTAATGCTTAAATGTCCTATTCATGAGATCCGTAATAATATTATTATCAATAACTTTTATGCAAGGCTTACTCTTCATGATAATGATTATTAGATGCTTCTTGTGCTAGATCATTCACACGTATGAAATAAGAAGCTAAATGGTATCTTCTAGACCATATTCAAGAAAATACTGAAGCATGGGAGAATGATAAAGGAAGAAAGTCAGGTATAAATTATGATTATGAATGCATTAAATCTTTTATGGGAACTGATGACTTTCATGATATTAGTACTGAGTATGGTCTTGATTCTCAAAGTATTGCCAATTGTTTTAAGGCCTTTGACTCTTATATTGAAATTTCCAAAAAGAAGTGGGACAAGTACCATGCACCTTATAAAGATATTGTTAATCATGTTCCTGCTAGAAACACTGAAGTTTGTACTGTTGATCATATTTTGCCTGAACCTTATATTGAGAAAATCCCTTTCCCTGCTAAGGTAAAGGAACATACTATTACAGCTAATGTGGTTAGCAAAAGTACAAAGAAAGCTATTGAACCTGATGAACAAGTAAATATTGAACCTGTAGTAGCCATTGTGAAAGACCTTGTCACTAAGAATGTAGAAGATGGGCACATTATCTTTTGTGAAGATGCTTCTAATATTGTCTCTCATCCTAGTAAAACTAGAAAAGCTAGTGTTCCTGTGCTTTCCGTTAGAATTGGTGATCATTGCTATTATGGTTTATGTGATATTGGTGGAAGTTCTAGTGATATTCCTTATGAGCTTTACAGAGAAATTATGCATGAAATTGATCCTTGTGAACTTGAGGACATTTATGTGGTTATTCACCTCGCTAATAAAGAAACCATTTGTCCAATTGGTATTATAAGGGATGTGGAAGTTCTTTGTGGTAAGATTAAATATCCTACTGATTTTCTAGTGCTTGGTTCAACAACTAGTAAAACTTGTGCTATCATTTTTGGTAGACCTTTCTTGAACACTTTTGGAGCTATTATAGATTGTAAGAAGGAGAAAATTTTAACTAAGTTTGATGGAGAATCATATGAGTTTAATTTTTCCAAGTTTTCTAAAGATCCTTATGAAAATGGTTTGCCTAATGAGGATTTTAGGGTTGAACAACTTGCTTCTATTGATCCATTTTATGACCTTAGACCTCTTTTTGATGATTTTAAGTATGCTCATTCTAATGATAAGAATGTTTCTTGTGACAGTTATATTGTTAACTTTATTCAAAGTGCTACTGAAAGTTATTATGAGAGAGGGAAACATGGTTTTATGCATCTCAATAATATTAAGTTTCCCCGCTTTATGTTGAAAGCTTTGAAGTTGCACTTGTTTTGTCTTCCTTTGCTAGTAGCCTTTTGTTTCAGTAATTTGTTTTCTTACAAAAATCCCTTGCATAGGAAGTGGTTTAGACTCAAATGTGTTGGATATTTGCTTCTTGATGCTCTCTTTCACTTCAAAATTCATATCTCCTATGAGAGCATCATTGAAATTTTCATGCCCATCTTAATGGCTATAAAAAAGAGCTTTTGGGAGACAACCCATTTTAGTTTGCTTTCAGTCTTTGTTTCTTTGAGTCTTGGAAGTTATTACCTCTGTAATAACCGCTCCTTCCTTTTTGTTTGGTTTTTTTTGTCAAGATCAGCCTATTTTGAGAAGTAGGTGAGTTGTGAGAAGTTGCTGTCCCGGAACAGATTTTTGTGCTGGATTGTAAAAATTCATGAAAAATCTCAGTACATTGGATAGAGCTATAATTTTATGTGATTGTGCCCCAAGTTGTTATCCAACTTCCATTAGTTTCGCACTTTTTGATTTGAGGAATAAAAGATTTTCGAAAAAACTCAATCTTTACCTGTTGGTCTGTTTTGATAGATTTCTGCCATTATTTGCATTTGCCTCTTAAATCGATTTCTTTTTAGATTATTTTTGCGTTTT
Organism: Avena sativa; assembly: GCA_916181665.1. Classification (NCBI taxonomy): domain Eukaryota; kingdom Viridiplantae; phylum Streptophyta; class Magnoliopsida; order Poales; family Poaceae; genus Avena; species Avena sativa. The sequence continues at coordinate 39,525,560 of OV702279.1, read as the reverse complement.
TGAAAGGAGTTGCTACAGTAGATTATTATTTGATGGATTTCATTTGAAATTTGAACCCAAAGGTTTATTATTTTGCATACACTAATGTAGCTAATGAAGATTGTGTGAAGCTTCGTATGAAAGAAATTTTTAAGTGTTGGGAGAGAATTATGTAAAGAGATGAAGATTGGTCAAAGGCTCAAACATTATATTTCTGGAGATTCTTATAAGGAATATGTTGATAGTATTCAAGGTGCGACTCCAGAAGAATTTATTAGAGACCAAACTTAGGAACCCGCAGAGTCCGTCTTCGAATAGGTAAAAGTGCTGGAAATCAAAGGTTCGCGAAAAACTTTTCTTTTTATATTTTTGGAGTTTTTATTACATACGGAAGATAACAAACGAAAGAGGGAAGGAAACGGATCCCAGGTGGCCCACACCACCCAGTGGCGCGGGCTCCACTTGGCCGCGCCACCAGGGGGTGTGATCACCTTGGAGCCCGTCTCCATCCCTTTTTCGCCCAGTACCTTCCTTATGTTGTAAAACTTCGTAATATATAATCACCCAGATCCCCCGAGGTCCGTATATCGTGTTCTCGTCATGTTTTCGTTTCGATTTGTTTCTCTTAGGAACTATTCTCAAGTTTAGAGGCACCATGGTCTCCGCCAACGACAAGGGCAAGAAACCCGTGGAAGATGATATTCAAGACACCAAGCAGGAGGAGGAGATCTTGGCTAAGGATGAATAAGAAGTGGAGAAAGACAAGCGTCCTCACACCCGCTCTACCGTTGCGAACATTGGAGTGGTGGCAAATCATATCAAGCTCAGGAGGACGGCACAAATGTCTACAGGAGGGAAAACTCCGCGTCATTACCTCGCTCCACGGTCACTTCCTCCACGCGCCAAGAACCCCTTCCATACTCTTATACACGAGCAGCAATTCCAAAAGTTGCCCAAAGGGAAGTTGCCCTATAGTTGGGATATGCCTCGTTCTAACCATGCAGGGAAAGAACACTCTAAGGAGGAAGAGTGGGGAAAGAATCGCAAGGACTCGGATTCTCGGTCTAACATGAGCATGAACCGCATTGAGCATAATTCGGAGTGGATTCGTACTCTAACCTTCAAAATTGAGGATTTGAGGAAGTTGATTGAAAAGCTTATCAAGGGAACACCACCACCACCGAAGGAGTAATTCGTCATCAAGTTTTGGCATCCCCTTGGTTTGTTCCAAGCTTGGGGGAGTGCTGCGGTATCACATCATTACCTTTCATTTTTTTACCTTTTTAGCAGAGTCATATCTTTAATAGAGAAGTTATCATATAGGATGGTTTGCATTGTGGAAGTATTTATCCTCTAGTTGGTTATCTATCTATCCCTTGGTGTGAGTGCCTTTATGGAATATTAATGAGAAGTTTCATCATTTACTTTTTGCACATCTTCTTTTAGTTTGCAATCTCTATTATATGATTGATCTTGTTGATTAGTATTGGTATCACTTTGGGAGCATCAAGTAAATCTAAATTGGTTTTGGCAAATCGAGCTCTGGTCAGTAGCAACACTTTTTGGGGTTTGAAAGGAAAAGAGAAAAGCAATTACAGGTATTTTATATCATTTTCTTTCTTTCTTTATTTCTTGATTGGATCATAAGCTTAGTATTCTTTATTTAAGATCTTTTGTGTTTTCAAGGAAGATTTCATGTTTGTTTTTATCACTTGTATGTTTGCTTGTTTCCTTCAACTCTTTTGCTTGCTGCCCAGCCTTGCTAGCCAAAAACTTGTACTGAGAGGGAATACTTCTCGTGCATCCAATCCTTGAACTTAAACCTATGCCATTTGTGTCCACCATATCTACCTATTAGCATCATTTCTATTCCAAGTAAATTCTCGAGTTTCATCTATCTTTTAAATTAAAAATTCGTTTGTTATGTGAAAACTAGTTAGTAAAGCTCTCACGAAATTGATGGCACACCTTATTTTCCTGCCCTTAATACACTTGAACCATTGTGTCATCTATGCTGTATATGCTTGCACTTATAAGTTGGGAATTAACAGAACCGTGTTGTCATGGGGAATTCTTTCAACATCTGAAAATATCTACCCCGTTGATATCATGATCTTTTGTTTACGGATGTCGGCGATGTGAAATAAAAGGGGAGCTTGTAAGTCCATGGAGTTATGTATATGTGTTAGAGAAATGCCTAGGCCGCTAGCCTAAGCCATGCCTAATCATGGTGGAAACTTACAGCATCACCATACTGAGCAATCTATGAAGCATTCTTCTTATATAAAAGAGAGAGATAGAAAAAGAGAAGAGAAAAAGAAAAAAAAGAGGAAAGAAGAGAAAAATCACCATTTTCCCATGGTAAATAAGAAGATTGCTGAGATGCTCACTATCTGTTGCCTTGTCATTTTGATATGGGATAGCTCCTATGTCATGGGGCAAAGGTGTAATATCCCAAAAATCATGATTTCAAAGTTTGCATATCATTCATGCATTCATAATCATTTTAGGATCATTCTTCAAAAACAGAAGCATTTGTTGTCTATTATTTTATGTAAGCAAGGCAATGGCCTTATTTCTATCTTCTAATAAGAAAATATTTGTTTTAATCAGTAAAGAATTGAACATAGTTTTGTTTGAATTTTCTAAAGCTTGGTCAAAGTTTTCAAAACAAAAATATGAATTCAAACCATTCATATGGCTATTATAAATAAATAATTAAAGCTTGGTTTATTTCTAAAATTCAACGGGCCAATGTATTTCTGAGTGAACAACATTGTTCTGTAATCAAATATGTGTATGGTCCACTTTACAAAAATTCAGAACAAGTTTGAATTCAAACCCATATGAAAAGCATTTGAAAATGATTCCTGAAAATCAAATTAGAAAAAGAAAAGAGAAAAGGAAAAAATAAAAACAGGCGCTGCAATTTGAGCCCACCACCAGAACCGGCCCAAAAGCCCACCCGGCCCATGTCCCCCTCTGCCCCCCTCTCACCCACGCGAACCCTACCCCGCAGCCACTGACGCTGGGCCCTGCACCACGTCAGCATCATCTCCCCCAAACCTCGCGCGCAGACGCCGTCGCCGCCCGTTTCCTCCTCCTTCACTGCCATGTCTTAATTCGAGTAAATGCCGACGATTTCGTGCGCAATCCTCGCCCCCGCTCTGGCTACTTAATCACCTCCCCCTCGCAGCCATTTCCCCCAACTCAGCCAGCCCGAAGCGCCGCCAGGCTCCACGAATTTCGCCCTACACCGCCGCAGCACCGAAGAACTCCAGCGAGCTATTGCGGTGAGTCTCGAGCGTTCCTTGTCCTCTGGTTCGCACGAGATGCTTCGCCATCACCTTGTGCACCTTCTCATGTTTTCCATTTGTCCCGAATCGCCCCAGGTCATCGCCTTCGTCAACATCTGCAAGCGCCCGAAGCTAAGCTCGACTTCGACGAGCCATTCTGGTGAGCCCCGTGTTCCCCTCTGTCTCTGGTTCGCGCAGCTGTGTTCGCCAGCGTCTTACGCATCTGCTAACGCTTGCCGTTTGAATCCTTGCGCCCTAGGTCGTCGTCTTCGACTCCGACAGTGAGCACCCGACACGCGGACGAACTCTGACGAGGTCCTGCTGCTGTGTCCATGCGCCCCGACACTGTCCGTTTACATGCTGAGCATCGCCACGTCCTCACGATCTCAGTAAGCACTAGCACAACCCCTGCCCCTCTGGTCTCGCCGGCGTGTCACCGCTAGAGGCGTCGCCGCCGCCAACGCCAATGTCCGGGCTCTGTGTCCGCCGGACGGATCTGCTGAAGCACCGGGCACCACAGAGTTCTCCTTCGTCTTCGTCCATCTCAGATTCAGACGAGCATGCGCGCTTAGCTCGCGCTTTGTCGATTTTGCGTTGTGTGAGCGTGTCTCTGGCGTCGTAGTTGCGGTGATGGCGCTAGCTCTTCTTCCTTCGAGGAAGGTCATGTTCCTCTTATTCGGATGAAGGGGTGGGGCTGCGGTCGAATCTGACCGGAGCTTTTCTTCTTCGGCTCCGTGGGAGCTTCCTGGTGGAGCGGGGCTCCGACGAGTCCGAGTCCGGTAAGTGCGGACTTGTGCATGGCTCTTTTCGGGTCCCCTTCCGGAGGTGGGTGGGCCGCGAGGTACGCAGTGGCTGCCATGATCGCAGCCTGCGGCGTTTTCGGGATGATGTTGCCGTCGGCGTCCATCTCCATGAAGGATGTGTGGAGGGTTCGGGTCACCTCACGGCGCTCCTGGGGATCCATGTTCTCCATCCGAGAGCGGTGCTTGTTGCCTTGGTTGCCGTTCGAGCTGGAGCCGATGCCCATGGCGGAGAGCGCGGCTCGTCGCGCGCTGGACTCTGAGGCTGCTTGCTTGCGTTTGTCAAGCACCTCCTGCATCTTGACCTGCTTTTTGTGCTCCTCGATCAGGAGCAGATGGTAGGCCATCAGCAGATCCCGGGAGGAGTCTGCAGGCAGGACTATGTTGCCTGCCACGGCGTTGCGGGCCTGGGCCCATCCTTCTTTGCTAAGGCGGATGATGTGGCCGTTTTTTCCCCTTCGGGTGGGGGAGATTGGCTTCTTCTATTCCCGCCATTTCGATCTGGTGGGTTAGGTGGTGGGTTGGGCGGCGGGTTGGGTGTTTGTTGATCCCCGTCAGCCTGTATGACTACGGCGCATTGGTAGCGCTCGTAGATTGGCCTGCTGCTACCGCAGCTTTCAGATCCGGAACCGTAGGTCCCTTCATCCGACGGCGGATCGCACAGATCGGAGTTGCAGCTGCTGCTGTCATAGGAATCATCTGCTGATGATGTTGTGCGTAGCACGGGGTGTGGGGTCCATGAAGCGGGCCTGATTGATGGTAGGGGCACCCGCTCAGGGAGGCAGAGGGTGCCAGTTTGCCCCACCTGGAAGCAGAAGCTCCCGAACAGGATTTCATGGTGGCGGAGGGTGCCACTACGGGCTCGAATTCCTTCATGGTGGCCGGTGAGTGGGCGGTGAAGTCGAAAGCGCCGAAGAGGAGGTGACTCTCCGTCGCTGCGGAGTTGTAGATCAATCAGGTTGGGACCGTCACGATCGCACAATCAGCGTCCCCGGTTCCCACAGACGGCGCCAATTGACGAGGTTTGATCTCATCAATGCCCATTGTTATGGACTTGGGTTTTGGAGAAGATGGGGATGCTGGAGATCATGGAATGGTTAGCAAACAAGCAACACGGGGACACAAGGTTTACCCAGGTTCAGGCCCCCGGAGGGAAAACCCTACTCCTGCTTGTCTGCTCTTGATTATGGCGGAACCGAAGGTTACAGGGGTGCGCAGATGCAATCTGGCGTGGAGGTGTGTATGCGAAAGTATGAGAGAGAGATCTAGGTCGTGCCCTCCTAGCCTTTATATAGACTCAGGCAGGTCCCGGGCATAGACCTAGTCGGTTACAAGTTCTAGGGTTTTATCCCTTTGAATTTCCTATCTACGCTAGTTTTGCTCTCCAAGGATCCGAAGGCGTCATGGGCCTTGGCCACCCGAAAATCTTCATGGGACGGCGTACATCTGCCGTGGGCCTTCATTGGGATGGACCAGGTATGCTGAGATCACGTACCCGTAGGGTATAACCATGTCAATTCACGCCGCTGGTTCTTGGTCAGATGGATCAAATCCATTGGATTTAGATCCAAAGGCCTCGATTAGATCTGTTAGCGAAATGGTACGATTAGATCTGGGCCGTGCATAGTTAGTTAGATCCTACGGCCCACGAGTGTGATCCGGCCGAACCGGTACACACCAATCAGAGGCTGCAGCGTGGCTAGATTTTAGATTTAAAATCTGAATTTAGATCTATTAGTTATTTAAACTTGCAAAATTCATAACTTTTGATCCACACGTCCAAAATTTGAAAATTTTATATCAATGGAATCAGGAAAAAGAATTCTATCCAACCATTTACTTTGTTTAATGAATTTCTTCTATAAAATTAGTTGTTTTTGCAGAGACATTTGTAGGCTTATTTTGTGTATAAAAATTAATTGGAAAATGTTTTAAAAGCCAAATAAAGTTTATGTGATGTGTAAATGTTTAGTTTATTGACCAGTACTGTTTTAATTGTCTTGTTGGGTTTAGAAAAATAATCACCTGTCATTTGCATGCAATCATATATTTTTGCTTGTTTATTTTGATATGTGAATTTGGTGCTATCATTTTATGTGTAGATTTTGGTGCTAGCGGTGATTGCGACTGTGAGGATTGTTGTTACTCCCCCAAATACCAAGGCAAGTGGTGCTTCATATTTTTGTCCCAATTTTTTACTATGCATTAGAAATATTTTGTATAGGGCTTGCATGATAATTTTTGCTAAGTATCTATATGCTATGCTTGGGAAATCCTAGTAGTTGTAGAATTGTTAGAATTTTCTCTAAGTTAAGATACTTGCCATTGCCATGCTTAGCCTGGCTAGTAGCAACCAAGGGTGGATTATATACACATGCTATGGAAAATATTTCTATGTTTTTGACTTACGTTTTGCTTAATAAAACAACTAAGTGAATGAAACACCTGGGTGGAATGGTGGATTGGTTTATGTTGAGTGGTTACACAAGGCTAGGGGACTGGTGAACCTTGTGTATCTCACTTGTGGAATGCCACCCAGGAACAAAGGGATTTGAGATGCCATATGTTAAGAAGCTTCTAGTGCAGCCACATGGCATTATGGGCTCTGCCTGAATCACATAGGTTGCAATAACTTAGCCAAATGGACAGTTGGTGGTAGGGGATGATAGGTTTGGAGCGCGTCCATTTTGGTCTAAGGGAAGGCTTCTGAAAGGTCCTGTCTTGATGAAAATCAAGTCTTGTGGGGAAAGTGCACCAACTCTGCAGAAGGAAGAAACTAAGTACTTAGCCGTGTCCCCGGTAAAGGACAATTTGAGCATCAAGACATGGAAGCTATCAAGAATCTCCTCATCCCAATTTCTAAGTTAAAACTTGTGGTTGAACAAGGGTGCAGGTTCACCAATTTCTATTGGTGGTTCCTTGGGAGTTTTTGCCAAACAAAAACTTAGTGTTTTCAACTGATAGGTAAAACCTATTTTGAGCAAAGCAAGCCTAAGCTACACTTATCCAAATTCATGTAGAAGCTAGATACTATTATTCTACTAAGGTATCACTTGCAAATACTGTTCCAATGTATTGACCCACTGTGGCTATAACTTTTGATGTTGTAGGTTACTCTGATGAGGATTAGGGTTATGAGTCTACACTCAACATGCTTGCCTGTGGCACATGAAGATGAAGACTTTTTATTTATATTGTCAAGTTAAACTCTTGTATTAGCCTATGGCTATGGAGTTTGAAAAGACTATGTTATCTCTGGAATGATGATGTAATAATGACCTTTGTTTCTGTGTACTTCATCTTAAACTGTGGATGCTTGCAATTGATCCAGGGACTAGCATTGCAATCACAGGGACCTTTACCTTTATAAAGGTGGGGTCTTACAGATGGTATCAGAGCACTGTGTTGCCTGTAGGATTATGACCCTAGGATTGGATTAGAAACCACTAAGGAAAATTTTCAACACTTAGAAAATTCCACACTTGTGTTTTTCTTCTCGTAAACTTTTCTAATCTTCTTTCTCATCTCTATTTGTAGATGAACTCCATCAACGAAGCCGTGAGGAAGGGACCACTCATGACCATGACTTTGGAGTGTGAGACTGAATTTCCCAAGGCCCTCAAGAACCTTATGGTTACCATGTGGATACATGGTGCAGCTGTGTACAAAGGATTTCCTGTGATGGATGAAGGATAAGAGTACTGGTGGGTGCAACTCCACTTGTACAAGAACAAGGAAGACAACCACAAGGAGTCAGGATTCTGCATGGTCACCAACTCTGAAATGCACACAACATTCTTTGACTCTGCAAGAAATGCAGCTTGGAATGGCATCAAGGAACTTGCTGATAGACTCAAGTGCAGAATGCTCAACACCCAAAATGACCTTAGAGAAGAAAAGAAGCGTACCCAGGACTTAGAGGCTGCTAACCAACTGTCAACACCCGGATTTTTAATCCCAGATGCCTGTTATGCCATACATCGCAATCCCAGGATTACCATTTTTGCGAGACATAACAGATTTGGATAACACATTACATCATCCATTACAAACCATACATAAGGTCTTACACAAATAAGTATCTCAAGATCCAGTTCTTAATACAATTCAAGAAGCGGAAATACGTAATAATAAAGGTAGCGTAGGCGAAGCTCCATCTTCGGGGTCACAGGAAATGCTGATGATGGGAGATGATCCTAGTTGTCGTAACCTTCCTGGGGTCCTTCGTCCTGATACTCCTCTTCATAGTCTGGCCACGGGAATAGCCAGGGACAAAGCCATGAGTACTCTTTAAGTACTCGCAAACTAATACTAACAAGTAAGGGGTTTCTTTTGTAGTAGGACACTAAGCTCTAGGGTTGTTTTGCAAAAAGCCAGATTTACCTCTACTAAGTTTAGAAGCAAAGAAAGACTAGTTGAAGTTTTGTAACACCTAAGTGGGAACTTGAATTTCATATCACAACTCTGTTGTGGTCAAGTCAAAATCTCAATTCATTTCATAAGTCATTTTGAAAACATCTGACGGGGGAACAGTATGGCCACTCCAACTGTCCATAACCGCGGACGCGGCTATTCGAATAATTTGACACTCTGCAGAGATTGTACACTTTCACCACAACATTCGATACATCCGTCAGGAACAAATCCTGAATTCACCATACTCAGTATGCGGATAATAGATCCTAACCTTTCAATTACACTCCCTAGTATAAGCACCTCTCCTGTGAGTTTGGCCTCCCAACCATGACCACTGTCATCTTGGGTACTGCACAGGTGGACAATCTTCACAAGGTAGCCTCAGCTCTGACCTTGGCCATGAGGTAACCCATACTAAGGTATATAAGTTTCCAGTCAAGCCCTACCCAATTCTCGGTGTATTGTGGTTGTACGGTAAAATTGGAATGGTATCGCATCCAGACAACCATCAGTTTTATAAAGGGCTAAGGCTCATGCCTCAACATATTCATCATCAAAATCATCTGGTGTTCGGAAACACATGTCAAAACATTTCAGTAGAATGACTCATCATTCCAAGGTTTTCATAACCATTTTCACCAAGTATTCCCATCTAATGTTGATCAAGTTTTATGCTTAGCACTAGCATCTACAAGTGGGGGTGAGTACTAATGAGGGGTGGTAAACAAGTGGAGATTAATTGAGTTCAATCTCATGCCTTAGGATGACATCAAGATTATCTAGCTTAGGCCAAATTTTATGCTCTTTATGCAACCTTCAATTATCTTCCTAGAATCTACAAGTCACTTAAGTAAACTCTAAGAGAAAGCTTTGATAAAGAAATAAAGTATAAAGCTTGCAAGTAAAACTAGGATTGGGTATCATCAAATGTGTCGAACCAAGCATGCTTAGTGCATGGCATAGGTTATCTAACTTTCATAATTGCAAGTGCTAGCTTGCTCAATCAACTAGTAGTATTATGCTTGCCTTGTGCAGAGCAGTGGTTGAAGTTCTCCTCGGCTTCTTCTTCGTAGTATCCTCCTTCCTCCTTGTATCCTTGGTCGGTACTAGCGTCTATAAATAAATACGAGGTACACAATCACCAAACAATACTTAACTACTTTCAATCATCACACAAAGGGGTTCTATAGATGATCTAGCATCATCACTAATATTACAAGATTAAGGCATTTGTCTTATTTATTTTAATCTGAGAAAAGTAATTTCTAGTCATTGAAAAACTACTTAATATTTAATATTCTCCAACTCAAACATGGGATCATGTTGACACATGTCATCACCACATATTTCAGTACATGGGAATGTGATTTAAAGTCGTGTCACAATTTAATCAGGTTTAACCTTTTATTTCAATTAAATAAAGTGACTAGAATTGCCTATGTGGCATTCTTTTATTACTTGGACATTATTTCTGTAAGTAAACCCATATGTTTTTATATGTTCTGAAAGGTATGATCAAATGTGATTTTTGAGAGTTGGAATCAACTCAAAATCTATTATGGTTGAAATTTAAAAAATGTTTGAATGTAGAAAAGCTTCTGACTTGTTATTTTTACCAAGGTTGATATATAGACTCAAATGATTTGAATCCAACGGTCTTGGATTAATCATTTCAATATCTTTCTAACAAAATTGGTTTCATTCAATTTGGTTTACTGAATCAAGATGGGTTGATTCTTGAAACTAGGTACAGAACTATGTTTGAATTAAAATGGAAAAAGCTAAATTCAAACGAGTGGGCTGCGTGGGAAAGGTTAACGGGCGGGCCCAGTGTCACTCCGCAGCGCGGGGCGCAACTGACAGGGGGGGTCTACTGGTCGGTGGCTCTTTAAACGCGAAGCGGTATGGGGCGATGTGGTGCGTTGGATTAGAACGACGATCGACGGCTGAGGGTCGTCGTCAACGATGAACAAGTCACCGGCGAGCTCGAACCCTAGCGGCTCGGTGGGGGTGCATAGGGGGCATAGCGGGGCTCCAGTGACGACGGAGAGGCGGGCAAATGACAAAGTCGACGACGGGGAACTCAGGGGTGGTCACGGCAGCTCCAGGGGTGGACGAAATCAACGGCTCCTCTTCTCCTCTGTAGCGGCGAGCTCCGGTCAAATTCCGGCGATGCGCTGCTCGCCTTGCTCCAGCTAAGGGGTGGAACGATCAGTGAGGTGAGGGGAGTGAAATGGTGTGAAGAAATCGATCGGGGATCGTCTCCTTTTATAGGCCCGACGGTGAGACCGAGAGGGATGGGCAGGCGACGGTGGCGACACGGCTACGAGCGGCTAGAGGCATGGCCGAGGTTGGTGATCGACCGACGGTCTCCTGGCGATGCTCTATGGTTTAAATTCGCGTGTAGGGGCGGTGGAAAACGGTCGAGAACGCGCGATGCTCTGCGAAGCAGAGGCGGCGAACTCTGCGGCGAGCGGTGGCTACGGGGTACGGGCAGTGAAACGAGCATGTCTGGTGGTATCCTGGGACAGTGGGGTGCATGCTGGCGGGCGGCGAGGGCTCGAGGTGGTCGGGTTGCGTGGGAACAACGCGTGCTCTGCGGTGCACGTCGGCATGGTCGACAGTGGTGCGGGCGCGACGTTCCTGGCTGTTCTGGTCGCTGTCTCCGGGATAGGGCTGGTCGAGAGGGGGCGGTGAGACACGGGCTACCTCCCAGTCAAGGTTGGCATGGCTAGTTCTTCTCCTAGCTTGCTGTCCACACTGGGGTGACATGGGTGCTCTCGTCCTGTTCACCATTGATGACATTGGCGAGCTTACAGTGGTGCTAGTGATTAGTTAAGGTTGTTAGATGATCTACTAAGGCTAGTGGTGTCCAAAGAGGGAACAAGTTAGGCCCAAAACACTGCTCAACATAGTGTTTTGATTTTGTTTGATTTGCATCTGCAACCTGTTTGATGAAATGGCCGCATGAACTTAAGTTTTGAATTTTGAAAAGATTTTTGGTGGGTGTGCTAGGCATGTACTAGGGAGTCTGTGGATGCTTGGGTTTGAAAATTGAGTTGGTTTAAGTGGTTTTTGAAATAGTGGGATCTTCCCATATGAAATAGATTCAATTTTAAACTGTCATTTAAACTAAGCATTTGAATGTTTTTGGATGATCACAAAGTGGGCCTTGGTACCTTTTTATGAGTACTATCAAGGGGTGCAAAGATCCATACATGTTTCTGTTGAGTTTTGAAAATTAGAGATAGCCAAAGTAGTCATGGGAGTTAAATTGGCCAAAGTGAACATTCACTTAATTTGTTTGTTTTGATTTGTTTGTCTTTGGGAAAACTTGGGGATTGTTTAGATGATGTTTATTTCACCTAAGAATCATTTTACAAGCAAAGAAACTCATAATCATGGCAATTCAAACGAATCCAAATTTTAATACACACACATATGAATGCTTTCATACTTTTAATTGGAAAAGTTTTTTGTTAAACCTAATTTTGGTGATTAGAGTTTGATGATCCAATTTTAGTATTTTTGGGATGTTACAAACCTTCCCCCTTAAACAAAATCTCGTCCCGAGATTTGAAAAAGGGCGAAAAAGATTACCTAGTATTTGAAGAGATCGGGAAACTCTGTCCTGATGTGATCTTCGCGCTCCCAGGTAGCTTCCTCTTCTATGTGGTTGCTCCACTGAATCTTGAGAAACTTGATGCTTCGGGTTCTGATAGTTCTGAAAGCTTCTTCCAAAATACGGATGGGTACTTCGGGATAGGTCAGGTCATCGTTGATTTCTATGGTCCGGTGATCAATATTCTTGAACACTTCCGTCTTCTCCGGAACTTCGAGGCACTTGTGAAGTAATGAGATATGGAACACATTGTGCACGGCTGACATCTCTTCGGGTAGTTCCAATATATATGACAGTTCTCCTCGATGGTTCAGAATCTTGAAGGGGCCGATATATCTGGGGGCTAACTTTCCTTTCAGTTGGAAACATTGCATTCCCTTCAATGGCGACACTTTCAGATACACACAATCTCCTATGTTGAAGGCGAGGTCTCTACGTCTCTTGTCGGCGTAACTCTTGTGTCAAGATTGGCGGTCTTGAGGTGCTCATGAATCTTGTGAACCTTCCCTTCTTCTTCTCATAGGATGTCGGGTCCGAAAATCTGACTTTCTCCTACTTCCGACCAATTCAAAGGGGTGCGACACTTCCTTCCGTACATGAATTCAAATGGGGCCATTTTCGAACTAGCTTGGTAACTGTTGTTGTAGGAAAATTCTGCGAAAGGCAGACAGTCTTCCCATTTAGATCCATACTCTAACACACATGCTCTCAACGTATCTTCGAGTATTTGATTTACTCGCTCCGTTTGTTTGTCGGTCTGAGGGTGATAAGCTGTGCTGAAATCTAGTCGGGTTCCTAAACCTTCTTGGACTTTCTTCTAGAATCTCGAGATAAAATGAGTTCCTCGATCCGATACGATATTCTTGGGGACTCCATGCAAACTAACGATTCTAGCGATGTATAACTCTGTTAGCTTCAAAATCTGATATGTGGTCTTGACTGGTAAGAAATGGGCGACTTTGGACAATCGGTCCACTATGACCCAGATAGTCATTTCCCCTACTAGAAGTAGGAAAACCAGTGATAAAGTCCATTCCAACGGAATCCCATTTCCATTACGGAATCTGCAATGGTTGCAACAATCCAGCGGGTCTTTGATGTCCTGCCTTGACTCGCTGACATATATCACACTTGGCGATATAGCTTCCGATTTCTCTCTTCATCTTATGCCACCAAAATTTCTCCTTCAAATCTTGATACATCTTTGTTCCTCCGGGGTGGATAGAATAAAGAGTATCATGAGCTTCTTTCAGAATCACTTCTTTCAACTCAGAATCTGCTGGTACACAAAGGCATCCTTTGTACCACAGAACTCCTTCTTCGTCTTCGGTAAATCCGGGTACTTTGCCTGTACCAATACGATGCTTGATTCCGTCGATACTAGCATTTCCTTTCTGCGCCTCCTTGATCTGGCTGATCAAAGTGGGTTGAAGTTCTATGCTAGCCAAAAATACTTCACTCACTAATTCCATTCGAAAATCTTCCATCTCTTTGTGCAAGCTTGGTTGCTCCTTTAAAATCATGGATTTCAAGCGGCACGGCAATCTGCTAAGGGCATCTTCTACCACGTTGGCTTTACCGGGGTGATAGTGAATGTCCAGATCGTAATCCTTGATTAGCTCAATCCATCTTCTCTATCTCATATTCAGCTCCTTCTGAGTGAATATATACTTTAGGATCTTGTGATCCGAATAAATCTCACAACGATTTCCCATCAGGTAATGCCTCCATGCCTTCAGGGCTAGAACTACGGCTGCGAGTTCGAGGTCATGGGTTGGGTAATTCTACTCATGTTGTTTTAGTTGTCGAGATAGATAAGATATAACTTTGCCTTCTTGCATTAGAACACATCCGAGACCGATCTTGGATGCATCACAATACACGTTAAAGGGCTTCGTGATATCCGGCATGATTAAGATTGGGGCTGAAATCAATCTTCTCTTGAGTTCTTGAAAACTCACTTCACATTTGTCCGTCCATTCAAACTTCTTGTCCTTCTTCAGCAATTGGGTCATGGGTCTGCCGATACTCGAGAATCCTTCTACGAACTTGCGGTAATATCCCTCCAATCCGAGAAATGCACGAACTTGCGTTTGAGTTGTTGGGGCTTGACAATCTTCGACATCTTTCACCTTTGCAGGGTCAACGGCAATTCCTCCGACTGAGACAATGTGGACGAGGAATCCTACATCCTGTAACCAGAATTCACATTTGCTAAACTTGGCATACAACTGCTGCTATCTAAGGGTTCCAAGAATGGTCCTTAGGTGTCGCTCATGTTCTTCTTATGATTTGGAATAAATCAGAATGTCATTGATGAAAACAACGACAAACTTATCCAGGAAGTCCATAAAAATCTTAATCATGAGATTCATTAAATTAGCGGGGGCATTGGTTAATCCAAAAGACTTGACAGTATACTCGTATAATCCATATCTGGTGGTAAAGGCAGTCTTGGGGTTATCCTCTGCGCGAATCTTGAGTTGATGATAGCCAGTTCTAAGATCAATCTTAGAAAACACTTTGGCACCGGTCAACTGATCAAACAAATCTTCTATCTTGGGCAATGGGTACTTGTTCTTGATAGTGACATCATTCAACTTCCGATAATCCCTGCACAAATGGTTACCTCCATCTTTCTTGTCCACAAACAAGACAGGTGATCTCCAAGGCGACGCACTTGGTTGAATCAATCCAATTTCCAACATGGCATCTAGTTGCTTCTTCAATTCTGCTAGTTCAGACGGGTTCATACTATATGGTCTCTGGGATATGGGTCCTATTCCGGGGATTAATACAATGATAAACTCGATATCCCTATCTGGGGGCATACCGGGAAAAACATCTGGAAACACATCGGGGTATTCACAGACTATCCGGACTTGGTCAATGGTAGGTTGGGCTATACTCTTGTTGCACTTGAATTGACGAGGTAAGGTTTCAGATACATGATCGACTGATATTCCAGCTGTACTGGTCATGGTTATGGATTTCTTGGCACATTCAATTAATCCTTTATGTTTGGACATCCAATCCATTCCTAGTACTACTTCCAAACCTTTTGTTCCGAGTACTATCAGATTAGCATAAAAATCTATGCCATGGATTCGGATAGGGACGGCTTTGCAAATTTGCCTAGCTTTGGTGGTTGAACCGGGGATTTGAACAATCATAACATGCTTCAGTTTGGTTGGTTGAATCTTACTAGTGCAGGCAAATTCTTTGGTGACAAATGAATGTGATGCACCAGAATCAAACAACACTCTAGCAAGTACTGAATTAACAGAAAACATATCCAGCACGACGTCTGGCGCTTCCTGAGCTTCTTCAGCATGCATGAGAAAAAGACGGCCGTTGCGGTTGAGGGAATTCCCTGGGGCAAACCTTCTTCCAGGCTGAACATGACGCTGCTGCTGAGCTGGGGCATTTGCATTTGGGGCTGCGGTATTCTTCTTGTTGGGGAACTCGTTGGAGTAGTTGACCTTTATTTCCATAGTCATAACAAGTCACTTGCGACTTGTCCTTTGCTGCAACAGGCACAACATTCCTTCCAGTACTAGGGGCAGTGTTGGTGTTGGCGGCAGCATTGTTGTTGTTGAACTTGGGTGGGGCACGGTTGAAATTGTTAGAGTTGCCGGGGTTGTTGTGATTTCCTCCGGGCCTTGGGTTTCCACGGTTGGGATAGGTCGAACGGTTCATCGGGGGTCTGTTGGTTCTCGAGGCAAATCCTGGAGATGGGTTAGGGCGATACTTTGGGGTCTGATGGGTTCCTGGCTGATGCATCATGCGGCGCTTGCGGTTCTCATTGGCTTGGTTGATCTTTCCTTCCATCTAGATGGCAGAGTCGACAAGGGCTTCAATATCAGCAAAAGGGATATTGACCAACACAGTCTGCATCTCATCATGCAAACCATTCAGGAATCTCTCTTTCTTCTTGGCTTCAGTGTCGATCTCATCCGGGGCATACCTAGCTAATGACAAGAATTTGTCACGGTATTCCACTACGGTCATCCGTCCTTGCCTCAGTTCTCTGAAATCATCTCTCATCCTCTTGATCAAACCCGGTGGCACATGGGTTCTGCTGAACTTGACCTTGAATTCCTCCCAGGTCATCATCTGTCCTCCGGTCATTGCACGAACGCTGTTCCACCATGCTCTGGCGTCTCCGGCTAGATAGTGGGTGGCGAATAGAACCTTATCGTTAGCTTCTACTCCGACGACTTCTATGTTGTTTTCCATGGTTTGCAGCCAATCATCGGCGTCTAAAGGCTCTTCCGACTTAGTGAAAACAGGTGGGTTGGTGTTCTGGAAATTCTTGAGCTTAGATCCATGTTTGTCCTGATTTCCGTGGCCTTGGTTGTTGTTGGCCATCTGAGCTATGTGCTGAAGGGTGGCTAAGTTGGCCTGACGTTCGGTTCAGCTTTGCGGTCAGAAACCAACATTTGCAGGACCTGCAACATCGGGTCCGGGGATGAACTACTTCCTCCGTGTGGCATCTGAAGATTGAGATAGAACATGAGAAAAGAGGGAAATTTCTAAGGTTCGGGGACTTTTGAAAAGTTTTTAAAGTTTGACTCAGATTTTTCTAGCAACTTGCTTTTCATTCATTCATTTATAGCACACGATACAAACACACACCACAAAACAAGAAAAACAGATGGTTTTAAGAACCATTCTAGAAACTACGATACAATGGGACCGAATACAACTCACAACGCTACTGCTCAAGTGCTACTACTCCTTGGAGTCGGTGTAGTCGTCATCCTCATCATCCTCCTCGTCATCGATGGAGGCGTAGCCTGATCCTTCAGAAAATCATCATCATCGCTGAGATAGGAGTAGGGGTCTCCACGAAGATCCTCGCCGATGTTCTCCCTTTCCTCCAACTGCATGTCTCTCTCGTGGATGGTCTCCTCCAAATCCGAGATACGGTGACGAAGACGGGAAATGATGCGCTCCTTATTGTCAAGCTGACGGTGGCGAGATTTGCGGTCCTTCGCTAGCATGGCGATGGTCTGATCCTTCGTGTTGATGATGGCGGACTTGTGGTTGGAGTAGTCATGGCAATTGTCCAATTCCTGCTGACGATCATACATCATGAAGCTAAGGTGGTCCAACTAGGTCTTCAGCTCGGGGTGGTATGGGGCTTCCAGTGGCTGTCCCATAGCATCACGCCTTGGACAAAACTCAAAGCGGGTACCCTTGATCTTATTGATACTCTGCCCACACAGACGGGCAAGAGCTTCCCGCATGGCCCTGGCAAGTCCAACGAGCCAGTTGTTCTCTCTTTAGGTGAACTGAATTCCCTCAGCAGTAGGAGGTTCAATCTTTCCTCGGAGACTTGCAACAATTAGCCACTGCAGATCTTCTCCTCCTTGATCATTGAGCTGAGCTCCGAAGAACTCAGGGTGCGGACGCTCCAGAAGTTTCGAAAGCTGGTCCAAATCCCGCTCAAAGATAAGGTCTCCTCCCTTCCCCTAGGATGAGTAAGTTAGTAGAGTGATCAAGTGTGTCAAATTTTATGTATTTTGAAAGAGTTTTTGAGGAACATAAATTTTCATGAAAGAATCAAAGTGATAAGAATGGGAATAAGTGTTTGTAAATTGGAATGGTATCGCATCCAGACAACCATCAGTTTTATAAAGGGCTAAGGCTCATGCCTCAACATTTTCATCATCAAAATCATCTTGTGTTCGAAAACACATGTCAAAACATTTCAGTAGAATGACTCATCATTCCAAGGTTTTCATAACCATTTTCACCATGTATTCCCATCTAATGTTGATCAAGTTTTATGCTTAGCACTAGCATCTACAAGTGGGGGTGAGTACTACTGAGGGGTGGTAAACAAGTGGAGATTAATTGTGTTCAATCTCATGCCTTAGGATGGCATCAAGATTATCTAGCTTAGGCCAAATTTTATGCTCTTTATGCAACCTTCAATTATCTTCCTAGAATCTACAAGTCACTTAAGTAAACTCTAAGAGAAAGCTTTGATAAAGACATAAAGTATAAACCTTGCAAGTAAAACTAGGATTGGGTATCATCAAATGTGTCCAACCAAGCATGCTTAGTGCATGCCATAGGTTATCTAACTTTCATAATTGCAAGTGCTAGCTTGCTCAATCAACTAGTAGTATTAGGCTTGCCTTGTGCAGAGCAGTGGTTGAAGTTCTCCTCGGCTTCTTCTTTGTAGTATCCTCCTTCCTCCTCGTATCCTTGGTCGGTACTAGCGTGTATAAATAAATACGAGGTACACAATCACCAAACAATACTTAACTACTTTCAATCATCACACAAAGGGGTTCTATAGATGATCTAGCATCATCACTAACATTACAAGATTAAGGCATTTGTCTTATTTATTTTAATTTGAGAAAAGTAATTTTTACTCATTGAAAAACTACTTAAGATTTAATATTCTCCAACTCAAACATGGGATCATGTTGACACATGTCATCACCACATATTTTAGTAGATGGGAATGTGATTTAAAGTGGTGTCACAATTTAGTCAGGTTTAACCTTTTATTTCAATTAAATAAAGTGGCTAGAATTGCATATGTGGCATTCTTTTATTACTTGGACATTATTTCTGTAAGTAAACCCATATGTTTTTATATATTCTGAAAGGTATGATCAAATGTGATTTTTGAGAGTTGGAATCAACTCAAAAGCTATTATGGTTGAAACTTGAAAAATGTTTGAATGCAGAAAAGCTTCTGACTTGTTATTTTTACCAAGGTTGATCTGTAGATTCAAATGATTTGAATCCAACGGGCTTGGATTAAGAATTTCAATATCTTTCTAACAAAATTGGTTTCATTCAATTTGGTTTACTGAATCGAGCTGGGTTTATTCTTGAAACTAGGTACAGAACTATGTTTGAATTAAAATGGAAAAAGCTAAATTCAAACGAGTGGGCTGCGCGGGAAAGGTTAACGGGCCGGCCTAGTGTCACTCCGCAGCGCGGGGCGCAACTGACAGGGGGGTCTACTGGTCAGTGGCTCTTTAAACGCGAAGCGGTATGGGGCGATGTGGTGCGTTGGATTAGAATGACGATCGACGATGAACAAGTCACCGGCGAGCTCGAATCCTAGCGGCTCGGTGGGGGTGCATAGGGGGCATACCGGGGCTCCAGTGACGACGGCGAGGTGGGCAAATGACGAAGTCGACAACAGCGAACTCAGGGGTGGTCACGGTAGCTCCAGGGGTGGACAAAATCAATGGCTCCTCTTCTCCTCTGCAGCGGCGAGCTCCGGCCAAATTCTGGCGATGCGCTGCTTGCCTTGCTCCGGCTAAGGGGTGGAACGATCAGTGAGGTGAGGGGAGTGAAATGGTGTGAAGAAATCGAGCGGGGATCGTCTCCTTTTATAGGCCCGTCGGTGAGACCGAGAGGGATGGGCAGGCGACGGTGGTGCCACGGCTACGGGCGGCTAGAGGCATGGCCGAGGTTGGCAATCGACGAACGGTCTCCTGACAATGCTCTATGGTTTAAATTCGCGTGTAGGGGCGGTGGCAAACGGTCGGGAACGCGCGATGCTCTGCGAGGCAGAGGCGGCGAACTCTGCGGCGAGCGGTGGCTACGGGGTACGGGCGGTGAAACGAGCATGTCTGGTGGTCTCCTGGGACGGTGGGGTGCATGCTGGCGGGTGGCGAGGGCTCGAGGTGGTCGGGTTGTGTGGGAACGGCGCGTGCTCTGCGGTGCACGTCGGCATGGTCGACAGCGGCGCGGTCGCGACGTTCCTGGCTGTTCTGGTCGCTGTCTCCGGGATAGGGCTGGTTGAGAGGGGGCGGTGAGACACGGGCTACCTCCTAGACAAGGTTGGCACGGCTAGTTCTTCTCCTAGCTTGATGTCCACACTGGGGTGACATGGGTGCTCTCGGCCTGTTCACCATTGATGACATTGGCGAGCTTACAGTGGTTCTTGTGATTAGTTAAGGTTGTTAGATGATCTACTAAGGCTAGTGGTGTCCAAAGAGGGAACAAGTTAGGCCCAAAACACTGCTCAACATAGTGTTTTGATTTTGTTTGATTTGCATCTACAACCTGTTTGATGAAATGGCCGCATGAACTTATGTTTTGAATTTTGAAAAGATTTTTGGTGGGTGTGCTAGGCATGTACTAGGGAGTCTGTGGATGCTTGGGTCTTGAAAATTGAGTTGGTTTGAGTGGTTTTTGAAATAGTGGGATCTTCCCATATGAAATAGATTCAATTTTAAACTATCATTTAACTAAGCATTTGAATGTTTCTGGATGATCACAAAGTGGGACTTGGTACCTTGTTATGAGTACTATCAAGGGGTGCAAAGATCCATACATGTTTCTGTTGAGTTTTGAAAATTAGAGATAGCCAAAGTAGTCATGGGAGTTAAATTGGCCAAAGTGACCATTCACTTAATTTGTTTGTCTTTGGGAAAAGCTTGGGGATTGTTTAGATGATGTTTATTTCACCTAAGAATCATTTTACAAGCAAAGAAACACATAATTATGGCAATTCAAAAGAATCCAAATTTTAATACACACACATATGAATGCTTTCATACTTTTAATTGGAAAAGTTTTTTGTTAACCCTAATTTTGGTGATTAGAGTTTGATGATCCAAGTTTAGTATATTTGGGATGTTACACCAACGTCTAAGAGAAGAAATCATAGATTTAGCAATGGAATCATGTGATCAATATCGACAGATTGCCTCTAGGGATGCCCTGATAGCTAACTTGGCAAGTGAGTGGGGATTGTAATGTACTTCGTTAGTTGGACCACCACACTTATCGTTTCTACTTCCAAAAAGTTTGTCTAAGTTATGTTGAACCTTTGATACTTGTAATGGATTTGTGTATGCCATGACTTGTGTGATTGTTGCAAAAGATGTGCTTGTGATATTTTGTCATGTGATTTTTCTCTATTGATGTTGATTCTAACTTTTCTCTATCTTATAAAAATAGATGCCTAATGTATTATCAACACTGCCAAGGAGTTCAAGGGAACTCGTTTTGGTACTCGTCTCATTGAGCTCACTAGTGTGCTCAACCTTCCACTTCCTAGCATCATGACACTTCCACTCACCAAGCTTGAGAGGAAGGACTTTTGGGGCTTCAGAGTCACTCAGCTGGGACGCCAGACAGAGCCAACCACGGAGACCATCACTTTCAAGCTGATGCATGACGACAAGGAGAAAGGCCTAGATGTGGTCATGCAGGAGTTACTTGGGCGCATGGTAGGAAGACACTCCACCGATCTTAGAGGTCTTTACTTTCACCCCTTCGGGAGACGCAACGAGGAGGGTGAAGCCATAGAGTATGAGTATGTTTCTAGAGAGACGATGGAGCCGAGTCGTCTGTACCTTCAGGACCTAGAGGGTCTTATTAGGCACCTAGATACTTATAGGACCAACGTCATGCTTAGCAATGACGAGCTCTAGGTTCAGCTTCGTGAGAAGGACAAGCTCTTCGCGGAGCAAGAAGAGATAGTCAAGGAAATGGAGGCGAAGTTTGAAAGCCAGGACAAGAAGTTCAAGAGCCAGGAGAAAAGAATCCAAGACAGGAACAAGAAGATCCGGGAGATGAAGGAAGAGCTTGAGGCCAAGGACTTCGAGCTTGAGCATCAGCAAGGAGTGATCGAGAGGCTTCGCTCACAGAAGAGAGATATTAGGGCCAAGATAGAGGCCTTGACTACTAGTGTTGACGAGTACAAGACCGCCATGGAGAATGCAGGTCTTACCCTCATTGACATAGAGATTGATGCAGAGGAGTAGTGTAGACTACTCGATTATCTTTCATCTACCGTACTTTGATTATTGAGTCACAATGACCATCCAACATGTGGGTGGCTTGCTATGGTGTGTTGCATTTCCAAACTTGTTGTTTATGTCATTCAAACTCTATGTTATTTTGATGCTTGGTTATTGTGATTGAGTATGTGATGTATTGTGCATGTTAAGCATCTATGGGTATCTCATTCTTATCCTTATGAAAACCACAGATGCCTCCTCGACGTGCCAACCCCAACCCAAACAACAACAATGTCACTCCCGAGATGTAGCAGTTGATGACAGCACAGGCTCAACTGATATAG
Source organism: Avena sativa (assembly GCA_916181665.1). Lineage (NCBI taxonomy): Eukaryota > Viridiplantae > Streptophyta > Magnoliopsida > Poales > Poaceae > Avena > Avena sativa. The sequence continues at coordinate 39,503,369 of OV702279.1, read as the reverse complement.
ATGATGACCACTTTCATGCAGAACCAGAATCATAATAACAACAATAACAATAACAACAACAATAACCAGAATAATCCGCCAGGATTTGACATGCTCACTAGATTTCTAAGACCGAGGCCTGTAAAGTTCTCATGAACCACTGATCCAATGGTGGCCAATGATTGACTACGCATAGTAAACAAGGATTTAGTGACTGTCGGCTGCACCGATGAAGAGAAGGTCAGGTTTGCATCACATCTATTGGAAGGGCCAAAAGCAACTGGTAGATAACTTTCAGATCACCACTCCCATTGAGGGTGTGACTTGGGCTATCTTTGAGGATGGATTCCGTACAACTCACATCTCATCCGGAGTGATGAATTTGAAGAAGAAGGAATTCCACAACCTGAAACAGCGTCACTGCAGTGTGGCCGAGTATATTGAGGAGTTCAACAATCTAGCGCGTTATGCACCAGAAGAAGTTGATACTGATGCCAAGAGGAAGGATAAATTCCTCGAAGGACTGAATGATGAACTGAATCTGCAGCTGTCTGTTGCCTATGTCCCAACCTTCCAATCACTTTGTGACAAGGCTACTATCTTGGAGAACAAGATGAAACAGGTGGAGAGCAGGAAGAGGAAGCATAGCTTTGATAAGCACAGCTCGGGATCATCTCACAAGCGTTCCCATCATGATGATAGTGGGAGTTCTGGATCCCACAAACATGGAAAGTACAACAGCCACCACGGCCACAACCGCCATCATAACAGCAAGCATCATCGTAGTCATGATAACGACAAGTATAAGAAACACAAGAGTGGATACAAGAGCCACCACAATGGAGGTGGAAGTGGTAGTGGAAGTCAGCCTGCCAAGAAAGATCTCAGTCAGGTTGAATGCTTCAAGTGTAAGAAGATGGGGCACTATGCAAATGAGTGCCCAGAGTAGAAGGTTGAAGGAACCACCAAGCCCAACTCTTTCCAGAAGGGACAAGTGAACCACATCAATGTGGAAGAGATATATGAGGAATATGATGCTGTGACTGGTAAGTTCAAACTCAATTCTATTCCAGCACTTGTTCTTTTTGATACTGGTGCATTGCATTCATTCATATCAAGAGCATTTGTTGATAGAAGTGGGTTTCCAACTGAAAATATTGGGTGTCCTATAAAAGTAAGTTCTCCCGGTGGAGATATGATAGTAAGTTTTGGATGTCGTGATCTATTGATAGAATTTGGAAAGCATAAGTTTCCAGTTAGTCTGATAATCTTAGATTCCCAAGGACTGGATGTAATTTTGGGAATGGACTGGATGACCAAGTATGAAGGAGTACTAGATTGTGCCAATTGTATTGTCGCAATCACAACCCCGGATAAGAAACGGATTAGATTCAAGTCTAACTTTGAATCAAAAGGGAGTAAGCTAAATTCTCTTAAGGAGGTTATCATAGACAGTGTGCTAATTATGAGAGAATACCCAGATGTGTTTCCAAAAGGAATTGCCGGGAATGCCACCGGATAGGTATGTGGAGTTTCTGATTGACTTGCTACCAGGATCAGGACCAATAGCAAAGAGACCTTACAAGATGTCAGTTGATGAGTTGAAGGAACTCAAGAAACAACTTGGAGAATAGTTGCAGAAAGGATTTATTCAACCAAGTTCTTCATCTTGGGGAGCACCAGTCTTGTTTGTTGAAAAGAAAGATAGAAGGCAAAGGTTATGCATAGATTATCATTCACTCAATGAGGTGACTATCAAGAACGAATATCCTTTGCCCAGAATCAATGAATTGTTTGATCAGTTAGAAGGAGCCCGTGTGTTCTCAAAGATTGATCTCCGGTCAGGCTATTTTCAACTTAAGGTAAGGGAATACGACATACCTAAGACTACTTTCACCACAAGGTATGGATTGTATGAGTACACAGTGATGCCATTTGGTTTGACCAATGCACCAGCCTCCTTCATGAATATGATGAACAAGGTGTTCATGGAGTTTCTTGACAAGTTTGTTTTCATCTTCATTGATGACATTTTGATCTACTCCAAGAGTAATGAAGAGCATGAGGGACATTTGTGTTTGATACTTGAGAAGCTTAGAGAGAATAAACTGTATGCCAAATTCAGCAAGTGTGAATTCTGGCTGAATGAGGTTGGATTTCTTGGACACATTGTGTCAGGAGATGGTGTAGCAGTTGATCCCGCAAAAGTGTCAGCTATAACCGAGTGGGAATCTCCTATGTCAGTGAAAGAAGTCCGTAGTTTCCTTAGCTTGGCAGGATACTATAGAAGGTTTATTGAGAATTTCTCAAAGGTAGCTAAACCAATGACGGAGTTACTCAAGAAAGACAGGAAATTTGATTGGACTGAAGGATGTGAACTCAGTTTCCAAGAATTAAAGAAGAGACTAGTGACAACACCAGTCTTATGTCTGCCAGATTTGGAGAAGGATTTCCAAGTGTATTGTGATGCATCTCACCAAGGATTAGGTGCAATTTTGATGCAAGAAGAGAAAGTTGTGGCTTATGCCTCGAGACAACTCAAAACTCATGAAGTGAATTATCCTACTCATGATTTAGAGTTAGCCTCTGTTGTACATGCACTCAAAACATGGAGACATTATATTTTGGGAAAGCGATGTGAAGTGTTCACAGATCACAAAAGTTTGAAGTATATCTTCACTCAGAAAGAAATCAACATGAGACAAAGAAGATGGCTAGAACTCATCAAGGACTACGACTTGAGTTTGCAATACCAACCCGGTAAAGCAAATGTTGTAGCAGATGCATTAAGCTGTAAGGTTTATGTGAATGGCCTTACTAATGGAGAGTTGCTAGATGATCTGTGTGCCCAATTCAAATATCTTAGATTGGAGATAGTGCCTGAAGGACATCTCATGTCATTGGATGTTCAACCCACCTTGTTGGACAAAATCAAGGAAGCCCAAAAGACGGACAAGGAAATTGAAGAGATTAAGGAAAAGATTGGCAAGGGAAAAGCCAAAGGATTCCATGAAGACGAACATGGTACTTTATGGTATGGAAAACGTATCTGCATTCCGCAAGATCCGGAGCTTCGGAAACTGATTTTACAAGAAGTACATAACTCACCATATTCCATTCATCCGGGTAACACCAAAATGTACATGGATGTGAAGGAAAGATTTTGGTGGAATAATCTCAAGAAGGACATCTCCGAACATATTGCTTTGTGTGATGTATGTAGTAGAGTGAAAGCGGAACATCAGAAACCAGCAGGATTGTTACAACCATTACCTATTCTTGATTGGAAGTGGGACAAAATTGGCATGGATTTCATCACCGGATTGCCAAGGACCAGATCAGGATATGATTCTATTTGGGTAGTAGTGGATCGCCTAACTAAAGTGGCTCATTCAATACCCGTGAATACAACCTATACAAGTGCTAAGTTGGCCAAGATCTATATGAATAGGATTGTGTGTCTGCATGGAGTACCCAAGAGTATTGTGTCTGATAGGGGAACTCAATTCACTTCCCATTTTTGGAGACAGTTACATGAGTCATTGGGAACGAGGTTGGAATTCATTACTGCTTTTCATCCTCAAACCGATGGACAAACGGAAAGGACTAATCAGATTTTCGAAGACATGTTGAGGGAATGTGCCCTAGACTATGGAGCCAGTTGGGATGAAAGTCTGCCTTACACAGAATTTTCTTATAACAACAGCTATCAAGCCAGCATTGTGATGGCACCATTTGAGTTTCTCAATTCACTTCCCATTTTTGGAGGCAACTGCATGAGTCATTGGGAACAAGATTGGAATTCAGTACTGCTTTTCATCCCCAGACTGATGGACAGACAAGAAGGACCAACCAGATTTTAGAGGATATGTTGAGGGCATGTGCCCTATACTATGGAGCTAGTTGGGATGAAATTCTGCCTTACGAAGAATTCTCTTACAAAAACAGCTATCAAGCCAGCATTGAGATGGCACCGTTTGAGTTTCTCTATGGGAGAAAGTGTACTACACCATTGTTATGGAATGGTGGTGGAGAAAGAAACTTGTTCGGGCCAGAACTAATCAAGGAAGCTGAAGAGAAAGTCAAGTTAGTAAAGGACAGATTGAAGATAGCACATTCCTGACAAAAGAGCTACGCAGATCCAAAGCGTAGAGAAGTCACCTATGAGGTGGGTGACAGATCATATCTTAGAGTATCACCACTTTGTGGAGTGAAGAGATTTGGAGTCAAAGGAAAATTGGCCCCAAGATATGTTGGACCATTCAAGATTCTGAGCCGTAAAGGGGAAGTATCATATGAGATTGAATTTCCTGAATCATTGTCTGCCGTTCACAATGTGTTTCATGTGAGTCAGCTAAAGAAATGCCATCCGGAGATGGAAGAGACTTCTTTGAAGGATACTATACCCTTGTAGGAGGTCCAGTTGGAAAGTGATCTCACTTATGAGGAAAGACCTATCAAGATTCTTGAGACTGCAGAAAGAGTTACTCGAACAAAGACTATCAAATTCTGCAAAGTTCAGTGAAACCATCATTCCGAGGAAGAAGCAACATGGGAAAGAGAAGATGATCTTCGGAAAGACCACCCTCACCTATTTGCTAGCCAATCCGAATCTCGAGGGCGAGATTCACCTTAAGGGGGTTAGAGTTGTAACATCCCAAAAATCATGATTTCAAAGTTTGCATATCATTCATGCATTCATAATATTTTCGGATCATTCTTCAAAAACATAAGCATTTGTTGTCTATTATTTTATGTAAGCAAGGCAATGGCCTTATTGCTATATTCTAATAAGAAAATATTTGTTTTAATCAGTACAGAATTGAACATAGGTTTGTTTGAATTTTCTAAATCTTGGTCAAAGTTTTCAAAACGAAAATATGAATTCAAACCATTCATATGACTATTATAAATAAATAATTAAAGCTTGGTTTATTTCTAAAATTCAATGGGCCAATGTATTTATGAGTGACCAACATTGTTCTGTAATCAAATATGTGTATGGTCCACTTTACAAAAATTTAGAACAAGTTTGAATTCAAACCCATATGAAAAGCATTTGAAAATGATTCCTGAAAATCAAATTAGAAAAAGAAAAGAGAAAAGGAAAAAAATAAAAACAGGCGCTGCAATTTGAGCCCAGCACCAGAATGTAACACCCTCAGAATCGGACCTATGCAAGTTTTAGCGAAACCCGCCAAACCCGCATAGAAACGATTCAAAGGTGCCCACCAGGCACTTTCGTGCGGGTGGAAAACGAAGTAATAACATTACACAACAGTCCTCGATGGGACCCACAGAACAGATATATATATAACATCGACTCAAAGAGTCAAGAATACAAATGTAATATACAAGATCCAAATCACCTAGAAAATGATAGAACGTCCAGCTACGGACAAGATGCAAATGGGGCTAAGAGCCCTGAAGAATAACCAATGGCGTCCATAACCCTGCCCAGGCCAAGCCGGAAGGGTAACCCTGCTAACGGCGTCGATCTCAAAACCTGCTTAAACAAAAGGGGTGCCGACAAAGGGCAAAGGAAAAAGAGGAGCGTCAGTACTAAGGCCAGTACACGGCGAGACTAGAATTCGGCGGTCCTCGCCTACATAGGTATGGTGGACTGAGCGGCAGCGGCAACATGCACTAAACACCCTATAGAGACTCGATACAACTGGCGGCCATCAGAGAGGGGTAAGAAAGACCTATTCGAAACCAACCTGATACTTCCACCAATCAAACCCGTCCTGGCATTTCCCCTTCGAGACCAACGAGGAAGTCAACCGAGGAACTCACACAGTTGGCAGTTTTACTTATTCAGTTATAGTTGCGGCACTTTACTAGTCAGGTTTAGATATTCGTCCTGATAAAGTAAGCAGTGGGCACTTTTAGTTAACCATTCCATTGTAGTTGCGACACTTACTATTCAGATACAATTAGCATGAGATAACCCAAAAACCCAGCAGTTGTTGGTACTTTTATTCAGCCATTCCGTTGTAGTTGCCATAATTACTAGTCAGGTACAATGGTCGCAAGCGACACTCCAAACAAGCAATTGTGGGCAGTATTATTTAGCCATTCCATTATAGTGAAGCTGATTGCTAGTCATTATAAAGTCAAATTTATAGCACTACTTTAGTTATGCTTGTCTATGGTCGAGATACTGTGCTCCAAGTCGTCCATAACCGCGGACACGGCTTTCAGAAAGTTTTAACCCGGCCGGGGTGCACAAATAGCAACACACACACGATCGACCTCGGAAAAACCAAATCAAAACCCAACGAGGCTTTCACGACAAAGCAATCACAGGATTCAGAAATATTTCAGGGGGCCACCCCATTGAGTAGAACCGCAACGAAGTAAGCTAGCTCCGAGACGGACTCAAGGTTTGCGTCAATGGCTATAAATGACTGGGAACCCCAAACGGGGATTGTCGATACCGCGAAAACATTCCGCTTACCTAAACAGTACAGTGTGCTATCCATCGCACAATCGTAAATAAAGCAGTAAAACATGGCATAAGTACAGGATCGTAAATAAAACCTCAAACTAGTTTGTGGCCCCAAGAAATAAGACTGAATCAAGCTCTAGCTAAGGGGGGCCCATACTCCCCGTATGTGGATAGCGCGATAAATCAAGGAACAGGTATCAAGTACTCGGGGTCCTACGGGACACAAGTGGGCGTTCGGAATCCAAATGTTATCTATCACCCACCGATGCCTCTGCTTACTTACTTCAATTTTAATTGTTAAACAGGAATTAAAGTGAACAATAAGTAAAACTATGATCATCTCCAACATCAACATGCGGCAATACATCAACAACTGTGGCACTTGACGACACGCGACAGCACTTGAGCAAGCGACTACGACGCGCAAGTCCAACTATCTACCAAACAACAGGTAATAGGATGTGTCCAAGGCAATATATGGCTGCAAGGGGATATCACGGGTACGGAAAACTAGAACATCGCAACACAGATAGCAATAGATCAACAGGAAGGAGTAAAACACTATAAAAGTAAGATAGGTAGAGAAGGGGAGATGCTCGCCTGAAAACATTGTCGAAGGTTCACCCGAAGATCGGGTCGACACTCGCATCAACTCAACGGCCTTATCCGCGAAGAAGCAAAACACTAGAATAAACACCGGATGCAATATTTAATACAACGGCAGAAGATCGAGCATGATGCATGTATGATGGATGACATGGCAAAGGTGCGATGCGATTAGGTCATATTAAGCGGAACCGGGGTCCCGACAATTAAATATATGGTTCCAGTTGTTTAGATGCCCCGCATTTTAAATGTTGTGTTAACAAGGCAAAACATAGCACCGGTTCGCTACACAAATTTAAATGAGGCCAATATGAGACTAAATTTGCCCGCATATGGGCCCCATATTTTATTATAAGGTGAATCGGCATAAGGCCCCCAGAACCACACAATATGCATGCGAGTATGACAATTCAATATGCGACAAGTTGTTATTATATTATAAAATAGGGTGTCGGGAAGGGATTCACACATTAGGGTTCGGGAGATCTTGGGGTTCCGGGGTTCGGGGTCGGTCTCAGGGTCCAGGGTTCGACGGATCGGTCTCGACGGGATCGTTCTCGGATATCGGGGTAGTTCTTGTCGCGTCCGGGAAGCAGGACTTGGGGCGGTGTCGGGGCACATCGGGTGCTCCTGGTCGCTGTCGTTCTTGTCGTCGTGCCGATCTTGTCGGGTTCGCGCCATCGAGTCGGTCTTGGCGTCCGGGGTGAAGAACTTGGCGTTCCGATAGAAGATCTTGGCGTTTCAATGTCGGGGTCTCGAAATCCGTGAAGAAAACCTTGTCGCCCTTGGGTGGAGAACTTGTCATCCCGAGGGTCCGTGGCTTCGGCGGAACGTTCTATGGACCCAGGGTCGAAGAGCTTGGTGTCCACGAAGGGAACTCGGCGTTGGATCCGGGGAGAACATCGTTGCGCTCCGTGATGAAGAATCGTGGTTGGAGCCACACATCTTCGATGCTTCTCGTCCTACGGTCATGAAGATCTTGTCTTCACACTTTGGTGGTCGGCCATGATCATCGGGGCCGACTGGGTCTGCAGCTAAACTCACACGCACATACACGTCATAAACAAAACAGGGCACCGGCGGACGTCGATGAGGTGACCGAGGTAGGCGGCGCAGCTTGCTAGGAGATAGGAGGGGTGGATGGCAGGGCGGCGGCCGCTTGTCGCAGACCCGCTCGCCCAAGGAGGGACAGCCTGCAGCGACGCGGGACAGAGGTCGCCCGCGACGGCGCGTCTCCTGGGCACGCACGGCCAGACCGGCGCAGACGAGGGGCGTACGGCGACGCGCACGCGGGGCAGGCGGGCTCAAGGCAGAGGCGATGGGGACCCGCGGCGGCAGAGCGGGGCGAGCTTGCAGAGAGGTGGGCGGCGCTGGGAAAAGAGAGCGCGACGGCGGACGCGGGCGAGCCCGGGGCGGAGCCGGAGGGGCGGGCAATGCGGCGGCGCGCGAGGCCGGAGGAGGACGGGGGAACGCGGTGGGGCGGCGAGGCGGTTGGAGGGAGGAGCCGCGCCGGCGGGCACGCGCGCGGGGGCCGGTCGCCGGAGGGGAGCGCGCAGGGAGGGAGACGAGGGGAGATGCTGGCGGCCGCGGGCGGCGCCGGCGGGTACGGGGCGAGCTCCGCAGCAGCGGCGAGGGAGGGAGCGACGGGTGGTGCGGGCCAGAGGCGGGGGTGGCCGGAGGCGCTGGCGGAGGCCGGTGGAGCAAGGCGGCACCGGCCGGTTCTGGCGGCGACGCGGTTGTCTGCGGAGGGGAGAGGCGAGGCTGCGCGGCAGCGGGAGGAGCGGCGGGCGGAGCGCGGCTGCCGCGGTGCTGCGCGCGGGGCTGGAGGAGGGAGGCGTCGCCGGAGCGGAGGGGGCCAGGGCGGCGGCGAGCTTGGAGGAGGCCAGGGGCGGAGCGGCGCTGCGCCGGGGTCGGGGGAGGCACGCGGGTTGGGGGTGGGCCAGGGTGCTGTCGGTCAGGGGAGAGTGGGCGGTTCAGGAGGGTGGTCGGCTGTGTGGGTTTGCTAGGTGGGCCAGGAGGTGGGGCCCAGGGAGGAGAGGGTGTGTGTGTGTGTGCTTGTGTGGCAGGTTGAGAGGGAGAGAGAGGTGGGGGTGGCCAAGTGGCAGCGTGGGAGTGGTTCAGGGGAAGGGAGGGGGTGAGGTGTCACGAGGGGAGTGGCCGGGGTGAGGTGGAGAGGGGTTGGGTAGGATAGGTTGGGTAGGTTTAGAATTTTAGGTGGGTCTGGTTGGTTGGACCGATTTGGAATCGGGGGTGGTCGTTCGGGTCGATTCGGCCCGTTCGACTGCCCCCACTAAAATAATATAAGATTTTATTTGTTTTTAAAACACCGTTTGCAAACCGATAGCAGACAACAAAAATAATCCGGAGACCCGGGGTTTGGCGTTTGAACAAAATACGGGGCGTTTTAGAAAACAAAACTAGGTTTATCTGCAAATAGTTTTACACAAGCAAATGCAAGATGATGACGATGCTCAAATGCAATGTGGCATGATGACATGAGCATGCGATCATGACGATGCAATGCACAAAAACAACGCGATTTTCTAGTAGTGGTTTTGCGGGATGCCACAATTCGACACCACTAACAATGGATCTCGCCCTCGAGATCCGCCTCCTGGTACCGTAAGGAAGGTCGGCGATCTGCATCTTCTCGCATCGTGTAGATCCTCGCAACACCACTAACGAGGGTTCCTTCTTCATCTGGAAATCGGCGACACCACCAACAAAGGGTCGTGGTTCCTGATCGTCGAGAGAACACTCCGGAGAAACAAAGGACGAAGGTAGAGGTATCAAACGATAAGGCCACCCCTAACTTCCATTAGAAGAGGAAAAGTTACATTGATCCACCAGTTTGATGTACAGGGCGAACAGTAAGAGTCGGGTAGGGTGATCAGTCCATCCCGTACCCAAACTATCAACTCTATACATGAGTAGGGGAATCAGGCAACTCAACTCTCGAGATTTAGACTGAAGATCTTCATAGGCAGTATCCGGAACAAAGGGATGATGCCAGCAGAATCGTATGAAAGACACAATGATTAGGTTCCGCGACGGTTCCATTGGCATGAACAACACATGCTCAAGGTATACTCCAACTTCACCAATGCTCGTCCTTCTCATATGTTTTTCCACGACACGGATATCCAGCAAGGAACACATATGGATCAAGAGCTCAAGCACAAAAGATTGGATGAAGGGTACAACAGACAAGTTGCAGATTGATTATCGTAGCACCTCCGTTACAAAAGGGAGAAAGCGAAACCCTGAAGGTACGACGGAAACCCAACCACGAGAAATCCTGGACTCGAAGAGAGAGAAGAGAGCGGATTTAAAACACGTAGAGGTAAGAGGAGAACAGCAGAGGGGTAAGGAGTAAAATCAGACCTAATCAGAACTATCCAACCGATTTTGCAAAATAGTTTTGACACTCTACTTCGGCCGTTAGCTAGGTTATCCTACAGGCTGGACTTGTGGGGTATCACAACTGCTGAGCTCTGATACCACTCTGTAACACCCTCAGAATCGGACCTTTGCAAGTTTTAGCGAAACCCGCCAAACCCGCATAGAAACGATTCAAAGGTGCCCACCAGGCACTTTCGTGTGGGTGAAAAACGAAGTAATAACATTACACAATAGTCCTCGATGGGACCCACAGAACAGATATATATATATAACAGTGACTCAAAGAGTCAAGAATACAAATGTAATATACAAGATCCAAATCACCTTGAAAATGATAGAACGTCCAGCTACGGACAAGATGCAAATGGGGCTAAGAGCCCTGAAGAATAACCAATGGCGTCCATAACCCTGCCCAGGCCAAGCCGGAAGGGTAACCCTGCTAACGGCGTCGATCTCAAAACCTGCTTAAACAAAAGGGGTGCCGACAAAGGGCAAAGGAAAAAGAGGAGCGTCAGTACTGAGGCCAGTACACGGCGAGACTAGAATTCGGCGGTCCTCGCCTACATAGGTATGGTGGACTGAGCGGCAGCGGCAGCATGCACTAAACACCCTATAGAGACTCGATACAACTGGCGGCAATCAGAGAGGGGTAAGAAAGACCTATTCGAAACCAACCTGATACTTCCACCAATCAAACCCGTCCTGGCATTTCCCCCTCGAGACCAACGAGGAAGTCAACCGAGGAACTCACACAGTTGGCAGTTTTACTTATTCAGTTATAGTTGCGGCACTTTACTAGTCAGGTTTAGATATTCGTCCTGATAAAGTAAGAAGTGGGCACATTTAGTTAACCATTCCATTGTAGTTGCGACACTTACTATTCAGATACAATTAGCATGAGATAACCCAAAAACCCAGCAGTTGTTGGTACTTTTATTCAGCCATTCCATTGTAGTTGCCATAATTACTAGTCAGGTACAATGGTCGCAAGCGACACTCCAAACAAGCAATTGTGGGCAGTATTATTTAGCCATTCCATTATAGTGAAGCTGATTACTAGTCATTATAAAGTCAAATTTATAGCACTACTTTAGTTATGCTTGTCTATGGTCGAGATACTGTGCTCCAAGTCGTCCATAACCGCGGACACGGCTTTCAGAAAGTTTTAACCCGGCCGGGGTGCACAAATAGCAACACACACACGATCGACCTCGGAAAAACCAAATCAAAACCCAACGAGGCTTTCACGACAAAGCAATCACAGGATTCAGAAATATTTCAGGGGGCCACCCCATTGAGTAGAACCGCAACGAAGTAAGCTAGCTCCGAGACGGACTCAAGGTTTGCGTCAATGGTTGTAAACGACTAGGAACCCCAAACGGGGATTGTCGATACCGCGAAAACATTCCGCTTACCTAAACAGTACAGTGTGCTATCCATCGCACAATCGTAAATAAAGCAGTAAAACATGGCATAAGTACAGTATCATAAATAAAACCTCAAACTAGTTTGTGGCCCCAAGAAATAAGACTGAATCAAGCTCTGGCTAAGGGGGGCCCATACTCCCCGTATGTGGATAGCACGATAAATCAAGGAACAGGTATCAAGTACTCGGGGTCCTATGGGACACAAGTGGGCGTTCGGAATCCAAATGTTATCTATCACCCACCGATGCCTCTACTTACTTACTTCAATTTTAATTGTTAAACAGGAATTAAAGTGAACAATAAGTAAAACTATGATCATCTCCAACATCAACATGCGGCAATACATCAACAACTGTGGCACTTGACGACACGCGACAGCACTTGAGCAAGCGACTACGACGCGCAAGTCCAACTATCTACCAAACAACAGGTAATAGGATGTGTCCAAGGCAATATATGGCTGCAAGGGGATATCACGGGTACGGAAAACTAGAACATCGCAACACAGATAGCAATAGATCAACAGGAAGGAGTAAAACACTATAAAAGTAAGATAGGTAGAAAAGGGGAGATTCTCGCCTGAAAACATTGTCGAAGGTTCACCCGAAGATCGGGTCGACACTCGCATCAACTCAACGGCCTTATCCGCGAAGAAGCAAAACACTAGAATAAACACCGGATGCAATATTTAATACAACGGCAGAAGATCGAGCATGATGCATGTATGATGGATGACATGGCAAAGGTGCGATGCGATTAGGTCATATTAAGTGGAACCGGGGTCCCGACAATTAAATATATGGTTCCAGTTGTTTAGATGCCCCGCATTTTAAATGTTGTATTAACAAGGCAAAACATAGCACCGGTTCGCTACACAAATTTAAATGAGGCCAATATGAGACTAAATTTGCCCGCATATGGGCCCCATATTTTATTATAAGGTGAATCGGCATAAGGCCCCCAGAACCACACAATATGCATGCGAGTATGACAATTCAATATGCGACAAGTTGTTATTATATTATAAAATAGGGTGTCGGGAAGGGATTCACACATTAGGGTTCGGGAGATCTTGGGGTTCCGGGGTTCGGGGTCGGTCTCAGGGTCCAGGGTTCGACGGATCGGTCTCGACGGGATCATTCTCGGATATCGGGGTAGTTCTTGTCGCGTCCGGGAAGCAGGACTTGGGGCGGTGTCGGGGCGCATCGGGTGCTCCTGGTCGCTGTCGTTCTTGTCGTCGTGCCGATCTTGTCGGGTTCGCGCCATCGAGTCGGTCTTGGCGTCCGGGGTGAAGAACTTGGCGTTCCGATAGAAGATCTTGGCGTTTCAATGTCGGGGTCTCGAAATCCGTGAAGAAAACCTTGTCGCCCTTGGGTGGAGAACTTGTCATCCCGAGGGTCCGTGGCTTCGGCGGAACGTTCTATGGACCCAGGGTCGAAGAGCTTGGTGTCCACGAAGGGAACTCGGCGTTGGATCCGGGGAGAACATCGTTGCGCTCCGTGATGAAGAATCGTGGTTGGAGCCACACATCTTCGATGCTTCTCGTCCTACGGTCATGAAGATCTTGTCTTCACACTTTGGTGGTCGGCCATGATCATCGGGGCCGACTGGGTCTGCAGCTAAACTCACACGCACATACACGTCATAAACAAAACAGGGCACCGGCGGACGTCGATGAGGTGACCGAGGTAGGCGGCGCAGCTTGCTAGGAGACAGGAGGGGTGGATGGCAGGGCGGCGGCCGCTTGTCGCAGACCCGCTCGCCCAAGGAGGGACGGCCTGCAGCGACGCGGGACAGAGGTCGCCCGCGACGGCGCGTCTCCTGGGCACGCACGGCCAGACCGGCGCAGACGAGGGGCGTACGGCGACGCGCACGCGGGGCAGGCGGGCTCGAGGCAGAGGCGATGGGGACCCGCGGCGGCAGAGCGGGGCGAGCTTGCAGAGAGGTGGGCGGCGCTGGGGAAAGCGAGCGCGGCGGCGGACGCGGGCGAGCCCGGGGCGGAGCCGGAGGGGCGGGCAACGCGGCGGCGCGCGAGGCCGGAGGAGGACGGGGGAACGCGGTGGGGCGGCGAGGCGGTTGGAGGGAGGAGCCGCGCCGGCGGGCACGCGCGCGGGGGCCGGTCGCCGGAGGGGAGCGCGCAGGGAGGGAGACGAGGGGAGATGCTGGCGGCCGCGGGCGGCGCCGGAGGGTACGGGGCGAGCTCCGCAACAGCGGCGAGGGAGGGAGCGACGGGTGGTGCGGGCCGGAGGCGGGGGTGGCCGGAGGCGCTGGCGGAGGCCGGTGGAGCGAGGCGGCACCGGCCGGTTCTGGCGGCGACGCGGTTGTCTGCGGAGGGGAGAGGCGAGGCTGCGCGGCAGCGGGAGGAGTGGCGGGCGGAGCGCGGCTACCGCGGTGCTGCGCGCGGGGCTGGAGGAGGGAGGCGTCGCCAGAGCGGAGGGGGACAGGGGCGGCGGCGAGCTTGGAGGAGGCCAGGGGCGGAGCGGCGCTGCGCCGGGGTCGGGGAAGGCACGCGGGTTGGGGGTGGGCCAGGGTGCTGTCGGTCAGGGGAGAGTGGGAGGTTCAGGAGGGTGGTCGGCTGTGTGGGTCTGCTAGGTGGGCCAGGAGGTGGGGCCCAGGGAGGAGAGGGTGTGTGTGTGTGTGCTTGTGTGGCAGGTTGAGAGGGAGAGAGAGGTGGGGGTGGCCAAGTGGCAGCGTGGGAGTGGTTCAGGGGAAGGGAGGGGGTGAGGTGTCACGAGGGGAGTGGCCGGGGTGAGGTGGAGAGGGGTTGGGTAGGATAGGTTGGGTAGGTTTAGAATTTTAGGTGGGTCTGGTTGGTTGGACCGATTTGGAATCGGGGGTGGTCGTTCGGGTCGATTCGGCCCGTTCGACTGCCCCCACTAAAATAATATAAGATTTTATTTGTTTTTAAAACACCGTTTGCAAACCGATAGCAGACAACAAAAATAATCCGGAGACCCGGGGTTTGGCGTTTGAACAAAAGACGGGGCGTTTTAGAAAACAAAACTAGGTTTATCTGCAAATAGTTTTACACAAGCAAATGCAAGATGATGACGATGCTCAAATGCAATGTGGCATGATGACATGAGCATGCGATCATGACGATGCAATGCACAAAACAACGCGATTTTCTAGTAGTGGTTTTGCGGGATGCCACACAGAACCGGCCCAAAAGCCCACCCAGGCCATTTCCCCCTCTGCCCCCTCTCTCACCCACGTGAACCCTACCCTGCAGCGACTGACGCTGGGCCCTGCAACACGTCAGCATCGTCTCCCCCAAACCTCACGCACAGCCGCCGCCACCGCCTGTTTCCTCCTCCTTCACTGCCGCGCCTTAATTCGAGTAAATGCCGAAGATTTCGTGCATAATCCTCGCCCCCGCTCCGGCTACTTAATCACCTCCCCCTCGCGGCCATTTCCCCCAACTCAGCCAGCCCGAAGCGCCCCCAGGCTCCACGAATTTCGCCCTACATCGCTGCAGCACCGAAGAACTCCGGCGAGCTATCGCAATGAGTCTCGAGCGCGCCTTGTCCTCTGGTTCACACGAGCTGCTTCGCCATCGCCTTGTGCACCTTCTCATGTTTTCCATTTGTCCTGAATCGCCCCAGGTTGTCGCCTTCGTCAACATCTGCAAGCGCCCGAAGCTAAGCTCGACTCCGACGAGCCATTCTAGTGAGCCCCGTGTTCCCCTCTGTCTCTGGTTCGCGCAGCTATGTTTCCCAGCGTCTTACACATCTGACAAGGCTTGCCGTTTGAATCCTTGCACCCTAGGTCGTCGTCTTCGACTCCGACAGGGAGCACCCGACGTGCGGACGAACTCTGACGAGGTCCTGCTGCTGTGTTCGTCCGCCCCGACCCTGTCCGTCTACACGTTGAGCATCTCCACATCCTCACGATCTCAGTAAGCACTAGCACACCCCATGCCCCTCTGGCCTCGCTGGCGTGTTACCGCTAGACGCGTCGCCGCCGCCAGCGCCATTCGCGCCGCTGGTTCTTGGTTAGATGGATCTGATCCATTGGATTTAGATCCAAATGCCTCGATTAGACCTGTTAGCGAAACGGTACGATTAGATCTGGGCCATGCATAGTTAGTTAGATCCTACGGCGCGCGAGCGTGATCCGGCCGAACCGGTACGCACCAATCAGAGGCTGCTGCGTGACTAGATTTTAGATTTAAAATCTGAATTTAGATCTATTAGTTATTTAAACTTGCAAAATTCATAACTTTGGATCCACACGTCCAAATTTTGAAAATTTTATATCAATGGAATCAGGAAAAAGAATTCTATCCAACCATGTACTTTGTTTAATGAATTGCTTCTGTAAAATTAGTTGTTTTTGTAGATACATTTGTAGGTTTATTTTGTGTATAAAAATTAATTGGAAAATGTTTTAAAAGCCAAATAAAGTTTATGTGATGTGTAAATGTTTAGTTTATTGATCAGTAATGTTTTACTCGTCTTGTTGGGTTTAGAAAAATCATCACATGTCATTTGCATGCAATCATATATTTTTTTGCTTGTTTATTTTGATATGTGACTTTGGTGCTATCATTTTATTGTAGATTTTGGTGCTAGTGGTGATTGTGACTGTGAGGATTGTTGTTACTCCCCCAACTACCAAGGCAAGTGGTGCTTAATATTTTTGTCCCAATATTTTGACTATGCATTAGAAATATTTTGTATAGGGCTTGCATGATAATTTTTGCTAAGTATCTATATGCTATGTTTGGGAAATCCTAGTAGTTGTAGAATTGTTAGAATTTTCTCTAAGTTAAGATACTTGACATTGCCATGCTTAGCCTAGCTAGTAGCAACCAAGGGTGGATTATATACACATGCTATGGAAAATATTTCTATGTTTTTGAATTATGTTTTTCTTAATAAAACAACTAAGTGAATGAAACACCTGGGTGGAATGGTGGATTGGTTTATGTTGAGTGGTTACACAAGGCCAGGGGACTGGTGAACCTTGTGTATCTCACTTGTGGAATGCCACCCAGGAACAAAGGGATTTGAGATGCCATATGTTAAGAAGCTTCTAGTGCAGCCACATGGAATTATGGGCTCTGCCTGGATCACATAGGTTGCAATAACTTATCCAAATGGACAATTGGTGGTAGGGGATGATAGGTTTGGAGCGCGTCCATTTTGGTCTAAGGGAAGGCTTCTGAAAGGTCCTGTCTTGATGAAAATCAAGTCTTGTGGGGAAAGTGCACCAACTCTGCAGAAGGAAGAAACTAAGTACTTAGCCGTGTCCCCGGTAAAGGACAATTTGAGCATCAAGACATGGAAGCTATCAAGAATATCCTCATCCCAATTTCTAAGTTAAAACTTGTGGTTGAACAAGGGTGAAGGTTCACCAATTTCTATTGGTGGTTCCTTGGGAGTTTTTGCCAAACAAAAACTTAGTGTTTTCAACTGATAGGTAAAACCTATTTTGAGCAAAGCAAGCCTAAGCTACACTTATCCAAATTCATGTAGAAGCTAGATACTATTATTCTACTAAGGTATCACTTGCCAATACTATTCCAATGTATTGACCCACTGTGGCTATAACTTTTGATGTTGTAGGTTACTCTGATGAGGATTAGGGTTATGAGTCTACACTCAACATGCTTGCCTGTGGCACATGAAGATGAAGACTTTTTATTTATATTGTCAAGTTAAACTCTTGTATTAGCCTATGGCTATGGAGTTTGAAAAGACTATGTTATCTCTGGAATGACGATGTAATAATGACCTTTGTTTCTGTGTACTTCATCTTAAACTGTGGATGCTTGCAATTGATCTAGGGACTAGCATTGCAATCACAGGGACCTTTACCTTTATAAAGGTGGGGTCTTACAAAAGGGTACCCCGTTGGCGGTTCTCTATGATACACATATATTTACAATGAAAAGAACTTACCAGTAACTAAAGTTGAGTAGCATGAGAAACAACCATCCTACTCAAGGGACATGAGATTGCCAACTTATATTTTGTTAAGCATATAATCCATCTGTGTTCACTTTAACCTTAATCACCTCAAGATGCTTATGATAGGGGCAATGAGTTGTTGTGTTTCAATCATTCATATGATGATTTTTTCACTCATGTTTCTTATCTTCCTTGTTTTGCACATTGTTCTTATCTTAATGAGTATTACTTTGAAAGCTATAATTGTGAAAAGCCTTTTATGTTTGAGCAAAAAGGAGTCCTGTTATAAACTTCATTACAAAAGCTTTGCTTCAAAACTAGGTATGATTTGTCAACTGTTCTCTGACCAAGAACAAAGTTTGTCATTACCAATTATGATTTGTCTTTATGCATCTTTATTGTGACTCCCATACCCGTTGCAAGTTAAGTTATATAATGGTGAGTTGCTTTCTATTTTGAGTTGTGTATTCGTAAGTGTGATGCTTCTTGTCCATATTCTTTTTTATCGACACTTCACTCCATAAACCCGTGGTCATGTTTATTGAGCTCAGTTTTCACTTGGGGACAAGCGAGGTCTAAGCTTGGGGGGAGTTGATACGTCCATTTTGCATCACTATTCTATATCATAATTTACTGCTATTTTTTTGAGGGTAAAACAGTGGGGGAAAACCCCACTGCAATTTTTATAAATCATAATGAGTTACATAAGTACATATTTACAAATCCAAGTCCACCTCAGAGAGGGAAAAACAGTACAAGGCTAACTATCTCCTATACAAATTGTTGTTGATCCAGGATTTGAGTTCCTGGAAGTATTTTTTCTTGATTCTGAACAAGACCCATCTTAATTCTTGAGAAACAATAGCCCTCCATTCAGCAAGTGAAGCACGCTTGTTGTTAAAAATTTCATTGTTTCTGAAAATCCTGATGCCCCAAGCCCCCAGAATAATAATTTATATTGAAAAGGGGACTTTTAATCTGTGCTTTATATTAGCCAACGCCTCAAAGAGAGTTAAATCATTATCTCTGACAGGGCAGATTTCATCCCAACATGCTTTTGCAAAAGGGAAGTCCCAAAATAAATGATTTAAGGTTTCCTCACTAATGCAACCAGAAAACACACAATTATATGAGGTCAGAGAGAATATTTTCCTCTTCAGAAGGTTTCTGGTGTTTAGTCTATCAAGGAGCAAAAGCCAGAAGAAGAACTTATGTTTTTGCTGGCAAGAAGACTTCCATAACCAGGAGAAATGAGGCTGGATTGTCAGATGCCCAGATAATGATGAATAGCCCTTTTTAACAGAGAAAAAATCACTTCCCCAAATGTAGCTCCAATTGTCTGTTTCTCCCTGAATCCCCTCACTGATAATTTGCTCCAGGCATTGATAGTCAAAATAAGCTTGCTGAGATAGAGGAAGAAAGAAATGGTCTTGCATGATGGGTGTCTGAAAAAACTCACTGACAGAGATATGTGGATTTTTTGCAAAAGACAGTAAGTGAGGAAACTTATGCTACAGGCATTCTTCCTTCCACATATCAGTCCAAAAGA
Organism: Avena sativa; assembly: GCA_916181665.1. Taxonomy (NCBI): domain Eukaryota; kingdom Viridiplantae; phylum Streptophyta; class Magnoliopsida; order Poales; family Poaceae; genus Avena; species Avena sativa. The sequence goes on along the minus strand of OV702279.1, from coordinate 39,484,040 downwards.
GGGTGGACTTTCCATCTCCCACCGAGCATTTTGCAATTCCTTTAAAAATGTCAACTAGTTTCAGGTGAGCTTTCCACCAAAAGGACCCCTCTAAACTTCTTCCAAGCAGTTTTCCATTACTATAGTAAGTGTTCCAGAAAAGATGAACCAAGGGAATATCTTTGTGATTATAGAATTTATCCAAATTTTTCAAAAGAAGAGCCGAGTTTTGAATGTTAAGATAAAGAACACCCAAACCTCCCTGGTTCTTTGGTCTACAAACTTTGTTCCAGGCCACTAGTGCTTGTCCTCTAGCTTGGACACAAGTGGTTTTTTCCTCCATAGGCATTGCCTCATGTACTTGATCAACTGATCTTTAATAGTGACAGGAAGTTTGTAAGGTTCCCAACCTTTAATAAGGTAGAGATCCCTATGTTTACAATGCTAGTCCCTGGATCAATAGCTAGCATCCACAGTTAAGATGTAATATCAAGAAACAAAGGTCATAATACAAATTTATAACCACGAATAAAGTAATTTATTACATCTTACATAGATCATTTGGCTATCACATTACAATGCAGCAGAATATAACAATAGCATGGGTTCCTTCATCTTCAAAGTGCCACAGGCAGACATGTTGGTTGTAGACTTGTAATCCTAATCAATAAACTTCACTAACATCAAACAAACCCGCAACATAATAAGTTACAGCCACAAGGGTCAATACATTTGAATTGTATTGGCAAGAGATACTATGGTAGTATAATGGAGTCTATCATCTATATGCATTTGGCTAAGTGGAGGTTAGGCTTGCTTTGCTCAAAATAGTTTTTCCTTATCATTTGAAAACACTAAGTTTTGCTTGACAAAAACACCCAAGGCATCTCCCAATAGAAATTGGTGATCCTTCAACCCTTGTTCAACCACAAGATTTTAACTTAGAAATTGGGATGAGGAGATTCTTGATAGCTTCCATGTCTTGATGCTCAAATTGTCCTTTACCAGGGACATGGCTAAGTACTTAGATTTTTCACTCTGCAGAGGTGGTGCACTTTCCCCACAAGACTTGGTTTCCCAAGACAAGATCTTTCAGAAGCCTTCCCTTAGACCATAATGGACGCGTTCCAACCTATCATCCCATACCACCAACTGTCTATTTGGCTAAGTTATTGCAACCTATATGATCCAGGCAGAGCCCATAATGCCAAGTGGCTGCACTTGAAGCTTCTCAACATTTGACATCTCAAATCTCTTTGTTCCTGGGTGGCCATCCACAAGTGAGATACCAAGTTTTCCCCAGTATACTGGACTTGGTGATGCCCAAGTTTTCCCCAGCATACTGGACTTGCATAACCACTCAACACAAACCATTCTTTCCATTCCACCCAGGTGATCCATTCACTTAGTTGTTTTATTAAACAAAACACAAGTCCTTGACTTAGAAATATTCCATAGTATGAATATGATCCACCCTTGTTTTCTACTAGCTAAGCTAAGCATGATAGTATAGGAATCTTATCTTAGGAGAATTCTACTAAGGTTTCATCTACTAGGATTTCCCATGGCATAGTTTACACTTTGCAAAATTCCATGCAAGTCCTACTTAGAAATATCACTAATGCATAGTGAAAATAATGGGACAAAAGTATGAAGCATCACTTGCCTTTTTGGTAGAGAGTATAGGTTCACTCCTTGATCTTGCAACAATCACACTCTTCAAATTTCACTACAATTCAATCAAGCAAGCAATATTTCAATCTACCATTCAAGCAACATCACATAAAATAATAGAAACAAAACAATGCATGCAAGCATGCCAAACTTTGTTTTATTACAAAAGTGGTTTATAATAGGTTATAAACATTCTAAAACACTTTTTGGTCATTTTATAAAGTGGCAAAACTATTTGCAAAAGATTTTACCTATAAACCATTTTTAAACCAAATCATTATTTTATGTGGTTGAAAATGCCTTTATCAAAGTAGCAAACTTTATAGGGTTTACCAAATACATTTTTAAACCATAAAACTTGGTTCTTGGGGTCATAGAGTTTATTCCAAAACATTTCCCAAAGATTTTCTCCCAAAAGTATTTTTAATAAATAAACATTATTTTATTTGACTAGAAATGCTTTAAATCAAAGATTTATTCTTTTGCTTCATCAAATATGTTTTTGAAACTACCAATTGATTTCTATGGTCAGTAGGTTCAAAACAAACCATTTTCCAAAGGTTTTATCTCAAAAATCATTTTAGAACAAATTTTATATTCCAAATATGCCTACATAAGTTTCTGCAAAAACAATCAATTTAATAGAAACATTTTACTAAACAAAGTGCATGGTCAAAAAGTACTTATTTTGCTGAATCCATTTATATAAAATTTGCAAAATTTGGACGTGTGGTTTTGAAGTTATGAATTTTTCAAATTGGAACATCAAATAGATCAAATCCTGGTTTTTTATAAACAGGCAGGGCCACGTGGCGTGTTCCTATTCGTCTGTACCGCTTCGTTGTGGATCGTGCAACAAGGAGCATTAGATGTTAAACAGATCGTGTGGCTCTGATCAAAAGATACCTCTTCGCTTAGTCAATCTATCGTGGCCACGCGATCAAGATCCTACGGTGCTCAGCACGCTAGCCATCGAGTGGCGGCGGCAGGTGGCGGCGCGCGGTCAGACGGTGACGGTGTCGATGCTACAGGAAGAGAGGGAGCGAAGGGATACGCTCACCGAGTTCTCCGTGGCGTGGTGATGCTCAAGGTGGTCCTTGCTGGCAAAGGGGCGCTCGAGGTCGACGGGAATCACTCGCCGGAGTTGCTCCTGGCGACGGGTTCGCTCGGCCGTTGTCGGGGACGTCGTTACAGAGTGTGATGGGTCAAACGAATGGTGAAGTTAGACTCGTAGGAAAGTGGTGAGTATGTGAGCATCAAAGAGAGGGGAAGGGAAGGTCTGGTCTCACCAGTAGTGCTCGTTGGAGCGGAGGCAGACAGTGGCGATGTGAAGTGGTCGTCCTTGCCGATGTTCTGGGACAAGCGCGGGCAGGTTGGGGGTACTGGGAGACGCGTACGGTGATGGCGAGCAAGATCGAGTGGTCGAGGGGGGCAAGGGGCGACGAGGAGCTGCCTGAATTGGAGAAGAGGCTCGTCGGAGTCCGCGGTGGTGCGAGCAAAAATGGGAGCGGCCTGGGGGCAGAGAGTGGGTGGTTCCTGGGGGGAAACGGAGAGGAGGGAGAGACGGTTAAGAGGGAGCGGTCATCGACGGGGGTTACTCAGCCAGTAACGCGAATTCATGCCGGCATTCAAACGGCAGTAATGGCCAGAGATGGGGCACGGTCAGCGGCGGGTGAGGATGACGGTGAGGTGGTAGTGGGGTCGCTTGACAGCGAGAGAGAGAGAGAGAGAGAGAGAGAGAGAGTGTGGGGGTGGGGTCCAATGGTCAACGACTTAGCGGGTTTGTTCGCGTGTGAAAAATGATTCACTGCGGGAGAGAAGGAGTGGGCTGGACTGGGCTTAGTTGGGCCTGCTGGCTGGGCTGAGTCCTTTTTATATATTTTTTTGTTCATGTTTCTTTTTCTTTTCCCATTTCTTTTATTCTGTTTTGATTTTGATTAATTATTTCAAACATCAATTTGATTTCAAACCTCAACCAAAATTTGTGTAGATTCATATACTGATTAATAACACATTCCAAAGTCAATTTAGAATAATATATTTATTGTTTTTAGGGTCTTTTAATTATTTAAAATAGGCTCTAGTTTTAATTAAATAAGATTTAATAATATTTTCAATCTCCATTTGAATTCAAATCACCACCAAACTTTTGGTGAATTTTAATTCTGTTTATCAATATATTTCAAAGTCCAAAATAAAATAATTCTTTTATTCTTTTAGGACCTATTAATAATTAAATAAAAAAGTCCATAGTCTTTATTCAAATAGGTTTTAATTTATTTTAAAGCTCTTTTTGAAATCTAAATAATATCAAAATCTTTTCAGTAGGTTTCATTTGAAAAACTAAAACACTTGGAATTCTTATTTTAAAAACGTTAATAAATTTTAATGTTTATTTGAAAGGGAAAAGTCTTTACTTAAACAAAATTGGATAATAATAAATCCTCATTGTTTTATTTAAATAAACCTTTACTCTATTTTATCAAATAGAAATACTTTATTTCAAAAGCTTGGCCAAGATTAAATTTGACTCTCTTAAAATAGTCCTTATTTATATTTCTACCTTTTCTTTTGAAAACCATATCTTTTTATTTAAAGACCCAAAAATAGTGATTCCAACTATTATAACCTTATTTATTATTTGTTTATCTTTTTAAATCCTATTAGGATTATTTGTTCACTATTTGGTATGGATTTTAGATAAGTGCTTTATTAGCTCTGGAAATTACTTTTCCTTTATTAAATTCATAAGATTTTATTCATGGCTCCAAAGTAAGTGAATCCAATTCCTATGGTTTTATAATATTTCTAATAATCATTCTTTATCAATTTGAAATGTTTGTTTGGCCAATTTTTTATATGGGTCAAATCCATAGTCTTAGAGATAACTTGAAAATGACTTTCTTCCATTAGGGTTTTGGGGTTTTGGTTTATTTCTCAAGTGTTTAAATTTCCAGATGCATTTATGAAGAATGCATTCCACTTGATTTGAATTTAGTTGGATTCAAATGTTAACCAAAGTTTGTTCAAAATGCTATTTTAAGTTTCCATTTAGAAACAAAAGTTTCTTTTCACCCAGAATTTCAACAATTATTTATTTTGTTTATTTATTTTTCACATTACAAGATTTGGAAAATCTTGGGATGTGACAGGCTACCACCCTTAAAATAAATCTCGTCCCGAGATTTGTGAAAGGATAGAGGTTACAAGTTGGCTCAAAGCAACTAGGGTACTACCACCCTTAAAAAAATTCCAACTAGATTACTTCTTGGCTTGCTTGGGGTCTTGATGATATTTCTCTGGGCAAACATCTGCATAGTGTCCTTTGTTTCCACACTTGAAACATGTGACAAGGTTGAGATCCTTCATAGGCTTCATATTGTGCTTCATCTTTTCTGGACAATTGCTTGCATAATGTCCTTGGTTACCACAACTGTAACATGTGATAAGATTGAGTTCTTCACGTATCTTCTATGGACAGTTGACACATAATGGCCTAACTCTTTGCAGTTGTTGCATGACACTTGGCTAATCTCCTTATACTTTTTCTTCTTCTCTGGACATTCATTGGCATACTGTCCCATCTCTTTGTAATGGCAACATTGCACATGGCTTTTGTCTTTATTCTTCTTGGGTTTCTCTAATGCTAGGAGTTCTTCTAGTTCATGTTCTTCATATCTTATCTCAAAGGTAGGAAAGTTTCCTGGTCTCCTTGACCTTTTCCTTGGATAATACATATGTCTCCTCTTTGGTCCTTTAAATTGAGTCATATTGCATGGAGGTGCAAGCTGAGATTTTCCTTTGTCTTCATCCTTCTTGGTAGAAGTTGTTTTCTCATGGTAGTCTGCAATCAGTTGTTGCACTCCACCTTGTTTCCTTTGTTGAACTATGGAATAGATGGGGCATTGGATAGGGACATGATTATTTCCTTCACATAGGTAACAAGTAGCTTGAGAAGTGGGGCATTGATTAGCTAGATGCTTCTCTTCACAATTGGGGCATTGATCTTCATGCTCTTTGGAAGTGTGATCCTTGTCTCCACATATATTGCAAGCTTGGGTTCCTTCTAGAATATCATCCTTGACATCCTTGTTATCACAAACTCCTTGGGAAGAGTTGTTTCCCATGTTGATCATTTGATCTGTCACCTTTTGCATCAATTGGGTTTGAGTTTCCAAAAACCTTTGCATGGTTGGATCTAACTCACTGGTGTTGGCTAAAAATTGAGCTGTCACTTGGTTCAACTGGGTTTGGGTTACTATGAGTTCTCTCATGTTGTCCTCTTGGTAGTTGTTGTTGTTGTTGTTGCCATCCTTGATGTTGGAGTTTCTTGGAGTAGTCATCTGTTTGGGTTGGATTGGGATTAGAATAGTCAAAAGATTTCTAAGGAAATAGTTCCAATCACACACATCACAATTCACACAAGCAATGTGTAAGCAATCCCAAACAAACATTCCACTCAAACAACGAGTTTCAAGCACATTTTAGGCAATAAAATATTTTTGCTACACCACATAGGTTGGTGTGTTTGATTTAATCTAAATATGGTGGTCCAACTATATGGTTTATTTGAGATCATTCCATCCTTCTTGGTTGCTTCTTCATGAACAAGATCCTTGTATCCTTGGAGAATTTTTTGTGTCTTGGTCACAATCTTTCAAAGGTGATGATGGTTCCTTCTAAGTTGTGTTTCCTTAGTCTTCAAATCTTGAATAATATTCTTGTCTCACTTGTGATTCTTAGTGATATCCAAGGTTGAAGTCCTTGTAGAGAATAAGGTTGAAATCACTTCAAGATGATGAAGTCATTTGAGTTGATGAAGTACTTTGCACATGGTGAAGTCTTTGGCCATGGGGTAGGCTTTGTCCATCAAGTTTGAAATAGGAGATATGTAGAATCAAAATCAAAAAGGTTGAGGAAAGAGTATACAAGATTGATTGTAAATAAGTTTTGGAACAAATACAACTCCTATTTTTCTAAGGGGTTTGTCCAATCCTAGGTTTACAAATCCTACAGGCAACACAATGCTCTGATACCATCTGTAAGGTTCCCAACCTTTAATAAGGTAGAGATCCCTGTGTTTACAATGCTAGTCCCTGGATCAATAGCTAGCATCCACAGTTAAGATGTAATATCAAGAAACAAAGGTCATAATACAACTTTATAACCAGGAATAAATTAATTTATTACATCTTTCATAGCTCATTTGGCTATCACATTACAATGCAGCAGAATATAACAATAGCATGGGGTCCTTCATCTTCAATGTGCCACAGGCAGACATGTTGGTTGTAGACTTGTAATCCTAATCAATAAACTTCACTAACATCAAACAAACCTGCAACATAATAAGTTACAGCCACAAGGGTCAATACATTTGAATTGTATTGGCAAGAGATACTATGGTAGTATAATGGAGTCTATCATCTATATGCATTTGGCTAAGTGGAGCTCAGGCTTGCTTTGCTCAAAATAGTTTTTCCTTATCATTTGAAAACACTAAGTTTTGCTTGACAAAAACACCCAAGGCATCTCCCAATAGAAATTGGTGATCCTTCAACCCTTGTTCAACCACAAGATTTTAACTTAGAAATTGGGATGAGGAGATTCTTGATAGCTTCCATGTCTTGATGCTCAAATTGTCCTTTACCAGGGACATGACTAAGTACTTAGATTTTTCACTCTGCAGAGGTGGTGCACTTTCCCCACAAGACTTGGTTTCCCAAGACAAGATCTTTCAGAAGCCTTCCTTTAGACCAGAATGGACGCGTTCCAACCTATCATCCCCTACCACCAACTGTCCATTTGGCTAAGTTATTGCAACCTATATGATCCAGGCAGAGCCCATAATGCCAAGTGGCTGCACTTTAAGCTTCTCAACATTTGACATCTCAAATCTCTTTGTTCCTGGGTGGCCATCCATAAGTGAGATACCAAGTTTTCCCCAGTATACTGGACTTGGTGATGCCCAAGTTTTCCCCAGCATACTAGACTTGCATAACCACTCAACACAAACCATTCTTTCCATTCCACCCAGGTGATTCATTCACTTAGTTGTTTTATTAAACAAAACACAAGTCCTTGACTTAGAAATATTCCATAGTATGAATATGATCCACCCTTGTTTTCTACTAGCTAAGCTAAGCATGATAGTAATAGGAATCTTAACTTAGGAGAATTCTACTAAGGTTTCATCTACTAGGATTTCCCATGGCATAGTTTACACTTTGCAAAATTCCATGCAAGTCCTACTTAGAAATATCACTTGCCTTTTTGGTAGAGAGTATAGGTTCACTCCTTGATCTTGCAACAATCACACTCTTCAAATTTCACTACAATTCAATCAAGCAAGCAATATTTCAATCTACCATTCAAGCAACATCACATAAAATAATATAAATAAAACAATGCATGCAAGCATGCCAAACTTTGTTTTATTACAAAAGTGGTTTATAATACGTTATAAACATTCTAAAACACTTTTTGGTCATTTTATAAAGTGGCAAAACTATTTGCAAAAGATTTTACCTATAAACCATTTTTAAACCAAATCATTATTTTAGGTGGTTGAAAATGCCTTTATCAAAGTAGCAAACTTTATAGGGTTTACCAAATACATTTTTAAACCATAAAACTTGGTTCTTGGGGTCATAGAGTTTATTCCAAAACATTTCCCAAAGATTTTCTCCCAAAAGTATTTTTAATAAATAAACATTATTTTATTTGACTAGAAATGCTTTAAATCAAAGATTTATTCTTTTGCTTCATCAAATACTACCAATTGATTTCTATGGTCAGTAGGTTCAAAACAAACCATTTTCCAAAGGTTTTATCTCAAAAATCATTTTAGAACAAATTTTATATTCCAAATATGCCTACATAAGTTTCTGCAAAAACAATCAATTTAATAGAAACATTTTACTAAACAAAGTGCATGGTCAGAAAGTACTTATTTTGCTGAATCCATTGATATAAAATTTGCAAAATTTGGACGTGTGGTTTTGAAGTTATGAATTTTTCAAATTGGAACATCAAATAGATCAAATCCTGGTTTTTTATAAACAGGCAGGGCCACGTGGCGTGTTCCTATTCGTCTGTACCGCTTCGTTGTGGATCGTGCAACGAGGAGCATTAGATGTTAAACAGATCGTGTGGCTCTGATCAAAAGATACCTCTTCGCTTAGTCAATCTATCGTGGCCACGCGATCAAGATCCTACGGTGCTCAGCACGCTAGCCATCGAGTGGTGGCGGCAGGTGGCGGCGCGCGGTCAGACGGTGACGGTGTCGATGCTACAGGAAGAGAGGGAGCGAAGGGAGATGCTCACCGAGTTCTCCGTGGCGTGGTGATGCTCAAGGTGGTCCCTGCTGGCAAAGGGGCGCTCGAGGTCGACGGGAATCACTCGCCGGAGTTGCTCCTGGCGCGGGTTCGCTCGGCCGTTGTCGGGGACGTCGTTACAGAGTGTGATGGGTCAAACGAATGGTGAAGTTAGACTCGTAGGAAAGTGGTGAGTATGTGAGCATCAAAGAGAGGGGAAGGGAAGGTCTGGTCTCACCAGTAGTGCTCGTTGGAGCGGAGGCAGACGGTGGCGATGTGAAGTGGTCGTCCTTGCCGATGTTCTGGGACAAGCGCGGGCAGGTTGGGGGTACTGGGAGACGCGTACGGTGATGGCGAGCAAGATCGAGTGGTCGAGGGGGCAAGGGGCGACGAGGAGCTGCCGGAATTGGAGAAGAGGCTCGTCGGAGTCTGCGGTGGTGCGAGCAAAAATGGGAGCGGCCTGGGGGCAGAGAGTGGGTGGTTCCTGGGGGGAAACGGAGAGGAGGGAGAGACGGTTAAGAGGGAGCGGTCATCGACGGGGGTTACTCAGCCAGTAACGCGAATTCACGCCGGCATTCAAACGGCAGTAATGGCCAGAGAGGGGGCACGGTCAGCGGCGGGTGAGGACGACGGTGAGGTGGTAGTGGGGTCGCTTGACAGCGAGAGAGAGAGAGAGAGTGTGGGGGTGGGGTCCAATGGTCAACGACTTAGCGGGTTTGTTCGCGTGTGAAAAATGATTCACTGCGGGAGAGAAGGAGTGGGCTGGACTGGGCTTAGTTGGGCCTGCTGGCTGGGCTGAGTCCTTTTTATATATTTTTTTGTTCATGTTTCTTTTTCTTTTCCCATTTCTTTTATTCTGTTTTGATTTTGATTAATTATTTCAAACATCAATTTGATTTCAAACCTCAACCAAAATTTGTGTAGATTCATATACTGATTAATAACACATTCCAAAGTCAATTTAGAATAATATATTTATTGTTTTTAGGGTCTTTTAATTATTTAAAATAGGCCCTAGTTTTAATTAAATAAGATTTAATAATATTTTTCAATCTCCATTTGAATTCAAATCACCACCAAACTTTTGGTGAATTTTAATTCTGTTTATCAATATATTTCAAAGTCCAAAATAAAATAATTCTTTTATTCTTTTAGGACCTATTAATAATTAAATAAAAAGTCCATAGTCTTTAATTCAAATAGGTTTTAATTTATTTTAAAACTCTTTTTGAAATCTAAATAATATCAAAATCTTTTCAGTAGGTTTCATTTGAAAAACTAAAACACTTGGAATTATTATTTTAAAAACTTTAATAAATTTTAATGTTTATTTGAAAGGGAAAAGTCTTGACTTAAACAAAATTGGATAATAATAAATCCTCATTGTTTTATTTAAATAAACCTTTACTCTATTTTATCAAATAGAAATACTTTATTTCAAAAGCTTGGCCAAGATTAAATTTTAATCTCTTAAAATACTCCTTATTTATATTTCTACGTTTTCTTTTGAAAACCATATCTTTTTATTTAAAGACCCAAAAATAGTGATTCCAACTATTATAACCTTATTTATTATTTGTTTATCTTTTAAATCCTTTTAGGATTATTTGTTCACTATTTGGTATGGATTTTAGATAAGTGCTTTATTAGCTCTGGAAATTACTTTTCCTTTATTAAATTCATAAGATTTTATTCATGGCTCCAAAGTAAGTGAATCCAATTCCTATGGTTTTATAATATTTCTAATAATCATTCTTGATCAATTTGAAATGTTTGTTTGGCCAATTTTTTATATTGGTCAAATCCATAGTCTTAGAGATAACTTGAAAATGACTTTCTTCCATTAGGGTTTTGGGGTTTTGGTTTATTTCTCAAGTGTTTAAATTTCCAGATGCATTTATGAAGAATGCATTCCACTTGATTTGAATTTAGTTGGATTCAAATGTTAACCAAAGTTTGTTCAAATGGGATTTTTAAGTTTCCATTTAGAAACAAAAGTTTCTTTTCACCCAGAATTTCAACAATTATTTATTTTGTTTATTTATTTTTCACATTACAAGATTTGGAAAATCTTGGGATGTGACAAAGTTCAAAGCAGCTCATATAATAAATGGGAAGGGAAGATAAGACAGATTTGACCAATTGAAGCTTTCCCCCATAATTTACGAAATATGCAATCCCACATAATCTTCTCTCCACTCTCTGAACAATAGGCAGAAAATGTTCCACTGCAGGCTTATTGATGCTTAAAGGCAATCCAAGATAAGTGAAGGGTAATGATCCAGTGAGGCAGGAAATTGTATGAGCAAAATGCCTTAGTCCATCAGGATCCATGTTGATTGGCATCATAGTAGATTTAGAATAATTAACCTTGAGGCCAGTGGAAAGAGCAAAAGTATGAAGCGGAGCTTTAAGGCACATCAATTGTTTTGAGTCAGCTTTAAGGACCAATAAGGTGTCATCTGCATACTGAATTACAGGGAAATCTGGACAAAAAACACCTTCTAAGGGAGAAGATAGAAGCCCAAGTGTAAGATCCCTCCCTTTATAAGGTAAGGATCCCTGTGATTGCAATTCTAGTCCCTGGATCAATGCTAGCATCCACAGTTTAAGATGAAGTACACAGAAACAAAGGTCATTATTACATATCATTCCAGAGACAAACATAGTCGTATACAAACTCCATGGCCATAGGCCTAACACAAGATTTCAAATGTAGAATAAGATAAATAAGTCTTCATCTTCATGTGCCACAGACAAGCATGTTGAGTGTAGACTCATAACCCCTAATCATCATCAGCATAACCTGCAACATCACAAGTTACAGCCATAGTGGGTCAATACATTGGAATAGTATTGGCAAGTGATACCTTAGTAGAATATTAGCATCTAGATACTACATGAATTTGGCTAAGTGTAGCTTAGGCTTGCTTTGCTCAAAATAGGTTTTACCTATTAGTTGAAAACACTAAGTTTTTCTTTGACAAAACTTTCCCAAGGAATCACTAATAGAAATTGGTGAACCTTCACCCTTTTTCAACCACAAGTTTTAACTTAGAAAATTGGGATGAGGAGATTCTTAATAGCTTCCATGTCTTGATGCTCAAGTTGTCCAATACCAGGGACATGGCTAAGTACTTAGATTCTTCCATCTATAGAGGTTGTGCACTTTCCCCACAAGACTTGATTTTCACCAAGACAGGACCTTTCAGAAGCCTTCCCTTAGACCAAATGGACGCGCTCCAAACCTATCATCCCACTACCACCAACTATCCAAATGGCTAAGTTATTGCAACCTATATGATTCAGGCAGAGCCCATAATGCCATGTGGCTGCACTAGAAGCTTCTTAACATTTGGCATCTCAAATCCCTTTGTTCCTGGGTGGCATTCCACAAGTGAGATACACAAGGTAAACCATAGAAATGGTCCTTGTGTAACCACTCAACACAAACCATTCTTTCCATTCCACCCAGGTGTTTCATTCACTTAGTTGTTTTATTAGCAAAAACACAAGTCAAAGACTTAGAAATAATTCACATAGCATGAATATATAAACCACCCTTGGTTGCTACTAGCTAGGCTAAGCATGGTAATGGTAAGAATCTTACCTTAGAGGAAATTCTAACAATTCTACAACTACTAGGATTTCCCAAGCATAGCAATAAGATACTTAGCAAAATATTTATGCAAGTCCTATACAAAATATTTCTAATGCATAGGTAAAAATATAGGAGTAAAACATGAAGCACCACTTGCCTTGATAGTTTGGGGAGTAGCAACAATCTTCACAACCACAATCACTATTAGCACCAAAATCTACACATAAAATAATGGCACGAAAATCACATAACAAAATATACAACCAAAAATATATGAATGCATGCAAAATGCCATGTGATGATTTTCTACATCAAACAAGACAAGTATACAGTACTGAATCATAAACAAGTCCAAAACACACCAAATAAACTTTATTTGATCTTTAAATAATTTTTCAAATAATTACTATACTCAAATTATGCCTATAAATTTCTCTGCAAAAATAACCATATTTACAGAGGCAAAACATTAAACACATTGCACACACAGATAGGATTTTATCTCCCGATTCTAATGATATAAAATTTGCAAAATTTGAACGTTGGGATCAAAAGTTATGAATTTTGCAAGTTTGAAACACTAATAGAGAAAATTTCTTGTTTTAAATCTAAACTCAGACCATGCGACAACTTCTGATTCGCTGGTACCGATTCGCACGGATCGATCGGTGAGGGCCGTTGGATCTAAATGAAAACTCACGGCTAGATCTAATGTGTACCCCTTCGTTAAGTGAATCTATCGCGTGCGTTGGATCTAGATCTGACGGTTGCTAGTCAAACGACCAACGTCCGGCGGTGCGCGGCGACGGTGAGCGGCGGCGCGCTCAGTCTATGGCGTCGCGGTGGCTATAGAGGGGGCTGGGGTCAGTGGAGGAGATTACCAGACTCGCAGTGGCGTGCTGGAGCTCAACGCAACCGTGGTTTGTCAAGGGGCGCACGGACACGGTGGGAATTCCTCGCCGGAGTGGAGCCTGACGTCGGGTGCGGCTGTTCGTCATCGTTGCCGGAGGTGTAGACCATGCCAGAGTGAAACAAGCGATGTGTTAGATGCGCACGAGTCTGGCAAATACGTGAGCATCAAAAAGGAAGACGGGGGCGGTCGGGAACTACCAGGAGACTTCACCGGAGTTGAGACAGACAGCGGCGCCTGCTTGACGTTGAGGTTGCCGACGAATGGGAGCGTGCACGGGCGAGTAGGTGATACTGGCAGGTGCAGAGGGAGATGGGGAACTCGCTCGTGGTGTCAGGAATGTAAGGGGCGACGGTGGTTGGTCGGAGCAGTGGGTGTTTCGGGGTCGATTCCGAGCAGCCTAGGGGCAGAGAGGGGGTGGCGACTTTGGAAAAGGAGGGGAAGACGCAGGCGGTTAAGTATGCAAGGTCGGGGGAGAGAATTACTCGCGCAATCAATCGGATTGATGCGAGGTTTAATCACCGGAAACAGCCGGCATAATTTGGGGAAGAAGGGGTCACGGGGTGGAGACGACGACGGGCGTGTGGGGCCTGGCGTTTAGTGAGAGAGAGACATGCGGGGTGGGGTCAAGTCGTCAGCGACTGCGCAGGTTATCAAAGTGGTGCGAAACGTTTTCCTGCGGGAAGGAGCTGCTGGGCTAAATGGGCTGAGTGGCTGGGTTGGGCTAGATTAGCTGGTCTGCTCTATTTTTTTCTCCCTTAAACCTTTTCTTTTTCTGATTTGAATTTCTGGTTTGAATTTAAAGGCTCAAACCAAATCTATTTCAAATGAAATTTTCTCCAAACAAAAGTTTGTTGATTCTTGCATCCTGGGATGTGTAAAACTTCTAATCTCACTCAAATTCCAAATGGGTTTGGAAAAGAGGTTTAAACCAAGCCTTATTTAAATGCCCATAAGTAGTAAAGGAATGGTTTATAATTCTTAATTTGTTTTTGAAACATTGATCAAGCTCTGGAACTTATCAAACAATCCTATGAACAACCTCAATGGTTTAAAACAAATAACCCCTCTCACTAGAGAGTACCTTTGGGTCAAACTTTGCTTGCATAAAATAATGAGCATACAAATGCTTCTGTTTTGTAAAACTTTGAAAATACTCCTATCATGCTCATGGATGCATGGATGATATGCATGATTTTGAAAACATGATTTTAGGGATGTTACACCAAGGAACATTGCTTTGTTGAGAATGGACTGGAGTAGATCAGCACCAAGAACAAACAGAAGGGCGAATAAGGGATCCCCTTGCCTTACACCTCTTCTACATTAGAATTTTTTCCCAGGCACTCCATTTACCAGTACAGCAGATGAAGCAGATCCAAAAATCAACTGAATCCAATTAATCCACTTCACACCAAAACCTTTGGATTTTAGGATATTGATGATGGTGGAATGCTCAATTTTATCAAAAGCCTTTTCAAATTCAAGCTTCAGAATTAAAATTTCTTCCTTGGACTTGTGACATTGATAAAGGAATTCAAAGGCCCATCCTAAGCAGTCCTGAATAGATATTTGCTTCAATAATCCATATTGATTTTTGTGGACAAGCTTAAGAATAATTTTTTGAAGTCTGTTGGCCAGGAGTTTGGTTATAATCTTGAAGATACTGTTTAGCAGAGAAATAGGCCTGAAATATGCAGGTGTCAGAGGGGCCTCATTTTTTGGAATGAGGGTGATAAAAGAAGCATTAATGTTTTCCAACAAAGTCTTGCCTTCAAAGTAATCCAAAATAAGTTGTTTAAGATCTTCCTTAATAATAGGCCAGCAGTGCTTAATGAATTCATGATTAAAACCATCAGGGCCAAGGGACTTGTCATTAGGTAGTTCTTTAATCACATCTTCAATTTCTATATCAGAGAATGGCTGTTCTAAAGCATATCTTTCCTGATAGCTCAGATATTCACCTGCCAACTCACTAAGGTTAAAGTGCATTTCAGCCTTATCTGAAGTACCCATTCTATCCTTAAAGGCATGCCAAAGGAGGTCAGCTTTACCATAATGAGTATGAATCTCCTCATTGGATTCATCTTTGAGCATGGAGATATAGTTATGCCTGAAACTGATAGTAGCTTTAGAATGAATTTTTTTTGTGTTCTCATCACCCAACTTGACCCATTTGACCATTCCTCTTTGCTTCCAATAAGCATTCTGATCTTGTAGCAGTGTGATTACAAGAGTTTTCAGCAAGTACCTGAGATTCCATTTTAGTATAGTAAGAGTTCTCATTTCCTCCAAGACATCCAAGAGATCAATAGTTGCATTAACATTACTAATTTGTGCTTTCAAACAAGGCAAATTCTTTGCCCAGATCTTTAGCCCTCTTCTGACATTTTTGAATTTAGCATTAATTCTCTTAGTAGAGTCAGGGAAACCAACTGGAATGTTCCAAGCATTTTGAACAATTGCTTTAAAATCACTGTGATGCATCCAGTAGTTCTCAAATCTGAAAACCTGTGATTTTGAATCATTGTGCAAATAGAGATGACACAAGGCAGATGGTCAGAGGTTGGCTTGATAAGAGGAACAACAAAAGTTGAAGGATAGCTTTGTGTCCAGGAGGCAGAGGTAAAAAACCAGTCCAATCTCTCCAGAAGAGGTTCCTTTTGCATGTTGCTCCAAGTGAACTGTCTACCTTTAAGGGGTAACTCTATGAGCCCTAGGTTGCAAATGGCTTCATTAAAAAGGAGCATGTCATTCACATCACCCCCTGCCTATTTCTGTCAGAGGGTTTTCTAATGAAGTTGAAATCACCCATAATGAGCCAATCCATATCATCAGGCATATCAATATTTGCAAACCATTATAAGAAATCTTCCTTTTTGTCAATTAAGCAGGGCCCATAAATATTGGTGAGAATCCAGGTTTCATTGGACAAAAGGGAGGTCAAGGTGATAGATATGGAAAACTCATTTTGAAAAGAGAGTTGCCCAGACAACAAAGTGCTATTCGAAATTATAATCAGACCCCTAGAAGCCCCCATGGAGGGAAGGAATTCAAATTTGTCAAATTTGGAGGGACAAATTTTTCTGATGTAAGAAATATCAAACTCTTCCCTCCTAGTTTCCTCGAGACAAATAATGTCACAACTAGATTCATCAATCTTATTTCTGAGAGCAACCCATTTTTTATCAGAATTAATGCCCCTGATGTTCCAATTCAAAATCTTCCATATTATTTTATTATCCATAAAAAACCATATTGGGGGTTTGATTAAGGGGTGATACAACCAATGTCATCACCCAAAAGAAAATATCACAACCAAATAAGCAAAAGGTACTCCACAACTTAATTCCAATGACAGATTCAACATCCATAACCACACCAGGTAGCAAACACAGCAGGTGACCACTATTACAAGGTTCAGGATAGGGAACCAACAAGGTTCCAGCAAAAGACAGTTTGTGATACATTGGACACCTAAATAGAGGGCTTCTTCTTGGCTTGCTGTCCACAGGTACCATCAGCCCCAGATTTCTTCTTGCCCCCAAGATTTAAGGTTGAGGAGCCATTCCCTTTGTTGCTACCTTTGGAAGGATCCTTGACTGCGACTTTAGTGGCTTTCCCTTTCTTGAGCAGCCTTTTGTCCAGGTCACCATCCTTGACCTTGCAGAAAGAAGCAGCAAGGTTTTTAACCACTTTAGGATTTAAACATGGTGGAGCAGCATTACAGGTCAGACAGTCTGAAATTGAGCAGTTTATATGACTTTTGAAACCCCCATTTAATTCAAAAATTCAAGGACTTCTTCTCACCTCAGATTCAACCAGAGGTTCCTTGCCCTTTCTCTTTCTGGATGGAGTGGAAGGAGAGCAAGAAGACTGATTGGCCTGAATGCCCAGACAAGGAGGAGACATCTGTGAAATTCTTTCATTAGGGATGATGAAAGAGATTGAATTCTCCTTAGCTATAGGTTCTTTAATAATTTCCCATAGGGGGGAGGTAAGAAAGCTTCTGACCCAATTGAACTTTTCAGGAGTAGCAAGCATGAGAGTAATAAAATTAAACCAACTTACAGGAATGTCACACATGAGTGAGCCCCTTGATGATGAATCCTTTTGAATATGGGGGGCAAAGTAACTTTCCCAAAGTTCTAATCCTTGTTGAGAGAAGCCCTATTTTGCAGCATGGACATCAGGGATGGAAACGAAAGTTCTGACCATGCCAACCTAGAGATGAGCTTCATTAGGGGAGAGGAGGTGCTGATCTTCCAACATCCAATCATTGTTTTATCCCGCCTCAGCACCAGTGTACATTGGACTCTCAACCCTCCCTTCCTCATCAGAGTTGTAATCATCCTCCTCCAAGTAATTTTGAAGGATGTTCTGCAGGCCTTCCCCAATAATAACTCCCTGAAGCTCCTCGTTAACTGCATGCTCCTCAACAGATGCAGGATCAGCATTAATAGAGTCATCATCATCTGAATCCCAATCATTCACAAGTACAGCACCAGTAACTACACTGTTAACATCCTGAGTGGGGAGATTGTGGTCATCCACAGGCATATCTTCACCAGGAGCAACCACAGGGACCTGCACTGGGGCAGTAGCAGCTTCCCATGGGTCCCATCCCTCATTGTTGCCACCAGGAGGAGGAGGAGGTGGCACCAACCACTGACCCCAGCCACTGGCCTCACCAACAGGAACATGTGGAGGTGGTGGAGGAGGGGGGATCTGGGGCCCAAAGACAGGAAGAGGATGTGGGTCCTCATTGTCATTGATATATTTCATATTAAGAGGTGTTACTTATATTATTTCATCTATTTTTGCATGTTGTATGACTTTTGGAGGATGAACTACTGGAGTCAGGATTCTGATGGAAAAAAGCGGTGTTCAGATGCAATATTCGCGAAGATCAAAAAATACAGAAAATACACGGAAAATCCTATTTCTTCGGAAGACAAAGGAAGATAGAAGGGGAGGCTGAGCTGGGCCACGGGGGCCCACACCCCCTAGGCGCGGGCCACCCTAGGCCGCGCCACCAGGGGGTGTGGCCACCTTGGACCACCTCCTACTTTGCCCTTTCGCCTATATCTTCTCCTCGAAATCCTAATACCAGGGGAGGGACCACAGAAAGATTCCGCCGCCTCTGTGGAGCGGAAACTATAGAGAGAGAAAGAGCTCTCCGACAGGCAGATTTCTACCGAGGAAATTCCTTCCCGGAGAGGGGAGATCGTCGCCATCAACACCGTCATCAAGATAGACTTCATCGGGATCATCATCATCATCATCATCCTCACCACCAACACCATCATCGCCACTCCATCCCGCTATAACAATTGTGTTGAATCTTGCATAGTTCTTAGGGGAAACTTTCCTGGTGTTGATTACTTTTATAGTTGAGGCTTGTGAGTGGAACCATTGAATTATTGTTTATGTTCGGATTGTTATTCATCATTATATAATCTTTGATGTTGATCCATATGATGTCTCGTGAGTAGTTCATTTAGTTCTTGAGGACATGGGAGAAGTCATGTTGTTAGTAGTGTAATTGTGTTGAAGTAATATTCAATGGTTTGATATTTAAGTTGTGGTGCTATTCTTCAAGTGGTGTCATTTGAACGTCGACTACATGATACTTGACCATTTATGGGCCTAGGGGAATGCATTGTGTATTAGGATACTAATTGTGGGGTTGCCGGAGTGACAGAATCCTGAACCCCCGTTAGGAAACCTTTGCACAAGGGAGTGTAGGATCTCAGAGTTTAATGTTGTGGTTAGGTTTTTATATTAATTACTTTTCTTGTAGTTGCGGATGCTTGCAAGGGGTTTAATCACAAGTATGTATTAGTACAAGTAAGGTCGGTACATTAGCACAGGTTCACCCACACAACACTTATCCAACCAAAGAAGATTAATCAACTATATGAAGCGAAAGCACTTGATAGTATTCCCATGTGTCCTCGAGAACATTTGGTCCTCATAAGTATTACAACCGGCTTGTCCTTTGCTAAGAAGGGATTGGGCCACTTGCTGCCACTATTTGTTGTCTTTATTTACTTGCACTTTATTTCTTTGCATTATAAAAAAATCCGTTTGCCAAGTTTACAGAGAATTCCTTCTCCAGACCACTAGTCAACACCTTCTGCTCCTCGTTGGGATCGACACTCCTATTTATCAAAAGTTCTACGATACACCCCTATACTTGTGGGTCATCAAGAATATTTTCTGGCGCCGTTGCCGGGGAGTGAAGCGCTATTGAAGAGTGGAACTGGTAAAGGAAACTTCTACTGTGAGTATTGCTTTTTATTTATGTTTATTACTTTGTTTCCAATATGGATAACCCACTTGGTTTCCTATTTGGGAAAGCTACTACCACTGCTAGGGTAGTAGATGAACCACCACCTGCTGAGATACATCCTTTTAATATACCTACAAGAATTGTTTATCGTGTTATGGATAACTATTATTTTGGGGATGGAACTGTCCATCCTGGTGATCACTCCTATTTTTATCCATGAATTATGCGGGTTGTTTAAGTGTGCAGGTATCACAACAGAACGAGTTAAGAAAAAATTACTCTCTATATCATTGAAAGGAAGAGCTGAAGAATGGTATAAGCTGCTGAAGAATGGACAATCTATGGAATGGGAGGAAATTGTACCTCTCTTTTATTCTAAATTCTATCCTCTCTTTGAATTATCAAAAAATCCGTTTACTAAGTATTTATAGAGAATTCCTGGTCCAAACCACTAGTCAAATCTTCTGCTCCTCATTGGGATCGACACTCCTATTTATCGAAAGTACTACGATACACCTCCTATACTTGTGGTTCATCAGGGCAATTGACAGATTGAGAAAGCATAACAATGCATACTAGACATCTTGAGTCCTACGAGATTTTATTGGGTATTACAACAAAATACATAGACCATAATCCAACTACATCTATGACTAATAATCCACCTTCAGTTTATCATCTGAACCCCTTCCAGTATTAAGTTTCAAGCAACAAATAATTGCATTAAGAAATGTGTGTAAAGTAAACAATACGATTGTTCCATGGACAAAGGATTGTTGTTTTCTCCCTAGTAGCAACAACACATCTAGAACCTTAGAGATTTCTGTCACTTCCCCAGATTACTAGAGGCATGAACCTACTATCGTGCATAAATACTCCCTATTGGAGTTGCAAGCATCTACTTGGCCAAGATAGCTACTAACAACAGAGAGCATGCAAGATCACAAATAACATAGACATGATAGAATCAATAATCAATCTGACATAGTATCTCAATATCCATCGGATCCCAGCAAACACAACATGTATGATTAAAAATAGATGATCTTGATCATGAATGGAGCTCACAAGATCTAAACATGATAGCACAAAGGAGGAGAAACAACCATCTAGCTACTGTATGGACCCATAGTCCAAGGGTGAACTACTCATGCATCACTCTGGAGGCTGGCATGGTGATGAAGAAGGCCTCTGGGATGATCTCTCCCCTCCGGTAGGGTGTCGGAACAGCTTCAGATCCCCCCGATCTAGGGACGATGGTGGCGGCTATGGACTATTTCATGGAGATTTGATCGGGTGCTTAGGGTTTCTGCATCAGGGTGCTTTTATAGGCGAAAGGGCAAGGTCGTTGGGCGCTCGAGGGGCACACACCTGGTGGCGGTGGGCCTCCCCTGGGCCGCGCGGCCCTAGGATGTGTCCACCTCGTGGCCCCCTTCGGCTGCTCTTCGGACTCCGTGTTCTCTCCGGTAAAATATTGACTTTGGCTTTTGTCCCGTTCAATTCCGAGAATATTTCCTTACTAGCTTTTATGAAACCAAAAACAATAGAAAACAGGAAACTGGCACTGCGGCATCTTGTTAATAGGTTCGTACCAGAAAATCTATAAAAATACCTCAATGTGTTGACAAAACATAACAAAGTTGA
This sequence comes from Avena sativa, assembly GCA_916181665.1. NCBI lineage: Eukaryota > Viridiplantae > Streptophyta > Magnoliopsida > Poales > Poaceae > Avena > Avena sativa. The sequence goes on along the minus strand of OV702279.1, from coordinate 39,462,621 downwards.
TACTAAACAAGCATGGAACATCAAAAATTATAGATACGTTTATGACGTATCAAGCATCCCCAAGCTTAACTCATGCTCGTCCTCGAGTAGGTAAGTGATAAAAATAATAATTTTTGAGCTGACATGCACCATCACAATCTTGATCAAACCATTTGTAAAGCATTGATAGCTGGGATCAAAGTACTCTAAACATGAGCATGAAAGATGTAGTTCTAACAATAAGACATAGCAACTATGTTGTAACATGAAAAGGTACAAACAAAAATGATGAATAACAATGCATTGAAAGACGTTTGTTTGTTTCACATATAGAAAACATAGCATGTGTAGTAATCATCTTGTCCTTCATGGAGTAGCAAAACATAAATTCATAGGACACCTTCAAAGTTCATAAGGGTGGCTAGATACAAATAGTTCAAGAAAAAGCAATATCAACATTATGAATCAATCAATAAGTTTTGGGACAATGCACATAAAACTAAGAATGATAACTGTGCTCTCTTAATTGGTGCATAAAGATAGAAGATGGAGACTCAACATAAAAGTAAAGAGAAAGGCCCTTCATAAAGGGCAGTAGGGATTTCAAGTTTCATAAAGAGCTTCCAAAATTATGGTACTTATTAGCTTTCAGCTCTCATTTCCCCTATCATAAGAATCTTAAAGTGATTAAGGTTAAAGTGAAACAAATATGGAGTATATGCTTGACAAATCATAAGTTGGCAATCTCATGTCCCTTGAGTACGAGGGTCGTTCCTCATGCTACTCAACTTTAGTCACAAGCAAGTTTGTCATTGTAAATTTATGTGTATCATAGAGAATCGCCAACGGGGTACCCCTTTCCCCATGACACAGGAGTTATCCCATATCAAAATGACAAGGCAACAGACAGTGAGCATCTCATCGATCCTTTTATTTACCATGAGCATGGTGCATTTTTTCTTCTCTTTTTTTCTATATATTTTTTCTGAAGATGCTTCATAGATTGCTCACTATGGTGATGCTGAAAGTTTCCACCATGATTAGGCATGGCTTAGGCTAGCCGCCCAGGTGTTTCTCTAACACATATAATACTTCATGGACTTACAAGCTCCCCTTTTATTTCACACCGCCGACATCCATAAACAAAAGATCATGATATCAACTGAGTAATATGTACAGGTGTTGAAAGCGTTCCCCATGAAAGCATGGTTCTGCTAATTCCCAACTTATAAGTGCAAGCATATACAACATAGATGACACAATGGTTCAAGTTTATTAGGTGCAAAGTAAAGTGTGCCATCAAGTTTGTGAGAGCTTTAATCACTAATTTTCACATAACAAGTTTAATTTGGAAGATAGATAAACATGAATATACTTGGAATGGTGTAACACACCATGCATAGGAATTTATAGTGGACTCTTTGGAGTAACTTGGTTTCTTGGGAATTGGATGCATGAGTAGAGCTTACTCAGTACAAGTGGAGGCTATCAAAATACTGGGAGCGACCAACTAAGAGAGCAATAATGGCCATAATCATGCAGAGCGACAAAATATTATTATCTAAAGCATAAAGTGGTATCACAAGTCAAAAACTAAATGATCATACAGGCTAAGGTGACTGGTTCATAGTCTTAACATGGTTTAAGCATGTGCCAAGTCAACCCAAACAAAGCATCAAAGGAGAATACCACAATATTATGCTTTTGTATGCTAAAACAAAGCATGGTTCTTTCAAGGCACATTAAGAAATATCAATTGTTTGGAACAAGTCATGCTACAGAAATAATCACTAAGCATAATGTCAAAGCAACACCTAGTATGACATGATAAAGTCTAGGCCACAGTCAAAACAATGCTCCCTTTTGTACCACTCAAGCATGAAACTTTCTACTCTTTTCCAACACCAATCAACTTATTTGAAACAAAACATGAAAGGAGGGGTCCAACTAATTTATTAAAAGCAAACCAAACAAAATAAAACCAAAAACAAAAACTAAGACGCTCCAAGAACAACACAATAGTTCATGAAACAATAAAAATGAAGTGTCTAGAAAGAGACCTGAGATTTTTATTGATGACGAAGGGGATGCCTTGGGCATCCCCAAGCTTTGAAGCTTGTACCTATTGAATATTTCTTGGTGTGACACGGGGTGGCATCCCCAAGCTTGAGTTTTTGTCCATTATTCATCTTATTATATCATTCTTCCCCTACACTTTAAAATTTTCTTCATACAAAACTTCACACAATCTTCATTAGCAACATTAGTGTATTCAAGATAATAACCCTTTGGGTTTATTTTCAACACAAGTAAAACTTTCATTAAAACACAAACTACTGTAGCTATTCCTTTTAAAATATCAAGTGATCAAAGAGAACTCAAAAAGAAACCGATTAAGAGGCAAATGCAAATAATGTCAGAAATATGTCAAAACAGACCAGCAGGTAAACACCGATTTTTTCGAACACCTTATGTTGCTCAAATAAAAAAGTGTTGAACTAACGAAAGTTAGATAACAACCTGGGGCATAAGCTCAGAAAATTACAGCTCAATCTGACATACAGGCACTTTTCACGAATTTTTATAGTGAACCACAAAAATCTATTTCGGGACAGCAACTTCCCCAAATCTTACTTCTTTCTCATTAGATGTTATTCTTGGAACAAAAAACACACAAAAAGGATAAGGAGAGGTTATTACAGAAGTAATAACTTCCAAGACTCAACAAAAGAAAAACTTAATGAAATTCGGGTTATCTCCCAATTAGTACTTTTTCTTTAATGCCTTTAAGTTAGGCACAGGAAGCAAGAATCAGGTATTTTCAAATGAAGAAGCATTAACATCAAATTTCTTGCTCCTACCTTTCTTACCTTTACTCTTATCTATAGGGAACATATGATTGCTTTGTGGATAATAAAATTGCATGATGCCTTTTCCCACATCTATTATTGCTCCAAGGAGTTTTAGCGGGGATCTTCCAAGTGTAATTTGTCTTTTTCCTACACATTCAATAACAAGATAATTAGTAGACACCACTTTCCCTAAGATCTTTGTAAACACTCCTTCAGCTATTCCAATGGGTAATATAGTGTCATTATTGGTAAGAGATATTTCTTCTACCCCTTCAGAAAGTCCCCAAAGATTCATAAATATATTTAGGCATTAGACAAAATTCAGACATGATATCACAACGAGCATCAAAAGTTTCATTATTTATGACAACTTTTATTGCAGGAAACCATTTTGAAGGCTCAGAATTTATTGGGACATAATCATGATGCTCTCTAAGCATGTTATAGCAATCTTTTAAACTAGTTGTACTAGTCTTAAGAGTGTTTAACCTAGCATAAATGTTTATAAAGGAAGAATCAGACTTTCTAGGCAAATTATATGTTGCAATCAAATTTTTTATTGCATTCAAAGCTTCATCCTCATTACACTGGAGAAAATCTCCTCCTACACAGCATCCAAAGCATATCTATAACAAAGAGCAAGGCCATAGTAGAAACTGCTAAGAAACAAGCCTAGAGTCATTTTAGGCTCAGTTTTTTCAGGTGAATCAGAAATTCTAGACCAAGATTCTTTGAAACTTTCTTCAATTCCTTGTTTGAAAGTAAATATCATTTCCACAGGTGACACAGTTATTGGATAAACACTAGACATGAAAGCAACTCAAAGTAGGAACTAATTTTTTTTGTGTTTTTGATAAGAAAAAGCAAACCAAACAAAACTATTTTTTTTGTATTTTTGAAAAAGAGAAACAAGCAAAAAAAAATCAAAAGAAACTAAGAAAAACAAAAACAAAGTAAAGAGAATGGTTGTGAGAGACTCCCCTTGCGAGAATCTTCTTTCTCCTTGAAAGGTGAATGGCGAGGAGGAAGAGATTGAAGCTGACTTAACTCCTCGACAACGACGCTAGAAAATCTTGATGTGGCTCAGTTGACTGTAGAGCCTCATTGGGAAACCCCAAGAGCAAGGTGTGATGAGCACAGCAGAAAGTTTTCCCTCAGTTATGAAACCAAGGTTATCGAACCAGTAGGAGCAAGGAAACAACTCCAAGGTGTTGCTAACAACTTGGAACCTCCACAACACAAACTCAAAACTTTTCCCCAACTTATAGTGAGGTTGTCAATCTCACTGGTTTACTGAAAACAAAGGATTGAACGTATAGTGTGGAAGATAGTGATTGCTTGTAGAAAGTAAATAGTAACAATAGATGATGTATCAATGATAAAGATTGGACCAGGGTCCACAGTACACTAGAGGTGTTCTCCTTAAGATAGATAGCATGTTGGGTGAACAAATTATAGAGGGGCAATTGACAGATTGAGAAAGCATAACAATGTATACTAGACATCTTGACTCCTACAAGATTTGATTGGGCATTACAACAGAATACATAGACTGTAATCCAACTGCATCTATGACTAATAATGCACCTTTAGATTATCATCCAAACACCTTCCAGTATTAAGTTGCAAGCAACATATAATTGCATTAAGCAATGTGTGTAAAGTAAACAATACAATTGTTCCATGAATAAAGGATTGTTGTTTTCTCCCTAGTAGCAATAACATATCTACAACCTTAGAGATTTCTGTCACTTCCCCAGATTACTAGAGGCATGAACCTACTATCGAGCATAAATACTCCCTCTTGGAGTTGCAAGCATCTACTTGGCCAAGATAGCTACTAACAACGGAGAGCATGCAAGATCACAAATAACATAGACATGATATAATCAATAATCAATCTGGCATAGTATCTCAATATCCATCGGATCCCCACGAACACAACATCTATGATTACAAATAGATGATATTGATCATGAATGGAGCTCACAAGATCTAAACATGTTAGCACAAAGGAGGAGAAGCAACCATCTAGCTACTGTATGGACCCATAGTCCAAGGGTGAACTACTCACGCATCACTCCGGAGGCTGGCATGGTGATGAAGAAGTCCTCCGGGATGATCTCTCCCCCCGGCAGGGTGCTGGGAAGAGATTCATATCCCCCGATCTAGGGACGATGGTGGCGGCGACTACAGACTGTTTCGTGGAGATTTGATCGGGTTCTTAGGGTCTCTGCATCGGGGTGCTTTTATAGGAGAAAAAGAAAGGTCGGTGGGCGCCCGAGGGGCCCACACTTGGTGGCAGCGCGCCCCCTGGGCCGCGTGGCCCTAGGGTGTGGCCACCTCGTGGCTTCCTGTAACATCCCTAAAATCATGATTTCAAAGATTGCATATCATTCATTCATGCATATAGTTTTGAGATCAATTTCAAACCAAATTCAAGAAAACAGAAGCACATAGTGCTATCATTTTATGTGAGCAAACTTAAATCAAATGGCCATCCCCATTTGAGAGCTTGAATGTTTTAAACCAAGATTGCTTGTCTCCCTTGTTGATTGGTTTGAGTGTGGAGTTAGAACAAAATTTTACAAAATAAAAATGGGTTCACAACCATTTTCAATATTTTGCAAACCAAGTGCTAAGTCACTGTTATTTTGTCTTTCCAAAAATGACCAAGCCAACTCAAAGTGACCACATGGTTTTATGCCAAGTTTTGTGACTGTTGCACACTGCAAAAATCCAGAAAAGATTTGAATTCAAATAGAGTTTGAATTCATTTGAAAATCATTCCAGCAAATCAAATTAGAAAAATAAAAGGAATAAAGAAAAGAAAAAGGGTCGGCGCTACTAATCTGTCCCATCAACAGAAGCAGCCCAACTAGCCCACCCGGGTCCCCTATCTCTCTCTCGCACGCGCAGACGCACCCATGCAGTCGCTGACGATCGGACCCCACTCCCTCTCTGCTTATTTCGCTGACAAGAGGGCCCTCACCACGACACTCCTTCTTCCCCAAATCTCGCGTGCAGACGCCGTCGCCGCTGGCCGTTGCTACGTTGATTTCTCGGCGTAATTGCCATTGATTCGCTGAGTGTTTCTTGTCGAGCCTCCGCCTACTTAAGAACCTCCCCACTCCGCTCCATTCCCCTCACTCAATTTCATCTCCACGCCCCCAGGCTGCTCGCAACTCGCCAAACACCGCCGCAGCTCCGACGACCTCCGACAGCAAATTCCGGTGAGTCCCGACCGCCCCTATGCCTTTGATTCAAACGAATGTGCCCAGCGTGATCTCGTGCCTCTTCTGATACTCTTCGCTTTCCTGCTCGTGACCCAGGACGCCGTCCCCGTTCGTGCCCGCAACCGACCGAGCCGCCGCTCAACTCCGGCGACCAATTACGGTAAGCAGAGCGCGCCCCTTGCCCCCTCTTGCATACGAGGATGTTCGCCACTGTCTTGCACGTCTCCTAATCCATCAGGTTCATGCTAGGGCGACGCGAAACCTCGGCAACAACTTCGACAGCAACCACCCGACGCCGTGCACGACTCCGACGAGCTCCAGCAGCCCCTTCCGTGCACCCCTTGCCAAGCCACCTCCACGTTGAGCTTCGCCTCGACCCTGCGGTTCTGGTAAGCACCCTCTCCCCTTCCCGGACGACCTAGAACGCCAGCACCGCCGCTGACAGACGCGCCGCCGCCAGTCGCCGCCGCTAGCGCCGCTAGTCTATGGTCGAGGCAACAACAGACGTTAGATGTAGATCTGGCGGTTTAGATTAGATCCGAGCGAATCGTTTTCTTTGAATCTGGCGCGTTGGATCTGACTTGATCCGACAGCGCGGAAGGGTGATCCTGAGCGAAGCGGTATCGACCAATAGGATAGCACCGCATGGCTAGGGTTTAGTTTAAAAACAGAATTTGAATCAGATTTATATCCAAATTTGATTTGCTTGTAACTTTTGATTCCCACGTTAGATTTTAGCAAATTTCATACCGTTGGAATCAGGAAGACAAGCCCTTTCTGTTTTTGAAATGTGTTTAGTATTTAGTTTCTGTTAAAATGACTTTATTTGCAGAAACTTGTTTAGGACTATTTTGAGTATAGGAGTTGTTTAGGAAATTGTTTAGGGTCAATTAAACTTGGTTTAGCAAGTTTTTAACTTGATTTTGTTTCAGTACTATGCACTTTCTTGGTTGAGTTTTAAAAATCATCACTTAGCATTTTTGCATCCATGCATATGTATTTTTGTTTGTTTGTATATGTTGTGTGTAATTTGTTGCTACCATTCTTTGTGTAGACTTTGGTGCTAGTGATTGTGATTGTGAAGAGTGCTACTCTCCCAACTACCAAGGCAAGTGGTACTTCATGAATATTACTATCCCTATATTTTCATACAAGCATTAGAAATGTTTTGCTAAGTCTTGCATGTTACTATTTTTGCCAAATGCCATGTTGGGAAATCCTAAGTAGTTGTAGAATTGCTAGGGAATTTCTAAGTTAAGTTACTCTCTATGCCATGCTTAGCCTAGCTAGTAGCAAACAAGGGTTGGTAAAATATATACATGCTATGATGAAAATATTTCTAAGTCTATGGACTTATGTTTTTCTTAATAAAACAACTAAGTCAATGAATCACCTGGGTGGAATGGGACTTGATTGGTGGTTTTTTGTTGAGTGGTTACACAAGGCCCATGGCTATGGTTTACCTTGTGTATCTCACTTGTGGAAAGCCACCCAGGAACAAAGGGATTTTAGAGGCCAAGTGTTGAGAAGCTTCTAGTGCAGCCACTTGGCAATATGGGCTCTGCCTGGATCACATAGGTTGCTAGAACTTAGTCATTTGGACAGATGGTGGTAGTGGGATGATAGGTTGGAACGCGTCCATTTGGCTAAGGGAAGGCTTCTGAAAGGTCCTGTCTTGGTGAAACCAAGTCTGGTGGGGAAAGTGCACAACCTCTGCAGATGGAAAAATCTAAGTACTTAGCCAAGTCCATGGCAATGGACAACTTGAGCATCAAGGCATGGAAGCTATCAAGAATCTCATCATTCCAACTTCTAAGTAAAAACTTGTGGGTGAACAAGGGTGAAGGACCTCAATGTCTATTGATGGTTTCTTGGTAAAAGTTTTGACAAAGAAAAACTTAGTGATTTCAACTAATAGGAAAAACCTATTTTGAGCAAAGCAAGCCAAGCTACACTTAGCCAAATTGCATATAGTAATATAGTCCACTTAAAATTTACTAAGGTATCACTTGCCAATACTATTCCAAAGTATTGACCCACTGTGGCTGTAACTTGTGATGTTGCAGGTTACTCTGATGAGGATTAGGTGTCATGAGTCTACACTCAACATGTTTGCCTATGGCACATGAAGATGAAGACTTATATTTATTTACTTATTCAAACTCTTGTATTAGGCCTGTGGCCTTGAGTTGTAAAGACTATGTTATCTCTGGAATGGATGTAATAAATGACCTTTGTATCTGTGTACTTCATCTTAAATTGTGGATGCTAGCAATGATCCAGGGACTAGCATTGCAATCACAGGGATCCTTTCCTTTACAAAGGAGGGATCTTATAGATGGTATCAGAGCACTATGTTGCCTGTAGGATTATGACCCTAGGATTGGAAACCACTAAGGAAATTTTTTCAACTTCTACACTTATCTATTCTTCTCGTAAACTTTTCTAATCTTCTCTCTCATCTCTATTTGTAGATGAACTCCATCAACGAAGCCGTAAGGAAAGGACCAATCATGACAATGACCTTGGAGTGTGAGACAGAATTCCCCAAGGCTCCCAAGGACCTCATGGTTGCAGTAGAGATACAAGGTGCAACTGTGTACAAGGGTTTTCCAGTGATGGATGAAGGAGTGGAATACTGGTGGGTGCAACTTCACTTGTATAAAAACAAGGAAGACAACCATCAGGAAAAAGGATTCTGCATGTTCACCAATTCAGTGCTGCACCCTACATTCTTTGAATCAGCAAGGGATGCAGCTTGGAAGACCATCAAAGAACTTGGTGATAGAGTCAAGTGCAGAATGCTCAACCTCCAAAATGATCTAAGGAAAGAAAAGGAACATACCCAAGAGTTGGAAGCTACCAACCAAACCTTAAGAGGAGATATTATAGACTTAGTGATGGAATCATGTGAGCAAGATAGGCTGATTGCTTCTAGAAAAATTGTGTTAGCCAACAGATCCAATGAGATAGGATTGTAAACGTACTTCGTTAGTTGGACCACCACCTATCACCCTATTTTCCAAAATATTGCTTAAAATAAGATTGAAGCTTGGTTGTTGTAATGGTTTCATGTATGCATGACTTGTGTGTTTTGCTTTCCAAGGATGTGTATGTGATGTTATGCCTTTTACTTTATCTTGAATTGTGTTGTTCTAACTTTTCTATCTTATAAATAGATGCCTATTACCATCAGCACTGTTGAGGAGTTCCAGGTTACCCGCTTTCGTCCTCGTATCGTTGAGCTTACCACCTTGCTCAATCTCCCTATTCCCACCATCATGGTGCATCCCCTCACCAAGTTTGAGAGGAAGGACCTCTGGGGCTTCAAGGTGAACCATCCCGGACGCCAGACAGAGCCTACTACGGAGGCCATCGTCTTCAAGCTTATGCACGATGATAGGGAGAGAGGCCTTGAGGTAGTGATGCAGGATCTGATAGGACGTCTGCTAGGGCGACACTCCCGACAGGTTAGAGGCACCCACTTCCACTTCTTTGGAAGACGTGATGATGATGGAGAGTCCATCGACTTCGAGGACGATTCGAGGGACGCAGCAGAGCCGATACACCTGTACCTCCAGGACTTAGAGTCTCTCATTAGGCACGTGGACACGGACAGGACCAATGTCATGCTCAGCAACGATGTGCTCCAGGTGCAGCTTCGCGAGAAGGACAAGCTCTTCGCACAGCAAGACGAGATAGTCAAGGAAATGGAGGCGAAGTTCGAGACCTAGGACATGAAGTTCAAGAGTCAGGAGAAGCGTGTCCAGGATAGGAACAAGAAGATCCAGGACATGACTGAAGAACTGCAGTCCAAGGACTTCGAGCTATAGCAGCAGCAGTCGGTGATCGAGAGGATTCGTTCCTAGAAGAGGGCTCTCAAGGCCAAGATAGAGTCCTTGACCACTAGCATTTAGGACAACAAGACCGCGATGGAGAACGCAGGTCTTACCTTTGTCGAGGAGGAGATCGATGCCGATGAGTAGACTTGACTACTCGTTTATCTTTTATTATCATACTTGTTATTTGAGAACTTGTTATTGGACCATCCGACATGTGGATGGCTTGCTACTTGTGTGTTTTACCTTGTGAACTTGTTATCTTGTTGTTGAACTTTTATCTTTGTGTTGCACGCTATGTGTTTGGTTATGTGATGTAATGTGCATGAAAGCATCTATGGGTATCTCATTCTTATCTCTATTTGAACAAACCACAGATGCCTCCCCGTCGTGCAAACCCCAACCTCAACAACAACAACATCACTCCAGAAATGCAGCAAATGATGACTGCTCAAACACAACTGATGCAGATGATGACAACATTCATCCAGAACCAAAACAATAACAACAACAACAACAATAACAACAACAACAACAAAAACCCTCCGGGCTTTGATATGCTCGCCAGGTTCTTGAGATTGAGGCCAGCAAAGTTCTCAGGAACGACTGATCCCATGGTGGCCAATGATTGGCTACGCTCAGTAAACAAGGACTTGGTAACCGTGGGCTGCACGGATGCTGAAAAGGTCAGATTTGCAGCACATCTGCTGGAAGGGCCAGCCGCCACTTGGTGGGACAACTTCCAGATCACCACTCCCATAGATGAAGTGACATGGGCTATCTTTGAGGATGGCTTTCGCACTGCTCAGATCTCATCAGGAGTGATGAGTCTGAAAAAGAAAGAGTTCCACAATCTGAAGCAGCGCCACCGCAGCGTGGCTGAATACATTGAAGAGTTCAACAATCTGGCGTGTTATGCACCGGATGAAGTTGACACCGATGCCAAGAGAAAGGAAAAATTTCTGGAAGGCTTGAATGATGAGCTGAATCTGCAATTCGCTGTGGCCTATGTTCCCACTTATCAATCGCTCTGTGACAAGGCTGCTATTTTGGAGAACAAAATGAAGCAAGTTGAGAGTAGAAAGAGGAAGCACTCCGACAAGCACAGCTCGGGATCGTCTCACAAACAAACTCATTATGATGAAAGTGGAAGCTCAGGATCCCACAAGCATGGGAAATTCAACAAGCACCACAACCACAACTGTCATGACAATAAGCATCATCGCAGTCATGACAATGACAAGTACAAGAACCACAAGAGTGGACATAAGAGCCACCACAGTGGTAATGGAAGTGGAAGTGGAAGTCAGCCTGTTAGGAGAGACATCAGTCAGGTTGAATGCTTCAAATGTAAGAAGATGGGGCATTATGCAAATGAGTTCCCTGAAAAGAAAGTTGAAGGACCTATCAAGCCCAATCCTTTCCAAAAAGGACAGGTGAACCACATCAATGTGGAGGAGGTTTATGAGGAGCCTGATGCTGTTGCTGGTAAGTTCACACTCTTTGATACTGGTGCATCTCATTCATTCATATCAAGAGCATTTGTTGAAAGAAATGAACTACCAGTAGAAACTATTGGGTGTCCTATAAAAGTAAGTTCTCCTGGTGGAGAAATGATAGTGAATTCGGGATGTCATGATCTAGTCATAGAATTTGGGAAATATAAGTTTCCCGTTAACTTGATAATTCTAAACTCCCAAGGATTGGATGTCATTCTGGGAATGGACTGGATGACTAAGTACAAAGGAGTGATAGATTGTGCCAACCATACTGTCTCACTTACAAATCCAGTAAATAAAAGGATCAGATTCAAGACCAGTTTTGAAGCAAAGAGGAGTATGCTTAATTCTCTTAAGGGGGTTAGCATGGACAGTGTGCCAATTGTGAGGGAGTATCCGGATGTGTTTCCGGAAGAATTACCGGGAATGCCACCAGATAGAGATGTGGAATTTCTTATATATTTAGTACCAGGGTCTGGACCTATAGCAAAGAGACCTTATAAAATGTCAGTTGATGAACTGAAAGAACTCAAGAAACAACTTGGAGAACAGTTGCAGAAAGGATTTATTCAACCAAGTTCTTCATCTTGGGGAGCCCCAGTCTTGTTTGTGGAGAAGAAAGATAAAAGTCAAAGGTTATGCATAGATTACCATTCACTCAACGAGGTAACTATCAAGAACAAATATCCTTTGCCTAGAATCAATGACTTGTTTGATCAGCTAGAAGGAGCATGTGTGTTCTCAAAGATTGATCTAAGGTCAGGCTATTTTCAACTCAAGATAAGAGAACAAGACATACCTAAGACAACATTCACTACAAGGTATGGATTGTATGAGTATACTGTGATGCCTTTTGGGTTGACTAATGCTCCAGCATACTTCATGAATATGATGAACAAGGTGTTCATGGAATTTCTTGACAAATTTGTTGTCGTTTTCATCGATGACATCTTAGTCTACTCCAAGAGCAAAGAAGAACATGAAGGACACTTACGATTGATACTTGAGAAGTTGAGAGAGCATAAGCTTTATGCCAAATTCAGCAAGTGTGAGTTCTGGTTGGAGGAAGTTGGTTTTCTTGGTCATGTTATGACGAAGGATGGTGTAGCAGTTGATCCTGCTAAGGTTTCAGCTGTGACTGAATGGGAATCTCCCAAATCCGTGAAAGAAGTTTGTAGTTTCCTTGGCTTAGCAGGTTACTACAGAACGTTCATTGAGAATTTCTCTAAGGTAGCTAAGCCCATGACTGAATTGATAAAGAAAGACAAGAAGTTTGCTTGGTCTGAAGGTTGTGAACTCAGCTTTCAGGAATTGAAGAAGAGACTTGTGACAGCACCAGTCTTGTGTCTGCCAGACTTGGAAAAGGATTTACAAGTATATTGTGATGCATCCGATCAAGGTTTGGGTGCAGTACTTATGCAAGACGGTAAAGTTGTGGCTTATGCCTCGAGACAACTCAAAACTCATTAAGTAAACTATCCTACTCATGATTTAGAGTTAGCCTCTGTTGTCCATGCACTCAAAACATGGAGACACTATCTTTTGGGAAAGCGATGTGAAGTGTTCACAGATCACAAAAGTTTGAAGTATATCTTCACTCAGAAGGAAATTAATATGATACAAAGGAGATGGCTAGAACTTATCAAGGACTATGACTTAAGTTCGCAATACCACCCCGGTAAAGCGAATGTTGTAGCAAATGCTCTAAGCCATAAGATTTTTGTGAATGGCCTTACCAAAGGAGAATTGCCAGATGATCTGTGTACCCAATTTAGGAAACTTAGATTGGAGATTGTGCCTGAAGGACATCTCATGTCTTTGGATGTTCAACCCACTTTGTTGGAAAAGATCAAAGAAGCCCAGAAGATTGATAAAGAAATCGAAGAAATTAAAGAAAAGATTGGGAAAGGAAAAGCCAAAGGGTTCCATGAAGACGAACATGGTACTTTATGGCATGGGAAACGTATTTGTGTTCCACAAGACCCGGAGTTGCGGAAACTAATTTTGCAAGAAGCACATAACTCTCTGTATTCAATTCATCCGGGTAACACCAAAATGTACATGGACATGAAAGAAAGATTTTGGTGGAATAATCTCAAGAAGGACATCGCCGAACATATTGCTTTGTGTGATGTGTGTAGTAGAGTGAAAGCGGAACATCAGAAACCAGCAGGTTTGCTTCAACCACTACCTATTCCTGATTGGAAGTGGGACAAAATTGGTATGGATTTCATTACCGGATTACCAAGGACCAGGTCAGGATATGATTCCATATGGGTAGTAGTGGATCGCCTAACTAAAGTGGCTCATTTCATACCCGTGAAGACAACCTATACAAGTGCTAAGTTAACCAAAATCTACATGAGTAGAATTGTATGTCTACATGGAGTGCCCAAGAGTATTGTGTCGGATAGGGGAACTCAATTCACTTCCCATTTTTGGAGACAGTTACATGAGTCATTGGGAACGAGGTTGGAATTCAGTACTGCTTTTCATCCTCAAACCGATGGACAAACAGAAAGAACTAATCAGATACTTGAAGACATGTTGAGGGCATGTGCCCTAGACTATGGAGCCAGTTGGGATGAAAGTCTGCCTTACGCAGAATTTTCTTATAACAACAGCTGTCAAGCCAGCATCGAGACGGCACCGTTTGAGTTTCTCTACGGAAGAAAGTGTACCACCCCATTGTTATGGAATGGTGTGGGAGAAAGAAGTTTATTTGGGCCAGATCTTATCAAAGAAGCCGAAAAGAAGGTCAAATTGGTTAAGGACAGGTTGAAGATAACACAGTCCCGATAGAAAAGCTACGCAAATCCTAAGCGTAGAGAAGTCATCTACGAAGTTGGTGATAGAGCCTATCTTAGAGTGTCACCACTTCGTGGAGTGAAAAGATTCGGAGTCAAAGGAAAATTGGCACCAAGATATGTTAGGCCATTCAAGATTTTGAGTCGCAAAGGAGAAGTTGCCTATGAAATTGAATTGCCTGAATCTTTGTCAGCTGTCCATAATGTGTTTCATGTGAGTCAGCTTAAGAAATGTCACCCAGAAATGAAAGAAACTTCTTTGAAGGATACTATACCTTTGGAGGAAGTTCAACTAGAAAGTGATCTCACTTATGAAGAGAAACCTATCAAGATTCTTGAAACTGCAGAAAGAGTCACAAGGACTAAGACTATTAAGTTTTGCAAAGTGCAGTGGAATCATCATTCCAAAGAGGAAGCAACATGGGAAAGAGAAGATGATCTTCGGAAAGACCACCCTCACCTATTTGCTAGCCAATCCGAATCTCGAGGGCGAGATTCACCTTAAGGGGGTTAGATTTGTAACATCCCTAAAATCATGATTTCAAAGATTGCATATCATTCATTCATGCATATAGTTTTGAGATCAATTTCAAACCAAATTCAAGAAAACAGAAGCACATAGTGCTATCATTTTTTGTGAGCAAACTTAAATCAAATGGCCATCCCCATTTGAGAGCTTGATTGTTATAAACCAAGATTTCTTGTCTCCCTTGTTGATTGGTTTGAGTGTGGAGTTAGAACAAAATTTTACAAAATAAAAATGGGTTCAAAACCATTTTCAATCTTTTGCAAACCAAGTGCTAAGTCACTGTTATTTTGTCTTTCCAAAAATGACCAAGCCAACTCAAAGTGACCACATGGTTTTATGCCAAGTTTTGTGACTGTTGTACACTGCAAAAATCCAGAAAAGATTTGAATTCAAATAGAGTTTGAATTCATTTGAAAATCATTCCAGAAAATCAAATTAGAAAAAGAAAAGGAATAAAGAAAAGAAAAAGGGCCGGCGCTACTAATCTGGCCCATCAACAGAAGCAGCCCAACTAGCCCACCCGGGTCCCCTCTCTATCTCTCGCACCCGCAGACGCACCCACGCAGTCGCTGACGATCGGACCCCACTCCCTCTCTGCTTATTTCGCTGACAAGCGGGCCCTCTCCATGTCACTCCTTCTTCCCCAAATCTCACGCGCAGACGCCGTCGCCGCTGGCCGTTGCTGCGTTGATTTCTCGGCGTAATTGCCATTGATTCGCTGAGCGTTTCTTTTCGAGCCTCCGCTTACTTAAGCACCTCCCCACTCCGCTCCATTCCCCTCACTCAATTTCATCTCCACGCCCCCAGGCTGCTCGCAACTCGCCAAACACCGCCGCAGCTCCGACGACCTCCGGCAGCAAATTCCGGTGAGTCCCGACCGCCCCTATGCCTCTGATTCAAACGAATGTGCCCAGCGTGATCTCGTGCATCTTCTGGTACTCTTCTCTTGACTGCTCGTGACCCAGAACGTCGTCCCCGTTCGTGCCCACAACCGACCGAGCCGCCGCTCAACTCCGGCGACCAATTACGGTAAGCAGAGCGCGCCCCTTGCCCCCTCTTGCATACGAGGATGTTTGCCACTATCTTGCGCGTCTCCTAATCCATCTGGTTCATGCTAGGGCGACGCGAAACCTCGGCAACAACTTCGACAGCAACCACCCGACGCCGTGCACGACTCCGACGAGCTCCAGCAGCCCCTGCCGTGCGCCCCTTGCCAAGCCACCTCCACGTTGAGCTTCGCCTCGACCCTGCGGTTCTGGTAAGCACCCTCTCCCCTCCCTGGACGACCTAGAACTCCAGCGCCGCCGCTGACAGACGCGCCGCCGCCAGTTGCCGCCGCTAGCGCCGCTAGTCTATGGTCGAGGCAACAGCAGCCGTTAGATGTAGATCTGGCGGTTTAGATTAGATCCGAGCGAATCGTTTTCTTTGAATCTGGCGCGTTGGATCTGACTTGATCCGACGGTGCGGAAGGGTGATCCTGAGCGAAGCGGTATCGACCAATAGAATAGCGCCGGGTGGCTTGGGTTTAGTTTAAAAACAGAATTTGAATCAGATTTATATCCAAATTTGATTTGCTTGTAACTTTTGATTCCCACGTTAGATTTTAGCAAATTTTATACCGTTGGAATCAGGAAGACAAGCCCTTTCTGTTTTTGAAATGTGTTTAGTGTTTAGTTTCTGTTAAAATGACTTTATTTGCAGAAACTTGTTTAGGACTATTTTGAGTATAGGAGTTGTTTAGGAAATTGTTTAGTGTCAATTAAACTTGGTTTAGCAAGTTTTTAACTTGATTTTGTTTCAGTACTATGCACTTGCTTGGTTGAGTTTTAAAAATCATCACTTAGCATTTTTGCATGCATGCATATGTATTTTTGTTTGTTTGTATATGTTGTGTGTAATTTGTTGCTAGCATTCTTTGTGTAGACTTTGGTGCTAGTGATTATTATTGTGAAGAGTGCTACTCTCCCAACTACCAAGGCAAGTGGTACTTCATGAATATTACTATCCCTATATTTTCATACAAGCATTAGAAATATTTTGCTAAGTCTTGCATGTTACTATTTTCGCCAAATGCCATGTTGGGAAATCCTAAGTAGTTGTAGAATTGCTAGGGAATTTCTAAGTTAAGTTACTCTCTATGCCATGCTTAGCCTAGCTAGTAGCAAACAAGGGTTGGTAAAATATATACATGCTATAATGAAAATATTTCTAAGTCTATGGACTTATGTTTTTCTTAATAAAACAACTAAGTCAATGAATCACCTGGGTGGAATGGGACTTGATTGGTGGTTTTTGGTTGAGTGGTTACACAAGGCCCATGGCTATGGTTTACCTTGTGTATCTCACTTGTGGAAAGCCACCGAGGAACAAAGGGATTTTAGAGGCCAAGTGTTGAGAAGCTTCTAGTGCAGCCACTTGGCAATATGGGCTCTGCCTGGATCACATAGGTTGCTAGAACTTAGTCATTTGGACAGATGGTGGTAGTGGGATGATAGGTTGGAACGCGTCCATTTGGCTAAGGGAAGGCTTCTGAAAGGTCCTGTCTTGGTGAAACCAAGTCTGGTGGGGAAAGTGCACAACCTCTGCAGATGGAAAAATCTAAGTACTTAGCCAAGTCCATGGCAATGGACAACTTGAGCATCAAGGCATGGAAGCTATCAAGAATCTCATCATTCCAACTTCTAAGTAAAAACTTGTGGGTGAACAAGGGTGAAGACCTCAATGTCTATTGATGGTTTCTTGGGAAAAGTTTTGACAAAGAAAAACTTAGTGATTTCAACTAATAGTAAAAACCTATTTTGAGCAAAGCAAGCCAAGCTACACTTAGCCAAATTGCATATAGTAATATAGTCCACTTAAAATTTACTAAGGTATCACTTGCCAATACTATTCCAAAGTATTGATCCACTGTGGCTGTAACTTGTGATGTTGCAGGTTACTCTGATGAGGATTAGGTGTCATGAGTCTACACTCAACATGTTTGCCTGTGGCACATGAAGATGAAGACTTATATTTATTTACTTATTCAAACTCTTGTATTAGGCCTGTGGCCTTGAGTTGTAAAGACTATGTTATCTCTGGAATGGATGTAATAAATGACCTTTGTATCTGTGTACTTCATCTTAAACTGTGGATGCTAGCAATGATCCAGGGACTAGCATTGCAATCACAGGGATCCTTTCCTTTAGAAAGGAGGGATCTTACACTTCCCTTCTGCTGCCCTTCGGACTCCGTGTTCTCTCCATAAAATATTGACTTTGGCTTTTGTCCCGTCCAATTTCGAGAATATTTCCGTACTAGCTTTTCTGAAACCAAAAACAGCAAAAAACAGGCAACTAGCACTGCGACATCTTGTTAATAGGTTAGTCCTAGAAAATGTATAAAAATACCTCAAAGTGTAGAAAAATCATAACAAAGTTGATACTAAAGAAGCATGGAGCATCAAAAATTATACATACGTTTATGACGTATCACTAGGAACGCTTTCCAGTTGGACGACCGAGATTGTTGCGTTATAACCCTTATGTTGATGACGACAACGACCTCTGGCTCCCCACGTGGGCTTAGAAGTGGGATGTGGTCTCCGACCCGCCAGGTGGCCCAGTGGTGGCGTACAAGAGGTACACTAATGAGTTTGACACGATAACCATGGATCAGATAATTTCCTCGGGTGCGGTCAATTATATTTTTTGAATGTGTAATGTTGTAGGTGACAAGGGGAAACTTTGGTGTCCCGGACGACTATGCGATTAACCCAAAGTGCACAGAAGAAGCCTGTTTGTGGCTAATGTGTTGATCCATGGTATGCATGTGGGCTGTTGAGCGTCACCAGCCACAGCGTGTCATGTCCAAGTTTGGGTTATTTCAGATTGTCCCGCCTGAGTGGAAGGACACGGACATAGGGCTCCATGGGTAATATATCAACCACCTTAACTTGTGATGTAATATCTTTCGACAAATAACGCTATAGGACTTGTTGTTGTGTGTAGCTTGGACAGGAAGAAGTAGAGGAATGAGAAGGATTGGGACAAGCTTCACAGGAAGCACGTTGAGAAATTCAAGAGGTGTGTACTCGAGGCTAAGAAAGCAAAAGGAACACATGAAGGGGATTCGGTTAGGATGCTTTCAACAACTACATCACATGGTTTCTTGACAACACGCGTGTGGAGATATACCCACGAGCATTTTGGGAAAAAATTTTGGACGAGCCATCGCTGTTTGATATGCTTGCATCTGAACAATACAACAAGATTTTTAGAGAAGGGCGACAATCCGAGTTTGCTCCTTTGGTCAACTTCATGGTAATGTTTTATCCTTTGGTCAACTTTGTTTGTTTTTCGTCTTTGCCCTTTTCACACTCACACGGATGCCTTACTAGTTTATTCTTGTCTATGACAGTGTGTGAGAGGTAAGAAAGTCCGTCCATACATGCGAGGAAGCTTTCGAGACATACCCTCGTGGAGAGAATGGAGGGGATCTATTTATAGGGTTTGTTAAGAAGCAGGCCCAACGGTTAATGCGGCTTTCGAACTTGCTAGGTTGTCGTGACCCCGAGGTGGCAACACCATGCGTGTCACAGTCCAACACGCCCCCTGATCCTTATGGCGATCATCACTCCACATCAGAGGACGAGGAGGACACACCCAAGGTACCAAAGCATTGCATCCCCACTAACCCTTGCATTAATATATGTCCTTACCATTCTTCTTTTTTTGACCGCCCCAAGATGAAGAAAGCATCGATGACGAGATGACGTTGGGCACATACACTCGATATAAGGTCCACGAGCGGTCCGACTACGTGGTCAAGCCAAGGCAACCCAAGAAGCCTTACAAACCCGACCCTTCCATGGCGAAGAAAAGAAGGACAAAAAGACGTACACGGAGGAAGATGATGACAAGTAACCGAGGACGAGGAAGCTTCCTACGAGAAGGGGACGATGAAAGAATATGACCCGTGGGAAGTATATGTGGCCTTGTTAGCTTCTAAACTTGTCGCATAATCAAGTAGATGTGGACTTAAATAGCTTTCTGAACTTGTCGTGTGAACTTGATGTGACTTTGCTCTATCGTTGAACTAAACATGGTACTTGTAATGGAACCTAGATTGATGTGAACTTGATATCGTTCAAATTACTCAACTTGATGTGAAGGGGACGAGGAAACTTTCTCACACGTAAAGTAGAGAACTAAGGTAGTGAATTGAGAAACTTGCTCACAAGCAAAGCAGAGAACTAGGTCAACTGGAACCTAGCAGGAAAGTGCGGCGCCGTCGTCCACAGCGCCGCACTAGCGCTTGGGACTTGGCTGTAGCTTACAGGAAGGTGTGACGCCGTTGCTCGTGGTGCCGCGGATACTGCAACGCCAGCTGTGGTGGCGCCGCGAGACTGCAACACCGTCACCGATGGCGTTGCAGTTTGGAAACATAATAGACAGAAGCTTTTCTATTTTGTTTCCAAACTGTGGCGCCATGGTTCATGGCGCCGCACACTGAAAAGCGTTAGCGCATGGCGTTGCAATGTGCAACGCCATATCCCATGGCACCACACTTTGGAAACTGTCACATCCCAAAATTTTGCAAATTTTGAAATGTGAAAAATAAACAAACAAAAGAAACAAATGTTGAAATTTAGGGGGAAAAGAAACTTTTTGTTTCTAAATGGAAACATCAAAACTTCACTTGAACAAATTTTGAATGAGAAAGTGACAAACAAATTTTTAAAAAAATCAAATGCATTCATGCATGGAATGTATCTTGATTCTAAGCACTTGGAAAGGATAAACCTAAACCCTAGTGAAAGAAATCATCTTCAATATCACTCCAAGACTATGGCTTTATTCCATATAAAAATTTAGCAACAAACATTTCTAAATGATCAATAATGATAAAAAAAATATTACAAAACCATGGGAATTGGTTTCACTCTATTTGGATGCATGGATAAAAACTTATGATTTTTATAAGATAAAAGAGAGTACTCCAAGGCTAATAAATCCCCTAGCTAAAATCAACACTAAATTGTGAACAAAGTAATTCTAAAGGATATAAAAAGATAAATAATTATTAAATTGAATTAGACAAATTGTAATCACTATTTTTGGAGCTATAAATAAAAAGATATGAATTTATAAGACAAGGAAAGAAAGAAATAAATAAGAATTATTGCAAAGACAATTTAAACCATGGCTAAATCCATGATTAAATGGAATAAAAGTATACCTAAATAATATAAAAGGATAAAACATTATTTAAATAAAATTATATGGGCTTATGCACCATATTCAAATTTTATCTAAATAAACACCAATATGCATCACTTATTTTTAAATGAATGTTAATTGATAAAAATATTTGAATCGGACTAAATAACACACTAATAATTGGTATAAAACCTACTGAAATTTTGAAATCAAAAATGGGTTTAAATCATTTGATTTGATTCAAAAAAACAGAAAATAGAAATAGAAAAAGAAAAGAACTAAAGAAAAAACCCTGCCAGCATCCCAGCCCAGCCAAGCACCTAGCCCACTATGTCCACCCGGGCCACTCCCTCTCTTCCCCTATGCTCCTTCTCTTGCTCGCGCACACACCCGCACCCCACTGACCTCTTGGCCCCACCCTTCCCTGTCAGCGCCGTCAACCTCGCACGTTGAACACGCCTCCTCTCCTCTGCCGTTTCTACGCATAATCAATCCGCATGAATTCCATTGACTGCACCAGTAAATCTTCCCCCGACCACGTCTTCTTAATCTCCTCTCCCTCCTCTCCGTTTCCCCTCAAGCCCCACACCCTGAGAGCCCCCAGGCTGCGCTGAATCTAGCTCACGCCGCCGTAGACCCCGACAAGCTCCGGCAAGAAATCCGGTGAGCTTAGACCTCACCTTGCCCTCTGGTTCACGCTAGCCTACTCGCCATCCTCTCGCGCATGCACTGATGCTCCCCATGTGTTTCATCGTGTCCTGTAGGCTCGCCTACGACGACCTCTGCAAGCTCCCGACGGTGGGCCTAACTCTGACGAGGAATCGCCACCGCACTCGTGCGCCCCGCCCTCATCCTCGACCACCTCTTCTCTATGACCCTGGTAATGCCCCTGCACCTATCTCTTACCACCTAGCCCGCCGGTGCACCGCCACCAGAGGTGTCGCCGCCGCGCGTCGCCAGTAGCGCCGCCAGTTCCTGGCCAGGATGCTGTGATCCACTTGATCTAAATCCTGCGGTTAGGATTAGTTCACTTAGCGAAGAGGTATCCATCGATCTGAGTCGTGCGATTTCATTTAGATCTAACGGGCCGTGTAGCTGATCCGCGTGAAATGGTATCAACCAATCAGAACACACCACGTGGCTAGGATTTCGATTTAAAAACCACAAAAGGTTTATTAGGTGTTTAAACTTGCAAAATTCATAACTTTTAATCTACAAATCAGAAAAATACAAATTAGGTGTCTATGGATTCATAAAAATATGAAATACACTACTGTGACCTTACTTTGGTAATTTGCTTCTAAAAAATTAGAGTTTTAGGCAGAGACTTGTTTAGGACTATTTTGAGTATAAAAATTGATCTAAAAATTATTTTTGAGTAAATACTTTTGCGAATGGTTTTGTTTTGAACCCTCTGACCATAAAAACTAACATTTGAAATTAAAAATATATTTTGTTAGCAATAGAAAATATTCCTCTGAATAAAAGATTTTCTAGCAAAAGAAAATATTTTAATTAACCATATTGCACTAACTTGATTCCAATTGGAATTCCACTTTTATAAAAAGACCAGTAGGTGTTTGTATTGTTTAGAACCTTTTTAGAAACAACTTTTTCAATAAAATGACCTTTTGCATGCTTGCATGTATTTCTTAGTTTTCTTGTTATTGTTTTGTTTTTTTGTGTGGCAGTTTTAAGGGTGTGCTTTTTGCTTGTTTGTATTGTTGTAGTGAACTTGGAAGAGTGTGACATTTGCAAGATCATGGAGAGTACCTATATTTTCTACTAAAGGCAAGGGATACTTTGGTCATCAAAAGTCCTATATTTCAATATGCATTAGTGATATTTTTGTAGTATGCATGATAGGACTATTTTGTATATTTCTATGTTGTGCTAAACCTATAGTATCTACCTTAGTAGAATTTCCTAAATATAGGAGACATGGTAAGTTTAGAATGCTTAGTCTAGCTATATAGAATTGTGGGTGGAAATGATGATATGATGTCTTATGAAAATAAAAATATTGTTTTGGACTAATGAAAGTAACTAATGTTAATGAAATACCTGGGTGGGAATGGGACTTGTATGGATGGATTTTTGTTGAGTGGTTACTCAGGGACCATTTCTATGGTTTACCCTGGTGTATCTCACTTGTGGATGGCCACCCAGGAACAAAGAGATTGGAGACATTCTTGTCGCCAAAGCTTCCAGTGCAGCCACATGGCATATGGGCTCTGCCTTGAACAACTAAGTTGCAAGAACTCAGCCAGATGGACAGAAGGTGGTAGTGATGATAGGATGGAACGCTTCCATGGTGGTATGAGGGATTGCTTCTAAAAAGTCTCGTCTCGATGCATGTTGAGTCTTGTGGGGAAAGTGCACCACCTCTCGAGAGGGTAAAACTAAGTACTTAGCCGTGTCCCCGGTTATGGACAATTTTGAGCATCAAGACAATGAAGCAAGATAAAGAATATCATCATTCTAATTTCTCTAAGTTAAAAATTGTTGGGTTGAACAAGGGTAGAACCTGGTGTGTATCCAGTGTGCCATGTTTGATGAAGTGTTTTGAAAAGAGAAAAACTATTTTCAAAGGATAGGGAAAACTTATTTTATGCAAAGGCCAGCCAAACTCCACTTAGCCATATATTCATGTAGATGTTAGATTCTCTATATCAATATGATATCACTTTCCAATACAATTCAAATGTATTGACCCTTGTGGTTGTAACTTATCATGTTGCAAGTTTGTTTGATGTTAGTGAAGTTTGTTGAGTAGGGATTACAAGTCTACAACAAACATGTTTGCCTGTGGCATATGAATATGAAGGACTCCATGCCTTATAGTTATATCTGATGCTCTGTAATAAGATAGCCATATGAGCTATGTAAGTTGTAATGAACTATTTTATTCCTGGTTATGAGTTGTAATATGACCTTTGTTTATTGATATTACATCTTAAACTGTGGGTGCTAGCTATTTCATCTAGGGACTAGCACTGTAAACACAGGGACTTGTACCTTATTGGGTTTAGGCCTCTACAAAAACAAAATATATAGAAGCTTCTATCTATTTTCTTTCCAAAGTGCAACGCTATGGCACTACTAGGAAACAGGCTGTTAGTGGCGCACCTGAAATGCCCATCCGTGGCGCACTAGCAGTGCGCCATGGGCCTTGCGCTACGGCTATCTCTCAGCCGTGGCGCACTGCCTAGTGCGCCACAGAAGTTTAGATACAGGCGTGGCGCACATGCCAGTGCGCTACAGAAGTTTGGGCAGGTGCGCCACGCGTATGAAACGATAACCGTGGCGCACTAGGTGCTGTGCGCCACGGATATAAATTTCAAAATTCAAAAAAAGCAGCAGATCTGGATCTCGTCGTCAGTGCCGTCGCGCGTCGGTGCAGGTCGCCGTCGTCGCCTCCTCGTCGTCACGTTGTTGTCGTCGTCGGAACTGCAAGGAGGAGGAGGAGAATAGGAGGAAGAGGAGGAGAAGAGGAGGAGAAGAAGAAGAGGAGGCAAAGGAGGAAGAGGAGGAGAAGAAGAAGAGGAGGCAGAGGAGGAAGAGGAGGAGAAGAAGAGGAGGCAGAGGAGGAAGATGAGGAGAAGAAGAGTAGGAGGAGAAGAAGAAGAAGAAGAAGAGAGGGAGGTAGGAAGAGATGGAGGAAGGGAGGTCGACGTCGCCCGTTGTCACTGCGAGGAGGAGGAGAAGGAGGTCGACGTCGCGCCGTCACTGCAAGGAGAGGAGAAGGAGAAGGGAGAAGGGAGAAGGAAGAAGGAAGAAGGAAGAAGGAAGAAGGAGAAGGGAAAGGGAGAGGAAGAGGGAAAAGGGGAAGGGAAAAGGGGAAAGGAAAAGGGAGGAGGGCGGGGTGGGGATTCAAATTTGAATCCCGCCCAAGCTTATCCGTGGCGCACTAGGTGTAGGTGCGCTACGGATAAGTCGCCCTGTTTTTTTCCTGAACGGTTTTTTGACCGTAAGTTTTTACTCTTTTCGAATTTTGAAAATCTAAAAAATCGCTAAACGACCTAAAGGGGTTGCAAGCGGATCTGGAATCTCGTTCTGGTCATTTTGGTATATTATACGATTTTTTTCGATATCGTATGCAAAAGTTACGGCCTTTTTACCGTGGCATGACTTTTTTTTGCAAATAAAGTCGAAACTCATTTCTGTTAATTTTACTAGAAGCTATACCACATTACCTACCTAAATATGAAAGGATTTAATTTTTTGAAGTGTTTATCATTTTCGTTTATTTTTTGCAAACCCTAAAAAGGCGATCCACGGGGGGGGGGGGGGGGGGGGTGGAGTTGGTGCATGCCACTTAGGCGTAGGGCACTAGGGCAGAGTGCCCTACGGCTAAGTTTATACATCTGTGGCGCACTATGCCATGTGCGCCACAGATGTTTGTGGCCGTTTCACAGCAGAGGGGGCGTGCGCTTAGGCGTAGCGCACCCCCCCATGTGCGCCACAGATGACACTAACAACCGTGGCGCACATGACTATAGTGCGTTACAGATGTTTGGCGAGCGTCCAACAGGGCCCTGGACCACACACATCTGTGGGGCACTATAGTCATGTGCGCCACAGTTGTTCTAGTTACTAGTAGGGCACTGCCCACAGGTGAGCCACGTCTGTTTTAGCCGTGGGGCACTTCAACCATGTGAGCCACGGATGTGCTGATTACCTATAGTTGTTTTCCTAGTAGTGTGGGTCATGGCGCCGCACACTACAATGCGTCATCTCGTGGCGTTGCAATGTGTAAAGCCATCACTCTTGGCGCCGTACTTTGGAAAAAAAATAGACAGAAGCTTCTGCCTATTCTGTTTCCAAACTACAGCGCCATGGGAGATGGCGTTGCACATTGCAACGCTGATACGTCGAAAACGTTTCTACTTTCCTGACCACTTTTTCTATTGTTTCTTCTATAAACTTGTGTTATTTGGATACAACTAACACAGACTGACGCTGTTTTCAGCAGAATTACCTTGTCATCTAGTTTTTGTGCAAGAAATGAACTATCAGGAAAAATCCAGGAAAATATGCCAAAAATCCTATTTCACCAGAAGGTCCACGGAGCCAGAGTACGAGATGGAGTGGAGGCCTGAGGGGCCCACACCCTCCTGTCGCGCGGGTGGGTGCACCCCGCACCTAGGGGGGGTGTGGTCGCCTCAGGCACCCCCTCGGCCTCCCTCTTCGCCTATAAGACGCCTCTTGACCTAAAAACTGAGGGGGGTTCGACGTTTTTCCAGAAAGAGTTCCGCTGCGCCGCCTCCACCAGAAATCGCGTTTTGGAACCAGAAACTCCGTTCTGGCACCCTGCCGAGACAGAGAATTTGGGGAGGATCATCGCCATCGTCATCACCAAAGCCTCTCCATCAACCATCCATGTTTCCCTCATCCATGAGTGAATAATCCCCCGCTATAGGCTATGGGGATGGTAGATTTTGGATGAGTTCTATCATGTAATCGAAAAAGATTGTTAGGGCATGGTGCCAGGTATCTCTATTAGTGCTATTTGACTTTGTTGCAACTTGTTGTGCTTAATGCTTGTAAGATCCCTCCTTTGTAAAGGAAAAGGATCCCTGTGATTGCAATGCTAGTCCCTGGATCATTGCTAGCATCCACAGTTTAAGATGAAGTACACAGATACAAAGGTCATTTATTACATCCATTCCAGAGATAAAACATAGTATTTACAACTCAAGGCCACAGGCCTAATACAAGAGTTTGAATAAGTAAATAAATATAAGTCTTCATCTTCATGTGCCACAGGCAAACATGTTGAGTGTAGACTCATGACACCTAATCCTCATCAGAGTAACCTGCAACATCACAAGTTACAGCCACAGTGGGTCAATACTTTGGAATAGTATTGGCAAGTGATACCTTAGTAATTTTAAGTGGACTATATTACTATATGCAATTTGGCCAGGTGTAGCTTGGCTTGATTTGCTCAATATTGGTTTTGCCTATTAGTTGAAAACACTAAGTTTTTCTTTGTCAAAACTTTTCCCAAGAAACCCTCAATAGACATTGAGGTCCTTCACCCTTGTTCACCCACAAGTTTTTACTTAGAAGTTGGAGTGATGAGATTCTTGATAGCTTCCATGTCTTGATGCTCAAATTGTCCATTGCCATGGACTTGGCTAAGTACTTAGATTTTTCCATATGCAGAGGTTGTGCACTTTCCCCACCAGACTTGGTTTCCCAAGACAGGACCTTTCAGAAGCCTTCCCTTAGCCAAATGGACGCGTTCCAACCTATCATCCCACTACCACCATCTGTCCAAATGACTAAGTTCTAGCAACCTATGTGATCCAGGCAGAGCCCATATTGCCAAGTGGCTGCACTATAAGCTTCTCAACACTTGGCCTCTAAAATCCCTTTGTTCCTGGGTGGCTTTCCACAAGTGAGATACACAAGGTAAACCATAGCCATGGGCCTTGTGTAACCACTCAACCAAAAACCACCAATCAAGTCCCATTCCACCTAGGTGATTCTTTGACTTAGTTGTTTTATTAGGAAAACATAAGTCCATAGACTTAGAAATATTTTCATCATAGCATGTATATTTACCAACCCTTGTTTGCTACTAGCTAGGCTAAGCATGGCATAGATAGTACTTAACTTAGAAAATTTCCTAGCAATTCTACAACTACTTAGGATTTCCCATCATGGCATTTGGCAAAATAGTAACATGCAAGACTTAGCAAAAATATTTCTAATGCTTGTACAAAATATAGGGATGGAAATATTCATGAAGTACCACTTGCCTTGGTAGTTGGGAGAGTAGCACTCTTCACAATCGCAATCACTAGCACCAAACTCTACACAAAGAATAGTAGCACAAAATTACACACAATTCATATACAAACATAAATATATGCATGCATGAAAAATGCTAAGTGATGATTTTTAAAACCCGACCAAGCAAGTGCATAGTACTGAATCACAACCAAGTTAAAAACTTGCTAATCCAAGTTTATTTTACACTAAAACAATTTCCTAAACAATTCCTATACTCAAAATAGTCCTAAACAAGTTTCTGCAAATAAAGTCATTTTAACAGAAACTAAACATTAAACACATTTCAAAAACAGAAAGGTCTTGTCCTCCTGATTCCAACGGTATAAAATTTGTCAAATTCTAACGTGTGGATCAAAAGTTATAGCTATTTCAAAATTGGATCTAAATCTGATTCAAATCTGTTTTTAAACTCAAACCCTAGCCACGCGTCTGTTTCCTATTGGCCCGTATCGTTTCGGACGGATCGAGCTCTGCGAGCCGTAGGATTTAAGTCAGATCTGGTGGCTCAGATGCGCGCATACCTCTTCGCTTAAGTTCTAATTTCAGCCGTAGGATCTACATCTAATGTTCCTGAACGCCTTGACCAAAGATGAGCGACGCTAGCGGCGGCGACTGGCGGCGGCGCTGGCGTTCTAGGTCGCGCGGGAGTGGGGGAAGAGGCTTACCAGAACCGCGGTGGTGCGCTGAAGCTCAACGTGGTGGTGGCTTGGAAAGGGGCGCACGGGGTCGTCGGAGATTCCTCGCCGGAGTTCGCAAACGCGTCGGGTGTGGCTGCTGTCGACGTTGGCGAGGTTCTGCGTCGCGCTAAGTCAAAAGAAGGGCACCGTTAGATGCGCAAGACGATGGGGGTCCTAGGCGTATCAGGCAGAGGGAAAGGGGCGGCTGGTACTTACGGGGAGAGGTCGCCGGAGTTCGTGCAAAGAGCGGCGGCGCTCGGTCGAAGTCGTTGCCGAAGCTACAGACCATGCGAGAACAAACAAGGTGTGTCAGTAGATGCGCAAGGAGTTGCTGAGCTTGATAGCATGAGTCAGGGACAGAGGGGAACACGGTGCTCATCGGAATTCGTCGGCGCGGTCGTCGGAACAGCGGCGGCGTCGAGCGAGTTGCGAGCAGCCTGGGGGCGTGAAGGGGGAATTGGTTGAGGGGAAATGGTCGCGATAGAGAGGGGATTAAGTAGCCAGAGGCTCGACAAGAAATTACCAGCGATTCAATGCCATTTACCTCGCGGAATCAAAGTAGCAACGGGCAGCGACGGAGTTCGTGCGCGAGATTTTGGGGAAGACGACGATGACGTGGACGAGGCCCGCTTGTCAGCGAAATAAGCAGAGAGGGAGTGGGGTCCGAGCGTCAGTGACCGCGTGGGTGCACTTGCGCGTGCGAGAGAGAGAGGAGCCGGGTGGGCTAGTTGAGCTGCGTCTGTTGCTGGGCCAAATTCCTGGCGTCGGCCCTTTTCCAATTCTTTTCTCTATTCTTTTTCTAAATTGATTTTCAGGAATGGTTTTCGAATGAATTCAAACTCCATTTGAAATCAAATCCATTTGGGATTTTTGCAGTGTGCAACATACTCAAATCTAGGTATAAAACCATGTGGTTACTTTGAAAAGGCTTGGTCATTTTTGGAGAAACAAAATAACAGGGACATTGCACTTGGTTTGCAAATGTTTGAAAATGGTTTTTGAAACCATTTCTATTTTGTAAAATTTTGTTCAAACTCTACACTTCAAGCCAAACAATATAGAAGCAACCAAACTTGGTTTTTAAAACACTAAGCTCTCAAGTGAGGAATGGTATCTGATTTAAATTGGCTCACATAAAATGATAGCACTATGTGCTTCTGTTTTCTGAAATGAGTTTGAAATTGATCTCAATTCTATATGCATGCATGAATGATATGCAATCTTTGAAATCATGATTTTAGGGATGTTACAAATCTAGCCCCCTTAAGGTGAATCTCGCCCTCGAGATTCGGATTGGCTAGCAAATAGGTGAGGGTGGTCTTTCCGAAGATCATCTTCTCTTTCCCATGTTGCTTCCTCTTCGGAATGAAGATTCCACTGCACTTTGCAAAACTTGATAGTCTTTGTCCTTGTGACTATTTCTGCAGTTTCAAGAATCTTGATAGGTTTCTCTTCATAGGTGAGATCACTTTCCAATTGAACCTCTTCCAAAGGTATAGTGTCCTTCAAAGAAGTTTCTTCCATTTCTGGGTGACATTTCTTAAGCTGGCTCACATGAAACACATTATGGACAGCTGACAGAGATTCAGGCAATTCAATTTCATATGCAACTTATCCTTTGCGACTCAAAATCTTGAATGGCCCAACATATCTTGGTGCCAATTTTCCTTTGACACCGAACCTTTTCACTCCACGAAGTGGTGACACTCTAAGATAGGCTCTATCACCAACTCCGTAGGTGACTTCTCTACGCTTAGGATCCGCGTAGCTTTTCTGTCGGTACTGTGCTATCTTCAACCTGTCTTTAACCAACTTGACATTCTCTTCAGCTTCTTTAATAAGATCTGGCCCGAATAAACTTCTTTCTCCCACACCATTCCATAACAATGGGGTGGTACACTTTCTTCCGTAGAGAAACTCAAACGGTGCCATCTCAATGCTGGCTTGATAGCTGTTGTTATAAGAAAATTCTGCATAAGGCAGACTTTCATCCCAACTGGCTCCATAGTCTAGGGCACATTCCCTCAACATGTCTTCAAGAATGTTGTTAGTTCTTTCTGTTTGTCCATTGGTTTGAGGATGAAAAGAAGTGCTGAATTCCAACCTCGTTCCCAACGACTCATGTAGCTGTCTCCAAAAATGGGAAGTGAATTGGGTTCCCCTATCAGACACGATACTCTTGGGCACTCCATGTAGACATACAATTCTACTCATATAGATTTTGGCTAACTCAGCACTTGTATAGGTTGTCTTCACGGGTATGAAATGAGCCACTTTAGTTAGGCGATCCACTACTACCCATATGGAATCATATCCTGACCTAGTCCTTGGTAATCCGGTAATGAAATCCATACCAATTTTGTCCCACTTCCAATCAGGAATAGGTAGTGGTTGAAGCAAACCTGCTGGTTTCTGATGCTCCGCTTTCACTCTACTGCACATATCACACAAAGCAATATGTTCGGCGATGTCCCTCTTGAGATTATTCCACCAAAATCTTTCTTTCATGTCCATGTACATTTTGGTGTTACCGGGTGAATAGAATACGGAGAGTTGTGTGCTTCTTGCAAAATTAGTTTCCGCAAATCCGGGTCTTGTGGAACGCAAATACGTTTCCCATGACATAAAGTACCCTGTTCGTCTTCATGGAACCCTTTGGATTTTCCTTGGCCAATCTTTTCCTTAATCTCTTCGATTTCTTTATCAATCTTCTGGGCTTCTTTGATCTTGTCCAACAAAGTGGGTTGAATATCCAAAGACATGAGATGTCCTTCAGGCACAATCTCCAATATGAGTTTTCTGAATTGGGTACACAAATCGTCTGGCAATTATCCTTTGGTAAGGCCATTCACAAATACCTTATGACTTAGAGCATCTGCTACAACATTTTCTTTACCGAGGTGGTACTGCAAACTTAAGTCATAGTCCTTGATAAGCTCTAACCATCTTCTTTGCCTCATATTGATTTCCTTCTGGGTGAAGATATACTTCAAACTCTTGTGATCAGTGAACACTTCACAACGCTTTCCCAAAAGGTAGTGTCTCCATGTTTTGAGTGCATGGACGATAGAGGCTAAATCTAAATCATGAGTAGGATATTTCACTTCATGAGTTTTGAGTTGTCTCGAGGCATAAGCTACAACTTTACCGTCTTGCATAAGTACGGCACACAAACCTTGATGAGATGCATCACAATATACATGGAAATCCTTTTCCAAATCTGGCACACATAAAACTGGTGTTGTCACAAGTCTCTTCTTCAACTCCTGAAAACTGAGTTCACAACCTTCAGACCAAGCAAACTTCTTGTCCTTCTTTAACAATTCAGTCATGGGCTTAGCTACCTTAGAGAAATTCTCAATAAACCTTCTGTAGTAACCTGCTAAGCCAAGGAAACTACGAACTTCTTTCACGGATTTGGGAGATTCCCATTCAGTCACAGCTGAAACCTTAGCAGGATCAACTGCTACACCATCCTTCGTCATAACATGACTAAGAAAACTAACTTCTTCCAACCAGAACTCACACTTGCTGAATTTGGCATAAAGTTTATGCTCTCTCAACTTCTCAAGTATCAAACGCAAGTGTCCTTCATGTTCCTCTTTTGTAACTACCTCGGTGAATTACGCTCCTAGTTACAAGCCTGGATGAGCGGAAATGGTTGAAATAGTACGGTGGGGCCCAAATGCCAGTCACAGGTAGACCTTTCGGCCGTCCCAACCATTTCCAAACATCGGGACAAGAACGGGCGGCGTAATCGGCAGGCGAAGGGATCAACTACATACACAAATGAGTATGTATGCAAGCCACCATACAACAGTCCTCAGAGCCATTCCATCTAAAAGAAATAGAAATATTGCAACGCCCTACGGCAAGATCAAAATGTCCTAGATAGATATATAGTTTAGGATATCTCCTCATACATCAAACATCAGAGTAACAGGCGAAAGCGGAAAACAAGATCCGAGTACGGATAAGAAGCAAATCGGCATAAGATGCCCCAAAAATAAACACATCCCGCCCACAGATCTCACGGATCCCCGTTCCCGGAATCTCTACACCGAATGATCGTTGTCCACATCGTCCGTCTCCTCCACCCAGTATCCATCTTGTGAGTGTACCTGTCCATCCGAATCAAATAATTTATCGTGTGAGACCCTAGGGGTACTCAGCAAGTCTTTATGCCTCTAAAGGGGACACAACCTGGGGTGACGCAATTGCAGCAAAAGATAAACCCTAACAATTCTATAGATACTCGCTAACCATCCGCCTAACCAAAGATAGACGGATGTCCGTGAATTAATAACAACAGTTATAACAGTAATATTAACAGATCCATCCTCCTCCCCGCTTACCAACGAGGAAGCGGACGAACAACCCCCCATCCGTTGGCAGTTTTATTATCCATTCCATGAGTGTTGCACTATTTACTAGTCAGTTACTTAGTCAAATTAAAAGCGGTACTTTAGTTATACTTGTCTATGATCGAGAAACTGTGCTCCAAGTCGTCCATAACCGCGGACACGGCTTTCAGAAAGTTTTACCCTGCAGGGGTGTACAAATAGCAACAAACACTCGATCAACCTCGGAAAAACCAAATCAAAACCCAACGAGGCTTTCACGACAAAGCAATCACAAGATTCAGAAATATTTCAGGGGGCCACCCCATTAAGTATACCCGCAACGAAGCTGGCCGGCTCCGAGACGGACTCAAGGTTTGTGGGGACGGCTGTAAATGACTGGGAACCTGAAAATGTGACTGGGCTTGTCGATACAGCGAAAACGTGTCACGATCCTAAACAGTACAGGTGCTCCTCGCACAATCGTAAATAAAGCAGTAAAGCATGGCATAAGTACATGATAGTAAATAAAACCTCAAACTAGTTTGTGGCCCCAAGAAATAAGAATGAATCAAGCTCTGGCTCAGGAGGGTCCCATAATCCTCCCGGATGTGGATAGCGCGAATATTCAAGGAACAGGAATCAAGTACTCGGGGTCCTACGGGACACAAGTGAGCATGAAAAACCAAATAGCAGATATTGCTCACCGGTGCCACTTTCATTAGTTATCCCATTACTACTCAGGTTAAGTTGTATAGGTACCTCGTTATCCATCAGACACTCACATACCCTACACATGATGTTCTACGACTCGCATGGCTCAAACAACTCCTGTAGTAATGGCTCATGGGATGGAGGAACAAGCTTCAGTGGGGTTTAAAAGTAAAGGCTATGCAGTACTTGGGATTCAGTTTAATGCGATCGCGACTCAATGATGCAAGAATAAGATAGAGGCAATAGGTACTATATGTATGCAAGCATGTGGTAGTGCTTGCCTGGCAGCTCAGTTGAAGCGAGAGAAGGCTCTGGGTAGTGCTCCTGGGTTTCTTGATATATCCCCTGCTCAGCGTCTATTCGAAGAAGAACCAAACAAACAAGGGCCAACATAAATAAAGTGCACAAGCATATGAATCAAATGCGACAAGCAAACAATCATGCCATGAGGAATGATGCACAATTTGCATGGCAATAAATTAGCATGGCATGGGTGAGGTGTAGAATACAAGAAATAAACATTTTATGGAGTTTTAGTCACCTTTTATACTCAAATAAGTTGCTGTATACTTTATATTTATATGATGCATGCTGCAATTCAGAACATGGAATGCATAGATAGAACAGGCTCGTCACGCTGATCGATTTAGACATATCATTTGTCAAATTTGGAGTTATAAAACAAAAGTTATTAATTGATTAAGGAAAAAGGGCATTTTATTGTAATTTAAATCAACTTGAAATTTTAAATGTTCAAAATATATTTTGGATAGCATATTTGAATTCCTCACATTTTTCTGATCTCAAAACATATATCACATGTATTATTTGGATTTATATTTTAAAAGTTATTTAAAACAGATTTGAAATTTGAATTTAAAAAGATTTGAAAAGTTTAAATTAAAACAGAAAACAGAAAAGCCTTTTTGTACTCAGACCAGACCTAGCCACAGTCAGTGACAGGTGGGGCCAGGCTGACTGGGACAACACGTGCACCGAAAAGATTCTGTCACCCAGGGTTAGTCTACCCTCACTCACCGACTGGTGGGCCAACAAGGGGCGGGGCCACAGCGCGCGCGCGGCCAGCGGGCGGCTGACACGTGGGCGATCCAGGGGACTGCGGGTTGAGGCGTTCAGATCTGCGGGGTGTTTTCTGCAAGATTTGTCGGGCGGCTGACTAGTGGGCCACGAGGACCGCGGGTTTAGGCGGGAAAAAGGGGAGGGTTCTAAGCGCAAAATGGTCAGCGGCTGCTGCTGACGCTGTCGGACGCGGCTCTGACGGCGGTGGATCTGGCCGGAGTTTGGACGACGATGGCGACCAAACGGCAGCGAATCTCGCCAAGCCGCAAAAAGGGAAGATGGAGAGGGTGGTGTGGGCTACAATTTTCGTTTAGCAAGCTCGAACGGAGGCGGCCTACAGCGCGCGGGGCACGACGAGAAACAGAGGCAGAACGGCTGCTGCAGCTACTGCTGTCGGCCAGAGCGTGACGCGCAGCGGCGCACGGAGGCTGCTCGACGGAAGGTGGCGGCGCTACGGTGCAAGATAGGGTAGGGGGGCATGTCTAGGAGATGCAGGGGCTCACCGCGGTGTCGCCGGCGTGGTCGATGGCGCTGAGGTGGAGGGGATCTGGCGGCGGGATCGGGGACGTTGGCTCGGCCTGCGGCGGTGCACGGCGGCGCTAGGCTGCTCCGGCGTGGTCCTGGTACTACCCCGCGGCCTAGGCGTTGAAGAGGAAGCAGAGGACTCCCCTGGTGCTCCTGGATCGCCTTGGGGAGCTTCAGACCGACGAGGCCAGGAGGTAGATGGTTCTAGGGTTTGGGTTCGGCATGGGGAAGACCATGGCCATGGGAGGCTGCAAGGAGAGGAAGAAAAGGGAGGGAGAGAGGGACCTGGGCGCCTCCTGGATAGGATCTGAGGTGGGGTAGATGAGGGAGGAGGGGAGAGCACATGGGGTGGTCTCTTTGTAAAAGGTGAGGAGGGGTGATCGGGCTAGGTCTCTCCCTCCTTCTTCTCTTTGTCTTGAAGCCAAAGAAAGGAGTGGGGAGGGCAGATGAGGGAGGTGACGTGGAGGGGCTTTCCTGGTAGAGAGAGAGGGGGAAGCCGAGAGAGAGGGGGAGGGGAGGGGTAGCTCGGGTTAGCTAGGTCTAGAGAGAGGAGAGGTGGTCTCGGGTTAGGTTAAAGGGGGCTAGGGTTTAGGAGAGATGATAAAGAGAGAGGGAGGGGACTTAGGGTTTAAAGAGAGAGATTAGGTGGAGAGGTTTTTCTTTGGACAAGATCAAGCAAGAACATGCCAAGCTCAAACAAGATCTAGACAAGAAAAAGAGAGGGTGAGATAAAAAAGGTGGTGAGGGTATGGATGGAGATAGATGAGAGATGAGATAGGGTGCTTAGGGTTTAGCTACTTGCATGCACCAAGCTAGATCAAACAAGAATAGGTGGATGAGGTGTAGGGTTTAGCAAACTCAAACAAGATCAACAAAAAGGAGTGGAAGAGAAGGATAGAGATGTGGTGGTTCTTGCATGGCCCATGCAAAATAATTAATGCTAGGTTTCATCTTGTGAAAACAAAATAAATATCCATAGCATTTATACATATGCATTCCAAAAATATGGAATAAGCCAAGCTAAAAGAAGTGAAAGGATGCCCCATGTGGAGTAGATGGAGATGACCATATTTGAATAGAAATGGGACTTGCTAGTGTGTATGTTCCACTAGATGTTTAATAGTCCCAAAAAATATCCCAACATAAGCATAAATCCATGATGATCCATATGAAAGCTAGGAAAAAGGAGCACTACTCATAATGCATGCAAAGGTGACTCCACATATCAATAATGTGAAAACAACATGATGCTTATATGAGAGCATGTGGAAATAGAATTGGATCCATCCCAACCCACATGAGCTAGAGGTAAAACCCAATAAGTTGCAATGCTCATATATGGTGGAATGGTGGAATTATAAGGTGGTGGCAGAGAAAGGTGATGGAGTTAGTAAAAGATATGCCCCCAACTCAACTTGGGCATTTAAACAATATATCAATAACCAAATACAATATCAAAAGGCAAATACAATTAATAATGCATATGAGAGAAGAACCAAAACAAAAAGGGTTTTATATGATGCTCAAATGCAAGGTGGCATGATGACATGAGCATGATATAATTATGATGCAACAATTATATATAGGAAGTAGCATTTATATAGACTAGGCTAGTAGCATTGCAATTGTTAGACAATTGGGATGCTACATCTTTGCTCTTGGAGTAGACTAAGATGTCATCGATGAAAACGATCACAAACTTGTCAAGAAATTCCATGAACACTTTGTTCATCATATTCATGAAGTATGCTGGAGCATTGGTCAAGCCAAAAGGCCTTACGGTATACTCATACAATCCATACCTGGTGGTAAATGCTGTTTTAGGTATGTCTTGTTCTCTTATCTTGAGTTGAAAATATCCTGACCGGAGATCAATCTTTGAGAACACACATGCTCCTTCTAGCTGATCAAACAAGTCATTGATTCTAGGCAAAGGATATTTGTTCTTGATAGTTACCTTGTTGAGTGAACGGTAATCTATGCATAACCTTTGACTTCTACCTTTCTTCTCCACGAACAAAACTGGGGCTCCCCAAGATGAAGAACTTGGTTGAATAAAACCTTTCTGCAACTGTTCTCCAAGTTGCTTCTTGAGTTCTTTCAGTTCATCAACTGACATTTTATACGGTCTTTTTGCTATTGGTCCAGACCCTGGTACCAGATCTATCAGAAACTCCACATCTCTATCGGGTGGCATTCCCGGCAATTCTTCCGGAAACACATCCGGATACTCACTTACAATTGGCACACTGTCCATGCTAACCCCCTTAAGAGAATTAAGCATACTCCTTTTTGCTTCAAAACTGGTCTTGAATCTGATCCTTTTATTTTCTGGAGTTGTGAGTGAGACAGTATGGTTGGCACAATCTATCACTCATTTGTACTTGGTCATCCAGTCCATTCCCAGAATGACATCCAAACCTTGGTAGTTTAGAATTATCAAGTTAACGGGAAACTTATACTTCCCAAATTCTATGACTAGATCATGACATCCTGAATTCACCATCATTTCTCCACTAGGAGAACTTACTTTAATAGGACACCCAATAGTTTCTACCGGCAGTTCATTTCTTTCAACAATTGCTCTTGATATGAATGAATGAGATGCACCAGTATCAAAGAGTACAAATGCTGGAATGGAATTGAGTCTGAACTTACCAGCAACAGCATCAGGCTCCTCATAGACCTCCTCCACATTGATGTGGTTCACCTGTCCTTTCTGGAAAGGATTGGGCTTGACAGGTCCTTCAACTTTCTTTTCAGGGCACTCATTTGCATAATGCCCCATCTTCTTGCATTTGAAGCATTCAACCTAACTGATGTCTCTCTTAACAGGCTGACTTCCACTTCCACTACCATTACCACTATGGTGGCTCTTATGTCCACTCTTGTGGTTCTTGTACTTGTCATTGTCATGACTGCGATGATGCTTGTTGTCATGACGGTTGTGGTTGTGGTGCTTGTTGAATTTCCCATGCTTGTGGGATCCTGAGCTTCCGCTGTCATCA
This sequence comes from Avena sativa, assembly GCA_916181665.1. Classification (NCBI taxonomy): domain Eukaryota; kingdom Viridiplantae; phylum Streptophyta; class Magnoliopsida; order Poales; family Poaceae; genus Avena; species Avena sativa. Next base: position 39,424,532 of record OV702279.1, on the reverse strand, counting down.
TAATGAGATCGTTTGTGAGACGATCCCGAGCTGTGCTTGTCGGAGTGCTTCCTCTTTCTACTCTCGACTTGCTTCATTTTGTTCTCCAATATAGCAGCTTTGTCACAAAGCGACTGATAAGTGGGAACATATGCCACAGCCAATTGCAGATTCTGCTCATCATTCAAGCCTTCCTGAAATTTTTCCTTTCTCTTGGCATCTGTGTCAACTTCATCTGGTGCATAACGCACCAGATTGTTGAACTCCTCAATGTATTCTGCCACGCTGCGGTGGCGCTGCTTCAGATTGTGGAACTCTTTCTTTTTCAGGCTCATCACTCCTGATGAGATGTGAGCAGTGCGAAAGCCATCTTCAAAGATAGCCCAAGTCACTTCATCTATGGGAGTGGTGATCTGGAAGTTGTCCCACCAAGTGGCGGCTGGCCCTTCCAGCAGATGTGCTGCAAATCTGACCTTTTCAGCATCCTTGCAGCCCACGGTTACTAAGTCCTTGTTTACAGAACGTAGCCAATCATTGGCCACCATGGGATCAGTCGTCCCTGAGAACTTAGCTGGCCTCAATCTCAAGAATCTGGTAAGCATATCAAAGCCCGGAGGGTTGTTGTTGTTATTGTTGTTGTTATTGGGGTTGTTGTTGTTGTTATTGTTTTGGTTCTGGATGAATGTTGTCATCATCTGCATCAGCTGTGTTTGAGCAGTCATCATTTGTTGCATTTCTGGAGTGATGTTGTTGTTGTTGGGGTTGGGGTTTGCACGACGGGGAGGCATCTGTGGTTTGTTCAAATAGAGATAAGAATGAGATACCCATAGATGTTTTCATGCACATTACATCACATAAGCAAACACATAGCATGCAACACAAGATAGAAGTTCAACAACACGATAACAAGTTCACAAAGTAAAACACACAAGTAGCAAGCCATCCACATGTCGGATGGTCCAATAACAAGTACTCAAATAACAAGTGTGATAATGAAAGATAAACGAGTAGTCAAGTCTACTCATCGGCGTCAATTTCCTCCTCGAAAAAGGTAAGACCTGCGTTCTCCATCGCGGTCTTGTTCTCCTCAATGGTAGTGGTCAAGGACTCTATCTTGGCCTTGAGAGCCCTCTTCTGGAAACGAAGCCTCTCTATCACCGTCTGCTGCTGCTCTAGATCGAAGTCCTTGGACTACAGTTCTTCAGTCATGTCCCGGATCTTCTTGTTCCTATCCTGGACCCGCTTCTCCTGACTCTTGAACTTCCTGTCCTGGGTCTCGAACTTCGCCTCCATTTCCTTGACTATCTCGTCCTGCTGCGCGAAGAGCTTGTCCTTGTCGCGAAGCTGCACCTGGAGCTCGTCATTACTGAGCATGACATTGGTCCTGTCCGTGTCCACGTGCCTAATGAGAGACTCTAAGTCCTGGAGATACAGACGTATCGGCTCTGCTGCGTCCCTCGAGTCGTCCTCGAAGTCGATGGACTCTCCATCCTCATCACGTCTTCCGAAGACATGGAAGTGGGTGCCTCTAACCTGTCCGGAGTGTCGACCTAGCAGACGTCCTATCAGGTCCTGCATAACTACCTCCATGCCTCTCTCCCTGTCATCGTGCATAAGCTTGAAGACGATGGCCTTCGTAGTAGGATCTGTCTGGCGTTCGGGTTGGTTCACCTTGAAGCCCCAGAGGTCCTTCCTCTCGAACTTGGTGAGTGGATGCACCATGATGGTGGGAAGAGGGAGATTGAGCAAAGTGGTAAGCTCAACGATACGAGGACCAAAGCGGGTAACCTGGAACTCCTCAACAGTGCTGATGGTAATAGGCATCTATTTATAAGATAGAAAAGTTAGAACAACACAAATCAGGATAAAACAAAAGTCAAAACATCACATACATATCCTTGGAAAGCAAAACACACAAGTCATGCATACATGAATCCATTACATCAACCAAGGTTCAAACTTATTTTAAGCAACATTTTTGGAAAATAGGGTGATAGGTGGTGGTCCAACTAACGAAGTACGTTTACAATCCTATCTCACTGGATCTGTTGGTTAACACAATGTTCCTAGAAGCAATCAGCCTATCTTGCTCACATGATTCGATCACTAAGTCTATAATATCTCCTCTTAAGGTTTGGTTGGTAGCTTCCAACTCTTGGGTATGTTCCTTCTCTTTCATCAAGTCTTTTTGGAGGTTGAGAATTCTGCACTTGACTCTAGCACTAAGTTCTTTGATAGTCCTCCAAGCTGCTTCTCTTGCTGACTCAAAGAATGTGGTGTGCACCACAGTGTTGGTGTACATGCAGAATCCTGTTTCTTTGTGGTTGTCTTCCTTGTTTTTGTACAAGTGAAGTTGCACCCACCAGTACTCAACTCCTTCATCCATCACTGGAAAGCCTTTGTACACAACTGCACCATGTATTTCCATTGCCACCATGAGGTCCTTTAGAATTTTGGGGAACTCTGTCTCACACTCCAAGGTCATGGTCATGAGTGGTCCTTTCCTTACGGCTTCGTTGATGGAGTTCATCTAAAAATAGAGATGAGAAAGAGAAGATTAGAAAAGTTTACGAGAAGAATAGACAAGTGTAGAAGTGGTTGAAAATTTTTCCTTAGTGGTTTCCAATCCTAGGGTCATAATCCTACAGGCAACACAATGCTCTGATACCATCTGTAAGATCCCTCCTTTGTAAAGGAAAAGGATCCCTGTGATTGCAATGCTAGTCCCTGGATCATTGCTAGCATCCACAGTTTAAGATGAAGTACACAGATACAAAGGTCATTTATTACATCCATTCCAGAGATAAAACATAGTCTTTACAACTCAAGGCCACAGGCCTAATACAAGAGTTTGAATAAGTAAATAAATATAAGTCTTCATCTTCATGTGCCACAGGCAAACATGTTGAGTGTAGACTCATGACACCTAATCCTCATCAGAGTAACCTGCAACATCACAAGTTACAGCCACAGTGGGTCAATACTTTGGAATAGTATTGGCAAGTGATACCTTAGTAAATTTTAAGTGGACTATATTACTATATGCATTTGGCTAAGTGTAGCTTGGCTTGATTTGCTCAATATTGGTTTTGCCTATTAGTTGAAAACACTAAGTTTTTCTTTGTCAAAACTTTTCCCAAGAAACCATCAATAGACATTGAGGTCCTTCACCCTTGTTCACCCACAAGTTTTTACTTAGAAGTTGGAGTGATGAGATTCTTGATAGCTTCCATGTCTTGATGCTCAAATTGTCCATTGCCATGGACTTGGCTAAGTACATAGATTTTTCCATCTGCAGAGGTTGTGCACTTTCCCCACCAGACTTGGTTTCCCAAGACAGGACCTTTCAGAAGCCTTCCCTTAGCCAAATGGACGCGTTCCAACCTATCATCCCACTACCACCATCTGTCCAAATGACTAAGTTCTAGCAACCTATGTGATCCAGGCAGAGCCCATATTGCCAAGTGGCTGCACTATAAGCTTCTCAACACCTGGCCTCTAAAATACCTTTGTTCCTGGGTGGCTTTCCACAAGTGAGATACACAAGGTAAACCATAGCCATGGGCCTTGTGTAACCACTCAACCAAAAACCACCAATCAAGTCCCATTCCACCCAGGTGATTCTTTGACTTAGTTGTTTTATTAGGAAAACATAAGTCCATAGACTTAGAAATATTTTCATCATAGCATGTATATTTACCAACCCTTGTTTGCTACTAGCTAGGCTAAGCATGGCATAGATAGTACTTAACTTAGAAAATTTCCTAGCAATTCTACAACTACTTAGGATTTCCCATCATGGCATTTGGCAAAATAGTAACATGCAAGACTTAGCAAAAATATTTCTAATGCTTGTACAAAATATAGGGATGGAAATATTCATGAAGTACCACTTGCCTTGGTAGTTGGGAGAGTAGCACTCTTCACAATCACAATCACTAGCACCAAAGTCTACACAAAGAATAGTAGCACAAAATTACACACAATTCATATACAAACATAAATATATGCATGCATGCAAAATCCTAAGTGATGATTTTTGAAACCAAACCAAGCAAGTGCATAGTACTGAATCACAACCAAGTTAAAAACTTGCTAATCCAAGTTTATTTTACACTAAAACAATTTCCTAAACAATTCCTATACTCAAAATAGTCCTAAACAAGTTTCTGCAAATAAAGTCATTTTAACAGAAACTAAACATTAAACACATTTCAAAAACAGAAAGGGCTTGTCCTCCTGATTCCAACGGTATAAAATTTGTCAAATTCTAACGTGTGGATCAAAATTTATAGCTATTTCAAAATTGGATCTAAATCTGATTCAAATCTGTTTTTAAACTCAAACCCTAGCCACGCGTCTGTTTCCTATTGGCCCGTACCAGTTCGGACGGATCGAGCTCTGCGAGCCGTAGGATTTAAGTCAGATCTGGTGGCTCAGATGCGCGCATACCTCTTCGCTTAAGTTCTAATTTCAGCCGTAGGATCTACATCTAACGTTCCTGAACGCCTTGACCAAAGATGAGCGGCGCTAGCGGTGGCGACTGGCGGCGGCGCGTCTGTCAGCGGCGGCGCTGGCGTTCTAGGTCGCGCGGGAGTGGGGGAAGATGCTTACCAGAACCGCGGTGGTGTGCTGAAGCTCAACGTGGCGGTGGCTTGGAAAGGGGCGCACGGGGTCGTCGGAGATTCCTCGCCGGAGTTCGCGAACGCGTCAAATGCGGCTGCTGTCGATGTTGGCGAGGTTCTGCGTCGCGCTAAGTCAAAAGAAGGGCACCGTTAGATGCGCAAGACGATGGGGGTCCTAGGCGTATCAGGCAGAGGGCAAGGGGCGGCTGGTACTTACGGGGAGAGGTCGCCGGAGTTCGTGCAGAGAGCGGCGGCCCTCGGTCGAAGTCGTTGCCGAAGCTACAGACCATGCGAGAACAAACAAGGTGTGTCAGTAGATGCGCAAGGAGTTGCTGAGCTTGATAGCATGAGTCAGGGAAAGAGGGGAACACGGTGCTCACCGGAATTCGTCGGCACGGTCGTCGGAACAGCGGCGGCGTCGAGCGAGTTGCGAGCAGCCTGGGGGCGTGAAGGGGGAATTGGTTGAGGGGAAATGGTCGCGAGAGAGAGGGGATTAAGTAGCCAGAGGCTCGACAAGAAACGCCCAACGATTCAATGCCATTTACCTCACGGAATCAAAGCAGCAACGGGCAGCGGCGGAGTTCGTTCGCGAGATTTTGGGGAAGACGACGATGACGTGGACGAGGCCCGCTTGTCAGCGAAATAAGAAGAGAGGGAGTGGGGTCCGAGCATCAGTGACCGCGTGGGTGAGTCTGCGCGTGCGAGAGAGAGAGAGAGAGAGAGAGAGAGAGAGAGAGAGAGAGAGAGAGAGAGAGAGAGAGAGAGGAGCTGGGTGGGCTAGTTGGGCTGCGTCTGTTGCTGGGCCAAATTCCTGGCGTCGGCCCTTTTCCAATTCTTTTCTCTTTTCTTTTTCTAAATTGATTTTCAGGAATGGTTTTCAAATGAATTCAAACTCCATTTGAAATCAAATCCATTTGGGATTTTTGCAGTGTGCAACATACTCAAATCTAGGTATAAAACCATGTGGTTACTTTGAAAAGGCTTGGTCATTTTTGGAGAAACAAAATAACAGGGACATTGCACTTGGTTTGCAAATGTTTGAAAATGGTTTTTGAAACCATTTCTATTTTGTAAAGTTTTGTTCAAACTCTACACTTCAAGCCAAACAATATAGAAGAAACCAAACTTGGTTTTTAAATCACTAAGCTCTCAAGTGAGGATGGGTATCTGATTTAAATTGGCTCACATAAAATGATAGCACTATGTGCTTCTGTTTTCTGAAATGAGTTTGAAATTGATCTAAATTCTATATGCATGCATGAATGATATGCAATCTTTGAAATCATGATTTTAGGGATGTTACAATGCTTGTCACTAGGGCCTGAGTGCCATGATCTCAGATCTGAACTCATTATTTAATCATTATGATAGTATTGGTTGTGATCCTAGCTGCAAGTTGTGTACACATACCATTGTCCGAATCCAAAGGCCCCGAAGTGACAGAAATTGGGACAACTGGAGGGGATGGCTGTGATGTGAGGATCACATGTGTTCACGGAGTGTTAATGCTTTGCTCCGGTTCTCTATTAAAAGGAGCACCTGAAAGGATCGTATGGGCACCTAGAGGGGGGGGTGAATAGGTGCTATTTCAAATTTTACTCTTTTTCAAATTAGAGTTTGACAAGAAAGGTAAATTCTCTAGAATATGCAACTATGGTGAATTTACCTATATGTCAATCAAGCATAAGCAAACACAACACTAAGCAAGAACAAGAAAGTAAAGTGCGGTAAAGGATAGAAGTAACCAAAGGAGTGGACGCGGAGACACAAGGATTTGTTTCCCGTAGTTCCTTCCTTTTGAGGGGAAGTACGTCTACGTTTGGAGAGGGGGTGGTTTCAAACCACCAACGCCATGAGAGGCCTCCCTTGTTCTCCGATGAACCTCACCCCAACGGGCTCGGTTCACCTTCCACTATATCGGAAACCTTCGAGGTGGAAGCCGGCCCCTTTACATCAAGTTTGGGGCACACATCCACAACTGAATTGGAGGCTCCCAAATACAAGCAAGATGTCAAGACAAAACAAAGAAAAGCTTGTAAGAACCAAATCAAAGTTAGGGTTTCCAATGAAACACTAGAGCTTGGGGGCCCTCAAGTGAAAGAGGGGGAAATGAAGATCTCTCTTGGTGAAGATGTAGATCAAGCCCTCCTCCTTTGATTCTCCAAAGATCAATGACTTTGGATGGTTGGATGAAGAGGTCTTGTAGATTTGGTGGCTCTAATGGGGTTGGTGTTCTTGAGGAGCTCGAGCAACTGGAGGAAGAAGATAAGGGTCCCTTTTTATAGGCAGCCCCCTCCACGAACCGTTTTCTGACCGTTGTAGAAAAGTCAGACCGGAGACTCTGGTCTGTAGACCGGAGACTCCGGTCTACACCGGAGACTCTGGCCAATCTCCGGACCAGCCTCCGGACTTCCCATCTGACTGACCCAAACCAATCTGGCCCCAGCAACACAGGAGACTTCGGTCTTCCAACACCGGAGACTCCGGAGACTCCGGAGTAACCTTCGGTGCAGGCTCCGGACCCCCAGACAGAATGTCCCAGCCAGATCCTGGGAGGCACCACCGGAGCCAGAACCGGAAACTCCGGACCACACCGAAGACTCCGGTCTTGGCAGACCGACGACTCCGGTCTGGAGTTTCCAGAACATTGGCATATGAATGTGTTATTTTCCCAAGAGTGAGGGTGTTGTTCATCTATCATAATACCAACCTGTGGACAGTGACAAACTGTAAAATGATCTACTTGTTGTTAACGAACACCAAAAGTGATTATGACAATAAATGCCCTTTCAGTCTCCCCCTTTTTGTTGTTCGATGACAACAAGCGATTTGCATGGAATAACATATAAATGTGGCTCCCCCTGACTATGTGTAGTAAGATAATTAAGTAAAACATGTAAGATGGATAGTATCAACGATAGCACACATAAGTCTCACATGAGTTACAATAGATGGTGCACACAAGCACATAGTCATAGTCACACAAGCATATGAACAACGAAGAACAAACATAAAGTTCAAGTTCGAAAATGGCAAATAAAAGGCAAATAAGGGCAGATAATCGCAAATCCCAAATCCCAAGTCCATGCAAACCGATGAGAATGTCTTCTCCCCCTTTGGCATCGAAACGCCGAAAAAGGGAAAAGACCTACACTAGCGCCCCCAACCGCTCAGTAGTCATCGTCATCCTCATCCTCCTCCTGGTCACCGTCATCCTGATCATAGTCATCATCATCGTCTTCAGGGACAGCAGGCCCTTTGCCGTGAGGGCGAGAAGAGGAAGTACCCTGGTACCCAAAACCTGAGGTGACATCAGCAAACGTCTTCCAATCCACCAGACTATCCTGTTGGGCATTCCATGCCCCAAATGAGAGTGTATGATCAGACTCTGTGGATTGCTGAGCCCCATGCTCATCATTGTATTCATCTTCACCTTCCTCATTATCCTTAGCACCCTGTTCCTTGATCTCTTTGAGAAGCTTCTCAATGCGGCGGTTGCTTTGGTAGGATGCATGCTACTGCTTGCGAATGTCCACGTTCATGCAACAAAGGGTCCTCTCCCAAAAGCTGGCCTTCTTGACCCGCTCATGCACATAGTGTCGAGTCATAGTAGGCATAGGGGCATTGGAGGCATTCTTCCTCTAAACTCTAGGTGGGGAGGGATCCCTCTCCGTCTCAATCTCCTCATCATCATCATCCCCATAGCGACGCCTTGGAGCAGGCCCCATGCGCCCCTTCTGCTGCAGAGAGACCAGAGTGTGCTCAGTGAGGTGTGGTGGTATGCCATGTGGAGAATCATGCTCCTGGGAGTTGATGAGCCTCATCACCAAGGGTGCATATGGAGGAGATTTCTTGTAAATAATGGCATGGAACATCTCCTCTAAAATGAATTCCATCACATCAATAGGTGCAGCATCAGCCTCAGGTCCAACATTGAAGATCCGGTGAGTATGGTACAGGAGGTTAACAAGCCCACCCCTAATAGCATCATCATTTCCAGCACTTGGAGCAATAGTGTGACAAAAAATCCTCAACATAAGGTTGTAGAGGGTCTTGAGTCCCTTGGAACCCCCCACAACACCATCATCATACAGAGGTGCCAGCTTCAACTTGTTCTCACCCAAAGGAGCTGAGTGCATGCGCAGTCCCACAGGAGTGGATACTCCATGGAAGGTCTCAAAGATGACATTGGCAAAGTCATGAAATGTAGCCGTGCAGCGAGTGGTGCGAGTCATCCACACCATGGTCCTGTCAAGATCAGTCCCAAACACAACTGTGGCATAGAACTGCTGGACAAGATGGACATTGTAGTCTTCACGCAGCTCCATCAAGTTATAGAGACCGAGCTTCTCACAGATCCACAGGGCATCATTGAAGTAAGGGCTCTGGCGCATTTGCTCAACACTCATGAACTTCTGAGGGCAAACAGGTGATCTGGTGAGTACACCATACACATCCTTCATGAACACCGCCTGTTCTTTCCTCCAGTAACGAGGGTCCTCACTGGTACGAGGCAGTGCATAGAAATCTGTCTTTCTCAGCACACGGTACTCCTCTTTAGACATTTTGGCTAAGGTCTCCAGGTTGTCATACTTGGCCCTCTTGGCAAATTCCTCCCGTTCAGCCCTCTCCTGATAACTCTTCATGTAAGCTGCATCACGTGCCCGCTGTTTCCGGTTGGACGGAGGCACGATAAACTGACCCTGAGCTTCATCATAGCGAGGATTGGCCCTTTGGGACTTGGCCTTGGTATGACGAGGATGACTAGAACCATCACCTGTGAACAGCAGTGAGGGAGATAGCATGGAGATGAGTATATATGTCCCAAAGATGCAGTACAGGAGCTTTGATGAATTTCTGGACTATTTTGATTCACCCAACACCAGAGTCTCCGCACCTTATACCGGAGTCTCCGGTCCTGGGGACCGGAGTCTCCGGACCTAAGTCCGGAATCTCCGGTCAGGGGGCTGGGTATGAGATGGGAAGATGCTGTTGAGGGTGAATCTAGTAGATCGGGCAATGCAACAAGGCTAAAGTACTAGAGTGCACGCAAACAAGTGATTCCAATGGACAAATCAGCAACAATCCATGAAAAAAAATCTAGAGATGAACCCTAGGAGAAAAATAGAGGAGAGGTACCAGATCTGTCCATGGGATCAATTCCTCCGGTGGGAATGACCCAATGAAGGAGATGGGAAGGTTGGCCGGTGGCACGGTGGATCCCGGGGGCTTCTTGACCTCTGGGGAGGATTTTTGGAAGAGGGGGCGACGGGGTTGGAGGTAGGGGACGGGGTGAAGAATGGTGAACTGCTGTCCCAGTTCACCCCGACCCCCCTTCTTTAAGTGACAGAAACCGTTTGGACCGGAGACTCCGGTCTACACCGGAGACTCCAGCCTACACCGGAGACTCCGGTGTTTGTACACCGGAGACTCCGGTCCTCCTCGACCAAAAGTTCCAGGAAAAGTGTTTGGGGACATATATGAGAGATCGATGGTTTTTAAGATAGGTATAGGGCTTGGGTTGAGACATCAAATTGTGAAGAACCAACAAGAGCCATAGGGATTAAAAAATGTTCAGAAAAGCTCCAAGAGACTAGAATCAAGCAAATGACAAGCATGAGTAAGTGCCAACCTCTCAAATGAGAGAGGGCGGTGGCCTAGGCCACCATATTTGAGTATACTTGGCTTGGCACCACGAAGATATATCTTGGGTCCATTACCAAAACTCATCATTAAGCTCACATATCACTAAATGATATTAAGAGGAATGATTTTGATTGCTTTGGGCATAATGGGGGGAGGGATGATCCAATCAATTAGGATCGCACTCCCCCTATATCCATGCCTACACCTAAACCAAATATGAGATGAAACATAGGTGAGAGTGCAAGAATATCAGGTCAAGCTCCTTGAATCTACGACATTTAGTTCATTCATCAAGTATAAAAACCTTTCTTCATCAAGTGGCTTCGTGAAGATATCGGCAAGTTGATCTTTGGTTGATACATATGATAGATCAATATCACCTCGAGCAACATGATCTCTAATGAAGTGATGGCGAATCTCAATATGCTTTGTCCTTGTGTGATCCACCGGGTTGTAGGCAATCTTGATGGCACTTTCATTGTCACATAGAAGAGGCACTTTGTCACAATGGACACCGTATTACTTTAAAGTTTGCCTCATCCATATCAATTGGGTGCAAGCACTAGCAGCTGCCACATACTCGGCCACGGCGGTGGAGAGAGATATACAATTTTGCTTCTTGGAAGACCAACATACCAAGGACCTACCAAGGAATTGGCAAGCCCCGAATGTTGATTTTCTATCATCCTTGTCACCCGCCCAATCTGAATCCGTGTATCCACAAAGAGCAAATGTTGAGCCTCGAGGATACCAAAGACCATAAAATGGGGTATGAACCAAATATCGAAAGATTCTCTTGACCGCCATTAAATGGCTTTCTTTAGGAGCCACTTGATATCTTGCACACACACCTACACTCAACACAATATTGGGTCTAGATGCACAAAGGTAAAGCAAAGAACCAATCATAGACCGGTATACCTTTTGATCCACATCTTTACCATTTGGATTTTGTTCTAGATGAGTCTCTGTAGCCATGGGAGTAGGAGCTCCATTTAAATCTTGCATTTTGAATCTCTTGAGCATATCTTGAGTATACTTGGCTTGATTGAATAATGTCCCTCCTCTAACTTGCTTGATCTGACAACCAAGAAATACTCTCAACTCCCCCATCAAAGACATCCGGAACCTACTAGTCATAAGCTTTGAGAATTCATCATTAAAAGCTTTGTTAGAAGAGCCAAAGATAATATCATCAACATATATTTGGCATACAAAAGGCTCCCCATTGACTTTCTTAGTAAAAAGAGTGGGATCTATTTTCCCAACCTCAAATCCACGGTCAAACAAGAGCTCTCTAAGGTGCTCATACCACGTGCGTGGAGCTTGCTTGAGCCCATAGAGCGCCTTATCAAGTTTGTAGACATGGTTTGGGAAGTTGGGGTCCTCAAATCCCGGGGGTTGCTAAACATATACTAATTCATTTAGTGGACCATAAAGAAATGCACTTTCTACATCCATTTGTTGCAACTTAAATTTATGATGTGCCGCATAAGCAAGAGGGATATGAATGGACTCAAGGCGAGCCACGGGTGCATATGTCTCTCCATAGTCAATGCCTTCAATTTGAGAGAACCCTTGTGCAACCAATCTAGCCTTGTTCCTTACTATGATTCCATGCTCATCTTGCTTGTTCTTGAATATCCACTTTGTTCCAATAACATTGCGGCAATCCTTTGGCTTCTCTACTAACTTCCATACCTTGTTTCTCTCAAAGTTGTTGAGTTCTTTGTGCATAGCTTCTAACCAATCTGAATCTTCAAGTGCTTCCCACACTTTCTTTGGTTCAATCATGGAGATGTGTGCTTGGTGTTCACTGAACCTCTTCAATTGTGCTCTTGTGGAAATACCTTTCCTTAGATCACCAACAACATTTTGTAGAGAGTGATCTCTTAATTCCAATATTCTTTCCTTTCTAGGTTCACGACGAGCATGGATCTCTGTGTTGTTTCTTGGGGGACCCTCTTCATCATTTTGATCCTCGTCTTGACCATCATCTTGACCTTGATCATCATTGGAATCATCCTCTACATTGGGAGGCAAAGATTGACCTTGGTCTTGATCAAGTGCTCTTCTAGCGTCAATTTGAGCTTGTCTCAAATAAGCTTGTATGGATCTTCCTTGAGAAATTGACTTGGCACCACTTGACAATCCGTCGAATGGACCAAGCTCCCTTTGACTAGAGTTGTCACTTTGATCACCATGTTGAGGGTCCACATCTTGTCTTTGGCTTGAGTCAATGTCCTCTTCGGTGGATGGAGCATGTTGAGGTTGTGAAGATGAGGGCTCCACTTGAGTGGAGCATAGTTCTTCTCGATCCGCCATAAGGGGTTCCTCAACGGGGCGGATATATCCCACACCCATTCTTCCTATGGCATCCTGAGGCATTTCATCATCTGCATCACGAGCATCAACACACCCCCCTTGGGGACCATCATATTCTTCAAAGGTCACACTACAAGATTCTATGATGGCTCCGGCGAGCTTATCATAGATTCTATAAGTGTGAGATTCGAGACCATAGCCAACAAAAATACCCTCTAATGCTTTAGACTTGAATTTAGACAAACGAACACCTTTTATGAGATAGAAACACTTACAACTGAACACCCGGAAGTAAGATATGTTGGGCTTGTTACCGGTAAGAATTTCATATGGAGTCTTGTTGATTTCTTTGCGGAGGTAGAGCCGGTTTGAAGCATGGCAAGCAGTGGAAATGGCTTCGGCCCAAAAGTTGTATGGAGATTTAAACTCCGCCAACATGGTCCTAGCCATCTCAATAAGAGTCTGGTTCTTCCTTTCGGCTACGCCATTTTGTTGAGGGGTGTATGCAGCGGAATATTGATGTTTAATCCCCTCATCACTAAGGAAATCATTCAAGGTGTAGTTCTTGAACTCGGTGCCGTTGTCACTTCTAATGATCAACACGGGAACATTGTATTGCCTTTGGACCAAATTGATGAAGTAGATGAAGGTATTTTGAGTCTCACTCTTCAATTTGAAGAAATAAACCCAAGAGTGTCTTGAAAAGTCATCAACAATCACCAAGCAATATTTCTTCCCACCAATACTTGCATGAGATGGAGGACCAAAGAGGTCCACATGGAGGAGCTCCAAGATCTTGGTGGACTTGATGCGGTTCTTAGGCTTGTGAGGAGCATCATGCATCTTCCCTAGAACACATGCCCTACAAATACGATCTTTGGCAAATGAAACATTTTCTTTTAGTCAAAAAATATGGCCCTCCTTGTGGAGACTTTGCAAAGTTCTCATATCGACATGGGCCAGTCGGCGATGCCATAACCAACCCACATCAGCCTTTCCGAATAAGCACATCGCACTTGTAGTGGCTTGCCCCGAAAAGTCCACCACATACAAGTCATGTTCGACATACCCAACGAAAGCGACCTTGAGATACTTGCTCCACATGAGGAGCACAAGATCATTATGTAAAAAGACAGAAAAACCCATCTTTCCAAGAGCACAGACTGAAAGTGAATTGTACCCAAGGGTCTCAACAAGCATGACGTTCACGAGTGTAATGTCGTGAGCAACCACAACTTTGCCAAAACCCAATACCTTAGATTTTGACTTGTCGGCATAAGTCACGGTGATTTGATCATCATTTGGCTTTAACTCCTTGACAATAGATGACCTTCCGGTCATATGACTTGTGCAACCACTATCAATCACCCACTTTGACCCTCCGGAAGCATAAGTCTACAAAAGATCAAGCTAATTTTTAGGTATCCATTTTTCAATGGGTCCTCTTTTGTTAGCAACAAGGGTCTTGGGAACCCAAATAGACCAAGCAATATAACCATCAAATTGTCAACACCCGGATTTTTCAATCCTAGATGCCTGTTATGCCATACATCGCAATCCCAGGATTACCATTTTTTGCGAGACATGACAGAATTGGATACCATAGTACTTCATCCATTACAAACGATAAATAAGTTCTTACACAAATTGGGATCTCATGATCCAGTTCTTAATACAACATCAAGCAGCGGAATACATAATAATAACGGTAGCGTAGGCGAAGCTCCATCTTCGGGGTCACAGGCAATGCTGACGATGTGAGATGATCCTAGTTGTCGTAACCTTCCTGGGGTCCATCTTCCAGGTACTTCTCTTCATAGTCTGGCCATGGGAATAGACAGGGACAAAGCCATGAGTACTCTTTAAGTACTCGCAAACTAATACTAACAAGTAAATGGGGTTTTTTGGATAATAGGACACTAGGCTCTAGGGTTGTTTTGCAAAAGCCAGGTTTATCTCTACTAAGTTCCAAAGCTAGTCACAATTTTATAACTCCTAAGTGGGATCTTGTAATTCAGGTCACAACTCTGTTGTGGTCAAGTCAAAGTCTCAATTCATTACAGAAGTCATTTTGAAAAGTCTGACGGGGGAACAATATGGCCACTTCAACTGTCCATAACCGCGGACGCGGCTATTCGAATAGTTTGACACTCTGCAGAGATTGTACACTTTCACCACAACATTCGATACATCCGCAGGAACAAATCATGAATTCACCATACTCAGTATGCGGATAATCAATCCTAACCTTTCAATTACACGCCCTAGTATAAGCACCTCTCCTGTGAGTTTGGCCTCCCAACCATGACCACTGTCATCTTGGGTACTGCACAGGTGGACAATCTTCACAAGGTAGCCTCATCTCAGACCTTGGCCGGGAGGGAACTAATACTAAGGAATATAAGTTTCTAGTCAATCCCTACCCAATATTCGGGTATTGTGGTTGTACGCTAAAATTGGAATGGTATCGCATCCAGACAACCATCAGTTTTATAAAGGGCTAAGGCTCATGCCTCAATATTTTTATCACCAGAATCATCAAGTGTTTGGAAACACATGTCCAAAACATTTCAATAGAATGATCCATCATTCCAAGGTTTTCATAACCATTTTCCACCAAGTATTCCCATCTAAAAGTTGATCAAGTTTTATGCTTAGCACTAGCATCTACAGGTGGGGGTAGTACTAATGAGGGGTGGTAACTAGTGGAGTTTCACTAAGTCCAACCTTACATCTTAGGCTGATATCAAGGTTTCTAGCTTAGGCCAAATTTTATGCTCTTTTAGCAACCTTCAGCACAACTGTCTAGTATCTACCAAACTCTTAGGTAGACTCTAAGTAAGCTTTGATAAAGAAAATAAAGTAAGAAGCTTGCCATAAAACTAGGATTGGTTTAACAAGTAGGTAGGATCACAAGTAGGGGTTTGTGGCATCAGTAGGGTATCTTGCAAGGGTTAGCTTGCATCAATATCAGTATCAGCTTGCATAGGTATAGTATCTTGCAAGTGTTAGCTTGCACATTCACTAGTAGTACTAGGCTTGCTAAAGTAGAGTGTCTTGCAAGTTTTAGCTTGCATTGGTATAGTATCAGCTTGCATAGGTATAGTATCTTGCAAGTGTTAGCTTGCACATTCACTAGTAGTACTAGGCTTGCTAAAGTAGAGTGTATTGCAAGTTTTAGCTTGCATTGGTATAGTATCAGCTTGCATAGGTATAGTATCTTGCAAGTGTTAGCTTGCACATTCACTAGTAGTACTAGGCTTGCTAAAGTAGAGTGTCTTGCAAGTTTTAGCTTGCATTGGTGTAGTATCAGTTTGCCTTGTGCAGAGCAGTGGTTGAAGTTCTCCTCGGCTTCCTCTTCGTAGTATCCTCCTTCCTCCTCGTATCCTTGGTCGGTACTAGCGTCTATGAATAAATACGAGGTACACAATCACCAAACAATACTTAACTACTTGCAATCATCACACACAAGGGTCCTATAGATGATCTAGCATCATCTCTAACATTACAAGGTTAAGGCTTGGTTTAAATCTTTTTATTTTTAGAAAAGTAATTTCTACTCATTGAAAAACTACTTAAGATTTAATATTCTCCAAACTAAACATGGGATCATGTTGAAACATGTCATAACCACATATTGTAGTCCATGGGAATGTGATTTAAAGTGGTGTCACAATTTAATAAGGTTTTACCCTTTTATTTTAATTAATTAAAGTGGCTAGAAATGCTTATGAAGCATTCTTTTATTACTTGAACAATATTTCTGCAAGTAAACCTATATATTTTTAATATTCTGAAAGGTATGGTTAAATGTGATTTTTGAGAGTTGGAATCAACTCAAAAGCTTTTATGGTTTAAATTTGAAAAATGTTTGAATGCAGAAAAGCTTCTGCCTTGTTATTTTTACTATGGTTGATCTACAGATCCAAATGACTTGAATCCAACGGGCTTGGATTAAGCATTCGCAGACCTTTCCAACAAAATTGGTTTCATTCAATTTGGTGAACTGAATCGATCTGGGTTGATTTTTGAAGTTGGGTGCTGAAGTGTGTTTGAACTGAAATAGAAAAGATTTAATTTGAATTGCTGGGCTGCGCGGGAAATTCTAACGGGCCGGCCTGCTAAGCGCAGTGCTCCCGCGGGCTGCTTAAGCGGGCGTCCCCACTGGTCAGTGACACGGGGCTGGGCGAAGCGGTATGGGGCAACGTGGATCGTTCGATCTAGTTCTAATCCAACGGCTGAGGGTCATCGTCGACACGGGACAACTCCGGCGAGAACAAAACCTAGCGCGGCCAGTGAGGGGTGCTGGGGGCTCACCGGGGTACGTGCGAGGGTCGGCGAGGCGGGCGAACGACGAAGTCGACGACGGCGAACCTCCTGGCACCGGTGGCTTCTCCTGGGGCGGCTCCAATCGCTGGCTCCCTTCTTCTCCGGCAGCGGCAGGCTCCAGTGAAATTCTGGCGAGGTGGTGCTCGCCTTGCTCTGAGGACGGTGTGGCACGATCAGTGAGGAGAGGGGAGTGAGATGGTGTGAAGAAATCGTGCGGGGGTGGCCTCTATTTATAGTCGAGCGAGGGGACCGTCGGGGCGCACGGTGAGCTCGTCGGGGGCGATGTTACAGGCGGCTAATGGCATGGGAAAGGGTAGGGGACGGTGCTGTGTCTCCTGGCGATGCTCAACGACATGGTCGCGAGGCATGGGGCGGTGTGGTTTGGTCTGGAACGACCGGTGCTCTGCGCGGCAGAGGCGGCGTCTTCGACGGCGGGCGGTGGCTGTATGGCACGAGGCGGCAAACGGGGATGTCTGGCGGTCTCCTGGGTCGGTGGTGATCGTGTGTGCACGCGGTGAGGGCGGCGCGCGGTCTGTGGACGCTGGTCGAGGGTGGCGCTCTGGCGCACGCTCGGCATGGTCTGGGCGCGGCTTGTGCGCGTGGTCCAGGGCTTGGCAACACTCGCGGCTGGGACAGGGAGTGGCGGTGGACGATGGGCTGCCTCCCAGACAAGGTTGGCACGGCTAGTTCTTCCTCTAGCCTGCTGTCCATAATGGGGTGACATTGGGGGTGCTCGGCTGTTCACCATTAATGACAATGGCAAGCTCACAAGGGTGCTAGTGTTGGGCTAATCTTTCTAGATGATCTACTGAGTTGTGTGTGAGCTAACTAGGGAACAAGTTAGGCAAGAATCACTGCACACTATAGTGTTTGATGTTTTGTTTGATTTGTGTCTACAACCTGTTTGATGAAATGGCCGCATGAAATCAAGTTTTGAATTTTGAAATAAATTTTGGTGGGTTTGCTAGATTGGTGCTGGTGAGTCTGCAGATGCTTGGGTTTTAAAAGTTGAGCTTGTTTGAGTGGGTTTTGGAAAAGTGGGATCTTCCCATATGAAGAAGATTCAATTTTGAATTGTCATTTAAACTATGCATTTGAAAGTTTCTGGATGATCACAAAGTGGTCCTTGATACCTTGTTATGAGTACATTCAAGGGGTGCAAAGATCCAGAAAAGTTTCTGTTAGGTTTTGAAAGTTTGAGACAGCCAAAGTAGGCATGGGAGTTAAATTGGTCAAAATGACCATTCACTTAATATATTTGTTTTGATTTACTTGTCTTTAGGAAAAGTGTGGGAAATGTTTTAGATGATGTTCATTTCACCTAAGAAACATTTTACAAGCAATGGATCACACAAACAAGGTGGTTTTTAAAGAAATTCAAAATCCATGCATACACATATACATGCATTCATGAGTTTATTTAGAAAAGTTTTTGTTAACCCTAATCTTGATGATTAGTGTTTGATGATCTAAGTTTGGTATTTTTGGGATGTTACAAACCTTCCCCCCTTAAACAAAATCTCGTCCCGAGATTTGAAAAAGGACGAAAAGATTACCTAGGATTTGAAGAGATCTGGAAACTCCGTCCTGATGTGATCTTCGCGTTCCCAGGTAGCTTCCTCTTCTGTGTGGTTGCTCCACTGAATCTTGAGAAACTTGATGCTTCGGGTTCTGGTAGTTCGAAAGGCTTCTTCCAATATACGGATGGGTACTTCGGGATAGGTTAGGTCATCGTTGATCTCTATGGTCCGGTGATCGATATTCTTGAACACTTCGGTCTTCTCGGGGACTTCGAGACACTTGCGAAGTAACGAGATATGGAACACATTGTGCATAGCTGACATCTCTTCAGGTAGTTCCAGTTGATAAGATACTTCTCCTTGATGGTTCAAAATTTTTAAAGGTCCGATATATCTGGGGGCTAACTTTCCTTTGAGTTGGAAACGCTGCATTCCCTTCAATGGCGACACTTTCAGATAAACAAAATCTCCGATGTTGAAGGCGATGTCTCGACGTCTCTTGTCGGCGTAACTCTTCTGTCAGGATTGGGCTGTCTTGAGGTTTTCACGAATCTTGTGAACCTTCTCTTCTGCTTCTCGTAGGATGTCGGGTTTGAAAATCTGATTCTCTCCTACTTCCGACCAGTTCAAAGGGGTGCGGCACTTTCTTCCGTACATGAATTCAAATGGGGCCATTTGCAAACTGGCTTGGTAACTGTTGTTGTATGAAAATTCTGCAAACGGCAGACAGTCTTCCCACTTGGATCCATATTCTAGCACACATGCTCTAAGCATATCTTCGAGTATTTGGTTTACTCGCTCCTTTTGTCCATCGGTCTGAGGGTGATACGCGGTACTGAAATCTAGGCGGGTTCCTAAACCTTCTTGGACTTTCTTCCAGAATCTCGAGGTAAACTGAGTTCCTCGATCCGATACGATGTTCTTGGGGACTCCGTGCAAACTAACGATTCTAGCGATGTACAACTCTGCTAGCTTTGAACTCTGATAGGTGGTTTTAACGGGCAAGAAATGGGCGACTTTGAACAATCTATCCACTATGACCCAAATAGAGTCATTTCCCCTACTAGAAGTAGGTACTCCAGTGATAAAGTCCATTCCTACAGAATCCCATTTCCATTCTGGAATTTGCAAAGGTTGCAACAATCCAGCGGGTCTTTGATGTCCTGCCTTGACTCGCTGACATATATCACACTTGGCGATATAGCTTCCGATTTCTCTCTTCATCTTATGCCACCAAAATTGCTCTTTCAAATCTTGATACATCTTAGTTCCTCCGGGATGGATAGAATAAAGAGTATCATGAGCCTCCTTCAAGATAACTTCTTTCAACTCTGAATCTGCTGGTACACAAAGGCGTCCTTTGTACCACAGAACTCCTTCTTCGTCCTCGGTGAATCTGGGTACTTTGCCAGTACCGATACGATGCTTGATTCCGTCGATACTAGCATTTCCTTTCTGCGCCTCTTTAATCTGACTGATCAAAGTGGGCTGAAGTTCTATGCTAGCCAAAAATCCTTCACTTACTAATTCCATTATAAAATCTTCCATCTCTTTGTGCAAACTTGGTTGCTCCTTCAAAATCATGGAGTTCAAGCGGCACGGTAATCTGCTAAGGGAATCGGCTACCACATTGGCTTTACCAGGGTGATAGTGAATGTCCAGGTCGTAATCCTTGATTAGCTCAATCCATCTTCTCTGCCTCATATTCAGCTCCTTCTGAGTGAATATATACTTTAGGCTCTTGTGATCCGAATAAATCTCACAACGATTTCCCATCAGGTAATGTCTCCATGTCTTCAGGGCTAGAACTACGGCTACGAGTTCGAGGTCATGGGTTGGGTAATTTTGTTCATGTTGCTTCAATTGTCGCGATAGATAAGATATAACTTTGCCTTCTTGCATTAACACACATCCGAGACCAATCTTGGATGCGTCACAATACACATCGAAGGGCTTCGCGATATCCGACATGATCAAGATTGGGGCTGAAATCAATCTCCTTTTGAGTTCTTGAAAACTCGCTTCACATTTGTCGGTCCATTCAAACTTCTTGTCCTTCTTCAGCAATTGGGTCATGGGTCGGGCGATACTAGAGAATCCTTCTACAAATTTGCGGTAATATCCCGCCAATCCGAGAAAAGCACGAACTTGGGTTTGAGTGGTTGGGGCTTGCCAATCTTCTACATCTTTCACTTTGGCAGGGTCAACGGGAATTCTTCCGGCTGATACAATGTGACCGAGGAATCCTACTTCCTGTAACCAGAATTCACATTTGCTAAACTTTGCATACAGCTGATGCTCTCTAAGGGTTCCAAGAATGGTCCTTAGGTGTAGCTCATGTTCTTCTTCTGATTTGGAATAAATCAGAATGTCATCGATGAAAACAATGAAAAACTTATCCAGGAAGTCCATAAAAATCTTATTCATGAGGTTCATGAAATAAGCGGGGGCATTGGTTAATCCAAAAGACATGACTGTATACTCATACAATACATATCTGGTGGTAAAGGCAGTCTTTGGAATATCTTCTGCACGAATCTTGAGTTGATGATAGCCAGTCCTAAGATCAATCTTAGAAAACACCTGGGCACCGGTCAACTGATCAAACAAATCTTCTATCTTAGGCAAGGGGTACTTGTTCTTGATGGTGACATCATTCAACTTTCGATAATCTGTACACAAACGGTTACCTCCATCCTTCTTGTCCACAAACAAGACAGGTGATCTCCATGGGGACGCACTCGGTTGAATCAATCCGATTTCTAACATGGAATCCAGTTGCTTCTTCAGTTCTTCTAGTTCTGACGGGTTCATACTATAGGGTCTCTGGGCTATGGGTCTTGTTCCGGGGATTAGTTCGATGATAAACTCGATATCCTGATCTGGGGGCATACCGGGCAAAACATCTGGAAATACATCGGGGTATTCACAGACTATCCGAACTTGGTCAATGGTAGGTTGGGCTAGACTCTTGTTACACTTGAGTTGGCGAGGTAAGGTTTCAGAGATATGCTCGACTGATATTCCGGCGGTACTGGTCATGGTGATGGCTTTCTTGGCACAGTCAATCAATCCTTTATGTTTGGACATCCAATCCATTCCTAGTACTACTTCCAAACCTTTAGTTCCGAGTACTATTAAGTTAGCATAAAAATCTATGCCATGGATTCGGATAGGGACGGCCTTGCAAATTTGCCTATCCTTGGTGGTTGATCCGGGAATTTGTACAATCATCACATGCTTCAATTTGGTTGGTTGAATTTTACTAGTGCAGGCAAATTCTTCGGTGACAAATGAATGCGATGCACCAGAATCAAACAACACTCTTGCAAGTACTGAATTAACAGAAAACATACCCAGCACGACGTCTGGCGCTTCCTGAGCTTCTTCAGCATGCATGAGAAAAAGACGGCCATTGCGGTTGAGTGAATTCCCTGGGGCAAATCTTCTCCCTGGCTAGACACGACGCTGCTGCTGAGATGGGACATTGGCGTTGGGGGCTGTAGCATTCTTCTTGTTGGGGCACTCGTTGGAATAGTGGCCTTTATTTCCACAGTCATAACAGGTCACTTGTGACTTGTCCTTGGCTGCGACAGGCACAACATTGCTTCCAGTCCTCGGGGCAGTGTTGGTGTTGGCGGTAGCATTGTTGGTGTGGAACTTGGGTGGGGCATGGGTGAAATTGCTAGAGTTGTCGTGGTTGTTGTGATTTCCTCCGGGTCTAGGGTTTCCACGGTTGGGATAGGTTGGACGGGTCATAGGGGGTCTGTTGGTTCTTGGGGCAAATCCTGGAGATGGGTTGGGGTGATACTTTGGGGTCTGATGGGTTCCTGGTTGATGCATCATGCGACGCTTGCGGTTCTCATTGGCCTGGTTGATCTTTCCTTCCATCTGGATAGCAGAGTCGACAAGGGCTTCAATATCAACAAAGGGGATATTGACTAACACTGTCTGCATCTCGTCATGCAGACCATTCATGAATCTTTCTTTCTTCTTGGCATCGGTGTCTATCTCGCCCGGGGCATACCTAGCTAATGACAAAAATTTGTCACGGTATTCCACTACAGTCATCCTTCCTTGCTTCAACTCTTTGAACTCGTCTCTCATTCTCTTGATCAAACCTGGTGGCACATGGGTTCTGCTAAACTTGACCTTGAATTCCTCCCAGGTCATCATCTGGCCTCCGGTCATTGCACGAACACTGTTCCACCATGCCCTGGCATCTCCGTCTAGATAATGGGTGGCGAACAGGACTTTCTCGTTGGCCTCCACTCCTGCTACTTCTAAGTTATTTTCCATGGTTTGCAGCCAATCATCGGCGTCTAGGGGTTCTTCTGACTTGGTGAAAACGGGTGGGTTGGTATTCTGGAAATTCTTGAGCTTAAATCCATGGTTATCCTGATTTCCGTGGCCTTGGTTGTTGTGGGCTAGCTGGGCTATCTGTTGCAGAGTGGCTAGGTTGGCTTGACGTTCCACTATTTCAGCTTCGCGGTCAGAAGTCAACATTTGCAGGATCTGCAACATCGGGTCCGAGGCTAAACCACTTCCTCCACGTAGCATCTGAAGTTTGATATAGATCGTGAGAAAAGAGGGAAATTGCTAAGGTTTTGGGTTTTTGAAAAGTTTTTAGAGTTTGACTCAGGTTTTTCTAGCAACTTGCTTTTTCATTCATTCAATCACTCAATACAACGCACACCACAGCAAGGAAAAACAGATGGTTTTAAGAACCATTCTGGAAACTACGATACAGTGGGACCGACTACTACTCACTACGCTAGTGCTCAGTGCTACTACTCCTCGGAGTCTGTGGCTTCATCATCTTCAGCATCATCGATGAAGGCGAAATCATCCTCATCGGTGAAGAAGTCCATGGCCTGATCCTCTAGAAAATCATCGTCATCGCTGAGATAGGAGTAAGGGTCTCCACGAAGATCCTCTCCGGCATTCTCCCTTTCCTCTAACTGCATGTCTCTCTCGTGGATGGTCTCTTCCAGAGATGATATGCGATGGAGAAGACGGGCAATAATGTGCTCCTTCTTGTCGAGCTGACGACGGCGAGACTTGCGATCCTTTGCTAGCATGGCGATGGTCTGTTCCTTCGTCTTGATGATGGCAGACTTGAGGTTGCAATAGTCACGACAGTTGTCCAACTCCTGCTGACGATCATACATCATGAAGCTAAGGTGGTCCAATTGAGTCTTCAGCTCGGGGTGGTATGGGGCTTCCAGTGGTTGGCCATTTGCATCACGCCTTGGGCAAAACTCGAAGCGAGTACCCTTGATCTGATTGATGCTCTGCCCACACAGACGGGAAAGAGCTTCCTGCATTGCTCTGGCAAGTCCATCGAGCCAGTTGTTTTCCCTCAAGGTAAACTGAATTCCCTCCGCAGTGGGAGGTTCAATCTTTCCTCGGAGACTTGCAACAATTAGCCACTGCATATCTTCTCCTCCTTGATCATTGAGCTGAGTTCTGAAGAACTCGGGATGCGGACACTCCAGAAGTTCCGAAAGCTGATCCAGATCCCTCTCAAAGATAAGGTCTCCTCCATTCCCGAGTTGGTAAAACTTGCTGTACCTCACGTCCATCTATAAAAATAGAGGACGAGTAGATTAGCAGAGTGATCAAGTGTGTCAAAATTTTATCTATTTTTCAAGAGTTTTTGAGGAACATGAAGTTTTATTAAAGAATTAAAGAGGTAAGAATGAGAATAAGTTTTCGTAAATATTTTTGTTCTTTGGTTTTGAAACTAAGTTTTTGGTTCAACGTCCAATCTAACTAGGGTCTCCTATGGTCAGGATGGCTCTGATACCAACTTGTCAACACCCGGATTTTTTAATCCTAGATGCCTGTTATGCCATACATCGCAATCCCAGGATTACCATTTTTGCGAGACATAACAGAATTGGATACCATAGTACTTCATCCATTACAAACGATACATAAGTTCTTACACAAATAGGGATCTCATGATCCAGTTCTTAATACATCATCAAGCAGCGGAATACGTAATAATAACTGTAGCATAGGCGAAGCTCCATCTTCGGGGTCACAGGCAATGCTGACGATGGGAGATGATCCTAGTTGTCGTAACCTTCCTGGGGTCCATCTTCCAGGTACTCCTCTTCAAAGTATGGCCATGGGAGTAGCCAGGGACAAAGCCATGAGTACTCTTTAAGTACTCGCAAACTAATACTAACAAGTAAAGGGGTTATTTGGATAATAGGACACTAGGCTCTAGGGTTGTTTTGCAAAAGCCAGGTTTATCTCTACTAAGTTCCAAAGCTAGTCACAATTTTATAACTCCTAAGTGGGATCTTGTAATTCAGGTCACAACTCTGTTGTGGTCAAGTCAAAGTCTCAATTCATTTCAGAAGTCATTTTGAAAAGTCTGACGGGGGAACAGTATGGCCACTCCAACTGTCCATAACCGCGGACGCGGCTATTCGAATAGTTTGACACTCTGCACAGATTGTACAATTTCACCACAACATTTGATACATCCGTCAGGAACAAATCCTGAATTCACCATACTCAGTATGCGGATAATCAATCCTAACCTTTCAATTACACGCCCTAGTATAAGCACCTCTCCTGTGAGTTTGGCCTCCCAACCATGACCACTGTCATCTTGGGTACTGCACAGGTGGACAATCTTCACAAGGTAGCCTCAGCTCAGACCTTGGCCGGGAGGGAACTAATACTAAGGAATATAAGTTTCCAGTCAAGCCCTGCCCAATATTCGGGTATTGTGGTTGTACGCTAAAATTGGAATGGTATCGCATCCAGACAACCATCAGTTTTATAAAGGGCTAAGGCTCATGCCTCAACATTTTTATCACCAGAATCATCAAGTGTTTGGAAACACATGTCCAAAAAATTTCAATAGAATGATCCATCATTCCAAGGTTTTCATAACCATTTTTCCACCAAGTATTCCCATCTAAAAGTTGATCAAGTTTTATGCTTAGCACTAGCATCTACAGGTGGGGGTAGTACTAATGAGGGGTGGTAACTAGTGGAGTTTCACTAAGTCCAACCTTACATCTTAGGCTGATATCAAGGTTTCTAGCTTAGGCCAAATTTTATGCTCTTTTAGCAACCTTCAGCACAATTGTCTAGTATCTAACAAACTCTTAGGTAGACTCTAAGTAAGCTTTGATAAAGAAAATAAATTAAGAAGCTTGCCATAAAACTAGGATTGGTTTAACAAGTAGGTAGGATCACAAGTAGGGGTTTGTGGCATCAGTAGGATATCTTGCAAGGGTTAGCTTGCATCAATATCAATATCAGCTTGCATAGGTATAGTATCTTGCAAGTGTTAGCTTGCACATTCACTAGTAGTACTAGGCTTGCTAAAGTAGAGTGTCTTGCAAGTTTTAGCTTGCATTGGTATAGTATCAGCTTGCATAGGTATAGTATCTTGCAAGTGTTAGCTTGCACATTCACTAGTAGTACTAGGCTTGATAAAGTAGAGTGTCTTGCAAGTTTTAGCTTGCATTGGTATAGTATCAGCTTGCCTTGTGCAGAGCAGTGGTTGAAGTTCTCATTGGCTTCCTCTTCGTAGTATCCTCCTTCCTCCTCGTATCCTTGGTCGGTACTAGCGTCTATGAATAAATACGAGGTACACAATCACCAAACAATACTTAACTACTTGCAATCATCACACACAAGTGTCATATAGATGATCTAGCATCATCTCTAACATTACAAGGTTAAGGCTTGGTTTAAATCTTTTTATTTTTAGAAAAGTAATTTCTACTCATTGAAAAACTACTTAAGGTTTAATATTCTCCAAACTAAACATGGGATCATGTTGACACATGTCATCACTACATATTGTAGTCCATGGGAATGTGATTTAAAGTGGTGTCACAATTTAATAAGGTTTTACCCTTTTATTTTAATTAATTAAAGTGGCTAGAAATGCTTATGAAGCATTCTTTTATTACTTGAACATTATTTATGCAAGTAAACCTATATATTTTTATATATTCTGAAAGGTATGGTTAAATGTGATTTTTGAGAGTTGGAATCAACTCAAAAGCTTTTATGGTTTAAATTTGAAAAATGTTTGAATGTAGAAAAGCTTATGCCTTGCTATTTTTACTATGGTTGATCTACAGATCCAAATGACTTGAATCCAACGGGCTTGGATTAAGCATTCACAGACCTTTCCAACAAAATTGGTTTCATTCAATTTGGTGAACTGAATCGATCTAGGTTGATTTTTGAAGTTGGGTGCTGAAGTGTGTTTGAATTGAAATAGAAAAGATTTAATTTGAATTGCTGGGCTGCGCGGGAAATTCTAACGGGCCGGCCTGCTAAGCGCAGTGCTCCCGCGGGCTGCTTAAGTGGGTGTCCCCACTCGTCAGTGACACGGGGCTGGGCGAAGCGGTATGGGGCAACGTGGATCGTTCGATCTAGTTCTAATCCAACGGCTGAGGGTCATCGTCGACGCGGGACAACTCCGACGAGAACGAAACCTAGCGCGGCCAGTGAGGGGTGCTGGGGGCTCACCGGGGTACGAGCGAGGGTCGGCGAGGTGGGCGAACGACGAAGTCGACGACGGCGAACCTCCTGGCACCGGTGGCTTCTCCTGGGGCGGCTCCAATCGCTGGCTCCCTTCTTCTCCAGCAGCGGCAGGCTCCAGTGAAATTCCGGCGAGGTAGTGCTCACCTTGCTCTGAGGACGGTGTGCCACGATCAGTGAGGAGAGGGGAGTGAGATGGTGTGAAGAAATCGTGCGGGGGTGGCCTCTATTTATTGTCGAGAGAGGGGACCGTCGGGGCGCACGGTGAGCTCGTCGGGGGCGACGTTACAGGCGGCTAATGGCATGGGCAAGGGTAGGGGACGGTGCTGTGTCTCCTGGCGATGCTCAACGACATGGTCGCGAGGCATGGGGCGGTGTGGTTTGGTCTGGAACGGCCGGTGCTCTGCGCGGCAGAGGCGGCGTCTTCGACGGCGGGCGGTGGCTGTATGGCATGGGGCGGCAAACGGGGATGTCTGGCGGTCTCCTGGGTCGGTGGTGATCGTGTGTGCACGCGGTGAGGGCGGCGCGCGGTCTGTGGACGCTGGTCGAGGGTGGCGCTCTGGCGCACGCTCGGCATGGTCTGGGCGCGGCTTGTGCGCGTGGTCCAGGGCTTGGCAACGCTCGCGGCTGGGACAAGGAGTGGCGGTGGACGGTGGGCTGCCTCCCAGACAAGTTTGGCACGGCTAGTTCTTCCTCTAGCCTGCTGTCCACAATGGGATGACATTGGGGGTGCTCGACTGTTCACCATTAATGACAATGGCAAGCTCACAGGGGTGCTAGTGTTGGGCTAATCTTTCTAGATGATCTACTGAGTTGTGTGTGAGCTAACTAGGGAACAAGTTAGACAAGAATCACTGCACACTATAGTGTTTGATGTTTTGTTTGATTTGTGTCTGCAACCTGTTTGATGAAATGGCCGCATGAAATCAAGTTTTGAATTTTGAAATAAATTTTGGTGGGTTTGCTAGATTGGTGCTGGTGAGTCTGCAGATGCTTGGGTTTTAAAAGTTGAGCTTGTTTGAGTGGGTTTTGGAAAACTGGGATCTTCCCATATGAAGAAGATTCAATTTTGAATTGTCATTTAAACTATGCATTTGAAAGTTTCTGGATGATCACAAAGTGGGCCTTGATACCTTGTTATGAGTACATTCAAGGGGTGCAAAGATCCAGAAAAGTTTCTGTTACGTTTTGAAAGTTTGAGACAGCCAAAGTAGGCATGGGAGTTAAATTGGTCAAAATGACCATTCACTTAATATATTTGTTTTGATTTACTTGTCTTTAGGAAAAGTGTGGGAAATGTTTTAGATGATGTTCATTTCACCTAAGAAACATTTTACAAGCAATGGATCACACAAACAAGGTGGTTTTTAAAGAAATTCAAAATCCATGCATACACATATACATGCATTCATGAGTTTATTTAGAAAAGTTTTTGTTAACCCTAATCTTGATGATTAGTGTTTGATGATCTAAGTTTGGTATTTTTGGGATGTTACACAAATGGGCCAACATATTGGGCATACACATCACCATAATAATCACGCATTAGAACATAGTGAGGGTTAGCACTACCCGCAAAGTCATCATGAGACATAGTTTTACCACTTGTGGTCTTACTACCCACAATGGCCTTGTTAGTTTCTTGTGTGGGCTTGGCCTTCTTCTTCTTGTTCTTGTTCTTCTTCTTCTTCTTCTTCTTAGAATTGGAGACAAATCCAATGCCCCCTTTATTACCACTAGGCATTTTCTTACTCAAAAGGTCATCAATGGACTTGTTGCCTTGTGGAAATGTGTCCTTAGCAAGCTCCCCTTCAACCTAGCATTCTCTTCAAGAATAGTTGTACTACTAGATGGAATGAAGTTACTAGGTGAAGGAATATTGGCCAATTGAGTTTGAAGCGTTTCGTGGGACTTTGTGAGTGACAAGAGTTCACTCTCCAAAGCCTTGTGGGCCTTGTTAAGCAACCTAAAGTCCTCGGCAAGTTTTTCATGAACCACACCAAACTCAATCTTGTCCTTTTTAGCACTTTTGTATTTAGCAATAGCATGATCACGCTCTTTGATGAGTTTGTTAACAATAATGTCATTAGCCTCATCAAGCCCTTCAAGTTTTAATTCAAGTGACAACCTAGTTTCTTGTTCTTCTTCTAGAGCATTGTTTAAAGCCTCTAGCTCAATCATGTGTTCATGTCCAAGTTTACATCTTACATCTAGAAGCTCTTGAGTATGTGAAAGTTGATCTAGGATGTTTCCAAAATGTAACTTACCATCTCCTTCTAGGTTATTCATAAACTCATCAAAGGCAATTAATTCCTTTTTAACATCAAGAGACATCTCATCATCAATTTCATCATTATCTAAGGGAGTAGAGCAGGATGATGAGGATACCTCTGTTCCTCTTGCCATAAGGCAAGTGACGTTCTTGGTGGGAGAGTTCTCATTTGGAGAATCGAAGAGTGAGAATGTCGGAGTAGAGATGGTGGCTAGAGCAGCCACACCATGAGAAGTTTCCTCTTCCTCATCTTCATCATCTTCATTGTCAGAGGAGTATTCTTCATGAGTGATCAAGACAATTTCTCCCGACTTCTTGTTGATGGGATTCTTCTTGATGAAAGGTTTCTTGTAAGATGCCTTGAGAGTCTTCTTCAACACAAGCTTACCCCCATGATCTTCTCTTCTCATAGGGACAACTTGCTACAAAGTGATAGCGGTCACCACAATTGAATCAAGTTCTCAATCTCGTTGTATTTTCTCTTTTCCCATTTGGGTGTCTTTTTATTTGCATTTCCATCTTGGCCTTGGCGGGGTTCTTCCAAAAGTTCTTAGCATAGAAGGCCATATATTGACTATGAGCAATCTTGACTTCATCGGGGTGGTCCATGGAGAGCCCTTCATCACTATCATCTTCATCCCCATGACCCACAACTTTGGCCTTCAAAGCAACATTGACAACATTGCTCATACCAAGGGCACGAGCACGGGCATCTTTGGCATTCTTGGCGGCAACCTTGAAAGTGGCCATCTCTTGCATAACTTCATTTGAGGTCATGAGATGGTAGTTGTGTCTTCCTTGTAGACTCTTCAAGTCGGTGGGCTCAAAAGGCATGAGTGCACTCACATATTTCCTTTTTATCCATGCATCATCCACATGTGAGGCACCCACATTTCTAAAAGCGGTGGCGGTCGTCTTGAGCCTTCGGTACATGTCTTCATGATCTTCACCTTCTTTCATGTAGAAGCCTTCGACTTCATTGCTTAGAGCATCATATCGGTTCCTCCTCATACTCTCATTTCCAACAAACAACAAAGTGAGAGCATCCCAAGCTTCATTGGCAATGCTAAAGTGCTCAATGTGTGGGTAATCCTTTGTTCCCAATCCTTGTTGAATCATATGCAAAGCAGTGGCATTGAGTTGACTATTCACAACCTCTCTTCTTGACAAGTTGTTTGGATCCCCAATAAAGAGTCCATGCTCGATGATGTTCCATAGTTCAATGCAAGAGCTGCGCACATGAGTTTTCATTAGTGATTGCCATTGAGGAAAAGCAGCGGACTCTTCTAGCTTAGGTGGGTCACCTCTATTGTACACATGAGGGTCAGGGACAGGAGGATCGGGAGAGTACCAAGAATCACGGTGCTCACCCTTCCCCCCATCAAGTTGTGTGGAGGAATTAGTGTTGTCTAGTTTACCCCCCACCACCATACCCTCGGGGGATACAGAAGTATTCCCTTTAGGTACAACAGATGGTAGATCCTCTTGAGGAGATGGGGGTGATGAGCCATCTTTGTCTTTAAGCAGTTGCTCAAGCATCTTCTTGACTTCGTTGACAAAGGAAGAGCTCAATCTTATTTCCAAGTTTCTGAGATCTTGCATGTTCACCGGGGTCGGCTCACTACCACCATCCCCTTCTTGGCTACCCATATTCTCTTAGGGGGTAAATCCCAAATAAAGAGCCGAGGCTCTGATAACAATTGAAAGGATCGTATGGGCACCTAGAGGGGGGGGGGTGAATAGGTGATACTTCAAATTTTACTCTTTTTCAAATTAGGGTTTGACAAGAAAGGTAAATTCTCTAGAATATGCAAGTATGGTGAATTTACCTATATGTCAATCAAGCACAAGCAAACACAACACTAAGCAAGAACAAGTAAGTGAAGTGCGGTAAAGGATAGAAGTAACCAAAGGAGTGGACCCGGAGACACAAGGATTTGTTTCCCATAGTTCCTTCCTTTTGAGGGGAAGTACGTCTACGTTTGGAGAGGGGGTGGTTTCAAATAACCAACGCCACGAGAGGCCTCCCTTGTTCTCCGATGAACCTCACCCCAACGGGCTCGATTCACCTTCCACTATATCGGCAACCTTCAAGGTGGAAGCCGGAACCTTTACAACAAGTTCGGGGCACACATCCACAACTGAATTGGAGGCTCCCAAATACAAGCAAGCTGTCAAGACAAATCAAAGATAAGCTTGTAAGAACCAAATCAAAGTTAGGGTTTCCAATGAAACACCAGAGCTTGGGGGCCCTCAAGTGAATGAGGGGGAAATGAAGATCTCTCTTGGTGAAGATATAGATCAAGGCCTCCTCCTTCGATTCTCCAAAGATCATTGACTTTGGATGGTTGGATGAAGAGATCTTTTAGATTTGGTGGCTCTAATGGGGTTGGTGTTCTTGAGCAGCTCGAGCAACTGGAGCAAGAAGATAAGGGTCCCTTTTTATAGGCAGCCCCTCCACGAACCGTTTTATGACCGTTGTATCAAAGTCAGACCGGAGACTCTGGCCAATCTTCGGACCAGCCTCCGGACTGCCCATCTGACTGACCCAGACCAATCCAGCCCCAGCAACACCGGAGACTCCGGTCTTCCAACACCGGAGACTCCGGACTGAACGGATTCCGGAGACTCCGGAGTAACCTCCGGTGCAGGCTCCGGACCCCTAGACAGAATGTCCCAGCCAGATCCTGGGAGGCACCACCGGAGACAGAACCGTAAACTCCGGAGCATACCGGAGACTCCGGTCTTGGCAGACCGGAGACTCTGGTCTGGAGTTTCCAAAACATTGGCATATGAATGTGTTCTTTTCCCAAGAGTGAGGGTGTTGTTCATCTATCATAATACCAACCTGTGGACAGTGACAAACTGTAAAATGATCTACTTGTTGTTAATGAACACCAAAAGTGATTATGACAATAAATGCCCTTTTAGCGCCTTAATTGCGAGTAGTTCCTTTGAGGCCCCGCTGCAACGGGCTGACAGGACAAAATATGTTGTTCAAGTTCTCATTGCGAGCACGCATGAATATATATGGAGCACATGCCTATGATTATTTAGTACTTGGATGCTTATTCTTATTTATCTGCAATTGCCCTAGATCTTGAAGTTACATGTTTAGACTCGTCCATGCAACGCCCGTCCATCCATCCCTATGCCTACGGCGCTCATATCCTACGGTTTGCTGCTACTGTTACTATTGTTCTTGTTCTGCTGCTGCTGTTACTTTGCTTTTGCTACTACGAAACTGTTGCTACTGATAAACTTCTGTGAGCAAGAACTATTTCCAGATGCAGCTGAATTGACAACTCAATTGTTAAGGCTTGCAAGTATTCTTTGGCTCCCCTTGTATCGAATCAATAAATTGGGTAATACTACCCTCGAAGACTGTTGCGATCCCCTATACTTGTGTGTCATCAAGACTATATTCTGGCGTCGTTGCCAGGGAGCATAGCTTTATTTGTAAATTCACTTGGATCTATTATTGTTCACTGCTATTCCTTTCATCATGGGGAAGTCTCATGATGGAAAGTTTCCTATTTTACCATCCACTAAAAGAAGAGGTATGGTCCTAAACACCTCTTCTGCTCTTGATTCACCGTCTGTTATAAGTAATCTTGTCACACCACCACCACATACTCATGCTGCACACACTACTACTACTGCTGAATCTGAAACTGCTTTTGATACTCACGATGTTACTTCTACTGTGCTTGATGCGAGTGGTTCATTAGGTCCTTTCCTAGATGCTACTATGGCTAGTCTAGGAAATACAGAAACTCCTAGTGAAGACACTGTTACACCTGATAGCTCAACTGAGTCTAGAGAGAGATATGATATTAATGATGGTTACATTGAGTTTACTGATGAATTTATTGAAGAGTGCCGAAACACACATGGTGCTAGTGCTATTAAGAGTCTCCTTGAGAGACGTACCATTATTCCTAAACTGTCTTGTGATACTAAGTTTGCCACCTCTCCCATAGATATTAAAGATAAAGATTATTATTTCTCTCTTGATTTATCCTATTTAGACATTGTTGAGAAAGAAA
Organism: Avena sativa; assembly: GCA_916181665.1. NCBI lineage: Eukaryota > Viridiplantae > Streptophyta > Magnoliopsida > Poales > Poaceae > Avena > Avena sativa. The sequence continues at coordinate 39,391,258 of OV702279.1, read as the reverse complement.
CTTTCTGTGGGACTGAAAATGAGCGTGATGTAGCTCATATGAATGAGCTTTCCACTATGAGTGCTTTATTCTCTGATGATTTTAAGATGCGCAAGTACTTTGTTACAAAGATCTTCCCTTTTTCACTAAAAGGAGAAGCTAAGTCTTGGTTTAATAGATTACCTCCTAGTTCCATTGATAGCCCTGATTGCTTGATTGATTCTTTCTTCTATAAATATTTTCCTCCCAGAGCTAGATATGCTGCTTTGCAGGGACTTTTTGATTTTAAACAGGGAGAATAAGAGAAATTGCCTAAGTCATGGACAAGGTCCTGCTCCTTGATTCATGCACATCCTGGATGTACATTACCTAAAAATGAGCTTCTTGATATTTATTATAACGGACTAACTAATGATTCTAGGACATACCTAGATAGCTTTTGTCACATCCCAAAATTTTCCAAATTTTGAAATGTGAAAAATAAATAAACAAAATAAATAATTGTTGAAATTTAGGGTGAAAAGAAACTTTTTGATTCCAAATGGAAACATCAAAACCCATCTTGAACAAACCTTGAATGAAAAGGGAATCAAACAAAATTTCAATCATGTGATGCATTCATAAATAATGTATCTTGAAATTTAAACACTTGGAAAAGCTAAACCAAAACCCTAAAAACCCTAAAGGGATAATTCATTTCCAAGATCTCTCTAAGACTATGGATTTAATCCATATAAAAATTTGTCAACAAACATTTATAAATGATCAAGAATGATAAAGAAAAATATTATAAAACCATAGAAATTGGTTTCACTCAATTTGGAGTCATAGATAAAAACCTATGAATTTATTAAGATAAAAGGAATTAATTTCCAAGGCTAATAAAGCCCTATCTAAAACCCATGCAAAATCTTGAGCAAATAAATCCTAAAGGGATTTAAAAAGATAAACAAATATTAAATAAAATTATATAAATTGGAATCATCAATTTTTGATCTTTAAATAAAAAGATATGGATTTTAAAAGGCAAAGAAAGAAATAAATAAATAAGAAATATTTAAAAGCCAAATTAAATCTTGGCCAAATCCATAAGCAAATGGAATAAATATAATCCAAATTAAATAAAGGGATAAAGAATGTTCAAAAAAAAGTATACGGGATTAAACCATATTCTAATTATAATTAAATAAAGACTAATGTCTATTTAAAAAATAAATAAACCATAAATGAAATAAAATAATTATTCCAAAATGGTATTTAAAAATACAATAATAAACATAATAGAAACTTACTAAAAGTTTGGAAATTTTTTGAATTAAAATATGTTTTTGAAACATTTGAATAAATTCAAAACAGAATAAAAGAAACAGAAAAAGAAAAAGATTTTGAATAAAAAAAAGGAGACAAACCCAGCCCAGAAACAAGGCCCAGTACAACCCAACTAACTAGCCCATATTCCCTTCCCCGCGAACCATTTTTCTCACTCGCGTTCGCACCCGCAAGGTCACTGAACAAAAGACCCCACCTAACCCCCACTCACCTCACTGACGAACGGGACCCACTGGTCACCTCATCGTCATCAACCTCGCGCGACAGTTTTTCCCCCCGCACCTCGCCGTTCCTGCCTTGAATCCGCGACATGAATTCGCATCAATGCACGATTAAAACTCGCCAGCGATGACACACTCTTAAACGCCATCGCCCCCTCTCTCTTTTCCCCCAGATACAGCTCCCTCTCTGCCACTAGGCTACCGCAATTGCGAGCTCGAACACCACTGTCTCCGGCGATCCCTTATCCAAATTCCGGCGAGAACAACCACCCCCATTGTCCCTGCTTCACACGAGCCTGCTCGCCATCATCTCCTGCATCTCCCAGTGCCACCCGCTTGGCCGCGCATGCCCCAGAGCGTCGGCTACGAACTTGACTGAGCACCACCGATGACCGCGCCCACTCCGGCGACCATTCCCCGTAAGTTCCCTCCACCCCTCTCTCTCTCTCTCGATGATGATGATGATGATGCATACGCGTTCGCCACACTCGCCCGTGTCTAACGCCCCTATCCACTTGTCTCCCCGTGACTTTCAGCCTCGCCTTCGTCCAGACCAGATCATGCCCGACGCCGCCGTGAACTCCGACGAGCAATCGCCGCTATTCCCTTGCACCCCTCGACGAATAGCCACCACCTCAAGCTTCTCCTCATCACGACGAGTTCGGTAATGGCCTTGTTCCTCTCCCGCGCATCCTAAATCGTCAGTGATGTCGCTGACAGAGTGTCACTGCCGCGCGCTGCCATCGAGCGCCGCCAGTTCCTGGCAGTTACGCTAGTAGCCGTTAGATCTGAAACGCCTGGCTGAGATTAGATTTTATCGTGTGCTCTGTGCCGCACGATCTTATTTAGATCCAACGATCCACAGAGCGCAATCCGCAAGAACCGGTATGCACCAGTTATAAACATACAGGTGGCCAGTGATTATTTTAAAACCAAAAATTGATCTATTAGATGATAGGATTTGTAAAATGCATAACTTTAAATCTACATTTCCAAATTTTGCAAACTTTATATCATTAGAATCAGGAAAAAGAATCCTACCCAACCATTCCCTTTGTTTAATGATTTGATTCTATAATATTGGTTGTTTTGTAGAAACATGTGTAGGCCTAATTTGATTATAAAAATTATTCCGATAATTATTTTAGAGCAAAATCTTTTGTAAAAGGTTTGTTTTGAACCTACTGACCATAAAAACCAACTTTTGGATTTAAAAATATATTTGGTGATGCAAAGGAATAAATCTTTGAATAAAAGCATTTATAGTTAAATAAAAAAATATTGATTTTGGTTTAAAAATTCTTTTTGACTAAAACCTTTGGAAAATGGTTTTATTTAAACTCTCTGACCCTAAACACCAAGTTTTAGGATTTTAGAAAAATATATTTGATGAACCCTAGTAAATGATTACTTTGTTTAAAGGCATTTCTAGCAAATAAAATATTGCTTTGAATTAAAAATGGGAATTTGGATGAACCCTTAAGAAAATGGATTAATATTAAACACTTTGACCATAAACACTAACATTTGTGTTTAAAAATATATTTGACTAACACTAAAAATTATTACTTTGTTTTAAATCATTCTTAGCAAAACAAAAATGATTTAAATGGCCATTTTTACCAACATGAATTGAAATGGTTTTACCACTTTTGTAAATGACCAATAGGAGTTTTAAAATGTTTATAGCCTATTAGAAACCACTTTTCCAAATAAAACAATCCTTTGCATGCTTGCATGCATTGCTTTGTTTTTATCATTTTATGTGGTGAATTGTTTGAATGGTAGTTTGAATATGTGCTTGCTTGATTGAATTGTAGTGAAATTGAAGTGTGTGATTGTTGCAAGATCAAGGAGTGAACCAATATTCTCTAGTAAAAAGTCAAGTGACACTATCATCCATGTCCTACTATTTTCAGTACACTTAGTAGAATTTTTGTAGTATGCATGATAGGGCTACTATATTACTATGCTATGCTAAGTCCTACTAGGAAATCCTTTATATCTTCCTTAGTGAAAACATCATAGTTGTAGTATGCTTAGCCTTGCTATATACTTGGGGTGGAATACCATGTTATGAATATATGAAGTGTTGGAAAAATATATGTTTTATATAATAAAACAAGTACTCAATGAACCACCTGGGTGGAATGAGGATACTCAATTATGGATAAGGTGGCAACAAAAGGAACCATGTTTATATGGCTATCTTTTTGTATGTGCACTATAAGAAAACCACCCAGGTACTTAGATATTGAACATGTTTCTCGTAAAGTGGCTTTCGTGTACAGCCACATGCTAAATGGGCTCTGGCTTAGTCAATTACATAGTGGAAGACCCTTGCATTGGCACCTACTCAGGTTAACCGCATTCATGTATTGGAAATATATCCCTACATTGGTGCCTGGTAGACAAGCTAGCATTATGTCTTGGGAGGACTTCTATGGAAAGACTTTGTCACATTCTCGATCTGCCGGTACTCCATTTGGTGTGTACTTATCCAGCGGCCACTGGTGGCGTCAAGACGAGATTGTGTCATGTGGGTAAAGTGTACAACTTCTGCAGAAGATCAAAATTCTAAGTACTTAGCCGTGTCCCCGGTTACAGACAACTCTGAGAAACTAAGGCCTAAAGCTATGGAAGATCTCGACATTCCAATTTCTCAAAGTAAAACTTGATGGTGTCAACAAGGGATTAGAAGCACTTGGAGTTTTCCAAGGAGATCAAAAAGATTGTCAAAAGATCAAAACTATTTTTGAAAGATAGGATAAAACTATATTGCTTTCTGCAAATGAGCCTAACCCCTACTTAGCCAAATATGCATATATTGATAGGTTCCACTTATTTCTACATATTAGTGAAACTTGCCAATACAATTCAAATGTATTGACCCTTGTGGCTGCAACTTATTATGTTGCAGGTTTGGTTGATGTTAGTGAAGTGTGTTGAATAGGATTACAAGTATACAACCAACAAGAATGTTTGTGGCACTTTGAAGATGAAGGACTCCATGCTATATAGTTATTTCTGCTGCATTGTAATGAGATAGCCAAATGAGCTATGTAAGAAGTAATGAATTATTTTATTCCTAGTTATAAAGTTGTATTATGACCTTTGTTTCTTGATATTACATCTTAACTGTGGATGCTAGCTATTGATCCAGGGGCTAGCATTGTAAACACAGGGATCTCTACCTTATTAAAGGTTGGGACCTCTACAGATGGTATCAGAGCACTGTGTTGCATGTAGGATTGTAACCCTAGGATTGGACAAAACCCTTAGAAACATAGGAATTGTATTTGTTCCAAAACTTACTTACAAACAATCTTGTAAACTCTTTCCTAAACCTTTTTGGTTTTGATTCTACATCTCTTCCTTTTCAACTTGATGGATAAAGCCTCCACCATGACCAATGACTTCAACTTTAATTTCACCAAGGACTTCAACTTAGACATCACTAAGGACTACAAGTGAGAACCAAGAGACATTAGATTGCCTACCAAAAACATTGATATCATGTTAGTGTATGGATCAAACTGACCTATGAGGTATGACTATACTAGGTTGATTGTTTCAAGAAAACTTGTTGTTTCCTTCAACTCATGAGTTAAGCTCATAAGTTGTTAAGTGAATAGTTGCTTGTTGATTGTTTGATTGAAATTGATTGTTTTGGGTTGTGTGTTAGAACTTCTTTAGATCTATCTATCATTACTTATCCCTACCAAACCAACAGATGCCTCCCCGTCATGCCAACCCCAACCAAAACAACAACAACATCACTCCCGATATGCATCAGTTGATGACATCTCAAGCTCAACTGATGTAGATGATGACGCAGTTCGTGCAAAATCAGAATTAGAACAACAATAACAACAATAACAATCAAAATAATCCTCCAGCACTTGACATGCTCACCATATTTCTGAAACTGATGCCTGCAAGGTTCTCTGGAACAACTGATCCAATGGAAGCCAATGACTGGGTATGTTCGGTGAACAAGGACTTAGTGACTGTTGGCTGCACCGATGAGGAAAAAGTTAGTTTTGCAGCATATCTGCTTGAAGGGCCAGCAGCAACATGGTGGGACAACTTTCAGATCACCACTCCCCTTGAGGATGTGACTTGGGATATTTTTGAGGATGGTTTCCGTACAGCTCACATCTCATTCGGAGTGATGAACTTGAAGAAAAAGGAGTTCCACATCCTGAAACAGTGTCACCTCAGTGTGACTCAGTACATTGAGGAGTTCAACAATCTGGCACGCTATGCACCGGATGAAGTTGATACAGATGCTAAGAGGAAAGATAAATTCCTCGAAGGACTTAATGATGAGTTGAACCTGCAGCTGTTTGTCGCCTATGTCCCAACTTATCAATAACTATGTGACAAGGCCACCATCTTGGAAAACAAGATGAATCAAGTTGAGAACATAAAGAGGAAGCATAACCTCAAGTATCACTCAGGATCATCAAAAAAGAAGCATCCGTTCAAAAAGAGCAATGGAGATTCTGGACCACATCAGCATCACCACAACAACAAATGGAAGTGAGAATAATGGGAATGATACTGACAATGGAGATGACCTTGGTCAGAACCAACAAGGCAATCCCAGGAAGAAATACATTAGCCAGTTGCAGTGCTATAATTGTAAGGAACTTGGACATTATGCATCAGACTGTCCTGAGAAGAAAAAGAAAAAGGATGCTAGAAACTCCAATGGAAATGATTCCAATGTGGCTTAGAAAGGACATGTGAACCACATCGACATGTATGGAACCCTTGAAGAATTAGATGATGTGGATGGCAAGAATTAGCTTACTCAGTTGAGTCAAATAAGGATTCCTTGTTTGGATATCAATTATTGAACCCAGAGTCAAGTGAACCATCAATGTAACCCTATAAGATTTTATTTTAAGGATGGTAGTACCCTAGTTGCCTTAAAGCCAACTTGTAACCTCTAGCCTTCCCAAATCTCGGGACGAGATTTCTTTTAAGGGTGGTAGCCTGTCACATCCCAAAATTTTCCAAATTTTGAAATGTGAAAAATAAATAAACAAAATAAATAATTATTGAAATTTAGGGTGAAAATAAACTTTTTGATTCCAAATGGAAACATCAAAACCCATCTTGACCAAACCTTGAATGAAAAGGGAATCAAACAAAATTTCAATCAAGTGAAATGCATTCATAAATAATGTATCTTGTAATTTAAACACTTGGAAAAGCTAAACCAAAACCCTAAAGGGATAATTCATTTCCAAGATCTCTCTAAGACTATGGATTTAATCCATTTAAAAATTTGTCAACAAACATTTATAAATGACCAAGAATGATAAAGAAAAATAATATAAAACCATAGAAATTGGTTTCACTCAATTTGGAGTCATAGATAAAAACTTATGAATTTATTAAGATAACAGGAATTAATTTCCAAAGCTAATAAAGCCCTATCTAAAACCCATGCCAAATCTTGAGCAAATAAATCCTAAAGGGATTTAAAAAGATAAACAAATATTAAATAAAATTATATAAATTGGAATCATCAATTTTTGATATTTAAATAAAAAGATATGGATTTTATAAGGCAAAGAAAGAAAAAAATAAATAAGAAATATTTAAAAGCCAAATTAAATCTTGGCCAAATCCATAAGCAAATGGAATAAATATAATCCAAATTAAATAAAGGGATAAAGAATATTCAAATAAAAGTATATGGGATTAAACCATATTCTAATTATATTTAAATAAAGACTAATGTCTATTTAAAAATAATAATAAACCATAAATGAAATAAAATAATTATTCCAAAATGGTCTTTAAAAATACAATAATAAACAAAATAGAAACTTACTGAAAGTTTGGAAAAGTTTTGAATTAAAATATGTGTTTGAAACATTTGAATAAATTCAAAACAGAATAAAAGAAACGGAAAAAGAAAAAGATTCAGAATAAAAAAAGGAAACAAACCCAGCCCAGAAACAAGGCCCAGTACAACCCAACTAACTAGCCCATCTTCCCTTCCCCGCGAACCGTTTTTCTCACTCGCCTCCGCACACGCAAGGTCACTGAACAGAAGACCCCACCTAACCCCCAGTCACCTCGCAGATGAACGGGACCCACTGGCTACCTCATCGTCATCAACCTCGCGCGACAGTTTTCCCCCCACACCTCGCCGTTCCTGCCTTGAATCCGCGGCATGAATTCGCATCAATGCGCGATTAAAACTCGCCAGCGATGACGCACTATTATACGCCATCGCCCCCTCTCTCTTTTCCCCCAGACACCACTCCCTCTCTGCCACCAGGCTGCCGCAATTGCGAGCTCGAACACCACTATCTCCGGCGAGCCCTCATACAAATTCCGGTGAGAAAAACCACCCCCACTGTCCCTTCTTCACACGAGCCTGCTCGCCATCATCTCCTGCATCTCCTAGTGCTGTCCGCTTGGCCGCGCATGCCCCAGAGCGTTGGCTACGAACTTGACTGAGCACCACCGACGATCGCGCCCACTCCGGCGACCATTCCCCGTAAGTTCCGTCCACCCCTCTCTCTCTCTATGATGCACACACGTTCGCCACACTTGCCCGCATCTAACTCCCCTATCCACTTGTCTCCCCGTGACCTGCAGCCTCGCCTCCGTCTAGACTAGAGCGTGCCCGACGCCGCCCTAAACTCCGATGAGCAATCCACTACTAGGAAAATGGCTATAGGTAATTAGCACATCCGTGGCTCACATGGTTGAAGTGCCCCACGGCTAAAACAGGCGTGGCTCACCTGTGGGCAGTGCCCTACTAATAACTAGAACAACTGTGGCACACATGACTATAGTGCGCCACAGATGTGTGTGGGCCAGGGCCCTGTTGGCCGCACGCCAAACATCTGTAGCGCACTATAGTCAGGTGCGCCACGGTTGTTAGGGTCATCTGTGGCGCACATGGGTCTGGTGCGCTACGCCTAAGCGCATGCCCCCCTCTGCTCTGAAACGGCCACAAACTTCTGTGGCGCACTCGGCCTAGTGCGCCACAGGGAGTAGGAGCATCTGTGGCGCACGTGGCATAGTGCGCCACAGATGTTTGTACTCCCTGTGGCGCACTAGGGCCGTGTGCGCCATGGATGTGTCGATTTCTTTAGGGCAGCACTTTATGTGCACATGTGTGACCACATCCACCACCCCACACTTCACTTTCCCCTTCTTCTTCCTCCTTAGATCTAGTCGGGATCTTCTCCTTCCCACCTCAATTTCTCCACACATTCACCATTTTTAGCATGTAAAACTTTCTTTGGATGTTACATAAGTAATAGAGGAGGTCTCCGGTCTCTCATCTATCCTTCTCCGGTCGACGCGCGCACCTCTCCTTTCCATCTTTCTCGCGATTGGTCTCTCATCTCGGTAAGTTGTCCATGTAAGGATGTGTTCATGTGTATATGGATGATGTGCTCATATGTATGTAGATGATCGATGCTCATGATGTGTGTATATGGAGAGGATCGATGGTCATATGTGTGTGTGTATATGGAGAGTATCGATGATGCTCATGCATGTGTGTATGGAGAGGATAATGATATGTTCATGTGTGTATGGATCGGTCTCTCTCTCTCTCTCTTGTGTTTGTATGTGAACAAGTTGCCATTTGTTTTGCCAAAATGTTGATTCATTTCCATTTTGGCAAGACTTTGGCATTTCGCAAAGGTCCTAATTTTAGGATAGGTCATGCCGAAATTTTCTATCGACCATTGCATGCATGCATTCATTATGTGGTTCTAATAGACTTCAAAATTGTACCGTGTACATCGTGCAGGAAAAAATGGTCCGCATAATGAGCGAAGGCATTGTGGCTAGATTTTTGAAATGTGCGACGGCCGACATGATACGAAATAACAAGACAGATATAAGATGTCCGTGCAGAAGATGCAAACTCAACTGGGTGATCGACCCAGATTCCGGGAATCTGCAGGCGCACCTGCTCCGCCATGGTTTCATGGATGGATACACTCGTTGGATAAGCGATGACATAGATGATGGAGACGGTGAAGAAGGTGGCCAACATGACGATGATCATCATCACGGCGAGAACGGGCGAGATGATGAAGAGTCTCCTGGGGATGGTGAAGGTGCGGAAGCAGACCAGGATGATGATGATCTAGATGCCGGAGGAGCAGACGACGATGGAACAACGTCAGGCTGGGTGCGGGACCCTTATGTGCAAGAGCTGCTTCTCAAGCAGACGAGTAACGCCAGGGCTGCCGCTAGAGAGAAAGCCAAGCTTGCACAACTTGAGAAAGACGTGGTTACTCCATTGTATGAAGGATGCAGGCCCGATGATACCCGGTTGAATGTAACGCTCAAGGCTATGGAGATGAAGGCAAAGCACAAATTGAGCGACGCAAGCTTCGACGATATGATGGCATTCTGGCACGATCGTCTCCCGGAGGGGAACACATGTCCAACTAGTATCGAGGATGCCAAGAAAATCGTCTGTCCTCTCGATCTACCGCACGTTAGATATCACGTATGCATCAACGATTGCATCATTTATCGGGGCGAGGACGCGGAGAAAACCACATGTCCGGTGTGCGGCGTGAGTCGATACAAGAAAGGGAAGAAATAACCTCGAAAAGTGGTATGGTACTTTCTATCACTCCTCGTCTGTAGCGCTATTTCGCGGACCCTAAGGAAGCGAAGCTCATGCGATGGCATGCGGAAAGGAAGAAGCCAGGAGATGATGATGACCCCGAAAAGGATGAGCTGCTGACGCACCCTTCAGATGCTAGCCAGTGGAAAGCATTGGACCTCGAATTCCCAGAATTCGGTGGAGATTCGAGGAACATCAGGCTTGGTGTGAGCACCGATGGACTCAATCCGTTCGGTAGCCAGAGCAGCACACACAGCACTTGGCCCGTGTTTGTATGGATGTACAACCTCCCTCCATGGTTGTGTATGAAGAAGAAGTACATACAAATGAGTATGCTAATTCAAGGGCCGAAACAACCTGGTACCGACATCAATCTGTATCTCGGGCTGTTGAAAGAGGAGCTAGCCACGTTATGGGTATCCGGAAGGAGCTTCACGGAGGACGCACTACTCCTGATGATCAGGAAGATGACGATGATCATGAGTCGGAGACGACACAAGGTCGTCGGAAGGGTAAAAAGTTCAAGAAGAACGAATATTACTGCCCTCCTTCTTGCTTCACTCTAAGCCAGGATGAGATCAAACAGTTTTTCAAGTGCCTTCTAGGAGTCAAATTTCCTTACGGCTACGCGGGCAAGATAAGCAGATACCTAGACGAGGCGAAGCAGAGGTTCAGTGGCATGAAGTCTCACGACTGTGCCGTGCTAATGACGCAGGTACTTCCGGTCGCAGTAAGAGGGATAATGGACGAGCACGTCCGTGAAACGTTATTTGGCCTATGCAAGTTTTTCGACGTCATCTCTAGGAAGTCGATTGGCTTGAATCAGCTCGGAAGGCTACAGGAGGAGATCGTGGTGATACTATGTGAGCTTGAGGTCTACTTCCCACCCGCATTCTTCGACATTATGGTGCATCTGCTGGTCCATGTCGTGGAGGACATCGTACAACTCGGGCCGATGTTCCTCCGCAGCATGATGGCGTTCTAAAGGATGAACGGACACATCAAAGGATACGTTCGCAACAGGTCCCGTCCAGATGGAAGCATAGCCAAGGGCTTTCTGGCCGAAGAGTGCATCTCTTTCTGCACGAATTATCTAGACATCGAGAACCCTGTCGGTCTTCCCGTCAACAGACACCTTGGCAAGCTCGACGGATCTGGTCACCGAGAGGGTCGTCGCATACTGCATGCAGACTTCGATTTTTGACGCGCAGACTTTGATCGAGCAAACCTCGTCGCGCTACAGCATTTAGAACTGGTCGATCCTTGGGTACAGAAGCACAAAAGGTTAATCGAGAAGAATTACAGTGACCGGGGCATACAGAGGACGCAGGGAGAAATAATCAAAGATCACAACTCAGATTTCACGCGTTGGTTTAGGCAGACGCTCCTTGATAATCCCCCGCGCTCGCATTCTTCTGACACGGAAAAGATCATATTCACCTTGTCGCAGGGACCGATGCAAAACCTGGTGACCTATCAGGCGTATGATATCAACGGCTACACATTCTACACGGAGGAAAAGGACAACAAGTGTGATTATCAGAACTCAGGCGTAACGTCGGAATTCTACACCGATGACAACGTTAAGGAAAGATTCTACGGAAGAATCGACGAGATCTGGGAGCTCGACTACTGTGGAGAAAAGGTGTCGATGTTCCGTGTCAGATGGGCAAAGAGTGTCAAAAGAGAAGACCGGTATTTCACAACCATGGTTATACCCGAAGCAGCCAAATCCAAGGCCGCCGGTGCAAACGTGGCCGCGAAAAATGAACCGTGGGTACTGGCTACCAAAGTGGACCAATGTTTTTTCATTACCGACCCGACAAAGCCTAGCCGTGTTGTCGTGAGGAGAGGAAAAAGAAACATCATCGGAATGGATGGAGTCGCCAACGAGCAAGACTTCGACCAGTACGGCAATCCAAAGATTGAAGATGACGACGACTACGACGCAGCAACATACATCACAAGAAGAAAAAGGACAACCCTACCCAAAAAAGGTAGCCCGTTCGAAAGAAGAAATATTAAAGTGCCGGGGCTAAATTATTCAACCGCGACAAAGAAGGGAAAAAAGATTGTAAAACGCTAGCTCAAAAATATTGTAAAACACGTGGTCGAAAAAGATTGTAATATTCATGGACAATGTATTATGAAATTTAGTTATACTTCGAATCATATTTGTAACACTTTTATGACATATATCACTACTTTTGGGCATGTTTGGAATATTTAAAAGTATTTTAAAAATAAAACAAAACTTGTATGGCATATATCACCACTTTTGGACATTTTTGTGAACATTTAAAAGTATTTTTAAAATAAAAATAAAAAAGTGGAGCACCAGGATTCGAACCTGGGTGCTCAGAGTTTGGAATAGAGCTAAGGGGCTAGAACCAGTGGGCTATGACAGTAGTAGTGTTAACAGAAGGGGTGGCCGCCCTCTTATCTGGTCGTCCAACAGACATAGGCGTAGCGCACCCTGGCCAAGTGCGCTACGGTTATCCGTAGCGCACTTGGCCTGGGTGCGCTACGCCTATGTCTGTTGGACGCTAGTCAACCGCGCTGGTTCCATCTCTCACAGACGACACCACGTCGCTCTGCATCTCACAGACAGCTCTCGAGGAGGAGGAAGCCCACCACCGCCGCGCTGCCCGTCGTCGTGGAGGAGGAGGAAGCTCTCGAGGAGGAGGAAGCTCTCGTGGAGGAGGAGGATCGCGCCGCCCGTCGTCGTCCGCCCGTCGTCCATCCGTCAGAGGTAGCCCCTCCCCTGTCTCTCCCTCTCTCCCTCTCTCCCTCCCCTGTCTCTCCCTCTCTCCCTCTCTCCCTCTCTCCCCTGTCTCTCCCTCTCTCCCCTGTCTCTCCCTCTCTCCCTCTCTCCCCTGTCTCTCCCTCCCTCCCTCTCTCACTCTCTCCCCGGTCTCTCCCTCTCCCTCTCTCCCTCTCTCCCTGTCTCTCCCTCCCCTGTCTCTCCCTCTCTCCCTCTCTCCCTCTCTCCCTCTCTCCCCTGTCTCTCCCTCTCTCCCCTGTCAGAGTTAGGGTTCATGGTTCAGAGGTTGCTAGGTTGCTAGGGTTCAGAGGTTGCTAGGTTGCTGCTAGCAGGTCTGAATGGTAGAATAATTGTCATGTTTGAATGGTAGAATAGCTAGTGAATTCTGGCCCCCATCGAAAAACATACAGCAAAGTTAGGGTTCATGGTTCAGAGTAGTGCAGCTATTGGTGCAGCTATTGGTTCAGAGTAGTGCAGCAAAGTTAGGGTTCATGGTAGAACAGCTCGTTGTTCACAACTCCCAGGTTCTATTACCATTAGAAATGACAGGCAACTCCCAGGTTCTGCTATTGGTGTAGTGTTGGCATGCTATTATTAGAAATGACAGGCAAACACTGATCCCACATAATGACATGCAACTCCCTTTATTGTCTACACTGTTTGTTACCATACTTAATATGGTTCTGCTTTTAGTGTTGCATCCAATATGCATTTGTTGTAAATAACTGATGGAAAAGCTCCCCTCTGAAATATTCATATATTCTCAATTAAATGCTCCCCTCTGAGATATAGGTAGTTGACAGAGATACAATTGTATGCTATTGATGAACATTTTTAATTGTCCTTGGATTATGCTATCGATATATATATATATATATCACTAATGATGCAAGCTTAATTTAGATTGACCTTGTATTATTCAGTACACCAAGTTCTAGGTATTAATTTAAATAAGAGAGTGCGAAAGCTGATGCTTCAGGGTTGTACAACATCTGGTTTTGCACTCCTGGGTCGACACTTAATTTTTTTTAAAAACTCTGTTGACACATAAGGTTCAGATTTATCTCTGTTGACAGTATTGACACATTAGGGTTCAAAGTAGTGCAGGAGGTTGTTGACACATTAGGGTTCAGAGTAGTGCAGGAGGTTATATGATCATGTTTGTGCCCCTGACTGAATATGGTAGTTGTTCTGGTGTTCTGGTTCCTCCATTTTCTTTGTTCCATTATGCCCATAGTGTGGTAGCTGTTCTAGTGTTGGTGTCCCTTGCAAAACTTGCTGCCATCAAGTCCAGTAATTTTTGCTGAAACAGATTTATTGTGTGCTGGTTGTGCAGTTGTGCTAGCTATACTGGGCCATTTATGCTGGTTGTGCTGGCTATGATGGCCATTTATTGTGTGCTAGCTATGCTGGCCATATATATGCAGGTTCTTGTATGAAACGAGTCCCGATTTTTGCCGGAATGTTGATTAACTTCCGTTTCGGCAGAAATCGGGCACTCCTAGTTTAAGAAAATTAGCAAAGGTCATGCCGGATTTTTCCGTGCATTTAACCAATTATTTGTTTTTTATTAGTGCAAAGATGTGTGACAACGACGAGGCTGGATGTTCTAAGCGCATCAGCGCTGAAGGAGAACTCAGACCTCCGAATAAACAATTGACATTCTGGGAGGCGGCCCAGCGTCTAGAAGACGATGAAGAATACCATCCTTCGGAGAGCGAGGATGATGAGAGGGAAGACGCGGAGGAAGAAGCCGAAGGAACGGCGGACGATGAAACCACTGATGGCGGCGAGGGCACAGGGAGTGGTAGCAACCCTCCTAAGAAGAAGAAGAAGCCGAAGGACCGGCGCCCGAACACGGTCGGCACGGTCAGGGAGGAAATTACTGAAGTGAGCCCATCAGGGGTTCCTTTGGAGCCCGCCCTTGTCGTCAAAGGGTATGGTGGGCAAGTGGCGGCGATCACCCGGACAACCATCTCGATCAACACCGAGAATCTCCGGCATAAAGATAATGGCCACTTGCGCACACAAAGATGAGCACCGCCCTGGCCAGCTGGAGAACTCGGATAAAGAAGAAGATCTATAAAGAAGGCAAAAGTCTCGAGGAGATCCAGAAGATTGACCCGTAGATCACCGAAGATCAGTTCCGGGAGTTCAAGGAGAGGTGTGAATCCGAAAGAGACCTGGCCAATAGTAATCGGGGAAAGGTGCTGCAGGCGATGAATATAGGTCATCACCATCTCGGATCTGGTGGATATAGAACCGCGGAGGCCAAATGGAATAAGGAGGACGAAGAGTATAGATCCAAGGGGATAGAAAACCCCTTTGCCAAATTCGAACCCGGGAAGGTTCGAAACTTCATCAGGGCCCGTTACCATGTGGACCCAAAAACCAAACAACTCACCGCGGATCCTGCGGTGAAGGAATTCGAGGAAATTGTGGTAAGTATAATCTAATTACCGCGGATCAACACGATTGCTATCTAATTGGTGATCTAAATGATTCACTGTTACTTCTTCTGCAGGAGGAGGAAATTGTTGCTAGTCATGGATCCCAGGGTTCCTCATCCCAGGGGTCGACGGCGGCCACCCGGTGGGATAACCCTTTTAACAGGGCGATGAACCGGGCCAAGAAAATAGAGCCGGTTACGAAGAAGCCGTCGTCGGCTGGCCGTCTGGCCGGCCTCGGGGGTAAGAATTGGGTGGATCATTTTGGTCCACCGCCGAGGACGCATGTGGCGCCGTCGGGAAGGAGCGAGGAGGAAAACCGAGAGGTTCAAGAACTTAAGGCACAAGTGGCGCGGATCCCGCAGATCGTCCAAGACAACCTGGCAATCACCCTCACGTCCTTCCTGCCTACCTTGGTGGAGTCAATAGCGAACTGGAGTGCAGGTGGTCGAGTAGGGCCGTGCCCGATTCCAAGCATGGTCAGCAGCCACTTGAACAACGCGGCGCCGACAAATCAGGCAAACTACGTGTTCGTGACTCCGCCCGCTAGCACCATGGCGCCGCAAGTGTTGGTGACTCCCCCTGCCATCACCGTGGCGCCGGAGTACATGTTGGTGCCCCCCTGCCATCGTCGCGGCGGCACCGGAGCTCCAAGCACCCGTCGGTAGGGAGAATACACCGGCGGCCAGCACCGCGCCATCAAGTAGCCCTTCCATCTCTTGCACGCCCGTCGCCGTATGCGGTGCGTCGACATTAGCCGATCTCGACGCCATCACGGTAAACAAATTGCTTTAATTACCGCCTTATTTCATGCCATCTATATATTACTCTTATGGCATCTCGCTCTGACGACGCCGTACATGTTTTCCGCAGACGGATGTTCCTTGCACTCTCTTATGCTACGTGAACAACAACCTGAGGGATGTTGCCAAGGGTACCATCGTTCAACCCTTGCAGCGCACGTTCCACTCAAAGCCGATGCCAGATAGAGTGCACAGGGTTAAAATTAGTCGGGTGCTAAGGGGCTGCGACGACCTGGAACCTCCCATTCAACCCCCAGGAGCGGATGAAGAAGAGTCGTATGTCCTCAGAAGTTGCTTCGGCTTATTCTTGCTATGGCCAAAGAGCATGATCCGTTTGGGGACGGCGGGGGCCATCACGCCACAGACAACAGCACCGCCTGTCGTGCCAGCGAAAAGCGGTGGCAAGGCCCCCTTACCGCCCTCGCCGTCACCTCCACGTGGTGGGTCGGATGATCATGTTGATGATATGCACATGGCGCAGGATCCGTCCGAGGACGACGAAGACTGGAATGATCACTTCTTCAGCACTCAGTTTGGCAACAAAGAAGACCTAGCTGGTGGCCCCACAGAGAAAGCCACTATCACCAAGCGTCTGTTTGGTTCTCAGGAGACGCCTCCAGCTTGCGCCTTTACAGAGCCAACTGATACAACCAACCGGCCCTTTATTATAAGCCCTGACACACTACATAGGGCGGCCGGTGCTCAGATTGCGGTGCCTGCCCGCTCTCCAAAAGGAAAAAAGGGCAGGAAAAGAAAATCTAGCAGCTCGAGTCAGCCGGTGGCGTCAACAACTGCGAATCCGATCAGGTTTCGGGACGGGCCACCAAGACCCGAGGGTATTATGTGGAGGATTCATGTGGCGGGTGAGCCCATGCTACCTAAGAATTTGCGGAAGCTCGCCAGTTCGGAACTGCAGAGTGTGCATGACGGCGTGCTGACGTTAGAGAGACGCCTTCTATCGGAGAAAGATCCCTCGCACCCGGTATTCGTGGTTAAGGTGCCACTAGGCTTGGGTTTCGTCGACACTGCCCCCGCGGATCTGTTCTTCCTGCGGTTCGAGGACATCTTCAATATGTTCCACCTATACCCGCTGCACTATACCATGGTCCGTCTCTTTTCTCTTAGCCTGGCCATGCAAATCATCAGAGAGAACACACCGGGCATCGCTATAGTGGACCCCTACTACATGCGTGACGGCTTCTTGGGTTCCCCCGCCGAACGACGTATCTTGGCCTCGTACCTAAAAAGAATCCTCGTGGCGAACAAGACAAAGGAATACATTCTCGTGCCTTACTTTCCCGAGTAAGTCGTTATTCGCTCGCCACCGTCGATTGGCTTTATTAGATCATCATCATTCTTTTTCCAACACTTTCCATTTGAATTTTTTACGCAGAGATGAACACTGCGCGCTCATCTCCTTATCGCCGAAGCATTCCCACGCCATGTATTTCGACTCGGGGAGTCTAGAAAAGAAGAAAAACTACGACAAGATCAAGGAAGTTCTGGATGATGCTCTCACTGGCTTTGCCTCGACGGAAGGCACCAGCTTCGTGCGTAAGAAGGTCAAGTTCGGCAGGCACGTCTTCAACCACGTAACGGAGTTCCCCTGCGTGAAGCAGCCGGAAAACAGTAAGGAGGAAGCCTACTACGCACTCCATCACATGAGGGCGTTCCTACTTGACCAGCAGAATTCTACGTTGCCAGATCATCTCAAACAGTGGGCCGAAGCAAAGGCCAAGATCAATGATTCGGATATTAGACAAGAGATGTATCGCATCCAGCAACAGTTTGGGGCAATCATCTTTCGTGATGTCATGACTTCGGGGGGGATCTTCTATGGAGGAAATATCCCGAATAACCGTGACATAGAAGATCGCCTAGAGATGCAGGGTGACTATAGGAAGTTCATGACGAGACAAGGCGTCCTCCCGTTCCCTAAGCCGAGCCAGAAGGCTTAATGTTGGCCTAGTTGTAGTTACAAATTATAGATGACCTTTGTGTGTGTGTGTGGACGACAAGTGAACTTATTTTGCTTATTATTATTATATATCAATCAATGCTTGGTTTTTTTGCTTACTCTTTGGTCCTTTGCTCAATTTGGTCCTTCTTTTTTTTCTTTACTCTTTTTTCGAGAATAATGTCGATGATTGAAAGTCGTGGCACACTATATATGTGAATGTGCTACGATGGGATTGTATGCCTTGTGCTATGCACAAGTCCAGGTGTTGTGCATCCTACTTGGCGTACAGTTCCATCGTAGCATATTCCTGTGTCCAACGACCTATGTATATATATGAGGCATGCTTTTTGAGTTACTTTGGTCTTTTTCGAGAATAATGCCGATGATTGAAATGTCGTGGCACACTATATGTGAATGTGCTGCGATGGGATTGTTCGCCTTGTGCTATGCACAGGTCCAGGTGTTGTGCATCCTACTTGGCGAACAGTTCCATCGTAGCATATTCCTGTGTCAAACAACCTAGTTATATATGAGGCATGCTTTCTGAGTTTGGTCTTTTTGATTTAGGAGTACTTTCTATAAGTGTATCTTCATATGCGACTTTAATTATATATGTTTTTTTCAATAGTCGGTTAATTATTATTGTCAACTTATAGATGACGTGGTACGTCGTGTACAAGGGACGGGTTCCCGGAGTCTACGATGATTGGGAAGACTGTCGGAGACAGGTGCACCGTTTCAGCGGCAATAGCTACAAAGGGTACAACACTATGGCGGAGGCGGAAGCTAGATACACGCGCTATCTAGCGGGAGTTAGGACAAGGAACCGGATGAAGACCTACACCTTCGTCGCGGCGGTGATCATGCTTATCTTCTTTGGTTATTTATCCCGCGTTTGTGTCTAGCTAGCTAGTTTAGATGTCTAGGCGAGCTTCCGAGCTCTAACTTGTTCGATCGACACATGTATTAGCATGTACCAACTACTACTTTGTAACATGATCGAAACAATGTAACTTAGACTATGTATTCATGTATGAGACTTATCTATATGTATTTGTTTCAATCTTGTTTTTCATATTGAGTATATATATATATATAATTGTATATCATGTATCTGTGTGTGTATATCTGCTGTAATATTGTATATAATCTGTATTGCGTATAATCTGGCTCGGAAATAAATAAAAAAACAAAAAATACATCTGTGGCGCACATGGTCTACCTTCTGTGGCGCACTACAGCTAAAGCGCACTATGGAAGTTTGGTGGCGGACTAGGTAGTGCGCCACAGAAGATCCCAGGGGTAGCGCACCATGCCAAACTTCTGTGGCGCACTAGGAGGTGCGCTACGCCTATCTCTACACAACCGTGGCGCACTAGGAAGTGCGCCACGGCTGAGAGATAGCTGTAGCGCAAGGCCCGTGGCGCACCACTAGTGCGCCACGGATGGGCCTTTTAGGTGCGCCACAGACGACCATTTTCCTAGTAGTGATCGCCGCTATTCCCGTGCGCCCCTCGATGAACAGCCACCACCTCGAGCTTTTCCTCATCACGACGAGTTCAGTAATGGCCTTGTTCCTCTCCCTCGCATCCTAAATCGTCGGGATGTCGCTGACAGAGCGTCTCCGCCGCACGCTGCCGTCGAGCGCCGCCAGTTCCTGGCAGTTGCGCTAGTAGCCGTTAGATCTGAAACGCCTGGCTAAGATTAGATTTTAAACGAAAGGGTATCATGTGCTCTGTGCCGCACGATCTTATTTAGATCCAACGATCCACATAGCGCAATCCGCACGAACCGGTACGCAGCAGTTAGAAACAGACATGTGGCCAGTGATTGTTTTAAAAACAGATATTGATCTATTAGATGATAGGATTTGTTAAATTCATAACTTTAAATTTACACGTCCAAATTTTGCAAACTTTATATCATTGGAACCAGGAAAAATAATCCTACACAACCATGCCATTTGTTTAATGATTTGCTTCTGTAATATTGGTTGTTTTTGCAGAAACATGTGTAGGCCTAATTTGAGTATAAAAATTATTCCAAAAATGATTTAGAGTAAAATATTTTGTAAAAGGTTTGTTTTGAACCTACTGACCATAAAAACCAACTTGTAGATTTAAAAATATATTTGGTGATGCAAAGGAATAAATCTTTGAATAAAAGCATTTATAGTTAAATAAAAAATATTGATTTTGGTTTAAAAATGCTTTTTGACTAAAACCTTTGGAAAATGGTTTGATTTAAACTCTCTGACCCTAAACACCAATTTTTGGGATTTTAGAAAAATATATTTGATGAACCCTAGTAAATGATTACTTTGTTTAAAGGCATTTCTAGCAAATAAAATATTGCTTTGAATTAAAAATGGGAATTTGGATGAAACCTTTTGCAAATGGATTAATATTAAACACTTTGACCATAAACACTAACATTTGTGTTTAAAAATATATTTTACTAACACTAAAAAATATTACTTTGTTTTAAATCATTCTTAGCAAAACAAAAATGATTTATGTGGCCATTTTC
The DNA here is from genome assembly GCA_916181665.1 of Avena sativa. NCBI lineage: Eukaryota > Viridiplantae > Streptophyta > Magnoliopsida > Poales > Poaceae > Avena > Avena sativa. Next base: position 39,370,594 of record OV702279.1, on the reverse strand, counting down.
ACCAACTTGAATTGAAATGGTTTTACCACTTTTGTTAATGACCAATAGGAGTTTTAAAATGTTTATAGCCTATTAGAAACCACTTTTCCAAATAAAGCAATCTTTTGCATGCTTGCATGCATTGCTTTGTTTTTATCATTTTATGTGGTGAATTGTTTGAATGGTAGTTTGAATATGTGCTTGCTTGAATGAATTGTAGTGAAATTGAAGAGTGTGATTGTTGCAAGATCAAGGAGTGAACCAATATTCTCTACTAAAAAGGCAAGTGACACTATCATCCATGTCCTACTATGTTACTATGCTATGGTAAGTACTATTAGGAAATCCTTTATATCTTCCTTAGTGAAAACATAATAGTTGTAGTATGCTTAGCCCTGCTATAGACTTGGGGTGGAATACCATGTTATGAGTATATGAAGTGTTGTAAAAATATATGTTTTATATAATAAAACAAGTACTTAATGAACCACCTAGGTGGAATGAAGATACTCAATTATGGATAAGGTGGAAACAAAGGGATCCATGTTTATATGGCCATATTTTTGTATGTGCACTAGAAGAAAACCACCCAGGGACTTAGAGATTGAAATTGTTTCTCATACAGTGGCTTCCGTGTACAACCACATGCTAAATGGGCTCTGGCTTAGTCAATTATATAGTGGAAGACCCTTGCATTGGCACCTACTCAGGTTAACCGGATTCATGTATTGGAAATATATCCCTACATTGGTGCCTGGTAGACAAGCTAGCATTATGTCTTGGGAGGACTTCTATGGAAAGACTTTGTCACATTCTCGATCTGCCGGTACTCCATTTGGTGTGTACTTATCCAGCGGCCACTGGTGGCGTCAAGACGAGATTGTGTCATGTGGGTAAAGTGTACAACTTCTGCAGAAGATCAAACTTCTAAGTACTTAGCCGTGTCCCCGGTTACGGACAACTTTGAGAAACTAAGGCCTGAAGCTATGGAAGATCTCGAAATTCCAATTTCTCAAAGTAAAACTTGATGGTGTCAACAAGGGATTATAAGCACTTGGAGTTTTCCAAGGAGATCAGAAAGATTGTCAAAAGATCAAAACTATTTTGGAAAGATAGGATAAAACTATATTGCTTTCTGCAAATGAGCCTAAACCCTACTTAGCCAAATATGCATATATTGATAGGTTCCACTTATTTCAACATAGTAGTGACACTTGCCAATACAATTCAAATGTATTGACCCTTGTGGCTGCAACTTATTATGTTGCAGGTTTGTTTGATGTTAGTGAAGTGTGTTGAATAGGATTATAAGTATACAACCAACATGAATGTCTGTGGCACTTTGAGGATGAAGGACTCCATGCTATATAGTTATTTATGCTGCATTGTAATGAGATAGCCAAATGAGCTATGTAAGATGTAATGAATTATTTTATTCCTGGTTATAAAGTTGTATTATGACCTTTGTTTCTTGATATTACATCTTAACTTTGGATGCTAGCTATTGATCCAGGGACTAGCATTGTAAACACAGGGATCTCTACCTTATTAAAGGTTGGGACCTCTACAGCTTTGCTGATTGTGTTTTTAGGAAAAGAACTCCTACAGATGCTGAAGAATTAATGGCTAAAATAATAAAGAATTATGATGATTGGACTTCAACTGATCCTATTACTCCTGAACCAGTTCCAACACCAACACCAACACCAAAGAAGAGGGGGGTAATTGCATTAAATGATGAAGTGATGAAGGAGGCTAAGAAATGTCTAAAAGAGAAAGGTATTAGAGCTGAAGATGTGAAGAATCTACCTCCTATAGAAGAATTATGTAAGCCAATTACCCACTCATCTACTATTGAGGTACATTCTCTCCACTTTGATGAAGGTGATATTCCCTATGGTAAGTCTCCTGATTAATGCTTAGAGGAACTTGACACATTTATTGTTAAACAAGGAAATTTTAATAAACAAGTTCAGAATCATTTATTGGAAAACTCTAGAGCTATTAATGAGTTGAAAGACATTGTGGAAAGCACTGCTAATGCTATTAAAATGCTTTGTAAACACTTTCAAATGGTTCAAACTCAAATTGATAAACTTGCTAAGGTACAAAAAGATATACCAGTTAATGCCTCAGGAGATAAACATGCTTATGGAATTAGAACTAGGAGTGGTATAGCTACTCAAGATCATTTATATCCTGAAGGACACCCTAAAAGAATTGAGTAGGATTCTCAACAAGGTGAAAGTAGTGGTAGTCCTCGTAAGAGAAAGAAAAAGAAACATAAAATAGTTGAGGAACCACATGAACCTGCTGTAGATCCTAATAGTATATCTATCTCTGATGCTGAAACTAGGAGTGGTAGTGATAAAAATGATGCTCCTGATAAGGAGGAAGTTGAGGAAGAACCTGAGAAGCACACTAAGAACACTAGGTATACTAAGGAAGATTTTATTGCTAATAAACATGGTAGTGAGAGAGAACCTTGGGTGCAGAAACCTATGCCTTTTCCAAATAAGAAACACAAGTCAAAGGAGGAAGAACACTACAACAAGTTTTGTGAGTGGATGAAACCTTTATTTTTGCAAATTCCTTTGACTGATGCTATTAAGTTGCCTCCTTATTCAAAGTATATGAAGGATATTGTCTCTAATAAAAGGAAGATTCCTAATGAGGAGATTTATACTTTGCTTGCTAATTATTCCTTCAATGGCAAGGTTCCAAAGAAACTTGGTGACCCAGGTATACCAACTATTCCTTGCTCTATTAAGAACAATTATGTTATAACTGCTTTATGTGATTTGGGAGCTGGAGTTAGTGTTATGCCCTTTTCTCTCTACAAGAGACTCCATCTAGAAAAGTTGATACCAACTAATATATCTTTGAAAATGGCTGATAAGTCAACTACTATTCCTGTTGGTATATGTGAGGATGTTCCTGTTCAAGTGGCTCATATTTGCTTGGTTTTGACTGATTTTGTTGTGCTTGAAATGCCTGAAGATGATAATGTGTCTATTATTCTTGGGAGACCTTTTCTTAATACTGCAGGTGCTGTCATCAATTGTAATCAAGGAAACGTAACTTTTAATATTAATGACAAAGAGCATATTGTTTATTTTCCCAAGAAGGTTTCTAAGAGCTACTGCCTGAACTCTATTAAAAATATTGAGAGCATCAAGGTTGGATAAATATATTGTACCATTCCACAAGGAAGTTTTGAAACTATTATGATTGGGACCATTGCTATCAAGTTTGAGGTAACATAATCACTTTGTGGAATGCAAAGTTTTTCTTCATATAAGATTGTTTTGGTAACAAGACTTGATCAACCTTGTTAACAAAATGATTTTAATGAACAAAATAATGCTTTCACTGTTGTTATACTTGCTCACTTTTATTTTTCTCCTTCCTAGTCTTTGCTTTTTCTCTTGTTAGCTTTGGTTTTGCTAGTTGTTTGCTTGTTAGAGTGTCTTAGAACTTCTGTATTTTTTGGTTTTTGTTTTCTTTTGCTTCTTCTAAAAATATCTTTTCTACGAGAAAATCAATTTTCATACCCTGGAAATTGGCCAAAAATAAAGTTTTCCAAAAAATCTCAGAAAATTCATATTAAATTTTTCCTCTGCCCCAAACCACTTTGTTCAGTATTTCCTAAGGACCTTTGTCATGCTCCAAGAAGGAGATGGACGAGAAGCTGCTTCTCGGCTTCCATGGACACTATCAGGGGGACACGCCCTCATACGACCCCTATGTGCACTACACAGGGGAGTCCTTGAGCTCATACCAGGAGGAAGGGTCCTCCTCGTCGTACTACGGATGGACCTTCTTGGTCACCATGGAGTTGAGCCCCACTTAGGCCAAAAGCCTAAGCTTGGGGGGAGGTATACCGACATCACACTCATCTTTATATCATGTTTCGTCGGTTCTTTGTATATCCATTGTTTCACTGTCTTTTTGGTTTTTGTTTCTGCTTTCTCAAAACACAAAAATACCAAAAATATTTTTGTTGTTTCTCTTGGTTTGTTTCTTTGCTTTTTAGTTTTGGTTTTCCTTAAAGAAAAATCCAAAAAGATTTTGTTGTTTGTCTTTGCTTTGTTTGCTTGTTTTTAAAAATAGAAAACACCAAAAATATTTGTTGTTCTTCTTTGGTTTTGTGAATTTGCAGAGTTCAGCCATCCTCAGTGGAGTTTGGTTTCGTGTTATTATTCAAGTCACACAAGTGAAGGGAAATAATGAAGATTAAGAAGAATTGAGGTGTGGCAAGAGGCTGGTAACGAACTCTATTTGTTTTCATTTTTGTACATATACTCAACATTGTGAGCATGCTTAGTCTGTTCATGTAAGGTGTATGTTATTTACAAATGCTTAGTAGTTCTTGCTTTCTTGTGATTAGCTCCAGCTTGCTAATAGTTTGTAGCATGTCATATGAATGTTTGCTTGCATTGTTTTATTCATAATTTGGTATGATATTGTGGTATCCTCCTCTGAACATTTCATGTGAATCGACTTGGCACATGCTCACGCATGCATATGACTAAACAATAGTCAGTAAGCCTCGATGATTTATTTTGCCTCAAAGTTCTTGTATCACTTTCATGCCATAATTAGTCCTGTTTTGTTGCAAGCATGATTATGACAGTTATTGCTCTCTCGTTTGTTGCTCCCTCTCTCTTGCTAGCCTTCACTTGCACTGAGTATGAGCTCTACTTGTGCATCCAACTCCCCAAAACCAATATTTCCAACAGTGTCCACCATACCTACCTACTAGCATCACTTGCTATTCAATGCATATTCATTATGCCTTGTTTTCTTCAAAATAAAATGTTTGACTGTTTTGAGAAATTAGTTAGTAAAAATCTCACGAACTTGATGGCACACTTTATTCCTTACACTTAATAAACCTGAACCATTGTGAATGTCCATGAAAGTTATATGCTTGCAAATTATAGGTTGGGAGTTAGCAAAACCGTGCTGCCATGGGGAATGCTTTCAACACTTATGGATATATATCCATTTGATACCAAGCTCTTTTGTTTGCGGATGTCGTGAGTGTGAAATAAAAGGGGAGCTTGTGAGTTCATGGAGTTATATATATGTGTTAGAGAAACGCATAGGCCGCTAGCCTAAGCCATGCCTAATCATGGTGGAAACTTGTAGCATTACCATAATGAGCAATATGTGAAGCATCCTCAATAAAAACCTATGCAAATAGCAAATAAAAAGATTGCTGAGATGCTCATTGTCTGCTTGCCTTGTCATTTTGATTATGGGATAGCTCCTGTATCATGTGCAAGGGGTACCCCGTTGGCGGTTCTCTATGATATGCATGTATTTACGATGACAAGAACTTACATGTAACTAAAGTTGAGTAGCATGAGGAGAGGCCCTCGTACTCAAGGGACTTGGGATTTTCAGTTTATGGTCTGTCAAGCATATAACTCATATTGGACCTCACTTTCACATTAACCATGTAAATATTCTTATGATAGGAGCAATGAGATCTCAAAGCTAATGAGTACCTTACTTTCAGCATTTTGAAGCCTTTCAAACCTTTCAAAACCCTTTTCACTTCCTTGTTGAGTCACCACTTATTCTATGAGCACCTTCTTGAGAGCATAGTTGTCGTTCTTGTGTTTGTCTCAAAACTTGGTTAATTATGTCATGAATTTGATGCTTGTACCTCTGATATATTTACTTCTAGTCTTCACTTGAACTTCAGAGGTGCCTTGGCATTTATATTGTGCTCTACAAACAAAGGCAAGCGAGATACCACTCTATCATACCTTATTATGAGCATTGCAATGTTGCTTATGTTTATGTTTCATGCTACTTATTATTACTGAGTTGGTTTCTCTTCATAGCTTGCAATGACTATTGAGTAGACTTAGTTGCATACTTCTTATTATAAATGGTTTAAGTATCTACTCCTATGCTGAGAATATATACATCATATGAAGAAAATATGTTTGTTAAAGTTCTTTTATCGCACTCAGTTTTCAACTGAATTTCTTGAGGACAAGCAATAAGCTAAGCTTGGGGGGAGTTGATACGTCCAAAACGTATCTACTGTCCCGAACACTTCTGCTATTGTTTCTCCTCTAAACTTGTGTGATTTGGATACAACTAACACAGACTGATGTTGTTTTCAGCAGAATTACCTTGGTGTCTAGTTTTTGTCCAGACAATCAACTATCAGGAAAAATCCCGGAAAATATGCCAAAAATCCTATTTCACCAGAAAGTCCACGGAGCCAGAGTACGAGACAGAGTGAAGGCCTGAGGGGACCACACCCCCTGCCGAGTGGGTGGGCCCACCCCGTGCCTGGGGGGGGGGTGTGGCCACCTCAGGCACCCCCTTGGCCTCAATCTTCGCCTATAAGACGCCTCTTGACCTAAAAACCGAGGGGGGTTCGACGTATTTTAGAAAGAGTTCCGCTGCGCTGCCACCACCAGAAACAGCGATTTGGAACCAGAAACTCTGTTCTGGCACCCTGTCGGGATGAGGAGTTTGGGGAGGATCATCGCCATTGTCATAACCAACGCCTCTCCATCAACCATCCATGTTTCTCTCATCCATGAGTGAGTAATCCCTCGCTGTAGGCTATGGGGATGGTAGGGATTGGATGAGTTCTATAATGTAATCGAATAAGATTGTTAGGGCATGGTGCCTAGTATCTCTATTTGTGTTATTTGACTTTGTTGTAACTTCTTGTGCTTAATGCTTGTTACTAGGGCCCGAATGCCATGATCTCAGATCTGAACTTATTATTGAATCATTATGATAGTATTGTTTGTGATATTATCTGCAAGTTGTGTACACATATCATTGTCCAGATCCAAAGGCCCCGAAGTGACAGAAATTGGGACAACCGGAGGGGATGGCTGTGATGTGAGGATCACATGTGTTCATGGAGTGTTAATGCTTTGCTCCGGTGCTCTATTAAAAGGAGCACATTGCCAGTAGTTCCCTTGAGGCCCCGCTACAACGGGCTGGCAGGACAGAAGATGTTGTGCAAGTTCTCATTGCGAGCACGCATGACTATATATGGAGCACATGCCTATGATTGTTTAGTACTTGGATGCTTATTCTTATTTATCTGCAATTGCCCTAGATCTTGAAGTTACATGTTTAGACTCGTCCATGCAACGCCCGTCCATCCATCCCTATGCCTACAGCGCTCATATCCTACTGTTTGCTACTACTGTTACTATTCCTCTTGTTCTGCTACTGCTGTTACTTTGCTTTTGCTACTACAAAACTGTTGCTACTGATAAACTTCTATGAGCAAGAACTATTTCCAGGTGCAGCTGAATTGACAACTCAGTTGTTAAGGCTTGCAAGTATTCTTTGGATCCCCTTAGGTTGAATCAATAAATTGGGTAATACTACCCTCGAAGGCTGTTGCGATCCCCTATACTTGTGGGTCATCAAACGCCATCTCTCTTGGCGCCACACTTTGGAAATAGAATAGATAAAAGGTTCTGGCGATGCTTTTTCAAAGTGAGGCTCCATGGAGCATGGCTTTTCATAGTGCAATGCCATCACTCATGGCGCCACACACATATGAATCATGCCCCCCCGGCCATTCTTCTGGATGTTTTGTGGATAAATACTCGAAAACAAGCACAAGCACAAAAGCCACAGTGGTTGAAACATACAAAATAATACAAGGATCATGACATATTCGAACACAAGCACCTAATACAAGGGGTTTTTCCCTTAAGGGTCTTTACATACTCAAATTTTGCGACATGCTCAAAGTTCGACATACTCAAAGTCTAGAACACGAGCCTCCGCCATGTATTCCGTCTACAAGTCTAGAAACGAGGCCATTTTCCCTTCCTCTTGTGCTCTCCATCTTCCTCCATGGAGCGCCTTGCCGTTTCACGCTTCCTTTGCCTAGCTGCATCATGACCCTCCTTTGCAATGTGCTTATCTTCCTCCTCTTGCTTGCAACGCTCGTCCTCACGTTTCTTGTGCTTCGTTGTCATCTCCTCGTTACGCACAACTTCATGGTACCGACATTTAACTATTGCACCATCGATCTCCATAATAGACTTTGTAGTGTGATCTTGCTCGAGATCTATCCAAGTGTAGTACCTGCATAATGGAGGGGGAGACTACAAGAAAATAGTGCATGTTAGTAATATGATATGAAATAGAGGTTCTTAAACTAAATTGCTTTGTGCATATTGGTGGAGTCTCGTATGGGTTGTGGCCACGCATGGGAGAGAGAGAGTAGTTGGGACACATGAAGAATATCCTTCCACAAGTATCATAATTGTAGTTGTTGGACTTCTTAACAATGCAATCATCTTCACACCAACAAACTAGAACCTCCTTTCCATGTTCCTCGCATGTACGATACGCCCTCTGTGGCCTTTCCTCTTGATCGGCGCAAGGTGGCCTAGCATTCTCCCTCCTCTTCCTCTCATCATCTTCCTTCACCTTTTCCCTCTTCCTCTCTTCCTATTCCTTCTCCTTTTTCCACTTCCTCTCTTTCTCTTACGCCTTCCTCTTCATCTCGTCCTCTTCCTCCTTCTTTTTCGCCAAGTCATGAGAAAGTTGAACTACTGAATCAAATTCACTAGAAAGTTTCTCCTTCCTCTTCCTCTCTTCCTCTTCCTGAACTTCCTTCATGTTCCTCTCTTCCTCTTTCTCCTTCCTCTCTCTCACCACTGCCAAAGCGTCCACCCACAACTTTGAGTATTTCACACCTACCCCATCATTGTCCTTGTTGGGTTGAGTCGCCATACCTATAATAAGAATGGAAGGTAAAAGTTAGTAAAGTAAGCATGAATGTGAAAAATAGAGGATTGAATAAAATAAACGTAAAAGGTAGTAAAATAAGCAAAATGTAAACATGTTTTCGCCATAACTACGAGCATACGGATTTGGTCCTGCCAAGTATCATATCATACTAGCCGGATTAAAACCACCACACCATCTTCCTCTTCTAATCCCAAGTTGTCGACCTCTTTGTTGTCTAAGAGCTTGTTGTCAAGGAACATTGTGGCTTGGTACTTGTTGGCTAGTTCTTGGTTGGCTTGGGACTTGTTTGCTAGTTCTTGGTTGGCTTGGAACTTGTTGGATACCATTCGGTTGGCTTGGGACTTGTTGTCTACCACTCGGTTGGCTTGGGACTTGTTGGCTACTACTAGGTTGGCTAGTGCTTGCTTCATTTTGTTTTGCTCTTTTACTTTGGAAACACTTTCTTGCATTGTTCCCTTCACCATTTGTAAGGTTCCCAACCTTTAATAAGGTAGAGATCCCTATGTTTATAATGCTAGTCCCTGGATCAATAGCTAGCATCCACAGTTAAGATGTAATATCAAGAAACAAAGGTCATAATACAACTTTATAACCAGGAATAAAATAATTTATTACATCTTACATAGCTCATTTGGCTATCTCATACAATGCAGCAGAATATAAAATAGCATGGGGTCCTTCATCTTCAAAGTGCCACAGGAAATCATGTTGGTTGTAGACTTGTAATCCTATTCAACACACTTCACTAACATCAAACAAACCTGCAACATAATAAGTTGCAGCCACAAGGGTCAATACATTTGAATTGTATTGGCAAGTTTCACTACTATGTAGTAATAAGTGGATCCTATCATTACATGCATATTTGGCTAAGTAGGGTTGAGGCTCATTTGCAGAAAGCAATATAGTTTTGTCCTATCTTTTCAAAATTGTTTTGATCTATTGAAAATCTTTCTGAACTCCTTGGAAAACTCCAAGTGCTTCAAATCCCTTGTTGTCACCATCAAGTTTTACTTTGAGAAATTGGATTGTCAAGATCTTCCATAGCTTCAGGCCTAAGTTGCTCAGAATTGTCCGTAACCGGGGACACGGCTAAGTACTTAGAATTTGATCTTCTGCAGAAGTTGTACACTTTACCCACAGGACACAATCTCGTATTGACGCCACCAGTGGCCGCTGGATAAGTACTCACCAAATGGAGTACCGGCAGATCGAGAATGTGACAAAGTCTTTCCATAGAAGTCCTTCCAATACACAATGCTAGCTTGTCAACCTGGCACCAATGTAGGGATAAATTTCCCTTACACAATTCTAGTTAACCTGAAGATGCCAATGCAAGGGTATTCCACTATGTAGTTGACTAAGCCAAAGCCCATTTAGCATGTGGCTGTACACGGAAGCCACTTTACGAGAAACATGTTCAATCTCTAAGTCCCTGGGTGGTTTTCTTTTAGTGCACATACAAAAACATATCCATATAAACATGGTTCCTTTTGTTGCCACCTTGTCCAATCTTGAGTATCCTTGTACACCCAGGTGGTTCATTGAGTACTTGTTTTATTATATAAAACATATATCTTTCCAACACTTCATATAATAATATCATGTTATCCCATCCCAAATATATAGCATGGCTAAGCATACTACAACTACAATGTTTTCACTAAGGGAGATATAAGGGTATCCTATTAGGATTTAGCATAGCATAAAATATAGTAGTCCTTATCATGCATGTTACAAAAATCCACTAAGTGTATGAAAATAGTAGGACATGGATGATAGTGTCACTTGACTTTTTAGTAGAGAATGTTGGTTCCCTTCTTGATCTTGCAAATATCACACTCTTCTAACTTCACTAGAATTCAATCAAGCAAACACAAATTCAACAGGAATTCAAACAATTTTACCACACATAAAATAACAAAAACAAGGTCATGCATGCAAGCATGCAAAAGATAGTTTTATTTAGAAAAGTGGTTTCTATTAGGCTCTAAACATTTTAAAGCTCAAAGTGGTCATTTACTAAAGTGGTAAAACCATTTGCAAAAGGTTTGATCTCATAATCCAAATATTATGCTAAGGTGACATTTTATGTAGTTGAAAATATCTTTTAGCAAAGTAATAAATTTATATGGTTCATCAAACATGTTCTTAAATCACAAAACTTGGTGTTTAGGGTCAGAAGGTTTGAATCACATCATTTCCTAAAGGCTTAACTCAAAAATCATTTCTAAATCATAAACAATATTTTTATTTGATTAGAAATGTGCTAATTCAAATATTTATTCCTTAACTTCACAAAATACATTTTTGAATCCATAAGTTGGTTCCTATGGTCAGTAGGTTCAAAACAAACCAATTAGCAAAGATTTCACCTTAAAAATATATCTAGAACAATTTTTATATTCAAACTATGCCTACACATGTTTCTGCAATTTCAACCAATTTTCCAGAACCAAAACATTAAACAAAGTGCATGGTTGCAAAGTACTTGTTCTGCTGATTCCATTGATATAAAATTTGCAAAATTTGGACATGTAGAACTAAAGTTATGAATTTTACAAGTTTGCAAATCTAATAGATTCTAATTTCTGTTTTAAACCAAACCTTGTCCACGTGGCTCGATTCTATTGGTCGGTAACAGTTCGCGCGGATCGCTCTCTACGAGTCGTTGGATCTCACATACCCCTTCGGTTGGATCTAATCCTAGCCAGACGATTCGCATCTTACGGCTCACAGCATCTCGACCAGGAACTGGCGGTGCTGGCGCGGCGGAGAGCGGCCGAGCGCTCTGTCTGAGGTGGTCTGGCCGTTCTAGGAAGCGAGAGAAGGGGAGGAGAGGCTCACCGGAATCGCCACGATGTACTGATGCTCAACATGTTCGCGAGGTGGCAAGGGGCGCACTGGGACGATCGCAATTGCTCGCCGGAGTTGTCCTCTGACTCGGGTGTCTCTGGTTGTCGTCGGGGGCGAGACTGCAGGTCACCCTAAGGCAAGATGAAGGCATGGTTAGACGCGGGAGAGCGTGGGGAGTACAGGAGCATCATCGGGTGGGTTCGGGGTGGACAGAGGATACCTGGGGAGCTCGTCGGAGTTCAAGCCATAGACGGTGGCGAGTGGCGTTGAGGTTGCCGACGCTAGGGAGTTTGCACGGCTAAGCTAGGAGTACTGGGAGATGCGCCAGAGTCTGTGGAACACGCTCGTGTGGTCGAGGGGTCGAGGCGCGGCGAGGTGTGGCCAGAATTGGTTGCGGAAGCTCGTCGAAGCAGTGGCGTTGTCGGCAGAAATCCAGGCCGCCTGGTGGCTCCGGTCGTGTGAGGGTTGAGGGGAAAGAAGGAGGGAGCGTGGGCGATTAAGTACGGCGTAGTCGCAGGGGGAGTGATGGCCGCAATAACGCGAATTTACGCGAGGATTTAAACAGCAGAAACGGCGACGGGGGGAAAGGCTTGGTCATCGCGGTGGGGAGGAAGATGATGACGGGGCAGTGGGGTCCAACGGTCAGCGAGAGTGAGGGAGGGGGCATGGGGTCCTGTTGTCAGTTGCTGTGCGGGTGTGATACTGAGTGAAAAATGGTTCGCGAGTGGGGAGAGCTGGTGGGCTGCGAGTGGGCTTGCTGGGCCGGTTGGCTGGGTTGGGTTTGATTCATTTTTTTATACTAAACCTTTTTATTTTTCTGTTTTGAATTTCTGTTTTGATTTTATTTCAAACAATTGAAACTCCAAATCAATTCAAACCACCACCAAACTTTGGGTATATTTTAATTCTGTTTAACAATATATTCCAAAGTCCAAAATAAAATAATTCTTTTATTCTTTTAGGATCTATTAATAATTAAATAAATAGACCTTAGTCTTTATTTCAAATAGGTTTTAATTTATTTTAAAACTCTATTTGAAATCTAAATAATATCAAAACCTTTTCAGTAGGTTTCATTTGAAAAACAAAACACTTGGAATTCTTATTTAAAATACTTTAACAAGTTTCAATGTTTTTTTAAATGGAAAAGCCTTTACTTAAATAAAATTGGATATTAATAAATCCTTATTATTTTAGTAAATAATCCTTTACTCTTTTTATCAAACAAAATATTTTATTTTAAAAGCTTGGCCAAGATTAAATTTGACTCTTTAAAATAGTCCTTATTTATATTTCTACCTTTGCTTTTGAAAACCATATCTTCTTATTTAAAGATCCAAAAATAGTGATTCCAACTAATATGACTTTATTATTTATTTATCCTTTTAAAAACCTTTAGGATTCTATTTGATCAAAATAGGTTTTTATGTTTCCAATTGGAATCAAAAAGTTTCTTCTCACCCTAAATTTCAACAATTGTTTAATTTGTTTATTTATTTTCACATTTCAAAATTTGGAAAATTTTGGGATGTGACACCATTGCACGTTCCACACTGGGCTCTCTCACAAGGCTCTTGGAATTGGTCATTGCCCGTTTCTCGACCACCACCATGGTCCCATCTATCCATGTTGCTCCTAATGAGCTTTGTCTTGCGTATTCCACGCTTAATCACCTTCCATTTTGGATCGGGCCATAGTTGAATGCTATGGTACTCCAGCCATTGTGATTGGTCTAGGTATGAGTGAAATCTAGCAGACCATGTCTTCTTAGTAGTATCAATAGAGAACTCAGACTCTATTACCGTGGGCGGATGATTATAGTCCAAATGTAGCCTGCGAGACGCCACGAGCAAGTGCGAGCATGCAAGATGAAGAAATGATGGCCTTCCGCATGTGCACTCACAAGTCTTGAGTGAGACGGCCTCCGTGTTGGACACCATCAGCCGTGGTACCTCTGGGCTATGTAACTTGGTAAATTAGCCCGTCATTATGAAATTCCATGACAACTTGGGAATATGCTTTCCTTGACTGAAATTGTATCTAGTCGTCAACCTTAGGTGGGTACTTTTATTTATGGTTGTTCTTGTTGTCCCCTGCAATCTGCCGGTCTATTTCATGTGAGTATTTCGGAAAATACTCATTCATCTTGTCTAATGTATATCGGACTTGCCGTGACGGGAAATGCACGGACACCTTTGAGCAACTTGCTGAAGCATTCTGCCATGTTTCTTGTCATTTGGCCGTACCTCCATCCACCATCATCGAAAGGTCATGCCCACTTTGTCCTATCTTCAGTGTTCCTATTGAGAAACTCTCGACTACTCGCACTGAGTTCTTTGTTGAAGAGCAATCTGTTGTACAAGTTTGAGAAATGATGGTCTGTGAAAGAGAGGCAACAATATTTTAGACCATTGGACAAGTCCTTGCTCTTGCATGCCCTATATAATTTTACACAGAAGTGTCTCATGCACCATCGATGGTGCAATGGAGCAAGGCCGGGAATGTCAATCATGACTGCATTGAGAATTCTTTGATGATAGTCATAGATGACACATATTTCCCTTTGAGGGGGTAATATCTTGGTTCTCAAATGATGGAAGAACCACTCCCAGTTATCATTGTTTTTTGCCTCCATCAAAGCAAACGCCAAAGGAATCAACCGGTTGTTGGCATTGTTGGATATTGCAATCAAGATTGTGCCCATAAATTGTCCGGTCAAAAAGGTTCCATCAACGAAGATGACCGACCTACAATGTTCAAAAGCCCGAACAATTGCTCGAAACCCCAAAATGCATAGCCAAAAACTCTAACGGTTCTTCCATTTATTATCCTTATCTTGTTCCCATAAGGTTTAATGACATGAACCATGCCTGGGTTAGCATTGTCCATCGCTCCCAACGACCTTGGGATTCGGTTATAAGATTCCTCCCAATCACCGTACGCATCTTGAATGCGGATTTCTTAGCCTTCCATGCCTTCCCGTACTTCACCTCGTAGTGAAATAGGGCTTTCACAAGCTCCATGACCATCTTGATGCTCATTATTGGAAATGACACAATGTCATTGGAAAGCCTATAAGCGAGGAACTCGGAGGTGAGTTTCCAGTGCTCGTGATTCACAACATTGCCATCCACCATCAGGCCTCGGCACATGTGTAACATCCCAAAAAAAAATCATAGTTTCAAAACTCATTCATATCATCTATGCATCATTCATCCATTTAGGGTTTTCTCAAAAATCACTTAGAAACAGAAGTTGGGGCTATGATTTCATGTGGGCATTTTTATTCCACAATGACCATCACCCTTAGAAATGTGAAAGTTTAAATACTAGTTCAGTTGAATCCATTGATGGAAAGTTTAGGTGAAGCTTTTACCCAAGTTTTCAAATTTGGAAATGGTTTCAAAATCTTTTTTCAAATATTTACAAACTAGAGCAAATCTCTGTTTACTTTGAAAATCAAGCTTGACCAAGCCTTGCATGGTAAACACTTAGTTAAAATGACTGTTTTTGAATCCACAAAACCCTGCAAAAATTCCCAGAACAGCTTGGATTCAAAAGGATTTGAATTCATATCAAATATCATTCCAGAAAATAGAAATAGAAAAAGAAAAGAAACAAACAAAAGAAAAGGGCCGCGCGGCCAGAATCTGGCCCAGCAGCCAAGCAAGCCCAGCAAGCCCACCCGGGGATCCTCGTTTCTTCTCACACGCGCGAACACACGCAGACAGACGCTGACAATACGACCCCACAATCACTTTGCGCGTTACGCTGACAAGCGGGACCAGACCACGTCACCCTCTTCTTCCCCAGACTGCGCCTGTGACCACGTCGCTGCGGCAGTGATGGCCGGTAATGGCGCGGAGTAAATGGGCAGTAATCCTCGAGCGTTTCTTGTCGATTCCCCGGCTATAAGACCCTCTCTGCCCCGCGATCTTTTTCCCCCAAACACCTCACTCACTCCGCCACCAGGCTGCCCGCAATCCTCCATGAAACGCCGCTGACAGAACCCTCTCCGGCGAGCGATTCAGGTGAGCCTCGCGTTCCCCTCTGCCTATCGTTCTTGCTGCCTGACTCAACGCATCTTTGCGCATCTCCTGACCTCACTAGTCCGTCTTGTACTGCCCCAGGTCGCCGGTTCCACTCGACACCGTGAGCACTGACGGCGACATCAACTCCGACGAGTTTTCCCGGTAAGCACAGACCGCCCCTCGCCTCCCCGTTCATGCACACAACTTCCCCTTGACCCTGTGAACCTAATCGTGTCGCTCTTTTGCCCTGAGATGGTTCACAGCGACGTCCACGACGACCACCTGACGCAACCAACGCCGCCACCAAACTCCGGTGAGCAATCACAGCCGTGCCCGAGCGCCCCCTGACCAACCACGAGTACGTCGAGCCTCGCCAAGATCTCCTGAGCACGGTGAGCTACTCCTCGCTCTCTCTTACCCTCTGTAGCGCCGTCTCCGTCAACGACTGACAGTCCCGCCGCCGGTAGCCGCCGCTCCTCCGCCGGATCTTAGTCAGTACAATAGCAGCCGTCGGATCCTTATCGTAGCGCTAGGAAAGAATCACTTACTCTGAAACGGTACGCGATCTGAGCCGCCTGATTTCATTTAAATCCTACGGCTGTGGATCTTGATCCGATGCGAAGCGGTACGGGCGAATGAAAACACGACGCGTGGCAGGGTTTAGATTAAAAACAGAATTTAAAACCAGATTTAGATTCAAACTTCAAATGCTTATAACTTTTGAATGCCACGTTGGATTTTTGCAAACTTTATACCGTTGGATTCAGTGAAACAAGACCTTTCTGAATATCCACTTTATTTAGCATATAGTAACGTTTAAAAATGATTTTTATTGTGGAACATGTTTAGGGCTATTTTAGATATAGTTCTATTCTTGTATATTATTTTGGGGCCAAATAAGTTTAGTTGGCAAACTTGTGTCATGTTAAGTTTCTGTACTCATGAACATACTTGGTATAATTTTCAAAAAATCACCACTTAGTAAATTCTTGCATACATGCATTCATAATATTTTTGGTTGTATATATTTGTGTGTAATTGTATGCTATTGTTTCTTGTGTAGATTTTGCTAGTGATTGTGATTGTGAAGAGTGCTACTCTTCCCCCTACCAAGGCAAGTGATATTTTCATGAATTTCCTATCCTAAGTTTTATACTTGCATTAGATATTTTGCTAAAGTAAATGCATGATATTTTGCTTAGTGCTAAGATGGGAAATCCTAAGTAGAGTGAAATAGTAGAATTGCTAGGGAAATTTTCCTAAGATAAGATACCATACTTTGCTTAGCCTAGCTTATAGTAAACAAGGGTGGTGAACATCTATTTAGTTTATGATAAAAATATTCTAAGTCAAGGGACTTATATTTTCTTAATAAAACAACTAAGGCAAATGAACCTCCTGGGTGGAATGGAAAGATGGGGTTATGTTGAGTGGTTACACAAGGCCATGGACTTGGGTTGTGTATCTCACTTGTGGTATGCCACCCAGGCACAAAGGGATTTGGAGGCCAAGTGTTGAGAAAGCTTACAGTGCAACCACTTGGCAATATGGGCTCTGCCATGATCATATAGGTTGCTAGAACTTAGTCTCTTGGACAGTTGGTGGTAGATGGGATGATAGGATGGAACGCGTCCATTTGACTAAGGAAAAGCTTCTGAAAGGTCCTGTCTTGGGAAACCAAGTCTGGTGGGGAAAGTGCACAACCTCTGCAGATGGAAAACCTAAGTACTTAGCCTTGTCCAAGGAAATGGACACTTTGAGCATCAAGACATGGAAGCTACAAGAATCTCATCACTCCAATTTCCAATTAAAAATTTATGGGTGAACAGGGGTGAAGGACCTCAATGTCTATTGGTGGTTCTTTGGGACTGTTTTGACAAAGAAAAACTTAGTAATTTCAACTAATAGGAAAAACCTATTTTCAAGCAAAGCAAGCCAAGCTACACATAGCCAAAATGCATATAGTAATATAGACCACTTAAAATATAATAAGGTATCACTTGCCAATACTATTCCAAAGTATTGACCCTCTGTGGCTGTAACTTGTGATGTTGCAGGTTACTCTGATGATGAATAGGAGTCATGAGTCTACACTCAACATGCTTGCCTGTGGCACATGAAGATGAAGACTTATGTTTACTACTTGTTCCTTAAAACTCTTGTATTAGGCCTATGGCCATGAGTTGTAAAAGACTATATTTTATCTCTGGAATGAATGTAATAAACGACCTTTGTATCTGTGTACTTCATCTTAAACTGTGGATGCTAGCAATGATCCAGGGACTAGCATTGCAATCACAGGGATCCTTTCCTTTATAAAGGAGGGGTCTAACAGATGGTATCAGAGCACTGTGTTGCCTGTAGGATTATGACCCTAGGATTAGAAAACCACTAAGGGAAAAAGTTTTTCAAATACTTCTACACTTGTCTATTCTTCTCGTAAAACTTTTCTAAACTCTTTCAACTTCCTTTGTAGATGAACTCCATCAACGAAGCCGTGAAGAAGGGACCACTCATGACCATGACCTTGGAGTGTGAGACGGAGTTTCCCAGTATTCTCAAGGATCTCATGGAAGCAATGGATGCACATGGTGAAGCCGTGTACAAAGGATTTCCAGTGATGGATGAAGGAGTGGAGTATTGGTGGGTGCAACTTCACTTGTACAAAAACAAGGAAGACAACCACAAAGAAAGGGGATTCTGCATGTACACCAACACTACAATGCACACCACATTCTTTGAGTCAGCCAGGGATGCAGCTTGGAGGACTATCAAAGAACTAAGTGCTAGAGTTAAGTGCAGAATGCTCAACCTCCAAAATGACTTAGAGAAAGAGAAGGAGCTTACTCAAGAATTAGAAGACACCAACCAAGAGATAAGGGGAGATGTTATAGACTTAGTGATAGAGTCAAGGGAGCAAGATTGGTGGATTGCCTCTAGGAACATTGTGTTTAATAATAGATCCCGTGAGATTGGATTGTAAGAACACTTCGTTAGTTGGACCACCACTTATCACCTTATTTTCCAAAATGATACCTTAAATAAGTTGGACCTTGTTTGATGTAATGGATTTATGTAAGCATGACTTGAGTGAAATTGTGTTCCATGGTTATATATGAGATGATTGTTTTGTGTTCATTTTAAATAAGTGTTGTTCTAACTTTTCAATGTTATAAATAGATGCCTATTGCCGTCAGCACCGTTGAGGAGTTCCAGGTTACTCGTTTCGGACCCCGTATCGTTGAGCTTACCACTCTGCTCGATCTCCCTCTTCCTACCATCACGGTGTACCCACTCACCAAGTTTGAGAGGAAGGACCTCTGGGGCTTCAAGGTGAGCCAGCCCGGACGCCAGACTGAGCCTACTACGGAGGCCATCGTCTTCAAGCTGATGCACGACGACAGGGAGAGAGGCATGGAGGTAGTCATGCAGGACCTGATAGGACGACTGTTAGGCCGTCACTCCCGACAGGTTAGGGGCACTCACTTCCACGCCTTCGGAAGGCGTGATGTTGATGGAGATTCCATCGACTTTGAGGACGACTCGAGGAGCACTGCAGAGCCGATACGCCTCTATCTTCAGGACTTAGAGACTCTTCTCAGGCACGTAGATACGGATAGGACGAACGTCATGCTTGGCAATGACGAGCTTCAGGTGCAGCTACGCGAGAAGGACAAGCTTTTCGCACAGCAGGATGAGATGATCAAGGAAATGGAGACGAAGTTCGAGGCTCAAGATCGCAAGTTCAAGAATCAGGAGAAACGCGTCCAGGATAGGAACAAGAAAATCCGGGACATGACCGAGGAACTGAAGTCCAAGGACTTCGAGCTTGAGCAGCAGCAGATGGTTATTGAGAGACTTCGCTCCCAGAAGAGGGCTCTCAAGGCCAAGGTCGATTCCTTGACCACTACGATTGAGGAGAACAAGACCGCGATGGAAAACGCAGGTCTTACTTTCGTTGAGGAGGAGATTGACACTGATGAGTAGACTTGACTGCTCGTTTACTTTTTTCATATTCATACTTGTTATTGTGAACATATTATTGGACCATCTGACATGTGGATGGCTTGCCACTTGTGTGTTTACCTCATGAGCTTGTTATGTGTTTGTTGAACTTCTTTTTCTTATGTTGCTTGTTATGTGTTTGCTTATGATGTATTGTGCATGAAACATCTATGGGTATCTCATTCTTATCTATTTGAACAAACCACAGATGCCTCCCCATCGCGCAAACCCCAACCCCAACAACATCACCCCGGAAATGCACAAACGCAGCTTATGCAAATGATGACAACGTTCATCCAAAACCAGAATAATAACAACAACAACAACAACGACCCCAACAACAACAACAACAACAACAACCCTCCGGGTTTCGATATGCTCACCAGATTTCTGCGTCTGAGGCCAGCAAAGTTTACGGGAACAACTGATCCCATGGTAGCCAATGACTGGTTACGTTCTGTGAACAAAGATTTAGTGACCGTGGGCTGCACGGATGCTGAAAAGGTCAGGTTTGCAGCACATCTGTTGGAAGGACCAGCTGCCACATGGTGGGACAACTTCCAAATCACCACTCCTATTGATGAAGTGACTTGGGCTATCTTTGAAGATGGCTTTCGCACGGCTCATATCTCATCAGGGATAATGAGTCTGAAAAAGAAGGAGTTTCACAACCTGAAACAGCGCCACCGCAGTGTGGCAGAATACATAGAAGAATTCAACAATCTGGCGCGCTACGCACCGGATGAGGTTGATACAGATGCCAAGAGAAAGGAAAAGTTCTTGGAAGGTTTGAATGATGAGCTGAACCTACAGCTGTCTGTGGCATATGTTCCAACTTATCAGTCGTTGTGTGACAAGGCTGCTATTTTGGAAAGTAAAATGAAGCAAGTCGAGAGTAGAAAGAGGAAACACTCCGACAAACACAGCTCGGGATCGTCTCACAAACGATCTCACTATGATGACAGTGGCAGCTCAGGATCTCATAAACATGGGAAATTCAGCAAGCACAACCGTCATGACAACAAGCCTCCCCGCAGTCATGACAAGGACAAGTACAAGAACCACAAGGGTGGACATAAGAGCCACTATAGTGGAAATGGTAGTGGAAGTGGAGGCCAACCTCCTAAAAAGGACATCAGACAGGTTGAATGCTTCAAATGCAAGAAGATGGGACACTACGCAAATGAGTGCCCCGAAAAGAAGGTGGAAGGACCTAACAAGCCGAATCCTTTCCAGAAAGGACAGGTTAACCACATCAATGTGGAAGAGGTCTATGAGGAGCCTGATGCCGTGGCTGGTAAGTTCAGACTCAATTCAATTTCAGCATTTGTACTCTTTGATACCGGTGTATCTCATTCATTCATATCAAAGGCATTTGTTGAAAGAAATGAACTGCCGGTAGAAACCATTGGGTGTCCTATAAGAGTAAGTTCTCCGGGGGGAGAAATGATAGTAAACTCAGGTTGTCATGACTTAGTCATAGAGTTTGGAAAATATAAGTTTCCAGTGAACCTAATAATTCTGGATTCCCAAGGACTGGATGTGATTTTGGGAATGGATTGGATGGCTAAGTATGAAGGAGTATTAGATTGTGCCAACCGTTCAGTTACCCTCACAACCCCAGAAGGGAAAAGAATAAAATTTAAGTCAAACTTTGAATCCAAAGGAAGTAAGCTGAATTCTCTTAAGGGGGTTAGCATGGACGGTGTACCAATAGTATGTGAGTATCCGGATGTGTTTCCGGAAGAGCTACCAGGAATGCCACCGGATAGAGATGTGGAGTTTCTGATAGATTTGGTGCCAGGATCAGGACCAATAGCTAAGAGACCATACAAAATGTCTGTTGATGAATTGAAAGAGCTCAAGAAACAACTAGGTGAACAGTTACAGAAAGGGTTTATTCAACCAAGTTCTTCATCTTGGGGAGCCCCAGTGTTGTTCGTGGAGAAGAAGGATAGAACACAAAGGCTATGTATTGACTACCGTTCTCTCAACGAGGTTACCATCAAGAACAAGTATCCTTTGCCAAGAATCAACGACTTATTTGACCAGCTAGAAGGAGCATGTGTATTCTCGAAGATTGATCTTCGGTCAGGTTATTTTCAACTCAAGATACGAGAGCAAGACATACCAAAAACAGCGTTCACCACAAGGTATGGATTGTATGAGTATACTATGATGCCTTTTGGATTAACCAACGCTCCAGCATACTTCATGAATATGATGAACAAGGTGTTCATGGAATTCCTTGACAAGTTCGTTGTCGTTTTCATCGATGACATCTTGGTTTACTCCAAGAGCAAGGAAGAGCATGAGAGACACTTACGCTTGATACTGGAGAAACTAAGGGAACATAAGCTATATGCCAAATTCAGCAAGTGTGAGTTCTGGTTAGAGAAAGTTGGTTTTCTTGGTCATGTGATGACAAAAGATGGTGTGGCAGTTGATCCTGCTAAGGTTTCAGCTGTGACAGAATGGGAATCACCTAAGAATGTGAAAGAAGTTCGTAGTTTCCTCGGCTTAGCAGGTTACTACAGAAGGTTCATTGAAAATTTCTCGAAGGTTGCTAAGCCAATGACAGAATTGTTAAAGAAGGACAAGAAATTTGCTTGGACTGAAGGTTGTGAAGTCAGCTTCCAAGAATTGAAGAAGAGACTAGTGACAGCACCAGTTCTGTGTCTGCCAGATTTGGAAAAAGATTTCCAAGTATATTGTGATGCGTCACATCAAGGTTTGGGTGCTGTACTTATGCAAGATGGTAAAGTCGTAGTCTATGCTTCAAGACAACTCAAAACTCATGAAGTAAACTATCCTACTCATGATTTGGAGTTAGCCTCTGTCGTCCATGCACTCAAAACATGGAGACATTACCTTTTGGGAAAGCGTTGTGAAGTATTCACCGATCATAAGAGTTTGAAGTATATCTTCACCCAGAAGGAAATCAACATGAGACAAAGGAGATGGTTAGAACTTATCAAAGATTACGACTTAAGTTTGCAATACCACCCCGGTAAAGCAAATGTAGTAGCGGATGCTCTAAGTCGTAAGACATTTGTAAATGGCCTTACAAAAGGGGAATTGCCAGATGACTTGTGTAAGCAATTCAAAGAACTCAGATTGGAGATTGTACCAGAAGGACATCTCATGTCCTTAGATGTTCAACCCACTTTATTGGACAAGATCCGAGAAGTCCAGAAGACTGATGAGGAAATTGAAAAGATTAAGGTAAATATTGGTCTAGGGAAAGCTAAGAGTTTTCATGTTGACGAACAAGGTACCTTATGGCACGGGAAACGTATATGTGTTCCACAAGACCCAGAATTGCGGAAACTGATCTTACAGGAAGGTCACAACTCTCCGTATTCTATTCACCCGGGAAATACCAAGATGTACATGGACATGAAGGAAAAGTTTTGGTGGAACAATCTCAAAAGGGACATCGCCGAACATATCGCTTTGTGTGATGTGTGTAGCAGAGTCAAAGCGGAGCATAAAAAACCAGCAGGTTTGCTTCAACCACTGCCTATTCCTGAATGGAAGTGGGAAAATATTGGTATGGATTTCATTACCGGATTACCAAGGACCAGGTCAGGGTATGATTCCATATGGGTGGTAGTGGATCTCCTAACTAAAGTGGCTCATTTTATACCAGTGAAGACAACTTATACAAGTGCCAAGTTAGCAAAAATTTATATGAGCAGGATTGTATGCCTTCACGGTGTGCCAAAGAGTATTGTGTCAGATAGGGGAACCCAGTTCACATCTCACTTTTGGAGACAGCTTCATGAATCCTTAGGAACGAGATTGGAGTTTAGCACTGCTTTTCATCCTCAAACGGATGGACAAACAGAAAGGACCAACCAAATTCTTGAGGACATGTTGAGGGCCTGTGCTCTAGATTATGGAGCAAGTTGGGATGAAAGTTTGCCCTACGCGGAGTTCTCTTACAATAATAGCCATCAATCTAGTATTGGAATGGCACCGTTTGAGTTACTCTACGGAAGGAAATGTACCACCCCATTATTATGGAATGGTGTGGGAGAAAGAAACTTATTTGGACCTGATCTTATCAAGGACGCCGAAGAGAAAGTCAAATTGGTTAAGGACAGATTGAAAATAGCACAGTCCCGACAGAAAAGCTACGCGGATTCTAAGCGTAGAGAAGTCACCTACGAAGTTGGGGATAGAGCTTATCTCAGAGTATCACCACTTCGTGGAGTGAAAAGATTTGGAGTCAAAGGAAAGTTAGCACCAAGATATGTTGGGCCATTCAAGATTCTAAGTCGCAAGGGAGAAGTTGCATATGAAGTTGAATTGCCAGAATCTCTATCAGCAGTCCATAACGTATTTCATGTGAGTCAGCTTAAGAAATGTCACCCAGAAATGGAAGAGTCTTCCTTGAAGGATACCATACCTTTGGAAGAAGTTCATCTAGAAAGTGATCTCACTTATGAGGAAAAGCCTGTCAAGATTCTAGAGACAGCAGAAAGAGTCACTAGGACCAAGACTATCAAGTTTTGTAAAGTGCAATGGAACCATCACTCCGAAGAGGAAGCAACATGGGAAAGAGAAGATGATCTTCGGAAAGACCACCCTCACCTATTTGCTAGCCAAACCGAATCTCGAGGGCGAGATTCATCTTAAGGGGGTTAGATTTGTAACATCCCAAAAAAAAATCATAGTTTCAAAACTCATTCATATCATCTATGCATCATTCATCCATTTAGGGTTTTCTCAAAAATCACTTAGAAACAGAAGTTGGGGCTATGATTTCATGTGGGCATTTTTATTCCACAATGACCATCACCCTTAGAAATGTGAAAGTTTAAATACTAGTTCACTTGACTCCATTGATGGAAAGTTTAGGTGAAGCTTTTACCCAAGTTTTCAAATTTGGAAATGGTTTCAAAATCTTTTTTCAAATATTTACAAACTAGAGCAAATCTCTGTTTACTTTGAAAATCAAGCTTGACCAAGCCTTGCATGGTAAACACTTAGTTAAAATGACTGTTTTTGAATCCACAAAACCCTGCAAAAATTCCCAGAACAGCTTGGATTCAAAAGGATTTGAATTCATATCAAATATCATTCCAGAAAATAGAAATAGAAAAAGAAAAGAAACAAACAAAAGAAAAGGGCCGCGCGGCCAGAATCTGGCCCAGCAGCCAAGCAAGCCCAGCAAGCCCACCCGGGGATCCTCGTTTCTTCTCACACGCGCGAACACACGCAGACAGACACTGACAATACGACCCCACAATCACTTTGCGTGTTACACTGACAAGCGGGACCAGACCACGTCACCCTCTTCTTCCCCAGACTGCGTCTGTGACCACGTCACTGCGGCAGTGATGGCCGGTAATGGCGCGGAGTAAATGGGCAGTAATCCTCGAGCGTTTCTTGTCGATTCCCCGGCTATAAGACCCTCTCTGCCCCGCGATCTTTTTCCCCAAACACCTCACTCACTCCGCCACCAGGCTGCCCGCAATCCTCCACGAAATGCCGCTGACAGAACCCTCTCCGGCGAGCGATTCAGGTGAGCCTCGCGTTCCCCTCTGCCTATCGTTCTTGCTGCCTGACTCAACGCATCTTTGCGCATCTCCTGACCTCACTAGTCCGTCTTGTACTGCCCCAGGTCACCGGTTCCACTCGACACCGTGAGCACTGACGGCGACATCAACTCCGACGAGTTTTCCCGGTAAGCACATACCGCCCCTCGCCTCCCCGTTCATGCACACAACTTCCCCTTGACCCTGTGAACCTAATCGTGTCGCTCTTTTGCCCTGAGATGGTTCACAGCGACGTCCACGACGACCACCTGACGCAACCAACGCCGCCACCAAACTCCGGTGAGCAATCACAGCCGTGCCCGAGCGCCCCCTGACCAACCACGAGTACGTCGAGCCTCGCCAAGATCTCCTGAGCACGGTGAGCTACTCCTCGCTCTCTCTTACCCTCTGTAGCGCCGTCTCCGTCAACGACTGACAGTCCCGCCGCCGGTAGCCGCCGCTCCGCCGCCGGATCTTAGTCAGTACAATAGCAGCCGTCGGATCCGTATCGTAGCGCTAGGAAAGAATCACTTACTCTGAAACGGTACGCGATCTGAGCCGCCTGATTTCATTTAAATCCTACGGCTGTGGATCTTGATCCGATGCGAAGCGGTACGGGCGAATGAAAACACGACGCGTGGCAGGGTTTAGATTAAAAACAGAATTTAAAACCAGATTTAGATTTAAACTTCAAATGCTTATAACTTTTGAATGCCACGTTGGATTTTTGCAAACTTTATACCGTTGGATTCAGTGAAACAAGACCTTTCTGAATATCCACTTTATTTAGCATATAGTAACAGTTAAAAATGATTTTTATTGTGGAACATGTTTAGGGCTATTTTAGATATAGTTCTATTCTTGTATATTATTTTGGGGCCAAATAAGTTTAGTTGGAAAACTTGTGTCATGTTAAGTTTCTGTACTCATGAACATACTTGGTATAATTTTCAAAAAATCACCACTTAGTAAATTCTTGCATACATGCATTCATAATATTTTTGGTTGTATATATTTGTGTGTAATTGTATGCTATTGTTTCTTGTGTAGATTTTGCTAGTGATTGTGATTGTGAAGAGTGCTACTCTTCCCCCTACCAAGGCAAGTGATATTTTCATGAATTTCCTATCCTAAGTTTTATACTTGCATTAGATATTTTGCTAAAGTAAATGCATGATATTTTGCTTAGTGCTAAGATGGGAAATCCTAAGTAGAGTGAAATAGTAGAATTGCTAGGGAAATTTTCCTAAGATAAGATACCATACTTTGCTTAGCCTAGCTTATAGTAAACAAGGGTGGTGAACATCTATTTAGTTTATGATAAAAATATTCTAAGTCAAGGGACTTATATTTTCTTAATAAAACAACTAAGGCAAATGAACCTCCTGGGTGGAATGGAAAGATTGGGTTATGTTGAGTGGTTACACAAGGCCATGGACTTGGGTTGTGTATCTCACTTGTGGTATGCCACCCAGGCACAAAGGGATTTGGAGGCCAAGTGTTGAGAAAGCTTACAGTGCAACCACTTGGCAATATGGGCTCTGCCATGATCATATAGGTTGCTAGAACTTAGTCACTTGGACAGTTGGTGGTAGATGGGATGATAGGATGGAACGCGTCCATTTGACTAAGGAAAAGCTTCTGAAAGGTCCTGTCTTGGGAAACCAAGTCTGGTGGGGAAAGTGCACAACCTCTGCAGATGGAAAACCTAAGTACTTAGCCTTGTCCAAGGAAATGGACACTTTGAGCATCAAGACATGGAAGCTACAAGAATCTCATCACTCCAATTTCCAATTAAAAATTTATGGGTGAACAAGGGTGAAGGACCTCAATGTCTATTCGTGGTTCTTTGGGACTGTTTTGACAAAGAAAAACTTAGTAATTTCAACTAATAGGAAAAACCTATTTTCAAGCAAAGCAAGCCAAGCTACACATAGCCAAAATGCATATAGTAATATAGACCACTTAAAATATAATAAGGTATCACTTGCCAATACTATTCCAAAGTATTGACCCTCTGTGGCTGTAACTTGTGATGTTGCAGGTTACTCTGATGATGAATAGGAGTCATGAGTCTACACTCAACATGCTTGCTTGTGGCACATGAAGATGAAGACTTATGTTTATTACTTGTTCCTTAAAACTCTTGTATTAG
Organism: Avena sativa; assembly: GCA_916181665.1. Taxonomy (NCBI): domain Eukaryota; kingdom Viridiplantae; phylum Streptophyta; class Magnoliopsida; order Poales; family Poaceae; genus Avena; species Avena sativa. The sequence goes on along the minus strand of OV702279.1, from coordinate 39,343,253 downwards.
GCCTATGGCCATGAGTTGTAAAAGACTATATTTTATCTCTGGAATGAATGTAATAAACGACCTTTGTATCTGTGTACTTCATCTTAAACTGTGGATGCTAGCAATGATCCAGGGACTAGCATTGCAATCACAGGGATCCTTTCCTTTATAAAGGAGGGGTCTAACAACATGTGAGTTGATACACAACTAGATATGTGCCAATCGGGACCTCCCTTGAATGGTCTTGCACACACAATCCAAGGAAATCCTTCCTCCTTGCAATTAACCGTGTAACACTTCTTGACGTCTGAGTGCACGACCGTGTAAGGATGATGATGCTTAACGATAAGTCCTTTATCCGTTTCTTAAATTCCAACAAGGTCTTGAACATTGATCCTTTGGAAAAACCACTATCTTGTGATTGTCATCCTGGTAATAACTTGTCCTTGGTCCAAGCACTACGCCCTTTCCACCATCAACCGTGGCTTCATCCGCAAGCCAAAAATCACGAAACAAAGGCACCCGATGGTCCCGGCCGAATACGGTATCGTGGATATCGACCTCTATAGCCGTGAACCCCTCCTCGTCAACTTCCTCTTTGGGACCATCATCATCCGAGTCCGATGCATAGCCTCGATAATATGAGATGTCATAGTCCATGTTGTCTTGCATGATATATTCATCCAAATCTCCAACATTGTTCTTGTGGAGCTCAACCTCATTATCCTCGCCCCCAATCATCATTTTCCTCTTCCATTACTTCATAATGGTCCTTTGAAATTGGGCTCAATGTTTGGGTCAAAGAAGGTTCATTCAATACCTCTTGGTTTAAGGCTGGAGGACTCCTAGAATCCAAGTATCCAACAAGGAGGCCATATAGTTCAAATCCAAGTGCAAAGAACTATCAACCTTCTTATTGGAAAATATCTCAAGAGCTTTGTCAAGTGATTCGGCAACCACCTCCTTTTATACGACCGAATGGGTGTCAGAGTAGATACGCATGGTCTTCCAATGGACATGCATTCCCAAGACAACATCATGTCTTCCCTCAAACTCAACAACATCATTTGGGTCCATCCATTTCAATTCAAACCTCAATTGCTCCAAGACATCGGCATAGGTTGGAGTACGCTCAGACACCAAATCAAGCTCGTCTAGGTCTGGTTCTATGTTACCTCTCAAAAAGGCATCCTTGTCTACATGGTGAACGTGAAACAATTCTTGTCATTCCTAAGATAATCACAACAACAATATCATGGTCAACATACTGAAAATAGATACCCATGCTACCATGAACACAATACCCAACCCATATGCCAATGCAACAACAATCTACCATGTATCTTACAAAACAACATAGGGTTTCCAAGATATGGGCAAAAACAAGAATTCAATGGGTGAAAACAAAGAAGAAGGGGAATAATACCTCTAGGCACTTGGGGGGATCGAATTCCATGAAGAGGAGCTTCCAATTTGGCCACTAGGAAGGATAGATTTGAGAGAGGATCTGAGCCGCTGCCGCCGATGTGTTCTAGTCGATGGGGGAGAGAAGTGAGGGAAGGGTCGGGGATTGGGAGGCCGCACGCTATAATCCTAGTTCTAAAGTGTGGTGCCACCCGACATGGCGTTGCACTATACAGTGCAGCGCCATGAGATGTGGCATCACACTTATGGAACCGGGGCCCATGAGGCCATGGCGAGGCCATGCTAGCAGGTGCGTGGCAACATTACCCATGGCATTTGTCATGGTATTGCCGACTAGTACGCCATGGAGGGGTCCTCATAGTTCGTGTTTAGAGACGTGGGGTAAGGCAGACGGTTGATGGGTACGAGGTAACACAGCTTACCCAGGTTCAGATCCCACGACGGTGGCGGAATCCTACTCCTGCTATAAATCACTATAAGGGCAATACGCTGAGTTACAGAGATAGGTTCGTTGTGCAAGGTTTTAGAATCGATACTAGGTTTTCTGAAGTTATGCCCTAAAGGCTCCCATTGGACCGACTTATATAGTCGTCAGGTCCTAGGGTTACAGGGAAAAGTCCTAGCCGGACAGGTTACAGAGTCCTACACCATCTATTACTAGTCTTGTGTATCTTGTACTCCAAGGTTCCGGGTACGCTGGTGACTCCACCGTAGCCTTCCTTTATCCGGCATGGGCCTCCCTTCTAGATCCATCTAACTGGGCCGCCCAGCAGGCCATAGGCCATGCTACCAACTGTGGGCCACCCGGGTTATCCGGATAAGTGACATGCTATGAGGATACCCGTATAGCATATCCCCAACAGTGGCCCCCGGAGAACTCCAAGATCTTGCGCCGTCTTGCCTTTTCAGATGAATGCTCCGTCTAGTTGGATGTCGGCAAATCGTCAAGCAATATCTTGTAGTCCTCCCAAAGAACCCTGCAAAGTTTTCTCCGTCTTCAACTTGTAAGCCGGAGAAATGCTAAATCTTCCATCGTACTCTTCTGTAGTCGGATTGGATCCGTCTATGTCGGAATCTTCGATGTGACGGCTCATCTGCCCATGTCAGCTAGGACGACGTAGGCTTAGGTCAGCGACGCCTCGTAACTCACACATGCAGAGAACACAATCATGACCAATTTTCCCGCGCGAGCAATACGAACCGTTGGCGGTGTCGGTTGGAAACATGGCGAAATTTCCGCGCACGTTCGCGAACACGTCGTCTACGCGGCAACCGTCCAATCAAGATGCACGAGTCTTGACGCTTGGAGATGATAAATAGCAACCGTGGTAGAATTTCCACTTTTTACCTCATTCTCTTCGCATCGTCTTCTTCCTCCAGCGCGCGCCCCTTCGAGCTCTCCGCTCCCAAGTCGCCAAAAAACCCTAGCTTCCAATCTGCACCAGTCACACCCTAGCCTCACTCCATGGCCAGCAGCAACACTTCTCCCTCCATGGCGGCGTCAAACGAAGCCACGGCGAAGCCGGAGAGCTCCATTGTCGTGCCTCCAGAGGGCCTAGTCATTCCCGCATCGGCGGTTGTCGAGTCCACCGGCGGTGACCTTAATATGGCGGTGCTAGAGCCGTTGGAGGAGGATCCATACTCGCACAGGGGCGACTGGCGCGGCTCAGATATCACAGACTGTGATATCCAAGAGATGATCGCCGAAGGCTACCTTCCTGCAACGGAAGGGCTCGCCTGGCGAGCGGCGCCGGCCGGCGAGGTTACACCTTCTCCCCAAGCCGGAGAAAAGGTGTACCTCAAAGCTCAACTGGTACGCAGCGTCTCCCTTCCCATCTCCAACTTCTTCCTCTCCTTCTTGAATCACTACAAAGTCCAGCCCCAGAACCTTTCCCCCGATAGTATCTTAGTGCTTAGCAACTACGCGGCGCTCTGCGAGGGATACTTAGGGATGAGGCCTAGGTTAGACCTCTTTGTGTACTTCTTCACCGTCAAACATGAAGCCGGACACAGCAAGGAAGAGCTTAGGAATTGCGGCACCATAAGCTTCAAGATTCGACCTGGCCGGCGGTTCCCCGACATCGTCGGTCACGAGTCCTGCAATAATTGGCAACGGACGTACTTTTACGGCCCAGACTTCCCTCTGGCTGGACGACAAGTTACGTACCCGGACTTCGTTGACGGAGCCGCCGTTGAATCCTCGTCATGGAGATCCCATGCCTCCCTTCCCTTCGACATCGACGCTTCTCGTGCCATAAGGCGGATCGAATGGTTTGTAGAGACGGGTTTGACCGGCTTGGACCTAGCCATGTGTTGGTTCATCAGGCGAATCCAACCTCTGCAGCACCGTGCGAAGCTCATGCACGAGTATACCAACGACACAAGGGATAGTCTCTGCATCTCCAGGGACAACTTCTCGAGCGACTCCGTCAAGCTCCGCCTTAAGTACATCGTCAAGGTGAAGGATAAGAAGCGCGGCTTCACCATAAACTACGACATGTTCGTAGACGCAAGTGCCCAAAGGTAGGTATTGTATTTTCCGTGTACGACATATACTCTAGTTCTTCCGTCTTGCATATGTCCTCTTATCTAACACGGTGATTTCTTACTTAACAGCTTAGCGATCTAGATGAGGGCAACCTGGCTGCCTAAATCTACAATCCAAATATGAAGGAAGTCACGGTCGTGTCCGACGACGAGGTTCCGTTGGCGCGAAAGCGGAAGAGCTCCACCTCTGACGCTGCCGACGGAGGCAAGAAGAAGAAGACGGAGGGTGGAGCCTCCAAAAAGACTACCACCGCCCTGGAGGCAGAAAAGAGAAAAGTTACTGGGATCCCCTTTACCAAAGCACCCCCACTTGCGTAAGATTCTCATTTTCCGTCATTGTCTATTTATCTGTCTTGCTCCTGTACTTATGCATTTTGCACGTTTCAGGAAGAAAGCCACAACCAGCACCAAGAAGACCTCCAAGACATCGGGGGCTTCTCGGAATATTAAGGATATGCTGCATCGCGACGCCTCCCCCGCCATCGCCCCTGCCACTCCTGCCGTCAAGCCCTTGTCTGCCCCGACAAGCTCACAAGCTAAGGAGTTATCAGGCCCTTCCGTCATGGAAGTAGATTCTGGCGCCTCTACCGAGCTTGCTGTTGTCGGCGAGCAAGCAACGCAGGAGAGTACCGCCCAACAAATGGCTGAAGCTCCGGCTAAGGATGCCATCGGTGGCGGCAAGGCGGTGGAGGAGGCCGGTACTTCTGCCGTAGGCGGCGCCCCCGCACCCAAGAAAGCCATAATTTTTCTGAAGATAGTCTATCCGGCACTTACGCCGGGTAGCACTACTATGGTCCCTGGTGCGGCACCGACATCTCTGACGTGCGGTCTAGAGGAACTCCGCCGTCAAGAAGAAATCTTGCAAGGAAACAGGGAATCCTTTGCCAAGCTGCTGGCCGAGAGTGCTACGAACCTCAAGATCATCGCACTTGTAAGTTTTATTTTCCTTTTGCTTTTCATATGAGTATCCCACTGTTGCCCCCGAGGATGTAGACGGAAAACCATAGGTTTTGCATCTATATGCTCTAAGAGTGACTAAGTTAGAAAAACTCTCACTGTAGCCCCCAAGCATTTAGATGGAATGAATTATTCCGACTAGATGCTTTAAGAGTAGCATACGCAGTGTTTATAGATTTCAATACTATATCCCCCAAGCTTCTAGTTGCAAGTGAATTAGTTCCGACTAGATGCTTAAAGAAAGCTAAGCATATGTCCGAGTTAAAAAAAACTTTATACTGTAGCCCCCAAGCTTCTAGTTGTAACTGAATTAGTTCCGACTAGATGCTTAAAGAAAGCTAAGCATATTGTTAAGTCAAAAACTCTTGCTGTAGCCCCCGAGCGTCTATGTGGAAAATTAACGACTAGATGCTCTAAGCAGGCTAAACAATGTTTAACTCTGTCCTTTTTTCCACAGAACGAGAATGCTCAGAGGGGCATGTACAACGACAAGTACCAGAAGATGCGCGCAGATCTTGAAGCCGAAAAGGGTAAAACTGCCTTCTTCAAGGAACGGATCACCAAGAGCAAGAGTCTGTTTTCTAATGCGCATTCCGGCTTGGTTTTGTTCCCATATTCATCGAGTACTCACTGTGTACTTTACTTTTCTCCGACTTGCAGAAACCATCGCCAAGGCCAAGAATATTGTTGAGAAATCCAACCACATTCAAGAGCTGGATAGCGAAAACAAGATTCTTAAGCAGGAGAGGAAGGACATGATGAAAATGCATGAGGAGTCGATGAAAGCCTTGCAGGACTCCGCCACCAAGGAAATCAATCGCTTGAAGGAGGAGATTGCGATCTTAAAAGATCAGAAGCGAGCTGCCGATTAGCAGAATCATCACCATAGCGAGGCGTACAAGCTCCTCCAACAAGAGAAACAATCCTTGGCGGACACCCTCTGGCAAGCTAAGGCAAACATCTTCAGTAAGTTTTCTCCGTCTTGGATTTCTGTAGTCTGGATACTTTGATTTGTTGAACTAATGCGCTCCTTATCGGAATTTTTAGCTCCTATGGGTTTAACCCGATCACCTCCTCCGGCCAAGGAATGCATGGTTCTTGCCGGCAACTTCATCAGCACCGCCATCACTCAAGCCAAGGAGATCGCCAAGCCCCTCCAGATAAACATCAAGGCATCGGACTCCTTGGCGAAGTACTCGGAGATTCTGCGCCGAGCCCCCGAGCGTATCACAATCTAGAAAGCTTCGTGTGCACGGGCTGGCGCAAGGATGGCGCTGTCCATGGTCAAGGCACACTATAAAGATGCCGACATCGACACGGTGACCTCTGGCATCCCTGACGTCGATGATGATGGCAAAGAGATTAATCATGAAGCCATCTTGTCGTCGCTCGCGGGCTATGACACCATAGTTGCCGAGTTGGTGGACATCAACGTCTTCGTGCCTATGAACATCATCGACAACGGCAACCAAGATTCCTCTGAGTCCCACCACAGTGCCGACTTAGAGGGTGGCTCTCCGGCTGGTGATGATGCTGTCTCCAAGTCACCTGCGCCAAAGGAGTAAAAAACAACTTTGTAATTTTTGTTTCCCCTTTGGTGTATATGCGGAAAAAACTTTGTTTATGTAACTTAAGGCGGAAAACAATGGTGGTTATTTCCTGCTGCTCAAGAAGTAATTTCCAGCATGTATATATTTTTTAAGCAAGTGCTGGCTTATCCATTACTTTGGTTCTTATGCTTGACTTTTCGTGAGTCGGAAGACTAGTTGTCGGAACCATGCGCTTAGGTGATGATGCCCAATGGCACCGTCAATAACCTGAGCACAAAATCACCGACAATAAGTGCCAAAAGTCACTACTCCAGAATCCACATAAAAACGACAAAGAACATGTAGACCAGAAAACTTAAGCTAACGCACGTAGGCGGAATTTTCACAAGTGCAAATGCAAAGCTTGTGCATAAAGGTTTTACATGATCCAAAAATGAACACTAAAGGAGGTAAAAGACTCAGAAATATGAGTGAACCAGAGAGCTTTATTTCATTGATCAAGTGTAAAAAGGACATAGTTGTGCTATGTTCCATGGCCGATCAAGCTCCGGGTAATCATCATCCGGGTCACGTCTCTTATGCTTATGATCCTCGTTGGGTCTATCCTTCAGTTCTCGATTGTCAACAAGGTAGTAAGACCCATTGAGTAGTGCCTTGCTTATGATGAACGGTCCTTCCCATGGCGGGGATAATTTGTGCGACTTACTCTGCTTAAGTCGGAGCACTAGATCCCCCTCTTTAAATGAGCGATGCCGAACGCGGCGACTATGGTAGCTGTGTAGCTTCTGCTGGTAGATGGCGGATCTTTGACATGCCAAAAGGCGCTCCTCCTCAAGAAGGTCCACATCTAGGCGTCTGGATTCTTCAGCGTGAGCTTCGTCGTAGGCGGAAACTCTTGGTGCATCGTGAAGTATGTCGGAAGGCAGGATGGCTTCTGCTCCATATACCATGAAATAAGGGGTGTAGCCGGTGGATCCGTTGGGTGTAGTTCGTAAACTCCACAGTACAGATGGCAATTCTTCCGCCCAGGCTCCAGCTGCTCTATGTAGCGGTGCCTCAATACGTGGCTTAATCCATTGGCTCGCTCAACCTGACCATTGGATTGTGGGTGTGCCATAGATTCAAGGTCAAGTCGGATGCCTTTCTCCCAACAATAAGCCTCCACTTCTCCGAGTGACAAATTGCTGCCGTTGTTGGTGATAATGCTATGTGGGAGACCAAATCTCACCACTAGATCCCTAACAAACCTGAGGGCAGTTGCCCCATCAAGCTTTCTAATGGGTTTAGCTTCTATCCATTTACTGAATTTATCAACTGCTACAAGCAGATGTGTAAACCCACAAGGTGCCGTCTGTAACGGTCCCACCATGTCTAGCCCCCAGACTGCAAACGACCAAGTTATTGGTATTGTTCGCAATTCTTCAGCAGGAACATGTGGTTGTCGGGCATAATACTAGCACCCCATGCATGTCTCAACCAGATTGTCGGCGTCTGCCTTCGCGGTCAGCCAGTAGAATCCTTGCCGGAAGGCTTTTGCGACCAACGATCGAGGAGCGGCGTGATGCCCGCAATATCCGAGATGGATTTCGCATAGGATTTCCATACCTTCAAGGTGGGAAACACACTTTAGGTATACACCAATAGTGCTTCTTTTGTAGAGTTTCCCTTGATTATGGTATAACCCTTCGCTCGTCATACTATTTGCCGTCTTTCGATTTCGTCGTCAGGCAAAGTTCGATGTTCGAGATATTCCATGAACGGTTTTGTCCAAGCTGGAGGGGCCTTAGTCACCATGTTGACGAAAGAGTCAACTCTATTCGGGTTGTCGATGTCGTCTCCCTTCATAGATGGTGTGCGCAGGTGCTCTAGGAAAATTCCTGGCGGAATTTGCTTGCGCCCTAATCCAAGCTTAGACAGCATATCAGCCGCCTCGTTTTCCTCCCTAGGTACATAATTGACTTCGTATCCTAAGAAGCTCTTAGCTATCTCGTCCACTTCGTCTCGATATGCCGCCATCATAGGGTTCCGCGCATTCCAGGTGCCAGCCACCTGCTGGGCAACCAAGTCGGAATCTCCACAGCGAACTATGCACTTGATGCCAATATCCTTGGCTACACGTAGTCCGTGAATGAGTGCTTCATACTCCGCCACGTTGTTTGTAGCCTCGAAGTGGATCTTCAGAATGTAGTGTAGCTTGTCTCCTGTTGGTGACTGTAGCAATACACTAGCCCCCGAGCCGTTGAGCAGCTTTGATCCGTCAAAGTGCATCACCCAGTTCTCTGGCTCCGGCAACGGAGTAGCATCTGGCATCTCCGTCCAATCTGCAACAAAATCCTCCAAGGCTTGTGATTTGATAGCGTCTCGTCTCTTGTAGGTGATCTCGAAGGCGGCAAGCTCAATGCCCCACTTCGCGACCCTTTCCGTAGCGTCGCTGTTATTGATAATGTCGCACAGTGGAGTCTTGCTCACCACTGTGATTGGGTGCTTCTGAAAGTAATGCCTCAGCTTCCGAGAAGCAAGGAATACTCCATAAGCTATCTTCTGGTAGTGCGGGTAACGCTGCTTGGACTCCGTCAAGACCTCGCTCACATAGTAAACTGGTCGTTGAACTCCGTGCTCATAGCCTGTTTCCTTCCGCTCTACCACGATGACGATGCTGATTACCCGGTTGGTTGCCGCCATGTAGATTAATAGGGGCTCTCCAGGCTCGGGTACTGCAAGGATGGGCGCTGAGGAAAGAATCTCCTTGAGCTGCTTCAATCCTGCATCTGCTTCGTCTGTCCACGTGAATTTGTCCGCCTTCTTCAGCAACTTGTACAGTGGCAGGGCCTTCTCTCCAAGTCGGCTGACGAACCGACTAACTGCTGCAACACAACCTGTTAGTCGTTGAATGTCCTTTAGGCATGTTGGACGGTTTATGTTTAAGATGGCCTTCATTTTCTCCGGGTTGACCTTGATTCCGTGTTGGGAAACGATGAAACCCAACAATTTGCCGGCTGGAACCCCGAAGACGCACTTCTTAGGGTTAAGCATCATGTTGTATTTCCAGAGATTATCAAAGGTTTCTTTTAAGTCGAAGATTAAGTTGTTTGACTTTTTAGAAATCATCGTGATATCGTCCACGTACGCATGAGCGTTCTGACCAATTTGGTCATGAAGGCAACGTTGCATTGTCCGCTGGTATGTAGCACCTGCGTTTTTCAGCCCAAAGGGCATCATAACATAGCAAAACGTGTCGTATGGGGTAGTGAACGAAGTGGCCAATTGGTCTGACTTCCTCATTTTGATCTGTTGGTATCCTGAGTATGCATCGAGAAAACACAAAAGCTCCGAGCCATCCGTCGAGTCAATGACGTGGTCAGTGCGAGGCAAAGCAAACGGATCTTTGGGACATTCTTTGTTCAAGCCGGTGTAATCAACGCACATTCTTAATTCATTGGTTCCCTTTTTGGGGACAAGTACATGATTGGCCACCCATCGGGTGTGAAGGACTTCTCGAATAAATCTAGCTTTAAGTAACCTAGCTATCTCTTTGCCAATGGCGTGTATCTTCTCATCTCCAAAGCATAGTAGAGGTTGTTTCACTGGTTTGCATTTTGGATCAATGTTTAAGCTCTGCTCGGCAAGTTTCCTAGGTACACCTTTCATGTCGGCAGGTTTCCAGGCAAAGATGTCCCTATTATCACGGAGGAACTCGATGAGCGCGCTTTCCTATTTGGGATCCAGGTTCGTCAAAATGGCGGTGACCTTGGAGGCATTGTCTACCACAAGTTCCACCGGCTTCATCTCGATGGCGGCCTTGAACGCAGGAGCGGAGTCGGAGATCCGCTTCTTCGACGTGGGCATCTTTGAGTTATCGACCTTGCTCTGGATTTCTTTGAATTCTTCGCTGTAGAGGACAGCTTCTTCAACGGTTGCTTCATTGATCTCGCAGTCCCTTGCCTTGGTAAAGCTTCCGGATACGGTGAAGACACCGTTTGGTCCAGGTATCTTGAGTTTGTTGTAGATGAAGCATGGCTTGGCAATGAACGTGTGGAATATGTCGCGGCCGAATATGATGTGGTACACGCTCTTGAAGGGGACCACCTCGAAGGTCATGCGCTCTCGGCGGTAATTATTAACATCGCCAAAGGCAACCTGAAGTGTAATGCACCCAAGGGACCGTGCCTCCCGACCAGGAACTACGCCGTGGAAGATGGTGTTAGTCCGCCTTAGGTTTTCCTCCGTCAAGTTCATCTTCTGCAGTGTATCCAGGTACATGATGTTGATGCTGCTTCCACTATCCACCATACACTTGGTGAACTCCACGCCGTCAATCAATGGGTTGATGACCATGGCGTACTGGTTCTCCGTAGGTATAAGGTCTGGGTGGTCCGTCCTGTCCCAAGTGATTGGAACTTCCGACCAGCGCAGGTACTGGGTAACTGGGGGGAGAGTGGCCATCAGGATCCTCAGAGAGGTCTTCTGTTGCCGGACGGTGGGGGTGCCAAGGAAAGTGTTGTAGACTAGTGCCTTCTTTGCGAAGGGGTTCTTGCCCTTGTCGTCGCTCTTGGCGGCATGCTTGGGGTCAACGTCTTCGTCCATATCACTTGAATCCTTGGACTCCTCCTTCTTCTTCTTCCCATTGCCCTTGCCTCGCGGTTTGTTCTTCCTACTTTGCTTGTAGCCGGACTCCGGGTATTCCTTGAGGTCGTTGACGAACTTGAAGTGTCGATTGGTATGGGTGGCCTTGTCGTTGACGTCGAGGTGTGTGAGGCACGGCATATCGCGGTACTCTTCATAGGTTTGGGGAACGCGGAGCGGCGCCAAGGTTGTTTCACTTCCTCGTTGCTGCCCACGGCCAGCTCCCCTTCCTCGGCCACGTTGTCCGCCATCACCTCGTCCTGCAAAAGTCATGGCGACCATGTAGGTAGATTGCTTTTCTTCTGGAGTGGTTTTCCGCTTTGTACTGTTGTTCCTCCGAGCTTGAGTTGGAACGGCTGTTGCCGGCAAGGAGCCGCGAGCATCGTCGTCGGTAGCTGCGAACTCACTAGCCAACTGAATCATCTGGTTCAAGTCAAGTTGATGATTGTCCTACAAGCGCTTCAGCTTATGTCGGAGCAACGTGTCTCTTTCCAATCCGTCGATGAAGGCGGCCATGGCGGCTGAGCGTGCACTCCTACGCAGGAATTTTTCATGTCCAGCCAGCGAGAGAGGTAGGCGCGAGATGGCTCATCTTTCTCTTGCACGCACCGCTGTAGATCGCCCACAGTGCAGGGACGCTTGTAAGTACCCTCAAAGTTCTTGGTGCACGCTTCTTGCATGTCCAACCAGTTGTAGATAGATTTCTCCGGCAAGTCGTCGATCCATTGACGGGCCGTGCCCGCCAACATTAATGGGAGGTACTTTACGGCGACGTTGGGGTTGCCTCCGGCAATCTCCACCGCGTTGTCGTAGTCCCGCAACCATGTGGCTGGCTTGGTGGTGCCGTCATAGGGCTTGATGGTCTTGTCAATTCGGAAACCTTTGGGGTAAGTTGCGGACCGTATTGCAGGTCCAAAGCAACATGGTCCCAGTTATGGTCCTTCCCGGGCCTCGTGGATCTTATCGATCCACGAACATGCATCGTACGGCTCCGGGTTCTTCTTCTTGTCAACAGGGGACGGGCAGCGTGAACGACGCGGGCCTCCTCTGCCATGGTGATTGCTTGGTGGTGACGGAGGCGGAGGTGGCGGTGGGTTAGCCTTCTTGCTGTTACCCTCCTGCGACGCCTCACGCCTGTCACGGTTGCTTGTCGGACGCGGAGGGTCATGGCGTGACCTGCTCTTGTGTCCTTGGTTGCGCTCCCGTCATGACAGGTCTGCTCCGCGTTGTCGTGGATGACGATGCCGCACTACTTTGGTGGGGGCATATCCGTACGATGGTGAGTCTTATAATATTCGCGATGTCGGGGGGACCGGGCGGTGGCGATGGGCGGCGAGGTCGGGCTTTTTCTCCATGGTCAGAGGATATGGGGATAGCATCCTTCCAGTTGCACGCATCCCTCCGTCTTCGTTCTGATGAACCCGTCTGGGACCCGACATCAAGAGGAGATTTATCCCTTGGCGTCTTGTACTGGCTAGATTGGCAGAGCGCTGGGTCAGACTCAAGACTCTGAGAGGTGGCCTTTTCCTGCTTCTTCACCTCCTTGGCCACTAGGTCGTAGACCTGTTCCACTGCCTCAGGCGATCTATCCTGCTCTAGAAGGGTCTTGGAGACGGCGAGGTTAAGGAGTGGGGTGGGCATCACCTGCTTGCCTTCACTGTCAATGTATGGCTTGGCTTGTGCCGGCTTCGAGGGAGCCCATCCTAGGTTACGCCGCACACCAGGATCGTTGATGAAGCGAGACGGAGCTTGCTTAGCTTTCTGCTGCTGCAGTAAAGTCTTGTACTCGGCCTCCATTGCTCTAGCTTTCTCTATGGACTTCTGCGCGTTGACCAAATCTTGATCTAGCTTAGCGCCTTGCTCCGTGATGGCCTGCACTTCCTCCAGCAGCTGCTGGCGTTTCTTGTCAAGCTATGTCATGTTCCGGATATGAGCAACGGTTAGTGGCTCGACGAGGATATTGTCGTACATCACTCTATCAGCTGGAGTAACTTGGGCTGCTGCAGACGTAGATGCTGGAGGCGGCAAGGTTGCGGTGTTGTTGCTCGGGCCGGTGCCGAGTTCCTGCGGCTGCTGCACTGGGTTAGGCGGAGGAGGCATGACTTTTGCGCGATCATCGTCAACAGCAATAAGTGGCCCCTTCCCCTTCTCCAGCGCTGTAGGCGGAGCTCGTCCGGGTTGATCTTCATCCATCGCCGTCCCAATGGTGATGAAAACCCCTCGAGACGTGATGGAATTGTTGGCTTGCTCGTCGCGCGAGTACTCCTCCTCCATCTCCTGCATAGTGGAGTCTAGCTCTTCTGGACTGAAGTCTATCTCCTCTGAATCTGCACTGAAATCAGCATAAAGCGCGTCAATGACAGAGTCGGAGGGTGCCAGGACTTCCTCGATGACGGGTGGTGGAGGTGCAACGGCCTCGATGATGACTGGAGGTGGTGGTGCTTCTGCGACAATGGCGGCGGGAGGCGGTGGTGGTGGTTGCTGAATCGGAGGTTCTCCATCCCTGAGCGCAAGCGCCAACTGGGCTGCAGCGTCAGCTTCCGCGTAGTTTTTGACGGTGCTCACCATCTCTTAGAGGGTAAGGCGTCATGTTGCCTACTGCCGTCTTAAAGAATGTCGGAGAAGTGTGCCGCGGTCCAGTCCTTCCACAAAGTGATACAAATCGTTATCATCGGGGTAGTGGGCCAGATCGGCTCGTATACGGAGCCACCTGGCCAGGTAATCGCGGGGGTTTTCGCCTTCTCTCTAAACACAACACGCTAGATCGAAGATGGTAACCATGCCTACGAACTTGGATCTCTGCTTTCCAGACGCACGGGTGAAGCCGGCGGACTTGCAATGATCTTCCACCTTTATATCCTGCACAGGGGCGGTTTGGGTGGGCCTTGAATTTTTCCGATCTTTGCCGGCAAACTCCGAAGGGAGATCCGACATCGATCCTTCCGCGAACGTATCGTGCCCGTAGGAGGTCCGTGCGGGCCTTGATGCTCCTCCGACTCCAAGGGAACTAGTGCCCGAGTTAGTTTCGCCGATGAAGAGGTGGATGTCTCCGATAGGAACGATCAAACACCGTGTAGGGTTCATCTTCGCCGGGATCCAGAACTCGTCAGGAGGGATGATCGGAACATTGCCGGAGAAGAGAACACGGCCGATGGCTACGGTTCCGCCGATTCCCGCGAAGATCTTGGTCCTCGCCGGTTGAAGAGCCTGAAGCGCCTCTTGCCCCACGGTGGGCGCCAACTGTCGTGGTATTGCCGACGAGTGCGCCATGGAGGGGTCCTCAAAGTGCATGTTTAGAGACGTGGGGTGAGGCGTACGGTTGACGGGTACGAGGTAACACAGCTTACCCAGGTTCAGATCCCACGACGGTGGCGGAATCCTACTCCTGCTATAAATCACTATAAGGGCAATACGCCGAGTTACAGAGATAGGTTTGCTGTCCGAGGTTGTATGAATCGATACTAGGTTGTCTGAAGTTATGCCCTAAAGGCTCCCAAAGGCCCGACTTATATAGTCGCCAGGTCCTAGGGTTACAGGGAAAAGTCCTAGCCGGACAGGTTACAGAGTCCTACTCCGTCTATTACTAGTCTTGTGTATCTTGTACTCCAAGGCTCCGGGTACGCTGGTGACTCCACCGTAGCCTTCCTTTATCCGGCATGAGACTCCCTTCTGGATCCATCTAACTGGGCCGCCCAGCAGGCCATAGGCCATGCTACCAACTGTGGGCCACCCAGGTTATCTGGATAAGTGACATGCTATGAGGATACCCGTATAGCATATCCCCAACAGCATTGCTCTTCAGGGTGTGGCGCCAGCCATGATAGCGTTGCAAAAAGGGTTAGTCCTATGAAATTGTTTCGGCCAGAGTTCATTTCATGATTTTTGTTAACTAGGGGTTATTTTTGGTCAATTGTCCTCCACGCGCAGCCGCCGCCGTCCGATCTCGGCTAGCCCACACACTCCGTTGGTTCCACCTAGGGCATCTCCAGCGGATCACGCAATCCAAACGGTCGGTTTCTGTCCGGATAGGTCGGTTTTGGATAAAATTTGGATCGTGGTCCAGCAAGGCCTACCGCTGCACCTAATTATTTTTCTAAGTGCGTCATAGGCTCTGTATGCTTTCAAGTCATTCGATTCCCCTCAAAAAGGTCAATAGGAAGACATATTTCTCCTAGATCTTTTGTTTGAGTTGTATGAAAATCGTACTATCATGAGAGGGTTCGTGTTGGTAAGTTTGGGTGGAATCAACTCAACCTTTATATGGCCCATCCATCCTTTTCTCAATGGTAGATATCTGAGTGTGATTTCTGTCCATGTTGGCTGCTGCCCTCGCTGCTAGTACCAACCAGTAGTACCAAAATTTTCATTCGGCACTATCTCTTGGAACCGGTAGTGCCGCCTCGTGATACCTAACGCATAAGAGAGTTGATGCGAGCCGTGTCTCCTCCTTAGGCTTGCCCGGTACCAACTTCCGACATTACCTCTGCGGGTGGTAGTACCGCTTCACCTCCAGTAGTACCGCTTGGTGGTAGTACCGGATCGTGTGGCGATACTACCGGTGGCATCTGAGGGTTTTCTACCTCGAGCTGTGATGTCCTACACCACCAAGCGGTACCAGCCCGGTAGTACCGGTGAATTCCGGTACTACCGCGGGTGTGTCCGGTAGTACCAGTCATGACTGGCAGCAACGTGCAGATTCTATATCAGGGTATAAAAGGGCCCTTCTTCCCTAACGAAAAGGTGCCTCTTTTATCTCTCTCCTCCATTGTTCTTGAGCTGATTTTTTCCTAGATCTCCCCCCATAGTGCTCCATTCTCCTTGATACTTTGGGATTGGTGGAGGACATCTAGATCTAGGGATGCACTAAAGCAAAGTTGATTCCCCTTTTTTTCCTTTGTGGATCATGTTACACTTGGCTTCTTTTGAACCCTACACGAAAGAGGTCGGTCTCGAATCTCGGACATTAGTTGTAAAGCTTCGGTATCGTGTTGGGAGACTCCAAGTGTTGTGGAGGTCTACTCAACAAGTTTGGAAAGGTTCTGGTCGCCGCCTTCTATGCCACCACATAGTGGATCGTGTGCTTGCCTTGCGGCGGGTGCGGGGAGAATAGGTTGAGGCCATTTGTGGTGCTGGGGGTCTTAGTACCGCCCACCCCTCTGATGAGTGCATATTTGCATCATGTCTTACATTGTTATTTTGCATTGTAGATGTAGGATTTTGGAATTTTACGGCGTTCACATGCACTTTTGATGTTTATTTTCACCAGGATCAGATCAGATGATGGAACTAGAGGACACAATTCTTGGAGCAATTGTACTGGAGAGAAAAGGAGCCAAAAACTACGTAAATCGCTTATTTGGGGAATATTAATAATACCAGAAGAAAACCCGAAGCGAGAAGGGGAGACAGAAGAGTTGATGACCAACTATACAGCGGGCCGCCGGATAGTTGGCGTCGCCTCCGCCTCTTTAAATAGTTTCACCCCGTGAAACTGATTCGAAGAGACGACATATAGAACACCCAGAAATCACCGAAATCGAACCTACGGAAGGCATCTGGAGGGGGAACTTTCCCTAGGGATCCATCTTCGCCCTACGCAGATCTGGGAGGTCAAGGCATCGATCTACATCTTCATCAACCGCTGCATCATCACCATCATCTCCATCCATCCCATCTAGATTTTGTTGTAATTCTTGCAATAGTTGTGGATTTATATAAGAACTATTCATCAATGATCGCTTACATTACCATTACTATGATGCTATCTACCTCCGTGTCTGAGTAGATCATTAGTTCTTGGAGAGATGGATAAACCCTAGTATGGGATTGGAATAAGATAAAGTTTATTATGATATTCGTCGCTGTGACCATGTGTTAGATTGTCTGCATCTTGATGTTGGGAGAAGTCGACCTCTCCAATATTTGCCTCTTGTGGGGACTTGATGTAGGGAACTACTTGTTGATAGATGGAGGGATGTTAGCACTTACAGTGACTATAAAGCTATTGGTATCCCTTTCGTATCAACTTGGGAATCGAGGAAACTCATAAAACACTATCCATGCCATGGGATACATCCTATGGGATTATGTCCCTTAATAGCGCGATAATTCAATTTATGTCGATTGATGTCTGCTGTGGTTATGAGGATGATTTGAGCATTGGTTGCTGCCTCTTTGTCCAAATACGGAGTTCCTCCCACACATACATAGTTAAGAATGCTTATGATAATAATCTTTACCTTAGCACTTTATAATGCTAGTGGTGTATCTGCCAATTCCTGAGAACGCTTTCTCCCACTAAAGTTCCAAATCTCTTACATACGCGATACTTATTTTCTGTATTCAATTTTATTTACTTTACGTATTGTTCTCTTATACCAAAAATCAAAAAACACCTTTTTACACATTACTCGCATTTTATCTTGTCAATTAGAACTTTGCTTAGCCTTTCTATTTTTAGTATTTACTTCAAGAATTCTTAGACTTCAGACTATTGCTCCCTGTGGGATCGATATCTTTATTTCAAAACTAGCTACATCCGATCTATGCACTTGTAGTCATCAAGGTATTTTCTAGCTTCGTTGCCGGGGATCTAAGCGCTGTAGGTCTTTTAGTTTTTTCTTATTTACTTTTGTTTAGTTAAGTTTGTTTTGAGTCATAGGTTTCCACCAACGTGATGGAGTTTGAGCATATGACTAGTGCTAACACACTCAACCGTTTTGGGAAGCCCTATGATATTTATAAAAGAGACAACTCCAACGAGAAGACAAGGGGGTTTGAAATAAATCCTCTACTACTTGGTATCCTACACAAGAAGCAATTACTGGAGATGAAGAAGATCCTGATCCATATAAGCATATTGCATGTTTCAAATATATATGTGGCATGTTCCAATTAATGGGGTATACCACCGATGAGGTAAGGTTTAAACTTTTTAGTCAAACTTTGACAAGTACAACTCTCTCATGGTATAGAGATCTACCCTCAGAAGCCACTACTACTTGGGATGATTTAGCTTGTGAATTCTTATCTAAATATTACCCATTATCAAAATCTTTTGGAATCAGGCGTCCTATAATGACTTGGAAGAACCATCCCAATGAAGGACTAGTAAGAGCTTATATAAGATTTAAAGATTTGCTTAGAAAATGTCCTCATCATGATTTACCTGAATGGTATTTACTGCATATCTTTTATGGCGGTTTGATTGAACCTAATAGAATTGAACTAGACTCTTGCGTGAGAGGAGCTTTCATGTATTTACCTATTACTAAAGCTTGGGCTTTACTTAATAGAATTCGCGATCATAGAGTTTCATGGAATTTTGGTCTAGGTGGTGAAGGAGGCACGGGAATAGATCATGAATGTATTCACGAATATAATAAAAAAGTCAAGGTTAATGAATTATCTAAAGATCTTTATTTAGATTCAGATCTTGTATTGCCAGTTGTTAAATATTTTATAGAACACATCGAAGTTCCAAAGGTGGGTCCGGTCAAGTTTGAACTACCACCTGAACCTGAAAAGAAAATAGAAGTTAAAGCAATTGTAGCCTCCCTAGAACCAATGTATGAGTTACCTTTTCCTAACACTGCACAAAAGCATATTTTGGAGTATGAACAGGTCAAATCAGTACAGGAGGAGAAAGAAGAGGAAAGTGTGCCAATAATTGATAAACATCTAGATGAAACCAAAGATGAAGAGGTAACCAAGGAAGCAATCATGGCTATGTATGCACATTGTAACATAGTTGAACTTGATGAAGAGACTTACATATTGGTTGAAGGTACAATTAAGGTAAAAGATGTGGGTAAGCCTATCCTTCCCTGCATATTTAAAGAAACCTCGCATTATAGTTTATGTGATCTTGGCACTGAAGTTAATGTTATATCTTATGGTTTTTATCTAGAAATAAAATAAGAAATAACACCGTCTACAATAAAAAATACTGATATGATAATCATGTTAGCCAATAAAAATCTTAGAATTCCAATGGGAGTAGTTGAAGATGCAGTTATCACAATTAAAAATAAAAAAATTCTTATTGATTTTGTAGTTGTTGATATGCCAATTGACACTCTTTGCCCAATTATATTTGGAAGAAACTTTTTGAGTAATATAGGTCCCAAAGTTAAATTTTTAAGGAGGTTGTATCCCTTAAGATTGGGGAAGCGGAAAAAGAATTCCATTTTTCCAAATTTAAAGACAAACCTCCATTCATAAAATAAGAAGAGAAGGAGAAAACTATTGAAGAAACGGGAGCTCTCTTTTCAAATAATCAAGATGAAGAAATAAAAGAAGATCCGAATTGTGGAGAAATAATTATGGAGGATAAAACTCTAGAAGAATTAGAAAATGAATTTGATTCATTTCCCAATGAAGAACCTCCAACTGATGAAGCTTTTGAAGAACCAGAAAAGAGAGGGGATGAGGAACTACCACCCCTAGAATTAAAAACTTTACCAGATAATCTTAAGTACAGATTCTTAGATGATACTAATAAATTCCCTGTTATTATTAGTGCTAATCTTTTAGGGGAAGAAGAAGAAGAACTTACGAAGGTACTAAAGGAGCACCGCAAGGCCTTTGGGTACTCAATGGATGACTTGAAGGGTATTAGTCCAATGATAGCCTCCCATCAGATATTCATGGAGGAAGGTGCTAAAAAAGTTGTAGAATTTAATAGAAGACTGAAGCTTGAAATGAAGGAAGTGGTAAGAAAAGAAATAGTACGCTTACTTGATGCAGGTATAATCTATCCAATAAAAGAAAGTGAATGGGTAAGTCTTGTTCATTGTGTTCCTAAGAAAGGTGGCTTTACAGTTGTTCCTAATGAAAACAATGAATTCATACCTACTAGAACTGTTGTTGGACATAGGATGTGCATAGATTTTAGAAAATTGAATAAGGAGACTAGGAAAGATCACTATCCTTTACCATTCATAGATCAAACTTTAGAGAGGTTAGCAAATGACACTCTTTTTTTACTTGGATGGATATTCTGGTTTCTCCCAAATAGCTGGTCCTCCTGAAGACCAACTTAAAATAATTTTCATTAGTCCTTGTGGTTAACAGGCTTATCGACGTATGTTGTCACATCCCAAAATTTTCCAAATTTTGAAATGTGAAAAATAAATAAACAAAATAAATAATTGTTGAAATTTAGGGTGAAAAGAAACTTTTTGATTCCAAATGGAAACATTAAAACCCATCTTGAACAACCTTTGAATAAAATTGAATCCAATTAATTCAAATCAAGTGAAATGCATTTCTCATAAATGCATCTTGAAATTTAAAAACTTGGAAAGTAAACCAAAACCCTAAAAACCTTAATGGAAGAAATCAATTCCAATATCTCTCTAAGACCATGGATTTGATCCATATAAAAATTCAGCATCAATCATTTTAAAATGATCAAGAATGGAAAACCAAAAATATTATAAAACCACAGAAATTGATTTCATTCAATTTGGAACCATAGATAAAAACTTATGGATTTTATAAGATAAGGAAGGAAATAAATAAATAAGAAATATTCAAAAGCCAAATTAAATCTTGGCCAAATCCATAAACAAATGGAATAAAGATAACCCAAATAAAATAAAGGGACAAGGAATATTCAAATAAAATAATATGGTCTTAAGAAAATTCTATTCCATTTGAATAAAAACAAAATCCCTAAAGTAAATGATTAATTAAATCATGGGAAAATAATAATTGGAATCTACCCAAGTGGAGTAAAAGTTATTTAATTAACTTAAATGGAATCAAAGAAATCACCTAAATAAAATTTATGGAATTAAAACCATATTTGATTTCATTGGAATAAAGACATTTTCCCAATTTAAATGATTAATAGATCATATGAAAATATTTTCAAATAAATCAAAATGAATTATTCAACACCCTTTTGAATAAATAAAAACCTACTAGAAAAGGTTTTGATAATTTTTTTAATTTAAATAAGAATGGAGATTATATTTAAAATCTTATTTGAATAAGGGAGAGAGCCTATTTTAAATAAAATATAAACCATAAAAGAATAAAGGAATTATTCTAAAATAGACTTAAAATAACTATTTAAAACAATATAGAAATATACTGAACATTTGAAAAGGGTTTGAATTCAAAGAAGGTTTGAAATCATTTGGGCAAAATCAAAACAGAAAAAGAAAATAGAAAAAGAAAAATGAATCAGAACAAAAAAAATGGAAAGGACCCAGCCCAGCCAACCTAGCCCGGTCCAGGCCCAGCAAGCCCATTTATTTCCCCCTCTCGCGAAGCGTTTTCCACCAGAAACCACACCCGCACCGTCCCTGACCGCTGGACCCCATCGTCTCTCTCTCTCTCTCTCTCTCTCTCTCTCATTGTCAAACAGACCCCACCCGACAGTCGTCGTCTTCACCCGCGCGCTGACCTTGCCGGCGGTTTCTGCCTGTTTAAACCTAGGATCAGTACGTGTTAATGCCCCAGTAAATCAGCACCGTGACCATGCCATCTTAAGCGCCTGCCTCTCCTCTCTCTTTCCCCTCGCCCACCCCATCCTCTCTGCCAGCCGGCCGCTCCGATTCTACCCGAGACCACCGCTGTCTTTGACGAGCTTCGCAAGCGATTCTAGCCGCTCCTCGATGCCCCTTGCCTCCCCGTCACCACGATATTGCTCGCCATCACCGTGCGCGTCTGCCCGCGCTCGCCCCATAGGCTCGGCAATGACCACGTCTGAGCAGCACTGCCGTCTGCTCCAACTTCGGCGACCTCTACTGGTAACATCCGACCGCACCTCCCCTTCTCATTGATGCTCCTGTACTCACCACGTCATTCCGCATCTAACCGTACTCTCCTCATGTCTTCGCATGCCCCGTAGCGTCGCCTCCGACAACGACTGACCACACCCGAGCCAGTGGACAACTCCGACGAGCAATTGTTGTCGACCTCGTACGCCCCCTGCCATCCCGCAAGCAAGTTGAGCATCAGCAACGTTCTGCGAACCTGGTGAGCATACCCCTTCTCTCCCTTGCTTCCTGATAACACCGGACCACCGTAGGCCGAGCGCGCCGCCGCTCGTTGTCGCCCAGCTCTGCCAGATCTTGGCTGTCTCGCTGTGAGCCGTTAGATTTTGATCTAGCGTATACGATAGAATCACTTAAAGCGAAGCGGTATGCTAGATCTGAGCCGCGTAGATCCCTTTTAATCCTGCGGTGCATGTTGCCTGATCCGAACGAAACGGTACGATCCAATGAAAACATTCCACGTGGCCAGACTCTAGTTTTAAAAACATAATTTGTTCTATTAGATGTTCAAATTTGTAAATTGCATAACTTCTGATCCACACGTCCAAATTTTTCAAAATTTATATGAATGGAATCAGCAAAACAAGTACTTTCCAACCATGTACTTTGTTTTGTGAATTGCTTCTGTTAAATTGGTTGTTTTTACAGAAACTTATGTAAGCATAATTTGAATATAAAAATTATTCTAGAAATATTTTTAAGGTAAAATCTTTGGCAAATGGATTGTTTTGAATCTACTGACCATAGAAACCAATTTATGGATTTAAAAGCGTATTTTTTGAAGCTAAAGAATAAATCTTTGAATAAAAGCATTTCTAGCCAAATAAAATTATTGAATAAGTTTTAAGAATGCTTTTTGAGTAAAACCTTTGGAAAATGATTTGATCTAAAATCTCTGACCCTAAACACCAATTTTTAAGATTTAAAAATATATTTGGTGAACCCTAGAAAATTATTACTTTGTTTAAAGGCATTTCTAATGAAATAAAATGTTGTTTGACTTAAAAATGGTTTATAAGTAAAACCTTTTGAAAATGGTTTTAATATTAAACAATTGACCTTAAAACACTAACATTTGTGTTTAAAAATATATTTGTCAAACACTAGAAAATATTACTTTGATTTGAACCATTTCTAGCAAAACAAAAATGACTTAAAGTGGCCATTTTCACTAACTTGATATCAAATGGTTTTTGCCACTTTTATAAATGTCCAATATGTTTTTTATAATGTTTATAAACTATTATAAACCACTTTTCCAAATAAAACAATCTTTGGCATGCTTTCATGCATTGCTTTGTTTTTATTATTCTATGTGATGAATTGCTTGAATGGTAGATTGAATTTGTGCCTTGATTGAATTGTAGTGATATTTGAAGAGTGTGATTATTGCAAGATCAAGGAGTGAACTTATAATTCTCTACCAAAAAGGCAAGTGATGCTTCATACTTGGTCCCATTATTTTCACTATGCATTAGTGTTATTTATAAGTAGGACTTGCATGGAATTTTTGCTAAGTATAAACTATGCCATGGGAAATCCTAGTAGATGAAACCTTAGTAGAATTTTCCTAAGTTAAGATTCCTACTACTATCATGCTTAGCTTAGCTAGTAGAAAACAAGGGTGGATTATATTCATGCTATGGAATATTTCTAAGTCAAGGACTTATGTTTTTGTTTAATAAAACAACTAAGTGAATGAAACACCTGGGTGGATTGGTAATTGCTTGGTGGTTTTTGGTTGAGTGGTTACACAAGGCCCATTTATATGGTTTACCTTGTGTATCTCACTTGTGGAATGCCACCCAGGAACAAAGATATTTGAGATGTCAAATGTTGAGAATCTTCAAGTGCAACCACTTGGCATTATGGGCTCTGCCTAGATCATATATGTTACAATAACTTAGCCAAATGGACAGTTGGTGGTAGGGGATGATAGGTTGGAGCGCGTCTATTCTGGTATAAGGGAAGGCTTCTGAAAGATCTTGTCTCGATGCATGCCGAGTCTTGTGGGGAAAGTGCACCACCTCTGCAGAGTGAAAAATCTAAGTACTTAGCCGTATCCCCGGCAATGGACAATTTGATCATCAAGACATGGAAGCTATCAAGAATCTCCTCATCCCAATTTTCTAAGTTAAAAACTTGTGGTTGAACAAGGGTTTAAGGATCACCAATTTCTATTGGGAGATGCCTTGGGTGATTTTTGACAAACAAAAACTTAGTGTTTTCAAAAGATAAGGAAAATCTATTTTGAGCAAAGCAAGCCTAAGCTCCACTTAGGCAAATGCATATAGATGATAGACTCCACTATAATACCATAGTATCACTTGCCAATACAATTCAAATGTATTGACCCTTGTGGCTGTAACTTATCATGTTGTAGGTTTGTTTGATGTTAGTGAAGTGTGTTGATTAGGATTACAAGTCTACAACCAACATGATTGCCTGTGGCACTTTGAAGATGAAGGACTCCATGCTATATAGTTATTTCTGCTCCATTGTAATGAGATAGCCAAATGAGCTATGTAAGATGTAATTAATTATTTTATTCCTAGTTATAAAGTTGTATTATTACCTTTGTTTCTTGATATTACATCTTAACTATGGATGCTAGCTAATGATCCAGGGACTAGCATTGTAAACAGAGGGATATCTACCTTATAAAGGTGGAATCTTACAGATGGTATCAGAGCACTGTGTTGCCTGTAGGATTGTAACCCTAGGATTGGACAAAACCCCTTAGAAAAATATAGGAGTTGTATTTGTTCCAAAACTTATTTACAAACAATCTTGTAAACTCTTTCCTCAACCCTTTTGGTTTTGATTCTACATCTCTTCCATTTCAACTTGATGGACAAAACCTCAACCATGAGCAAAGACTTCAACAAGAACAAAGACATCAACTTGAGCAAAGGACATCAACTTGAACATCACTAAGGACTACAAGTGAGACAAGAACAATACTCAAGACTTGAAGATTAAGGAAACACAACTTAGAAGGAACCATCATCACCTTTGAAGTTTTGTGACCAAGATGCAAGAATTTTTCCAAAGAAACCATGATCTTGTTCAAGAAGAAACAACAAAGAAGAATGGAATGATCTCAAGTGAACCATATAGTTGGACCACCATATTTAGTTTAGATCAAACCCACCAACTTATGTGGTGTAGCAAAAATATTTTGCTGCCTAAAAATGTGCTTGAACTTTGTTGTTTGAGTGGAATGTTTGTTTGTGATTGCTTGCACATTGCTTGTGTGAATTGTGATGTGTGTGATTAGAATTTTTCCTTAGAAATCTTTTGCCTATTCTAATCCCAGTCCAACCCAAACAAATGACTTCTTCAAGAAACTCCAACATCAAGAATGGTGACAACAACAACAACAACAACAACAACAAAAACAACCAAGAGATGCACATGAGATAACTCATAGTAAACCAAACCCAGTTGAACCAAGTGACAACTCAATTTTGGGCCAACAACAATGAGTTAGACCCAACCATGCAAAGGTTTATGGAAACCCAAACCCAATTATTGCAAAGGATGACAAATCAAATGATCAACATGGGAGACAACCTTTCCCAAGGAGGTTGTGACAAAAATGATGTCAAGGATGATATTATAGAAGGAACTCAAGCTTGCAATATTTGTGGAGACATGGATCACACTTCCAAAGAGCATGAAGATCAATTCCCTCACTGTGAAGAGAAACATCCAACTAATCAATGCCCCACATCTCAAGTGACTTGTTTCTTATGTGAAGGAAATAATCATGTACCTATGCAATGCCCCATCTATTCTATAGTTCAACAAAGGAAATAAGGTGGAGTGCAACAAAAGTTTGTAAACCCCCACGAGGAAACAACTTCTACCAAGAAGGATGAAGACAAAGGAAAATCTCAGCTTGCACCTCCATGCAGTATGACTCACATTAATGGACAGAAAAAGAAACATATGTATTACCCAAGGAAACGATTAAGGAGACAAGGAGACTTTCCCACCTTTGAGGTGAGATATGAAGAGCATGAACTAGAGGAACTCCTAGCTTTGGAGAAACCCAAGAAGAAGAAGGAAAAAATCCAAGTGCAATGTTGCAATTGCAAAGAGATGGGACACTATGCCAATGAATGTCCAGAGAAGAAGAAGAATTATAAGGAAATTAGCCAAGTGTGGTGCAACAACTGCAAAGAGCTAGGCCATTATGTATCAACTTGTCCACAAAAGATACGTGAAGAACTCAACCTTGTCACATGTTACAATTGTGGTGACCAAGGACATTATGCAAGCAATTGTCCAGAAAATATGAAGCACAAGACAAACAAGCCTATGAGGGATCTCAGCCTTGTCACATGTTTCAGGGGTGGAAACAAAGGACACTATGAAGATGTCTGCCCAGAGAAGTTTCATCAAGATCCCAAGCAAGCCAGAATGTAATCTAGTTGGAAACTTTTAAGGGTGGTAGTACCCTAGTTGCTTTGAAGCCAACTTGTAACCTCTAGCCTTCCCAAATCTCGGGACGAGATTTCTGTTAAGGGTGGTAGCCTGTCACATCCCAAAATTTTCCAAATTTTGAAATGTGAAAAATAAATAAACAAAATAAATAATTGTTGAAATTTAGGGTGAAAAGAAACTTTTTGATTCCAAATGGAAACATTAAAACCCATCTTGAACAACCTTTGAATAAAATTTGAATCCAACTAAATTCAAATCAAGTGAAATGCATTTCTCATAAATGCATCTTGAAATTTAAAAACTTGGAAAGTAAACCAAAACCCTAAAAACCTCAATGGAAGAAATCACTTCCAAGATCTCTCTAAGACCATGGATTTGATCCATATAAAAATTCAGCATCAATCATTTTAAAATGATCAAGAATGGCAAACAAAAAATATTTTAAAACCACAGAAACTGATTTCATTCAATTTGGAACCATAAATAAAAACTTATGGATTTTATAAGATAAGGAAGGAAATAAATAAATAAGAAATATTCAAAATCCAAATTAAATCTTGGCCAAATCCATAAACAAATGGAATAAAGATAACCCAAATAAAATAAAGGGACAAGGAATATTCAAATAAATTAATTTGGCCTAAACCAAATTCTATTCCACTTGAATAAAAACAAAATCCCTAAAGTAAATGATTAAATAAATCATGGGAAAATAATAATTGGAATCTACCCAAGTGGAGTAAAAGTTATTTAATTAACTTAAATGGAATCAAAGAAATCATCTAAATAAAATTGGTGGAATTAAAACCATATTTGATTTCATTGGAATAAAGACATTTTCCCAATTTAAATGATTAATAGATCATATGAAAATATTTTCAAATAAATAAAAATGAATTATTCAACACCCTTTTGAATAAATAAAAACCTACTGGAAAAGGTTTTGATAAAAATTTGAATTCAAATAAGAATGGAGATTATATTTAAAATCTTATTTGAATAAGGGCAAGAGCCTATTTTAAATAAAATATAAACCATAAAAGAATAAAGGAATTATTCTAAAATAGACTTAAAATAAATATTTAAACAGTATAGAAATATACTGAATCAAAACAGAAAAATCAAATAGAAAAATAAAAATGAATGAGAAAAAAAATGGAAAGGACCCAGCCCAGCTATCCTAGCCCGGTCCAGGCCCAGCAAGCCCATTTCTTTCCCCCTCTCGCGAAGAGTTTTCTACCAGAAACCACACCCGCACCGTCCCTGACCGCTGGACCCCATCGTCTCTCTCTCTCTCTCTCTCTCACTGTCAAACAGACCCCACCCGACAGTCGTCGTCTTCACCCGCGCGCTGACCTCGCCGGTGGTTTCTGCCCGTTTAAACCTCGGATCAATACGCGTTAATGCCCCAATAAATCAGCCCCGCGACCATGCCATCTTAAGTGCCTGCCTCTCCTCTTTCTTTCCCCTCTCTCACCCCACCCTCTCTGCCACCAGGCTGCTCCGATTCCACCCGAGACCACCGCTGTCTCCAACGAGCTTCGCAAGCGATTCCGGTCGCTCCTCGCTGCCCCTTGCCTCCCCGTCCCGACGAGCTTACTCGCCATCACTGTGTTCGTCTGCCAGCACCCTCCGTCTGCCCGCGCTCACCCCATAGGCTCGGCAACGACCATGTCTGAGCAGCACCGCTATTTGCTCCAACTTCGGCGACCTCTACTGGTAACATCTGACCGCGCCTCCCCTTCTCATTGATGCTCCTGTACTCTACACGTCATTGCGCATCTAACTGTACTCTCCTCATGTCTTTGCATGCCCCGTAGCGTCGGCTCCGACAACGTCTGACCGCACCGGAGCCTGGGGACAACTCCGACGAGCAATTGTCGTCGACCTCGTATGCCCCCTGCCTTCCCGCAAGCAAGTTAAGCATCAGCAACGCTCTGCGAACCCGGTGAGCATCCCCCTTCTATCACTTCCTGATAACACCGGACAACCGCAGGCCGAGCGCGCCACCGCTCGCTCTCGCCCGGCGCCGCGAGATCTTGGTTGTCTTGCTGTGAGCCGTTAGATTTTGATCCAGCGTATACGATAGAATCAATTAAAGCGAAGCGGTATGCTAGATCTGAGCCGCACAGATCCCTTTTAATCCTGCGATCCACGTTGCCTGATCCGAACGAAATGGTACGAGCCAATGAAAACATTCCACGTGGCCAGACTCTAGTTTTAAAAATAGAATTTGTTCTATTAGATGTTCAAATTTGTAAAATGCAGACTTTTGATCCACATGTCCAAATTTTTCAAATTTTATATCAATGGAATCAGCAAAACAAGTACTTTCCAACCATGTATATTGTTTAGTAAATTGCTTCTGCTAAATTGGTTGTTTTTACAGAAACTTGTGTAAGCATAATTTGAATATAAAAATTATTCTAGAAATATTTTTAAGGTAAAATCTTTGGCAAATGGATTATTTTGAACCTACTGACCATAAAAACCAATTTATGGATTTAAAAGTGTATTTTGTGAAGCTAAAGAATAATCTTTGAATACAAGCATTTGTAGCCAAATAAAATTATTGAATAAGTTTTAAAAATGCTTTTTGAGTAAAAACCTTAGGTAAATGATTTGATCTAAAATCTCTGACCCTAAACACATAGATTTAAGATTTAAAAATATATTTGGTGAACCCTAGAAAATTATTACTTTGTTTAAAGGCATTTCTAATGAAATAAAATGTTGTTTGACTTAAAATTTGTTTATAAGTAAAACTTTTTGAAAAATGGTTTTAATATTAAACACTTGACCTTAAAACACTAACATTTGTGTTTAAAAATATATTTGTCAAAAACTAGAAAATATTACTTTGATTTGAACCATTTCTAGCAAAACAAAAATGACTTAAAGTGGCCATTTTCACTAACTTGATATCAAATGGTTTTTCCCACTTATATAAATGACCAATAGGTGTTTTATAATGTTTATAACCTATTAGAAACCAATTTTCCAAATAAAACAATCTTTGGCATGCTTGCATGCATTGCTTTGTTTTTATTATTCTATGTGATGAATTGCTTGAATGGTAGATTGAATTTGTGCCTTGATTGAATTGTAGTGATATTTGAAGAGTGTGATTATTGCAAGATCAAGGAGTGAACTTATAATTCTCTACCAAAAAGGCAAGTGATGCTTCATACTTGGTCCCATTATTTTCACTATGCAATAGTGTTATTTCTAAGTAGGACTTGCATGGAATTTTTGCTAAGTATAAACTATGCCCTGGGAAATCCTAGTAGATGAAACCTTAGTAGAATTTTCCTAAGTTAAGATTCCTACTAATGTCATGGTTAGCTTAGCTAGTAGAAAACAAGGGTGGATTATATTCATGCTATGGAATATTTCTAAGTCAAGGAATTATGTTTTTGTTTAATAAAACAACTAAGTGAATGAAATAACTGGGTGGATTGGTAATTGCTTGGTGGTTTTTGGTTGAGTGGTTACACAAGGCCCATTTCTATGGTTTACCTTGTGTATCTCACTTGTGGAATGCCACCCAGGAACAAAGAGGTTTGAGATGTCAAATGTTGAGAAGCTTCAAGTGCAACCACTTGGCATTATGGGCTCTGCCTGGATCATATAGGTTGCAATAACTTAGCCAAATGGACAGTTGGTGGTAGGGGATGATAGGTTGGAGAGCGTCCATTCTGGTCTAAGGGAAGGCTTCTGAAAGATCTTGTCTTGATGCATGTCGAGTCTTGTGGGGAAAGTGCACCACCTCTGCAGAGTGAAAATTCTAAGTACTTAGCCGTGTCCCCGACAATGGACAATTTGAGCATCAAGACATGGAAGCTATCAAGAATCTCGTCATCCCAATTTTCTAAGTTAAAAACTTATGGTTGAATAAGGTTTTAAGGATCACCAATTTCTATTGGGAGATGCCTTGGGTGATTTTTGACAAACATAAACTTAGTGTTTTCAAAAGATAAGGAAAATTTATTTTGAGCAAAGCAAGCCTAAGATCCACTTAGCGAAATGCATATAGATGGTAGACTCCACTATACTACCATAGTATCACTTGCCAATACAATTCAAATGTATTGACCCTTGTGGCTGTAACTTATCATGTTGTAGGTTTGTTTGATGTTAGTGAAGTGTGTTGATTAGGATTACAAGTCTACAACCAACATGATTTCCTGTGGAACTTTGAAGATGAAGCACTCCATGCTATATAGTTATTTCTGCTGCATTGTAATGAGATAGCCAAATGAGCTATGTAAGATGTAATGAATTATTTTATTCCTGGTTAGAAAGTTGTATTATGACCTTTGTTTCTTGATATAACATCTTAACTGTGGATGCTAGCTATTGATCCGGTGAGTAGCATTGTAAACACATGGATCTCTACCTTATAAAGGTGGAATCTTACATATGACTTTTGGTCTGTGTAATGCTCCAGCTACTTTTCAAAGATGCATTACTGCTATATTTGCAGATTTTATAGAACTTATAATGGAAGTATTTTTGGATGATTTTTCTGTCTATGGAACTTCATTTACTAGTTTCTCGGATAATCTCAAAAGAATCTTGCAGCGTTGCGAAGAAACCAATCTATTCTTAAACTGGGAGAAGTGCCACTTTATGGTCAAAGAAGGCATAGTCCTTGGACACAAAGTATCAGGTAAGGGTATTGAAGTAGATAGGGCTAAAGATGAAGCAATAGAAAGAATGGCTGTAGGGGTTCCAATCTTTAATAAGATAGAGCCCCCCTGTGTTTACAATGCTAGTCCCTGGATCAATAGCTATCATCCACCGTTTAGATGTAATATCGAGAAACAAAGGTCATAATATAACTTTATAACCAGGAATAACATAATTTTATTGCATTAAACATAGCTCATTTGGCTATTACATTACTTTGCAGCGGAATAACTAAAATCATGGGTCCTTCATCTTCAAAGTGCCACAGGCAGATGTTGGTTGTAGACTTTGTAATCCTAAACAATCAATCTTCACTAAAATCAATCAAACCTGCAACATTACAAGTTACAGCCACAAGGGTCAATACATTTGAATTGTATTGGCAAGTGATACTATAATAGTATAGTGGAGTCTATCATCTATATGCATTTGGCTAAGTGGAGTTGAGGCTTGCATTGCTCAAAATAGATTTTTCCTTAACATTTGAAAATCCTAAGTTTTTGCTTTGACAAAATCATTTTTCTCAATAAAAGATTGAAGATCCTTTACAAGGCATCTCTCAATCAAAGATTGAAGATTTCAAACAACCCTTGTTCAAACCACAAGATTTTAACTTAGAAATTTGAATGATGAGATTCTTGATTGCTTCCATGTCTTGATGCTCAAATTGTCCTTTACCAGGGACATGGCTAAGTACTTAGGTTTTTCACTCTGCAGAGGTGGTGCACTTTCCCCACAAGACTTGGTTTCCCAAGACAAGATCTTTCAGAAGCTTTCCCTTAGACCAAAATGGACGCGCTCCAACCTATCAAACACTACCACCCACAGTCCATATGGCTAAGTTCTTGCAACCTATATGATCATGGCAGAGCCCATATTGCCAAGTGGTTGCACTTGAAGCTTCTCAACATTTGACATCTCAAATCCCTTTGTTCCTGTGTGGCATACCACAAGTGAGATACACAAGGTAAACCATAAACATGGGCCTTGTGAACCACTCAACCAAAAACCACCAAGCAAGCCCATTCCACCCAGGTGATTCATTAACTTAGTTGTTTTATTAGACAAAATCACAAGTCCTCAGACTTAGAATATTTTTCCATAGTGTGAATATATATTCCACCCATGTTTTCTATTAGCTAGGCTAAGCTTGATAGTAATAGGAATCTTAACTTAGGAAGATTTCCACTAAGGTTTCATCTACTAGTTTTCCTATAGTAAGGTTTATACTTAGCAAAATCCATGCAAGTTTTACTTAGCGAAATCACTAATGCATAGTGAAAGTAATGGGATAGAAAGTATGACTCATCACTTGCCTTTTTGGTAGAGGGTATAGGTTCACTCCTTGTCCTTGCAACAATCACACTCTTCAAGTCACTACAATTCAATCAAGCAAGGTACAAACTTAATCTACCAATCAAGCAAAACATCACATAAAATAACAAAGTCAAAGTAATGCCTGCAAGCAAGCAAAAGATGGTTCTAATTGCAAAGGTGGTCTCCACTAGGCTTCTAAACTTTTTAATGTCAACAGTGGTTATTTTCCAAAGTGGCAAAGTCATTTGCAAAAGGGTTTTGGTCTATAAACCATTTTTAAATCTAATCATTATTTTATGTGGTGAAAATTATTTTTATCAAAGCAAAACTTTATGTTTTTCACCAAATGAGTTGCTATTGCAAAACTTGGTGTTTTGGGTCAGTAGGTTTGGTCTAAACAATTTTCCCAAAGTTTTTACTCAAAATCATTTTCATAACAAAAATCATTATTTTCTTTTGGCTAGAAATGACTAAATCAAGTTTTCCATCCTAAACTTTACCAAATCCATTTTCCAAACTATGGGTTGGTTCGTGGGGTCAGTGAGTTTACAACAAACCAATTTGCAAAGGTTTTAACCTTAAAAACATTTTTAAACAATTTTTCTAATCTAAATAAGCATACAAATGAATCTACAAAAACAAGCAAACAAACAGATACTATTTGCTAAACCAAGGGCATGGTTGGCTAGGGCTGGTTCTCCTGAATCCATTGATATAAAATTTGTAAAATTTGGACGTGTGGTTTGAAAGTTACACCAATTACAAATTTGCATTCTAATCAGATCAAAATTCTGTTTTAAAACGAATCCAATCCACGTGGCTGTTTCTGAGTCGCCCATACCCTTTCGGTTGGATCGACTGCCCTGGCACGTTAGATCAAGTCAGATCGTGCGGTACTGAGCGCATACTCCTTCACGGTTAAGTGATTCTATCCTATCCATCAGATCGGGATCGGACGGCTGTGGGGTGCTCGACCTTAAACGGGCGGCACTGCGGCGGCTGCTGGCGGCGGAGCGACCAGACGGTGGCGGCGCCGGTGAAATAGGAAGCGAGGGAGGAGGGAAAGGTTCTCACCACGTTCGCAAAGATTTGAGGAAGCTCGACGTGTGGTCATCGGGCAAGGGGCGCACAGATGGGTCGGCAATCTCTCGCCGGAGTTGAGAACGGCGTCAGGTGGTCCGGGTTGTGGTCGGAGGCGACGCTACAGATCACGCGGAGGCAAGCAGAAGGCAAGGTTAGCTGCGCAAGGTCGAGGCAGTGACGCGTGCATGAAAGAGAAGGGGAGGGGCGGTCGGATACAACCTGTGGGCATCGTCGGAGAAGAGCCAGACGGCGGCGGTGCTGGAGGTTGTCGTTGCCGATGCTCAGGGGCGCGCGTGAGTGAGCTGCGACTGCAGAGAGGTCCGCTGGGGGATGCTGATCACAGCTGCGTGCTCGAGGAGGCAGGAGGGGGCGTGTGCTGGCCGGAATCAGCAAGGGAGGTCGTCGGAGGCAGAGGTGCTCGGGGAGGAATTGGGGTGGCCTGGGGGCGTGCTACTGCGGGGTGACAGAGGGGAAACGGAGAGGAGGGAAAGGCGAGTTATCCTGCGTGGTCAAGGGGCTGATTCAACGCGCGATTAAGACGAATTACGCCGGAGTTATTCCGTCTGTAACGGCCGGCGAGGGGTGGGCGTCGTCTGCGGGTGGGGAAGAAGAGAGACGTGGTGGTGGGGTCCTCTGGTCGGTGAGAAAGGGAGAGGGAGTTTTGGTCCACCAGTCAGTGTCCTTGCGGGTGAGATTTTAAGTGAAAAACGTTTCGTGGAGAGGGAGAAAGACTGGGCTGGTACTGGGCTTGTGGGCTTGGCCGACTGGGCTGGCTGTTGTTTCATTTTTTTTGTTCCTAGATGTTTTTCTTTTTCTAATTTCAATTTCTGTTTGAATTTCAATCAACTAATCAAACAATTCAACAATTCAAGCAATTCAAACAATCACTAAACTTTGTATTGTGTTTTTGGTTCTGTTTATCAACATAAACCAAATTTCCAAAATAAAAATAATATTTTTATTTATTTTAGGATCCATTCATTAATTAAATAAAATGGGCCTTTAGTTATTTAATCAAATAGGATTTGTTTTATTTAAATATTTATTTTGAAATCTAAAATAAACACAAAACACTTCAGTAGGTTTTATTTGAGAATATAAAATATTTGGAAAACTTATTTAAAACAAATAAATAAGTTTTAGTGTTTATTTAAAATGGAAAAAGCCTTTACTTAAATAAATTTGGATATTAAATCCTTATTATTCTATTTTAATTAAACCTTGCTATTTTTATCAAAACAAAATGTTTTATTTTCAAAAGTTTGTCCAAGGTTTAATTTGGCTTTATAAAATAATCTTTATTTATAAAACTTCTATTTCTTTTGAAAACCAAATATTTTTATTTAAAAGATCTAAAATAGTTGTTCCAAAATATTTTATTTTCTTTTATCAAATGTTTACTCTTTTAATTTTCTTTAGGATTTTATTTGATCCAACTGGTTTGAAGTCCCAATTGAATTCAAAAAGTTTCTTCTGGCCTTGAAAATCAACAAAGTTTTATTTTATTCATTTATTTTTCACATAACAAGATTTGGAAAATCTTGGGATGTGACAGGCTACCACCCTTAAAATAAATCTCGTCCCGAGATTTGGGAAGGCTGGGGTTACAAGCTGGTTCAAAACAACTAGGGTACTACCACCCTTAAAAATTTTCCAACTAAATTACATCTTGGCTTGCTTGGGATCCTAGGAAATCTTCTCTAAGCAAACATTTGCATGGTGTCCTTGGTTTCCATACTTGACTCATGGACCAAGGTTGAGATCCTTCATAGACTTGTTTAACTTGTTCTTCATCTTTTCTGAACAATTGTTTGCATAGTGGCCTAGTTCCTTGCATTTGAAACACATCACTTGGCTGATATCTTTCTTTTCCTTTGGTATCACTGCCTCTTGTTTGTTTCTTTGGTTCTTCTTCTTTTCTGGGCATTCATTGGCATAGTGTCCCATCTCTTTGCAATTGTAACATTGCACTTGAGTAATATCCTTCTTGTTAGGGTTGGGGCATTTCTTCTTCTTCTTGGGTCTCTCCAAAGCTAGGAGTTCTTCTAGTTCATGTTCTTCATAGGTGGGAGATCTTTCTCTCTTCTTGGGGTATTGATCTTCATGCTCCTTGGATGCATGATCCTTGTATCCACAAGTATGGCTAGCTTGGTTTCCTTCTAGAATAACATCTTTGTCATCATTGTTGTCATTAGCTCCTTGGGAAAAGTTTTCTCTTATGTTGATCATTTGAGTAACCAATCCTTGCAACAATTAGGATTGAAGTTTCAAAATCCTTTGTATGGCTGGGTCTAGTCCATTGTTGTTGGCTAAAAGCTGAGTTGTCTCTTGGCTCAACTGGTTTTGGGTTGCTATAAGTTCTCTCATGTTGTCCTCTTGGTTGTTGTTGGTGTCATCAACCTTGATGTTGGAGTTTCTTGGAGTAGTCATCTGTTTGGGTTTGAAGGGAGATTAGGCAAGATATTTCTAAGGAAATATTTCTAATCACACACATCACAATTCACACAAACAATGTGCAAGCAATCACAAACCAAACAATTCACTCAAACAACAAAGTTCAAGCACATACTTTGGCAACAAAATATTTTTGTTACACCACATAAGTTGGTGAGTTTGACTTAACTAAAATATGGTGGTCCATCTATATGGTTCACTTGTGATTTTTCCTTCCTTCATGATTCTTCTTGTATGAGATCATGGTTTCCTTGAGAAAACTCTTGGTTGCAATACTTCAAATGATGTAGGCTCCTTCTAACTTTTGTATTCCCCTAGTCTCTAAATCTTGAACAAGATTTCCTTGTCTCACTTGTAGACCTTAGTGTCATCCAAGTTGGAGGTCCTTGGTGAATATGCTGAAGATGTTGAAGTCATTGGAGTTGAAGAAGTTGAAGTCATTAGAGTTGAAAGTGTTGAAGAAGTCCTTTGCACATGGTGTAGTTCTTGGCCATGGGGTAGGTTTTTCCATCAAGTTGAAGTAGAAGAGGTGTAGAGATGAAACCAAAATGGTTGAGGAAAGAGTTTACAAGTGTTTTTGTAAATAAGTTTTTGGAATAAGACAACTCCTATTTTTCTAAGGGTTTTTGTCCAATCCTAGGTTTACAAATCCTACAGGCAACACAATGCTCTGATACCATCTGTAGGGGTTCCAATCTTTAATAAGATAGAGCCCCCTGTGTTTACAATGCTAGTCCCTGGATCAATAGCTAGCATCCACAGTTTAGATGTAATATCGAGAAACAAAGGTCATAATATAACTTTATAACTAGGAATAACATAATTTTATTGCATTAAAAATAGCTCATTTGGCTATTACATTACTTTGCAGCGGAATAACTAAAATCATGGGTCCTTCATCTTCAAAGTGCCACAGGCAGATGTTGGTTGTAGACTTTGTAATCCGAAACAATCAATCTTCACTAAAATCAATCAAACCTGCAACATTACAAGTTACAACCACAAGGGTCAATACATTTGAATTGTATTGGCAAGTGATACTATAATAGTATAGTGGAGTCTATCATCTATATGCATTTGGCTAAGTGGAGTTGAGGCTTGCATTGCTCAAAATAGATTTTTCCTTAACATTTGAAAATCCTAAGTTTTTGCTTTGACAAAATCATTTTTCTCAATCAAAGATTGAAGATCCTTTACAAGGCATCTCTCAATCAAAGATTGAAGATTTCAAACAACCCTTGTTCAAACCACAAGATTTTAACTTAGAAATTTGAATGATGAGATTCTTGATTGCTTCCATGTCTTGATGCTCAAATTGTCCTTTACCAGGGACATGGCTAAGTACTTAGGTTTTTCACTCTGCAGAGGTGGTGCAGTTTCCCCACAAGACTTGGTTTCCCAAGACAAGATCTTTCAGAAGCTTTCCCTTAGACCAAAATGGACGTGCTCCAACCTATCAAACACTACCACCCACTGTCCATATGGCTAAGTTCTTGCAACCTATATGATCATGGCAGAGCCCATATTGCCAAGTGGTTGCACTTGAAGCTTCTCAACATTTGACATCTCAAATCCCTTTGTTCCTGGGTGGCATACCACAAGTGAGATACACAAGGTAAACCATAAACATGGGCCTTGTGAACCACTCAACCAAAAACCACCAAGCAAGCCCATTCCACCCAGGTGATTCATTAACTTAGTTGTTTTATTAGAC
This sequence comes from Avena sativa, assembly GCA_916181665.1. Classification (NCBI taxonomy): domain Eukaryota; kingdom Viridiplantae; phylum Streptophyta; class Magnoliopsida; order Poales; family Poaceae; genus Avena; species Avena sativa. The sequence goes on along the minus strand of OV702279.1, from coordinate 39,305,670 downwards.
AAAATCACAAGTCCTCAGACTTAGAATATTTTTCCATAGTGTGAATATATATTCCACCCATGTTTTCTATTAGCTAGGCTAAGCTTGATAGTAATAGGAATCTTAACTTAGGAAGATTTCTACTAAGGTTTTATCTACTAGTTTTCCTATAGTAAGGTTTATACTTAGCAAAATCCATGCAAGTTTTACTTAGCAAAATCACTAATGCATAGTGAAAGTAATGGGATAAAAGTATGAATCATCACTTGCCTTTTTGGTAGAGGGTATAGGTTCACTCCTTGTCCTTGCAACAATCACACTCTTCAAGTCACTACAATTCAATCAAGCAAGGTACAAACTTAATCTACCAATCAAGCAAAACATCACATAAAATAACAAAGTCAAAGTAATGCATGCAAGCATGCAAAAGATGGTTCTAATTGCAAAGGTGGTCTCCACTAGGCTTCTAAACTTTGTAAAGTCAAAAGTGGTTATTTTCCAAAGTGGCAAAGTCATTTGCAAAAGGGTTTTGGTCTATAAACCATTTTTAAATCTAATCATTATTTTATGTGGTGAAAATTATTTTTATCAAAGCAAAACTTTATGTTTTTCACCAAATGAGTTGTTATTGCAAAACTTGGTGTATTGGGTCAGTAGGTTTGGTCTAAACCATTTTCCCAAAGTTCTTACTCAAAATCATTTTCATAACAAAAATCATTATTTTCTTTTGGCTAGAAATGACTAAATCAAGTTTTCCATCCTAAACTTTACCAAATCCATTTTCCAAACTATGGGTTGGTTCCTAGGGTCAGTGAGTTTACAACAAACCAATTTGCAAAGGTTTTAACCTTAAAAACATTTTTAAACAATTTTTCTAATCTAAATAAGCATACAAATGAATCTGCAAAAACAAGCAAACAAACAGATACTATTTGCTAAACCAAGGGCATGGTTGGCTAGGGCTGGCTCTCCTGAATCCATTGATATAAAATTTGTAAAATTTGGACGTGTGGTTTGAAAGTTACACCAATTACAAATTTGCATTCTAATCAGATCAAAATTCTGTTTTAAAACGAATCCAATCCACGTGGCTGTTTCTGATTCGCCCATACCCTTTCGGTTGGATCGACTGCCCTGGCACGTTAGATCAAGTCAGATCGTGCGGTACTGAGCGCATACCCCTTCGCGGTTAAGTCATTCTATCCTATCCATCAGATCGGGATCGGACGGCTGTGGGATGCTCGACCTTAAACGGGCGGCGCTGCGGCGGCTGCTGGCGGCGGAGCGACCAGACGGTGGTGGCGCCGGTGAAATAGGAAGCAAGGGAGGAGGGAAAGGTTCTCACCACGTTCGCAAAGATTTGAGGAAGCTCGACGTGTGGTCGTCGGGCAAGGGGCACACAGACGGGTCGGCAATCTCTCGCCGGAGTTGAGAACGGCGTCAGGTGGTCCGGGTTGTGGTTAGAGGCGACGCTACAGATCACGCGGAGGCAAGCAGAAGGCAAGGTTAGCTGCACAAGGTCGAGGCAGTGACACGTGCATGAAAGATAAGGGGAGGGGCGGTCGGATACAACCTGTGGGCGTCGTCGGAGAAGAGCCAGACGGCGGCGGCGCTGGAGGTTGTCGTTGCCGATGCTCAGGGGCGCGCGTGAGTGAGCTGCGACTGCAGAGAGGTCCGCTGGGGGATGCTGATCACAGCTGCGTGCTCGGGGAGGCAGGAGGGGGCGTGTGCTGGCCGGAATCAGCAAGGGAGGTCGTCAGAGGCAGAGGTGCTCGGGGAGGAATTGGGGTGGCCTAGGGGCGTGCTACTGCAGGGTGACAGAGGGGAAACGGAGAGGAGGGAAAGGCGAGTTATCCTGCGTGGTCAAGGGGCTGATTCAACGCGCGATTAAGACGAATTACGCTAGAGTTATTCCGTTTGTAACGGCCGGCGAGGGGTGGGCGTCGTCTGCGGGTGGGGAAGAAGAGAGACGTGGTGGTGGGGTCCTCTGGTCGGTGAGAAAGGGAGAGGGAGTTGTGGTCCACCAGTCAGTGTCCTTGCGGGTGAGATTTTAAGTGAAAAATGTTTCGTGGAGAGGGAGAAAGACTGGGCTGGTACTGGGCTTATGGGCTTGGCCGACTGGGCTGGCTGTTGTTTCATTATTTTTGTTCCTGGATGTTTTTCTTTTTCTAATTTCAATTTCTGTTTGAATTTCAATCAACTAATCAAACAATTCAACAATTCAAGCAATTCAAACAATCACTAAACTTTGTATTGTGTTTTTGGTTCTGTTTATCAACATAAACCAAATTTCCAAAATAAAAATAATATTTTTATTTATTTTAGGATCCATTCATTAATTAAATAAAATGGGCCTTTAGTTATTTAATCAAATAGGATTTGTTTTATTTAAATATTTATTTTGAAATCTAAAATAAAACCAAAACACTTCAGTAGGTTTTATTTGAGAATATAAAATATTTGGAAAACTTACTTAAAACAAATAAATAAGATTTAGTGTTTATTTAAAATGGAAAAAGCCTTTACTTAAATAAATTTGGATATTAAATCCTTATTATTCTATTTTAATTAAACCTTTGCTATTTTTATCAAAACAAAATGTTTTATTTTCAAAAGTTTGTCGAAGGTTTAATTTGGCTTTATAAAATAATCTTTATTTATAAAACTTCTATTTCTTTTGAAAACCAAATCTTTTTATTTAAAAGATCTAAAATAGTAGTTCCAAAATATTTTATTTTCTTTTATCAAATGTTTACTCTTTTAATTTTCTTTAGGATTTTATTTGATCCAACTGGTTTGAAGTCCCAATTGAATTCAAAAAGTTTCTTCTGGCCTTGAAAATCAACAAAGTTTTATTTTATTCATTTATTTTTCACATAACAAGATTTGGAAAATCTTGGGATGTGACAATGCCACAACCAAGGGATGTAAAAGGTATAAGAAGTTTTCTTGGTCATGTAGGATTTTATAGAAGGTTCATTATGAATTTCCCTGGAGTTTCTAAACCTTTAAATAATCTTTCACAAAAGGGAGTAAGATTTAATTTTGATGATAAATGCCTTATTGCCTTTGATAAGCTTAAATATGCTTTGTCTCGAGCTCTTGTCATTAAACCACCTATATGGGATATGACTTTTGATTTAATATGTGAGGCTAGTGATGATGTTGTAGGAGAAACTCTATGACAACATATAGGTCGCATATTTAATATTATACATCATGCTAGTAGAACTGTCAATAGTGCTCAAAAGAATTATCCTAAGGAAGAAAAGGAACTCTTTGCTATATTTTTCTCTTGTGATAAGTTTCGTTCTTATATTGTTGAACCAAAAGTGAGAGTTCATACGGATTATGATGGTTTAAAAGAACTCCTCGAGAGGAAGTTTCATAAGCCAAGACTGATCCGGTGGATCCTTTTACTTCACGAATTTGAGTTGCAGATTATGCAGAGACAAGAAGCAAAGGTAGTGGATCATCACCTATATTTACCCAACAAGACATCGATCTTATTGAGAGGAGTTTTAGTCTTGACGATTTTTGCTTTTAAGAATTATTATATGAGCTAAAGCCAGATCCTCCCAAAAAGAAGAAGTCCTTGTTGTTGGAGAAGCTTGTCACTCCCGACTAAATAAATGGTAAGTGGAAGGTAAGTTTTCTAACTATAATAAGTTCTTTGTTTTCATAGTTTCTACTATTATTATTTTTTTGCCTTTGAACTCCTCTTATTTTTCTGAAGTTTTTAAGGGGTTTCTGCAACTATACGACCGGAGAAAACTCTCCCGCCGTATAGTTGGTCATCAAACATTCTGTAACCCCTTTGCAAAATTATTTTCGGATGCTGTAACTATACGGGTGCAACTATACGGCCGGAGAAAAATCTCCCGCCGTATAGTTGGTTGTGAAACATTCTGTATCCTTTTTACGAAAGAATTTTATAGGTGCCGTATTTATACGGCCGCAACTATATGGCCGGACAAAATTCTCCCGCCGTATAGTTGGTCGTCAAAGTTTCAGTACCCTCGACCCGTTTTCGTTATTTATGATTTAAAAAAATGTCTTTGTTGGTTTCTATTCTAGTTGGTAATCTTACTGACTTGGGCTAGAAATATTTGGAAGTACCTGCCGGAACCAACTATACGGCTGCAACTATACGGGCCGCGGCCATACAGTTGGTCGTTACGGCGCAAGACTCTTCCAAATCCACGATTTCTTTTTCTAGTCGGTTTGGATTGTTTTATTGGACGATAATTTGGTGTTTCTCTCGAGTTTTAACGACCTTTTCCCTCTCTTATATACTGCCCTTGTGTCTCTCTCTAATCACAAATCACCAGGAACAAATCCAGCTATGCGCTATCCTGTCCTAGACCGTGGAAAACCTATGGGGCTCATTGGTCCTAGTGACCTTTCTAGAAGACCGTCGATGGAGGACGGCGATGAGGAGGTGGAGAGGTTTATCCCGGGGTAGAAAGAGTACATCGAGCCAAGATTCTACAACAGCGACCCCAATGAAGGTATGAGTGACGTTTACATCTATCGTGATGTCTACGATCCCCTGAAGATAGACTGGGTGGCGATGAAAAGGATCCAAGAAGAGAGAGAAGGCCGCCAGCCACATGGAAAAGGATGCGTAGAGACGGTCAAGTTCATCACTACAGATCCAAGTTCGCATAAGCGTAAGAAAATACCTAACATTGGTGCAGGTGTTAGCAAGGAACCAGCATTGCCCCGCTCGAGGCCGAGCACCGACGCTCGTATAAGGGTGAAGCCTCAAGAGGATTGGAGGAGTAGCTTCTACTTCCCTGATCCGGCAATAATGTATGAGGAAGATGAAGTTGTCCCTAGAAGAAAGGATCGCGTGCGGGCACTGGAGGTATATCAGAAGCAGGATCTACTCCATCGCACGGATGTCCGTCATCGTCTCAAGGAAATAGAGGAGAAGGGTGATCTTCTCCCAATGATGACCAAGATCATTGATAGAATGGATACACTACAACCTGATTTACGCAGGTGCTACAGCCGCATCACCGCTTTGGAGGACACCAACAAGGAGCTACGCCCCACAGTTCTACATGCTATGGCACCACAGTGACCTTCAATAAAGCACGGTATCAAATAATCGCAAGGGGTTATTTGATCCCTCCTGGCTTGATTCCAAGCTTGGGGAGATCTTTAAGACATTATAATCTATCTTACAAGTTTTTTCTATTCTAGCTTTTGCATTAGTTCAAACTGATAAATAAAGTTTGCATCATTAGATTCCCTTCAGGAATAGTCGATCCCTCTTATGAAATTCTGAGTTTATTATAATATATTAAGTATTTTTGAGTTTGATTTTTTCTTATTGGATATATAAATGACTTGAGTATGATTTTACTTTCACTTGATGATAGCAATAGGAGTCTTCCACACCATTGGTATTAATGGAACATAAAAGATAGTTTGATTAATATGTTGTAGGTAATTGGTTTGATTTACACGAAGGAGAAACTATCTAAATAATTAAATGAAAAATGAAAACCTTGAACAAATGAGAAAATATAAGTGCCATCAAAAAGAGTGAGAATAAGTTTGAGGTATAATACTCAAGTTATAAAGATGCTTCATATATATTTGGAATTTGATAATTGAGATTGTTAAACTTTGAAATTCCTACATGAAGTGTATTATATGGCTAGCTCCTTTGCACAACACTTAAACAAAAGTGTGAGCACAAATATATATGAAAAGAAGAAAAAGAAAGATGAAAAAAAGAGTGAATGAATGTGCAAAGATCAAGTAGGCATATACCACCATATTGTAGTAAGACAAAGTGACGTTTGAGATTTTGAATCCCAAGTGAATATGTCAATCCCAAAAACACTTGGGACGACCTCACTAAATAATTCAGTTGAACCGAATACTTTTACATCATGTTAACAATAACCTTTTGTGAACTATTAATTGAAGGGAATATGCCCGAGAGGCAATAATAAAGTGGTTATTATTGTATTCCTTATTTATGATAAATATTTATTTTGCATGCTATAATTGTATTAATACGGAAACGTCAATACATGTGTGTTTAATAAACAGAAAGGAAGTTCCTAGTTATGCCTCTCTAATAAACTAGCTCGTTGATTAACAAGATGATCAAAGTTTCCTGATCATGGACATTGGATGTTGTTAATAAAAAGGTCATAATGTTAGTGTAATGGTGTGATGAACATTCATCCGAAGTATAGCATTACGATCAAAGTCATTGAGTTTATATTGCTATAAACAACTTACGAAGTGATCCTAATCCTTAGACCATGAGATCATGTCAATCACTAACACCGGAAGAGTTTCTTGATGACATCAAAGGTCACATCGTAACTGGGTGATTATAAAGATGGCTTCAAAACTACTAAAGTGTTATGTTGAGACTCATGGATCAAGAGTGGAATTTGTTCATCCTGATGATGGATATATATGCTCTAGGCCCTCTCGGTGATATCACATTGATTAGCTTGCAAGAAAGTGATTTGATCACTAGAATGTTATATCATGGGACTGAGAAAAGAGTGCATGTCGGTAACGAGATCAAACTAGGTATGGAGATACCGATGATCGAATCTCGGACATGTAATATATCGTGAAACAAAGGGATTAAGATACTAGCATAAAAGGTTCCGACGATCACAGGAAAGTCATCATTGAATGTGTGGGAGTTAGTATGTATCTCCAGGTCCCGCTTCTAATTATTGATCGGAGAAGGGTCTCGATCATGTCCGCATTATTTGCGAACCATAGGGTGTCACACTTAAGGGACACTGACATCCAATTGGAGCAAAAGTTTCATGCCGCAAAGAATAACAAGCACAGGAATTTATTTCACTAGACACCGAAACTATTTTGGTTGAAATTGCTGAAACTGGTTCTGCATGTGAAATTGAATACTAGCAAGGGGTTTTATGTGAATTTTTGTTAATTAAAGTAGTTAACAAAATTCTGAATAAATAAATAAAAGATTTTTATTTAAATGAGAGCTTGCATTAAATTTGGTGGAAATTTAATGGATGTGAGTGGATTTTTGAGTGGAGGCTATTTTATGGGAGTGGAAGCTTTTCATTTTGAGTGGGAGCTCCACCCACATGAATGAGGAAGAGATGGGGGCAGCCCCATGGCTGGGCGCCATGCCACTTGGGTGCCCCCTCTCCCCTATAAAAGCCCCCCTCTCATCCTCTCAAAGCACACCTCCTCGTGAAGGATCTCTCTCCCCCTCTAGAATTTATTCCCCATGGTCTTGGACTAGCGAGATACATGTTCCTGGTGGCAATTCGGCAATAAAGGGTTGTGCTTTCGCTGCATCGCTGGAGCGAGGAGACGGAGGTGGTGTCTTGTACGTGTGTGCGGCCACGGATGCGCTGCTGTTTTGCGGCGCTAGGACTTCCTCTCGATCTTGAGATCGGCAAGAAATCGTCTACATCAACCACGAGTTTGGACTCGTTAAGCTTTGTCGGTCTTCAAGGGTATGTTCTCTACGGATGTATATCCGCCCGTTTCTTGTATCTAGTAGATAGATGTTTGTACATAGTTGTTCCCGTCGTAGGAAATTTTTTGTTTTCTATGCTGCGAACCCTTCAGTGGTATCAGAGCCGGATCTATGCGTAGATGCTTTGCACGGGTAGTACACATATGAGTATGTGGGCGATGATGATCATTATATTGCTTCTTGTACTTTGGATATTGGTGGCATAGTGGGATGAAGCGGCCCAGACAAAATTTACATGTCCTCGCACATGAGACCTGTTCCACGCTTGACATGCAACTAGTTTTGCATAAGTGGCTAGCGGGTGTCTGTCTCTCCTACTATAGTCAATATCTAATTTGCAACGAGTTTTCAACAATTTGGTTATCCTCGTTGTGGTTCATGTTCGTAGGTAAGAATGGTTCTATCTTCGAAAGCCCTAAGCCACGTCAAACTTGCAATGGATAAATTAGAGGCGTCTAGTTTAGATTGTTGTTGGGCTAGTGTTATGATATGGAGATGTTGTAAGTAGAAGTATGAGATGATACTCTTACAACACACATAACGTGTAGGTTCCATAGACCTTGTCCTTACACATAGAGGCATGATAGAGATCATACCACGGTGCAGATGATGGAGATCATATGCGGGAATCATATATTTTCACTTACAAACATGTGATGTTTGATTGCATCTTATATTGCTTGTTTGGCGTTTTATTAGCATAATAAGATGATCCCTCATTTAGATATAAAGATAAAAATGTGTTCTTCCTTAAGTATGCACCGACAATGTTTCGTCGCTTCAAGACATCACGTGATGATCAGGTGTACTTGAATCCACGAGCATATCTCGGGTGTAAGACAGTTACACACGCGAATACTAAGGTTCTTACTTGGCAAGCCTAGCATGTACAGACATGGCCTCGGAACAGGGACCAAAAGGTTAAGCATGAGTCATATGTTTTGATATGATGACCATTTGATGCTCGCCTTTGAAGCTACACTGACTCACTTGATGATCGGACTTGGTGTAGTGGATTTGGTTCATGTAATCACCAAAAAGACACGAGGGGTGTCGTTTTTTGAGTGGGAGTTCATTTCTAATCTGGATTAGTAGAACTCAATTTATCATAAATTAAATCAAAGTGAATTTGCATAATTTGTTGTAGTCATTGGCATTCGTTCACCTCTTTATGCTTAGTTGTAATTGAGATAATAGAACTATAGAATTCTGGATATATACTTTACGAACTAGTATCGTATTGTGTTGAGTGTCAATCTAAAGTTTGAAGTCCTATTGCAAACTTTCAGCAAACTCTGTTTACTCCATAAAATTTAATAATTGGTATTAAATTGAGAGTAATAATTCCAGTGTTAGTATCTTAAGTATCATCTTTGACTCCATGATTCTTTACTGTTTTAATATCAAGTTTATCTAGGACCTGAAAGAATTGTTTCAGAAACCATCATGTGTGACAGATATAACGATATCTGAAACAACGTTTTGGTTGCAATATGGTATGTTCTCATATTGGATGAGAATTTGCAAAGGTTGGAGATGCTAGACATCCTAATCATCCAAAAGGGTTTTGGAAAGTAACATTATACTCACAATTCGTCTTTATAAGCAACATTAGCTTGATCATGAAAGTCGTCATGATAAGGATGAATAGAGGATGTATGTAAAGTGTTTACTACACTAAAAGATTACTAAAGAATGCATTTTGAAAGAATGCCGATCATTTTGATGATGGTGATCTACTTCAAAGTGAAAGTCCAAAGGTATTATTATTTGAATATACATGCTTTGGACTATGTGTCATGTATATTGCGCCACTGTTGATGTTGATATATTCTTTTAAAAAGTAAAAGTAAATGTTGAAAGAGAATATATAAAATATATTTGGCAGAAAAGAAAATATTGGAAATATCCAATTTAGGTATATGGATGATATACATTTTATGGTTGTATTCTTTGCTTGTTAAACAATGTGGTTCTTGGGTATTGGATACCGAATTGGTTGGTATGAAATTTCATACAGAACGACGCAATTCATGAACCACAATCGCCTAAGTAACTAGCAAGAGAATATGTGATGATGTTCATCGAAAACAAACAAACCGTTGTTTGTATTTCTCGTTGACATCAAAGCTTGACTTCAAGATTTTTTTTAATAATTGTTATTTAAATCAGGTATTATGAGAACAAAGGTTGTTCAAATAATTACTGTATTCTATATAAGATGGATGATTTACAAATCTAGTTGGAAAAATCACATCCATAAAGCTAATGCTAAAATGTCACGAGACAAATGATTGAAAGATCACTTACGAAGTGACATTACCGTTTAAATTATATTGGAAATAAAACATGAAGAAACTCCATTTTCATGGATTTTTGGAGTCTTTGATTTGATCAAGTGACGCTTGTGAGACTTTCCTCGGGATAATTAAAACTTCGTTCAAAGGCCAAAGAAGAACGAACGACTAAAATATTGGAATTTATACATATCTATGTATGTAGTCCATTATGTGTAGTCATAACCGACGGGTTTCAACTTCATATACATTCTTCGGAAATTTGAGTGAATATTCACTTAATAAGAAAGAAGTATGAATTATTTGAAAATGTTCAAAGACTTTCAAGATGAAGTGGAAAATCATTGTAACAAGAAAATAAATGATTTATGATTTTATCATAGTGGGATTTATTTGAGTTACAAGTGTAACAAGAAAATAAAAGAATTATGATTTTATCATAAAGGGATTTATTTGAGTTGCAAGTTTACAAAACACCTAGATTTACATCTCCCGAAACACCATAGGAGTATGGAGTGTTTTAGATTTGTAATAAAACCTTGGTTGACATGGTTGGATCGAAGGTGTTATTTATAAAACTGCCATTATGTTTTAAAAGATTAAAGATTTAGAGACTACCGCTTTTACACTGAAAAGAGCTCCATCTTGATCCGTTGAAATGACACCATATGAGTTATGGTTTGGGGTAAAACCGAAGTTGTCATTTCTTAAATTTTGGTATGCTAAACATAAGTAAGATGTTTACAACCGAAGTCGGATGAGCATGTCTTTGTAGGTTATTTCGAATAACAATTGGGTATTCCTCCATAACACCAAGGACAAAAGAGTTTGTCGCTTGAAATGTGAAGTTTCTTGAAAAAGAAGTTTTTCATAAAAGTTTAAGTGGGAGGATAATAGAACTTTAATAAGGTTAACGAACCTTAGATATATGTGCTGAGTTGCACAGCTCCGGAAAATGTTCCGGAGGTAGCCAGAATGCTCATGGATCACGTGCCTCAAAGGTTGCGGTCACGGAGGTCTAAAGTTCCTATTGAACTAAGAAGGTCGGATAAACAATCAAATGATTGATATTTGAGAGTAAATCATTATTGTTTGACAATGATGAACCGACTACAGAGAAACGATGATGGGCCCTGACTCCGTCAAATGGCTTGAAGCCATAAAATCCGTGATAGTTCCATACACGAGAAATCAAGTTTTGAACTTGGAAGACCCTTCGGAAAGGTGTAAAAAACTATCGGTCGTATTTGGATCTATAAAGAAATAGACATGGATGTTTCACATCTATGAAATGACAATGTTCAAGGAGTTGACTATGACAAGATTTGATCTTTCATAGAGATATTTTGTAAGGTTCCCAACCTTTAATAAGGTAGATATCCCTGTGTTTACAATGCTAGTCCCTGGATCAATATCTAGCATCCACAGTTAAGATGTAATATCAAGAAACAAAGGTCATAATAAAACTTTATAACCAGGAATAAATAACTCATTACATCTTGCATAGCTCATTTGGCTATCTCATTACAATGCAGCAGAATATCTATAGCATGGAGTCCATCATCTTCAAAGTTCCACAGGCAAACATGTTGGTTGTAGACTTGTAATCCTATTCAACACACTTCACTAACATCAAATAAACCTGCAACATAATAAGTTGTAGCCACAAGGGTCAATACATTTGAATTGTATTGGCAAGTTTCACTACTATGTAGAAATAAGTGGAACCTATCATTTACATGCATATTTGGCTAAGTAGGGTGTAACACCGCGGTTCTGAAAAGACCGTGGCTTCTATGTGACATGCCAATCCCTGGATCGGTTCATTGGCCCACATAGAATAAGATGAATAACATGGCAAAATATCCGTGTGTCATAAATAACGAAGATCCAGAGTACCATTATTACAATAAAAGCTTAGCTCAAAGCTAGCTCAAATTATTCAGGTAGCAACATAAATAAAGCAAATCCTCCATTCTTCAAATTGCCCACAAGTGAACAAGTGCCGAGTGGAGTACCGTGGCCTATATCGATTACTCAGAATCGGAATAACCTGCAACACTAAACGTATCAGCCCCGAAGGGTCAATACATGGAATGTATGGCAAGTAGAGCTAGTAAGGGAGACAATAGTACTAACATCTACATGCATATTTGGCAAGAGGAGCTGTGTCTGGCTTGCATTTGCAAATACATTTGTCCTACTTTCATAAACAGTTTTTGATTTTCTTTGAAAAGATCCCAATTAAGTTAACCCAACAATATTAAAACAATTATGAAATTAGAATGAGCGAGAAACATGTCATGGAATCAATATCAAGCAACTCAGTTGTCCATAACCGGGGACACGGATAATCGATCAGATTATACACCCTGCCGGGGTTAGTACAATTTACCCATGTGACTTGGCCAGCCCAGCTCGTACCATCACTCTCATTTTGGGTGGTGGTAGAGAGAAGTCCAAGAAGAGACTGTTCGGGAAGTAGCACCCCAACCCCGACGCGCACCGGTCCAACCTACCAAAATTCTACATCTCTGGATACGCGGGTTCGAGTTACCACAACCTACTAAGTCCAACCAACCGCCCATTCCATTATTGGCACATGGTTGTACACGTAAGCTACACAATAAAGAAGCCAATCATTCTCTCTTGATACCTGGGTCCCTTTCCGCAATGAAACCACCAAAAATTATCAATACCATCACACCCAGGAGATTCATTGATTAAGTTGTTTTAGTTTTTGCAAACCAACTCTTTTAGAAAACAACTTTCAGTGATGTAACCCAGCCCTCGTTCATCATAGCATGCTAAGCACATCTATCAACGGTGGTTCATCTACAAGGAAAGCCCTACCACATAATAGGACATAGCATAGCGATAGTATCATCCTACACATGCGTCTACAAAATACACGACAATGCATAGAAAATAGTAGGACAATATCATGAACAAAATAGCATCTGCTTGCTTTGGTTGTAGCTGTCGGAAGAACAATCCACACACGAGCAAGCGTTGCACTCGTCACAATCTACACGATACAATTGCACTCATAAACAAACAATCCACAAGCATATGCAACAAATATGATGCATGAAGGTATGCAAGACAAGTGAATTGGTGCTACAGCTGCACCACATAATCCTATTCAATAATACTACTGATTGCATGCATGGAAAATAGTTTTAGCGCAAGGAAAACTATTAGACAAAAAGTAATGCTCAAAACTAGAGCTAGAACTCAAATAATTCACTACTGGTAGTATACTGTTTGTAAAATCTTGGGAAATTCTACCGCATTGGCATCGCTGATTAGAAACAGTACCAATTGGAATTACTCAAAAAGGAATTATAAACTCCCCGAGTAATTAAAACACTGCATAAAGCCACTAGACAGTTTCTGCAGAAGTTTTTACTCTAAGCCTATATTTTTAATGCATGATGAGATTCTCCTCGTTCCACTGAATCCAGGGACATATCATACGCGATTTTTGGAGCTACGGATCTTTTCCTACGAATTTATTACTCCGAAAAGGCCACTAGCTAGTTTGATTAAACTGTACTAAACCTTGCTGCAAAAGTCTGAACCAAAGGTACAGCAAGATTTTACACGACTCACTGAATCTATACATATTTTATTTGCAATTTTTGGCCAAGCGGTTTAATTTCTACGCAATATACAAGTTTCTACCAAAATCTGTCAACTAAAACGATTAACGAAATTAACCAGTCAACTGTGTCTGTTGACTGGTCAACGCATCTGCTGACTGGGCGCTGACCGGCGTCTGACTAGTCAACGCCTGGGTCTGACTGGTCAACGAACGATCTGAACCGCTGATCTGAGATCTGACGGTGGCTGCAGGCTTACCGGGAACGAACGGCGAAACGGACTCCGGACGGCGGCGAGTCCCGGACGGTGCGGCAATCGATTCTGGCGTTGGTGTTTTTCCTGCACGGTAGGGGAACGGTCAGCGCGTGGTTCGAGATCGTCAACGCGGCGCGCAAGACGGTGTGCGTACGTGCGGGTGTACGTGCGTGCATGCGTGCAGGCGCGCGCGTATGTGCGCGCGTGCAAGGCGCAGCAGCTAGCGCAGCGCGCGTGGGGCGGCTCGGCAGCGACGCGACGCGCGAGCAGCGGCAGCGCGCAGCGCAGCAGCGCAGGCGGCGCACGCAGGCAGCAGGCGAGCGCAGCGTGTGCAGCGTGCAGCGAGCGGGCGACTGGCTTGGGGAGCGCGCGCGCGCGGGTGGAGGCGCGCAGGCGGCGGCGGCAGCAGCGTGCAGCGCAGAAGCGCGCAGGCGGCGGGGGTTGGCGCGGGATCCGAGGTGGGAGGCGGCGGCTCGTCCAGGTGGGGTCCTTTTGTGGGGCCCCACGCGGAATCCTAGGCTGATTCGGTGCGGAGTTGGTTGCGAACTCGGAAATCGGCTCAGAAATTCGGACCGTTTTCCGATCTAATAAACAAACGGCCGTAACTTCTCCGTACAAGCTCTGAATTGAGCGATTCTTGCTCCTACGGTTTTGTACAGTCGAGGGGAACAATCTAGGGTCAAGGTTTGAGCGAAACCACTAGGCTACAGGGGTGGACTACACAAGTCCTACTAAAGCCTCCCGCAGGAGCCTCGTAGTAAAAATAGAATAGGGTTTTGAAAATAGCGTTTCGCCGTACCTTTTCACTCGACGGTTTTGGTATGGAAAAGCATGATGCAATGATATGAATGATATGCAAGACCAAATCTAAAATTTGGGATGTGACAAGACTAACCCCCTTAAGATGAATCTCATCCTCTCGAATGTCATCCTCACGCTCCCAAGTGGCTTCCTCTTCGGTGTGGTGGCTCCACTGCACCTTGCAAAACTTGATTGTCTTGGTACGGGTAATCCTCTCTGCTGTCTCCAGAATCTTGACCGGTTTCTCCTCATAGGTCAAGTCACTCTCAAGCTGAACCTCCTCTAGCGGTACAGTGTCTCTCAATGGTGTATCCTTCATCTCCGGATGGCACTTCTTCAGCTGGGATACGTGGAACACGTTGTGAACAGCGAACAGAGCTTCTGGCAACTCCAACTGATAAGCAACTTCTCCTTTGCGTGCTAAGACCTGATACGGTCCAATAAACCGAGGTGCTAGCTTACCCTTAATTCCAAATCTCTTGATTCCTCGAAGTGGCGACACTCTGAGGTATGCTCTATCACCTATCTCATACACCACTTCCTTGCGCTTGGCGTCAGCGTAGCTTTTCTGCCTTGATTGTGCTACCTTCAGTCTGTCCCTAATCAAGGCGACCTTCTCCTCAGCATCCTTGATCAAATCAGGCCCAAACAACTGACGTTCTCCTACTCCATACCATAGCAATGGTGTTCGGCACCGTTTCCCATATAGCACATCAAACGGCGACGTCTTGATGCTAGTTTGATAGCTGTTGTTGTAGGAAAACTCAGCATACGGCAAATTCTCATCCCAACTAGAGCCATGAGCCAAGGCGCAAGCTCTCAGCATGTCCTCCAAAATCTGATTCACCCTCTCGGTCTGTCCATCAGTCTGTGGGTGAAACGCTGTGCTAAACTCCAGTCTAGTACCAAGTGACTCATGCAGCTGGCACCAGAAGTGTGAGGTAAATTGGGTGCCTCTATCCGATACGATACTCTTGGGAACTCCGTGTAGGCACACAATCCTGTCCATATAAATCTTGGCCAACTTTGCACTTGTA
The DNA here is from genome assembly GCA_916181665.1 of Avena sativa. Classification (NCBI taxonomy): domain Eukaryota; kingdom Viridiplantae; phylum Streptophyta; class Magnoliopsida; order Poales; family Poaceae; genus Avena; species Avena sativa. The sequence goes on along the minus strand of OV702279.1, from coordinate 39,290,182 downwards.
TAGGTCTTCTTTACCGGTATAAAGTGGGCTACCTTGGTCAAATGGTCGACCACTACCCAAATAGAGTCATATCCTGACTTGGTCCTGGGCAATCCTGTGATAAAGTCCATTCCCACTCTATCCCACTTCCAATCCGGCACAGGCAATGGCTGTAGCAGTCCTGCTGGCTTCTGGTGTTCCGCCTTCACTCGGCTGCACACATCACATAGGGCAATATGCTTGGCGATATCTCCCTTCATGTTGTTCCACCAAAATCTGCTCTTCAAATCCATATACATCTTTGTATTGCCCGGATGTATGGAGTATGGCGAGTTATGAGCTTCCTGCAGAATCAACTCCCTTATCTCCGGATCGCTGGGCACACACAAACGATCTCCATACCACAAGGTACCATGCTCATCCTCGCGAATATCCTTTTCCCGATTCTCCTTCATCTTTTCCTTTATCTCCTCTATTTCCTTGTCTCCTACTTGAGCCTTCATGATTCTGTCCTGTAGCGTTGGTTGGACTTCCATTGTAGCCAGGTATCCTTCAGATACTACTTCCAGTCTAAGGTCCTTGAATTGCTTGCACAAATCCTTAGGCAATTCACCAATTGTCAATCCATTGGCATAAACCTTCCGGCTCAGAGCATCTGCTACTACATTGGCCTTTCCTGGGTGGTATTGTAGATTCATATCATAGTCCTTGATAAGCTCCAACCATCTCCTTTGCCTCATGTTCAGTTCCTTCTGTGTAAATATATACTTCAGGCTCTTGTGGTCGGTGTACACATCACAGTTTTTTCCCATTAAGTAATGCCTCCATACCTTGAGCGCCTGAACCACTGACGCTAACTCCAAGTCGTGTGTGGGGTAATTCCGCTCATGGTGTTTGGGTTGTCGTGAGGCATATGACACTACTCTCCCATCTTGCATCAGCACACTCCCAAGTCCCTGTCGAGAAGCATCACAGTACACCTGGAAATACTTCTGAAGATCTGGTAAATACAGAACAGGTGCAGTCACCAGTCGACGCTTCAGTTCCTGAAAGCTGGCTTCACATGTGTCTGACCATTCAAACTTCCTCTCCTTATTCAGAAGTTCAGTCATCGGCTTAGCAATCTTGGAAAAGTTTTATATGAACCTCCTATAATATCCAGCAAGTCCCAAAAAGCTTCGTATCTCTCCTGCATTCTTGGGTGCTTCCCACTCAGTTACTGCAGTACTTTGCTTGGATCAACAGCGACTCCTTCTCCTGACACTACGTGTCCAAGAAATCCAACAGTGTTAAGCCAGAATTCACACTTGCTGAATTTGGCATACAGCTTGTGTTCCCTCAGCTTCTCCATAATCAGTCTCAGATGCTTCTCATGCTCAGCATCATCCTTGGAATATATCAGTATGTCATCAATAAACACCACCACGAACTTGTCCAAGTACTCCATAAATACCTTATTCATCATGGTCATGAAGTATGCCGGGGCATTCGTTAGTCCAAAAGACATAACTGTATACTCATATAAACCATACCTAGTGGTGAAGGCGGTTTTTGGTACGTCCTCCTCCCGGATCTTCAATTGGAAGTAGCCTGATCGCAGATCAATCTTGCTGAACACCTTCGCTCCTTCTAGTTGATCAAACAAATCATTTATGTTCGGCAGAGGGTACTTGTTCTTGATGGTTACCTCATTCAGCGAGCGATAGTCCACTACTAATCTCTTGCTGCTGTCTTTCTTCTCCACAAACAGAACAGGTGCACCCCATGACGACGAACTAGGCTGGATGAATCCCTTTTCCAGCTGCTCTTTCAATTGCTTCTTCAATTCCTTCAGCTCATCCACATCCATCTTATATGGTTTCTTTGCTATTGGTCCTGTTCCCGGCATCAGGTCGATGAGAAACTCTACTTCCCTGTCAGGTGGCATCCCGGGCAGTTCTTCCGGAAACACGTCGGGGTAATCCCTAATCACTGGCACAGTATCCATGCTAACCCCCTTAAGAGAATTCAACTTACACCTTCTCGGTCGTGCAGCCGACTTGAATCTAATCCTCTTACCATCCGGGGTTTTGAGTGAAACAGCTCGCTGTGCACAATCTATGTGTCCCCCATGCATAGACATCTAATCCATACCCAGAATAACGTCTAATCCCTGTGAATCCAACACTACCAAATGTGCAATGAAGTTGTGTGTTCCAATCCTCACAGTTAAGTCGCGGCATCCCGCACTAGCTATCATATCTCCTCCAGGTGAACTCACTCTAAAAGACCTTTTCATAGACTCAGTAGGTAACTTATACTTGTCCACAAATTCCCTTGATATGAATGAATGCAATGCACCAGTATCGAAAAGTATAAGTGCAGGGTAAGTGTTGATTGGGAACTTACCAATCACAAGGTCGGGCTCATCTGGAATCTCCTCCACATTCATGTGGTTCACTGTGGCCTTCTCGCTGTTGGTTGGCTTCAGTCCTTTCCTGTCCGGACAGTTGTCAGCATAGTGTCCCTTCTATTTACACTTGAAGCACGTCACCTCACTCAGACCCTTCTTCACAAAGTTGCGATCACGGTTGCGGTCATGTCCACCGTGTCCTCCAGAGTGGTGAGTGTGTCCTCCCTTGTGGCTGTGGTGGGTGCTCATGTGGTTGTCATGACGATGCCCATCGCCTCCATGGTGGTGGCGGTCATGGCTCCCATGGTCACTCCCTCCATGCTTGGAGTATGCATCATATGATGTGCGAGACTTGTGATGTGAACCAGAGTGGTGATTGTTGTTCTTTCTCTTGCGGCTTTCTACTTGCTTGTGCTTCCCTTCCAAGATCCTGGCCTTGTCCATAAGCTCCTAGAAAGTGGGGCAATAAACCACCAGTAGCTGTACTGAAAGCTCATCACTGAGGCCATCCAGGAATCTCTCCCTCCTTTTTGCATCAGTGTCAACATCCTCAGGTGCATAACGGGACAGGTTGTTGAACTCCTCAATGTACTCAGCCACGGTGCGATTGGTTTGGCGCAAGTTGCGGAACTCCTTCCTCTTCAGGCTCAGAACTCCTAAAGACACGTGGTTGGTCCTGAAACCTTCCTCAAACATTGCCCAAGTCACGGTATCCAGCGGGTGGGTGATCTGAAATGTGTCCCACCAAGAAGCGGCTGGTCCCTCCAGTAGGTGAGCGGCAAACCTCACCTTCTCAGCATCAGTGCATCCGACAGTTACTAGATCCTTGTTGACTGAATGCAACCAGTCAAGAGCAACCATTGGTTCCGTTGCAGTAGAGAACTTAGCTGGCCTTAGCCTCAGAAATCTGGTGAGACCATCTCCCTGAGGCTGATTGTTTCCATTGTTGTTGTTCTGATTTGCCATGAACTGAGTCATCACTTGGGTCAGCTGTGCCTGAGCTTCCATGAGCTGCTCCAACTCAGTGGATTGACTGCGGGGAGGCATCTGCGGTTCAGCACAGGTAAGTTTAGAAAGAATCAACTACGATAATAGGATTCTACCCATGCATATGATCAAGCAACAACAAACAATAGCAGACAATCACAAGCAAGCAACACATCAACAAACAAGCGATCCAGCAACATCCCAGGTGTTATCCTAACAGTATATAACTACTGAAATAGTTTTGCAAGAGTTGGCATTGGTTAAGTAAACAGTTGATCAACTAAACAACAAAAACAACAATCTGCCACAATAGTCCAGAAGCGTTCGCGAATTTTTCCGCCTGACTTATACTCGTCATAAAATTTAGATGATTTTTTCACATATAGTACTGAAAGTTTCGCATCAGCCCAATTTTTTTCATATTTTTCCGAGTTACCAGAAAAATATGAAAAATCGCGCAGTACTGCTGTATCAGCAGAAAAACTGCAGAGAAAATAACACAGATAGTAACCAAATTGCCATAACTCTTTCATAAAATTCGCACAAATAATTCCTGGGATATTGGAGTACACAAATAAGCAACTAAACACTCTTGAACTAACACGAGCTAAGCTTCACGACGATCGAGACTAATCCTAACAAATTCGCCTAACGTGGACTAATTGGTGGACTTCTATCTACTTCTTGAAGAGGTTGCAGTAGGTCCTTGCTGTCATGCGTTGGCGCTTCGGTTCGCGGTACAACCATGGAGGCGGCGGAGTGTACACTTCTCCTGAATCATCACTTGAGATCTCAAACTCCACCTCTTCTGGATCCTCCTCTTCTTCACTCTCAGCTGCAACTGCAACAACTTCATCTCCTCCACCATGATCGTCTCCATCATCATCATCCTCGTCCTCATCATCATCGTCTCCACTGTCATCATCATCCCCATTGTTGCCATCATCTCCATTGTCATCATCAGAGGGTGGATTCAGCTGTGCTTGTAGAGCGGCAATCTGGGCTGTCATAGCTTCAATAGTTTGGTCCCTTTCCTGGACGGTCCCTTGCAACTGTTGTATGTTCTGGGTGTTCTCCTGCATAGTACCATGAAGATGAGCTATGGTTGCATCTCTGGCTATCAGGGCATTCTCCAGAACTTCCACAGCTTCATGCAGGGTGTCAATCTCCTGTCCTTGGACCACCATACCATTGCTAGCAAAATCTGCAATCTCCTTTATCATCATCACCTTCTCAGCTAGAGCTCCATTCTCCTTTTCCATGTCCTCTATGTGCCTCCGACGGGGCGGCATGTTGTTCCTGTCGCCCGGGGTAACCACAATGTGCCCATCTTCATCACGCCTCCCATAGTCACGGTAGGGTGAATCTGCTGGCAGTAAGTGTCGGACTTGATGGCACTGGCGAGACAGGGCTTCATGTATGGCCAAGTTGATTCCAAGTCCCAAGTTGCAGTATGTCTTGGTGTAGATCAAGTGCACGGGGTTTGGCAAGGAGGCATCTCTGAATATGAAGGTAGTGATCTCCCATGCATCCTCTCCATATCCATAGGTGTACAGCCTTCTTCCCTTGAACATGGGCAGTGGCAATCCCAATGACTGCGAGAGTAGAGCTAACTGCCTTGCACAGGGCCTTGGTGACTCCATGGTGGCATACTCAGTCCTGACTTCTCCCATCTATCAAGTAAAAGAGGAAAGTGTGAGAATAGCATATGGTAAGAATTTACGAGGGTGAAAGGCATAAGATGAAAGACAGAGTTAATATAGGTTTTAATAAATCTATGGCTTCCTAATCCAATCCTAGATCACGATCCTACAGTCGACACACGGGCTCTGATACCATCCTGTAACATCGCGGTTCTAAAAAGACCGTGGCTTCTATGTGACATGCCAATCCCTGGATTGGTTCATTGGCCCACATAGAATAAGATGAATAACATGGCAAAATATCCGTGTGTCATAAATAACGAAGATCCAGAGTACCATTATTACAATAAAAGCTTAGCTCAAGGCTAGCTCAAATTATTCAGGTAGCAACATAAATAAAGCAAATCCTCCATTCTTCAAATTGCCCACAAGTGAACAAGTGCCGAGTGGAGTACCGTGGCCTATATCGATTACTCAGAATCGGAATAACCTGCAACACGAAACGTATCAGCCCCAAAGGGTCAATACATGGAATGTATGGCAAGTAGAGCTAGTAAGGGAGACAATAGTACTAACATCTACATGCATATTTGGCAAGAGGAGCTGTGTCTAGCTTGCATTTGCAAATACATTTGTCCTACTTTCATAAATAGTTTTTGATTTTCTTTGAAAAGATCCCAATTAAGTTAACCCAACAATATTAAAACAATTATGAAATTAGAATGAGCGAGAAACATGTCATGGAATCAATATCAAGCAACTCAGTTGTCCATAACCGGGGACACGGCTAATCGATCAGATTATACACCCTGCAGGGGTTAGTACACTTTACCCATGTGTCTTGGCCAGCCCAGCTCGTACCATCACTCTCATTTTGGGTGGTGGTAGAGAGAAGTCCAAGAAGAGAATGTTCGGGAAGTAGCACCCCAACCCCGACGCGCACCGGTCCAACCTACCAAAATTCTACATCTCTGGATACGCGGGTTCGAGTTACCACAACCTACTAAGTCCAACCAACCGCCCATTCCATTATTGGCACATGGTTGTACACGTAAGCTACACAATAAAGAAGCCAATCATTCTCTCTTGATACCTGGGTGCCTTTTCGCAATGAAACCACCAAAAATTATCAATACCATCACACCCAGGAGATTCATTGATTAAGTTGTTTTAGTTTTTGCAAACCAACTCTTTTAGAAAACAACTTTCAGTGATGTAACCCAGCCCTCGTTCATCATAGCATGGCTAAGCACATCTACCAACGGTGGTTCATCTACAAGGAAAGCCCTACCACATAATAGGACATAGCATAGCGATAGTATCATCCTACACATGCGTCTACAAAATACACGACAATGCATAGAAAATAGTAGGACAATATCATGAACAAAATAGCATCTACTTGCTTTGGTTGTAGCGGTCGGAAGAAAAATCCACACACGAGCAAGCGTTGCACTCGTCACAATCTACACGATACAATTGCACTCATAAACAAACAATCCACAAGCATATGCAACAAATATGATGCATGAAGGTATGCAAGACAAGTGAATTGGTGCTACAGCTGCACCACATAATCCTATTCAATAATACTACTGATTGCATGCATGGAAAATAGTTTTAGTGCAAGGAAAACTATTAGACAAAAAGTAATGCTCAAAACTAGAGCTAGAACTCAAATAATTCACTACCGGTAGTATACTGTTTGTAAAATCTTGGGAAAATTCTACCGCATAGGCATCGCTGATTAGAAACAGTACCAATTGGAATTACTCAAAAAGGAATTATAAAACACTTCAGAAAGCCACTAGACAGTTTCTGCAGAAGTTTTTACTGTAAGCCTATCTTTTTAATTCACGATGAGATTCCCCTCGTTCCACTGAATCCAGGGACATATCATACACGATTTTTGGAGCTACGGATCTTTTCCTACGAATTTATTACTCCGAAAAGGCCACTAGCTAGTTTGATTAAACTGTACTAACCCTTGCTGCAAAATTCTAAACCAAAGGTACAGAAAGATTCTACACGACTCACTGAATCTATACATATTTTATCTGCAATTTTTGGCCAAGCGGTTTAATTTCTACGCAATATACAAGTTTCTACCGAAATCTGTCAACTAAAACGATTAACGAAATTAACCAGTCAACTGTGTCTGTTGACTGGTCAACGCATCTGCTGACTGGGCGCTGACCGGAGTCTGACTAGTCAACTCCTGGGTCTGACTGGTCAACGAACGATCTGAACCGCTGATCTGACATCTGACGGTGGCTGCAGGCTTACCGGGAACGAACGGCGAAACGGACTCCGGACGGCGGCGAGTCCCGGACGGTGCGGCGATCGATTCCGGCGTCGATGTTTTTCCTGCGCGGTAGGGGAACGGTCAGCGCGTGGTTCGAGATCGTCAATGCGGCGCGCAAGACGGCGCGCGTATGTGCGGGTGTGCGTGCGTGCATGCGTGCAGGCGCGCGCGTATGTGCGCGCGTGCGAGGCGCAGCAGCAGCAGCAGCTAGCGCAGCGCGCGTGGGGTGGCTCGGCAGCGACGCGGCGCGCAGCGCAGCAGCGCAGGCGGTGCACGCGGACAGCAGGTGCGCGCAGCGCGCGCAGCATGCAGCGAGCGGGCGGCTGGCTTGGGGAGCGCGCGCGCGCGCGGGTGGAGGCGCAGGCGGCGGCGGCAGCAGCGCAGCAGCGCGCAGGCGGCGATGGCGGCGGGGTTGGCGCGGGATCCGAGGTGGGAGGCGGCGGCTCGGCCAGGTGGGGTCCTTTTGTGGGGCCCCACGCGGAATCCTAGGCTGATTCGGTGCGGAGTTGGTTGCGGACTCGGAAATCGGCTCGGAAATTCGGACAGTTTTCCGATCTAATAAACAAACGGCCGTAACTTCTCCGTACGAGCTCCGAATCGAGCGATTCTTGCTCCTACGGTTTTGTACAGTCGAGGGGAACAATCTAGGGTCAAGGTTTGAGCGAAACCACTAGGCTACATGGGTGGACTACACAAGTCCTACTAAAGCCTCCCGCAGGAGCCTCGTAGTAAAAATAGAATAGGGTTTTGAAAATAGCGTTTCGCCGTACCTTTTCACTCGACGGTTTTGGTATGGAAAAGCATGATGCAATGATATAAATGATATGCAAGACCAAATCTAAAATTTGGGATGTGACATAGGGTTTAGGCTCTTTTGCAGAAAGCAATATAGTTTTATCCTATATTTTCAAAATAGTTTTGATCTTTTGTCAAATCTTTCTGAACTTCTTGGAAAACTCCAAGCGCTTCAAATCCCTTGTTGTCACCATCAAGTTTTACTTTGAGAAATTGGAATGTCGAGATTTTCCATAGCTTCAGGCCTTAGTTGCTCAGTTGTTGTCCATAACCAGGGACACGGCTAAGTATTTAGAATTTGATCTTCTGTCGAAGTTGTACACTTTACCCACATGACAATCTCGTCTTGATGCCACCAGTGGCCGCTAGATAAGTACTCACCAATATGGAGTACTGGCAGATCGAGAATGTGACAAATTCTTTCCATAGAAGTCCTCCCAATACACAATGCTAGCTTGTCAACCAGGCACCAATGTAGGGTTAAATTTCCCTTACACAGTTATAATTAACCTGAAGATGCCAATGCATGGGTCTTCCACTATGTAGTTGACTAAGCCAGAGCCCATTTAGCATGTGGCTGTACACGGAAGCCACTGTACGAGAAACATATTCAATCTCTAAGTCCCTGGGTGGTTTTCTTCTAGTGCACATACAAAAAGAGATAGCCATATAAACATGGTTCCTTTTGTTTCCACCTTGTCCAAAACTTGAGTATCCTTGTCCACCCAGGTGGTTCATTGAGTACGTGTTTTATTATATAAAACATATATCATTTCAACACTTCATATATTCATAACATGTATCCCATCCCGAATATATAGCAGGGCTAAGCATATTACAACTACATTGTTTCCACTAAGGAAGATATAAGGGTATCCTATTAGGATTTAGCATAGCATAAAATATAGTAGTCCTTATCATGCATTTTTACTAGAGAATGTTGGTTCACTTCTTGGTTTTGCAAATATCACACTCTTCTAACTTTACTACAATTCAATCAAAGAAACACAATTTCAACTAGCATTCAAACCATTTCTCACACATAAAATAACAAAAACAAGGTCATGCATGCAAGCATGCAAAATATAGTTTTATTTGCAAAAGTGGTTTCTACTAGGATCTAAACATTATAAAGTTCAAAGTGGTAATTTACTAAAGTGGTAAAACCATTTGCAAAAGGTTTTATCTATAAACCATTTTTAATTCAAATCAATATTTTATGTGGTTGAAAATGCTTTTAGCAAAGCAATATCCTTTAAAGAGTTCACCAATTATATTTTAATTCTCAAAACTTGGTGCTTAGGATCAGAAGGTTTGAATCAAATCATTTCCCAAAGGTTTTACTCAAAAATCATTTCTAAAATAAAAACAATATTTTTATTTGACTAGAAATGTGCTAACTCAAATATTTATTCCCTAACTTCACAAAATACATTTTTAAATATATAAGTTGGTTCCTATGGTCAGTAGGTTCACAACAAACCATTTTGCAAAGATTTCACATTAAAATTATATCTAGAACAATTTTTATATTCAAAATAAGACTACACATGTTTCTACAAATTCAACCAATTTTCCAGAAGCAACTCATTAAACAAAGTACATGGTTGCAAAGTAATTGTTCTACTGAATCCATTGATATAAAATTTGCAAAATTTGGACGTGTAGAATTAAAGTTATGAATTTTACAAGTTTGCAATTCAAATAGATTCTATTTTCTGTTTTTAACAAAACCTTGTCCACGTGGTGCATTCCTATTGGTCGGTACCGTTTCGTTTGGATCGAGCCGTTCTGACCGCAGGATCTCACTTAATCGCACGGCACAGATCACACGTACCCCTTCGGTTAAGTCAACATATCGCGTCCACTGGATCACGATCTAACGGCTCAGATGGGTTTGACCATTGCCTGGCGGTGCTAGCGGCGGCTGGCGGCGGCGCACGCTCGGGCAGGATGGTAGGAGAGGGGGAGACCATTACCGAACTCGCCGTGACGTGTTGAAGCTCAAGGTGGTTGAAGTGGACGAAGGGGCGCCCGAAGTTGCTGGCAATTCCTCACCGGAGTCGTCGTTGGCGTCGGGAATGCTCTGATGTTGTCGGAGGCGACGCTACGGGGCGCTCTAAGGAAATATAGGGGAACGGTTAGACGCGGGAGAACGTGGGTAGTACGGGAGCATTAACAGGGGAGCTTGGGGCGGTCGAGGCTTACCAGGGAACTTCGTCGGAGACGAGACAGACGGCGGCGGCGCGTTGAGGTTGTCCTTGCCGACGCTCTAGGGCAAGCGCGGGCGAACGAGTGGCACGGGAAGATGCGCCAGGAGGTGGGGAGCAAGGCTGAGTGCAGTGGGAGGCGAGGCGCGGTGAGGTGTGGCCGGAATCGCTCGCGAAGCTCGTCGGAGTCCGCGGCGGTGCAAAATGAAATTGGGGCAGCCCGGTGGCTCTCTGGCAGCAGGGTCTGAGGGGAAATGGCGAGGAGGGAGAGGTGCTTAAGAGCGCGTGGTCGTGAGAGGGAATTACTGCGCCATCAACGCGTATTGACGCCCAGAATAACTCGCCGGAAACGGTCGGGGCGTGGTCGCGGGTGAGAACGACGATGAGGTGGCGTGGGGTCCGTCTGTCAGCGAGGTGGGGGAAGTGGGAGTGGGGCCTGCTGGTCATTCGCTGTGTGGGTAAAAACGTTGGTGCGAAGCGTTTTCCGCGGGGGAACAAAGAGTGGGCTGGTGTTGGGCTTACTGGGCCTGTTGGGTTGGGTGCGCTTGTTTCATTTTTTTATACAGAAAGCTTTTTCTTTTTCTATTTGGAATTTCTGTTTTGATTTTCAAACAATTAATTCAAACTCCAATTCAAATCAAACCACCACCAAACTTTGTATAATTTTTAGATCTGTTTAACAACATAATCCAAAGTCCAAAATAAAATAATTTTTTTATTCTTTTTAGGATCCATTAATAATTAAATAAATAGACCTTAGTCATTAATTCAAATAGGATTTTAATTTATTTTTAAAACTCCTTTTGAATTCTAAATAATAACAAAATCTTTTCAGTAGGTTTCATTTGAAAAACTAAAACACTTGTAAATCTTATTTAAAATAAATTAACAAGTTTTAGTGTTTATTTAAAATGGGAAAAGCCTTTACTTTAATAAAATTGGATATTAATAAATCCTCATTATTTTATTTAAATAAACCCTTTACTCTTTTTATCAAATAGAAATATTTCAAAAGTTTGGCCAAGATTTAATTTGGCTCTATAAAATAATCCTTATTTAAAATTCTACCTTTGCTTTTGAAAATCAAATCTTTTTATTAAAAGATCTAAAAATAGTGATTCCAACTATTATAATTTTTATTTATTAATTGTTTATCTTTTTAAATCCCTTTAGGATTTTATTTGATCAAAATAGGTTTTGATGTTTCCAATTGGAATCAAAAGTTTCTTCTCACCCTAAATTTCAACAAAATTTTATTTTATTTATTTATTTTTTCACATTTCAAAATTTGGAAATTTTTTGGGATGTGACATATTTAGTCTGGACGAATTAAAGTAGAAATCACTACATATAATTTGGTATATGGTAGATGAATAAACAAAACAAAGTTCTTCTAATAGAGTGGTTTCCTAGGACGTGTACATGACACGATACAAAGGGTTTTGTTAATTCAAAGGATGCTAAAAGGGAATGCAAACTTCAATGGTTTAAGTAAGCATCGCGGAGTTGGAATCTTCATCGTGATGTAAAAGGAGTTTTCATCTAGAGACGATGAAGATGCTTGCATTTGCAAGAAATTAAGTGGGAGCGCTAAGACACATTTCTAATACATTATGTGGATGACATCTTGTTGATTAGAAATGATGTATCTTTTATTCACAAAGGTTAAGAATTTCATTTCGATGAAAGACTTAGGAAAAACCCAAATATTTAGCATGAATGTCTATAGTGGATAGACTGTGACGCTAATATGGTTATGCCAACCGTACATATATGAGATATTGAAGGATTTCAATATAGAAACGATAAGAAACGGTTCTTGTCGCATGAAAAGAATTGAATCAAGATTCAAGTGTATCGAGACTTGATAAGTGAAACAAGATTCAAGTGCTTTGACACTTGATGAGTGAAATCACAAGGATGTTTTGATCAATCATACCATGATATGTACACATCCAGATATGTCCTATGCTCTAAGTGTTATGAGCATATACCCGACTGAATCATAAAATGATCATTGGACGATAGTGAGGATATTCTTATGATCTTTTGGAAGAATTAAGAATATATTTGTGTAGAGGTGACAAACAATTAAAAATAGTTCATTATAAAGCGTTACATTGTTACTAGTTTTATCACAAGATACAAATTAAGTTTATGTCAATTTAAACTATGGGTGGCACAATGTAAGGGAAAGGAGATTCCATGACGGATTTGGATGAATTCCAAAGTTAAGACATTGTGACGAATACTACAACAAAAAGGCTAAGTATATGACTACTATAGTAGCAGCAAAGGAGGGCATTTGTGTCAAGTAGTTTGTTATCAAACTAAGGTGTGGTTCGCAATGGTGTAACACTAAAGATATATTGTATGACAATTGTATCTACATGATTTAACCCCAAGGAACTAAAGGTCTCACCGAAAGACCAAATTTATACAATGCCATCTCATTGGAGAATAAGTGGTGCGTGAAGACGCAAAGACATGCAAATACACACGTACCTGAAAGTGTCCGATCTGTAGATTATGTTAACCACATGCAGTTTCATATATGGAACACCAGAAAGCCATAGGTGTTCAACACGCAAAGTTTTCAAACTAGATTATTGTCTCTAGTGCAAGTGGGAGACTGAAGGGAATATGCCCGAGAGGCAATAATAAAGTGGTTATTATCGTATTCCTTATTTATGATAAATGTTTATTTTGCATGCTATAATTGTATTAATACGGAAAAATTAATACATGTGTGTTTAATAAACAAAAAGGAAGTTCCTAGTTATGCCTCTCTTATAAACTAGCTCGTTTATTAACAATATGATCAAAGTTTCCTAATCATGGACATTGGATATTGTTAATAATAAGGTCACAATATTAGTGTAATGGTGTGATGAACATTCATCCGAAGTATAGCATTGCGATCAAAGTCATTGAGGTTATATTGCTATAAACAACTTACGAAGTGATCCTAATCCTTAGACCATGAGATCATGTCAATCACTAACACCGGAAGAGTATCTTGATGACATCAAACGTCACACCGTAAATGGGTGATATAAAGATGGCTTCAAAACTACTAAAGTGTTATGTTGAGACTCATGTATCAAGAGTGGAATTTTTTCATCCCGATGACTTATAGATATGCTCTAGGCCCTCTCGGTGATATCACATTGATTAGCTTGCAAGCAAGTGATTTGATCACTAGAATGTTATATCACGAGAACGAGAAAAGAGTGCATGTAGGTAACAAGATCAAACTAGGTATGGAGATACTGATGATTGAATCTCAGACATGTAATATATTGTGAAACAAAGGGATTAAGATACTAGCGTAAACGGTTCCGACGATCACAGGAAAGTCATCGTTGAATGTGTGGGAGTCAGTATGGATCTCCAGATCCCGCTTCTGATTATTGATCGGAGAAGGGTCTCGATCATGTCCGCATTATTCGCGAACCGTAGGGTGGCACACTTAAGGTACACTGACATCCAATTAGAGATAAAGTTTCATGCTGAAAAGAATAACAAGCGCAGGAATTTATTTCACTAGACACTAAAACTGTTTCGGTTGAAATTGCTGAAACTGGTTGTACATGTGAAATTGAATACTAGCAAGGGGTTTTATGTGAATGTTTGTTAATTAAAGTAATTAAAAAAATTCTGAATAAATAAATAAAATAGTTTTATTTAAATGAGAGATTGCATTAAATTTGGTGGAAATTTAATGCATGTGAGTGGATTTTTGAGTGGAGGCTCTTTTATGGGAGTGGAGGCTTTTCATTTTGAGTGGGAGCTCCACCCACTTGAATGAGGAAGAGGTGGGGGCATCCCCATGGCTGGGCGCCATGCCCCTTTGTTGCCCCCCCCCCCTCTCCCTATAAAAGGCCCCCCTCTCATCCTCTCAAAGCACACCTCCTCGTGAAGGATCTCTCTCCCCATCTAGAATTTATTCCCCATGGTCTCGGACTGGCGAGATACATGTTCCCGGTGGCTATTCGGAAAGAATTTGTGCTTCCACTGCATCTCTCGAGCGAGGAGGCGGAGGTTGCTCGGTGTCTTGTATGTGTGTGCGAGCAAGGATGCGGTGCTGTTTTGTGGCACTGGGACTTCCTCTCGATCTTGAGATCAGCAAGAGATCGTCTACATCAACCACGAGTTTGGACTCATTAAGCTTTGTCGGTCTTCAAGGGTATGTTCTCTACGGATGTATATTCACCCGTTGCTTGTATCTAGTAGATAGATCTTGGTACATAGTTGTTCCCATCGTAGGAAATTTTTTGTTTTCTATGCTGCGAACCCTTTATTAATTGATAAGGTGTGAAAGCCTGCTAATATTATTTTGATGGTTCGAGTAAGGTGCTATTCATGAACCTATTTATATGTATCCTTTATGATAAACACATGCTACAATTGCCTCATTTATTTTATCGACTCAGCTTCATGAATATGAGGATCACATCCATTAAGCTAATCTTGCTCGGGACGAGAAAGAGTCTAAGCTTGGGGAAGTTGATGAGTGCATATTTGCATCATGTTTTACATTGTTATTTTTCATTGTAGATGTAGGATTTTGGAGTTTTACAGTGTTCACACACACTTTTTATGTTTATTTTCACCAGGACTAGATCAGATGATGGCTCTAGAGGACACGATTCTTGGAGCAGTTGTACTAAAGAGAAAAGGAGCCAAAACTACGTAAATCGCTTATTTGGGGAATATTAATAATACCATAAGAAAATCCAAAGAGAGAAGCAGATACAGAAGAGTTAACGACCAACTATACGGTGGGCCGCTGTATAGTTCTCGCCATATAGTTGGCGCTGCCTCCGCCTCCTCAAATTGTTTCACCCTATGCAACTGGTTTGGAGAGACGACATACCGAACACCCAGAAATCACCAAAACCTAACCTCCAAAAGGCATCTGGAGAGGGAACTTTCCCTAGGGATCCATCTTCGCCCTACGCAGATCTGGGAGGCCATGGCATCGATCTACATATTCATCAACCACTGCATCTTCAGCATCACCATCATCTCCATCCATCTCATCTAGATCTTGTTGTAATTCTTTGCACTAGTTGTGGATTTATACAAGTACTATTCATCAAGGATCGCTTCCATTACCATTACTATGATGCTGTCTGCCTCCATCTCTGATTAGATCATTAGTTGTAACATCACAAAAATATTAATCAAGATTATCAAGTTCCAATCATCCAAGTTTAGGGTTAACAAAAACTTTTGTTAATTTAAATCAATATGAATGCATGTGTGTATGTGATGAATGCATGAATGCTTGTATTGCCATATTTGATCGCTATGAATGGAAAGGATTGGTTTAAAGATGAAAACAACATCATCTAAATCATTTCCAAGCAGAATCAAATGAAGAGAAACTCAAATATAAACATTATAAGCAAATGGTCATTTGGACCAAAGTTAACCACTAGACCACTTTGAGTGTTCCTAGTCCAAGTTTTCTAACAGAAACAAATTCAATTCTTTTCACCCCTTGCTAGACCAAGTAAAAGTCAACCCAAGCCCACTTCGCAAACCCACAGAAATAGATTGCAAATCTATTAAAATGACAATTCAAAATTGAATCAAGTGTAGGTACTAAGATCACCATTTCTTAAAAACCAATCAAACTAGTTCACCTTTACAAAACCAAGCATACAGATACTACCAAGCATGTGACCAGAGTATCCACCAAATTTCATTCAAAAATTTCAAACTTAAATTCTTGCGGCCATTTCATCAAACAGTTGGTGAGCATAGTAATCACTGCCTAACTTCTACTGTTTGTGATGAAAGATTTGTCATATACTTGTCTCCAATGCTCACCCCTTGTTCCCAGTGAGCACACTTGCATTGATCAACCTATCACCCCTACCATTGCACCAGTTCCATGCCACCCGAGCCCCCCCTTGCCAGCCGATCATGGCCAGCATGCAGGAGCAGCCGCCGCGCCCGGCCAAGATGTCCAGGAGGCAGCCCAACGTCCACCACCACCCCCGGTCCAGCCCTCGCACGCAGCCAGGCCCTGGACCACAAAGAACACTCCGCGTACACTGTCTCTGTGCCATGCTGAGAGCACGCCAGAGCGCCATGCCCGACTCACATGTACACGCTGCGCCTCGCCTTCGTCGCTCGTGCCTGCAATCACCGCGACACCAGCTAACCCCTAAACATCCCCGTTCGCCGTGGCGCGACCCATTGCACCCGTGCATCGTCAAAACCACCGTCGGTGCCGCTCAGAGCACCATCCCATTCTGACCAACCCCGATCACCCCTTGCCGTGCCAGTAAGTCCTTGAGCATCGCCAGGAGACCGCGCACCTGCCTACACCCTCCGCCATGCCGTTAGCTTGCTGTATCGTCGACCCCGACGAGCTCTTCCCATGCCGCACTGCCTCTCTCGCTCGGCTATAAAAGGAGGCCACCCCAGCTCCAATTTGCCACACCATCTCAATCCCCACCTCTCACTGAACCTCCCACACCTCTTCCTGGAGCAAGGCGAGCTCTGCATTGCCGGAATTTCACCAGAGCCCTCCTCTACAGAAGGAGAAGGGAGTCGTTGATTGGAGCCACCCAGGAGCCGCCGCGACCACCGTTTGAACTGCCGCCATCGACAATGTCGTTATCCCCCAACGCTGAACCTAGCTGGAGCCCTGGTGAGCCTGACATGACCGCCACCGCCGCATTAGGGTTCAGTCTTGTCGGCGCTGCCCGACGGAGACGACACACCCCAGCCGTAGGATCTAATCTAATCGCATATCCCAGGTTGAAACTTACCGCTTTGTGTAGCTAGAACCGCTGATGCGCGGGACTGCTCTTGTAGCAGCCCGCTGCACGCACGTTGTGCAGCTGGGCCGGCCCAGTTTAGTTCCCGCGCAACCCAGTAGTTCAAATATAGATTTTTCCATTTTATTCAAAACCTAGTTCTATTAGTAGATTAAAAAATCAATTCAGAGAGATTCACTAAACCAAATTGCATGAAACCAATTTTTTTACAAAGGTATTGAAATTGTTAATCCAAGCACGTTGGATTCAAACCATTTGAAATTATAGATCATCTTTAGTAAAAATAACAAGGCAGAGACTTTTCTGCATTCAAACATTTTTCAATAATCAACCATAAATGCTTTTGAGTTGATTCCAACTCTCAAAAATCACATTTGACAAGATCTTTCTGAATATGTAAAACGATCTAGGTTTACTTGTAGTAAAAATGGACAAGTATTAAAAGAATTCCCCATAGTCATTTCTAGTCACTTTAATTAATTAAAATAATAATGTTAAACCCTATTAAATTGTGACACCACTTTAAATCACATTCCCAAGTATTAAAATAGGTGGTGATGACATGGTTAATATGATCCCATATTTTAATTGGAGAATATTAAATCTTAAGTAGTTTTTCAATGAGTATAAATTACTTTTCCAAAATAAAATAAATAAGACTAAGCCATTAATCCTTGTGATGATTGTGATGATGCTAGATCATCTAGTGTGAACCTTTGTGTGCTAAATAGAAGTATTTAAGTATTGTTTGGTGATTCTGTACCTCGTATTATTTGTAGACGCTAGTACCGACCAAGGGTACGAAGAGGAAGGAGACTACTACTACTATGAAGAAGAGAACTTCAATCACTACACTACTCAAGGCAAGCTAACACTTGCATGATAACTATGCAAAATAGAGGCCTTAGGAATATTTGGTTATACCACTTGATTATACCAAATCCCAGTTTTACTTGCAAGTTTTATTATTCTATTTTCTTTATCAAAGTTCTTTATTAATTCTAGTTAGTATTTAGTGTGTTTTGGAAAGATATTAGAGGTAGCATAAAGAGCATAAAACTTGGCCTAACTTAGTTAGAACTAGATGTCATACTGAGGCATGAGATCTAGATTTGGATAAGTCACACTTGATTAGCACCCCTCATTAGTGACTACCCCCAACTTTAGTGGCTAGTGCTAAGCATAAAACTTGATCACTTTAGATGGGAATAGTTGGTGAAAATGATTATGAAAACCTTAAAATGATGAGTCATTCTAATGAAATGTTTTGACGTGTGTTATGAACACAAGATGAATTGATGATGAAAATGTTGAGGCATGAGCCTTAGCCCTTTATAAAACTGATGGTTTGGTTCAGATGCGATACCATTCCAATATTACCGAACAACCACAATACCTGAAATTGGGTAGGGCTTGTCTGGAAGTTTATATATCTTAGTATGGGTTCCCTTGCGGAAGAGGTTTGAGCTGAGGCTACCTCGTGATGATTGTCCACCTGTGAAGTTCCCAAGATGACAGATGGTCATGGTTGGAGGCCAAACACATAGGGGAGGTGCCTATACTAGGGTGTGTAATTGAAAGGTTAGGATTGATTATCCGCATACTGAGTATGGTGATTTAGGATTGTTCGTCACGGATGTATCGAATGTTGTGGTGAAAGTGTACCACCTCTGCAGAGTGTCAAACTATTCGAATATCCGCGTTCGCGGTTATGGACAGTTGGAGTGTCCATACTGTTCCGTCGTCAGATATTTTCAAAATGATTTGTGAAATGAATTATGACTTGGCTTGACCATAACAGGGTTGTGAAAGTGGAAATTAAGTTCCCACTTAGGTGTTGTAAAAATGGATGATGAACTATGGTACCAATCTGTTATGTCTCACAAAAATGGTAATCCTGGGATTGCGATGCATGGCTGGGATTAAAAATCCAGGTATTGACATTAGTTCTTGGGGAGATGGAGAAGCCCTAGTATGAGATTGGGATAAGATTGTCAACACCCGAATTTTTAATCCCAGATGCCTGTTACGCCATACATCGCTATCCCAGGATTACCATTTTTGTGAAACGTAACAGATTGGATATCACAGTACATCATGCATTACAAACCATACATAAGGTCTTACACAAATAAGGATCTCATGATCCAGTCTTAATACAATTCAAGCAGCGGAAATAACGTAATAATAACGATAGCGTAGGTGAAGCTCCATCTTCATGGTCACAGGCAATGCTGACGATGGGAGATGATCCTAGTTGTCGTAACCTTCCTGTTGTCCGTCTTCCTGATACTCCTCTTCATAGTATGGTCACGAGAATAGCCTGGGAGAAAGTCATGAGTACTCTTTAATTACTCGCAAACTAATACTAACAAGTGAAGTGGTTTTTGAGTAGGTTACTAAGCTCTAGGGTTGTTTTGCAAAAAGCCAAATTTAACTCTACTGAGTTCAGAAGCAAAGAAAGCTAGTTGAAAGTTTTATAACACCTAAGTGGGAACTTGAATTTCATATCACAACTCTGTTGTGGTCAAGTCAAGTCACGATTCATTTCATAAGTCATTTTGAAAATAGCTGATGACAGAACAGTATGGCCACTCCAACTGTACATAACCGCGAACGCGGCTATTCGAATAGTTTGACACTCTGCAGAGGTGGTACACTTTCACCACAACATTTGATACATCCGTCAGGAACAAATCCTGAATTCACCATACCCAGTATGCGGATAATCAATCCTAACCTTTCAATTACACGTCGTAGTATAGGCACCTCTCCTATGAGTTTGGCCTCCCAACCATGACCAATTGTCATCTTGGGTACTGCACATGTGTACAATCTTCACAAGGTAGCCTTGGCTCAAACCTTGGCCGCAAGGGAACCCATACTAAGGTATATAAATTTCCAGTCAAGCCCTACCCAAATTTCGGGTATTGTGGTTGTACGGTAAAATTGGAATGGTATCGCATCTAGACAACCATCAGTTTTATAAAGGGCTAAGGCTCATGCCTCAACATTCTCATCATCAAAATCATCTGGTGTTCAAGAACACATGTCAAAACATTTCAGTAGAATGACTCATCGTTCTAAGGTTTTCATAACCATTTTCACCAAGTATTCCCATCTAAAGTTGATCAAGTTTTTTGCTTAGCACTAGCATCTACAAGTGGGGGTAAGCACTAATGAGGGGTGGTAAACAAGTGTGAAATAGCTAAGTTCAATCGCATGCCTTAGGATGACATCAAGATTATAAAACTTAGGCCAAGTTTTATGCTCTTTATGCTACCTTCAAATATCTTTTCCACCATCTACAAGTCACCAAGTAAATTCTAAGAGAAAGCTTTGATAAAGAAATAAAATAACTAAGCTTGCAAATAAAACTATTATTGGGTATCAAGTGGTGTAATCTTGCAAGTAAAACTTGCATGGTTTAGCTAGATAAGATAGTAGTATAAGCTTGGTAAGTTGCAAGTGTTAGCTAGCCAAGTCAACTGGTAGTATTAGGCTTGCTAGGTTGCAAGTGTTAGCTTGCCAAGTCAAATGGTAGTATTAGGCTTGCCTTGTGCAGAGCAGTGGTTGAAGTTCTCCTCGGCTTCTTCCTCGTAGTATCCTCCTCCCTCCTCGTATCCTTGGTCGGTACTAACATCTATAAATAAATACGAGGTACACAATCACCAAAAAATACTTAACTATTTCTATTTATCACATCAAGGTTTTCACTAGATGATATAGGATCATCACAAGCATTACAATCATTAATGCAAATAGTTTTATTTCCTTTATTTTAGAAAATTAATTTCTATTCATTGAAAAACTACTTAAGGTTTAATATTCTCCAACTAAAACATGGGATCATGTTGACACATGTCATCAACACATCTTTTAGTACATGGGAATGTGATTTAAAGTGGTGTCACAATTTAATAAGGTTTAACCTTTTTATTTTAATTAAATAAAGTGACTAGAAATGCCTATGAGGCATTCTTTTATTACTTGATCATTATTTCTGCAAGTAAACCTACATATTTTTATATATTCTGAAAGGTATGGTTAAATGTGATTTTTGATAGTTGGAATCAACTCAAAAGATTTTATGGTTGAATTTTGGAAAATGTTTGAATGCAGAAAATCTTCTGCCTTGTTATTTTTACTATAGAAGATCTACAAATCTAAATGGTTTGAAGCCAATGGGACTGGATTAAGAACTCCAATACATTTCTAACAAAATTGATTTCATGCATTTTGATTTTGTGAATCGAGCTGGGTTGATTTTTGAATCTAGATACAAAACCGAGTTTGAAATTAAAAGAATAAACTTAGATTTGAATTAATGGGTCACGCGAGAGGTTAATTGGGCCGGCCCACTACGCACAGGGCGCGCGCGGGCTGGTTAAGTGGCTGTCCCCACTTGTCAGTGAGACAGAGGGGTGCGAAGCAGTATGGGGGGATGTGAACCGCATGATCTAACTCTAATCTAACAGCTGTGGTTCATCGTCCATGTCGGGCAACGCCGGCGAGACAGAAGCCTAGCGCGGCCAGTGGGAGGCTCACCGGGGCTCAGGCGATGGTCGGCAACGAGGGCAAACGAAGAAGTCGACGATGGTGATCCTCCTGGTATCCGCAGCTACTCCTGGGGCGACTCCAATCAACGGCGCACTCTTCCTCCAGCAGCGGCAGACTCCGGCCAAATTCAGGCAATGCGCTGCTCGCCTTGCTCCAGGAGTGAGGTGGGGTGCTTCTGAGAGAGAGGGGAGTGAGATGGTGTCGTGGTATTTCCGACGAGTATGCCATGGAGGGGTCCTCACAATGCGTGTTTAGAGACGTGGGGTAAGGCGGACAGTTGGCGGGTACGAGGTAACACAGCTTACCAAGGTTCAGATCCCACAACGGTGGCGGAATCCTACTCCTGCTATAAGTCACTATAAGGGCAATATTCCGAGTTACAGGGATAGGTTCGCTGTGCGAGGTTGTGTGAAGTTGTCTATGATCGTGCCCTAAAGGCTCCCATAGGCCCGACTTATATAGTCGCTAGGTCCTAGGGTTACAGGGAAAAGTCCTAGCCGGACAGGTTACAGAGTCCTACACCGTCTATTACTGGTCTTGTGTATCTTGCACTCCAAGGCTCTGGGTACGTTGGTAACTCCACCGTAGCTTTCCTTTATCTGGCATGGGCCTACCTTCTAGATCCATCTAACTGGGCCGCCTAGCGGGCCATAGGCCATGCTACCGACTATGGGCCACCCGGGTTATCCGGATAAGTGACATGCTATGAGGATACCCATATAGCATATCCCCAATAGTAGCCCCCGGAGAACTCCGAGTTCTTGCGCTGTCTTGCCTCTTCAGATGAATGCTCCGTCTAGTTGGATGTCGGCAAATCATCAAGCAATATCTTGTAGTCCTCCCAAAGAACCCTGCAAAACTTTCTCCGTCTTCAACTTGTAAGCCGAAAAAAATGTTGATTCTACCATCATATTCTTCCATAGTCGTATTGAATCCGTCTATGTCGGAATCTTTGACGTGACGGCTCATCTACCCATGTCAGCTAGGACGACGTAGGCTTAGGTCAGCGACGCCTCGTAACTCACACATGCAGAGAACGCAATCATATCCGATTTTTCTCGCGCGAGCGATGCGAACCGTTGGCGGCGACAGTTGGAGACGTGGCGAAATTTCCGCACACGTTCGCGAACACGTCGTCTATGCGGCAACCGTTTGATCAATCTGCACGAATCTTGACGCCGAGGAGGATAAATAGTACCCGTGGGGAAATTTTCACTTTTTACCTCATTCTCCTCGTATCATCTTCTTCCTCCAGCCGCGTGTCTCCTCGAGCTCTCCGCGAGAAACCTTGAAAAAACCCTAGCTCCCATCTGCACCAGTCACACCCAATCCTCACCCCATGGCTAGCAGCAGCACTTCCTCATCAATAGCAGCGTCAAGAGAAGCCACGGCAAAGCCGGCGAGCTCCGTCGTCGTGTCCCCAGAGGGTCTGGTCATCCCCGCATCAGCGGTGATCGAGTCCACCGGCGGCGACCCAAATTTGGCGGCGCTAGAGCCACTGGAGGAGGAACCAGACTCGCACAAGGGAGACTGGCGTGGCTCGGACATCACCGACCGCGATATCCAAGAGATGGTCACTGAAGGCTATCTCCCCGCGACGGAGGGACTTACCTGGCAGGCGGCGCCGGCCGGCGAGGTGACACCTTCTCCCCAAGCCGGAGAAAATGTGTACCTAAAATATCAATTGGTACGCGGTGTCTCCCTGCCCAACTCCAACTTCTTCCTCTCCGTTTTAAACCACTATAGGGTCCAACCTCAGAACCTTTCCCCCAATAGCATCTTAGTTCTTAGCAACTACGCGGCACTTTGCGAGGGATACCTAGGGATAAGGCCTAGGTTAGACCTTTTTGTGTACTTCTTAACCGTCAAACGTGAAGCCGGACATAGCAAGGAAGAGCTTAGGAACTGTGGCACCATAAGCTTCAAGATTCGAACTGGCCGGCGGTTCCCCAACATCGTCGGCCACGAGTCCTGCAAGAATTGGCAACGAACGTACTTCTACAGCCCAGACATTCCGCTGGCTGGCCGACAAGTTACGTACCCGGACTTCGTTGATGGAGCCACCGCTGAAGCCTCGTCATGGAGATCCCAAGCCTCCCTTCCCTCCGATCTCGACGCTTCACGGGCCATAAGGCGGATCGAGTGGTTTGTAGAGACGGGTCTGAACGGCTTGGACCTAGCCATGTGCTGGTTCATCAGGCGAATCCAACCTCTACAGCACCGCACGAATCTCATGCACGAGTATACCAGCGACAAAAGGGATAGTCTCCGCATCTCCGTGGACCACTTCTCGAGCGACTCCGTAAAGCTCCACCTTAAGGACATTGTCAAGGTGAAGGATAAGAAGCGGGGCTTCACCATCACCTATGACATGTTCGTAGACGGCAAGTGCCCAAAGGTAGGTATTTATTTTCCGTATATGACATATACTCCAGTTCTTCCGTCTTTCAAATGTCATCTTTATCTAACACGGTGACTTCTCACTTAACAGCTTAACGATCTAGAGGAGGGCAACCTGGCTGACCAAATCTACGATCCAAAGATGAAGGAAGTCACGGTCGTGTCCGACGACGAAGCTCCGTTGTCGCGGAAGCGGAAGAGATCCACCTCTGACGTTGCCGACGGAGGCAAAAAGAAGAAGACGGAGGGTGGAGCCTCCAAAAATACTACAGCCGCCCTGGAGGCGGAAAAGAGAAGAACTACCGGGATCTTTGCCAAAGCACCTCCACTAGTGTAAGCTTATCATTCTCCGACATTGTCTATTTATCTGTCTTGCTCCTGTACTTATGCATTTTGCACGTTTCAGGAAGAAAGCCACGACCAGCCTCAAGAAGACCTCCAAAACTTTGGAGGCTTCTCGAAATATCAAAGACATGCTGCATCACGACGCCTCCCCCGCCATCGCCCCTGCTACTCCTGCCGTTAAACCCTCGTCTGCCCCGACAATCTCACAAGCTAAGGAGGCATCAGGCCTTCCGTCATGGAAGTGGATTCTAGCGCCTCTACCGAACTCGCTGTTGTCGGTGAGCAGGCGACGCAGGAGAGCACCGCTCAACAAATGGCTGAAGCTCCGGCTAAGTATGCCATTGGTGGCAGCAAGGCGGTGGTGGAAGCTGGTACTTCTGCCGAAGTGGCGCCCTTGCTCCCCAGAAACCATTTGAGTTTCCAAAGATAGTCTACCCGGCACTTACACCGAGTAGCACAACTCTGGTTCCTGGAGCAGCACCGACATCTCCGACGTGCGGTCTTGAGGAGCTCCTCCGACAAGCAGAGATATTGCAAGGAAATAGCATTTCCTTTGGCAAGCTTCTAGCCGAGAGCGCTACAAACCTCAAGATTATTCCACTTGTAAGTTTTACTTTTCCTTTTGCATTTCATATGAGTATCCCACTGTAGCCCCCGAGGATGTAGACGAAAAACCATAGGTTTTGCATCTATATGCTCTAAGAGTGACTAAGCTAGAAAACTTCTCACTGTAGCCCCCAAGCATTTAGATGGAATGAAACATTCCGACTAGATGCTTTAAGAGTAGCATACGCAGTGTTTATAAATTTCAATACTGTAGCCCCCAAGCCCCTAGTTGTAACTGAATTAGTTCCGACTAGATGCTTAAAGAAAAGCTAAGCAGATATCTGAGTTAAAAACTTTATACTGTAGCCCCCAAGCTTCTAATTGAGAACTGAATTAGTTCCTACTAGATGCTTTAAAGAAAAGCTAAGCATATTGCAAAGTTAAAAACTCTCGCTGTAGCCCCCGAGCGTCTAGGTGGAAATTTTCCGACTAGACTCTCCAAGCAGACTAAACAACGTTTTAAACTTGTCCTTTTTTCCACAGAACGAGAATGCTCGGAGAGGCATGGCCAATGGCAAGTACCAGAAGATGCGTGTAGATCTTGAAGCCGAAAAGGGTAAAACTTCCATCTTGAAGGAACAAATCATCAAAAACAAGTGTCTGTTTTCTTTTTGCGCATTCCGTCTTGGTTTTGTGCCTACATTCTCCGAGTACTTACTATGTACTTTGTTTTCTCCAACTTTGCAGAACATGTTGCCAAGGCCAAGGACATTGTCGAGCAGTCCATGCACATCCAGCAGCTGGACAGCGAGAACAAGATCCTTAAGGAGGAGAGGAAAGCCATGCTGAAAATGCATGAGGATTCAATGAAGGCCCTGCAGGATTCCGACTCCGCTGAAATCAATCTCTTGAAGGAGGAGCTTGCGATCTTAAAAGATCAAAAGCAAGATGCTGATGAGAAAAACCAACGCCACAGCGAAGCGTATAAGCTTCTCCAACAAGAGAAAGAATCCCTGGCGGACACCCTCTGGCAGGCTAAGGCCAGCATATTCAGTAAGTTTCCTCCGCCTTGTATTTCTGTAGTCTGGATACTTTGAATTTCTTGAACTCATGTGCTCCTTGTCGGAACTTGCAGCTCCTATGGGTTTAACCCGATCGCCCCCTTCGGACAACGAATGCATGGTTCTTGCCGGCAACTTCATCAACACCACCATCACCCAAGCCAAAGAGATTGCCAAGCCCCTCCAGATACACATCAAGGCCTCGGACTCCGTGACGAAGTACTCGGAGATTCTGCGCCGAGCCCCCGAGAGTGTCACAAGGTGGAAAGCTTCATGCGCACGGGTTGGCGCAAGGATGGCGCTGTCAATGGTGAAGGGGCACTACGAAGGTGCCGACATCGACACGGTGACCTCTGGTATCCTCGACGTCGACGATGACGGCAAAGAGATTGATCATGAAGCCATCTTGTCGTCACTCGCGGGTTATGACACCAGAGTTGCCGAGTTGGTGGACATCGATGTCTTCGTTCCCATGAACACCATCGACAGCGGCAACCAAAATTCCTCCGAGTCCCACCATAGTGCCGACGTTGAGGGTGATTCTCCGGCTGGTGTGCTGCTTCCAAGTCTCCTGCGCCAAAGGAACGAAAAACAACTTTGTAATATTTGCTTCACCTTTGGTGTATATGCGGAAAAAACTTGTTGATGTAACTTAAGGTGGAAAACAATGGTTGTTTATTTCCTGCTGCTTAAGAACTAGTTTCTAGCATTTATATATATTTTTAAGCAAGTGCTGGCTTATCAATTACTTTGGTTTTATGCTTGACTTTTCGTGAGTCAAAAGACTCGTTGTCGGAACCATGCGCTTAGGTGATGGTGCCCAATGGCACCATCCATAACCTGAGCACAAAATCGCCGAAAATAAGTGCCGAGAGTCACTACTCCAGAATCCACATAAAAAAGACAAAGAACGTGTAGACCAGAAAACTTAAGCTAACACCCGTAGGCGGAATTTTCACAAGTGCAAACGCAAGAATTGTGCATAAAGGTTTTACATGATCCAAAAAATGAACACTAAAGGAGGTAAAAGACTCAGAAATATGAGTGAACCAGAGAGCTTTATTTCATTGATCATATAAGAGATACACAATTAGATAAAAATGCTAAGTGTAAAAAGGATGTAGCTATGCTATGTTCCATGGCCGATCAAGCTCCGGGTAGTCATCATCCGCGTCACGTCGCTTATGCTTATGATCCTCGTTGGGTCTATCCTTTAGTTCACGATTGTCAACAAGGTAGTAAGACCCATTGAGTAGCGCCTTTCTTATGATGATCGGTCCTTCCCATGGCGGGGATAGTTTGTGCGACTTCTGCTACTTAAGTCGGAGCACCAAATCCCCCTCTTTAAATGAGCGATGCCAAACGCGACGACTATGGTAGCTGCATAGCTTCTGCTGGTAGATGGCGGATCTTTGGCATGACAAAATGCGCTCCTCCTCGAGAAGGTCCACATCTAGGCGTCTGGATTCTTCAGTGTCATCCTCGTCGTAGGCGGCAACTCTTGGTGCATCATGAAGAATGTCGGAAGGTAGGATGGCTTCTGCTCCATATACCATGAAATAAGGGGTGTAGCCGGTGGATCTGTTGGGTGTAGTCCGTAAACTCCACAGCACAGATGGTAACTCTTCCGCCCATGCTCCAGCTGCTCTATGTAGCGGTGCCTCAAGACGTGGCTTGATTCCCTGCAGAATTAAACGATTGGCTCGCTCAACCTGACCGTTGGACTATGGATGTGCCACAGAAGCAAGATCAAGTCGGATGCCTTTCTCCCAACAGTATGCCTCCACTTCTCCGAGTGACAAATTGATGCCGTTGTCGGTGATAATGCTATGTGGGAGACCAAATCTCACCACTAGATCTCGGACAAACCTGAGGGCAGTTGCCCCATCAAGCCTTGTAATGGGTTTAACTTCTATCCATTTAGTGAATTTATCAACTGCTACAAGCAGATGTGTAAACCCACAGGGTACCGTTTGTAATGGTCCCACCATGTCTAGCCCCCAGACTGCGAACGGCCAAGTTATTGGTATTGTTCGCAACTCTTCAGCAGGAACGTGTGGTTGTCGGGCATAGTACTGGCATCCCATGCATGTCTCAACCAGCTTGTCGGCGTCCGCCTTCGCGGTCAGCCAGTAGAATCCTTGCCGGAAGGCTTTCGCGACCAACGATCGGGGAGCGGCGTGATGCCTGCAATCTCCGAGATGGATTTAGCGTAGGATTTCCATACCTTCTAGCTGGGAAACACATTTCAGGTATACACTAGTAGTGCTCCTTTTGTAGAGTTGCACATTGATTATGGTATAACCCTTTGCTCGTCGTACTATTTGCCGTCTTTCGACTTAGTCGTTGGGCAAAGTTCCGTGTTCGAGATATTCCATGAATGGTTTTGTCCAAGCCGGAGGGACCTTAGTCACCATGTTGACGAAAGAGTCAGCTCTATCCGGGTTGTCGATGTCGGCCCCTTTCACATATGGTGTGCGCAGGTGCTCTAGGAAAACTCCTGGTGGAATTTGTTTGCGCCCTGATCCAAGCTTAGACAGCAGATCAGCCGCCTCATTTTGTTCCCTAGGTACATACTTGACTTCGTAGCCCAAGAAGCTCTTGGCTATCTCGTCGACTTCGTCTCGATATGCCGCCATCATAGGGTTCCGCGCATTCCAGGTGCCAGCCACCTGCTGGGCAACCAAGTCGGAATCTCCACAGCAAACTATGCGCTTGATGCCAATATCCTTGGCTACACGCAGTCCATGAATAAGTGCTTCATACTCCGCCATGTTGTTTGTAGCCTCGAAGTGGATCTGCAGAACGTAGTGTAGCTTGTCTCCTGTTGGTGACTGTAGCAATACACCATCCCCCGAGCCGTTGAGCAGCTTTGATCCGTCAAAGTGCATTACCCAGTACTCTGGCTCTAGCAACGGAGTAGCATCTGGCATCTCCGTCCAATCTGCAACAAAATCCGCCAAGGCTTGTGACTTAATAGCGTCGCGTCTCTTGTAGGTGATCTCGAAGGCGGCGAGTTCAATGCCCCACTTCGCGACCCTTCCTGTAGCGTCGATGTTATTGATAATGTCAGAAAGTGGAGTTTTGCTCACCACTGTGATTGGGTGCTCCTTAAAGTAATGCCTCAGCTTCCGAGAACCAAGGAATACTCCATAAGCTATCTTTTGGTAGTGCGGGTAACGCTGCTTGGACTCCGTCAAAACCTCGCTCACATAGTAAACTGGTCGTTGAACTCCATACTCATATCCTGGTTCCTTCCGCTCTACCACGACGACGATGCTGATAACCCGGTTGGTTGCCGCCATGTAAATTAACGGGGCCTCTCCAGGCTCGGGTGTTGCAAAGATGGGCGCTGAGGAAAGAATCTCCTTGAGCTGCTTCAATGTTGCATCTGCTTCGTCCATCCATGTGAATTTGTCCACCTTCTTCAGCAACTTGTATAGCGGCAGAGCCTTCTTTCCAAGTCGGCTGACGAGCCGACTAACTGCTGCAACACAACCCGTTAGTCGTTGAATGTCCTTTAGGCATGTCGGAAGGTTTATGTTTAAGATGGCCTTGATTTTCTCCGGGTTGACCTTGATTCCACGTTGGGAAACGATGAAGCCCAACAATTTGCCGGCTGGAATCCCGAAGATGCACTTCTTACGGTTAAGCATCATGTTGTATTTCCGGAGATTATCAAAGGTTTCTTTTAAGTCGGAGATTAAGTCATTTGACTTTTTAGACATCACCGCGATATCGTCCACATAAGAGTGAACGTTCCGGCCAATTTGGTCGTGATGGCAATGTTGCATTGTCTGCTGGTACGTAGCACCTGCGTTTTTCAGCCCAAAGGGCATCGTGACATAGGAAAACGTGTCATATGGGGTAGTGAATGAAGTGGCCAATTGGGCCGACTTCATCATCTTGATCTGGTGGTATCCTGAGTATGCATCGATAAAACACAAAAGTTCCGAGCCAGCCGCCGAGTCAATGACTTGGTCAATGCGAGGCAAAGCAAACGGATCTTTGGGACATGCTTTGTTCAAGCCGGTGTAATCAATGCACATTCTTAATTCATTGGTTCCCTTTTTGGGGACAAGTACAGGATTGGCCACCCATTGGGTGTGAAGGACTTCTCGGATGAATCTAGCCTTAAGTAACCTAGTTATATCTTTGCCAATGGCGCGTCTCTTCTCATCTCCAAAGCATCGTAGAGGTTGTTTCACTGGTTTACATTTTGGATCAATGTTTAAGCTGTGCTCGGCAAGTTCC
This sequence comes from Avena sativa, assembly GCA_916181665.1. NCBI lineage: Eukaryota > Viridiplantae > Streptophyta > Magnoliopsida > Poales > Poaceae > Avena > Avena sativa. The sequence goes on along the minus strand of OV702279.1, from coordinate 39,259,905 downwards.
CTAGGTACACATTTCATGTCGGCAGGTTTCCAGGCAAAGATGTCCCTATTCTCACGGAGGAACTCAATGAGCGCGCTTTCCTATTTGGGATCCAGGTTCGTCCCAATGGCGGTTACCTTGGAGGCATCGCCTACCACAAGTTCCACCGGCTTGGTCTCGGTGGCGGCCTTGAACACAGGAGTGGAGTCGGAGATCTGCTTCTTCGATGCGGGCATCTCTGAGTCATTGACCTTTCTCTAGATCTCTTTGAATTCTTCGCTGTAGAGGACAACTTCTGCAATGGCTGCTTCATTGATCTCGCAGTCCCTTGCCTTGGTAAAGCTTCCGGATACGGTGATGACACCGTTTGGTCCGGGTATCTTGAGTTTGTTGTAGATGAAGCATAGCTTGGCCATGAACGTGTGGAATATGTCTCGGCCGAATATGACGTGGTACACGCTCTTGAAGGGGACCACCTCGAAGGTCATGCGCTCTTGGCGGTAATTGTTACTCGCCAAAGGCAACCTGAAGTGTAATGCACCCAAGGGACCGAGCCTCCCAACCAGGAACTACGCCGTAGAAGATGGTATTGGTCCGCCTTAGGTTTGCCTCTGTCAAGTTCATTTTATGCTGTGTATCCAGGTACATGATGTTGATGTTGCTTCCACTATCCACCATACACTTGGTGAACTCCACACCGTCAATCAAGGGGTTGATGACCATGGCGTACTTGTTCTCCATAGGTATAAGGTCTAGGTGGTCCGTCCTGTCCCAAGTTATTGGATCCTCCGACCAGTGTAGGTATTGGGGAACTAGGGGGAGAGTGGCCATCAGGATCCTTAGAGAGGTCTTCTGTTGTCGGACGGTGGGGGTGCCAAGGAAAGTGTGGTAGACTGGAGCCTTCTTTGTGAAGGGGTTCTTGCCCTTGTCGTCGCTCTTGGCGGCGTGCTTGGGGTCAATGTCTTCTTCCATATCACTTGAATCCTTGGACTCCTCCTTCTTCTTCTTCCCCTTTCCCTTGCCTCGTGGTCGGTTCTGCCGACTTTGCTTGTAGCCGGACTCCGGGTCTTCGTTGAGGTCATTGACGAACTTGTAGTGTCGATTGCTATGGGTGGCCTTGCCGTTGGCGTCGAGGTGCACGAGGCACGGCATATCGCGGTACTCCTCGTAGGTTTGGAGAACGCGTAGTGGCGCTGAGGTGGTTTCACTTCCTCATTGCTGCCCACGGCCAGCTCCTCTTCCTCGGCCACGTTGTCCGCCATCACCTCATCCTGCAAAATTCATCGCGACCATGTCGGTAGATTGCTTTTCTTCTGGAGCGGTTTTCCGCTTTGTACTGTTGTTCCTCCGAGCTTGAGTTGGAACGGCTGTTGTCAGCAAGGAGCCACGAGCATCGTCGTCGGCATCTGCGAACTCACTAGCCAATTGAATCATCTGGTTCAAGTTAAGTTGGTGATTGTCCTCCAAGCGCTTCAGCTTATGTCGGAGCAGCGTGCCCCTTTCCAACCCATCGATGAAGGCGGCCATGGTGGTCTGAGCGTGCACTCCTGCGCAGGAATTCTTCATATCCAGCCAGCGGGAGAGGTAGGCGCGAGATGTCTCGTCTTTCTCTTGCACGCACCGCTGTAGATCGCCCATAGTGCACGGACGCTTGTATGTACCCTCAAAGTTCTTGGTGAACGCTTCTTTCATGTCCAGCCAGTTGTAGATAGATTTCTTCGGCAAGTCGTCGATCCATTGACGGGCGGTGCCTGCCAACATTAATGGGAGGTACTTGACGGCGAAGTTGGGGTTGCCTCCGGCAATTTCCATTGTGCTGCCGTAGTCCTGCAACCATGTGGCTGGCTTGGCGGTGCCGTCATTGGGTTTGATGGTCTTGTCAATCCGGAAACCTTTGGGGTAAGTTGCGGACCGTATTGCAGGTCCAAAGCAATGTGGTCCCAGGTATGGTCCTTCTCGGGCCTCGTGGATCTTATCGATCCGCGAACATGCATCGTACGGCTCCGGGTTCTTCTTCTTTTTGTTAACAGGGGATGGGCTGCGTGAACGATGCGGGCCTCCTCCACCATGGTGACTTCTTGGTGGTGATGGAGGCGGAGGTGGCGGTGGGTTAGCCTTCTTGCTGTTACCCTCCTGCGACGCCTCACGCCTGTCATGGTTGCTTGTCGGACGCGGAGGGTCATGGAATGACCTTCTCTTGTGTCCTTGGTTGCGCTCTCCGTCATGACGGGTCTGCTCTGCGTTATCGCGGATGATGATGTCGCACTGCTTTGGTGGGGGCATATCCGTACGACGGTGAGTCTTGTAATCTTCGCGATGTCGAGGGGATCGGGGCGATGGCGATGGGCGACGAGGTCGGGCCTTTTCTCCGCCATGGTCGGAGGATATGGGGATAGCATCCTTCCTATTGCGCGCATCCCTCCGTCTTCATTCTGGGACCCGGCATCAAGAAGGGATATGTCCCTTGGCGGCTTGTACTGGCTAGATTGGCAGAGCGCTGGGTTAGACTCAAGCCTCTGAGAGGTGGGCTTTTCCTACTGCTTTACCGCCTTGGCCACTAGGTCATAGACCTGTTCCACTGCCTCAGGCGATCTATCCTGCTCCATAAGGGTCTTGGCGACGGCGAGGTTAAGGAGTGGGGTGGGCATCACCTGCTTGCCTTCGCTGTCAATGTATGGCTTGGCCTGTGACGGCTTCGAGGGAGCCCATCCTAGGTTACGCCATACACCAGGATCGTTGATGACGCGAGCCGGAGCTTTCTTAGGCTTCTGCTGCTGCTGTAAAGTCTTGTACTCAGCCTCCATTGCTCTAGCTTTCTCTATGTACTTCTGCGCGTTGACCAGATATCGGTCTAGCTTAGCGCCTTGCTCCGCGATGGCATGCGCTTCCTCAAGCTGGGTCACGTTCCGGATATGAGCAACGGTCAGTGGCTCGACGAGGAGATTGTCGTACATCACTCTATCATCTGGACTAACTTGGGCTGCTGCAGATGTAGATGCTGGAGGCGGCAAGTTTGCAGTGTTGTTGTTGCTCGGGCTGGTGCCGAGTTCCTGCGGCTGCTGCCCTGGGTTAGGCGGAGGAGGCATGACTTTTGCGCGATCATCGTCAGCAGCAATAAGTGGCCCCTTCCCCTTTTCCAGCGCTGTAGGCGGAGCTCGTCCGGGTTGATCTTCATCCATCTCCATCCCAATGGTGATGAACACCCCTCGAGACATGACGGCGTTTTTGGCTTGCTCGTCGCGTGAGTATTCCTCCTCCATATCCTACATAGCGGATTCTAGCTCTTCTGGACTGAAGTCTATCTCCTCTGAATCTGCACTAAAATCAGCGTAAAGCGCGTCAATGACAGAGTCGGAGGGTGCCAGGATTTCCTCGATGACGGGCAGTGGAGGTGCAATGGCAGCGACGATGACTGGAGGTGGTGGTGCCGCTGCGACGATGGCGGCCAGAGGCGGTGATGGCGGCGGCTGAATCGGAGGTTCTCCGTCGATGAGCGCAAGCTCCATCTGGGCTGCTGCGTCAGCTACCGCGTAGCTGTTGATGGTGCTCACCATCACTTCGAGGGTAAGGCGTCTTGTTGCCTGTTGCCGTCTTAAAGAGTGCCGGAGGAGCGTGCCACGGTCCAGTCCATCCATGGGGGTAGTGGGCTAGATCGGCTCGTATACGGAGCCACCTGGCAAGGTAATCGCGGGGGGTTTCACCCTCTCTCTGAACGCAGCGTGCTAGATCGAATATGGTAACCACGCCGACCAACTTGGATCTCTGCTGTCCAGACGCACGGACGAAGCCGGCAGATTTGCAGTGATCTTCCACCTTTATATCCTGCACAGGGGCAGTTTGGGTGGGCCTTGAATTTTCCGATCTTTGCCGACAAACTCCGAGGAGAGATCCGACATTGATCCTTCCGCGAACGTTTCCTGCCCGTAGGCAGTCCGTGCGGGCCTTGGTGCTTTCTGATCTTTGCCAGCAAACTCCAAAGAGAGATCTGGAATCGATCCTTCCGCGAACGTATCCAGCCCGTAGGCGGTCCGTGCGGGTCTTGATGCTCCTCCGACTCCCAGGGAACTAGCGCCCAAGTCGGTTTCGCCGATGAAGAGGTGGATGTCTCCGATAGGAACGATCGAACACCGCATAGGGTTCGTCTTCGCCGGGGTCCAGAACTCGTCAGGAGGGACGATCGGAACGTTTCCGGAGAAGAGAACACGGCTGATGGCTACGGTTTCGCTGATTTCCACGAAGATCTTGGTCCTCACCCGCTGAAGAGCCTAAAGCACCTCTTGCCCCATGGTGGGCGCCAACTGTCGTGGTATTGCCGATGAGTACGCCATGGAGGGGTCCTCACAATGCGTGTTTAGAGACGTGGGGTAAGGTGGACGGTTGACGGGTACGAGGTAACACAGCTTACCCAGGTTCAGATCCCACAACGGTGGCGGAATCCTACTCCTGCTATAAATCACTATAAGGGAAATACGCCGAGTTACAGAGATAGGTTCGCTGTGCGAGGTTGTGTGAAGATGTCTATGATCGTGCCCTAAAGGCTCCCATAGGCCCGACTTATATAGTCGCCAGGTACTAGGATTACAGGGAAAAGTCCTAGCCGGACAGGTTACAGAGTCCTACACCGTCTATTACTAGTCTTGTGTATCTTGCACTCCAAGGCTCCGGGTACGTTGGTAACTCCATCGTAGCCTTTCTTTATCCGGCATGGGCCTTCCTTCTGGATCCATCTAACTGGGCCGCCCAGCGGGCCATAGGCCATGCTACCGACTATGGGCCACCCGGGTTATCCGGATAAGTGACATGCTATGAGGATACCCATATAGCATATCCCCAACAGATGGTGTGAAGAAATCATGCTGGGGTGGCCTCTATTTATAGTGCCTGAAGGGGACCGACGGGCGCGGGCTGAGCTCGTCGTGGTCGTCGGCACAACGTGCTAATGGCATGGGCGATGATAGGGGCGATGCGTTGCCTCCAGGCGAAGATCAACGGCTTGATGGCGGGGCGTGGGGCGGTGCGAAACGGTCAGAAAGTCGCGGCGCTCTGGGCGGGTCTGACGGTGATTTTAATGGTGCACAGCGTCTACAGTCCGCGTGGCAGCGAGCGGGCATGTCCGCGGTGTTGCTGGGGTGCTGGCGATCCTACTTGCACGCGGCGAGGGCGGCGTGCGGTCTGTGGGCGTGTGTCGCGGTTGATGCTATGGCGCACTCTCGGCTCGCTCACAGAGAGGCTTGGCATGCTTGGGCTATGTGGTCCAGGGGCTGGCAATGCTCGAGGATTGGACAAGGAGTGGCAGTAAACGGTGGGGAGTGTCCCAGACATGCTTGCTAGGCTTGGTGATTCTCCTAGCTTGTTGTCGACATGGGGGTGGCATGTTAGGCTCGGCATGGTCACCATTGATGGCTAGGGCATGCTCACAGTGCCGCTAAAGCTTGTTAATTTGGCCTGATCATCTATTTAGAGTGTAGTGTGAGCTATACAGGGAACAATGTTGGCCAAAATCACCGCTCCTAATAGTGTTTGATGTTTGTTTGTTTGCTAATTACAAGGTGTTTGATGAAATGGCCGAAAGAGATTCAAATTTGAATTTTGGATTAAAACTTGGTGGGTATGTTGGTTACATACTAGGGAGTCTCTGGTTAGTTTTAAAGGCCAAGTGGAATTGGTTTGGTTGGTTTTTGAAAAAGGGGTGATCTTCACATATGAATCAGATTCAATTTTGAATTGTGATTTGAATCAAGTTGCCAAATGTTTTTGCAAGTTTGAAAGATGGGCTTTGATTCACTTTTACTTGGTCTTGCAAGGGCTGGAAAGAAATGGAAAAGTTTCTGTTTGAAATCTTGGACTAGAAACACTCAAAGTAGTCTAGTGAGCAAGATTGGCAAAAATGACCATTTGCTTTATTTGTTTTGTTTTTTATTTTCTCTTGATTTGTTTCTGCTTGGAAATGTTTTAGATGATGTTGTTTTCGTATTTAATCCATTTTCTGATATTTAGATCAATCACACAAGTCCATTCATTCATTCATGCAATCATCACATACACACATGCATTCATAATGATTTGAATTAACAAAAGTTGTTGTTAACCCTAATTTTGATTATTGGAATTTGAAAATCATTGTTCAACATTTTTGGGATGTTACAAACTTGCCCTCCTTAAAAAAAATCTCGTCCCAAGATTTGATAAAGAAGAAGAAGAAAACTAGGATTTAAAAATATCGTGAAACTCCGTCTTGATGTGATCTTATCGCTCCCAGGTAGCTTCTTCTTCAGTGTGGTTACTCCACTGAATCTTAAGAAACTTGATGCTTGGGTGCTGGTGGTCCTGAAATCTTCCTCCAAAATATGGATGGGTACTTGGGATATGTCAGGTCATCGTTGATCTATATGGTGCGGTGATCAATATTCTTGAAAACTTTAGTCTTCTCCGGAACTTCAAGGCATTTGTGAAGTAACGATATATGGAACACATTGTGCACAGCTGACATCTCCTCTAGAAGTTCCAATTGATACGATACTTCTCCTTGACGATTCAGAATCTTGAAAGGTCCGATATATCTAGGGGCTAACTTTCCTTTGAGCCGGAAACGTTGCATTCCCTTCAAAGGTGACACTTTAAGATACACAAAATCTCCGATATTGAAAGCGAGGTCTCGACGTCTCTTGTCGGCATAACACTTCTGTCTTGACTGGGCGGTCTTGACGTGCTCACGAATTTTGTGAACTTCCTCTTCTGCTTCTCGTAGGATGTCGGGTCCGAAAATCTGACTCTCTCCTACTTCCGACCAATTCAAAGGGGTACGACACTTCCTTCCATACATGAACTCAAATGGGGCCATTTGCAAACTAGTTTGATAACTATTGTTGTAAGAAAATTCTGCGAATGGCAGACAGTCTTCCCATTTAGATCCATACTCTAGCACACATGCTCTCAAAATATCTTCGAGTATTTGATTTAATTGCTCCGTTTGTCCATCGGTCTGAGGGTGATATGCTGTGCTGAAATCTAGTCGGGTTCCTAAACCTTCTTGGACTTTCTTCCAGAATCTCGAGGTAAACCGAGTTCCTCGATCAGATACAATGTTCTTGGGGACTCCGTGCAAACTGACGATTCTTGCGATGTATAACTCCGCTAGCTTCAAACTTTGGTAGGTGGTCTTGACTGGTAAGAAATGGGCTACCTTGGACAATCTGTCAACTATGACCCAAATAGAGTCATTTCCTCTACTAGAAGTAGGCAATCCAGTGATAAAGTCCATTCCAACTGAATCACATTTCCATTATGGAATCTGTAGTGGTTGCAAAAGTCCTGTGGGTCTCTGATGTCCCGCCTTGACTCTCTAACAAATATCACACTTGGCGATATATCTTCCGATTTCTCTCTTCATCTGATGCCACCAAAATTGCTCCTTCAAATCCTGATACATCTTCGTTCCTCCGGGGTGGATAGAATAAAGAGTATCATGGGCCTCTTTCAAAATAGTTTCCTTCAATTCTGAATCTGCTGGTACACAGAGACGTCCTCTGTACCACATAACTCCTTCTTCATCCTCGGTCAATCCGGATACTTTGCCTATACCGATACGATGTTTCATTCCGTCGATACTAGCATTTACTTTCTGAGCTTCCTTGATCTGAATGATCAAAGTGGGTTGAAGTTCTATGCTAGCCAAAAATCCTTCACTTACTAATTCCATTATGAAATACTCCATCTCCTTGTGCAAACTTGGTTGCTCCTTCAGAATCATGGAGTTCAAGCGGCACGGCAATCTGCTATGGGCATCTGCTACCACATTGGCTTTAGAGGGGTGATATTGAATGTCTAGATCATAGTCCTTGATTAGCTAAATCCATCTTCTCTCCCTCATATTCAGCTCCTTCTGAGTGACTATATACTTCAGGCTCTTGTGATCCCTAGGTGATGCTCCGTAAGAGTTCCAAGAATGGTCCTTAGGTGTAGCTCATGGTCCTTAGGTGTAGCTCATGTCATCAATGAAAACAACGACAAACTTATCCAGGAAGTCCATAAAAATCTTATGCATGAGGTTCATGAAATAAGCGGGGGCATTGGTTAATCCAAAATACATGACAGTATACTCGTATAATCCATATCTGGTGGTAAAGGCAGTCTTTGGAATATCGTCTATGCGAATCTTGAGTTGATGATAACCAGTTCTAAGATCAATCTTAGAACACACATTGGCACCAGTCAACTGGTTAAACAGGTCTTCTATCTTTGGCAACAGGTACTTGTTCTTGATGGTGACATCATTCAACTTCCGATAATCCATACATAAACGGTTACCTCCATCTTTCTTATCCACAAACAGGACAGGTGATCCCCATGGCGACGCACTTGGTTGGATCAATCCTATCTCTAGCATGGCATCCAGTTGCTTCTTTAGCTCCATTAGTTCAGACGGGTTCATACTATATGGTCTCTGGGCTATGGGTCCCTTTCCATGGATTATTTCAATGATAAACTCGATATCCCGATCTGGGGCCATACCGGGCAAAACATCTGGAAATACATCAGAGTATTCACAAACTAGTCTGACTTGGTCAATGGTTGGCTGGGCTATACTCTTGTTGCATTTGAATTGACGGGGCAAGGTTTCAGATACATGCTCTACCGATATTCCGTCTGTACTGTTCATTGTTATGGCTTTCTTGGCACAGTCGATTAATCCTTTATGTTTGGACATCCAATCCATTCCTAATACTACTTCCAAACCTTTAGTTTCGAGTACTATTAGATTAGCATAAAAATCTATGCCATGGTTTCGGATAGGCACGGCCTTGCAAATTTGTCTAGCTTTGGTGGTTGAACCAGGTATTTGAACAATCATAACATGCTTCAATTTGGTGGGTTGAATCTTACTAGTGCATGCAAATTCTTCGGTAACAAACGAGTGCGATGCTCCAGAATCAAACAACACTCTTGCAAGTACTAAGTTAATAGAAAACATACCCGGCACGACATCTGGCGCTTTTGGGCTTCTTTAGCATGCATGAGAAAGAGACGGCCGTTGCGGTTGTGTGAGTTCCCTGGGGCAAACCTTCTTCCGGGCCGAACACGACGCTGCTGCTGAGCTAGGGCATTTGCATTGGGTGTTGTGGCAATCTTCTTGGGGCACTCATTGGAATAGTGACATTTGGTTCCACATTCATGACAAGTCACTTGCGACTTACCCTTTGCTGCAACAAGCACATCATTGCTTCCAGTCCTTGGGGCAGTGTTGGTGTTGGTGGCGACATTGTTGTTGTTGAACTTACGTTGTGGCACCCCTGGATTTATGGTCCGAGAATACCTGTTATGCCTGCAATTCACGTTCCCATGATCAGTGAGCCGTGAGAATAACCAACAAGTATCATTACATCATCCACAATTAACGAATACAAGTACTTACATTAATGCCATTCTATAAATACAACAACAATAGCGGAAGTCTTCAAGCGCAGAGCCCATGTCATGCCTTAACCTATAGGCGACTGACTGGGAAGACGGCCTAGTTCGCATAGACGTCAGCAAACTCCATCGTCCCTCTTGCTTCTGAAGGTCTGGCCAAGTAAATAGCCAGGGACAATGCCGGTGAATACTTTGAATGTACTCGCAAATGTAACATCCCAAAAATACTAAACTTGGATCATCAAACTCTAATCATCAAAATTAGGGTTAAGAAAAACTTTGCTAAATAAAAATATGAAAGCATGCATGGTGTATGCATTTGATTTTGAATTCTTTTGAACCAACTTGTTTGTGTGTTCCTTTGCTTGTAAATGGATTCTTAGGTGAAATAAACATCATCTAAACAATTCCCAAACTTTTCTCAAAGACAAATAAATCAAAACAAATAAAATAAGGGAATGGTCATTTTGACCAACTTAACTCCCATGCCTACTTTGGCTGTCTCAAACTTTCAGAACCTAACAGAAACTTTTCTGGATCTTTGCACCCCTTGATTGTACTCATAACAAAGTATCAAGGCCCACTTTGTGATCATCCAAAAACATTTAAATGCATAGTTTAAATGACAGTTCAAAATTGAATCTTTATCATATGGGAAGATCCCACTTTTTCAAAAACCACTCAAACAAGCTCAACTTTCAAAACCCAAGCATCTGCAGACTCACCAGCACCAACCTAGCACACCCACCAAAAATCTTTTCAAAATTCAAAACTTGAATTCTTGCGGCCATTTCATCAAACACCTTGCAGACACAAATCATCAAAATCTTAAACACTATTGTGAGCAGTGATTGAAGCCTAACTTGTTCCCTCTCTAGTTGCAACTAGGCTTTAGTAGATCATCTAGCTCAAGTGCAAACCTCTAGCATCACTGTAAGCTTGGCAATGCCATCAATGGTGAGCAGGCCGAGTGCACACTTGTCACCCCCATGTCGACAGCAAGCTAGGAGAAGAACCAAGCCTAGCCAACATGTCTAGGAGGCAGCCCACCGTCCATCGCCACTCCCTGTCCACCGCTCGAACCCTGCCAGCCACTGGACCACGCGCACGGACCATGCCAAGCTCGCCAGCAACCATGCCGAGAGCGCGCCCCGTGCGCCACGCTCGACCGACGCCCACAGACCGCGTGCCGCCCTTGCCGCGTGCATACGTGATCACCACCGTCCCAGTAACCCTGCAGACACGCTCGTTCGCCGCCGCGCGGACCACGCGCGTTGTGCGCCATTAAATCTTCCGTCGGGCACGCGTAGAGCATCGTCGCGTTCCGACCAAACCACACCGCCCCACATCTCGCCACCGTGTCGTTGAGCATCGCTAGGGAGCACCGCACCGCCCCCTACCGTCGCCCACGCCGATAGCCATCTGTACCGTCGACCACGACGAGCTCACCTTGTGCCCCGTCGGTCCCCTCGCTCCACTATAAATAGAGGCCACCCCCAGCCGAATTGAGCACACCATCTCACTCCCCTCTCCTCACTGATCGTGCCACATCGTTCCCGGAGCAAGGCAAGCAGCGCATCGCCGGAATTTCACCGGAGCCCGCCGCTGCTGGAGAAGAAGGGAGCCAGCGATTGGAGCTGCCCCAGGAGAAGCTGTCGGTACCAGGAGGTTCGCCGTCGTTGACTTTGTCGTTTTCCCGCCTCACCGACCCTCGCCTGAACCCCGGTGAGCTCCCAACGACCCCCACTAGCCGCGCTAGGTTTCTGTCTCGCCAGCGTTGCCCAACGTCGACGATGACTCTGAGCCGTTGGATTAGAACCAGATCGAACGCACCACATCGCCCCATACCGCTTCGCACCCCCTCGTCTCACTGACGCGTGGGGATAGTGTGGCATCCCGCAAAAACCACTACTAGAAAATGGCGTTGTTTTTGTGCATTGCATTTGAGCATCGTCATCATCATGCATTTGTTGTCTGAAACTATTTTCAATAAGCCTAGTTTTGTTTTCTAAATTACCCTTCTTTTATTTCGAAACAAAGTCTCATAATTATCTGCTAAACTATTTAACTAAAAATTATTTGCTAAAAAGATTTAAGACAAAACAAAACAAATAAATATTTTACAAAATAATAAAACCCAAAAACCCAGGTCTTTTCCTACCCCGTTCTATCCTACCCAGCCCCTCCACCTCACCCTCTCCAATCCCTGATCGACACCTCACCTTTTCCCTTCCCCCCACCCTATCACCACCCGCCACCTGTCCCTACCCCACCACTCACACCACACAGCTGCCCAACTCCCTCACCACACACACAACACACAACCACCCCACCCCAGGCCGCACCTGCCCCTATCCCGCTCGGCCCACCCACGGGTCCCGCAACTCCCCACCTTCCTCGCCACCGCACGCCTCCCCCGTTACTCTACTCGTTCCCCATGGCACCAGGCCCTCCTCTCCAACCTCCTCCCCCACCGCCGTTCGCCGCTCATCCCGCACCCCCCTGGACGGACCGCCCCGCCAGCGTCCGCCGCTCGAGCGCCCTCCTCTGCCCTGCATCGCTCCGCCCCGCACCCGGCGCCCTTCCTCCTCCTTCGCCTCTCCCGGCCGGCCTCGCCCCTCGTCGCCCGTGCTCCGCCGCCAGCCTCGCCGCGTCGCTCCCTCCCTTGTTGCAGCACGGCGCCGCCGCCCTTCCTCCTCGCCTGCCAGCGACCCTCCTCTCCAGCGCGCCCCACCGCTCCTCCCCTCCCGACTCGACCCCCACCAACCGCGCCCGACCGTCACCACCCCCCATCCGCCTCGCCTCTGGCCGCCCGCGACCGCGCGCCTCCTTCCTCGCGAAGCCCCGCCGCCGGCCTTCCTCCCCTGTCCCGCGTCCCTCCTCGTCCCTCTCTGGCCGCCTCCGGCAAACCCTGCCATGGCGCGGCACCTCCGCGCTCGCCAGCGACCTCCTGGCGGTCGTTGTCCTCCCGCCTCTCCGTGTTTCGGCCAGTACAACCCACGACGCCGCCGCTGGCCGTGTGTCTCTGGCCCTTGCTCGACCTCTCTTGGAACCCCGACGATTCTAGTCTGCGCCTTGCTCTCCCCGGAGCCTTTCTGTTGTTTTGTCCACCGTTCCCATCTTGTTGGCCTCGGGTGATGTTGTTGATGCTCCTCTGTCCCTGCTTTTTACGGGTGGTACACGCCAGTTAAATGGAGCTCCAGATGAGGAATCGGCCGTGCTCTGGAACCGTCATGACCTGCCTCGGGGATCCTGTGTGTTTATGTGTTCTGCCCCGAGACCGACCCGATGACGATGCATTGAGGTAATCTACAACCCCCGCAAGGCTCAAAGGACCCCGGTCCCGGACCCGAAGACGCATCGACGCCAAACCAAGTACATCGTCGACAACCGAAGCCGGAACACCATGATCTCCAACCCGGAACACCGAGCGCACCGACATGACCTTCTTCACGGATACGACAAGTACTTCCTCGAGGATGCCAAGTTCTTCACCCCGAATGCCAAGACCGACTTGATGGCGCGGAACCGACAAGATCTTCGCAGCGACAAGATCGACACCGACCAGGGCGGATCCGATGTGACCCCGACGCCAACCAAGTTCTTCTTCTCGGATGCGACAAGGTCGACTTCCGTTGTCCGAGACCGATCTCGTCGAGCCCTTTCCGCCCCCGTCGAACCCTGAGACCGACCCGAACCCCGTCGAACCCTAACCAAGATCGTCGAGCCCCTATGTGTGACCCCTTTCTTTGGACCCTATTTTTATAATATATGACATTATCAACTGTCGCATCTTAATTGTTCATGCTTGCATGCATATTCATGTGGGTTTGGGGGCCTTATGCCGATTCACCTAAATTAAATATGGGGCCCATATGCGGGCAAATCTTTTCTCATATTGGCCTCATTTAAATTTGTGTAGCAAACCGGTAACTTATCTTGCCCTGTTATTACAACATTTAATTTGCAGGGTAGATCAATAACTTGAACCGTTTTATTAATTGTCGGGACCCCCGTTCCACTTAATATGACCTAATTGCATCGCACCTTGCCATGTCATACATCATACATGCATCATGCCCGATCTTTTGCCGTAGTATTAAATATTGCATCCGGTGTTTATTCTAGTGTTTTGCTTCTTCGCGGATAAGGCCGTTGAGTTGATGTGAGCTTCGCCCCGATCTTCGGATGAACCCTCGGCAATGTTTTCAGGCGAGCACCTCCCCCTTTCTACCTATCTTACTTTTATAGTATTTATTCCCTCCTGTTGATCTATTGCTATCTGTGTTGCGATGCTCTAGTTTTCGTACCCGTGTTATCCCTTGCAGCCTTATATTGCCTTGGACACCTCCTATTACCTGTTGGTTGGTAGATAGCTGGACTTGTGCGTCGTAGTCGCTTGCGCGAGTGCTGTTGCGTGTCATCGAGTACCACAGTTGTTGGAGTTTTGCCGTGTGTTTATTGTTGGAGATGGTCAAGACTTTAACTACTGTTTAATAACTAAAATTGAAGTAGGTAAGCAGAGGCATAGGTGGGCAATAGATGTTATTTGGTTGTTAACCGTCTACTTGTGTCCCGTAGGACCCCGAGTTCTTGACACCTGTTCCGAGATCGAGCGTGCTAACCACATGTGGGATGTATGGGCACCCCCATCGATTTAGTACCTGATTCCAAGTACTGTACTGGGGGCCACAAGTAGTTTGGGGCTTTATTACTATTCTGTACTTATGCCATGCTTTACTGCTTTATTTACGATTGTGCGAGGAGCACCTGTACTGTTTAGGATCGTGACCCGTTTTCGCTGTATCGACAAGCCCGAGAGTTTCGGGTTCCCAGTCGTTTACAGCCGGCTCCACAAACCCTGAGTCCGTCTCGGAGACCGGCCGACTTCGTTGCGGGTGTACTTAGTGGGGTGGCCCCCCGTGCTTGCTTTGGGTCTGGGAAACGTCGTGTCCGAAACCCCGTCGACATACTGTTGGGTGTATGTTTTGTGATCTTGTACCTACCTGATCCGACAACAAGGGTGTAGGTGCGTGTGGAAACTTTGGTGCACCCCTGCAGGGTTAAATCTTTTCGAGAAGCCGTGTCCGCGGTTATGGACGACTTGGAGCACAGGTCTCGATCATAGACAACTATAACTAAAGTTTACGGCTATAATTTGACTTGTATCTGATATGACTAGTAATCAGCTTCACTACAACGAAATGGCTAAATAAAAGTACCAACAACTGCTGGGTTTTGGGGTTATCTCATGCTATTTGTATCTGACTAGTAAGTGTTGCAACTACAACGGAATGGTTAACTAAAACTGCCACTGCTTATTATATCAGGATGACTATCTTTACCTGACTAGTAATTACTGCAACGATAACTGAATAAATAAAACTGCCAACTGTGTGAGTTCCTCGGTTGACTTCCTCGTTTGGTCTCGAGGGGGAAACACCAGGACGGGTTTGTTTGATGGTAGCATCCGGTTGGTTCCGAATAGGTCTTTCTTACCCCTCTCTGATAGCCGTCAGCAGTATCGAGTCTCTATAGGTTGTTTAGTGCATGCTGCCGCTGCCGCTTCAGTCCACCATACCTATGTAGGCGAGGACCGCCGAATTCTAGCCTCGCCGTGTACTGGCCTCAGTACTGACGCTCCTCTTTTCCTTTGTCCTTTGTCGGCACCCCTTTTGTTTAAGCAGGTTTTGAGATCGACGTCGTTAGCAGGGTTACCCTTCCGGCTTGGCCTGGGCAGGGTTATGGACGCCATTGGTTATTCTTCAGGGCTCTTAGCCCCATTTGCATCTTGTCCGTAACTGGATGCTCTATCGTTTTCAAGGTGATTTGGATCTTTGTTCTGTATATCTATATTCTTGACTCATTGAGTCGCTGTTGTATATATATATCTGTTCTGTCGGTCCCATCGAGGACTGTTGTGTAATGTTATTACTTCGTTTTCCACCCGCACGCAAGTGCCTGGTGGGCACCTTTGAATCGTTTCTATGCGGGTTTGGCGGGTTTCGCTAAAACTTGCATAGAACCGATTTGAGGGTGTTACAGAGTGGTATCAGAGCTCAGCAGTTGCGATACCCCACAAGTCCAGCCTGTAGGATAACCTAGCTAACGGCCGAAGTAGAGTGTCAAAACTATTTTTGCAAAATCGGTTGGATAGTTCTGATTAGGTCTGATTTTACTCCTTACCCCTCTGCTATTCTCCTCTTACCTCTACGTGTTTTGAATCTGCTCTCTTCTCTTTCTTCGAGTTCAGGAATTCTCGTGGTTGGGTTTTCGTCGTACCTTCATGGTTTCGCTTCCTCCTTGGGTAACGGTGATGCTACATCTGGTCTTCATGCTATCCGAGGAATCCTTCGTCTGGTGGACTCTCTTCGTTCCTTCTTGTGCCTTCCGGTGTTTGCCGATGCGACGACATCATCTACGCCAGATCCGATGCAGAGTCTGCATCACTCCTTTGATTCCAAACCTCGATTGTCGAGATTTTCAGTCTGATTCCGAGAATGGTTGCACGCTTTTCTACTGATTGTGCAGAGTAATAGTTTGGGTGCGTGATGGATTGGCCCCCATGCCGACTACCCTTTCTATTCGCTCTTGTACATTGAAGTGGGATAGGCCGCATCTTTTCTCTCTTTCTATCGAAGCTAGAGGTGGCTTTATTTGTTGATACCTCTACCTCGACCTTTTGTTTTCGGGAGTGTTCTCTCGACGATCGCGGACAATGATCTCTTGTTAGTGGTGTCGCGAGGATCTACACGAAGCGAGAAGACGCAGATCGCCGACCTTCCTTCCGGTACCATGAGGCGGATCTCGAGGGCGAGATCCATTGTTAGTGGTGTCGAATTGTGGCATCCCGCAAAAACCACTACTAGAAAATCGCGTTGCTTTTGTGCATTGCATTTGAGCATCGTCATCATCATGCATTTGTTTGTCTGAAACTATTTTCAATAAGCCTAGTTTTGTTTTCTAAATTACCCTTCTTTTATTTCGAAACAAAGTCTCATAATTATCTGCTAAACTATTTAACTAAAAATTATTTGCTAAAAAGATTTAAGACAAAACAAAACAAATAAATATTTTACAAAATAATAAAACCCAAAAACCCAGGTCTTTTCCTACCCCGTTCTATCCTACCCAGCCCCTCCACCTCACCCTCTCCAATCCCTGATCGACACCTCACCTTTTCCCTTCCCCCCACCCTATCACCACCCGCCACCTGTCCCTACCCCACCACTCACACGACACAGCTGCCCAACTCCCTCACCACACACACAGCACACAACCACCCCACCCCAGGCCGCACCTGCACCTGTCCCGCTCGGCCCACCCGCGGGTCCCGCCACTCCCCACCTTCCTCGCCACCGCACGCCTCCCCCGTTACTCTCCTCGTTCCCCATGGCACCAGGCCCTCCTCTCCAACCTCCTCCCCCACCGTCGTTCGCCGCTCCTCCCGCACCCCCTGGACGGACCGCCCCGCCAGCGTCCGCCGCTCGAGCGCCCTCCTCTGCCCTGCATCGCTCTGTCCCGCGCCCGGCGCCCTTCCTCCTCCTTCGCCTCTCTCGGCCGGCCTCGCCCCTCGTCGCCCGTGCTCCGCCGCCAGCCTCGCCGCGTCGCTCCCTCCCTTGTTGCAGCATGGCGCCGCCGCCCTTCCTCCTCGCCTGCCAGCGACCCTCCTCTCCAGCGCGCCCCACCGCTCCTCCCCGCCTGACTCGACCCCCACCAACCGCGCCCGACCGTCTCCACCCCCCATCCGCCTCGCCTCTGGCCGCCCGCGACCGCGCGCCTCCTTCCTCGGGAAGCCCCGCCACCGGCCTTCCTCCCCTGTCCCGCTCCCCTCCTCGTCCCTCTCTGGCCGCCTCCGGCAAGCCCCGCCATGGCGCGGCACCTCCGCGCTTGCCAGCGACCTCCTGGCGGTCGTTGTCCTCCCGCCTCTCCGTGTTTCGGCCAGTACAACCCACGACGCCGCCGCTGGCCGTGTGTCTCTGGCCCTTGCTCGACCTCTCTTGGAACCCCGACGATTCTAGTCTGCGCCTTGCTCTCCCCGGAGCCTTTCTGTTGTTTTGTCCACCGTTCCCATCTTGTTGGCCTCGGGTGATGTTGTTGATGCTCCTCTGTCCCTGCTTTTTACGGGTGGTACACGCCAGTTAAATGGAGCTCCAGATGAGGAATCGGCCGTGCTCTGGAACCGTCATGACCTGCCTCGGGGATCCTGTGTGTTTATGTGTTCTGCCCCGAGACCGACCCGATGACGATGCATTGAGGTAATCTACAACCCCCGCAAGGCTCAAAGGACCCCGGTCCCGGACCCGAAGACGCATCGACGCCAAACCAAGTACATCGTCGACAACCGAAGCCGGAACACCATGATCTCCAACCCGGAACACCGAGCGCACCGACATGACCTTCTTCACGGATACGACAAGTACTTCCTCGAGGATGCCAAGTTCTTCACCCCGAATGCCAAGACCGACTTGATGGCGCGGAACCGACAAGATCTTCGCAGCGACAAGATCGACACCGACCAGGGCGGATCCGATGTGACCCCGACGCCAACCAAGTTCTTCTTCTCGGATGCGACAAGGTCGACTTCCGTTGTCCGAGACCGATCTCGTCGAGCCCTTTCCGCCCCCGTCGAACCCTGAGACCGACCCGAACCCCGTCGAACCCTAACCAAGATCGTCGAGCCCCTATGTGTGACCCCTTTCTTTGGACCCTATTTTTATAATATATGACATTATCAACTGTCGCATCTTAATTGTTCATGCTTGCATGCATATTCATGTGGGTTTGGGGGCCTTATGCCGATTCACCTAAATTAAATATGGGGCCCATATGCGGGCAAATCTATTCTCATATTGGCCTCATTTAAATTTGTGTAGCGAACCGGTAACTTATCTTGCCCTGTTATTACAACATTTAATTTGCGGGGTAGATCAATAACTTGAACCGTTTAATTAATTGTCGGGACCCCGGTTCCACTTAATATGACCTAATTGCATCGCACCTTGCCATGTCATACATCATACATGCATGATGCCCGATCTTTTGCCGTAGTATTAAATATTGCATCCGGTGTTTATTCTAGTGTTTTGCTTCTTCGCGGATAAGGCCGTTGAGTTGATGTGAGCTTCGCCCCGATCTTCGGATGAAACCTCGGCAATGTTTTCAGGCGAGCACCTCCCCCTTTCTACCTATCTTACTTTTATAGTATTTATTCCCTCCTGTTGATCTATTGCTATCTGTGTTGCGATGCTCTAGTTTTCGTACCCGTGTTATCCCTTGCAGCCTTATATTGCCTTGGACACCTCCTATTACCTGTTGGTTGGTAGATAGCTGGACTTGCGCGTCGTAGTCGCTTGCTCGAGTGCTGTTGCGTGTCGTCGAGTACCACAGTTGTTGGAGTTTTCCCTTGTGTTTATTGTTGGAGATGGTCAAGACTTTAACTACTGTTTAATAACTAAAATTGAAGTAGGTAAGCAGAGGCACAGGTGGGCAATAGATGTTATTTGGTTGTTAACCGTCTACTTGTGTCCCGTAGGACCCCGAGTTCTTGACACCTGTTCCGAGATCGAGCGCGCTAACCACATGTGGGATGTATGGGCACCCCCATCGATTTAGTACCTGATTCCAAGTACTGTACTGGGGGCCACAAGTAGTTTGGGGATTTATTACTATTCTGTACTTATGCCATGCTTTACTGATTTATTTACGATTGTGCGAGGTGCACCTGTACTGTTTAGGATCGTGACCCGTTTTCGCTGTATCGACAAGCCCGAGAGTTTCGGGTTCCCAGTCGTTTACAGCCGGCTCCACAAACCCTGAGTCCGTCTCGGAGACCGGCCGACTTCGTTGCGGGTGTACTTAGTGGGGTGGCCCCCCGTGCTTGCTTTGGGTCTGGGAAACGTCGTGTCCGAAACCCCGTCGACATACCATTTGGGTGTATGTTTTGTGATCTTGTACCTACCTGATCCTACAACAAGGGTGTAGGTGCGTGTGGAAACTTTGGTGCACCCCTGCAGGGTTAAATCTTTTCGAGAAGCCGTGTCTGCGGTTATGGACGACTTGGAGCACAGGTCTCGATCATAGACAACTATAACTAAAGTTTACGGCTATAATTTGACTTGTATCCGATATGACTAGTAATCAGCTTCACTACAACGGAATGGCTAAATAAAAGTACCAACAACTGCTGGGTTTTGGGGTTATCTCATGCTATTTGTATCTGACTAGTAAGTGTCGCAACTACAACGGAATGGTTAACTAAAACTGCCCACTGCTTATTATATCAGGATGACTATCTTTACCTGACTAGTAATTACTGCAACGATAACTGAATAAATAAAACTGCCAACTGTGTGAGTTCCTCGGTTGACTTCCTCGTTTGGTCTCGAGGGGGAAACACCAGGATGGGTTTGTTTGATGGTAGCATCCGGTTGGTTCCGAATAGGTCTTTCTTACCCCTCTCTGATAGCCGTCAGCAGTATCGAGTCTCTATAGGTTGTTTAGTGCATGATGCCGCTGCCGCTTCAGTCCACCATACCTATGTAGGCGAGGACCGCCGAATTCTAGCCTCGCCGTGTACTGGCCTCAGTACTGACGCTCCTCTTGTTCCTTTGCCCTTTGTCGGCACCCCTTTTGTTTAAGCAAGTTTTGAGATCGACGTCGTTAGCAGGGTTACCCTTCCGGCTTGGCCTGGGCAGGGTTATGGACGCCATTGGTTATTCTTCAGGGCTCTTAGCCCCATTTGCATCTTGTCCGTAACTGGACGCTCTATCGTTTTCAAGGTGATTTGGATCTTTGTTCTGTATATCTGTATTCTTGACTCATTGAGTCGCTGTTGTATATATATCTGTTCTGTGGGTCCCATCGAGGACTGTTGTGTAATGTTATTACTTCGTTTTCCACCCGCACACAAGTGCCTGGTGGGCACCTTTGAATCGTTTCTATGCGGGTTTGGCGGGTTTCGCTAAAACTTGCATAGGGCCGATTCGAGGATGTTACAGATAGCCACTTAACCAGCCCGCATAAGCGCTGTGCTTAGCAGGCCGGCCCAGTATCGCTTCCCGCGCAGCCCAGGTATTTGAATTTAACCTTTTCCATTTTATTTCAAACCCACTTCTGTACCCAGTTTCAAAAATCAACCCAGGTCGATTCAGTGCACCAAATCGAATGAAACTAATTTTTTTAGAAAGGTCTGGAAGTGCTGAATCCAAGCCCGTTGGATTCAAGTCATTTGGATCTGTAGATCATCCTTGGTAGAAATAACAATGTATAACCTTTTCTGCATTCAAACATTTTTCAAATTAAAACCATAATAGATTTTGAGTTGATTCCAACTCTGAAAAATCACATTTAACCATACCTTTCAGAATATATAAAAATATATAGGTTTACTTACATAAATAATGTTCAAGTAATAAAAGAATGCCCCATAGGCATTTCTAGTCACTTTATTCAATTAAAATAAAAGGGTAAAACCTTATTAAATTATGACACCACTTTAAATCATATTCCCATGGACTAAAATATGTGGTGATGACATGTGTCAACATGATCCCATGTTTGGTTTGGAGAATATTAAGTCTTAAGTAGTTTTTCAATGAGTAGAAATTACTTTTCTAAAAATAAAAGAAATTAAACCAATCCTTAATCTTGTAATGTTAGAGATGATGTTAGATCTTCTATAGGACCATTTTGTGTGATGATTGCAAGTAGTTAAGTATTGTTTGGTGATTGTGTACATCGTATTTATTCATAGACGCTAGTATCGACCAAGGATACGAGGAGGAAGGAGGATTCTACGAAGAAGAAGCCGAGGAGAACTTCAACCACTGCTCTGCACAAGGAAAGCTAAAACTTGCAAGATACCCTACTAATGCAAGCTTATACTGATACTTATGCAAGCTAATACTTGCTTGTTACCATGACCACTATATGCCTTAAGCAGATGTGATTATATCCACTTGATAAACCAATCTTAGTTTTACTTGTAAGCTTATTACTTTATTTCTTTATCAAAGCTCTTACTTAGAGTTACCGGAATAAATGGTAGATACTAGAAGGATAATTGAAGGTTGCATAAAGAGCATAAAAATTTGTCCTAAGCTAGATAATCTTGATGTCATCCTAAGGCATGAGATTAAACTTAGTTAAACTCCACTAGTTTACCACCCCTCATTAGTGCTTACCCCCACTTGTAGATGCTAGTTCTAAGCATAAAACTTGATCAACTTTAGATGGGAATACTTGGTGGAAAAATGGTTATGAAAACCTTGGAATGATGGATCATTCTATTGAAATGTTTTGTACATGTGTTTCCGAACACCTAATGATTTTGGTGATGAAAATGTTGAGGCATGAGCCTTAGCCCTTTATAAAACTGATGGTTGTCTGGATGCGATACCATTCCAATTTTATCGTACAACCATAATACCCGAGAATTGGGTAGGGCTTGACTGGAAACTTATATACCTTAGTATTAGTTCCCTCATGGCCAGGGTCTGAGCTGAGGCTGCCTATTGAAGATTGTCCACCTGTACAGTACCCAAGATGACAGTTGGTCATGGTTGGGAGGCCAAACTCACAGGAGAGGTGCTTATACTAGGGCGTGTAATTGAAAGGTTAGGATTGATTATCCGCATACTGAGTATGGTGAATTCAGGATTTGTTCCTGACGGATGTATCGAATGTTGTGGTGAAAGTGTACAATCTCTGCAGAGTGTCAAACTATTCGAATAGTCGCATCCGCGGTTATGGACAGTTTGAGTGGCCATACTGTTCCCCCGTCAGATGTTTTCAAAAGACTTGTGAAATTAATTGAGACTTTGACTTGACCACAACAGGGTTGTGATATGAGATACAAGTTCCCACTTAGGTGTTATAAAATTTCAACTAGCATTCGTTGCTTCTAAACTTAGTAGAGATAAATCTGGCTTTTGCAAAATAACCCTAGAGCCTAGTGTCCTATTATCAAAAACCCCTTTCACTTGTTAGTATTAGTTTGCGAGTACTTAAAGAGTACTCATGGATTTGTCCCTAGCTATTCCCGTGGCCAGACTATGAAGAGGAGTACCTGGAGGATGGACCCCAGGAAGGTTACGACAACTAGGATCATCTCCCATCGTCAGCATTGCCTGTGACCCGGAAGATGGAGCTTTGCCTGCGCTACCATTATTATTACGTATTCCACTGCTTGAAGTTGTATTAAGAACTGGATCATGAGATCCCTATTTGTGTAAGACCTTATATATGGTTTGTAATGGATGATGTACTGTGGTATCCAATTCTGTTATGTCTCGCAAAAATGGTAATCCTGGGATTGCGATGTATGGCATAACATGCATCTGGGATTAAAAATCCGGGTGTTGTCAAGTTGGTATCAGGGCCATCCTGACCATAGGATACCCTAGTTAGACTGGACGTTTGAATCAAAAACTTAGTTTCAAAACCAAAGAAAACAAATATTTACAAAAACTTATTCTCATTCTTATCCCTTTGATTCTTTCATGAAAATTCACGTTCCTCAAAAACTCTTGCAAAATACATAAAATTTGACACACTTGATCACTCTACTAACTTACTCATCCTATATTCTTATAGATGGACGTGAAGAACAACAAGTTTTATCAGTTGGGGAATGGAGGGGACCTTATCTTTGAGAGGGATTTGGACCAGCTTTCGGAACTTCTGGAGCGTCCACACCCCGAGTTCTTCGGAGCTCAGCTCAATGATCAAGGAGGAGAAGATCTGCAGTGGCTAATTGTTGCAAGTCTCCGAGGAAAGATTAAACCTCCCACTGCGGAAGGAATTCAGTTTACCTTAAGAGATAACAACTGGCTCGATGGACTTGCCAGGGCCATGCAGGAAGCTCTTTCCCGCCTCTGTGGGCAGAGTATCAATCAGATCAAGGGTACTCGCTTTGAGTTTTGCCCAAGGCATGATGCTAATGGACAACCACTGGAAGCCCCATATCACCCTGAGCTGAAGTCCCAAGTGGACCACCTTAGCTTCATGATGTACGATCGTCAGCTGGAGTTGGATAACTGTCGTGACTACTGCAACCACAAGTCTGCCATCATCAAGACGAAGGACCAAACCATCGCCATGCTATCAAAGGATCGCAAGTCTCGCCGCCGTCAGCTCGACAAGAAGGAGAGCATCATTGCCCGTCTTCGCCACCGTATCTCATCTTTGGAGGAGACCATCCACGAGAGAGACATGCAGTTAGAGGAAAGGGAGAATGCCGGAGAGGATCTTCGTGGAGACCCCTACTCCTATCTCAGCGATGACGATGATTTTCTGGAGGATCAGGCTATGGATTTCTTCACCGATGAGGATGATTTCGCCTTCATCGATGACGATGAAGATGACGAAGCCACGGATTCCGAGGAGTAGTACCACTTGAGCACTAGCGTAGTGAGTAGTATTCGGTCCCACTGTATCGTAGTTTTCAGAATGGTTCTTAAAACCATCTGTTTTTCTTTGTTGTGGTGTGTGTTGTATCGTGTGTTATGAATTTATGGCTTGTTGGGTAGAGGTTGGCCATGTCTAACTTCAATAATAAAACATCTCTATACTCTAGAGCCGATACCAATACTCTAACTAGGCTTGTTTTTTTACTTATCTGTGTGTGGCATTCATGTTGTTACTTTTGTTGTTATCTGAACATGCTTGGGTTGATCTTGTGAATAGAGTGTTCTTTTGAATATTAATAAAAGCATTATTTAATTTGCATTCACTATATAAGTGATATGTACATAGAATAAGTAAATGTGAAAATAATCTGTTTGTTTCATAGATACTAAACAGATCAATCTCTTGATCAGACACATGTGTGTGTGGAATGCTGAATTGCTGGATCAACACTATCTGGTTCTGCTATTGGGTAATCATTAATTCCTTTTGGTCTATAAGAAGGAATATTAGCAGATGAATTAGGTGCTTTAGCAGTGTGTGACTGGCTATAGATGATTTTTAAATGAAATTTTTAGTTGAGCTTGAATTCGTTGAATATTTATATCCAGGAATGTTTCTTGTGGCTTCTGAGCTTGTATCTCATTGTTGTGGTACCTCCAAGGAGGATGCACAGTAATAAGAACATGTGCACATGATCTTCCGCTGCCTCTTAGATCAAATGTGAAGGTGTGTAGTGTGCACCTGAATCTTTGATGTAGTTACTTTTGTTCTAATATATAGAATGATTCTTGGATGTTCTTGAATATCTTAGAAAGTGATTTATTATTTTACTTGATGAAGAACTGATGTTCTAGTTTAAAGACTAGATTAAGGATGTGGAAAAAATGAATGAGTGATTGTGCCTGAGGTGCAATTTCCAATTCTTTTGGATTTGTGCCCAGCAATCCTTCATGCTTGCTGGTTTATGCAAAGATGGTTTGTAGGCTTTTATGGTTTTGGTATGAATGGTATAAGTGTGCTATATCCCCTGCCTATGATGCAAAGGCTGAGGCCAGATTACAACCAAGAACAGATACTATTTTGTGGCTTTTATTCTCTATGATGAGCCTTGCATAGCAACTCTATGCAATACTGAGAGTAACTTTTATTTCAATTCCTATTTGGGATTTTTGAGTATGCAAGCTTAAGTTAGAACTGATAAGAACATAAATTGTGCTCTTGGTATATTCACCTATTGTTTGTAAAGTAGATGCTTCTCTAGTACTTGTGTTCTTGTGGCTGTTCTTGATCAGCTATGGTGATATCCTTTGATCTGATAACTTTTCCTTGATGAGCTTGATACTGATCAGCTGGGCTGCTATTCCACCTCCTTACTTGGCTTAATCTGCTCTTGGATGGCTTTACTAAGCAACTAGGGTTAGATATATGGTGCTAATCTAGATGGGTGATCTTATGGTGATGAGCAAGAACAAGTCTTGTTCCTGGTGATGAGAGATGTGCTCTAGAGTGTGGAAATGGAATGGCAACTTTGCTGCTACGGCTGGTTCACTCACCTTATATACAGAAATTGATTCCTTCTTGTCTACTTCCTGGGTTAATGTTGTGTTGACAGCACAACATTTGCATGCTGATGTGTGAGCTGCTTACAACTGGCCCCCACTGGGTGCAAGTTTCCACCCCTAGATATTTTTCTATGGATGAGATCAAGGAATGATGGATATTTTCTGGTTGTAACATTTTCTTTTCTACTTTACATGCCAGGTGTAAATGTTGATTTAGCTTCTGCTGATGTGGATATTCCTAGTTGGATGTCATTCTTTATATTTGCTAAACTTGTCACTGTAAGAATTAGCCAGTCTAGCTAATTATTGCTAAACTTGACTAGCATGTATATTTGACTTCTTGTTTCTTTTAAGTTTAAACTTAGCTAGAGATAGAGGGTATTATAGCTTGCCTAAGATTGGAAAAATTGGTTACTTTGACCCATAGATACCTCTCTCTATTTCAAGTGTATAGAAGCATTTGATCCATGTCCTAGATGTTGCCTAGATTTCGTAATGCCCTCTGGTTCTAGGTTGTGGAATTTAGGAGTACTTCCTAAATTCCCTAACTAAGTTTAATAAATTAAATTGCCTCACCTATGGTGGGGCAAACATTTTAACATTACAAAATGTTTCCTTTCTTTTGTTGTTTATTCTGCAGGAATGAAGATAAGGAGAAGAAAAGAAGATACAAGATTTAGCTTAGGCCCAATAGTTAAGGTTTTAGTATAGGTTCTTATATTTGTTGTAAATTTTATTTTATCCTTTTATTGCAACAACAATGTAACATTGTCTTATGTAATAAAGTATTACATTATTGTTTTATTTGTAACTTGTATTTATTAAATGTTTATACCTTACTTAAAAATAAGAATTTAGTTCTTATTTATTATTAAAATTCATTTCTTAATTGTAATTTACTCTTATTCTTTTATTGTAAAAGAACAATGCAATACTTAATGTATTCTTATAAGAAAGGATTCTTTTATATCAATATTATAATCATTTCCCTTTACTTATTTATTGCATTATTATTTCTGAATTTCCAAATTCTAGATTATAATTGAATTTGGAATTCAAAGTAAATTTCAAATTTTACCCCTCCAAAAACACATATAATATTTAAAGGTCATGTCAAAATCTTTCGCACCTGTTCTGATGTTCCTATCAGAACAAGAGAGATATTGATCCCTCTATAGCTTCTTTAGTTTTGCGCGAAAATTATCCAGATTTTCTTATGCATGAATGCAATGCACAACCCTGTGTTCAGCTTATTTCTAAGCTCTATTGCTGGGATGTTATACCTTTCTTCGTCTATCTACTTGGGTAGTAATTTCGTGTTTGTGATTTTTTGCATGAGTCATAGAAGAGATTTTAGGCATACCTGAAACTTTTATTTTGCGAGGGATGCAATCCTGCAACTCAGAACACGTCATGTTGATTCTAGGGTGTAGAGATACCAAATTTTGTGTTTATTTTTGTTCATTTGCTTTTAACTAATTGGTTGGAACAAATTTAGCAGCTCGGTATTTTGAGGCAAATGTACAAAAATAACACCACAGACACTTAAACTTTAGAAATCACTTCGGTTTTTATGCATTGCAGATATGTATGTATTTATTAGTGATTGTTTCTCCCACTGCAAGTTCCCACTTCATTATTAGTTTTGCCTTCACAAGTTCCCGACCATTGCGATTAGTTTACTCTAAGCAAGCGACCAATTATTTTTATGCTAGCAAGGTGATGCTCAAGCAGGTCCTGCTCATAGCTCAATTGTACTGCTGCATCATATCAATACATTGATCAAGGCTCAATTGTACTGCTGCATCATATCAATACATTGATCATGCAGGAGGCACGGAAAGCTGTACATGGACGCCATGTGGTGGGCTCAACAGAGGAGCGACTTGCACCGAGGAAGTGGCCACAAGACCGGTCAACATTGCTTAGTGAGGTTGCATCCAGAAAAGAAGAGATATATTTGTAAATCAAATTTGGGAGATTCTCAATCTGCATTTTTTGCATACATTATTTGTTCGACATTTTCTAATTTGTTGCATAGGAATATTAATATGAATGAGTAAATTAACAAGAACTGAATTGGGATACAAGCTTGTGAAGGGGCCCTCGATGATGCACCCGAGGAAAATTATTTGTGTGTTGCAAAAATAGGTAGAGGAAGTTCCACGATTTTTTAATATCACGAACCACCCACCGGGTAACACACAAACAAAGACTACGACTACCATCCTACCTTGCCTGCTGAAACAATCCGTGGTGCAAAATAAACGCTATCATCTCGAACAAAATGCTGACGCCATGGCACAGCACACAACATAACGCGTGCAGCAATGCAGAGCAGACGGTGCAGCGAAACGCGCGAACCCCCATCTAGCGAAACGACCGAACGACCGATGCAAGCACTAGTAGTAGCAGAAGCTAGTACAGCCAGAATCGACAGAACGACCGATGCGTCGTCGGAGCTGCACCGTGTAACGTATAAATGATTGACCCACGACACAATCAGCGCCGACTGAAATGCACGATGAATGTGTGTGGACTAATCAAAATGACGAATGAGCGTGGGGTTTTTTCACCTAATCGTCGGAGAACCTGTCACTGACATATGCAAGCCCAAAAAAGAACACTTGCTGTAACCCTCATATGGGAAAAGGAAAATTGGGTCAACATTCATCGGGACCTAAACTAGGTACTACTATCCATAGACCATAGCAAAGTCAGCCAGCTTCCAGTCAGAGGTAGGAAATCATAATTCACATTTGCCGCCACCAAAAAACATAAAACATAGCGACGGAAGCAAGTACCGCAGCCTCCCATACCCTCCGGCGTTGCTCCCGCGAGTGACCGGGGGGAACCCTAGCGCCGCCGGGCCGCTTCTCCCCCTACCGCTCCTCCCTCGTCGCCGCCTTCGGGACGCGCCAGAGGAAAAGCTGCTCGGCATCGGTGAAAGCGGGGCCCCTCTTCTCCCCCTGGTTCGCCAGATCTTGGCGCAGCCCGAGATCGATGACCGGCGGCGGCGCGCGTGCGCTGGGCATGGTGTCGACGCGGCGGCGTCACCCTGCTGTGGCGAGGAGGGCTGCGTGTAGCGGGGGTTTTCGTGCTTGGGGCTGGCGGTTGCTGGGCCGGGGCGGCGTTGGCCGGGTTCTGGGGGAAGCGGCGGACGCAGTGCTGCAGGATGGAGGCGGCGGCGCACCCTTAGTGGCGTGCTCAGCCTACATGCTCGTCGGCGCTGAAGGTCGGCCTGCTCGATCCGTTCACCGGAAATCGGCCGGTGGTGTGGGGATCGCTGGTTCAGCTTTAATAAAGGAGGTGGTCCTTGGGTTTCTTTCGCGCAAAGACGAAGATCTGTTTGATGTCTGCCCTCGTTGATCTGGACTGGAGAGAGTTCCGGAAGGCTCTGCCGGCGAACTCCCACGGGCGTATCATGTCTGGAGATTGCTGGATCGGAAGGTATTCGGTATTCGGTCGTACGGACCTTGTTTTTTGGACGTTTGGTTTCAGCAGTAGCGTTGCGAAGCTCGGTTGTTTGTTCCCACCAAGTGCCATTCAACGAGCCATGGTGAAGTCAAATGCGAAGAATTTCAGGAAAGCGGAAATATGAGGGTAGAGATGGTGATTTCAGTTTTTGTGGCGACAGAGAACTGGCTGTGTGATCTGTGACTCGTAGCAGCGACTGTTGGTGCGGAAAAACAACACAGGAGGAGTTTCCAGTCTTACCTTGCAGGGTGAAAATCCAAGGTCTAGCCTTAACTGGTTGTTCCTGACAATGACCTTGTTAAAGGCATTGTTTTGCGGGCGAGGACTTTCTCCAGGGTGAAAACCTATGATCTTTGATCGGGCAACGACGACGCTTGGACACTGTTTCCTTCTTGAAAGCGTTTATTGGAGTGGAGGACTACTGGTGTTGTTCTGGTGGTGTCTGTGTCGTTGCTTTGAGGAATAGTTCTCTGTAGCGGGACTTTTCTTTCTTGTAATTTTTTTTAGGTTGTGTGCATCCGTAAGGCCGCTAGGGCATGCGATGTTGGGGAGGCTGGGTGTAATTGGTATTCCCGTGATATTAATATATACTCTTTTCCAAAAAAAAAATAGAACATAAGGGATCCGAGGGCTGGCCCAAGAGAAGAAGATAGATATTTTGGGTGGTCATGGTTGCTTGTGTAATGGGGGCTTTAATAGGCCTGATCTATACAGGTGATTCAAACTCTAATACAACTTAGTTGGGCTTTGAAACACTTTACATACTAACCCTGTTAAAATGCATACGTTTATGAATTTTGTGGCATGAGCTTAATTGGTGGATATAACAAGATAAGAGTATTCAAAATAAATCATGTCTTATTTTGTGCATAAAAGAAAATGATGTCAAAGGATTCATGATCCGCGTCCAATGTCCTGGAAGCGAGACATATGCCATTTAATTTTGAGATACAAGCCATTTCTCTTTTGAATTATCTATGCGAGGGGGTCATAACTATATTCCAAAAGGTGGGATAAATAAGCATTCATAGAGGTTTTAAAACGAGAAAGCTCCTTAATTTTTTTGATAAAAGGAGATTTATTAACTCCGAAGTTCACATCAAGTAATGGAGTTTACACTTGACCTCTACATAACAAGATGTACACGAGCAAAAAAAAGTCACATCTCATGAATATTCACATAAAAATGCCACAATCCAGACAAGAAAAATGTCCCAAAAGACATTATAACCTTTACATTACCGATAAAAATTAAAACAAATTACAAGACTAAACAAAGACTGATCAAATAAAAAAAATCGGTGCACATGTCGAAATAGACTCAACAAAATCGTTTTCCTGCATATTCCAATTGGTTAGATTTTTTTAGACAAAAGACCATCAACTCCAACATAAAATTAATAACGCCAATAATGTCGAATAAGACACAACATGCTCAACCTAGCTTACAAGATATGACCGAACACCCACACAAAAGAGAGAGGGCTACCTAAGAGGCTACAAGAGGAAGGGCGGATCAGAGGACATGGCCAACGCCAAAGGAGAACTACTCTGATGAGGCTAAGTACTTTCTTGATGGGCAAAGTTGTCAGGCCAGAGCACTCCCTAGAGCTCATGTCGGCCTACCAATAAACACTAGACACTGCCGAGATACACACAACACCACCTACCAATAAACACTAGACACTGCCGAGATACACACAACACCACCGTAGACATCGCCACTAGGAATCATCACTGCCACCGCCCACGCACTTCTGCCGACAAGATCAATATGGCAAGTCCAAACAAATAAACATCAAGGGGTGTATAAAAAGATAGAAGTTTTTTTCGAAGAAAGAACGCCGAAGACTTAATTCCATCTTAAGAAGCACCAACCTGAATCTTAATGCGATGTCTTCACGAAGAACACGACGCTAGAGCGCCGCCACTGTCGGATATGAGGATCAAGGGTTTTCACCTGGAGTACATAGAGAAGCCGCAACGATGTCTTCAAGAAGGGAACAACGTCCATCGACGTTTCCATAACATATCAAAAAGACCCTGAGCATGAGTTTCTCCTTGGCATGACCTCTCTATCTCTACCGCGGAACTGCACCGCTACCATAGAAAGTCGCTCGACAATCATCACGCCGCCTTCAAGACCATGGACACCGGTGAACACCTGAACCACGGGCTCACCCATCGACCAAACATGGTTCCCACCATCCAGGGGAGCTTCCCTATTGTCCAAACTCCTCCCGCTTCTTAACTCAACTGAACATAGAGAAACATTGCCGCTAGGAGGACATCTTTGAACCTCTTCTGGAAGGGAGACGACCGTCTGGAAACTGTGTTGCACCCTCACTTACACTACAACACGGACCTCGGGCCTTGGCACTTATAGATGCTAAGGCACATGCCTAATCACCGCGCTCACGCTGGTGCAGCAAAAAAAAGGCGCCAGGGATAACTGCGTCAGGAAAGGTGGATAGGTGGCACATCTTTATTAGCCTAGATAGCGCTTCCACAACACCACATAGGATGTGCCTAGGTACTTTAAAGAATACAACATAATATTAGTGCCGTTACATATTATATATGGCGTACTATAATATATGCTAAACACTATTTTACCTAGCGTTAAAATAATTAATCACAATCAAGACGTTAAAAATGTTAATCTCAATCAATGATAATCATAATCAAAGATAAACAAATTCCATTGATACGGTTTTTTCATTACATTACTTAAGCCCCTCTCTGTTCATTTCTCTCAAATAAAGAAAAAATAAAAAATACTAATCTGAACATCAACACACATTCTTAATTTATTGGTTCCCTTTTTGGGGACAAGTAGAGGATTGGCCACCCATTGGGTGTGAAGGACTTCTCGGATGAATCTAGCCTTAAGTAACCTAGTTATATCTTTGCCAATGGCGCGTCTCTTCTCATCTCCAAAGCGTCGTAGAGGTTGTTTCACTGGTTTACATTTTGGATCAATGTTTAAGATGTGCTCGGCAAGTTCCCTAGGTACACCTTTCATGTCGGCAGGTTGCCAGGCAAAGATGTCCCTATTCTCATGGAGTAACTCAATGAGCGCGCTTTCCTATTTGGGATCCAGGTTCGTCACAATGGCGGTGACCTTGGAGGCATCGCCTACCACAAGTTCCACCGGCTTGGTCTCGGTGGCGGCCTTGAACGCAGGAGCGGAGTCGGAGATCTGCTTCTTCGACGCCGTCATCTCTTAGTCATTGACCTTTCTCTGGATCTCTTTGAATTCTTCGCTGTAGAGGACAACTTCTGCAACGGCTGCTTCATTGATCTCGCAGTCCCTTGCCTTGGTAAAGCTTCCGGATACGGTGATGACACCGTTTGGTCCGGGTATCTTGAGTTTGTTGTAGATGAAGCATAGCTTGGCCATGAACGTGTGGAATATGTCGCGGCCGAATATGACGTGGTACACGCTCTTGAAGGGTACCACCTCGAAGGTCATGCGCTCTTGGCGGTAATTGTTAACGTCGCCAAAGGCAACCTGAAGTGTAATGCACCCAAGGGACCGAGCCTCCCAACCAGGAACTACGCCGTAGAAGATGGTATTGGTCCGCGTTAGGTTTGCCTCTGTCAAGTTCATTTTCTGCAGTGTATCCAGGTACATGACGTTGATGCTGCTTCCACTATCCACCATACACTTGGTGAACTCCACGCCGTCAATCAAGGGGTTGATGACCATGGCGTACTGGTTCTCCGTAGGTATAAGGTCTGGGTGGTCCGTCCTGTCCCAAGTTATTGGATCCTCCGACCAATGTAGGTACTGGGGAACTAGGGGGAGAGTGGCCATCAGGATCCTTAGAGAGGTCTTCTGTTGTCGGACGGTGGGGGTGCCAAGGAAAGTGTGGTAGACTGGAGCCTTCTTTGTGAAGGGGTTCTTGCCCTTGTCGTCGCTCTTGGCGGCGTGCTTGGGGTCAATGTCTTCTTCCATATCACTTGAATCCTTGGACTCCTCCTTCTTCTTCTTCCCCTTTCCCTTGCCTCGTGGTCGGTTCTTCCGACTTTGCTTGTGGCCGGACTCCGGGTCTTCCTTGAGGTCATTGACGAACTTGTAGTGTCGATTGCTATGGGTGGCCTTGCCGTTGGCGTCGAGGTGGACGAGGCACGGCATATCGCGGTACTCCTCGTAGGTTTGGGGAACGCGTAGTGGCACTGAGGTGGTTTCACTTCCTCGTTGCTGCCCACGGCCAGCTCCTCTTCCTCGGCCACGTTGTCCGCCATCACCTCATCCTGCAAAATTCATCGCGACCATGTCGGTAGATTGCTTTTCTTCTGGAGCGGTTTTCCGCTTTGTACTGTTGTTCCTCCGAGCTTGAGTTGGAACGGCTGTTGCCGGCAAGGAGCCACGAGCATCATCGTCGGCAGCTGCGAACTCACTAGCCAACTGAATCATCTGGTTCAAGTTAAGCTGGTGATTGTCCTCCAAGCGCTTCAGCTTATGTTGGAGCAGCGTGCCCTTTCCAACCCATTGATGAAGGCGCCCATGGCGGTCTGAGCGTGCACTCCTGCGTAGGAATTCTTCATATCCAGCCAGCGGGAGAGGTAGGCGCGAGATGTCTCGTCTTTCTCTTGCACGCACCGCTGTAGATCGCCCACAGTGCACGGACGCTTGTATGTACCCTCAAAGTTCTTGGTGAACGCTTCTTGCATGTCTAGCCAGTTGTAGATAGATTTCTCCGGCAAGTCGTCTATCCATTGACGGGCCGTGCCTGTCAACATTAATGGGAGGTACTTGACGGCGAAGTTGGGGTTGCCTCCGGCAATTTGCACCGCGTTGCCGTAGTCCTGCAACCATGTGGCTGGCTTGGCGGTGCCGTCATAAGGTTTGATGGTCTTGTCAATCCGGAAACCTTTGGGGTAAGTTGCGGACCGTATTGCAGATCCAAAGCAATGTGGTCCCAGGTATGGTCCTTCTCGGGCCTCGTGGATCTTATCGATCCGCGAACGTGCATCGTACGGCTCCGGGTTCTTCTTCTTTTTGTTAATAGGGGATGGGCTGCGTGAACAATGCGGGCCTCCTCCACCATGGTGACTGCTTGGTGGTGATGGAGGCGGAGGTGACGGTGGGTTAGCCTTCTTGCTGTTACCCTCCTGTGACGCCTCACGCCTGTCATGGTTGCTTGTCGGACGCGGAGGGTCATGGAATGACCTTCTCTTGTGTCCTTGGTTGCGCTCTCCGTCATGACGGGTCTGCTCTGCGTTATCGCGGATGACGATGTCGCACTGCTTTGGTGGGGGCATATCCGTACGATGGTGAGTCTTGTAATCTTCGCGATGTCGGGGGGATCGGGGCAGTGGCGATAGGCGACGAGGTCGGGCCTTTTCTCCGCCATGGTCGGAGGATATGGGGATAGCATCCTTCCTGTTGTGCGCATTCCTACGTCTTTGTTCTGGTACCCGGCATCAAGAGGGGATATGTCCCTTGGCGGCTTGTACTGGCTAGATTGGCAGAGCGCTGGGTTAGACTCAAGCCTCTGAGAGGTGGCCTTTTCCTATTGCTTTACCGCCTTGGCCACTAGGTCATAGACCTGTTCCACTGCCTCAGGCGATCTATCCTGCTCCAGAAGGGTCTTGGCGACGGCGAGGTTAAGGAGTGGGGTGGGCATCACCTGCTTGCCTTCACTGTCAATGTATGGCTTGGCCTGTGACGGCTTCGAGGGAGCCCATCCTAGGTTACGCCATACACCAGGATCGTTGATGACACGAGCCGGAGCTTTCTTAGCCTTCTGCTGCTGCAGTAAAGTCTTGTACTCATCCTCCATTGCTCTAGCTTTCTCTATGTACTTCTGCGCGTTGACCAGATATCGATCTAGCTTAGCGCCTTGCTCCGCGATGGCATGCGCTTCCTCAATCTGGGTCACGTTCCGGATATGAGCAACGGTCAGTGGCTCGACGAGGAGATTGTCGTACATCACTCTATCAGCTGGACTAACTTGGGCTGCTGCAGATGTAGATGCTGGAGATGGCAAGTTTGCAGTGTTGTTGTTGCTCGGGCCGGTGCCGAGTTCCTGCGGCTGCTGCCCTGGGTTAGGCGGAGGAGGCATGACTTTTGTGTGATCATCGTCAGCAGCAATAAGTGGCCCCTTCCCCTTTTCCAGCACTGTAGGCGGAGCTCGTCCGGGTTGATCTTCATCCATCGCCGTCCCAATGGTGACGAACACCCCTCGAGACATGACAACGTTGTTAGCTTGCTCGTCGCGTGAGTATTCCTCCTCCATCTCCTACATAGCGGATTCTAGCTCTTCTGGACTGAAGTCTATCTCCTCTGAATCTGCACTAAAATCAGCGTAAAGCGCGTCAATGACAGAGTCGGAGGGTGCCAGGACGTCCTCGATGACGGGCAGTGGAGGTGCAACGGCAGCAACGATGACTGGAGGTGGTGGTGCCGCTGCGACGATGGCGTCCAGAGGCGGTGATGGCGGCGGCTGAATCGGAGGTTCTCCGTCGATGAGCGCAAGCTCCATCTGGGCTGCTGTGTCATCTGCCGCGTAGCTGTTGATGGTGCTCACCATCACTTCGAGGGTAAGGCGTCCTGTTGCATGTTGCCGTCTTAAAGAGTGCCGGAGGAGCGTGGCACGGTCCAGTCCTTCCATGGGTGTAGTGGGCTCGATCGGCTCGTATACGGAGCCACCTGGCAAGGTAATCGCGGGGGTTTTTGCCCTCTCTCTGAACGCAGCGTGCTAGATAGAAGATGGTAACCACGCCGACGAACTTGGATCTCTGCTATCCAGACGCACAGACGAAGCCGGCGGATTTGCAGTGATCTTCCACCTTTATATCCTGCACAGGGGCAGTTTGGGTGGGCCTTGAAATTTTCCGATCTTTGCCGGCAAACTCCGAGGAGAGATCCGACATTGATCCTTCCGCGAACGTGTCCTTCCCATAGGCGGTTCGTGCGGGCCTTGGTGCTTTCTGATCTTTGCCAGCAAACTCCAAAGAGAGATCTGAAATCGATCCTTCCGCGAACGTATCCAGCCCGTAGGCGGTCCGTGCGGGTCTTGATGCTCCTCCGACTCCCAGGGAACTAGCGCCCAAGTCGGTTTCGCCGATGAAGAGGTGGATGTCTCCGATAGGAACGATCGAACACCGCGTAGGGTTCGTCTTCGCCGGGGTCCAGAACTCGTCAGGAGGGACGATCGGAATGTTGCCGGAGAAGAGAACACGACTGATGGCTACGGTTTCGCTGATTCCCGCGAAGATCTTGGTCCTCACCCGCTGAAGAGCCTAAAGCACCTCTTGCCCCATGGTGGGCGCCAACTGTCGTGGTATTGCCGACGAGTACGCCATGGAGGGGTCCTCACAATGCGTGTTTAGAGACGTGGGGTAAGGCGGACGGTTGACGGGTACGAGGTAACACTGCTTACCCAGGTTCAGATCCAACAACGGTGGCGGAATCCTACTCCTGCTATAAATCACTATAAGGGCAATACACCGAGTTACAGAGATGGGTTCGCTGTGCGAGGTTGTGTGAAGTTGTCTATGATCGTGCCCTAAAGGCTCCCATAGGCCCGACTTATATAGTCGCCAGGTCCTAGGATTACAGGGAAAAGTCCTAGCCGAACAGGTTATAGAGTCCTACACCGTCTATTACTAGTCTTGTGTATCTTGCACTCCAAGGCTCCGGGTACGTTGGTAACTCCATCGTAGCCTTCCTTTATCCGGCATGGGCCTTCCTTCTGGATACATCTAACTGGGCCGCCCAGCGGGCCATAGGCCATGCTACCGACTATGGGCCACCCGGGTTATCCGGATAAGTGACATGCTATGAGGATACCCATATAGCATATCCCCAACAGATGGTGTGAATAAATCATGCTGGGATGGCCTCTATTTATAATATCTGAAGGGGACCGACGGGCGCGGGCTGAGCTCGTCGTGGTCGTCGGCACACCGTGCTAATGGCATGGGCGACGATAGGGGGCGATGCGTTGCCTCCTGGCGAAGATCAACGGATTGATGGCGGGGCGTGGGGCGGTGCGAAACGGTCGGAAATTCGCGGCGCTCTGGGCGGGTCCAACGGTGATTTTAATGGTGCACAGCGTCTACAGTCCGCGTGGCAGCGAGCGGGCATGTCCGCGGTGTTGCTGGGGTGCTGGCGATCCTTCTTGCACGAGGCGAGGGCGGCGTGCGGTCTGTGGGCGTGTGTCGCGGTTGATGCTATGGCGCACTCTCGGCTCGCTCGCAGAGAGGCTTGGCATGCTCGGGCTATATGGTCCAGGGGCTGGCAATGCTCGAGGCTTGGACAGGGAGTGGCAGTAAACGATGGGGAGTGTCCCAGACATGCTTGCTAGGCTTGGTGCTTCTCCTAGCTTGCTGTCGACATGGGGGTGGCATGTTAGGCTCGGCATGGTCACCATTGATGGCTAGGGCATGCTTACAGTTCTGCTAAAGCTTGTTAATTTGGCCTGGTCATCTACTTAGAGTGTAGTGTGAGCTATAGAGGGAACAATGTTGGCCAAAATCACTGCTCCTAATAGTGTTTGATGTTTGTTTGTTTGCTAATTACAAGGTGTTTGATGAAATGGCCGAAAGAGATTCAAATTTGAATTTTGGATTAAAACTTGGTGGGTATGTTGGTTACATACTAGGGAGTCTCTGGTTAGTTGTAAAGGCCAAGTGGAATTGGTTTGGTTGGTTTTTGAAAAAGGGGTGATCTTCACATATGAATCAGATTCAATTTTGAATTGTCATTTGAATCAAGTTGCCAAATGTTTCTGCAAGTTTGAAAGATGGGCTTTGATTCACTTTTACTTGGTCTTGCAAGGGGTGAAAAGAAATGGAAAAGTTTCTGTTTGAAATCTTGGACTAGAAACACTCAAAGTGGTCTAGTGAGCAAGATTGGCAAAAATGACCATTTGCTTTATTTGTTTTGTTTTTTATTTTATCTTGATTTGTTTCTGCTTGGAAATGTTTTAGATGATGTTGTTTTCATCTTTAATACATTCCTTGCTATTTAGATCAATCACACAAGTCCATTCATTCATTCATTCATGCAATCATCACATACACACATGCATTCACAATGATTTGAATTAAAAAAAGTTTTTGTTAACCCTAATTTTGATTATTGGAATTTGATAATCATTGTTCAACATTTTTGGGATGTTACAAACTTGCCCTCCTTAAACAAAATCTCATCCCAAGATTTGATAAAGAAGAAGAAAACTAGGATTTAAAAAGATCGTGAAACTCCGTCTTGATGTGATCTTATCGCTCCCAGGTAGCTTCTTCTTTAGTGTGGTTACTCCACTGAATCTTAAGAAACTTGATGATTCGGGTGTTGGTGGTCCTGAAATCTTCCTCCAAAATATGGATGGGTACTTGGGATATGTCAGGTCATCGTTGATCTATATGGTGCGGAGATCAATATTCTTGAAAACTTCAGTCTTCTCCGGAACTTCAAGGCATTTGTGAAGTAACGATATATGGAACACATTGTGCACGGCTGAAATCTCCTCTAGCAGTTCCAATTGATACGATACTTCTCCTTGACGATTCAGAATCTTGATAGGTCTGATATATCTAGGGGATAACTTTCCTTTGAGCCGGAAATGTTGCATTCCCTTCAAAGGCGACACTTTAAGATACACAAAATATCCGATATTGAAAGCGAGGTCTCGACGTCTCTTGTCGGCATAACACTTCTGTCTTGACTGGGCGGTCTTGACGTGCTCACGAATTTTGTGAACTTCCTCTTCTGCTTCTCGTAGGATGTCGGGTCCGAAAATCTGAATCTCTCCTACTTCCGACCAATTCAAAGGGGTACGACACTTCCTTCCATACATGAACTCAAATGGGGCCATTTGCAAACTAGCTTGATAACTATTGTTGTAAGACAATTCTGCGAATGGCAGACAGTCTTCCCATTTAGATCCATACTCTAGCACACATGCTCTCAAAATATCTTCGAGTATTTGATTTACTTGCTCCGTTTGTCCATCGGTCTGAGGGTGATATGCTGTGCTGAAATCTAGTCGGGTTCCTAAACCTTCTTGGACTTTCTTCCAGAATCTCGAGGTAAACCGAGTTCCTCGATCAGATAAAATGTTCTTGGGGACTCCGTGCAAACTGGGATTCTTGCGATGTATAACTCCACTAGCTTCAAACTTTGGTAGGTGGTCTTGACTGGTAAGAAATGGGCTACCTTGGACAATCTGTCAACTATGACCCAAATAGAGTCATTTCCTCTACTAGAAGTAGGCAATCCGGTGATAAAGTCCATTCCAACTGAATCCCATTTCCATTATGGAATCTGCCGTGGTTGCAAAAGTCCTGCGGGTCTCTGATGTCCCGCCTTGACTCTCTGACAAATATCACACTTGGCGATATATCTTCCGATTTCTCTCTTCATCTGATGCCACCAAAATTGCTCCTTCAAATCCTGATACATCTTCGTTCCTCCGGGGTGATAGAATAAAGAGTATCATGGGCCTCTTTCAAAATAGTTTCCTTCAATTCTGAATCTGCTGGTACACCGAGACGTCCTTTGTACCACATAACTCCTTCTTCATCCTCGGTCAATCCGGATACTTTGCCTATACCGATACGATGTTTCATTCTGTCGATACTAGCATTTACTTTCCGAGCTTCCTTGATCTGACTGATCAAAGTGGGTTGAAGTTCTATGCTAGCCAAAAATCCTTCACTTACCAATTCCATTATGAAATACTCCATCTCCTTGTGCAAACTTGGCTGCTCCTTCAGAATCATGGAGTTCAAGCGGCACGGCAATCTGCTATGGGCATCTGCTACCACATTGGCTTTAGCGGGGTGATATTGAATGTCTAGATCATAGTCCTTGATTAGCTAAATCCATCTTATCTGCCTCATATTCAGCTCCTTCTGAGTGAATATATACTTCAGGCTCTTGTGATCCCTAGGTGATGCTCCCTAAGAGTTCCAAGAATGGTCCTTAGGTGTAGCTCACGGTCCTTAGGTGTAGCTCATGTCATCAATGAAAACAACGACAAACTTATCCAGGAAGTCCATAAAAATCTTATGCATGAGGTTCATGAAATAAGCGGGGGCATTGGTTAATCCAAAAGACATGACAGTATACTCGTATAATCCATATCTGGTGGTAAAGGCAGTCTTTGGAATATCCTCTGCGCGAATCTTGAGTTGATGATAACCAGTTCTAAGATCAATCTTAGAACACACTTTGGCACCAGTCAACTGGTTAAACAGGTCTTCTATCTTTGGCAACGGGTACTTGTTCTTGATGGTGACATCATTCAACTTCCGATAATCCATACATAAACGGTTACCTCCATCTTTCTTATCCACAAACAGGACAGGTGATCCCCATGGCGACGCACTTGGTTGGATCAATCCTATCTCTAGCATGGCATCCAGTTGCTTCTTTAGCTCCATTAGTTCAGACGGGTTCATACTATATGGTCTCTGGGCTATGGGTCCCGTTCCATGGATTATTTCAATGATAAACTCGATATCCCGATCTGGGGCCATACCGGGCAAAACATCTGGAAATACATCGGAGTATTCACAAACTAGTCTGACTTGGTCAATGGTTGGCTGGGCTATACTCTTGTTGCATTTGAATTGACGGGGCAAGGTTACAGATACATGCTCTACCGATATTCCGGCTGTACTGGTCATTGTTATGGCTTTCTTGGCATAGTTGATTAATCCTTTATGTTTGGACATCCAATCCATTCCTAGTACTACTTCCAAACCTTGGGTTCGGATAGGCACGGCCTTGCAAATTTTTCTAGCTTTGGTGGTTGAACCAGGTATTTGAATAATCATAACATGCTTCAATTTGGTGGGTTGAATCTTACTAGTGCATGCAAATTCTTCGGTAACAAACGAGTGCGATGCTCCAGAATCAAACAACACTCTTGCAAGTACTAAGTTAACAGAAAACATACCCGGCACGACATCTGGCGCTTTTGGGCTTCTTCAGCATGCATGAGAAAGAGACGGCCGTTGCGGTTGTGTGAGTTCCCTGGGGCAAACCTTCTTCCGGGCCGAACATGACGCTGCTGCTGAGCTAGGGCATTTGCATTGGGTGTTGTGGCAATCTTCTTGGGGCACTCATTGGAATAGTGACCTTTGGTTCCACATTCATGACAAGTCACTTGCGACTTACCCTTTGCTGCAATAGGCACATCATTGCTTCCAGTCCTTGGGGCAGTGTTGGTGTTGGTGGAGACATTGTTGTTGTTGAACTTACGTTGTGGCACCCCTGGATTTATGGTCCGAGAATACCTGTTATGCCTGCAATTCATGTTCCCATGATCAGTGAGCCGTGAGAATAACCAACAAGTATCATTACATCATCCACAATTAACGAATACAAGTACTTACATTAATGCCATTCTAGAAATACAACAACAATAGCAGAAGTCTTCAAGCGCAGAGCCCATGTCATGCCTTAACCTATAGGCGACTGACTGGGAAGACGGCCTAGTTCGCATAGACGTCAGCAAACTCCATTGTCCCTCTTGCTTCTGAAAGTCTGGCCAAGTAAATAGCCAGGGACAATGCCGGTGAGTACTTTGAATGTACTCGCAAATGTAACATCCCAAAAATACTAAACTTGGATCATCAAACTCTAATCATCAAAATTAGGGTTAAGAAAAACTTTGCTAAATAAAAATATGAAAGCATGCATGGTGTATGCATTTCATTTTGAATTCTTTTGAACCAACTTGTTTGTGTGTTCCTTTGCTTGTAAATGGATTCTTAGGTGAAATAAACATCATCTAAACAATTCCCAAACTTTTCTCAAAGACAAATAAATCAAAACAAATAAAATAAGGGAATGGTCATTTTGACCAATTTAACTCCCATGCCTACTTTGGCTGTCTCAAACTTTCAGAACCTAACAGAAACTTTTCTGGATCTTTGCACCCCTTGATTGTACTCATAAAAAAGTATCAAGGCCCACTTTGTGATCATCCAAAAACATTTAAATGCATAGTTTAAATGACAGTTCAAAATTGAATCTTTATCATATGGGAAGATCCCACTTTTTCAAAAACCACGCAAACAAGCTCAACTTTCAAAACCCAAGCATCTGCAGACTCACCAGAACCAACCTAGCACACCCACCAAAAATCTTTTCAAAATTCAAAACTTGAATTATTGCGGCCATTTCATCAAACACCTTGCAGACACAAATCATCAAAATCTTAAACACTATTGTGAGCAGTGATTGAAGCCTAACTTGTTCCCTCTCTGGTAGCAACTAGGCTTTAGTAGATCATCTAGCTCAAGTGCAAACCTCTAGCATCACTGTAAGCTTGGCAATGCCATCAATGGTGAGCAGGCCGAGTGCACACTTGTCACCCCCATGTCGAAAGCAAGCTAGGAGAAGAACCAAGCCTAGCCAACATGTCTGGGAGGCAGCCCACTGTCCATCGCCACTCCTTGTCCACCGCTCGAACCCATCCAGCCACTAGACCACGCGCACGGACCATGCCAAGCTCGCCAGCAACCATGCCGAGAGCGCGCCCCGTGCGCCACGCTTGACAGACGCCCACAGACCGCGCGCCGCCCTCGCCGCGTGCATACGTGATCACCACTGTCCCAGTAACCCTGCAGACACGCTCGTTCGCCGCCGCGCGGACCACGCGCGCTGTGCGCCATTAAATCTTCCGTCGGGCACGCACAGAGCATCGTCGCGTCCCGACCAAACCACACCGCCCCACGTCTCGCCACCGTGTCGTTGAGCATCACCAGGGAGCACCGCACCGCCCCCTACCGTCGCCCACACCGATAGCCGTCTGTACCGTCGACCACGACGAGCTCACCTTGCTCCCCGTCGGTCCCCTCGCTCCACTATAAATAGAGGCCACCCCCAGCCGAATTGAGCACACCATCTCACTCCCCTCTCCTCATTGATCATGTCACCCCGTTCCCGGAGAAAGGCAAGCAGCGCATCACCGGAATTTCACCGGATCCCGCCGCTGCTGGAGAAGAAGGGAGCCAGCGATTGGAGCTGCCCCAGGAGAAGCTGTCGGTACCAGGAGGTTCGCCGTCGTCGACTTCGTCGTTTGCCCGCCTCGCCGACCCTCGCCTGAACCCCGGTGAGCCCCCAACGACCCCCACTAGCCGCGCTAGGTTTCTGTCTCGCCAGCGTTGCCCAACATCGACGATGACTCTCAGCCGTTGGATTAGAACCAGATCAAACGCACCACATCGCCCCATACTGCTTCACACCCCCTCGTCTCACTGACGCGTGGGGATAGCCACTTAACCATACCGCATAAGCGCTGTGCTTAGCAGGCCGGCCCAGTATCGCTTCCCGCGCAGCCCAGCTATTTGAATTTAACCTTTTCCATTTTATTTCAAACCCACTTCTGTACCCAGTTTCAAAAATCAACCCAGGTCGATTCAATGCACCAAATCGAATGAAACTAATTTTTTTAGAAAGGTCTGGAAGTGCTGAATCCAATCCCGTTGGATTCAAGTCATTTGGATCTGTAGATCATCCTTGGTAAAAATAACAAGGTAGAACCTTTTCTGCATTCAATAATTTTTCAAATTAAAACCATAATAGCTTTTGAGTTGATTCCAACTCTCAAAAATCACATTTAACCATACCTTTCAGAATATATAAAAATATATAGGTTTACTTACATAAATAATGTTCAAGTAATAAAGGAATGCCCCATAGGCATTTGTAGTCACTTTATTCAATTAAAATAAAAGGGTAAAACCTTATTAAATTGTGACACCAATTTAAATCATATTCCCATGGATTAAAATATGTGGTGATGACATGTGTCAACATGATCCCATGTTTGGTTTGGAGAATATTAAGTCTTAAGTAGTTTTTCAATGAGTAGAAATTACTTTTCTAAAAATAAAAGAAATTAAACCAAGCCTTAATATTGTAATGTTAGAGATGATGTTAGATCATCTATAGGACCCTTTTTGTGTGATGATTGCAAGTAGTTAAGTATTGTATGGTGATTGTGTACATCGTATTTATTCATAGACGCTAGTACCGACCAAGGATACGAGGAGGAAGGAGGATTCTACGAAGAAGAAGCCGAGGAGAACTTCAACCACTGCTCTGCACAAGGAAAGCTAACACTTGCAAGATACCCTACTAATGCAAGCTTATACTGATACTTATGCAAGCTAATACTTGCTTGTTACCATGACCACTATATGCCTTAAGCAGATGTGATCATATCCACTTGATAAACCAATCTTAGTTTTACTTGCAAGCTTATTACTTTATTTCTTTATCAAAGCTCTTTCTTACAGTTACTGGAATAAATGGTAGATACTATAAGGATAATTGAAGGTTGCATAAAGAGCATAAAATTTGGCCTAAGCTAGATAATCTTCATGTCATCCTAAGGCATGAGATTAAACTTTGTTAAACTCCACTAGTTTACCACCCCTTATTAGTGCTAACCCCCACTTGTAGATGCTAGTTCTAAGCATAAAACTTGATCAACTTTAGATGGGAATACTTGGTGGAAAAATGGTTATGAAAACCTTGGAATGATGGATCATTCTATTGAAATGTTTTGGACATGTGTTTCCGAACA
Source organism: Avena sativa (assembly GCA_916181665.1). Taxonomy (NCBI): domain Eukaryota; kingdom Viridiplantae; phylum Streptophyta; class Magnoliopsida; order Poales; family Poaceae; genus Avena; species Avena sativa. Next base: position 39,215,501 of record OV702279.1, on the reverse strand, counting down.
CCTAATGATTTTGGTGATGAAAATGTTGAGGCATGAGCCTTAGCCCTTTATAAAACTGATGGTTGTCTGGATGCGATACCATTCCAATTTTATCGTACAACAACAATACCCGAGAATTGGGTAGGGCTTGACTGGAAACTTATATACCTTATTATTAGTTCCCTCATGGCCAAGGTCTGAGCTGAGGCTACCTTGTGAAGATTGTCCACCTATGCAGTACCGAAGATGACAGTTGGTCATGGTTGGGAGGCCAAACTCACAGGAGAGGTTCTTATACTAGGGCGTGTAATTGAAAGCTTAGGATTGATTATCCGCATACTAAGTATGGTGAATTCAGGATTTGTTCCTGACGGATGTATCGAATGTTGTGGTGAAAGTGTACAATCTCTGCAGAGTGTCAAACTATTCGAATAGTCGCGTCCGCGGTTATGGACAGTTTGAGTGGCCATACTGTTCCCCCGTCAGATGTTTTCAAAAGACTTGTGAAATGAATTGAGACTTTGACTTGACCAAAACAGGGTTGTGATATGAGATACAAGTTCCCACTTAGGTGTTATAAAATTTCAACTAGCATTCGTCGCTTCTAAACTTAGTAGAGATAAATCTGGCTTTTGCAAAATAACCCTAGAGCCTAGTGTCCTATTATCAAAAACCCCTTTCACTTGTTAGAATTAGTTTGCGAGTACTTAAAGAGTACTCATGGCTTTGTCCCTAGCTATTCCCGTGGCCAGACTATGAAGAGGAGTACCTGGAGGATGGACCCCAGGAAGGTTACGACAACTAGGATCATCTCCCATCGTCAGCATTGCCTGTGACCCAGAAGATGGAGCTTCGCCTGCGCTACCGTTATTATTACGTATTCCGCTGCTTGAAGTTGTATTAAGAACTGGATCATGAGAACCCTATTTGTGTAAGACCTTATATATGGTTTGTAATGGATGATGTACTGTGGTATCCAATTCTGTTATGTCTCGCAAAAATGGTAATCCTGGGATTGCGATGTATGGCATAACATGCATTTGGGATTAAAAATCCGGGTGTTGACAAGTTGGTATCAGGGCCATCCTGACCATAGGAGACCCTATTTAGACTGGACGTTTGAATCAAAAACTTAGTTTCAAAACCAAAGAAAACAAATATTTACAAAAACTTATTCTCATTCTTGTCCCTTTGATTCTTTCATGAAAATTCATGTTCCTCAAAAACTCTTGCAAAATACATAAAATTGGACACACTTGATCACTCTACTAACTTACTCATCCTATATTCTTATAGATGGACGTGAAGAACAGCAAGTTTTATCAGTTGGGGAATGGAGGGGACCTTATCTTTGAGAGGGATTTGGACCAGCTTTCGGAACTTCTGGAGCGTGCACACCCCGAGTTCTTCGGAGCTCAGCTCAATGATCAAGGAGGAGAATATCTGTAGTGGCTAATTGTTGCAAGTCTCCGAGGAAAGATTAAACCTCCCACTGCGGAAGGAATTCAGTTTACATTAAGAGAGAACAACTGGCTCGATGGACTTGCCAGGGCCATGCAGGAAGCTCTTTCCCGTCTCTGTGGGCAGAGTATCAATCAGATGAAGGGTACTCGCTTTGAGTTTTGCCCAAGGCATGATGCTAATGGACAACCACTGGAAGCCCCATATCACCCTGAGCTGAAGACCCAAATGGAACACCTTAGCTTCATGATGTACGATCGTCAGCAGGAGTTGGATAACTGTCATGACTACTCCAACCACAAGTCTGCCATCATCAAGACGAAGGACAAAACCATCGCCATACTAGCAAAGGATCGCAAGTCTCGCCGCCGTCAGCTCGACAAGAAGGAGAGCATCATTGCCCGTCTTCGCCACCGTATCTCATCTTTGGAGGAGATCATCCACGAGAGAGACATGCAGTTAGAGGAAAGGGAGAATGCCGGAGAGGATCTTCGTGGAGACCCCTACTCCTATCTAAGCGATGACGATGATTTTCTGGAGGATCAGGCTATGGATTTCTTCACCGATGAGGATGATTTCGCCTTCATCGATGACGATGAAGATGACGAAGCCACGGATTCCGAGGAGTAGTACCACTTGAGCACTAGCGTAGTGAGTAGTATTCGGTCCCACTATATCGTAGTTTTCAGAATGGTTCTTAAAACCATCTGTTTTTCTTTGTTGTGGTGTGTGTTGTATCATGTGTTATGAATGAATGAATGAATGAAAAAGCAAGTTGCTAGAAAAATCTGAGTCAAACTTTAAAAACTTTTCAAAGACCCAAAACCTTAGAAATTTCCCTCTTTTCTCATGATCTATCTCAATCTTCAGATGCCACGTGGAGGAAGTGGTTCATCCCCGGACCCGATGTTGCAGATTCTGCAAATGTTGACTTCTGACCGCGAAGCTGAAAGAACGGAACATCAAGCCAACCTAGCCACCATGCAGCAGATAGCCCAGCTAGCCCACAACCACCAAGGCCACGGAAATCAGGACAACCATGGATCTAAGCTCAAGAATTTCCAGAATACCAACCCACCTGTTTTCACTAAGTCAGAATAAACCCTAGACGCCGATGATTGGCTGCAAACCATGGAAAATAACCTAGAAGTCGCTGGAGTGGAAGCCAACGAGAAAGTTCTGTTCGCCACCCACTATCTAGCCGGAGATGCCAGGGCATGGTGGAACAGTGTTCGCGCAATGACCGGAGGCCAGATGATGACCTGGGAGGAATTCAAGGTCAAGTTTAGCAGAACCCATGTGCCCCCGGGTTTGATCAAGAGAATGAGAGACGAGTTCAGAGAACTGAAGCAAGGGAGAATGACCGTACTGGAATACCGTGACAAATTTTTGTCATTAGCTAGGTATGCCCCGGATGAGATCAACACCGAAGCCAAGAACAAAGAAAGATTCCTGAATAGTCTACACGATGAGATGCAGACAGTGTTAGTCAATATCCCCTAAGCTGATATTGAAGCCCTTGTCGACTCTGCTATCCAGATGGAAGTAAAGATCAATCAAGCCAATGAGAACCGCAAGCGTCGCATGATGCATCAGCCAGGAACCCATCAGACCCCAAAGTATCGCCCTAACCCATCTCCAGGATTTGCCCCGAGAACCAACAGACCCCCGATGAACCGTCCGACCTATCCCAACCATGGAAACCCTAGGCCCGGAGGAAATCACACCAACCCCGGCAACTCTAGCAATTTCAACCGTGCCCCACCTAAGTTCAACAACAACAATGCTACCGCCAACACCAAGACTGCCCCGAGGACTGGAAGCAATGATGTGCCTGTAGCGGCAAAGGACAAGTCGCAGGTGACTTGTTATGACTATGGAAATAAAGGCCACTATTCCAACGAGTGCCCCAACAAGAAGAATGCCGCAGCACCCAATGCCAATGCCCCAGCTCAGCAACAGCGTCGTGTTCAGCCAGGAAGGAGATTTTCCCCAGGGAATTCGCTCAACCGCAATGGCCGTCTTTTCCTCATGCATGCTAAAGAAGCTCAGGAAGCGCCAGACGTCGTGCTGGGTATGTTTTCTGTTAATTCAGTACTTGCACGAGTGTTGTTTGATTCTGGTGCATCGCACTCATTTGTCACCGAAGAATTTTCATGCACTAGTAAAATTCAACCAACCAAACTGAAGCATGTTATGATTGTTCAAATTCCCGGATCAACCACCAAGGCTAGGAAAATTTGCAAAGCCATCCCTATCCGAATCCATGGCATAGATTTTTATGCTAATCTGATAGTACTCGGAACTAAAGGTTTGGAAGTAGTACTAGGAATGGATTGGATGTCCAAACATAAAGGATTGATTGACTATGCCAAGAAAGCCATAACCATGACCAGTACCGCCGGAATATCAGTCGAGCATATATCTGAAACCTTACCTCGCCAATTCAAATGCAACAAGAGTATAGCCCAACCTACCATTGACCAAGTCCGGATAGTCTGTGAATACCCCGATGTATTTCCAGATGTTTTGCCCGGTATGCCCCCAGATCGGGATATCGAGTTTATCTTCGAACTAATCCCCAGAACCGGACCCATAGCCTAGAGACCCTATAGTATGAACCCTTCTGAGCTAGCAGAACTGAAGAAGCAACTGGATTCCATGTTGGAAATTGGATTGATTCAACCAAGTGCGTCACCATGGAGGTCACCTTTCTTGTTTGTGGACAAGAAGGATGGAGGTAACCGTTTGTGTACGGATTATCGGAAGTTGAATGATGTCACCATCAAGAACAAATACCCCTTTCCCAAGATAGAAGATTTGTTTGATCAGTTGACCGGTGCCAAAGTGTTTTCTAAGATTGATCTTAGGACTGGCTATCATCAACTCAAGATTCGTTCAGAAGATATTCCCAAGACTGCCTTTACCACCCGATATGGATTGTACGAGTATATAGTCATGTCTTTTGGATTAACCAATGCCCCCGCTTATTTCATGAATCTCATGAATAAGATTTTTATGGACTTCCTGGATAAGTTTGTCGTTGTTTTCATCGATGACATTCTGATTTATTCCAAATCAGAAGAAGAACATGAGCTACACCTAAGGACCATTCTTGGAACCCTTAGAGAGCATCAGCTGTATGCAAAGTTTAGCAAATGTGAATTCTGGTTACAGGAGGTAGGATTCCTCGGTCACATTGTATCAGCCGGAGGAATTGTCGTTGACCCTGCCAACGTGAAAGATGTAGAAGATTGGCAAGCCCCAACCACTCAAACCCAAGTTCGTGCATTTCTCGGATTGGCGGGATATTACCGCAAGTTTGTAGAAGGATTCTCGAGTATCGCCAGACCCATGACCCAATTGCTGAAGAAGGACAAGAAGTTTGAATGGACCGACAAATGTGAAGCGAGTTTTCAAGAACTCAAGAGGAGATTGATTTCCGCCCCAATATTAATCATGCCGGATATCACGAAGCCCTTCGATGTGTATTGTGATGCATCCAAGATCGGTCTCGGATATGTGCTAATGCAAGAAGGCAAAGTTATATCTTATCTATCTCGACAACTGAAGCAACATGAGCAAAATTACCCAACCCATGACCTCGAGCTCGCAGCCGTAGTTCTAGCCCTGAAGACATGGAGGCATTACCTGATGGGAAACTGTTGTGAGATCTATACGGATCATAAGAGTCTGAAATATATATTCACTCAGAAGGAGCTGAATATGAGACAGAGAAGGTGGATTGAGCTAATCAAGGATTACGATCTGGACATTCACTATCACCCTGGTAAAGCCAATGTGGTAGCCGATGCCCTTAGCAGATTGTCGTGCCGCTTGAACTCCATGATTTTAAAGGAGCAACCAAGTTTGCACAAAGAGATGGAAGATTTTCAAATAGAATTAGTGAGTGAAGGATTTTTGGCTAGCATAGAATTCCAGCCCACTTTGATCAGCCAGATCAAAGAGGCGCAGAAAGTAAATGCTAGTATCGACGGAATCAAGCGTCGTATTGGTACAGGCAAAGTACCCAGATTCACCGAAGACGAAGAAGGAGTTCTGTGGTACAAAGGACGCCTTTGTGTACCAGCAGTTTCTGAGTTGAAAGAAGTTATTCCGAAGGAGGCTCATGATACTCTTTATTCTATCCATCCCAAAGGAACTAAGATGTATCAAGATTTAAAAGAGCAATTTTGGTGGCATAAGATGAAGAGAGAAATTGGAAGCTATATCGCCAAGTGTGATATATGTCAGCGAGTCAAGGCCGGACATCAAAGACCCGCTGGATTGTTGCAACCATTGCAGATTCCGGAATGGAAATGGGAATCCGTTGGAATGGATTTTATCATTGGTCTACCTACTTCTAGTAGGGGAAATGACTCTATCTGGGTCATAGTGGACAGATTGTCCAAAGTTGCCCATTTCTTACCCGTCAAGACCACATATCAGAGTTCGAAGCTAGCGGAGTTGTACATCGCTAGAATAGTCAGTTTGCATGGAGTCCCCAAGAACATCGTATCGGATCGAGGAACTCAGTTTACCTCGAGATTCTAGAAGAAAGTCCATGAAGGTTTAGGAACCCGCCTAGATTTCAGCACCGCATATCACCCTCAGAGCGATGGACAAACGGAGCGAGTAAACCAAATACTCGAAGATATGCTGAGAGCATGTGTGTTAGAATATGGATCTAAGTGGGAAGACTGTCTGCCGTTTGCAGAATTTTCATACAATAACAGTTATAAAGACAGTTTGCAAATGGCCCCATTTGAATTCATGTACGGAAGAAAGTGTCGCACCCCTTTGAACTGGTCGGAAGTAGGAGAGAGTCAGATTTTCGGACCCGAAATCCTACGAGAAGCAGAAGAGAAGGTTCACAAGATTCGTGAGCACCTCAAGACTTCCCAGTCCAGACAGAAGAGTTACGCCAACAAGAAACGTCGAGACCTCGCCATTGAAGGGAATGCAGCGTTTCCAACTCAAAGGACAGTTAGCTCCCAGATATATCGGACCTTTCAAGATTCTGAACCGTCGAGGAGAAGTGTCGTACCAATTGGAACTACCCGAAGATATCTCAGCCGTGCACAATGTGTTCCATATCTCATTACTTCGCAAGTGTCTCGAAGTCCCCGAGAAGACCGAAGTGTTCAAAAATATCGATCACCGGACCATAGAGATCAACAATGACCTGACCTATCCCAAAGTACCCATCCGTATTTTGGAAGAAGCTTTCAGAACTACCCGAACCCGAAGCATCAAGTTTCTCAAGATTCAGTGGAGCAACCACACATAAGAGGAAGCTACCTGGGAGCACGAAGATCACATCAGGACAGAGTTTCCCGATCTCTTTAAATCCTAGGTAATCTTTTTCGTCCTTATTAAAATCTCGGGACAAGATTTTGTTTAAGGGTGGAAGGTTTTTCACATCCCAAAAATACTAAACTTGGATCATCAAAATTAGGGTTAACAAAAACTTTGCTAAATAAAAATATGAAAGCATGCATGGTCTATGCATTTCATTTTGAATTCTTTTGAACCAACTTTTTTGTGTGTTCCTTTGCTTGTAAATGGATGCTTAGGTGAAATAAACATCATCTAAACAATTCCCAAACTTTTATCAAAGACAAATAAATCAAAACAAATAAAATAAGGGAATGGTCATTTTGACCAATTTAACTCCCATGCCTACTTTGGCTGTCTCAAACTTTCAGAACCTAATAGAAACTTTTCTGGATCTTTGCACCCCTTGATTGTACTCATAAAAAAGTATCAAGGCCCACTTTGTGATCATCCAAAAACATTTAAATGCATAGTTTAAATGACAGTTCAAAATTGAATCTTTATCATATGGGAAGATCCCACTTTTTCAAAAACCACTCAAACAAGCTCAACTTTCAAAACCCAAGCATCTTCAGACTCACTAGAACCAACCTAGCACACCCACCAAAAATCTTTTCAAAATTCAAAACTTGAATTCTTGCGGCCATTTCATCAAACACCTTGCAGACACAAATCATCAAAATCTTAAACACTATTGTGAGCAGTGATTGAAGCCTAACTTGTTCCCTCTTTGGTTGCAACTAGGCTTTAGTAGATCATCTAGCTCAAGTGCAAACCTCTAGCATCACTGTAAACTTGGCAATGCCATCAATGGTGAGCAGGCCGAGTGCACACTTGTCACCCCCATGTCGACATCAAGCTAGGAGAAGAACCAAGCCTAGACAACGTGTCTGGGAGGCAGCCCACTGTCCATCGCCACTCCTTGTCCACCGCTCGAACCCATCCAGCCACTGGACCACGCGCACGGACCATGCCAAGCTCGCCAGCAACCATGCCGAGAGCGCGCCCCGTGCGCCACGCTCGACAGACGCCCACAGACCGCACGCCGCCCTCGCCCCGTGTATACGTGATCACCACTGTCCCAGTAACCCCGCAGACACGCTCGTTCGCCGCCGAGCGGACCACGCACGCTGTGCGCCATTAAATCTTTCGTCGGGCACGCGCAGAGCATCGTCGCGTTCCAACCAAACCACACCACCCCATGTCTCGCCACCGTGTCGTTGAGCATCGCCAGGGAGCACCGCACCGCCCCCTACCGTTGCCCACGCCGATAGCCGTCTGTACCGTCGACCACGACGAGCTCACCTTGCTCCCCGTCGGTCCCCTCGCTCCACTATAAATAGAGGCCACCCCCAGCCGAATTGGGCACACCATCTCACTCCCCCCTCCTCACTGATCGTGCCACCCCGTTCCTAGAGCAAGGCGAGTAGCGCATCGCCGGAATTTCACCAGAGCCCGCCGCTGCTGGAGAAGAAGGGAGCCAGCGATTGGATCTGCCCTAGGAGAAGCTGCTGGTACCAGGAGGTTCGCCGTCTTTGACTTCGTCGTTTGCCCTCCTCGCCGACCCTAGCCTGAACCCTGGTGAGCCCCCAACGACCCCCACTGGCCGCGCTAGGTTTCTGTCTCGCCGGCGTTGCCCAACGTCGACAATGACTCTCAGCCATTAGATTAGAACCAGATCAAACGCACCACATCGCCCCATACTGCTTCGCACCCCCTCGTCTCACGGACGCATGGGGACAACAACTTAACCAGCCCGCGTAAGCACTGTGCTTAGCAGGCCGGACCAGTATCGCTTCCCGCGCAGCCCAGCTATTTGAATTTAACCTTTTCCATTTTATTTCAAATCCACTTCTGTACCCAGTTTCGAAAATCAACCCAGGTCGATTCAGTGCACCAAATCGAATGAAACTAATTTTGTTCGAAAGGTCTGGAAGTGCTGAATCCAAGCCCGTTGGATTCAAGTCATTTGGATCTGTAGATCATCCTTGGTAAAAATAACAAGGAAGAACCTTTTCTGCATTCAAACATTTTTCAAATTAAAACCATAATAGCTTTTGAGTTGATTCCAACTCTCAAAAATCACATTTAACCATACCTTTCAGAATATATAAAAATATATAGGTTTACTTACAGAAATAATGTTCAAGTAATAAAAGAATGCCCCATAGGCATTTCTAGTCACTTTATTTAATTAAAATAAAAGGGTAAAACCTTATTAAATTGTGACACCACTTTAAATCATATTCCCATGTTTGGTTTGGAGAATATTAAGTCTTAAGTAGTTTTTCAATGAGTAGAAATTACTTTTCTAAAAATAAAAGAAATTAAACCAAGCCTTAATCTTGTAATGTTAGAGATGATGTTAGATCATCTATAGGACCCTTTTTGTGTGATGATTGCAAGTAGTTAAGTATTGTTTGGTGATTGTGTACATCGTATTTATTCATAGATGCTAGTACCGAAAAAGGATACGAGGAGGAAGGAGGATTCTACGAAGAAGAAACCAAGGAGAACTTCAACCACTGCTCTGCACAAGGCAAGCTAACACTTGCAAGATACCATACTAATGCAAGCTTATACTGATACTTATGCAAGATAATACTTGCTTGTTACCATGACCACTATATTCCTTAAGCAGATGTGATCATAACCACTTGATAAAAAAATCCTAGTTTTACTTGCAAGCTTATTACTTTATTTCTTTATCAAAGCTCTTACTTAGAGTTACTGGAATAAATGGTACATACTAGAAGGATAATTGAAGGTTGCATAAAGAGCATAAAATTTGGCCTAAGCTAGATAATCTTGATGTCATCGTAAGGCATGAGATTAAACTTAGTTAAACTCCACTAGTTTACCACCCCTCATTAGTGCTTACCCCCACTTGTAGATGCTAGTGCTAAGCATAAAACTTGATCAACTTTAGATGGGAATACTTGGTGGAAAAATGGTTATGAAAACCTTGGAATGATGGATCATTCTATTGAAATGTTTTGGACATGTGTTTCCGAACACCTAATGATTTTGGTGATGAAAATGTTGAGGCATGAGCCTTAGCCCTTTATAAAACTTATGGTTGTCTGGATGCGATACCATTCCAATTTTATCGTACAACCACAATACCCGAGAATTGGGTAGGGCTTGACTAGAAAATTATATACCTTAGTATTAGTTCCCTCACGGCCAAGGTCTGAGCTGAGGCTACCTTGTGAAGATTGTCCACCTATGCAGTACCCAAGATGACAGTTGGTCATGGTTGGGAGGCCAAACTCACAGGAGAGGTGCTTATACTAGGGCATGTAATTGAAAGGTTAGGATTGATTATCCGCATACTGAGTATGGTGAATTCAGGATTTGTTCCTGACAGATGTATCGAATGTTGTGGTGAAAGTGTACAATCTCTGCAGAGTGTCAAACTATTCGAATAGCCGCGTCGGCGGTTATGGACAGTTGGAGTGGCCATACTGTTCCCCCGTCAGATGTTTTCAAAAGACTTGTGAAATGAATTGAGACTTTGACTTGACCACAACAGGGTTGTGATATGAGATACAAGTTCCCACTTAGGTGTTATAAAATTTCAACTAGCATTCGTTGCTTCTAAACTTAGTAGAGATAAATCTGGCTTTTGCAAAATAACCCTAGAGCCTAGTGTCCTATTATCAAAAACCACTTTCACTTGTTAGTATTAGTTTGAGAGTACTTAAAGAGTACTCATGGCTTTGTCCCTGGCTATTCCCGTGGCCAGACTATGAAGAGGAGTACCTGGGGGATGGACCCTAGGAAGGTTACGACAACTAGGATCATCTCCCATCGTCAGCATTGCCTGTGACCACGAAGATGGAGCTTCGCCTACGCTACCGTTATTATTACGTATTCTGCTGCTTGAAGTTGTGTTAAGAACTGGATCATGAGATCCCTATTTGTGTAAGACCTTATATATGGTTTGTAATGGATGATGTACTGTGGTATCCAATTCTGTTATGTCTCGCAAAAATGGTAATCCCGGGATTGCGATGTATGGCATAACAGGCATCTGGGATTAAAAATCCGGGTGTTGACAGCAAACCACCTTAAGAAGACAATAATAAAAGGTATGAAATATGGCTATGGTAGGATGGTTCCAAGAGAGGTTCTTTTATAAACTAGTTTCTCTTGTAGATATAACATGCCTCTATATCTTTGTTGAAAAACTTTTGTAAAACATTTTGGAAACCTTTTTGAAAAGTTTTAATAAAGCACTAGGATTGGGTCACCCATTTGTTTTTCCTTCTGGTCATCTCATGACGAAACTCCTTCCTCCTTTTTCCGACCATCCCATGGTCAAAACATTTTCGAGCCATTGCTTTTCCGAGTTCCTTTTTGAAAACTAAAACCATCACCCGCCGTACAACCGCTAGCACAATTGTGCATGACCGAGGACTCGGCTATTCGAATAGATTTACACTCTGTAGAGGTTGTACACTATACCTACACCATCCGATTATCTGTCCCTGACCTACATCGATCGTGGGTCGAATAACTAGTCAAGACCTTCTGAATGCCCTCTCTGATACAAGTGCCTTCCCTATGAGGTTAATCCCCTAAAAACCGGGACGCCCTATATAGTCATAAGCCAACCGAAACACGTTTTGCACACCGCAGGGTGTGCGCTTTCAATGAGGGGTTCATAGTATCGTCTAGCCGCCATTAGACGGTATTTACCCTCACCAGACCGATGTTACACATGGGCCTTTACAGGCGAAGGCCTAGGCTCCGGGGATTTGTTCTCCCCTGTAGTAGTTCGAGGCACCTATACCAGATTAGACAAACTTTCAGCCTAGCCCCGTCCCATTCCAGAGTAATATGGTTGCACGGGTTAATTGTTCCAGCATAGTAAACTGTACAGCGAGCGTGTTTTCGTGAACATTTTCCTCCATCCGTTGCTGGACCATTTTTAAAACCCAGGTCGATTCAGTGCACCAAATCGAATGAAACTAATTTTGTTAGAAAGGTCTGGAAGTGCTGAATCCAAGCCCGTTGGATTCAAGTCATTTGGATCTGTAGATCATCCTTGGTAAAAATAACAAGGCACAACCTTTTCTGCATTCAAACATTTTTCAAATTAAAACCATAATAGCTTTTGAGTTGATTCCAACTCTCAAAAATCACATTTAACCATACCTTTCAGAATATATAAAAATATATAGGTTTACTTACAGAAATAATGTTCAAGTAATAAAAGAATGCCCCATAGGCATTTCTAGTCACTTTATTTAATTTAAATAAAAGGGTACAAGCTTATTAAATTGTGACACCACTTTAAATCATATTCCCATGGACTAAAATATGTGGTGATGACATGTGTCAACATGATCCCATGTTTGGTTTGGAGAATATTAAGTCTTAAGTAGTTTTTCAATGAGTAGAAATTACTTTTCTAAAAATAAAAGAAATTAAACCAAGCCTTAATCTTGTAATGTTAGAGATGATGTTAGATCATCTATAGGACCATTTTTGTGTGATGATTGCAAGTAGTTAAGTATTGTTTGGTGATTGTGTACATCGTATTTATTCATAGACGCTAGTACCGAAAATGGATAAGAGGAGGAAGGAGGATTCTACGAAGAAGAAACCGAGGAGAACTTCAACCACTGCTCTGCACAAGGCAAGCTAACACTTGCAAGATACCCTACTAATGCAAGATTATATTGATACTTATGCAAGATAATACTTGCTTCTTACCATGACCACTATATGCCTTAAGCAGATGTGATCATATCCACTTGATAAACCAATCCTAGTTTTACTTGCAAGCTTATTACTTTATTTCTTTATCAAAGCTCTTACTTAGAGTTACTGGAATAAATGGTATATACTAGAAGGATAATTGAAGGTTGCATAAAGAGCATAAAATTTGGCCTAAGCTTGATAATCTTAATGTCATCCTAAGGCATGAGATTAAACTTAGTTAAACTCCACTAGTTTACCACCCCTCATTAGTGCTTACCCCCACTTGTAGATGCTAGTGCTAAGCATAAAACTTGATCAACTTTAGATGGGAATACTTGGTGGAAAAATGGTTATGAAAACCTTGGAATGATGGATCATTCTATTGAAATTTTTTGGACATGTGTTTCTGAACACCTAATGATTTTGGTGATGAAAATGTTGAGGCATGAGCCTTAGCCCTTTATAAAACTGATGGTTGTCTGGATGCGATACCATTCCAATTTTATCGTACAACCACAATACCCAAGAATTGGGTAGCGCTTGACTAGAAAATTATATACCTTAGTATTAGTTCCCTCACGGCCAAGGTCTGAGCTGAGGCTACCTTGTAAAGATTGTCCACCTATGCAGTACCCAAGATGACAGTTGGTCGTGGTTGGGAGGCCAAACTCACATGAGAGGTGCTTATACTAGGGCGTGTAATTGAATGGTTAGGATTCATTATCCGCATACTAAGTATGGTGAATTCAGGATTTGTTCCTGACAGATGTATCGAATGTTGTGGTGAAAGTGTACAATCTCTGCAGAGTGTCAAACTATTCGAATAGCCACGTCCACGGTTATGGACAGTTGGAGTGGCCATACTGTTCCCCCGTCAGATGTTTTCAAAAGACTTGTGAAATGAATTGAGACTTTGACTTGACCACAACAGGGTTGTGATATGAGATACAAGTTCCCACTTAGGTGTTATAAAATTTCAACTAGCATTCGTTGCTTCTAAACTTAGTAGAGATAAATCTGGCTTTTACAAAATAACCATAGAGCCTAGTGTACTATTATCAAAAACACCTTTCACTTGTTAGTATTAGTTTGCGAGTACTTAAAGAGTACTCATGGCTTTGTCCCTGGCTATTCCCGTGGCCAGACTATGAAGAGGAGTACCTGGAGGATGGACCCTAGGAAGGTTACGACAACTAGGATCATCTCCCATCGTCAGCATTGCCTGTGACCACGAAGATGGAGCTTCGCCTACGCTGCCGTTATTATTACGTATTCCGCTGCTTGAAGTTGTGTTAAGAACTGGATCATGAGATCCCTATTTGTGTAAGACCTTATATATGGTTTGTAATGGATGATGTACTGTGGTATCCAATTCTGTTATGTATCGCAAAAATGGTAATCCCGGGATTGCGATGTATGGCATAACAGGCATCTGGGATTAAAAATCCGGGTGTTGACAGCAAACCACCTTAATAAGACAATAATAAAAGGTATGAAATATGGCTATGGTAGGATGGTTCCAAGAGAGGTTCTTTTATAAACTAGTTTCTCTTGTAGATATAACATGCCTCTATATCTTTGTTGAAAAACTTTTGTAAAAGAATTTGGAAACCTTTTTGAAAAGTTTTAATAAAGCACTAGGATTGGGTCACCCATTTGTTTTTCCTTACGGTCAACTCATGACCAAACTCCTTCCTCCTTTTTCCGACCATCCCATGGTCAAAACATTTTCGAGCCATTGCTTTTCCGAGGTCCTTTTTGAAAACTAAAACCATCACCCGCCGTACAACCGCTAGCACAATTGTGCATGACCGAGGACTCGGCTATTCGAATAGATATACACTCTGTAGAGGTTGTTCACTATACCCACACCATCCGATTATCTGTCCCTGATCTACATCGATCGTGGGTCAAATAACCAGTCAAGACCTTCTGAATGCCCTCTCTGATACAAGTGCCTTCCCTATGAGGTTAATCCCCTAAAAACTGGGACGCCCTATATAGTCACAAGCCAACCGAAACACGTTTTGCACACCGCAGGGTGTGTGCTTTCAATGAGGGGTTCATAGTATCGTCTAGCCGCCATTAGACGGTATTTACCCTCACCAGACCGATGTTACACATGGGCCTTTACAGGCGAAGGCCTAGGCTCCGGGGATTTGTTCTCCCCCGTAGTAGTTCGAGGCACCTATACCAGATTAGACAAACTTTCAGCCTAGCCCCGTCCCATTCCAGAGTAATGTGGTTGCACGGGTTAATTGTTCTAGCATAGTAAACTGTACAGCGCAGCGTGTTTTCGTAAATATTTTCCTCCATCCATTGCTGGACCATTTTTTAAAACCAAAACCTTTCTCATTTTCAACATCACTTGGTGGGCCAAGCCTCACTAAGGTTTTCTCATAAAACATTTTTGTAAGCCTTTTTCCGGGGTCTTCCCATCCCACACTTTTGCTTAGGCTAAAACGGGGTCTCCAAGGGGTTATGGTGTTTAACACCATCTACCATACTAAGGGGAAGGTATGTAACATCAAGATGGGTGGTACCTAATGGTACTAAGGAGTAATGATTTGGAGGAGCCAAACATTCCCCATACAAAGTATAATATAGTAAAACCAATGCACTTTGTATAAATGAGTAGATAAAACATGCATACATAAAGTAATAGGACAAGGTGTATGAGAAATAAGGTGACTTGCCTGTGAACGGCGAGATGTCCCTTGATGGCGTTAGATAACCAGAATACCAATGATAACCATAATGAGAATAAGAGAAACCTGGTGCTTCCTTCTTCTCGGTGTCACATAATCGCAACTATCGCCGTTAAGCATCAAACCATCCAACAAGTAAAGGATAGATACATGATATACATCAGTAGGATGTTGGAGGTTTGATTTGGTTGGATCGGGAGAAGATTTGAAGGCATTAGGTGAAGGATCCCTTTTGGTTTAAACTACCTATAAGAAGATTTTGACCAAGAACCTGATCTATATGATACCATTGTATAAAAATGATACCATCAGATAGGTATTGATAAAATGAAGCCAACAAAAGTGGTTTCACTATTTTAGCAAATTCCCTTGGTTTATAGTGGATTTTATAGTGATTAAAGCTCTAGTTTTAGGAAATAATTCACTAGAACTTCTTTGGAGTTCGAAAAACTATTTCCTTGGGTGATTAGGTAGTATTTGGTGGACTGATTCAAGAGGAGTTGGATTCACCTCAAAACAATTAGCAGAATGCCCTTGATAAATTCCCAAACATAGTATTGGCTGGGATTTGCCTTTTTCATCAGATTTAATATACATAACATTTTTAGTTGATTCCAAGGTCACGTATTAGGTACTTACAATACCTTTTTTGTAGCAATTCGAATCAACCTTTTTGGAGTTGCATAGATATTGTAGTGATTTTAATAATGAATAAACCATGCATAGAAGAGTTTATTTCACTAAAATTCAATAGAGAATCATAAAAATATGAGCTGCTGAATTATGAAATATATGGTTATAGGTGTTCATGGGGAGTTGGAATTAGGTCCAAAATACATTTGGTTTGACCTAGGGAAATTCCTAAAGTCAGAAAGGTTTTGTTTTTGTTATTTTTGTTGGGGGTAAACGAGGAAGCCATTCTAGGTGGGGCCAGTGGAACTTGCAAGGTATTGCTAATAACTTCCAGTACTAGTTGGATTTACTCCAATTGGGATTACCAAACTCTCTAAAATCATTTATAGGTAAAAAGTATACATCTGGGCAAAAGATTTATTGTAATTAATAAGGATATCACTTGGGTCAACCAAAGGTACTACCTGTTAGTAAAAACACTTGAGTGTAGGATAAAATTTATATCTGGACATTTGGATGTATTTTCCATTTTTGAATCTAATTAAAGTGAGCTGAAATTTTCAGATGCGAAAGGAAAAAGGAAAAGAAAAGGGGAAGAGATGGCTGAACCTGGGCTGGTCCAGGCGGGGAGCCACTAGGCAGGCCCAAACTCCTTGCTCGCTCGGGCGGGAGGCAGCGCAGCTTAACGCCGAGCGGGGCCCGCCTGTCGGTGTCCGCATAGAGTGAAGGGGTACCGGAGAACGGTGACCGTCATATCTAATCAAGATCGATGGCGCCCGAGCTTCTTATTCCTCGCGGCCAGAGGGCGGGGACGAAACCCTAATCGCACCGTCGGAACGGCTCTGCGCCGCACCAGGGCCTCGCCGGGGCATGAGAGGCGGTAGAGGAGACGCGGGTCATCACGGGGAACAGGACAAGGGGCGGCAACAGTAGCTTCCGTGTCGGGAAGATGGTCGCGTGGGGACGCTTGGGGCGAGACTCATCGGAGTTCACCGGAGTGTCTTCCAGAGCTTCTATGTAACTACCTCGGTGAATTACGCTCCTAGTTACAAGCCTGGATGAGCGGAAAGGGTTGAAATAGTACGGTGGGGCCCAAATGCCACTCACAGGTAGACCTTGCGGCCGTCCCAACCATTTCCCAACATCGGGACAAGAATGGGTGGCGTAATCGGCAGGCGAAGGGATCAACTACATACACAAATGAGTATGTATGCAAGCCACCATACAACAGTACATCAGAGCCATTCCAGCTAAAATAAAGGAAATATAGCAACGCCATACGGCAAGATTCAAATGTCCTAGATAGATATAATAGTTTAGGATATCTCCTCATACATCAAACATCAGAGTATCAGGCGGAAGCGGCAAACAAGATCCGAGTACGGATAAGAAGCAAATCGGCATAAGATGCCCCATAAATAAACACATCCCGCCCACAGATCTCACGGATCCCCGTTCCCGGAATCTCTACACCGAATGATCGTTGCCCACATCGTCCGCCTCCTCCACCCAGTATCCCTCTTGTGAGTGTACCTATCCATCTGAATCAAACAATTTATCGTGTGAGACCCTAGGGGTACTCAGCAAGTCTTTATGCCTCTAAAGGGGACACAACCTGGGGTGACGCAATTGCAGCAAAAGATAAACCCTAACAATTCTATAGATACTCGCTAACCATCCGCCTAACCAAAGATAGACGGATGTCCGTGAATTAATAACAACAGTTATAACAGTAATATCAACCGATCCATCCTCCTCCTCGCTTACCAACGAGGAAGCGGACGAACAACCCCCCCATCCGTTGGCAGTTTTATTAACCATTCCATGAGTGCTTTAGTTATGCTTGTCTATGATCGAGAAACTGTGCTCCAAGTCGTCCATAACTGCGGACACGGCTTTCAGAAAGTTTTACCCTGCAGGGGTGCACAAATAGCAACACACACTCGATCAACCTCGGAAAAACCAAATCAAAACCCAACGAGGCTTTCACGACAAAGCAATCACAAGATTCAGAAATATTTCAGGGGGCCACCCCATTAAGTATACCCGCCACGAAGTTAGCTGACTTCGAGACGGACTCAAGGTTCGTGGGGCCGGCTGTAAACGATTGGGAACCCGAAAGTGTGACTGGGCTTGTCGATACCACGAAAATGGGTCACGATCCTAAACAGTATAGGTGCTCCTCGCACAATCGTAAATAAAGCAGTAAATCATGGCATAGGTACAGGATAGTAAATAAAACCTCAAACTAGTTTGTGGCCCCAAGAAATAAGAATGAATCAAGCTCTGGCTCAGGGGGGTCCCATAAGCCTCCTGGATGTGGATAGCACGAATATTCAAGGAACAGGAATCAAGTACTCGGGGTCCTACGGGACACAAGTGAGCAGGAAAAACCAAATAGCAGATATTGCTCACCGGTGCCACTTTCATTAGTTATCCCATTACTACTCAGGTTAAGTTGTTTAGGTACCTCGTTATCCATCAGACCCTCACATACCCTACACATGCTGTTCTACGACTCGCATGGCTCAAACAACTCCTGTAGTAATGGCTCATGGGATGGAGGAACAAGCTTCGGTGGGGTTTAAAAGTAAAGGCTATGCAATACTTGGGATTCAATTTAATGCAATCGCGAGTCAATGATGCAAGAATAAGATAGAGGCAATAGGTACTATATGTATGCAAACATGTGGTAGTGCTTGCCTGGCAGCTCAGTTGAAGCGAGAGAAGGATCTGGGTAGTGCTCCTGGTTCTCTTGATAAATCCCCTGCTCAGCGTCTATTCGAAGAAGAACCAAACAAACAAGGGCCAACATAAATAAAGTGCACAAGCATATGAATAAGATGCGACAAGCAGACAATCATGCCATGATGAATGATGCACAATTTGCATGGCAATAAAGTAGCATGGCATGGGTGAGGTGTGGAATACAAGAATAAGCATTTTATTGAGTTTTAGTCATGTTTTATACTCAATTAAGTTGCTGTTTACATTATATTTATATGATGCATGCTGCAAATCAGAACATGGAATACATAAACAGAAAGGTCTCGTCGAGCTAATCAATTTAGACATATCATTTGTTAAATTTGGAGTTATAAGTCAAAAGTTATTAATTAATTAAGAAAATTGCATTTTATTGTAATTTAATTCAACTTGAAATTTAAAGTGTCCAAAATATATTTTGAAGGCCATATTTGAATTCCTCACATTTTTCTGATTTCAAAACATATATCATTTGTATTATTTGAATTCATATTTTAAAAGTTATTTAAATACTGATTTGAATTTGAATTTAAAATAAATGTGAAAAGGTTTGAATTAAAATAGATAATAGAAAACATTTTGTTACTCAGGCTCATCTAGCCACGGTCACTGATGAGTGGGGCCAGGCTGACTGGGACACACAGCGCGCAGAAAACTTTTCTCACCGCGAGCTACCCTAGCCTATGCAACTGACGGGTGGGGCTGGCGGTCTCGCGGGCCCACTGCACGCACGGCCAGCTGGTAGTCGACACGTGGTAGATCCGGTGACTGCGGGTTGAGGAGTATAAACTCCGGGATCCTTTTTGCAAAAACGCCACGAAAGGCCGACATGTGGGCCTAGAGGAGCGCGGGTTCAGGCTGAGGTTCTATGGGGGGCTCTTTGTTAAAAGGACAGGGAGGCTGACTAGCGGGCCACGCTGTACCGCGGGTTGATGGGATAAAAGGTGGGGGGGTTTACGGTAAAATGGCGCCGCGGTACTGTGGATCATCTCCCACGCGTCTGACGGAACGACAGGAACGGCGCGGCGAGGCGGGGCTCGAACCCGCGACGTGGGGCGCGCGCGCAGATGCGGCGACCACTGGGCTAGGTGGGGGTTGTTGTTAGGGGGGCGGACGGGGCCTAGGTAGGTTTTGGCGCGGCGTGGAAGCAAGCAGACGCGCGCGCTCGTCGGTGCACCGAGGGTCCTCGACGGAACGTACGCCGTGACCCGGAAGCAACGGCGACTGCAAGGATGTCTGGGGGACTCGGGAGCTCACCGCGGGTTGATCGGTGTGGTCGGAGGAGCTCGGGGCGGTCGCGATCTTGCGCGGGGCTCGCTGGCCGGAGTTAGGGTTTCACGGCGGAGCGGCGCTGGTTCTGGTCTTCTGATCCTTCTCCTCCTTGACGGCGTGTACAGGGCGTTGCAGGGGAGCACCCTCGACCTTGCCGACAACCTCCTGCCCGCCTACGCCTCCTCGATCGCCGGGGATGGAGAAGACCGACGGTTGGCCGGCGACGGTGCAGATGGTTGCGGTGGAGAAGAGGGGAGGGAGGGCAAGGCCCTGGGGCGGATCTTGGAGAGGCCAGAGGCGAGGGGGAGGGGGTAGATAAGGACGGGAGGGGAGAGGGTTGCCGTGGGGAGGTGGTGATGATAAAGGTGGCTTCGGCCACCTTTTACTCCTCCTCCTCACGTGATCAAGCTGGGAGGCAGGACAGGGGCAGGTAGGGCTTCCAGGTGGGGTCAGGGGCAGGTGGGCTCGGGTGGGGTCGCACGACAGGAAGAGAGGGAGAGGAGGCTCGGTGAGAGCTAGGGTTAGAGGGAGCTAGGCTTGGAGAGAGGGGGTATGAGTCGGGTTAGGGTTTGTTTAGGGTTGGGTAGAGAGAGGGAGGGGGTAGATGGGGTGTGGGGCCAGGGAGAGGGGGTGCTATGCGGGGCATGCATGATAGAGAGAGGAGAGAGGGATAGATCATGGTGGTAGAAGGGGTACTAGGGTAGATGAGGGGTAGGATTTAGGGTCTAGTTTAGATGAGAGAATTTGGAGAAAGGATTAGAGAGAGAGGGTGGTTTAGGATTTTAGGCATGAACAAGATAAAGGCAAGCAACAAGGGGTTTGGGTGATGGAAAGAGGGTGAAGTTGCAAGGTCAAAACAAAAGAATAGGGCCAACGTGAGTGGACTCTCAAAGATCCATGCTTCACTTCCAAAATACAAGAGAAACCAAAGGAGAGGATGATGGTGAGATTTGCATGGCCCATGCATGAATAGTAGATGCCACATTTGATTTTGTGAGAACAAAATTAAATCCCATGGCATTTATTTCCATGCATTCCCAAATATGGAATAAAGGACAAGCAAAAGATAATAGAATTGGATCCACCCAACCCACATGAGCTAGAATAAAAATCCAAAGAAAAGTATTACAAGCTCATGGGCTATTGGAATGGTGGAAGTATAAGGTGGTGACAAGAAAGGTGGTGGAGTTAAATAAAAGATATGCCCCCAACTCAACTTGGGCATTAAACAATATATCAATAACCAAATACAATATCAAGAGGCAAATACAATTAATAATGCATAAGAGATAAGATCCAAAACAAAAGGGTTTTATATGATGCTTAAATGCAAGATGGCATGATGACATGAGCATGATGTAATGATGATGCAACAATTATGTCTAGGAAGTAGCCATTATATTACTAGACCAAGTAGCATTACAGTTGTTAGACAAATGGGATGCTACAACTCTCCCCCACTAAACAGGAATCTCGCCTCGAGATTCTAGGAAGAAGAAGAAGACTCAAAGAGGGTAGGATAGTTGGCACGGAGCTCATCTTCACGCTCCCAAGTGGCTTCATCAACGGAATGGTGCGACCACTGCACCTTGCAGAACTTGATGGACTTGTTGCGAGTCCTTCTTTCTGCGACTTCAAGGATTTTTATGGGGTGTTCTTGATAAGACAGGTCTTCTTGGAGATCGATTAGCTCATGATCCACGGTCCTGCCGGGATCCTTGAAGCACTTCTTGAGTTGAGAGATGTGGAAAACATCATGGACCTTGAGTTTTTCCGGGAGCTCAAGAGCATAAGCAACTTCTCCTCTTCTTCCACGAATTTTGAAAGGACCGATGTATCTAGGAGCCAGCTTCCCTTTGATACCAAAACGGTGCGTGCCTTTCATGGGAGTGACACGAAGGTAAACGAGATCACCAGGGACATACACCATGTCCGTGTGCTTTCTGTCATAATTGCTCTTCTGGAGACTTTGAGAAATCTTCAGATTTTCAAGAATGATGTGCACTTTCTCCTCCGCTTGAGTTACAATGTCAGGGCCAAACCATATTCTTTCTCCTGCACCTGACCAACCAATCGGAGTTCTGCATTTGTGGCCATAGAGAGCCTCAAATGGTGCCATTTTCAGACTTTTCTAGAAGCTGTTGTTGTAAGAGAATTCAGCATAAGGAAGACATTCCTCCCACTTCATGCCAAAAGAGATGACGCAAGCACGAAGCATATCCTCCAGAATCTGATTGATCCTTTCAACTTGTCCTTGCGACTGAGGGTGGTAAGCTGTGCTGAAGTTCAATTTTGTTCCCAAAGCATTTTGGAAACTTTCCCAGAACTTGGAAGTGAAGATGCTTCCACGGTCTGAACTGATCTCAAGCAGAACCCATACAGAGAGACAATTCTGTTGATATAGAGCTCAGCCAACTGAATTCCAGAAATTGTTTCCTTTACGGGGAAGAAGTGAGCCACTTTAGAAAGCCTGTCAATGACAACAAAGATTGCATTGTTGCCCTTCTGCGACCTTGGAAAACCAGTGATGAAGTCCATTTCTACTTTCTCCCATTTCCATTCCGGGGGTTTCAATGGCTGTAGAAGACCGAAAGGTTTCTGATGGACAGCTTTTACTCTGCGGCAGACATCGCACTCCGAGACATACTTGGCACAATATCGTTTCAAACCCGGCCACCAATATTGTGTTTTCAAGTCCATGTACATCTTTGTGCTGCCAGGGTGGATAGAAAGAACAGAATCATGCGCCTCCTTGAGAACTTGCTCCCTCAAACCCGGGTAGTTCAGAACAAACATCCGGTGTTCAAAGAAAAGCGTGCCTTGATCATCGACGTGGAAGGACTCATACTTCGGAAGCTGAAGTTTGGAGATGATCTTTCTGGTGTGCGGATCACCAAGCTGACGAGAGCGAACCTTTTCTTCCAAGAGAGGGGTTGCTAGAAGGTTCAGGAGATACCCTTGTTCCACAATTTCAAGGTTGAGCTGACGGAATTCCTCGCACAAGAGAGGCTGTTGTTCTTCCATCATGAGGTTATTGACATAAGCTTTGCGGCTGAGAGCATCGGCCATGACATTAGCTTTGCCCGGAGTGTAGTTGATGGTCAAATCAAAGTCATTGATTGCTTCAATCCACCTCCTCTACCGAAGGTTGAGATCAGGCTGAGTGAAAATATACTTCAGACTCTTGTGATCAGAAAAGATTTCACAACGGTTGCCCAGCAAGTAATGCCTCCAAAGTTTCAAAGCAAAGACAACTGTTGCGAGCTCGAGGTCATGTGTAGGATAGTTGATCTCATGCGTCTTCAACTGTCGAGAGGCATAAGCAACAACTTGTTTTTCTTGCATAAGGACTGCACCCAATCCTTGCAAAGAAGCGTCACAAAATATCTGGAAAGGCTTAGATGTGTCCGGAGGAACCAAGACTGGCGTGGAAGTGAGCTTCTCTTTGAGTGTCTCAAAGCTTTCTTGACATGCAGGAGTCCAAAGGTATTTCTTGCCTTTCTTGAGAAGATCGGTAAGAGGCTTCGCTATCTTCGAAAAGTTCTGAACGAAGCGGTTAACAGGAGGAAGCCATTCAACAATTGTCTTCAAGGAAACTCCGCACTTCTTTGACGTTAACAGGAGGAAGCCATTCAACAATTGTCTTCACAGTTTCCGGGTTGACGGCAATGCCCTTGGCAGAGATGACGTGACCAAGATAGGTTACTTGAGGTAGCCAAAACTCACACTTGGAGAACTTTGCATACAAGCGGTTCTCACGAAGCTTGTTTAGGACACACCAAAGGTGTTCTTCATGCTCTTCCTTTGACTTAGAATAGACTAAGATGTCATCCAGATAGACCACAACGAACTTATCAAGATACTCCATGAAAACCGAGTTCATAAGCCTCGAGAAGGTAGCAGGTGCGTTGGTGAGACCGAAGGACATGACCGTGTACTCATACAGGCCATAGCGGGTGGTGAAAGCTGTTTTAGGAACATCTTCCTTGCGAATCTTGATTTGATGATAACCACTTCTCAAGTCCAGCTTAGAGAATACCACAGCTCCAGCTAGCTGATCGAAGAGATCATTAATCCGCGGAAGGGGATATTTATTCTTGATGGTTTTAGCATTGAGAGCCCGATAGTCAACACAAAGTCTATCAGTCTTGTCTCGCTTCTTCACAAAGATTGTTGGGCTACCCCAAGAAGAAGTACTGTGTTGAATGAAACCCAACTTCTCTTGTTCATCAAGCTGACGTTTGAGTTCAGCTAACTCAGCAGGACCCATTTTATAAGGCCGCTTGGAGATAGGAACCGTTCCAGGTTCAAGCTCAATTACAAACTCAACCTCACGATCCGGAGGCATACCTGGCAACTCTTCAGGAAAGACATCTGGGAACTCACAGACCACCGGAACACTCTGAATAGCTTCCATAGCATCATCATTCAGAGCCGTCAAAGAGAAAAGCTGGATAGCAGGAGTCAGACTTGGAGAATAGACTATATGGCCTTCAGGAATCTTCAGAGAAACCGAGCGTTCAGCACAATCAATCACAGCTGCATTTGTTGTCAACCAATCCATGCCCAAGATGACATCAATGTCAGAATTGCCCAGAAGAATTAAGGACGCCGAGAACGAAGAGCCACCAATCTCAATTTGATTGCCATGGCTGATATGAGCAGCCCTCATGTTTGAACCAGGAGATAGTACCACCAGACGACGTGATAAAGGAACCCTAGCCAGGTCATGCTCTTGCGGAAACTTATGCGAAACAAAAGAATGCGAAGCACCAGAATCAAAAAAAACTCGTGCAGGGACTGAGTTAACGGGAAGCATACCCATCACAACTCCAGGTGTATGCTCAGCTTGAGCGGCGTTGACACAGTTGGCACGAGCAACAGTAGAGCCGGGCTTGGTGTTGATGTTGAGAGCCCGAGGTGGTGGTGCACGAACCAAAGGAGAGCTTGCCGCAGATCTTGGAGGTGGTGGAGGAAGAGCTTTGTTTTTCAACGGACAGTTCCAGTTTTGATGCCCAGAGTCTCCACACGTGAAACAAGCACCAGGTGGACGTGGAGCAACGTAGCCAGGGACTCCGCCAGGCGCTCCAGGGTAGTGGTGGTTGTAGCCCCTAGGAGCAGCAGTGAGGAAGTTTGGTGGCCTTGCCGCGAAGCTTGAAGGTCTTGGTGGAGTCGGGAGCGACGGTGGGGTGTTAGGAACCCAGACACGACGCTTAGAAGGAGCTGACATAGCTGAAGAGCTTGCTACATCACGGTTGTGTTTCTTTGACTCCTCAAACACTTGCCTACTTGCTTCTTCCTGGAGAGCTGTATGTTGAAGTTCCAGAAAAGACGCCGGCCTTGCATGTGTGATTGCATATTTAATCGATGCATTGAGCCCTTGCCGGAACCTCTTTTTCTTCTTCTTGTCATCAGAGATCTCATCGCTACCATAACGATAAAGGTTCATGAAGTTCCTGATGTAGGTATTGACATTGTCATTTCCCTGCTTGAGGTTGAGAAACACTTCCTTCATCCTTTCCATGACAATTTCTGACAGATACTGCTCTTTGAAGGCTCCAGTGAACTGTTCCCAAGTAGGCTGAAAACCAATGCAGTTTGCCTTCAAGTAATTCTCCCACCAGAGAGCTGCATCTCCCTTCAGAAGGTGAGTAGCACATTTTACCCATTCTTGCTTAGGAACATCAGCAGTCTCTAGTAGCCTTGACATCTCACGCAACCAATCATCAGCATCAAGTGGTTGATCGGACACATCAAATTGGCGTGGGTTGAACTTCAGGAAGCTTTTGATGTCTCCTTGCTTGGGAGGTGGAGGTAGCAGAGCAAACTCATTCCTCCGAACACTCTCTTCAAAACGCTGCTGGTTCTGCTGCATTGCTGTCAAGGCATTGGCGATGTTTGACAACGCGGACCCCAGTTCAGGTGGTATGTCCTCATCAGAACGGCGTGGTGGTGCCATCCTGTGATTGATATAAAACACAAGTCAGTACTATAATGGAGAATAATAATAATCCAAAATAGTACCAAGATGGAATTAACCAAGATTAAAGGATACAATTTACTAAGATGATATTAAAATATCAACAAAGTTCAAAGCACCTAGAAGATATTAAGCATATCGCACACGACTGAAAAGGAGTGTGGTACACAGATATATCAAAGAAATTTTTTCCGCAAATTTCGGCATTAAACTACCAATAGATGTGCAAAATCACTTAACGAATCAAGATTAGTGACTCTACCAACTCAATATACAAAAGCGAATGATAAGAGTAGTGGTATGGTCGCGACTCCATCCCGCACTCAAATCATTACTCCGCACATGGATAAGTAGAACACATATCCTAACCCCTTCTTCTCACGATGAACCTAAAGATTAGTAACTACGGAAACGAACACCCCAAACAAGATAACATCGGATAACAAAGAGTAAGACAGATCGCGGAGGTATAGAACGAATCAGATAGATCGTGTCGGTTTGCAAAAGCCTGTCGGTATGGAATGTACCAACAGTTGATAACCAAAAGGCCGATTAAAGATAACATGTTGGATGCAACAGATAGACAAGGAATTACACACACACACACACACAACCTATGGTACTACGGAAACCCAGAACACTTGAATCCTAGTTTGAACTTTTAAGAAGAGGATTGAAAACGTTACACTTCCTTACCAGAAAAGGGTGGGTGGGTGGGTAAGAAGAAAAGTGGAAGCAGTCCTACTCTCGCGTTTTGTTTTTCCCTAGTATACATAACTACCAAAATATTTGCTAGACCGACAACGACCATTTGGCTGAGACCCTGAAGGTCAGGATGGCTCTGATACCAATTGTAACTACCTCGGTGAATTACGCTCCTAGTTACAAGCCTGGATGAGCGGAAATGGTTGAAATAGTACGGTGGGGCCCAAATGCCACTCACAGGTAGACCTTGCGGCTGTCCCAACCATTTCCAAACATCGGGACAAGAACGGGTGGTGTAATCGGCAGGCGAAGGGATCAACTACATACACAAATGAGTATGTATGCAAGCCACCATACAACAGTACATCAGAGCCATTCCAGCTAAAAGAAAGGAAATATAGCAACGCCATACGGCAAGATTCAAATGTCCTAGATAGATATAATAGTTTAGGATATCTCCTCATACATCAAGTATCAGAGTATCAGGCGGAAGCGGCAAACAAGATCCGAGTACAGATAAGAAGCAAATCGGCATAAGATGCCCCATAAATAAACACATCCCGCCCACAGATCTCACGGATCCCCGTTCCCGGAATCTCTACACCGAATGATCGTTGCCAACATCGTCCGCCTCCTCCACCCAGTATCCCTCTTGTGAGTGTACCTGTCCATCTGAATCAAACAATTTATCGTGTGAGACCCTAGGGGTACTCAGCAAGTCTTTATGCCTCTAAAGGGGACACAACCTGGGGTGACGCAATTGCAGCAAAAGATAAACCCTAACAATTCTATAGATACTCGCTAACCATCCGCCTAACCAAAGATAGACGGATGTCCGTGAATTAATAACAACAGTTATAACAGTAATATCAACCGATCCATCCTCCTCCTCGCTTACCAACGAGGAAGCGGACGAACAACCCCCCCCCCATCCGTTGGCAGTTTTATTAACCATTCCATGAGTGTTGCACTATTTACTAGTCAGTTACTTAGTCAAATTAAAGCGGTGCTTTAGTTATGCTTGTCTATGATCGAGAAACTGTGCTCCAAGTCGTCCATAACCGCGGACACGGCTTTCAGAAAGTTTTACCCTGCAGGGGTGCACAAATAGCAACACACACTCGATCAACCTCGGAAAAACCAAATCAAAACCCAACAAGGCTTTCACGACAAAGCAATCACAAGATTCAGAAATATTTCAGGGGGCCACCCCATTAAGTATACCCGCAACGAAGTTAGCTGACTTCGAGACGGACTCAAGGTTTGTGGGGCCGGCTGTAAACGACTGGGAACCCGAAAGTGTGACTGGGCTTGTCGATACCGCGAAAACGGTTCACGATCCTAAACAGTACAGGTGCTCCTCGCACAATAGTAAATAAAGCAGTAAATCATGGCATAAGTACAGGATAGTAAATAAAACCTCAAACTAGTTTGTGGCCCCAAGAAATAAGAATGAATCAAGCTCTGGCTCAGGGGGGTCCCATAAGCCTCCCGGATATGGATAGCGCGAATATTCAAGGAACAGGAATCAAGTACTCGGGGTCCTACGGGACACAAGTGAGCAGGAAAAACCAAATAGCAGATATTGCTCACCGGTGCCACTTTCATTAGTTATCCCATTACTACTCAGGTTAAGTTGTTTAGGTACCTCGTTATCCATCAGACCCTCACATACCCTACACATGCTGTTCTACGACTCGCATGGCTCAAACAACTCCTGTAGTAATGGCTCATGGGATGGAGGAACAAGCTTCGGTGGGGTTTAAAAGTAAAGGCTATGCAATACTTGGGATTCAATTTAATGCAATCGCGACTCAATGATGCAAGAATAAGATAGAGGCAATAGGTACTATATGTATGCAAACATGTGGTAGTGCTTGCCTGGCAGCTCAGTTGAAGCGAGAGAAGGATCTGGGTAGTGCTCCTGGTTCTCTTGATAAATCCCCTGCGCAGCGTCTATTCGAAGAAGAACCAAACAAACAAGGGCCAACATAAATAAAGTGCACAAGCATATGAATAAGATGCGACAAGCAGACAATCATGCCATGATGAATGATGCACAATTTGCATGGCAATAAAGTAGCATGGCATGGGTGAGGTGTGGAATACAAGAATAAGCATTTTATTGAGTTTTAGTCATGTTTTATACTCAATTAAGTTGCTGTTTACATTATATTTATATGATGCATGCTGCAAATCAGAACATGGAATGCATAAACAGAAAGGCCTCGTCGAGCTAATCAATTTAGACATATCATTTGTTAAATTTGGAGTTATAAGTCAAAAGTTATTAATTAATTAAGAAAAGGGCATTTTATTGTAATTTAATTCAACATGAAATTTAAAGTGTCCAAAATATATTTTCAAGGCCATATTTGAATTCCTCACATTTTTCTGATTTCAAAACATATATCATTTGTATTATTTGAATTCATATTTTAAAAGTTATTTAAATACTGATTTGAATTTGAATTTGAAATAAATGTGAAAAGGTTTGAATTAAAACAGATAATAGAAAACATTTTGTTACTCAGGCTCATCTAGCCACGGTCACTGACGAGTGGGGCCAGGCTGACTGGGACACACAGCGTGCAGAAAACTTTTCTCACCGCGAGCTACCCTAGCCTATGCGACTGACGGGTGGGGCTGGCGGTCTCGCGGGCCCACTGCGCGCACGGCCAGCTGGTAGTCGACACGTGGTAGATCCGGGGACTGCGGGTTGAGGAGTATAAACTCTGGGATCCTTTTTGCAAAAACGCCACGGAAGGCCGACATGTGGGCCTAGAGGAGCGCGGGTTCAGGCTGAGGTTCTTCGGGGGGCTCTTTGTTAAAAGGACAGGGAGGCTGACTAGCGGGCCACGCTGTACCGCGGGTAGACGGGATAAAAGGTGGGGGGGTTTACGGTAAAATGGCGCCGCGGTACTGTGGATCATCTCCCACGCGTCTGACGGAACGACAGGAACGGCGCGGCGAGGCGGGGCTCGAACCCGCGACGTGGGGTGCGCGCGCAGACGCGGCGACCACTGGGCTAGGTGGGGGTTGTTGTTAGGTGGGCGAACGGGGCCTAGGTAGGTTTTGGCGCGGCGTGGAAGCAAGCAGACGCGCGCGCTCGTCGGTGCACTGAGGGTGCTCGACGGAACGTACGCCGCGACCCGGAAGCGACGGCGACTGCAAGGATGTCTGGGGGACTCGGGAGCTCACCGCGGGTTGATCGGTGTGGTCGGAGGAGCTCGGGGCGGTCACGATCTGGCGCGGGGCTCGCTGGCCGGAGTTAGGGTTTCGCGGCGGAGCGGCGCTGGTTCTGGTCTTCTGGTCCTTCTCCTCCTTGACGGCGTGTACAGGGCGTTGCAGGGGAGCGCCCTCGACCTTGCCGACAACCTCCTGCCCGCCTACGCCTCCTGGATCGCCGGGGATGGAGGAGACCGACGGTTGGCCGGCGACGGTGCAGATGGTTGCGGTGGAGAAGAGGGGAGGGAGGGCAAGGCCCTGGGGCGGATCTGGAGAGGCCAGAGGCGAGGGGGAGGGGTAGATAAGGACGGGAGGGGAGAGGGTTGCCGTGGGGAGGTGGTGATGATAAAGGTGGCTTCGGCCACCTTTTCCTCCTCCTCCTCACGTGATCGAGCTGGGAGGCAGGGCAGGGGCAGGTAGGGCTTCCAAGTGGGGTCAGGGGCAGGTGGGCTCGGGTGGGGTCGCACGACAGGAAGAGAGGGAGAGGAGGCTCGGTTAGAGCTAGGGTTAGAGGGAGCTAGGCTTGGAGAGAGGGGGTATGAGTCGGGTTAGGGTTTGTTTAGGGTTGGGTAGAGAGAGGGAGGGGGTAGATGGGGTGTGGGGCCAGGGAGAGGGGGTGCTATGCGGGGCATGCATGATAGAGAGAGGAGAGAGGGATAGATCATGGTGGTATAAGGGGTACTAGGGTAGATGAGGGGTAGGATTTAGGGTCTAGTTTAGATGAGAGAATTTGGAGAAAGGATTAGAGAGAGAGGGTGGTTTAGGATTTTAGGCATGAACAAGATAAAGGCAAGCAACAAGGGGTTTGGGTGATGGAAAGAGGGTGAAGTTGCAAGGTCAAAACAAAAGAATAGGGCCAACATGAGTGGACTCTCAAAGATCCATGCTTCACTTCCAAAATACAAGAGAAACCAAAGGAGAGGATGATGGTGAGATTTGCATGGCCCATGCATGAATAGTAGATGCCACATTTGATTTTGTGAGAACAAAATTAAATCCCATGGCATTTATTTCCATGCATTCCCAAATATGGAATAGAGGACAAGCAAAAGATAATAGAATTGGATCCACCCAACCCACATGAGCTAGAATAAAAATCCAAAGAAAAGTATTACAAGCTCATGGGCTATTGGAATGGTGGAAGTATAAGGTGGTGACAAGAAAGGTGGTGGAGTTAAATAAAAGATATGCCCCCAACTCAACTTGGGCATTAAACAATATATCAATAACCAAATACAATATCAAGAGGCAAATACAATTAATAATGCATAAGAGATAAGATCCAAAACAAAAGGGTTTTATATGATGCTTAAATGAAAGATGGCATGATGACATGAGCATGATGTAATGATGATGCAACAATTATGTCTAGGAAGTAGCCATTATATTACTAGACCAAGTAGCATTACAGTTGTTAGACAAATGGGATGCTACATTCTACATGCGGGAAAAAGGGGCCGGGTTAGATAGAGGGGATCAAGGGGATTTCAGAAGAGTGACATGCAGGGGAGAGGGGATGCAGGGAGGGAGCCTTGATCAATTTCTTGGAGAGGCCGAAGCTTGTTGTTCTTCTTCCTTTGAGCTAGGCAGAACAGGGGAGGGGGAGAGGGTACTCTTGGGAGGATAGGTGGGGGAAGAGGGAGCAAATGAGGGGGAAATAGTGGGGTTGGTGGCCTCTAGCCTTATAAATCAAAGGGAGAGGTCCATGGTGGACTATGCTCATGGTGGCCATGGAGAGGGGGAAACCAGGGGAGGATAGTTGTTGTGGGCATGTGAGCGGGGTCTGGGTGGTTTCTGGTTTGGTTTGTGGCAGAGGGGGTGGTAACATTTAGAGGTAGGGGTAGTTTTCCCATGGGGTAACTTTGCAAGTCCAAAAAGCACTAGAGACAAGGTTCTAAGTGAGCAACAGTGGTTGCTACAGTGGTGGTTGACCAGGGATAGGGAGGTGTGCAGGGGTGGTGTATTAGACAAGCTTTGATGGGGTTTGGCTAATCGTTTTGATTAGTTTACCATATTTGATCAAAACTTTGGTTATGAGAGAAGTCCAAAATTTTACATAGGCCAGGATGGGGAAAGGGTACTGGAAGTTACATATGGTCCTAGTACACTTCTAGGATTTATTTGGGATTTTTCTATGGGGTATTACTCCACTTAAATCGATTTAATCAAAAGGTGCAGAAAAAGATTATGTAAGATAATGTAATATTTTTAAATTATACAAGGTTGGTTTTTGATGTGAAATGGTTCTGAATACCATTTTACACATTGCAGAATTTATTGAGATGAAGAAGTATTTTTAAGGAATTATTTCTTGTTTCTCCCATTTAAGAAAAAGGGCAAAAAGAAATAATAAAGAATATCAAAAATATTTATTTTTGAGTTGGAAATATGGGATATGATATATAGGCATCAAAGGTGTCTTGAGTTGGCAAAGTGATTGGGAGAAAAACAAATTGGCCTTCATAGACAAGGTTTCTAGGATTATGCCATTTAAGGAATTTAATTAGTTTTAGGCTCCAAATAATTATGGAAATTATTTGGAAAGGGATTATATCCAAGGTAGATGATGTAAACTTTATTTATACATCATTGTCCCCTTGGTTTTTGAAGGATTTTGGTGCAAAGGAAAGAAACTAGATTTTTGGGAATCTAGGGTTTTGTTATTTTGATGCCACCTAAATAGAGTTGGATTAGGGAGCTCAGAGCTCACCTTGGTACAAGGGGTATATGTATGGATATAACATGTCATATATATGATCATGGAAGCAAGAGTTGGGCTTGGTTGCATTTGAGGTGATCTAGAAGAGATGGCAAACTTTGTTGAAAACAAGGCTGCCATAGCAGATACATCAGGTAGCCTCCTAAACCATGTGGGTTCAAGAAGCACAAGGCCCCAATGGAAACAAGTGAAGTGGGGGTTGATAGGCCATGATTAGTAGATCATAATCAAGAAAATAGTTGGTAAAGGGGAGGTGGCAAATAGATGTGAGCTTCCTCCAAAGTAGGCAGGATGATAAGATTTGCAGGAAAGATATTATCTTGGCTACAAAACCATCATGGATGAGTAGGAATTAGAATGGATTTGTCAAGGAAAATGGTATGCTTTGGTAGTACTAAATTTTTACTACAATATGGTTCAAGTACATTCTCAAGAATGCACATAGGTTGGAAGAGGTAGAGCTCCAAAGATTGAATCTAGATAAGAAATCCAGACTTAGCCATTTTACCAGATTTAGGGTTTTAGACTAGTGTTCAAGGGTAGATGATTTTGAGAGAAAGCTAGGATCCAGACTCATGATCAAGGATATGATGTTGAAGTGTTAACTATGTAGATGGTATCCATGCTTAGATTGGGTCTCTATTGAGTTGGAAACTATCCAAAAAGGGATTATCCCTGATTGATCTGATTAGGAGATGAGATGATCACCCTAGTGGCTTAGGATAGATACAGATATGGATGCTTGATTTGGGATAGATGATCACAAACATACATTGGGTCCTAAGGGATGAGCTACTAGATTAGCTCATTATAGTTCCTAAGCAAACAAGGCAATCAGCATATCAAGGAAATTCATCTAATCAAGCTTATCCAACCACTACTAGGGTTACCATCAAGCCTAGATTGAGGTAAGATAGGTATTTTTAATTGGTTATACTTTGAAGTAAAATAAGGAAAATCTTGGTAGATATCAAGATTGGAATGAAAAGGTTTGGAATAGAGGTTTTGGAAAACCTAGGGGTAAGAGTAGTTGAGAGTTCTGTCTTGAAAACATAAGGAGCCTATATATAGGTCTCCA
The DNA here is from genome assembly GCA_916181665.1 of Avena sativa. Lineage (NCBI taxonomy): Eukaryota > Viridiplantae > Streptophyta > Magnoliopsida > Poales > Poaceae > Avena > Avena sativa. The sequence continues at coordinate 39,181,923 of OV702279.1, read as the reverse complement.
TAGTTTTGTCAATAGAACTAGTAAGAATACTTTTGTTTTGTCAAAGTCATCTTGGCTCAGGTTTTGAAATGCTAGAACATTTGAGAATATGAAAGATGAGCCAATACATCTCTTTTGTAAAATAGCTTTTGTCAACTAGTGTTGAGATAAGAAGTATAGCACCTAATTCACAATCAGTTGCAAGAACACAAGCAAGCAAGCAAACATTGCACATGTAATAAGAAAAAGTTTTTGTTCCCCCTGATTTTTGCCTTTTGGACATTAATTCTGGGTTGCTGAAATTGGGATGTTACAGACCTTTCCCCCTTAAAATAATCTCGTCCCGACATTAGGGAAGAGTAGGGTTGGGTAATTACATCTTAGCAGTTTTAGGGGTGGAAACTATCGGATTCTAACGGGCTTTACAATGGAACTCTGTTGTCAGTTACGGGTCAGAGCTAAGTGGCTTCAGATTGAGCTGTCTAGATTTAGACAACTGGAAAAGACACAGTATTTTCCCCTTAGGACGATTCTAGGTAGGTTTAGCGTAGAATCCATTCTTCTTCGAGAAGCGAGATGACGGTTTGAGCCTTCCTTAATCCGTTTCTTGCTGAAGTCGGCCTCTCTTCCATCTTGGTCTTGCAACGTTCGAAGTGCTGACTGGGATATCGAATCTGTGATGGATAACTTTCCGGGAGTACCTTCTGATTCTGGAGAAGTGCCGTTTGTCCTCCTTCTTGCATGGTCGCTGATTCGGATTTTGCAGGGGTGGTCATCACTTAGTGTTAACTAGTTTTCGCGTCTAGGGTTCTATCGGGTTTTTGGGCGGGAAAGACACAGTCTTTCCCCCTTAGAGCGACACTAGGGGTTTCCATATTGGAGTCGAAGCTGATGTTGGGGGATGGCGTTGCACCTTTCGTCCGGAGGTGGTTATCTTCTGTCGAACTTGTATAATCCACTTCATGAGAGATGTCAATACTACTTCTTGATATATTAGTCATAGTGGGATAGGCGTTTAACTAGCTTCCAGTTAGTTAGTGCTGAGATAGGTAGGGGTCCAATAGGTTGAGGATTGTTGTTGGAGGTTGGCGGTCTAGGAAACAAGGTCCTTTGGAATGAGGTCCTTCCAGGGTTGGTCTGATGCAACGTCGTGGGTAAAACCTGCAAAGAACAACATTACTCTTGCATATCATCCAACAGGGTTTATCCAGAATTCGGCGGGTTTGCGCCGACCAATGGCGAAGGTACTTGATGCCTTACTGAACATGTTTCGAGACGATCCATCACTCGCTGGAGGTTAGTGGAGTAAGTTGGTAGGGTACGGAGGACTAGGTCGAGACTACTCCTTGAATCTTGTAGCCGTCCTTGGGTTGGGTACCAACTTTGGCCACTATATTTACTCGGGGTATGAGGGACATTCAACTCTTTAGTAGCGAGGATCGTGCCTTCTTTGAGGTTTTGCTTCAACGAGTGGATCTTCCGAGGGTGGTGACTTGAGGAGGGGTTGATACTCGTGAAGGGAATAGTTCTTCATTCTCCGTCTCGGGGTTTGCAGATTCAAAGGTCTTCTTTGGTGGGTTGTTTAATAGCAGAAGAAGAGAAGGGGCTTCACAACGTCCTCAGATAAACTTGATGTCTTGGGTTTCTTTCTACTCCCTGGGGGAGTATTATTGACTACGTCGGGTAGTCTTGTCCTCTTAAATCTTAATGTCTCGGTTGTTGGGAGGATTGAGCAGACTCCTGAGGATTTGTTGATGGGATATGTTTCTCTATTCCTCTGACGACTCTTAAGGGGGTGTTTGGATCATATTCCTGGATTTGAAGATCTTTCTGGTATTAACTTCTCATGGTCGGTCTTCTGGAATTGAGTGGAAAGACGCAGTCTTTCCACCTTAGAGCTTTACTTGGGGTCGTCAACATTGGGAGTAGATCCTTCGTCTTGGAGCGAAGCATGACGTTTGAGTTGAGATCCTCGAGTGACGCCTTATTACGACTACCTTCCTATGGTGGTTACCTAACAAAGCCGTAAGGGTTAACTCGGGGCTATTTTAATGGTTAGCGACGCTCCTTGTTGGCCATTCGTCGAGGTGGAGGCTTGGGGCTTCAGCGGGGTCGTCTTCACCTGAACACTTTGTATTGCTTTGGGCCGATGATGAAGTAGATTTTTTGTCTTCGGGCCTTCTTATCTTCCATCTTTCTTGGGGGCGTTTGGGACCAAAGCATGAATAGGGGTGGTCAGAGGTTTCTTTATGTGGCCATCCTGCTGAGGAGAGGTTTTCAGCTATCGGTTTGCGTGGGTTAGCGTCGGGATATGCCAACAAGGGGGTCATATAATAGGATCGAGTGATCTGAGGCAGATAAGCAACACATTTTAAGCATCACACAAGCACATGACAAACAACCAGAGCGTACCCTAGATACTAAGGGGATGAATACACGCTAAAAGGGGAATCCTATATTAGGGATGCTAGTTCTAAGTACGGACGTTACAGGGGTCTTGACTTCTGTCTTGCCATCTGTTGTCATCGGTGCCATACATGATCCATTTGGGGGCGATGAAGGACTCCGTTGGTAGGGTGATCTTGTAGTGTCTTGCATTGTTGGTAGCTCATTTGTTTTGCTTGCCTTGGTGTCTCTTCATTTCAGAATCTCCATCTTCATAGTCTCCGAGTCGGACTTTGTTTTTGAGAACATATTAGTTGAGGTAGACGAGATATAGAGTAATCCATTTACATATTGTTTTAGGTTAGAGAAGATGAGATAAGAAATCCTTCAAAAATCTTTTGGGAAAATAGTTGTAAAAGCCGAGTGTTTTCCAAAATAGTAGTTGTCCTGTCTAACGTCCATGTTAACTAAGGTCTCCTATAGTCAGGATGGCTCCGATACCAAGTCTGTGGCACCCCTGGATTTACGGTCCGAGAATACCTGTTATGCCTGCAATTCACATTCCCACGATCAGTGAGCCATCAGCATAACCGACAAGTATCATTACAACATCCAAAATTAACGAATAAAATTACTTACATTAATGCCATTCTGGCAATACAACAACAATAGCAGAAGTCTTCAAGCGCAGAGCCCATGTCATGCCTTAACCTACATGTGACTGACTGGGAAGAAGGCATAGTTCACACAGACGTCAGCAAACTCCACCGTCCCTCTTGCTTCTGAAAGTCTGGCCAAGTAAATAGCCAGGGACAATGCCGGTGAGTACTTTGATGTACTTGCAAACCACCTTAAGAAGACAATAATAAAAGGTATGCAATATGGCTATGGTAGGATGGTTCCAAGAGAGGTTCTTTTATAAAGTAGTTTCTCTTGTAGATATAGCATGCCTCTATATCTTTGTTGAAAAACTTTTGTAAAACATTTTGGAAACCTTTTTGAAAAGTTTTAATAAAGCACTAGGATTGGGTCACCCATTTGTTTTTCCTTCCGGTCATCTCATGACCAAACTCCTTCCTCCTTTTTCTGACCATCCCATGGTCAAAACATTTTCAAGCCATTGCTTTTCCGAAGTCCTTTTTGAAAACTAAAACCATCACCCGCCATACAGCAGCCAGCACAATCGTCCATGACCAAGGACTCAGCTATTCGAATAGATTTACACTCTGTAGAGGTTGTACACTGTACCCACACATCCGATTATCTGTCCCTGATCTACATCGATCGTGGGTCGAATAACCAGTCAAGACCTTCTGAATGCCCTCTCTGATACAAGTGCCTTCCCTATGAGGTTAATCCCCTAAAAACCGGGACGCCCTATATAGTCACAAGCCAACCGAAACACGTTTTGCACACCGCAGGGTGTGCGCTTTCAATGAGGGGTTCATAGTATCGTCTAGCCGCCATTAGACAGTATTTACCCTCACCAAACCGATGTTACACATGGGCCTTTACAGGCGAAGGCCTAGGCTCCGGGGATTTGTTCTCCCCCGTAGTAGTTCGAGGCACCTATACCAGATTAGACAAACTTTCAGCCTAGCCCCATCCCATTCCAGAGTAATGTGGTTGCACGGGTTAATTGTTCCAGCATAGTAAACTGTACAGCGCAGCGTGTTTTCGTAAACATTTTCCTCCATCCGTTGCTGGACCATTTTGTAAAACCAAAACCTTTCTCATTTTCAACATCACTTGGTAGGCCAAGCCTCACTAAGGTTTTCTCATAAAACATTTTTGTAAGCCTTTTTCCGGGGTCTTCCCATCCCACACTTTTGCTTAGGCTAAAACGGGGTCTCCAAGGGGTTATGGTGTTTAACACCATCTACCATACTAAGGGGCGGGTAGGTAACATCAAGATGGGTGGTACCTAATGGTACTAAGGAGTAATGATTTGGAGGAGCCAAACATTCCCCATACAAAGTATAATATAGTAAAACCAATGCACTTTGTATAAATGAGTAGATAAAACATGCATAGATAAAGTAATAGGACAAGGTGTATGAGCAAGAAGGTGGCTTGCCTGTGACCGACGAGATGTCCCTTCATAACGTTAGATAACAAGAATACCAATAATAACCATAATGAGAATAAGATAAACTCGGTGCTTCCTTCTTCTCGGCGTCACATAATCGCAACTATCTCCATTATCGAGCATAGATGCAAACAAGCAACACCGTAATCAATAAAAGGCATACAAGCATCAAACCATCCAGCAAGTAAAGGATAGATACATGATATACATAAGTAGGATGTTGGAGGTTTGATTTGGTTGGATCGGGAGAAGATTTGAAGGCATTAGGTGAAGGATCCCTTTTGGTTTAAACTACCTCTAAGGAGATTTTGACCAAGGACCTGATTTGTATGATACCATTGTATAAAAATGATACCATCAGATAGGTATTGATAAAATGAAGCCAACAAAAGTGGTTTCACTATTTTAGCAAATTCCCTTGGTTTATAGTGGATTTTATAGTGATTAAAGCTCTAGTTTTAGGACATAATTCTCCAGAACTTCTCTAGAGTTGCAAAAATTATTTCCTTGGGTGATTAGGTAGTATTTGGTGGACATATTCAGGAGGAGTTGGATTCACCTCAAAAAAATTACCAGAATGCCCTTGAGAAATTCCCAAAGATAGTACTGGCTGGGATTTTCCTTTTTCATCAGATTTAATCTACAGAAGCTTTTTAGTTGATTCGAAGGACATGTATTAGGTACTGAGAATACCTTTTGTAGAAATTGGAATCAACCTTTTTGGAGTTGCATAGCTACTGTAGTGATTTTAATAGTGAATAAACCATGCACAAAAGAGTTTATTTCACTAAAATTCAACAGAGACATAAAAATATGAGCTGCAGGATTATGAAATATATGGTTATGTGTGTTCATGGGGAGTTGGAATTAGGTCCAAACTACATTTGGTTTGACCTAGGGAAATTCCTAAAGTAAGAAAGGTTATATTTTTGTTATTTTTGTTTGGGGTAAACCAGGAAGCCATTTTGGGTAGGGCCAGTGGGACTTGCAAGGTATGGCTAATAAATTCCAGTACCAGTTGGATTTACTCTAATTGGGATTACCAAAATCTCTGAAATCATTTATAGGTAAACAGTATACATCTGGGCAAAATATTTTTTGTAATTAATAAGGATATCACTTGGGTCAACCAAAGGTACTACCTGTTAGTAAAAACACTTGAGTGTAGGATAAAATTTATATCTGGACATTTTGATGTATTTTCCATTTTTGAATCTAATTAAACTGGGCTGAAATTTTCAGATGCGAAAGGAAAAAGGAAAAGAAAAGGGGAAGAGACGGCTGAATCTGGGCTGGTCCAGGCAGGGCGCCACTAGGCCGGCCCAAACTCCTCGCTCGCGTGGGCGGGAGGCAGCGCAGCTTAACGCCGAGCGGGGCCTACTTGTCGGTGTCCGCGGGAAGTGAAGGGGTACCAGAGGACGATGACCGTCGGATCTAATAAAGATCGACGGTGCCCGAGCTTCTTCTTCCTCGCGGCCAGAGGGCGTGGACGAAACCCTAATCGCGTCGTCGGAGCAGCTCTGCGACACACCACGGCCTCGCCGGGGCCTGGGAGGCGGCAGAGGAGACGCGGGTCGTCACAGGGAACAGGACAAGGGGTGGCAACAGTAGGTTCTGTGTCGGGAATATGCTCGCGTCAGGACGCTTGGGGCGGGACTCGTCGGAGCTCACTGGAGTGGCTTCCAGAGCTTTTGCATGCGGGAAAAGGGGTCAGGTTAGATAGAGGGGATCAAGCGGATTTCATTAGAGTGACATGCAGGGGGAGAGGGGATGCAGTGATGGAGCCTTTCTCAATTTATTGGAGAGTCCGAAGCTTGTTCTTCTTCTTCCTTTGATCAAGGTAGAGCAGGGGAGAGGGAGAGGGTGCTCTGGGGAGGATAGGTGGGGGAAGAGGGAGCAAATGAGGGAGCAGTAGTGGGGGTTAGTGGCCTCTAGGCTTATAAATCAAAGGGAGAGGTCCATGGTGGACTATGCTCATGGTGGCCATGGAGAGGGGGAAACCAGGGGAGGATAGTTTCCGTGGGCATGTGAGAGTGGTCTGGGTGGTTTCTGGTTTGGTTTGTGGCAGAGGGGGTGGTAACATTTAGAAGTAGGTGTAGTTTTTCCATGGGGTAACTTTGCAAGTCCAACAAGCACTAGAGACAAGGTTCTAAGTGAGCTACAGTGGTTTCTAGAGTGGTGGACCAGGGATAGGGAGGTGTGTTGGGTGGTGTATTATACAAGCTTTGATGGGGTTTGGTGGGGTTTGGCTAATCGTTTTGATTAGTTTGCCATATTTGATCAAAACTTGGGTTATGAGAGAAGTCCAAAAATTTACATTGGCATGGATGGGGAAAGGGTACTGGAAGTTAGGTCCTTGTACACTTCCCGGATTTATTTGGGATTTTCTATGGGGTATTAGTCCACTTAAATCTATTTAATCAAAAGGTGCAAAAAAAGATTATGGAAGATAATGTAATATTTTACATTAGACAAGGTTGGTTTTTGATGTGAAATGGTTCTGAATACCATTTTACACATTGCAGAATTTATTTGTAATTTATTGAGATGAAGAAGTATTTTTAAGGAATTATTTCTTGTTTCTGCCATTTAAGAAAAAGGGCAAAAAGAAATAATAAAGAATATCAAAAATATTTATTTTTGAGTTGGAAAGATGGGTATGATATATAGGCATCAAAGGTGTCTTGAGTTGGCAAAGTGATTTGGAGAAAAACAAACTGGCCTTCATAGACAAGGTTTCTGCCATTTAAGGAATTTAATTAGTTTTAGGCTCCAAATAATTATGGAAATTATTTGGAAAGGGATTATATCCAAGGCAGATGATTTAAACTTTATTTATACATCATTTTCCCCTTGGTTTTTGAAGGATTTTGGTGCAAAGGAAAGAAACTAGATTTTTGGGAATCTAGGGTTTTGTTATTTTGATGCCACCTAAACAGAGTTGGATTAGGGAGCTCAGAGCTCACCTTGGTACAAGGGGTATTTGGATGGATATAACATGTCATATAGATGATCATGGAAGCCATAGCAGATACATCAGGTAGCCTCCTAAACCATGTGGGTTCAAGAAGGACAAGGCCCCAATGGAAACAAGTGAACTGGTGGTTGATAGGCCATGATTATTAGATCATAATCAATCAAATAGTTGGTCAAGGGGAGGTGGCATATAGATGTGATCTTCCGCCAAAGTAGGCAGGATGATAAGATTTGGAGGAAAGGTTATTATCTTGGCTACAAAACCATCATGGATGAGTGGGAATTAGAATGGCTTTGTCAGGGGAAAGGGTAGGATTTGGTAGTACTAAAGATGTACTACAATATGGTTCAAGTAAATTCTCAAGATGCACATAGGTTGGAATTGGTAGAGCTCCAAAGATTGAATCTAGATAAGAAATCCAGACTTAGCCATTTTACCAGATTTAGGGTTTTAGACTAGTGTTCAAGGGTAGATGATTTTGAGAGAAAGCTAGGTTCCAGACTCATGATCAAGGAGATGATGTTTTAGTGTTAACTATGTAGATGGGAACCATGCTTAGATTTGGTCTCTACTGAGTTGGAAACTATCCCAAAAGGGATTATCCCTGATTGATCTGATTAGGAGATGAGATGATCACCCTAGTGGCTTAGGATAGATCGAGACTTGGATGCCTGATTTGGGATAGATGATCACAAGAATAGATTGGGTCCTAAGGGATGATCTACTAGATTAAGTCATTCTAGTTCCTAAGCAAACAAGGCAATCAGCAGATCAAGGCAATTCATCTAATCAAGCTTATCCAACCACTACTAGGGTTACCATCAAGCCTAGCTTGAGGTAAGGATAGGTATTTTGAATTGGTTATACTTTGAAGTAAGATAAGGACCATCTTGGTAGATACCAAGATTGGAATGAAAAGGTTTTGAATAGAGGTTTTGGAAAACCTAGACGTAAGAGTAGTTGAGAGTTCTGTCTTGAAAACATAAGGAGGCTATATATAGGTCTCCATAGTTATGTTAAAAGAACTAGTAAGAATAATTTTGTTTTGTCGAAGTCATCTTGGATCAGGTTTTGAAATGCCAGAACATTTGATAATATGAAAGATGAGCCAATACATCTCTTTTGTAAAATAGCTTTTGTCAACTAGTGTTGAGATAAGAAGTATAGCACCTAATTCACAATCAGTTGCAAGAACACAAGCAAGCAAGCAAGCAAACATTGCACATGTAACAAGAAAAAGTTTTTGTTCCCCTAATATTTGCCTTTTGGAGAGCAATTCCGGGTTGGTGAAATTGGGATGTTACATAGGTGGTGCATGGTTGAAATTGCTGGGGTTGCCGGGGTTGTTGCGATTTTCTCCGGGCCTTGTGTTTCCACGGTTGGGATAGGTCGAACGGTTCATCAGGGGTCTGTTGGTTCGTGGGGAAAATCCTGGAGATGGGTTGGGGCGATACTTTGGTGTATGGTGGGTTCCTGGTTGATGCATCATGCGACGCTTGCGGTTCTCATTGGCTTGGTTGATCTTGCCTTCCATATGAATGGCAGAGTCAACTAAGGCTTCAATATCAGCAAAGGGGATATTGACTAACACTGTTTGCATCTCATCATGCCGACCGTTCAGGAATCTTTCCTTCTTCTTGGATTCAGTGTCTATCTCATCAGGTACATACCTAGCCAATGACAACAATTTGTCACGGTACTCAACTACAGTCATCCTGCCTTGCTTAAGTTCCCTGAATTCATCTCTCATCCTCTTGATCAAACCCGGTGGCACATGGGTTCCTTTGAACTTGATTTTGAACTCTTACCAAGTCATCATCTGTCCTATAGTCATCGCGCAAACGCTGTTCCACCATGCTCTTGCATCTCCGGCCAGATAGTGGGTGTTAATCAGTATCTTCTCGTTAGCTTCCACTCCTGCAACTTCCAGGTTGTTTTCCATGGTTTTCAACCAATCATCTGCATCTAGGGGCTCTTCAGACTTAGTGAAAAAGGGTGGATTGGTGTTCTGGAAATTGTTCAGCTTGGATCCATGGTTGTCCTGATTTCCATGCCCTTGATTGATGTTGGCCATCTGAGCAATCTGTTGAAGGGTGGCTAAGTTGGCTTGACGTTCGGCTCATTCAGCTTCGCGGTCTGAAACAAACATTTGCAAGATTTGCAATATTGTGTCTGGGGATGAGTTGCTTCCTCCGCAAGGCAACTAAAGATTGAGATAGATCATGAGAAAAGGGTTAAATTTCTAAGGTTCGGGGTTTTGTAAAGTTTTTGAAGTTTGACTCATATTTTTCTAGAAACTTGCTTTTCATTCATTCATAGCACACGATACAAACACACACCACAACAAAGGAAAACAGATGGTTTTAAGAACCATTTTGTGAAACTACGATACAGTGGGACCAAATACAACTCACTAAATCTAGTGCTCAAGTGCTACTACTCCTCGGAGTCGGTGTCCTCCTCCTCCTCCTCATCATCATCATCATCATCATCAATGAAGGCGAAGTCATCCTCATCGGTGAAGAAGTCCATGGCCTGATCCTCCAAAAAGTCATCATCGTCACTGAGATAGGAGTAGGGGTCTCCATGAAAGTCTTTCCCTGCATTCTCCCTCTGCTCCAACTGCATATCTCTCTCGTGGATGGTCTCCTCCAAATCCGTGATCCGGTGACGAAGACGGGCAATGATGCGCTCCTTCTTGTCAAGCTGACGGCGACGAGACTAGCGATCCTTCACTAGCATGGCAATAGTCTGATTCTTCTTGGCGGCGATGGCGAACTTGTGTTTGGCGTAGGAGCGGGCATTGTCTAACTCCTCCTGACGATCATCCATCATGAAACTGAGGTGGTCCAACTGAGTCTTCAGCTCGTGGTGATATGGGGCCTCCAGTGGTTGTCCCATAACATCACGCCTTGGGTAGAAGTCAAAGCGGGTACCCTTGATCTGATTCATACTCTGCCCACATAGACGGGCAAGAGCTTCCTGCATGGCCCTAGCAAGTCCATCGAGCCAGTTGTTCTCTCTCAAGGTGAACTGAATTCCCTCTGAGGTGGGGGCTTCAATCTTTCCCCGGAGGCTTGCAACAACTCGACACTATAAATCCTCTCCTTCCTGATCATTGAGCCGAGCTCCGAAGAACTCAGGGTGCAGACGCTGCAGCATCTCCGACAGCTGGTCCAAGTCACGCTCAAATATTAGGTCTCCTCCATTCCCGAGCTAATAAAACTTGCTATACTTGACGTCCATCTATCAGAATATAGGATGAGTAAGTTAGTAGAGTGATCAAGTGTGTCAAATTTTATGTAAGTTTACAAGAATTTTTGAGGAACATGAATTTTCATGAAAGAATATAAATGATAAGAATGATAATAAGTTTTCGTAAATACTCACTTCCTTGGTTTTGCAACTAAGTTTTTGATTCAAACGTCCATTCTAAACTAGGGTCTCCTATGGTTAGGATGGCTCTGATACCAACTTGTCAACACCTAGATTTTTAATCCCAGATGCCTGTTATGCCATACGTCGCAATCCCAGGATTACCATTTTTGCGAGACATAACAGATTGGATATCATAGTACATCATCCATTACAAAGCATACATAAGGTCTTAGACAAATAAGGATCTCATGATCTAGTCTTAATACAATTCAAGCAGCGGAAATAACGTAATAATAACGATAGCATAGGTGAAGCTCCATCTTCATGGTCATAGGCAATGCTGACGATGTGAGATGATCCTAGTTGTCGTAACCTTCCTGCTGTCCATCTTCCTGATACTCCTCTTCATAATCTGGCTACGGGAATACCCAGGGACAAATCCATGAGTACTCTTTAAGTACTCGCAAACTAATACTAACAAGTGAAGTGGTTTTTGAGTAGGATACTAAGCTCTAGGGTTGTTTTGCGAAAAGCCAGATTTACCTCTACTGAGTTCAGAAGCAAAGAAAGCTAGATGAAAGTTTTATAACACCTAAGTAGGAACTTGAATTTCATATCAGAACTCTGTTGTGGTCAAGTCAAGTCACGATTCATTTCATAAGTCGTTTTGAAAACAGCTGATGACAGAACAGTATGGACACTCCAACTGTCCATAACCGTGGACACGGCTATTCGAATAGTTTGACACTCTACAGAGGTGGTACACTTTCACCACAACATTAGATACATCCATCAGGAACAAATCCTGAATTCACCATACTCAGTATGCGGATAATCAATCCTAACCTTTCAATTACATGCCCTAGTATAGTCACCTCTCCTATGAGTTTGGCCTCCCAACCATGACCAACTGTCATCTTGGGTACTGCATAGGTGGACAATCTTCATAAGGTAGCCTCGGCTCAAACCTTGGCCACAAGGGAACCCATACTAAGGTATATAAATTTACAGTCAAGCCCTACCCAAATTTCGGGTATTGTGGTTGTACGGTAAAATTGGAATGGTATCGCATCCAGACAACCATCAGTTTTATAAAGGGCTAAGGCTCATGCCTCAAAATTTTCATCATCAAAATCATCTGGTGTTCAAGAACACATGTCAAAACATTTCAGTAGAATGACTCATCATTCTAAGGTTTTCATAACCATTTTCACCAAGTATTCCCATCCAAAGTTGATCAAGTTTTATGCTTAGCACTAGCATCTACAAGTGAGGGTAAGCACTAATGAGGGGTGGTAAACAAGTGTGAAATAGCTAAGTTCAATCTCATGCCTCAGGATGACATCAAGATTATCTGACTTAGGCCAAGTTTTATGCTCTTTATGCTACCTTCAAATATCTTTTCTACCATCTACAATTCAACAAGTAAACTCTAATAGAAAGCTTTGATAAAGAAATAAAATAACTAAGCTTGCAAATAAAACTAGGATTGTGTATCAAGTGGTGTAAGCTTGCAAGTAAAACTTGCATGGTTTAGCTTTCTAAGATAGTAGTATAAGCTTGCTAAGTTGCAAGTGTTAGCTTGCCAAGTCAACTGGTAGTATTAGGCTTGCTAGGTTGCAAGTGTTAGCTTGCCAAGTCAAATGGTAGTATTAGGCTTGCCTTGTGCAGAGCAGTGGTTGAAGTTCTCCTCGGCTTCTTCCTCGTAGTATCCTCCTTCCTTCTCGTATCCTTGGTCGGTACTAACGTCTATAAATAAATATGACGTACACAATCACCAAACAATACTTAACTATTTCTATTTATCACACCAAGGTTTTCACTAGATGATATAGGATCATCACAAGCATTACAAGCATTAAGGCAAATAGTTTTACTTCCTTTATTTTAGAAAAGTAATTTCTATTCATTGAAAAACTACTTAAGGTTTAATATTCTCCAACTAAAACATGGGATCATGTTGACACATGTCATCACCACATATTTCAGTACATGGGAATGTGATTTAAAGTGGTGTTATAATTTAATAAGGTTTAACCCTTTTATTTTAATTAAATAAAATGACTAGAATGGCCTATGAGGCATTATTTTATTACTTGATCATTATTTCTGCAAGTAAACCTATATATTTTTCTATCTTCTGAAAGGTATGGGTAAATATGATTTTTGAGAGTTGGAATCAACTCAAAAGCTTTTATGGTTCAATATTGAAAAATGTTTGAATGCAGAAAAGCTGCTGCCATTTTATTTTTTACAATAGAAGATCTACAAACGCAAATGGATTGAATCCAACGGGCTTGGATTAAGCACTCCAGTACCTTTCTAACAAAATTGGTTTCATGCATTTTGATTCAGTGAATCGAGCTGGGTTGATTTTTGAATCTAGATACAAAACTGAGTTTGAAATTAAAAGAATAAACTTAGATTTGAATTAATGGGTCGCGCGGGAGTTTATTTGGGTCGGCCCACTAAGCACAGCACGCGCGGGCTGGTTAAGTGGCTGTCCCCACTCGTGAGTGAGACAGAGGGGTGCAAAGCGGTATGGGGGATGTGAACCGCACGATCTAACTCTAATCCAATGTTGTGGTTCATCGTCCACATCGGGAAACACCGGCGAGACAGAACCCTAGCGCGGCCAGTTTGGGTCGTGGGAGGCTCACCGGGGCTCAGGCGATGGTCGGCGACGGGGGAGAACGACGAAGTCGACGACGGTGATCCTCCTGGTACCGGCAGCTACTCCTGGAGCGGCGCCAATCAACGGCGCACTTCTCCTCCAGCAGCGGCAGACTCTGGCCAAATTCCGGCAATGCGCTGCTCGCCTTTCTCTGGGAGTGAGGTGGGGTGCTTCTGAGAGAGAGGGGAGTGAGATGGTGTGAAGAAATTGTGTTGGGGTGGCCTCTATTTATAGTGCCTGAAGGGGACCGATGGGCGTGGGCTGAGCTCGTCGTGGTCATCGGCACAACATGCTAATGGCATGGGCGACAATAGGGCGGTGCATTGCCTCCTGGCGAAGCTCAACGGCTTGATGGCGAGGCGTGGGGCGGTGCGGAACGGTCAGAACGTCGCGGCGCTCTGGGCGGGTCCGACGGTGATTTTAATGGCGCACAACGTCTATGGTCCGCGCGGCGGCGAACAAGCATGCCCATGGTGTTGCTGGGGTGCTGGCAATCCTGCTTGCACACGGTGAGGGAGGCACGCGGTCTGTGGGCGTGTGTCGCGGTTGACGCTCTGGCGCGCTCTCGGCTCGCTCGCAGAGAGGCTTGGCATGCTCGAGTTGTGTGGTCGAGGGCCTGGCAATGCTCGAGGCTTGGACAGGGAGTGGCGATGGACGGTGGGTAGTGTCCTAGACATTCTTGCTAGTCTTGGTGCTCCTAGATTGTTGTCGACATGGGGGTGGCAAGTTAGGCTCGGCATGGTCACCATTGATGGCTAGGGCATGCTCACAGTGGTGCTAAAGCTTGTTAATTTGGCTAGATCATCTACTGAGAGTGTAGTGTGAGCTATAGAGGGATCAAGGTTGGCCAAAATCACTGCTCCTAATAGTGTTTGATGTTTGTTTGTTTGCTGATTACAAGGTGTTTGATGAAATGGTCGAAAGAGATACAAATTTGAATTTTGGATTAAAACTTGATGGGTGTGTTTCTTACATACTAGGGAGTCTCTAGCTAGTTGGAAAGGTCAAGTGGAATTGGTTTGGTTGGTTTTTGAAAAAGGGGTGATCTTCACATATGAATCAGATTCAATTTTGAATTGTGATTTGAATCAAGTTGCCAAATGTTTCTGCAATTTTGAAAGGTGGGATTTTATTCACTTTTACTTGGTCTTTCAAGGGGTGAAAAGAAATAGAAAAGTTTCTATTTGAAATCTTGGACTAGAAACACTCAAAGTGGTCTACTGAGCAAGATTGGCAAAAATGACCATTTGCTTTATTTGTTTTGTTTTTGTTTTTCTCTTGATTTGTTTCTGCTTGGAAATGTTTTATATGATGTTATTTTCATCTTTAATCCACTCCTTGATATTTAGATCAATCACACAAGTCCATTCATTCATTCATGCAATCATCACATACAGACATGCATTCATAATGATTTGAATTAACAAAAGTTTTTGTTAACCCTAATTTTGATGATTGGAATTTGATAATCATTGTTCAACATTTTTGGGATGTTATAAAGATAAAGTTTATTTTGATATCCATCACTATGACCATGTGTTAGATTGTCTGCATCTTGATGTTGGGAGAAGTCGACCTCTCCAATATTTGCCTCTTGTGGGGACTTGATGTAGGGAACTACTTGTTGGTAGACGGAGGGGTGTTAGCACTTACAGTGACTATAAAGATGTTGGCACCCCTTACGTATCAACTTGGCAATCGAGGAAACTCACAAAACACTATCCATGCCATGGGATACGTCCTGCGGTATTATGTCCCTTAATAGCGCGGTAATTAAACTTGATGTTGATTGCTGTCTGCTATGGTTATGAGGATGATTTGAGAAGTGGTTGTCGCCTCTTTGTACAAATATGGAGTATCTCCCACATATAAATAGTTAAGAATGTTCATGATAATAATATTTACCTTATCCCTTTATAATTCTAGTGGTGTATCCGCCAATTCCTGAGAACGCTTTGTTCCACTGAAGTTTCAAATCTCTTTTACATACACGATACACATTTTTTGTATTCAGTTTTATTTACTTTCCATATTGTTCTCTTACACCAAAAACCCAAAAACACCTTTTTACACATTACTCGCATTTTATCTTGTCACTTAAAACTTCGCTTAGAATTTCTATTTTCAGTATTTACTTCAAGAAGTCTTAGACTTCAGACTCCTGATCCCGGTGGGATCGATATATTTATTTCGAAACTAGCTACATCCGATCTGTGCACTTGTAATCATCACCCTCCAATGAAGACGTACTTCCCCTTAAAAGGAAGGAACTTCGGGAAAACATCTCCTTGTCTAGTTTCAGTGATTTCTATCCTTTACTCTATTATTGTTGCTTGCTTGCTTGTTTTTCATATAGGTTCTCTCACATAGTTGCATATCTAGAGAACTTACTTTGTGTCAAGCCTTAATTTAAAAAGGATTTAAAAATTGAGTAGCACCTATTCACCCCGCCTCCTCTAGTCGCTTATACCAATCTTTCAATTGGTATCAGAGCCTCGACTCTTACTTTGGCCTAACCGCCTAAGAGAAGTATGAGCGACGTGAATAGGGGGATGAAACCCCTCTCAGTAACTCTCCCATCTCTAAGAAATATCTTGCCAAATCTATAGATACGGCCCGACAAGATATGAGATCCATGTTTGAGTTATATCCTGGTAACAAGGATGTTGTTGTTGCTGATACAATTGATAACCAATCAAGTGGTGTCAAACCGGTGGATGAGCCCCTCAAGGCCCCTTCCACCAGTAAGGGTAGCAACAAGGGAAAAGGAAACCTATGGGAAATGTGCCACCGACACCTAGATACAATGCTACTGTAGCATCCCAATTGTCTAACAATTGTAATGCTACTTGCATATTATATATATTTCTACTTCCTACATATCATTCTTGCATTGCATCATCATTATATCATGCTCATGTTACCATGCCACCTTACATTTGAGCATCATATAAAACGCCTCTTATTTGGTTCTTATCCCATATGCATTATATGGTATTACTTGTATTTTCCTCTTGATATATTGTAGTTGGTTCTTGATATATTGCTTGATGCCGAAGTTGAATTAGTCGAATATCTTTTACAACTCCACCACCTTTCTTGAAACCACCTTATAATCCCACCATCCTAATTATATCTGAGCCATTACATTCATATTGGAATTTAAATCTACCTCATATGTGTTGGGGTGGATCCACTTCTTTCTACATGCTTCCACATATAAATCATGTTTTTTTCACAATATTCAATATGGGAAGCCACATGGCCACCTTTGCATGCTATGTGAGTATAAGACCTTCTCAAGCTTCCATACGGTTTGTATTTGAAATAATTAAGGCTATGTATTTATCTAGTGGGACACACCCACACTATATTAGCCATTTATCTTCATGTATGATTATATTCCATCTATTCTATAAGGGAGAGCAAGCCTCCCTATTTTGGTTTGGCCTTAATTCAAATATTTGAAGCATGTAAGAATAAATTACCATAATGTATTATAGTTGTTTTCACAACTAGTAGTGGCATTTATTAAACATTCATGGCCCATGCAAAGCTTGCACCATCTTCCTCCTATTTGGAATATATTTGAATCTTGAGAAAAATCTTGCAAGGTTTGAATTCAAACAAGATGTTTAATTCAAACCAAGTATGAATAGCCAACCTTCTTACACCATCTTGTTTTACCTCTTGGTTTTATGGTATTGTTGATCTTCTTGGAAGCCTATTCACATCGATTGTTTTAAATAAAACCAAGAACAACAAATAGTATTAAATAAGAGAGAAATAAACCTAGATAACACACCCAATCCACCTAAACCACCTTGCCTAAAACCCACCTAATCCATCCCTACCCATGGCCACACACACGCATGGCCATGACATATGGGGTGGATATTCTCCACCTCCCTTTATTTGCCTTGTTTTGCAAGATGGTCAAGTGGACAGCACCACCACTACCTGTTCTTCCTCCTCCTCTTGTCCCCTTCCTTTTTCTCTTCAAGAAAAGCTACAAGCAAGAGGATAGAAGACCCCAACCACCGAGTCCCCCTCCTCTCTTTATGCAAAAGGTAAACCCCTTGTTATCCCCTCTCTCTTATCTCCCCAACCACTCTTAGAACTCCAGATCGATATCTAGAGGAACCCATACGCTCTCCTCCTTCCTCCCTCCCTCTCTACCTCCCCGTTCCAACCATGGCACAGCCATGCCTCCACAAAACCCTAGCTCAACCCTATTGCTCCAACCGACATTCTGGTGTGCTTCCATCGAGGCCAACAACTCAGGGAGGTGTTGCTGCGTCCTCTCCTTCAACCTATACACGCAGCTATTGCCGGAACTCACCGAAATCATCAGTGAAAGTAATGAAGTAGTGATATCCTCCTCTAGTTGTCGTTCTCATTGGTCCACATACATCAGTATGTATGAGTTCCAAAAAGTCTGTCGCTCTCTTGGGCAAACCCGTAAAAGGCGAATTCGTTATATTTCCAAGTAAACAAGCCTGACATGTCTCGTACGATTCAAAATCAGACGAATTTAGAAGACCATCACCATGGAGCTTCTTCATGCGCTTTTCACTTATATGCCCCAAACGACAATGCCATAAATAGGTAGGACTCAAATCATTATGCCAAAGCCTTTTAGCACTAACATTGTAAACAGATGCATCATCAAGATTTAAAATAAATAACCCATTCACAATGGGAGCATCAGCCATAAACATAGCATTCTTACAGATTACACAACCATTATTTGCACCCACGAATGAATAACCATCCCTCATCAAACATGAAGGTGATAAAATGTTTCGACCCATACTAGGAATGTAATAACAATTATTCAACTCCATAATAAATCCTGACGGAAGGTGAAGTCGCATGACACCAACGAACAGTACAGCAACCCTTGCTTTATTTCCGACGCGAAAATCCACTTTGCCTTTGTGCACTTCTCTAGTCCTTATTAGCCCCTTCATAGAATTGCAAATATGAGCAACCGATCCGGTATCAAATACCCAGGAGTTATCATAAGAATCAGCGAGAAGAATGTCCACAACATTTACAATAAGGTACCTGAGTGGGAAGTACTCTTACTTCCACTCTTCTTCAAAGAAGCCTGGTACTTGCTGCAATTTCTCTTCCAGTGGCCATGTTCATGAAAAAAGAAACACTCAGTGTCTTATGTAGGTCCAGCCATTTGCTTGGGTGCAGGCTTAGGGATTGTATCCTTAGCCTTGCCTTTCTTCTTCTGCCAAGAAGTGCCCCTTTTGTTGAAGCTAGGCTTTTTCTGAATAGCCATCACATGGCTATGCCCTACACACTTCTTAATGTCACTTTCTGTTGTTTTCAGCATCCCACATAACTCATTAAGTCCCTTCTCCACCCCATGCATATGGTAGTTCGAAATGAAATGCCCATAGCTAGATGGAAGAGATGCCAAAATGAAATCAGTAGCCAACTCTTGGCCTAATGGAAAACCAAGTTTTTCCAAAGTCTGAACAACCATTTTGATCAGATGGGGACCTACATCTACTCCTCTTGCCATCTTGCATTCCACAAAGGACTTGGCAACATTGTACCTCTCAGTCCTTGCCTGAGTCTAGAACATGTCCCTAAGCGCAACAATCATATCGTACGCTTCCTGATCCTCAAACTTCTTTTGGAGTTCAGGTTCCATGCATGCAAGCATAAGACAACTAACCTCAAGAGAATCATCACATGCTCTCTTGTAGGCATTCTTAAGGGCAGCAGTTGCATTATGATATGTCGTAAACATATCTATAATTTTTGATGTTCCATGCTTCTTTAGTATCAAATTTGCTATGCTTTGTATACACTTTGAGGTATTTTTATACATTTTCTGGAACTAACCTATTAACAAGGTGCCACATGCCAGTTGGCTGTTTTCTGCTTTTTTGGTTTTAGAAAAGCTAGTAAGGAAATATTCTCGGAATTGGACGGGACAAAAGCCAAAGTCAATATTTCATCGAGACGAACATAGAGACCGAAGGGCAACCAGAGGGGAGCCACAGGGTGGCCACACCCCCCCCCACACGCGGGCCCACCCTAGGTCGCGCCTGGGCAGGGTGTGGGCCCCCTGGGCGCCCTCCTGCCTTGCCACTTTGACTATATAATCCCCCCGATGCCAAAACCCTAAGTACCCGACCAGATCTCCATGAAACAGTCCATAGGACCCTGCCGGAGGGGAGAGATCATCCTGGAGGCCTTCTCCATCACCATGCCAGCCTCTGGTATGAGAATTTTAACATGCGGCCCGAAAGTTCAGACGCCAAGGCAACGCGGGGTCCAAGTTGCATGTAATCTCGCGGAAGGGCTGTAGTAGCTTCGCCAATTGGCGAGAGGGGGCAAATGGGGGTAAATACAAATATAACGGCCAAACGATTGTTTGAACCAGTAAAAAACGATTGAACTCAAATCCCGCCATTAGGTCAACTCTTCTTGCATTGACCTGTCAGTATTTCCTATTATCCTTTGCGGTCGTGGACTGGCTTACCCCTCCGAGGACTAGATCTTCTTCGCTGCTCTTCTCCCCTATTATTCCCCTTCCATTACCTTGATTAGCTCCAGCTACTGGTCTCCATATCGGAGCTCGATGTTGCTCTCCTTGCGTCCCTACCATGGCCGGTCAACCTCCCAGGCCCTTAATCGATGCTCGTCGCCGTCGCCCTCACCTCGTTTTTCCTAGTCGGCGTGTCGGAGCTTCACATCCCCAGCCTAGCCTCTCGCCGCTACCTATACCTTCTCGCATGTCGGAGCACGTCCGACCGGGCAATCCAGACCGGCGACCGGCCTCGGGCGGTTGCATGTTGTTGCACATCCAAGGCATAGTAGCCCTGGCAGAGGAGTTAAACGACAACGCTCTCATGGCCACCATGCTGGGCACGCGTCCCGTCATGTCGCCGGCAGACTTGCTCTTGACTTTCAGGTCTTGTTTTGGGATCAGACGGAAAGTGGTCAATATTGAGGTATGCGTGCCACCATTCGATTTCTTTGTCCAGATCACCCACAGCATGTTCTGCATTCTTCCCGTTCTTTCGAGTGCTGTGGGGAGAAAATGAGCTTCCAGTTTCGGCATCGCGCCTGTGGGTGGGACAATCGCTTGGGGAAGCTTCAGTTCTTCTCTAAATTTGGCTTTGACGGCCTCCCTTTGCATGCTTGGGAACCAGAGGCCCTCAAGCAGGTCGTCAGTAGCCTTGGCGGCGAGCTGGTGGAGATTGTGCCACCGAGAAATAGATGGATCATCGAGGTAAAGGTGTGGCTGAAAGATCCAGACACCATTCCTAAGATGTACAATTTTGGAGATTCCAAGCAGGGCAAGAGGACAAATTTGCTAGAAGCACCCGGTGATCCTCGACTTGCAGGAGGTTCTGGATTCGGTACATGGCTTTCAGGACCCCGGCGAGGTGGCCAGAAAGTGTCCTCGTTGCCAGCAGTGTTGGCCTGGAAGGATCGATGGCACAGGACCACCACCGTTCCGCGACAGAGCGCACGGTTTCGGTGGGGGGACCGGGCGTGGACAGGATGGTGGTTCTGATTTCCCTCGAGTGAAGATAGAGGTTTAGTGAATCTGAAAGATTGCTGACTTAAGAGTCGAGCACGTAGTACGCATTATGTAATAGTTTGAACTGATGTAGTATGTGTGCCTACTGAATTTGTAATGTGTGGCTACTGAATTCGTAGTAGATGTTGCTAATGATTTCGTAGTACGTGTCTGAATGCTATCTGAATGTTGCATGAATAAACCATCCAAGATCAGTTCATAAAATGCTGTCTAAATCTTGTCTGCCTCGAATAAGTATGACAGTAAACTGAATTCAACCGCCGCTAGTAATTGAATAAATATATACATCTTGATAGTATTTGGTTACTTCCGAACTAGTTCCATACTACAATATGGGATAGCTGTGCAAAAGGGGTCTATTGCCTCTACAAAATGAATTCCACAGACCTAGTCTCTGAACTTAACTATTATACACTGAAGAAACTGCAGATCTCCACCATAAAAGTTGGCTAGCCAATTTCCTTGAGAGGACGTAAGTTCAGCAATCATTCAACCACAACTAATATTTTTCCTTCTCGCCAAACTTCAAGAGATCTGCAATGTTCATGCACTAGTTGACGCGCTTGAACCAGTCCCGGTTCAGTACGAACAGTCGCGCCGCTACAATGATTTCTTCGAAGGTGAACTCCGACTTCTCATGGCAGAGATCGTAGGTCCCTGTGAATCTGAACCTGAATTCCGGTGCTGAGCTGTTACCCGTCGTCGACTCTAGCTATCGAACACTCCAACAAGCTGAGTGTAGATGGATGCACGCCGCCGCGGTGTGGCTGCCGACGGTGCGTAGGATGGATCATATTTGCCGCTGACGGCGTGCACCCATATTGCTGCACGGTAAGGTCGCCCGCATTGAGGCATGGAGGCGAGAGTTTGTTGACCTTGGCGCCTCCCTGTACGGGGGTTTGTTTCCTCGGTGGCAAGCTCGCAGGAACGCTTCAGAACATACCTTCTTTCTTCTGCGCAGAGCACACGAAAATGCCGTCGCACTCATTCTCCACGATGTCATTTGGCCCTTCTCGATGCTGTGGCAGCATTCCACGTTTCCTCCACCACCACCACAGATGCAGCACATTCTGCGAAATCAACCGTCTCGGATGGCAATGGAAGACCAACCTTGTAGTACAGCTGCATGGCCTTCCTCAGAGGGGCCAAATAGCCAAGCTTTGGCGGTGGCCGGGGCGGCGGCGGCTTCTGCTTAGGTGGGTCCATAGCTAAGCTTTATAAGAGTGTATCTTATTTATTCGAAACTAGTTCGACTAACTGCTGAATCTTTATTTCCCTTTCTCAGCATTAGAGTTCTAAGATTTTAAAAATACAACTCATGGCTAGCAACCAGATCGGGCAATGTACCAGGTCAGGGTTCCATTTTAAGTATATTTACGAGTGTGTCCTTAGTTGTGTCCAGAAATTTTGCCTGTGCCACTACGGTCGTAGAATTATAACAACACCATCAGAAATAGGGGAAGAGGACGTGGTGCTTTACTGACTGGTGGGACATGCAACCTTTGCCGTCGACAGAGCGCATCCCAGGTTCGAGGATTAGTGCTCCCCATTTTTTTGTGATTTTCCATATTCTGTCGCTTGCTCGCAGCTCCGCTCCTCTCCACCGCTCTGGTCTTGCACGTCGCCACTCCGTCCCCTCTGGCAACACTCTCGTCCTCCCCCTAGACTATTGTCCTCCCGTCATCCCCTACCCTCCATACCCGCCCTGCCTTGCCCCCTTGCCCTGTCTCCTTGCCTCCATCGCCTCCCAGGTGCGTCTAGGAACGAAAATCGTTTGGTGGGTGCTAGGTTCTCGCGCAACGACGGTGGCTTTCTGGATCCCGCACCGAAATGGATCCTGCATGGCAGGAGAACACGGAGATGGGTCCTTCCCAGACAGAGAGCAAGGATATGGACCCTTCAAGGCTAGAGAACATGGAGGAGCACGAAACAGTGGAAGAGGACGCGGGGTGCAAAGCTTTGGTGATCTGGAGCCCATTGAACGTGCCGTACATCCTCCGTGAAGGGTAAGAACTGCAATTTCATCTCTACATCTCCCAATTAGCGTTTCTAGTCCCGTGTTGATGGAGAGGATTCGTGTTGGTGACCGTAGGACGTCTTGTTCATCTAGATTTCTTTTGAAGATTCGGCATGGGTGTTGGACTGAAACCTTGTCCGACGGTAGAATCACAGTTACCAGTGGACGCGGAGGACATAACTCTAAGTGACTTGCACATGCAATTTTGCAAGTTTCCCATTGGCCAGCATGATGAATTCATAATCAGGTACTACGACACAAATTCACAGACTTTCTGCAACGTTAGAACTGAGGAGGCTCTAGCCATGATGTGCAGTAAACACCTCGACACGGGGACTGTGCTGATGTTTGTGCACATCGTTAACAAAGATACTAGGGAAGAGACTGTCCTAAATGATACCGGGCCGTGTGGAACATGAACAGAGCAGGCTCTGTTTTTTATACCGAGCGCTACCGACCAGCCTTTCGTTGAGCATGAAGACATCGACATGTGTGGTGGTCATGGTGATTTTGTGCTCGAAGATGATGATGATAAAGCATATCTAGATGTGGCTGCTGATCCTGATAGGATGGAGAGTAGGGAATATTTGGTTGATTCGAACTACGAGCCTGACTATGGGACTGATGAGGAAGAGGAATGTGAGGATGGGGAAATGGGATGCAGATACGATAACGAAGACGAGGACAGGCCAGTGATACACTTTGACAGGAAAAACCCTACAATTGATGAGGGGACTGTCTTTGATACTGTGGAGGAATGTAGATATGATGTTGCTACCTACCCAATAAGAGTTGGGTTCGAATTTATCGTTGAAAAGAGCGACCAAAAGAGATTTAGGGTGCATTGTAGGGAAAGTAAGGTGTGTAAACGGAGATTGCATGCATATCCAATGTTGGGTGGACACCCATTTCAGGTTGAAATAGCTACATTTAGTTTCGGTCTTTCTCATATTTGTTCTACTGTTGAGTCCTCTGATTTATTTTTATTCCCATTGAATGCAGATCAAGGTAAACACGAAGAAACACAACTGCCCTAATACTTTTTTAAGTGATAAAGTTAGACCGGCGACAACCAAGTGGATTGATGCTAATGTACTTGACTGGGTGAGGCAGGATCGTAGCATTAGACCTGTTGAACTCAGAACTAAGCTTAGCAAAAAGTTTAACGTTCTGATTCCTTACCATAGAGTCTTTAATGGGAAGGAGATGGCTCTAGACTTCATTCAGGGCAAGTGGACTGACAGTTTTCACATGTTGTATAGTTTCAAACTAAGGTAGAGAAGACATCACCTGGTAGTGTTGTTGACATTGATTACGAGGTTGTGGAAGGAAGAGAAAAGGTCACAAGGGGGGTCAAGTATAAGCAGGCGGATAAGAAATGCTTCAGGAGATGTTTTGTCGGCCTGAAGGCATGCTGGAAGGGGTTCCTAGATGGCTATAGGCCATACTTGGCAACATATGCAACTTCTTTAACAGGGAAGTTCAGGGGACAGCTTGCTACTGCTTGTGCTGTGGACGCTCATAACTGGCTTTTTCCCATAGCCTATGCTGTTCTTGAGGGTTAAACGACTGAAAGATGGACATGGTTCATGCAGAGACTATATGCAGTAATTGGTCACCCTGAAGGCTTGGTGATACACACTGGTGCATCCAAGGGGCATCAGAATGTTGTTGATGTTGTGTTTCCTGGGGTTGAGCATAGGGAATGCATGCGGCACGTCGCTACTAGCTTCACGAAGAAGTTCAAAGGAATGAACTTTGAAGACAAGTTGTGGCGATCAGCATACACGTACACCCCAAGCATGCATACTTACATGCAGAACTTGCATACCGTGCTGAAGCTAAAAGAATACCTCGAAGAACATCATAACAACTTACGGGCTAGAAGCAAGTTTGGTGAGTTAAGAAAAGTGGATTTTGTTTGCAATAATCTGTCGGAAAGGTTCAATGCTAAGATTAGGAGCATGAAGTCACTTGCAATTGTTATTTTGTTAGATGCAATAAGACAGTGTATAATGGTGAAGATAGATTTTAGGCAGAGAATTTGTGCAAGAAAATTTGTAGGCCATAAAATAATTCCAAAGGTAGTTTTATTACTGAATGCAAGAACCAGGGCAATGAGAACGATAAAGACAAGGATGGTTAGAAGTTCCAATACATTGGCTGAGGTTTATGCACAAGACAAGCATGAAACTGAATAGAGGTTTACTGTAGACATTGGTAACAAGACTTGTTCATGCAGGAAGTGGCAGGTTACTGGTATACCATGCCACCATGTCGTGCACTTCATCTTAAAGCTGAGAGGTAGAGGTGCTGAAAGAGAGAACTATGTTCATAACTATTTCTCTATGGATAAGTTTGCTGCAACTTATGCAGAAAACATACCACCTACTGCTGATGAAAATTATTGGGAGATATTCGATCCAGGGTTCAAACTCAAACCACTAGTTCTTAGGAGGCCACCTGGGAGGCCTAGAAAGGAAAGGACCGAAGCCTTCACTGCAAAAGGTTCGAGACTAGGAGCAAGGAAGCGGAAGTGCAAACGGTGTGGAGGGTTGGGCCATATCAAGAGGCTATGCAAAAACCCAGTTCCATGTGATTTTGGAGATGCTGACCTTGTCCCTGTTCACATCACACAGGAACAAGATGAGGCTTCTCAGGCAGAACTGGAGGAAGCACAGTGAGATGATGTGGAGGAAGTGTTGCATGTGAAGGAAAACTGTGATGCGCATGTGGAGGGAAACATTGGTAAGCAGCAATTGGCTGAGGACATGGACGTGCCGACGGGGATAGGGGGCGAAAAGAAACAAAAGGGTAAGAGGGAGCATAAGGGAAACCATAATAATGGAGTTTAGTTTGAATATGAAGAAGTTGCTGGCGTGATTGAGGATCTTTTGGCTAACTGCAGGAGAAACAATAAATCCCTGTCAATCTCGTCTCTATATGATTCTCCGGATGAAAGGTATGCTTGAAACTAGTTTTACTTGGCATTTTGATCATTTTTCTTTCTGTCCTCATCAATTGTTGTTTAGTGCAGCGCGGGATTGAACAGTAATAAGAGGATCAGAGAGGAGGTGGCACAGTAAAATCGTTTCTTGAATTTTCATTGAAATTTATTAATATCTGGTACTTGTAACGGGTATGTGATGTGTGGTGTCGACCTGATTCGAGGTCGTTAGATTGTACATTAATTTTAAACTGATTACCTATAAACAATAGAGATTTCTATTTTCGTGCCCTTGGTTCGTTAGTTGTACACACTTTTCCCCAGCCACTTAACTTTTCCTCACTTTTCCCCTCGCCATGTTAAGAAACCATTGCGCGCGCTCGCAGGCGCTCGGACGGAGGGATGCCGTTAGATCAAAGACTTGACCGTTACATGCTGACTGGTGGGACCACGTTAGGGCGGGTTGGGCGTTGAGCATTATGTTACGAGGCCTCGACCGTTACATGCCTGACCGGTGGGGCCGCGTTGGGATGGGTCCTGCATACATGGTGAAGGGTGGGGCCGTGTTGGGACGGTCTTGCATACGTGGTGAAGAGTGGGGCCACATGGAGACACGTCGGACAGGCCATTCTCGCTCACCGAAAGCATTCTCTTCACCCCGAGCCTGGAACAACTCCCACACCCCCGCTCTGATAACCCGCCATCGTTCCCTCCTACCTTATGTCGTCCTCGGCCCCAGAGCCACCCCTCCCCCTAGCCGTGGAGCCCACTCCACCTCTGGCTTTGCTCCTGCCCTTGCTAGATCTACCCCTTTCGCAGAAGAGTATGCAATACCAACTAGTGCACCGTCCATCCCCGTCGATCACGGAGAAGATTGTGGAACCACAGGGATCTAATGTGTCAAATCCCAAAATTTTCCAAATTTTGTAATGTAAAAAAATAAACAAAAAAAATAATTGTTGAAATTTAGGGTAAAAAGAAACTTTTTATTTAAACTTGGAAACATCAAAACCCTACCTGAATAAAAATTTTGAATAAAAAGGAATCCAACAAAATTTCAAAAAAGTGAAAGGCATTCATCAATGAATGAATCTTGAAATTCAAACTTGGGAAAAATAAACCAAAACCCAAAACCCTAATGGAAGAATATCATTCCAAGATCTCTCTAAGACTATGGACTTGTTCCATATAAAATTTGTCAACAAACATTTATAAGTGATCAAAATGACAAACAAAAATATTATAAGATCATAGAAATTGTTTCATTCAATTTGGAACCATGGATAAAAACTTATGAGTTTAATATGACAAAAGGAAATAAATCTCCTATCCAAAATCCATACCAAATTGTGAGCAAGTTAATCCTAAAGGGATTTAAAGGATAAACAAGTATTAAATAACGTTCTACAAATTGGAATCACCAATTTTGGATCTATAAATAAAAAGATATAGATTTTATAAGGCAAAGGAAGAAATAAATAAATAAATACGGAATATTTAAAAGCCAAATTAAACCTTGGCCAAATCCATAATCAAACAAAGATAATCCAAATCCAAATGAAATAAAGGGATAAAAAATATTCAAATAAAATTATATGGCATTAACCAAATTCCATTCTATTAAATAAAGACAAAATCCCTAATAGAAATGATTAATTAAATCATGGGAAAATAATAAATGGAATTTGCCCAAGTGGAATAAAATTTATTTAATTAACTTAAATAGAATCAAATAATTATTTGAAATAAAATTTATAAGGGATTAAAACCATATATGATTTTATTTGAATGAAGACAAATGCTCAATTTAAATGATTAATAAATCATATTAAAAATATTTCAAATAATTCAGAATGAATTATTTAACACCCTATTAAATAAATAAAACCTACTGAAAAATGTTTGGTGAAAATTAGATTCAAATAAGAGTTTGAAAATATAAATATAAATCTTATTTGAATAAAAGATAAATGCCCTTTATAAATAAATAATAAACCATAAAAGAATTATTCTAAAATGAACTTTAAAATACATTTATAAACAGCAATAAAACTAACTGAAAGTTTTGAGAAAAGTTTGAATTCAAACAGGTTTTTAAATCAGTTGAATAAAATCAAAACAGAAAAATAAAACAGATGAAAAAAAGGGAAACAAAGCCAGCCAAGGAACAGGCCCAGTCTAGCCCAACTAGCTAGCCCACTCCCTCTCCCTCCGCAAAGCGTTTTCCTTACCGCGAACCCTACCCGCGCAGACGCTGACTTGCTGACCCCACTAGAAACCCTTTCTCTCGCTGGGGACACGACCCCATCTGTCAGTCTTCATTCTCACACGCCCATGACTGCTTCCTCCCTCTCCCTGCCGTTCTTTTTCAATCAAACCTCGAGTAAATTCGTGTCAATGCAGCGTTGATTCCGCCCAGTGACCGTGCCCTCTTAATCGCCTAGATCTCCTCCTCCTTTCCCCTCATTTTCCCATGCCAAAACGCCACAGGGCTGCTCGAATTCCCTCTCGCTCCGCCACTGCTCCGACGAGCATCTCCAGCCAATTCCGGCCAGACACCGTCGCCCCTTGCTCCTTGGCCTCCATGAGGAAACTCCCTAGCCTCTTGCGCATCTCCTAGTGTCGCCCGTTCAGCCACGCGTGCCCTATATCCTCGACTCCGTCTTCAACCGAGCAGCGCCACCGTCTGCCATTACTCCGTCGACCTCTCCCCGGTAATCCTGACCGCCCCCTCCACTCTCGTTGACACACAAATGATCTACTCTCCCATGCGCATCTAACACCGCCTTTTTCGTGTCCTAGCGCGCTTCGTAACCTTGCCCCCATCATCATCAGTACCTGCCCGACGATAGAAGCTTCTCCGGTGAGGACTTGCCAGCAGCTCCGTGCGCCCCCTGCCCTTCGACGACTACGTTGAGCATCAGCAACACCCTGCAAACTCGGTGAGCCACTCCACGTCCTCTCTTGCTTCCTGTATCATCGGCACCGTCCTCGTCTGAGCGCACCGCCGCCACTCGCCGCCGCCAGCGCCGCCCATCCTTGGTCACACGCACTGCAGCCGTTAGATCTTGATCGCATGGATAGGATAGATTGACTTAAGTGAAACAGTATGCTAGATCTGAGCCGTGCAATCTCCTTTTAATCCAACAGCCCACATTGATCGATCCTGCCGAACCGATATCAGCGAATCAGAACAAGACACGTGGCCTAGAGTATGTTTTAAAAACAAAAAACATGTCTGTTAGTTGTTAGATTTGAAAATTTTATAACTTTAAATCTACACGTCGAAATTTTATATCAATGGAATCAGCAAAAAGAGTACTTTCCAACCATTAACTTTGTTTAATGAATTGCTTCTGGAAAATTAGTTGTTTTTGCATAAACTTATCT
This sequence comes from Avena sativa, assembly GCA_916181665.1. Lineage (NCBI taxonomy): Eukaryota > Viridiplantae > Streptophyta > Magnoliopsida > Poales > Poaceae > Avena > Avena sativa. The sequence goes on along the minus strand of OV702279.1, from coordinate 39,152,508 downwards.
AGGCCTATTTTGTGTATAAAATTTATTCTAAAAATGATTTAGGGGAAAAATCTTTTGTAAATTTATTGTTTTGAACCTACTGACCATAGAAACCAACTTGTATATTTAAAAGTGTGTTTTGTGAAGCTAAAGAATAAATCTTGGAATAAAAGCATTCCTAGTTCAATAAAAATATTGTTTATGTTTTAAAAATGCTTTTTGAGTAAAACCTTTGGAAAATGATTTGATTTAAACTCTCTGACCCTAAACACCAAGTTTTTGGATTTAAAAATATATTTGGTGAACCCTATAAAATTATTACCTTGTTTAAAGGCATTTCCAACAAAATAAAATATTGCTTTGACTTAAAAATGGTTTATAGGTAAAACCTTTTGCAAATGGTTTTAATATTAAACACTTGACCATAAAACACTAACATTTTTGTTTAAAAATATATTTGTCAAACACTAGGAATTACTACTTTTATTTAAATCATTTCTAGCAAAACAAAAAGGATTTACAATGGCCATTTTAACTAACTTAATATCAAATGGTTTTTCCACATTTATAAATGACCAACAGATGTTTTAGAATGTTTATAACCTATTAGAAACCACTTTCCCAAATAAAAAAATCTTTGGCATGCTTGCATGCATTATTTTGTTTTTATTATTCTATGTGATGAATTGCTTGAATGGTAGATTGAATTTGTGCCTTGATTGAATTATAGTGAAATTTGAAGAGTGTGACTATTGCAAGATCAAGGAGTGAACTTATATTCTCTACCAAAAAGGCAAGTGGTGCTTCATACTTTTCTCCTATTATTTTCACTATGCATTAGTGATATTTCTAAGTAGGACTTGCATAGAATTTTCTAAGTATAAACTATGCCATGGGAAATCCTAGTAGATGAAACCTTAGTAGAATTTTCCTAAGTTAAGATTCCTACTACTATCATGCTTAGCTTAGATAGTAGAAAACAAGGGTGGATTATATTCATGCTATGAAATATTTCTAAGTCAAGGACTTATGTTTTGTTTAATAAAACAGCTAAGTGAATGAAACACCTTGGTGGAATGATAATTGCTTGGTTGTATTTTTGTTGAGTGGCTACCAAGGCCCATTTTTCAATGGTTTACCCTGTGTATCTCACTTGTAGAATGCCACCCAAGAACAAAGTGATTTGAGATGTCAAATGTTGAGAAGCTTCAAGTGCAGCCACTTGGCATTATGGGCTCTGCCTGGATCATATAGGTTGCAACAACTTAGCCAAATGGACAGTTGGTGGTAGGGGATGATAGGTTTTGGAATGCGTCCATTCTGGTCTAAGGGAAAGCTTCTGAAAGATCTTGTCTCGATGCATGTCGAGTCTTGTGGGGAAAGTGCACCACCTCTCGAGAGAGTAAAATCTAAGTACTTAGTCGTGTCCCCGGCAATGGACAATTTGAGCATCAAGACATGGAAGCTATCAAGAATCTCTTTATCCCAATTTCTAAGTTAAAAACTTATGGTTGAACAAGGGTTAAGGGATCTTCAATCAATGATTGGTAGATGCCTTGGGTGATTTAGACAAACAAAAACTTAGTGTTTTCAAATGATAAGGAAAATCTATTTTGAGCAAAGCAAGCCTAAGCTCCACTTAGCCAAATGCATATAGATGATAGTTTCCACTATTCTACCATAGTATCACTTGCCAATACAATTCAAATGTATTGACCCTTGTGGCTGTAACTTATTATGTTGCAGGTTTGTTTGATGTTAGTGAAGTGTGTTGTATAGGATTACAAGTCTACAACCAACATGATTGTCTGTGGCACTTTGAAGATGAAGGACTCCATGCTATAGTTATTTCTGCTGCATTGTAATGAGATAGCCAAATGAGCTATGTAAGATGTAATGAATTATTTTATTCCTGGTTATAAAGCTGTATTATGACCTTTGTTTCTTGATATTACATCTTAACTGTGGATGCTAGCTATTGATCCAGGGACTAGCATTGTAAACACAGGGATCTCTACCTTATTAAAGGTTGGGACCTCTACAAATGGTATCAGAGCACTGTGTTGCCTGTAGGATTGTAACCCTAGGATTGGACAAAACCCCTTAGAAAAATAGGAGTTGTATTTGTTCCAAAACTTATTTACAAACAATATTTTATACTCTTTCCTCAACCTTTTGGTTTTGATTCTACACCTCTTCTATTTCAACTTGATGGACAAAACCTCAACCATGAGCAAAGACTTCAACATGAGCAAAGGACCTCACCAAATCCAATGACTTCAACTTCAACATCACCAATGACTTCAACTTTAGTTTCATCAAGAACTTCAACTTGGGCATCACTAAGGACTACAAGTGAGACAAGAATAATACTCAAGACTTGAAGACTAAGGAAACACAGCTTAGAACGAACCATCATCACCTTTGAAGTTTTGTGACCAAGATACAAGAATATTTCCAAGGATACAATGAATTTATCCATGAAGAAAACAACTAAGAAGAATGAAATGATATCAAGGAAACCATATAGTTGGACCACTATACTAATTTTTAGATCAAACACACCAACATATGTGGTGTAGCAAAAATATTTTGTTGCCTAAAAATGTGCTTGAACTTTGTTGTTTGAGTGAAATGTTTGATTGAGATTGCTTGCACATTGTTTGAGTGAATTGTGATGTGAGTGATTAGACTACTTTCTTAGAAATCTTTTGCCTATTATAATCCCAATCCAACCCAAACAGATGACTTCTCCAAGAGACTCCAACATCAAGAATGGTGACAACAATAACCAAGAGATGCTTCTAGCAACCCAAGCCCAATTGAATCAAGTGACAACTCAGTTTTTAGCAAACAACAATGACTTAGACCCAACCTTGCAAAAGTTTTTGGAAACCCAATCCTAATTGTTGCAAAGGATGACCAATCAAATGATCAACATGATAAGCAACTCTTCGCAAGGAGTTTTTGACAACAATGATGTTAAGGATGATATTATAGAAGGAACTAAAGCTTGCAATATTTGTGGTGGCATGGAACACACTTCCAAAGATCATGAGGATCAATGCCCTAATTGTGAAGAGAAACATCCAACTAAACAATGCCCCACATCTCAAGTGACTTGTTTCCTATGTGAAGGCAATGATCATGTCCCTATCCAATGCCCCATCTATCCAATAGTTCAACAAATGAAGCAAGATGGAATGCATCAAATGTTTGGAAACCTCCATAAGGGAACAACTTATACCAAGAAGGATGAAGGAAAAGTTAGAACCATGCCTCATAAAGCCAAATCCAAAGTGACCACAAAGTGTTGCTAATCTTGTGAAGAAGAAGGACATATCTCTAGTAACTGCCCCAAGAAGAGAGAAAGATTTCCCACCTTTGAGGTGAGATATGAAGAGCATGAACTAGAAGAACTCCTAGCTTTGGAGAGACCCAAAAAGAAGAAGAAGGACATAAGCCAGTTGCAATGCTACAATTGCAAAGAGATGGGACACTATGCCAGTGATTGCCTAGAAAATAAGAAGAACCAAGGAAATAAACAAGAGGCAATGATACCAAAGAAGAAGAAGGATAATAGCCAAGTGATGTGTTTCAAATGCAAAGAGCTAGGCCATTATGCAAACAAGTATCCAGAGAAGATAAATCAAGATCCCAAGTAAGCCAGGATGTAATCTAGTTGGAAATTTTTAAGGGTGGTAGTACCCTAGTTGTTTTGAAGCCAACTTGTAACCTCTAGCTTTCCCAAATATCGGGACGAGATTTATTTTAAGGGTGGTAGCCTGTCACATCCCAAAATTTTCCAAATTTTGTAATGTGAAAAAAATAAATAAACAAAATAAATAATTGTTGAAATTTAGGGTAAAAAGAAACTTTCTGTTTAAACTTGGAAACATCAAAACCCTACCTAAATAAAAAAAATTGAATAAAAAGGAATCCAACAAAATTTCAAAAAAGTGAAAGGCATTCATCAATGAATGAACCTTGAAATTCAAACTTGGGAAAAATAAACCAAAACCCAAACCTTAATGGAAGAAAATCATTCCAAGATATCTCTAAGACTATGGATTTGTTCCATATAAAATTTGTCAACAAACATTTATAAGTGATCAAAATGACAAACAAATATATTATCAGATCATAGAAATTGATTTCATTCAATTTGGAACTATGGATAAAAACTTATGACTTTAATTTGACAAAAGGAAATAAAGCTCCTATCCAAAATCCATACCAAATTGTGAGCAAGTTAATCCTAAAGGGATTTAAAGGATAAACAAGTATTAAATAAAATTCTACAAATTGGGATCACCCATTTTGGATCTATAAATAAAAAGATATGGATTTTATAAGGAAAAGGAAGAAATAAATAAATAAATAAATAAATAAGGAATATTTAAAAGCCAAATTAAATCTTGGCCAAATCCATAATCAAACAAAGATAATCCAAATCCAAATTAATAAAGGGATAAAGAATATTCAAATAAAATTATATGGCATTAACCAAATTCCATTCTATTAAATAAAAACAAAATCCCTAATAGAAATGATTAATTAAATCATGGGAAAATAATAAATGGAATTTGCCCAAGTGGAATAAAATTATTTAATTAACTTAAATGGAATCAAAGAATTGTTTGAAATAAAATTTATAAGGGATTAAAACCATATATGATTTTATTTGAATGAAGACAAATGCTCAATTTAAATGATTAATAAATCATATTAAAAATATTTCAAATAATTCAGAATGAATTATTTAACACCCTAGTAAATAAATAAAACCTACTGAAAAAGGTTTGGTGAAAATTATATTCAAATAAGAGTTTGAAAATATAAATAAAAATATTATTTGAATAAAAGACAAGTGCCCTTTATAAATAAATAATAAACCATAAAAGAATAAAAGAATTATTATAAAATGAACTTTAAAATGCATTTATAAACAACAATAAAAAGAACTGAAAGTTTTGAGAAAAGTTTGAATTCAAACAGGTGTTTGAATCAATTGAATAAAATCAAAACAGAAAAAGAAATCAGAAAAAGAAAACAGATGAAAAAATGGGAAACAAACCCAGCCCAGGAACAGGCCCAGTCCAGACCAACTAGCCAGCCCACTCCCTCTCCCTCCGCGAAGCGTTTTCCTTACCACAAACCCTACCCGCGCAGACGCTGACTTGCTGACCCCACTGGAAACCTTCTCTCTCGCTGGCGACACGACCCCATCTGTCAGTCTTCGTTCTCACCCGCCCGCGACTGCTTCCTCCCTCTCCCTGCCGTTCTCTGTCAATCAAACCTCGAGTAAATTCGTGTCAATGCAGCATTGATTCCGCCCAGTGACCGTGCCCTATTAATTGCCTTGATATCCTGCTCCTTTCCCCTCATTCGCCCATGCCAAAACGCCACAGGGATGCTCGAATTCCTTCTCGCTCCGCCACAGCTCCGACGAGCATATCCAGCCAATTCCGGCCAGACACCGTCGCCCCTTGCTCCCTGGCCTCCATGAGGACACTACCTAGCCTCTTGCGCATCTCCCAGTGTCGCCCATTTAGCCGCGCGTGCCCTGTATCCTCGACTCTGTCTTCAACCGAGCAGCGCCACCGTCTGCCATTACTCCGTCGACCTCTCCCGGTAATCCTGACCGCCCCCTCCCCTCTTGTTGACACACGTATGATCTACTTTCCAGTGCGCATCTAACACCGCCTGTTTCGTGTCCTAGCACGCTTCGTAACCTCGTCCTCCTCATCATAGTATGTGCCCGACGATAGAAGGTTCTCCGGCGAGGAATTGCCAGCAGCTCCGTGCGCCCCCTGCCCTTCGATGACTACGTTGAGCATCAGCAACGCCCTGCGAACTCGGTGAGCCACTCCACGTCCTCTCTCGCTTCCTGTATCATCGGCACCATCCTCGTCTGAGCGCGCCGCCGCCACTCGCCGCCGCCAGCGCCTCCCATCCTTGGTCACACGCACTGCAGCCATTAGATCTTGATCGCATAGATAGGATAGATTGAATTAAGTGAAACGGTATGCTAGATCTGAGACGTGCAATCTCCTTTTAATCCAACAGCCCACATTGATCGATCCTGCCGAACCGGTATCAGTGATTCAGAACAAGACACGTGGCCTGGAGTTTGTTTTAAAGACAGAAAACATGTCTATTAGATGTAAGATTTGAAAATTCATAACTTTAAATCTACACGTCCAAATTTTATATCAATGGAATCAGCAAAAAGAGTACTTTCCAACCATGCACTTTGTTTAATGAATTTCTTCTGTAAAATTAGTTGTTTTTGCATAAACTTGTCTAGGCATATTTTGTGTATAAAATTTATTCTAAAAATTACTTAGGGGTAAAATATTTTGTAAATTTATTGTTTTGAACCTACTGACCATAGAAACCAACTTGTATATTTAAAAGTGTATTTTGTGAAGCTAAAGAATAAATCTTTGAATAAAAGAATTCCTAGTTAAATAAAAATATTGTTTATGTTTTAAAAATGCTTTTTGAGTAAAACCTTTGGAAAATGATTTGATTTAAACTCTCTGACCCTAAACACCAAGTTTTTGGACTTAAAAATATATTTGGTGAACCCTATAAAATTATTACCTTGTTTAAAGGCATTTCCAACAAAATAAAATATTGCTTTGACTTAAAAATGGTTTATAGGTAAAACCTTTTGCAAATGGTTTTAATATTAAACACTTGACCATAAAACACTAACATTTGTGTTTAAAAATATATTTGCCAAACACTAGGAATTACTACTTTGATCATTTTTAGCAAAACAAAAAGGATTTAAAATGGCCATTTTAACTAACTTAATATCAAATGGTTTTGCCACTTTTATAAATGACCAACAGATGTTTTAGAATGTTTATAACTTATTAGAAACTACTTTCCCAAATAAAACAATCTTTGGCATGCTTGCATGCATTGTTTTATTTTTATTATTCTATGTGATGAATTGCTTGAATGGTAGATTGAATTTGTGCCTTGATTGAATTATAGTGAAATTTGAAGAGTGTGACTATTGCAAGATCAAGGAGTGAACTTATATTCTCTACCAAAAAGGCAAGTGGTGCTTCATACTTTTGTCCTATTATTTTCACTATGCATTAGTGAGATTTCTAAGTAGGACTTGTATGGAATTTTCTAAGTATAAACTATGCCATGGGAAATCCTAGTAGATGAAACCTTAGTAGAATTTTCCTTAGTTAAGATTCCTACTACTATCATGCTTAGCTTAGCTAGTAGAAAACAAGGGTGGATTATATTCATGCTATGGAATATTTCTAAGTCAAGGACTTATGTTTTGTTTAATAAAACAACTAAGTGAATGAAATACCTGGGTGGAATGGTAATTGATTGGTTGTATTTTTGTTGAGTGGTTACGAGGGCCAATTTTTCAATGGTTTACCCTGTGTATCTCACTTGTGGAATGCCACCCAGGAACAAAGAGATTTGAGATGTCAAATGTTGAGAAGCTTCAAGTGCAGCCACTTGGCATTATGGGCTCTGCCTGGATCATATAGGTTGCAATAACTTAGCCAAATGGACAGTTGGTGGTAGGTGATGATAGGTTTGGGCACGCGTCCATTCTAGTCTAAGGGAAGGCTTCTGAAAGATCTTGACTCGATGCATGTCGAGTCTTGTGGGGAAAGTGCACCACCTCTCGAGAGAGTAAAATCTAAGTACTTAGCCGTGTCCACGGCAATGGACAATTTGAGCATCAAGACATGGAAGCTATCAATAATCTCCTCATCCCAATCTCCTCATCTTCAATCAATGATTGGTAGATGCCTTGGGTGATTTAGACGAACAAAAACTTAGTGTTTTCAAATGATAAGGAAAATCTATTTTGAGCAAAGCAAGCCTAAGCTCCACTTAACCAAATGAATATAGATGATAGTTTCCACTATTCTACCATAGTATCACTTGCCAATACAATTCAAATGTATTGACCCTTGTGGCTGTAACTTATTATGTTGCAGGTTTGTTTGATGTTAGTGAAGTGTGTTGTATAGGATTACAAGTTTACAACCAACATGATTGCCTGTGGCACTTTGAAGATGAAGGACTCCATGCTATAGTTATTTCTGTTGCATTGTAATGAGATATCCAAATGAGCTATGTAAGATGTAATGAATTATTTTTTCCTGGTTATAAAGTTGTATTATGACCTTAGTTTCTTGATATTACATCTTAACTTTGGATGCTAGCTATTGATCCAGGGACTAGCATTGTAAACACATGGATGTCTACCTTATTAAAGGTTGGGACCTCTACCTAATGCATGGATTCCATCTGGGTAAGCATCGTTTCCCTTTTGTGGGTTGATTATTCGCAGTATTTGAACGTGAATCGCTGGTGCTCAACTAACTGCCTTGATTTTCGAATAGGATTGATCAAGTGCTGGCGTAATTCGTGGTTGTGAACAATATCTCTTTGGATTTTACTTCCTAGCGGTAGTTTCAACCTCCATAACTCTCAGAGATAGATAAAATATCCCTAAAATCTATTGTAAATTCCCCTGGAGCAGTGGCGATTCAGTTGGTTTGCAAGACTGTTCATAATTATGAAACTCTCACGCGGTCTGAAACTATAATTGACATAACTCCCGCATGATTAGTCATTCACGTTCAAATTAAAAAAATTATACAACTCTTAATGTACAAGAGTGTTTATGTAGAAGTCCCAACCTGATAAGGTAAAGATCCTTGTGTTTACAGTGCTAGTCCCTGGATCGAATAGCTAGCACCAACATTTTAAGATGTAATATCAAAAAAAAAAGATCATATTACAACTTATAACCAGGAATAAAATAATTCATTACAACTTACATAGCTCATATGGCTATCATATTACAGAGCAGCAGATATAACTATATAGCATGGAGTCCTTCATCTTCATGTGCCACAGGCAATCATGTTGGTTATAGACTTATAATCCCTACTCAACAAACTTCACTAACATCAAACAAACCTGCAACATAATAAGTTACAGCCATAAGGGTCAATACATTTGAATTGTATTGGAATGTGATATCATATTGATATGGAGAATCTTGCATCTACATGAATATTTGGCTAAGTGGAGTTCTGGCTAGCCTTTGCACAAAATAAGCTTTCCCTATGCTTTGAAAAATAGTTTTCTCTTTTTAAAACATTTCATCACACAATGGCACACTGGTTACATACCAGGTGCTTGCCTTGTTCACCCAACAAGTTTTAACTTAGAGAAATTGGGATGAGGAGATTCTTGATCATTCCAATGTCTTTGAGGCTCAAAATGTCCATTACCAGGGACACGACTAAGTACTTAGGTTTTACCCTCTCGAGAGGTGGTGCACTTTTCCCACAAGACTCGACATGCATCGAGACGAGGCATTTTAGAAACAATCCCTCAGATCAACACAGACGCGTTCCATCCTATCATCACTACCACCATTTGTCTGCCTGTCTGAGTTCTTGCAACCTTTGTAGTCAAGGTAGAGCCTATATGCCATGTGGCTGCACTGGAAGCTTCTCAACACAAAACATCTCAAATCTCCTTGTTCCTGGGTGGCCATCCACAAGTGAGATACACAAGGTAAACCATAGAAATGGGCCTTGTGTAACCACTCAACTCAAATCCATCTAAGCAATTACCATTCCACCCAGATGTTTCATTCACTTAGTTGTTTTATTAATCAAAAACTTAGTCATAGACTTTGCACAATATCATGGCATGAATATTCCACCCTTGTATTTTCTACTAGCTAGGTTAAGAATACTAGCACAACTTGTCTCTTGTCTTAGGAATATTCCTACCAAGATATAATCTATAGGATCTACCGTAGCATAGCAATATATAAAAGATAGTCCTATCATGCATACTACAAAAATAGCACTAATGCAATATTGAAAAGATAGGACTTTTGATGACCAAAGTATCACTTGAATCTTTAGTAGAGAAACTAGGTACACTTTTTGATCTTGCAATTGTCACACTCTTCAAGGTTCACTACAATCCAATCAAGCAAGGCACATATTCAAAACTAGCATTCAAACAATTCACCACATAAAATGATAAAAACAAGGAAATGGATGCAAGCATGAAAAAGTTTGTGTTATTGAAAAAGTGGTTTCTAACAAGGTTATAAACATTTCAAAACACCTACTGGTCATTTATAAAAGTGGCAAAATCATTTGAAAACAAGTTATTGAAAATAGCCCTTTTAAATCATTTTTGTTTTACTAGAAAAGCTTTTATTCAAATTAATAATTTCTAGTGTTAACCAAATATATTTTTAAACTCAAATGTTAGTGTTTATGGTCAGAGGGTTCAAAACAAATCCTTTTGCAAAAGGTTTCACTCAAAAATCATTTTTAGAAAAAAATTTATATCCCAAATAGTCCTATTAATGTTTCTGCAAAAAACCTAATTTTTCAGAACCCAATACTAAACTAAGGCAATAGTTGCAAAGTTTACATTTTTCTGAATCCATTTATATAAAATTTGTAATTTTTGGACATACAGATCAAATATTATGGATTTTACAAAATCAAACAACCTAATAGATCAAATTCTTTTTTAAATCAACAGCTTGGCCACGTGTCTTGTTTTAATTGGCTGATACCGTTTCATTTGGATCGAGCAATGTGATCCGCAAGATCTAATTGAAACCGCACGGATCAGATTAGTGTGCACCGATTCGTTTAAGTTATCTGTTTTAGCCACAAGATCTAAATCTAACGGTTCACAGTGCGATGACCTAAGATGGGCGGCGCTGGCTGGAGACGCGCGGCGGCGGCGCTCTGTCAGCGGCGGTGCGGCGGTTCGAGGAAGGAAGGAAGGGGGTACTGAGAATTACTAGAGTCGCCGTGGCGAGGGGATGCTCGAGGTGGTCTCCGTTGGCCGAGGGGTGCACAAGGTCGCTGGGGATTTCTCGCCGGAGATGTTACTGGCATCGGGCACGCACGGGCTTCGTCGGAGGCGAGATCCTGGGTCGCACACAAGCAAACCAAAGTTTCAGTGGAATGCGCACAAGTACGAGGGTTGTGGAGAAACTCACCAGAGGCCAAGGGGCGGACGGGGTCGACAGCTATTGCTCATCGGAGATGAGGCAGACAACGGTGGCGAGCAGACGAGGTCAGAGTCGATGCTCTGAGGAGTGCGCGAGCAAGCGGAGGCTACTGGAAAGTGTGCATGACAATGGGGAGTGGGATGGTGTGATCTAGGAGGCAGGGGAAGGTCTGATCTCGGCGGAATCATCGCGGAGGCTCGTCGGAGCAGCGGTGGTGTGAGCGAAAATTTGAGCAGACTGGAGGCCCCGGTGGCATGGGGTTTGAGGGGAAAGAGAGAGGAGAGAGTGGGGATTAAGAGGGCATGATCAAAGACGGAAAATACTCGCGCATTTAAACGAATTTAATTGTATTAATTCAGCCAGAAACGGCGAGGAGGAATTGGGGGCAGGGTTAGCGCGCTGGAGATGATGATGCCAGCGTGGACGTGGGTGCCTGCGGTCAGTGGGGGTGTGGGTGGAGGCCGCGGTGAGAAAATTATAGCGGGGAGAGGGGAGTGCTGGGTGCGCTTTTGCTGGGCCAAGATGGGCTGGGTGCTGGTTAGGTTTAGTTGGGTTGGGTTCTTTCCCTTTTTTTTCTGATTTTTTTCTTTTTTACATTTCTGATTTCTGTTTTAGTTCAATTTGTTTCAAGCTTCAATTTGAATTCAAATTTTTGTACAATCTTTTCAGTAGGTTTATACTATTTAATAGTGTGTTTAAATATTCCACTTTGAATTATTTCAAATATTCTCTTATCATTTAATATTTATTTAAATGAGTCTTTTTGTCTTTATTCAAATAAAATTTAATATGGTTCAAACCCATATAATTTTATTCAAATAATCCTTTATTCTTTTATTTTATTTGAATTACTTTTATTCCATTTGCTTATGGATTTGGCCAAGATTTAATTTTTTAAATATTTCTTATTTATTTATTTCTTTATCTCATAAAATTCATATATTTTTATTTATAGCTCCAAATATGGTGATTCCACTTTGTATACTTTTATTTAATATTTATTTATCTTTTTAAATCCTTTTAGGATTACTTTGCTCATAATTTGGTATTGATTTTGGTTAGGAGCTTTATTAGCCTTGGAAATTAATTTCTTTTATCTTATTAAATTCATAAGTTTTATCCATGGCTCCAAATTGAGTGAAACCAATTTCCATGGTTTTGTAACATTTTTGTGTATCATTTTTGATCATTTATAAATGTTTGTTGCTAACTTTTTATATGGATCAAAGCCATAGTCTTAGAGTGATCTTGGAAATGATTTCTTTCATTTGGGTTTTAGGGTTTTTGGTTTAACTTTTCCAAGTGTTTAAATTCAAGATTCTTTCCATGCAAGAACGCATTTGATCTTTTGAATATTTGTTTGTTGTTTTCTCATTCCAATTTGTTCAAGTAGGGTTTTGATGTTTCCATTTAGAAGCAAAAAGTTTCTTTTCATCCTAAATTTCAACATTTATTTCTTTTGTTTGTTTATTTTTCACATTTCAAAATTTGGAAAATTTTGGGATGTGACAGAATACCACCCTTAAAATGAATCCGGTCCCGAGATTCGGGAATTCTAGAGGTTAAAAGTTGGCTTCAAAAGGTTTTTAACTAGATTGCATCTTGTCTTACTTGGTATCTTGGTGTAACTTTTCTGAACAATTGTTTGCATAGTGTCCTTTGTTACCACACTTGAAACATGTGAGAAGGTTGATGGCCCTCTCAGGTTTGCTTGTCTTGTTCTTCTTCTTTTCTGGACAATGTGATGCATAATGGCCTAGCTCTTTGCATTTGTGGCACATCACTTGGATATTATCATCTTTTATCTTCGGTATCACTAACTCTTGTTTGTTTCCTTGGCGCTTCTTCTCTTCTTGGCATTCGTTAGCATAGTGTCCCATCTATTTGCAATTGTAACATTGCTCCTGGATAATGTCTTTCTTGTTGGGGTTGGGGCATTTCTTCTTGTTCTTGGGTTTCTCCAATGCTAGGAGGGCTCTTAGTTCATGTTCTTCATACTTCACCACAAAGGTGGGAAAAATTCCTCTGTTCTTAGAATAGTTCCTAGGATAATGTCCATGTTTCCTCTTTTGTCCACCATAGTGGGTTATAAGGTATGAAGGTGCATACTGAGATTTTACTTTGTCTTCATCCTTTTTGGTAGAAGTTGTACCTTCATGAATGTTTCCAAACATTTGATGTTTTCCATCTTGTTTCATCTGTTGAACTATATGATAGATGTGGCATTGGACAGGGACATGATCATTTCCTTCACCTAGGAAACAAGAAACTTGAGATGTGGGGCATTGTCTAGCTGGATGTTTCTCTTCACAATTAGGGCATTGGTCCATATGTTCTTTATAAGTGTGTCCTATGTCTCCACAGATTTTGTAGGCTTGAGTTCCTTTTATAATACCATCCTTGATATCATTGTTGTCATAATATCTTTGGCAAAGGTTGCTTCTCATGTTGATCATCTGATTGGTCATCCTTTGCAACAATTGAGATTGGGATTCAAATAACTTTAGCATGGCTGGGTCTAACTCAATGTTGTTGGCTAAAAAATGGCTTTTCACTTGATTCAACTGGACTTGGGTTGCTAGAAGTTGTTCTGTCATGTGCATCTCAAGGTTGTTATTACCATCCTTGATGTTGGAGTTGTGGTTTCTTGGAAAAGTCATCTGTTTGGGTTGGATTGGGATTAGGTTAGGAAAAAGATTTATAGATGAAGAATTCTACTCACACACAACAAATCACACAAAGCAATGTGCAAGCAATCACAATCATGTATACCGCTCAAACAACAAGGTTCAAGCATAATTTTAGGCAACAAAATATATTTTTTGCTACACCACATAAGTTGGTGTGATCAATTAATCGATTTAAACTAAACACTAGTATGGTGGTCCAACTATGGGTATCACTTGAGGTCATTCCATTCTTATTAGTTGTTGCATCATGAACAAGATCATGGTATCCTTGGAAGAAATTCTTTCATCTTGTTCACAAGGCTCAAGGTGATGATGGTTCCTCCTAAGTTGTGTTTCCTTAGTCTCCAAGTCTTGAGTATTATTCTTATCTCACTTGAAGTCCTTAGTGATGTACAAGTTGAAGTCCTTAGTGAAGATGAAGTCATTAGTGATGTTTAAGTCCTTGCTCATGTTGAAGTTTTTGTCCATCAAGTTGAAAAGGGAGAGTTGTGGAATCAAAACAAAATGCCGAGGAAAGAATTTACAAGATTGTTTGTAAATAAGTTTGAACAAATACAACTCTTATTTTTCTAAGGGGTTTTGTCCAATCCTAGGGTTACAATCCTACAGGTAACACAGTGCTCTGATACCATCTGTAGAGGTCCCAACCTGATAAGGTAAAGATCCATGTGTTTACAGTGCTAGTCCCTGGATCGAATAGCTAGAAACCATAGTTTAAGATGAAATGTCAAGAAACAAAGGTCATATTACAACTTATAACCAGGAATAAAATAATTCATTTCAACTTACATAGCTCATATGGCTATCATATTACAAAGCAGCAAATATAACTATATATCATGGAGTCCTTCATCTTCATGTGCCACAGGCAATCATGTTGGTTGTAGACTTGTAATCCCTACTCAACAAACTTCACTAACATCAAACAAACGTGCAACATAATAAGTTATATCCACAAGGGTCAATAAATTTGAATTGTATTGGCAAGTGATATCATATTGATATGGAAAATCTAGCATCTACATGAATATTTGGCTAAGTGGAGTTTTGGCTAGCCTTTGCACAAAATAAGCTTTCCCTATCCTTTGAAAAATAGTTTTCTCCTTTTAAAACATTTCATCACACAATGGCACACTGGTTACACACCAGATGCTTCCCTTGTTCACCCAACAAGTTTTAACTTAGAGAAATTGGGATGTGGAGATTCTTGATCATTCCAATGTCTTTGAGGCTCAAAATGTCCATTACTGGGGACACGGCTAAGTACTTAGTTTTTACCCTCTTGAGAGGTGGTGCACTTTTCCCACAAGACTCTACATGCATCGAGACGAGACTTTTCAGAAACAATCCCTCAGATCAGCACAGACGCGTTCCATACTATTATCACTACCACCATCTGTCTGCCTGTCTGAGTTCTTGCAACCTATGTAGTCAAGGAAGAGCCCATATGCCATGTGGCTGCACTGGAAGCTTCTCAACACAAAACATGTCAAATTTCTTTGTTCCTAGGTGGCCATCCACATGTGCGATACACAAGGTAAACCATAGAAATGGGCCTTGTGTAACCACTCAACACAAATCCATCCAAACTATTACCATTCCACCCAGGTGTTTCATTCACTTAGTTGTTTTATTAATCAAAAACATAGTCATAGACTTTGCACAATATCATAGCATGAATATTCCACCCTTGTATTTTCTACTAGCTAGGCTAAGCATACTAGCATAACTTTTCTCTTTTATTAGGAAGATTCCTACCAAGATATAATATATAGGATCTACCATAGCATAGCAATATATAAAAGATAGTCCCATCATTCATACTACAAAAATAGCACTAATGCAACATTGAAAAGATAGGAATTTTGATGACCAAAGTATCACTTGCCTTTTTAGTAGAGAAACTAGGTAAACTTCTTGATCTTGCAATTGTCACACTCTTCAGGGTTCACTACAATTCAATCAAGCAAGGCACACATTCAAAACGAGCATTCAAACAATTCACCACATAAAATGATAAAAACAAGGAAATGCATGCAAGCATGCAAAAGGGTCTTTTATTGAAAAATTGGTTCTAACAAGGTTCGAAACATTTCAAAAGACCTACTGGTTATTTATAAAAGTGGCAAAATCATTTGAAAACAAGTTAGTGAAAATAGCCCTTTTAAATCATTTTTGTTTTACTAGAAAAGCTTTTATTCAAAGTAATAATTTCTAGTGTTAACCAAATATATTTTTAAACTCAAATGTTATTGTTTATGGTCAGAGGGATCAAAAGAAATCCATTTGCAAAAGGTTTCACTCAAAAATCATTTTTCGAATAATTTTTATATCCAATATATTCCTATTAATGTTTCTGCAAAAAGACCTAATTTTTTAGAATCAAAATACTAAATTAAGGCCATAGTTGCAAATTTTACATTTTTCTGAATCCACTGATATAAAATTTGTAATTTTTGGACATACATATCAAAAGTTATGGATTTTACAAAATCAAACAACCTA
Organism: Avena sativa; assembly: GCA_916181665.1. Classification (NCBI taxonomy): domain Eukaryota; kingdom Viridiplantae; phylum Streptophyta; class Magnoliopsida; order Poales; family Poaceae; genus Avena; species Avena sativa. The sequence continues at coordinate 39,136,266 of OV702279.1, read as the reverse complement.
ATAGATCAAATTTGTTTTTAAATCAACAGCTTGGCCACTTGTCTTGTTTTAATTGGCTGATACCATTTCGTTTGGATCGAGCAATGTGAGCTGCAGGATCTAATTGAAATCACACGGATCAGATTAGTGCGTACCAATTCGTTTAAGTTATCTATTTCAGCCACAAGATCTAAATCTAACGGTTCATAGTGCGACGACCTAAGATGGGCGGCGCTGGCTAGCGACGCGCGGCGGTGGCGCTCTTTCAGCGGCGGTCAGGCGGTTCTAGGAAGCAAGGAAGGGGGTACCGAGCATTACCGGAGTCGCCATGGCGAGGGGATGCTCGAGGTGGTCTCTGTTGGCCAAGGGGCGCACGACGTCGCTGGGGATTTCTCGTCGGAGATGTTACAGGCGTCGGGCACACACGGGCTTCGTCGGAGGCGAGCTCCTGGGTCGCATGCAAGCAAACCAAAGTGTTAGGGGAATGCACACAAGTACGAGAGTTGTGGAGAAACTCACCAGAGGTCAAGGGGCGCACGGTGTCGACGGCTATCGCTAACCGGAGATGAGGCAGACGACGGTGTCGAGCAAGCGAGGTCGGAGTCGATGCTATCAGGTGCGCGTGAGCAAGCGGAGGCGACTAGCAGGTGCGCACAGCAATGGGGAGTGGGCTGGTGTGAGCTAGGAGGCAGGGGAAGGTCTGAGCTCGCCGGAATCGTCGTGGAGGCTCGTCGGAGTAGCGGTGGTGTGAGCGAAAATTTGAACAGCCTGGAGGCTCTGGTTGGCGTGGGGTTTGAGGGGAGAGAGGAGAGAGTGGGGATTAAGAGGGTGTGATAGAAGACGGAAATTACTCGCGCATTCAAACGAAATTAATTGTGTTAATTCGTCCATAACGGCGAGGAGGAATTGGGGGCGGGGTCAGCGCGCTGGAGACGACGATGCTAGCGTGGACGTGGGTCCCTGCGGTCAGTGGGGGTGTGGGTGGAGGCCGGGGTGAGAAAAAACTAGCGGGAGAGGGGAATGCCGTGTGGGCTTCTGCTGGGCCAAGTTGGGCTGGGTGCTGGTTAGGTTTAGTTGGGTTGGGTTCTTTCCCTTTTTTTCTTATTTTTTTTCTTTTTTCCATTTCTGATTTATGTTTTAATTCAATTCATTTGTTTCAAGCTTCAATTTGAATTCAAATTTTTGCACAACCTTTTCAGTAGGTTTATACTATTTAATAGTGTGTTTAAATAGTCCACTTTGAATTATTTCAAATATTATCTTATGATTTAATATTTATTTAAATGAGGCTTTTTGTCTTTATTCAAATAAAATTTAATATGGTTCAAACCCATATAATTTTATTCAAATAATCCTTTATTCTTTTATTTTATTTGAATTACTTTTATTCTACGTTCTTCTGGATTTGGCCAAGATTTAATTTGTCTTTTAAATATTTCTTATTTATTTATTTCTTTATCTCATAAAATTCATATCTTTTTATTTATAGCTCCAAATATGGTGATTCCACTTTGTATAATTTTATTTAATATTTGTTTATATTTTTTAATCCTTTTAGGATTACTTTGCTCACAATTTGGTATTGATTTTGGTTAGGAGCTTTATTAGCCTTGGAAATTACTTTCTTTTATCTTATTAAATTCATAAGTTTTAATCCATGGCTCCAAATTGGGTGAAACCAATTTCCATGGTTTTGTAAAATTTTTTTATCATTTTTGATCATTCAGAAATGTTTGTTGCTAACTTTTTATATGGATCAAAGCCATAGTCTTAGTGTGATCTTGGAGATGGTTTCTTTCATTAGGGTTTTAGGGTTTTTGGTTTAACTTTTCCAAGTGTTTAAATTCAAGATTCTTTCCATACAAGAATGCATTTGATCTTTTGAATATTTGTTTGTTGTTTTCTCATTCCAATTTGTTCAAGTAGGGTTTTGATGTTTCCATTTAGAAGCAAAAAGTTTATTTTCACCCTAAATTTCAACATTTATTTCTTTTGTTTGTTTATTTTTCACTTTTCAAAATTTGGAAAATTTTGGATGTGACAGTTTATAATTGACACAACTCTTGAATACTTTCAAATTTAAAAAATACAACTCTTAATGTAATAGAGTGTTTATAATTGACACAACTCTTGAACACTTTCAAATTTTAAAAAATTATACAACTCTTAATGTAAAAGAGTTTTTATAATTGACACAACTCTTGAACACTTTCAAATTTAAAAAAACATACAACTCTTAATGTAAAAGAGTGTTTATAATTGACACAACTCTTGAACACTTTCAAATTGAAAAAATTATACAACTCTTAATGTAAAAGAGTGTTTATAGTTAACACTACCCTTGAACACGTTCAAATTAAAAAAATTATACAACTCTTAATGTACAAGAGTGTTTATAATTGATGCAACTCTTGAACACTTTCAAATTTAAAACAATTATACACTCTTAATGTAAAAGAGTGTTTATAATTGACACTACTCTTGAACACTTTCAAATTGAAAATTATACAACTTTTAATGTAAGAGAGTGTTTATAATTGACACTACTCTTGAACACTTTCAAATTGAAAAATTATACAACTCTTAATGTAAGCCATGAAATTCAAATATACATCAGTTTGACAATTATTGCCTCATTTAGACAAATTGTGTTTTGGGGAGGAATGTTTTGGGGAGAGGCTTGAGTAGAAAGCCATGAGCCTTCATAGATAGTAGGTGATTTGAGAAGTGGTGATTTAGGTTAAAACTTGATTTATATACATTTCTTATGGTGGAAGGTCGCATAATAAGACTCCCTGGGTAGATGCCACTATGTTTTGATCTTTTTGAATTTTTGTGCATAAAATGACTCAATTAGCTAGCTAATACCCATTCGCTGACTCTCTGTTGACCAGCCACTAGAGGGTAAAAGTGAGTATATTGCACACGGCAGTGTTATTACTGGAGGGAAAAACTGAGTACAACCAAAACTGCTAGTGCTACACTCGAGGGTATAACTGAGCACAACTAAGTGGTCAAGGTTAGACACGAGGGGGGAAACATGACGCACGGTACGCGTGTCGCAGTGAACGAGGTGGTAGAGGACGCGTGTGGCCGTGAATGATGTAGTATCACACGCGGTTATGCGGTGCACGGTGATGTAACAAAACGTCACCTCCCTTCACCTTTATAGAGGCCTCCTCACTCTCACTCATCACTCATTGCTCACTCACTCACGCAACCATCTCCACTGTCCCATCACCTTCTGCAAACCCCCAAGAAAACCCCAACCACGCCGGCGATGGAGAAGAGTGGCATGGTGGCCATCGTCGCCTCCAAGGCGGCCAAGGAGGAGTCCCTTGTCCTTGTACTGGCCCCCGTCGAGGCATTGAAGGCAGCCGCCATCCCCTTCCAGACCCCTGTCCCGCTTCCGCCGTAGCCGCTGGCGAGGAGGCCCCCGTCCCCGTACGGGACCCTGCCGTTCTCCTACAGATCCCCCACGGCTGGGACCCCTACGGGATAACGATTACATCAGGCCAGAGAACCCGTTCGACACCAGCTTAGCTGACCCATTGTTGGAGGTAACTAGGGTTTTCTCCCCTTCCTTTGTTCTCCCCCCATTCCCATTGTTGGATGCTAGATCGTGTGTTATTAGTGCTTGGCTAATCGGTGGATGCTAGGTATTTTTACAGTAGCTAATCCTCTTGTGTTAGATCTTGTACTTGGATGAATGCCCCTAGTTGGGATCAGTACTAGCACTGATCTGTAGTTGGGATCAGTACTATCACCGATCTGTAGTTGGGATCAGTATTCAATTTGGTTTGAGATTTGGGGATTGGGGAATAATCAAGGGATCTCAATCGGTTAATTTATGCAAGTAATCAATCTCGATAATCACGGTATCTCAATCATGTATTTATTGCGTGATAGTGTTTTTTGTAATAGGTGGATAGCAGCGACATCTACAGGGACGACGAGTCCATGGACACCAAGACTCGTCAGGTGCTGAGGAAGCTGAAGTCCGGCCAGTTCAACGGCTTCTTAGCCGGCGATGTCTACAGGCGCCCCTTCTACACCAGGAGCCTCGCCACTTACTTAAACTCCCTCGTGATGCATGCCGAGGATGTCAAGACCCGTGGCCCATAAAAGAACACCAACAACTTCAGAGCCCAGCACAAGGCGCTCGGTTTTCACCTCCGCAACCTCTAGAAGGTGGCCATCGAGGAGGGTCACATGCCCCCTATCAAGCCCAAGGCTCCCAAGGTCAAGGGACTGGGCAGCAGGAAGTGGAGGAAGCGCCACAGGGAGGAGGCTGAGGCCCTCCTAGCGCAGGCCATGAGGGGCCACTGATCTCGTGCTGATGCTGCTGCTGTAAAGCAGCTTCTTTTGTTTTGTTGTTTGTGTTGAACTTGTAAGTTGTTTCTACTAAGTATCCTAATTGTCAAATCTGGTTTAAGTATCGTACTATATAATCCTTTATTATCTGCTTTATCTACATCTGCTCTGTTCATCTACATATTTATGGTGCTTCTTAGATTTGCTGCCAGATTGAGAAAATACAAGGGCCAAAAGGAACCATGAATGAAGAGAGAAGCTGCGCTAGATTCTTTGCCTTTTTGGGAAAAAAACTGTTAGCGACATAAAGGGGAAAAGGAGTTCTTAAAAAGGCCAATCATAACAATAACAAAAAACAAATCTTCCAATTTAGGCGACAGGGCGCACGTAACTACAATATGCGCCCACATGGTCCCACACCACATCCCCCAAAACGCGTTCCCAACAAGCCAGCCCCACACCATGGGGGGACCTAATGCGGCCCCACTTGTCATTTATCCTATCCTGTTCCGAACTTGATAGCGCTGCCGTTTAATCACGCATCTGGACCCACATGTCATCCTCTCATTAGAAGAAACGTGTGTATGATGGATTTCAAAGTGAACGATTCAGCAATCAGACATTGAAACACAATAGCAGTACATATAGAACCAGTTCTTGTTTCATCTCTTAAAACCTTGGTCGACTAGAATCAACGTCAATACCTAATCCCAAATTTGAACGACAAATCATCAGAATCAAGACAGTCATATTTTTCATCTACCACCTTGTGGATGCAGGATGAGTAATCCAGGGTGAACCTATCATGTTTATTAATCAGAAAATTCCATTAATCTCTAGTCATCCTGGAGGCAGCCGGCGACACGCTGCTCTTCGGCTCAAAAAATAGGCTATATTCGGCGAACTCCTCCTGGTCCCCTCCCATCATTGAAGGTTTATATAAGTGCAACTCCACCATGTATCGCGGAAACTTGCATGCCACCGACCCAACGCACTCGGCGGATATGGCGAGGCCAGAGTGGAGCATGTAAAATCGCATGGCGAACACTGTACCATCGTCCCCGGATCTCCATGAGCCCGTTGCCAGCAAAGGCTGAGAGATGTACCTGTGTTCCACACCATAGTGGAAACTATGCACTTCCATCGAGTGGGATTTTTCGAGGTGGGCGAGGAGCGCTGTGGGCGGGGCGGCGAACTCACAACCAGGCTCAGGGCAGTAGCATGGACCATGCGGGCACACCATCTTGTGGTTGAGGAAGTCTTGGAAGGCGACCAATGTACCGCAGCCATCGTTGGGGCATCTGCCACCTTTTCCGCTAGTGACTTGGCGGCTCAACTCCTTGGAGCATGCGGCCAGCCTGACAGTGCTGGTAGTGTCCATATGCATAGTGATTTCTCCGAAGGCGTTGTCCCCGAACTTTCTCCATCCATTTACTAAATCTTGTGCATCGAATCCGCTATGGCGTCCAGATGAACTGGGGGCAAGGTCGGATTCATTATTGTTGGGGTTTCTTGGAGGAGAGTGATGGCGGCCTGCAAGAACCAATTCTGCGGGCGAGAACAAGGTGCACAGTAGATGGAGAAGATGGGAGGCTCTTTGATCGAGGGGTGTTTGCGTGTTGCCTCGTCAGTCTTCTACAGAGCGCAGCTGTATCGAGGACGCGGTCTAGACTAGCAAGCGGGGAGCAGATCTTTTGCGGATACGCACGTCTCATTGTCCTCTCATGCACACCAAAATTATGACTGTGCCATTAAGTGCTGGGAGCAGAGACAGCGTACCGTCCCATTAGCCTCGCCTCGTTTTTGTCAGCGACGTCGCATCAGCAACATCAGGGGCATTGATGCTCTATAAGAGGAAAAAGACTAGACTCAAACAACGTTGTACACGCTCTTACAACTTGGCCATTCTATCCGAACAGGTAATTAAAGCTACTATACATAGATTAAATTTAGGCTCAAGTGACCTTAATCGACTATGCCTCTCCCATTGTTTTTGTCGTGCACGACGTCCTCCGCATCGCTGTCCGCCTCTTCCGAGTCTGAATCGATGAGGGCGAGACCGGCGGCGTTCCTCTTCACGAGTGTTGCACGGTGCGCAGCATCGATAACGATGGAGGGCGTACACCCATGCACTGCCCAGAAGGCGCTTCCTCCCTTCGGGGTGGCGTATATTCGGGTGGATCTCCGAACGGCGAGCTTTGCAAATCCAAATCAACACCTCCCACTCCTTCTTGAAGCACCTTGGCCAGTACGCGCTGGTGCGCGCATATCGGTCCATTGCCCTCTTCCGCTCCGGCAGCTGGCGGCAACGCTCCTTGATCTGCCTCGGCAGCGCGATGCCGGGTACGAGCAGTGCCACAGGCACCCCAGCGTAGCTGAACTCGTAGCCGGCTAGTAGCCTCACAAGCAGCAGCGCGAGTATGTCATACTGGGCGAAAAACATGGCCTTGTGCATGCTGAGACAGGGCCTCTCCATGGCGAGTTATAGGGAACAAACGGGGTTTGAGCTTTGGCCACACGGTCGCATTTATAAAGTCAAGGAGGTAGGCCCACTGGTGGTTGCCAGGGCCAATAGGGACGCAGAAATGCCTACTTGCGGATCGCTATTGCAAAGGCTAATCCTTATCATCCATTCTCCCCAATCCAACGGTTCCTAAAAATTGCGACGAAGAATCAACCTGGCCCGTGGGGGGGGGGCTTCTAGAAGGCCCTAATCTTGCACCTCCTTTGGGAAAACGCCGGTTTTTTGGGTCCAGAAAATGGAAAGTGGAGATTTCTCCAAAGCACCACGAAATCTCTAGTTGGATAAGTCGCTTGCGATGCCGAGAGGGAGCTAGGTGCCGGGTTTGGGCTCAATCCATGGAGTGGTTCCATGTTCTGGGCAGCGAGGGGGATCTAGGGTTGGAAGCCATGTTTAATCACACTCGATAGACATCCTGGTGGTTCCTTGGGTGCCAAATGACCTGGTATGCCATGCCTATGATTTTATGAGGGCGGTGGGTCACATGCAAGGGCTCCATGAGCTGTTTTCACATTTTTTTTTAGATTTTTTTTTGGTGTTGCCCAAGAAAACGGCAAAATCCGTCGGCGGGCGCGCCGACGCGACGATCAGTGCAATCTTGGACCCAGGCATGCATCCAGCCTAGGTACCACATGGGGCACCCCATACCATATTTCCCTGAAAATCGAGAGTGGCTTATAGAGTACAAACAGTTAGAAACCGCATTTACCGGGCTGTAACTCGGAAAAAATATAGTACATGCCTGCACCACGAGATAAATACCCACCTCCCGGGAATGGTCATGCACCATGGTGTAGAATGCGTGAAAATTTCCTTGGTCCCATGGGCGCACCCTATTCTTGCACCTCCTTTGGGAAAACGCCGGTTCTTCGGGTCCATAAAATGGGAAGTGGAGATTTATCCAAAGCACCACGAAATCTCTAGTTGGAGAAGTCACTTGCGATGCCGAGAGGGAGCTAGGTGCCGGGTTTGGGATCAATCCATGGAGTGCTTCCATGTTCTGGGCAGAGAGGGATAGACATTCTGGTGGTGCCTTGGGTGTCAAATGACCTGGTATGCCCTGCCTATGATTTTATGAGGGCAGTGGTTCACATGCAAGGGCTCAAGGAGCCATTTTCACGTTTTTTTGTTTTTTCTAGATTTTGTTTGGTGCTGCCCAAGAAAATGGTGACACCCGCCGGCGGCCGCGGCAACGTGACGGTCGATGCAATCTTGGACCCAGGCATGCATCTAGCCTAGGTACCCCATGGGGCACCCTAAACCATTTTCCTTGAAAATCGAGAGTGTCTTATAGGGTACATACAGTTAGAAACTGCATTTACCGGGCCGTAACTCATAAAAAATGTAGTACATGCCTGCACCACGAAATAAATACCCACCTCCCGGGAATGGCCATGCACCATGGTGTAGCATGCGTGTAAATTGCCTTGGTACCATGGGCGTGCCCTAATCTTGCACCTCCTTTGGGAAAACGCCAGTTTTTTAGGTCCAGAAAATGGAATGTAGATATTTCTCCAAAGCACCATGAAATCTCTAGTTGGAGAAGTCGCTTGCGGTCCCGAGAGGGAGCTAGGTACCGGGTTTGGGATCAATACATGGAGTGGTTCCTTGTTCTGGGCAGTGAGGGGGGATTTTGGGTTGGAAGCCATGTTTACTCACACTCGATAGACATCCTGCTGGTGCCTTGGGTGCCAAATGACCTTGTATATGAGGGCAGTGGGTCACATGCAAGGGCTCCAGGAGCCGTTTTCATGTGTTTTTTTGTTTTTTTAGATTTTGTTTGGTGCTGCCCAAGAAAATGGCGAAACTCGCCGACGGGCACGGCAATGCGACGGTTGGTGCAATCTTGGACCCAGGCATGCATCCAGCCTAGGTACCCCATGGGGCACCCCCAAACCATTTTCCCCCGAAAATCAAGAATGTCTTATAGGGTACATACAATTAGAAACCGCATTTAATGGGCTATAACTCGGAAAAAATACAGTACATGCCCGCACCACGAGATAAATACGCACCTCCCGGGAATGTCCATGCACCATGGTGTAGCATACATGGAAATTGCTTCAGGCCCATGAGCGCGCCCTAATCTTGCACCTCCTTTGGGAAAACACCGGTTTTTCGGGTCCAGAAAATGGAAAGTGGAGACTTCTCCAAAGCACCATGAAATACCTAGTTGGAGAAGTCGCTTGCGATGCCGAGAGGAAGATAGGTGCCGGGTTTGGGCTCAATCCATGGAGTGGTTCCATGTTCTGGGTAGCGAGGGGGGATCTAGGGTTGGAAGCCAGGTTTACTCACACTCGATAGACATCCTAGTGGTGCCTTGGGTGCCAAATGACCTGGTATGCCCTGCCTATGATTTTATGAGGGCAGTGGGTCACATGCAAGGGCTCCAGGAGCCGTTTTCATGTTTTTTTTGTTTTTTGGGATTTTGTTAGGTGTTTCCCAAGAAAAAGGCGAAACCCGCCGGCGGGCGCGGCAACGCGACGGTCGATTCAATCTTGGACCCAGGCATGCATCCATCCTAGGTACCCCATGGGGCACCCCAAACCATTTTCCCCGAAAATCGAGAGTGTCTTATAGGGTACATAGAGTTAGAAACCGCATTTACCGGGCCGTAACACGGAAAAAATTCAGTACATGCCAGCACCACGAGATAAATACCCACCTCCTAGTAATGGCCATGAACCATGGTGTAGCTTACGTGGAAATTGCGTCGGGCCCATGAGAGCACCCTAATCTTGCACCTCCTTTGGGAAAACGCCAGTTTTTCGGGTCCAGAAAATGGAAAGTGGAGATTTCTCCAAAGCACCATGAAATATCTAGTTGGAGAAGTCACTTGCGATTCCGAGAGGGATATATGTGCCGAGTTTGGGCTCAATCCATGGAGTGGTTCCATGATCTGGGTAGCGAGGGGGGGATCTAGGGTTGGAAGCCATGTTTACTCACACTTGATAGACATCCTGGTGTTACCTTGGGTGCCAAATAACCTGGTATGCCCTGCCTATGATTTTATGAGGGCAGTGGGTCACATGCAAGGGCTCCAAGAGCCGTTTTCATGTTTTTTTTGTTTTTTTATATTTTGTTTGGTGTTTCCCAAGAAAAAGGCAAAACTCGCCGGTGGGCGCGGCAACGCGACGTTCAATGCAATCTTGGACCCAGGCGTTCATCCAGCCTAGGTACCCCATGGGGCATCCCAAACCATTTTTCCCCAAAAATCGAGAGTGTCTTATAGGGTACATACATTTAGAAACCGCATTTACCGGGCCGTAACTCGGGAAAAATATAGTACATGCCCGCACCACGAGATAAATAACCCACCTCCCGGGAATGGCCATGCACCATGGTGTAGCATACGTGGAAATTGCCTCGGGCCCATGGGCGCGCCCTAATCTTGCACCTCCTTTGGGAAAACGACGGTTTTTCGGGTCCAGAAAATGGAAAGTGGATATTTCTCCAAAGCACCACGAAATATCTAGTTGGAGAAGTCGCTTGCGATGCCGAGAGGGAGCTAGGTGTCGGGTTTGGGCTCAATCCATGGAGTGGTTCCATGTTCTGGGCAACGAGGGGGGATCTAGGGTTGGAAGCCATGTTTACTCACACTTGATAGACATCCTGGAGGTGTCTTGGTTGCCAAATGACCTGGTATGCCCTGCCTATCATTTTATAAGGGCAGTGGGTCATATGCAAGGGCTCCAGGAGCCGTTTTCATGTTTTTTTAGATTTTGTTCGGTGCTGAAGAAAACGGCAAAACTCACCAGCGGGCGCGGCAACGCGACGGTCGGTGCAATCTTGGACCCAAGCATGGATCCAGCCTAGGTACCCCATGGGGCACCCCAAACCATTTTTCCCGAAAATCGAGAGTGTCTTATATGGTACATACAGTTAGAAACCGCATTTACCGGGCTGTAAATCGGAAAAAATACAGTACATGACTGCACCACGAGATAAATACCCACCTCCCAAGAATGGCCATGCACCATGGTGTAGAATGCATGGAAATTGCCTCGGGCCCATGGGCCCGCCCTAATCTTGTACCTCCTTTGGGAAAACGCCGATTTTTCTGGTGCAGAAAATGGAAAGTGGAGATTTCTCCAAATCACCACGAAATCTCTAGTTGGAAACGTCGCTTGCGATGCCGAGAGGGAGCTAGGTGCCGGGTTTGGGCTCAATCCACGGAGTGTTCCATGTTCTGGGCAGCGAGGGGGGATCTCGGGTTGGAAGCCATGTTTACTCACACTCGATAGACATCTTGGTGGTTCCTTGGGTGCCAAATGACCTAGTATGCCCTGCCTATGATTTTATGAGGGCAATGGGTCACATGCAAGGGCTCCAGGATCTGTTTTCACGTTTTTTTGTTTTTTTAGATTTTGTTTGGTGCTGCCCAAGAAAACGGCGAAACCCACCAGCGAGCGCGGCAACGTGACGAACGGTGCAATCTTGGACCTAGGCATGCATATAGCCTAGGTACCCCATGGGGCACCCCAAACCATATTTCCCCGAAAAGAGAGAGTGTCTTTTAGGGTACATACAGTTAGAAACCGCATTTACCGGGACATAACTCGAAAAAAATACAGTACATGCCCGTACCATGAGATAAATACCCACCTCCCGGGAATGGCCATGCACCATGGTGTAGAATACGTGGAAATTGCCACGGGCCCATGGGCGTGCCCTAATCTTGCACCTACTTTGGGAAAACGCTGGGTTTTCGAGTCCAGAAAATGGAAAGTGGAGATTTCTCCAAAGCACCACAGAATCTCTAGATGGATAAGTCGCTTGTGATGCCGAGAGGGAGCTAGGTGCCGGTTTTGGGCTCAATCCATGTAGTGGTTCCATGTTCTAGGCAACGAGGGGGGATCTAGGGTTGGAAGCCATGTTTACTCACACTCGATAGACATCCTGGTGGTGCCTTGGTGCCAAATGACCTGGTATACACTGCCTATGATTTTATGAGGGCAGTGGGTCACATGCAAGGGCTCCAAGAGCTGTTTTCACATTTTTTTTAGATTTTTTTTGGTGTTGCCCAAGAAAACAGCGAAACTCGCCGGCGGGCGCTGCAAAGCGACGGTCGGTGCAATATTGGATCCATGCATGAATCCAGCCTAGGTACCCAATGGGGCACCCCAAAAATAATTTCCCCGAAAATCGAGAGTGTCTTATAGGGTACATACAGTTAGAAACCGCATTTATCGGCCCGTAACTCAGAAAAAATACAGTGCATGCCCGCACCACGAGATAAATACCCACCTCCCAGGAATTGCCATGCACCATGGTGTAGCATGCATGGAAATTGCCTTGGGCCCATGGGCGCGCCCTAATCTTGCACCTCCTTTGGGAAAACGCAGGTTTTTCGGGTCCAGGAAATGGAAAGTGGAGATTTCTCCAAATCACCATGAAATCTCTAGTAAGAGAAGCCACTTGCGATGCCGATAGGGAGCTAGGTGCCGGGTCTGGGCTCAATCCATGGTGTGATTCCATGTTCTGGGCAGCAAGGGGGGATCTAGGGTTGGAAGCCATGTTTACTCACACTCGATAGATATCCTGGTGGTGCCTTGGGTGCCAAATGACCTGATATGCCCTGCCTATGATTTTATGAGTGCAGTGGGTCACATGCAAGTGCTTCATGAGTTGTTTTCAGGTTTGTTTTTTTTTTAGAATTTTTTTGGTGCAGACCAAGAAAACGGCGAAAACCGTCGGCAGGCGCGACAACGCGACAGTCGGTGCAATCTTGGACCCAGGCATTCACCCAGCCTAGGTACCCCATGGGGCACCCCAAACCATTTTTCCCCAAAAATTGAGAGTGTCTTATAGGGTACATACAGTTAAAAACCGCATTTACCTGGCCGTAACTCAGGAAAAATACAGTACATGCCCGCACCACGAGATAAATACCCACCTCCCGGGAATGGATATGCACAATGGTGTAGCATATGTGGAAATTTCCTCGGGCCCATGGGCGTGCCCAAATCTTGCACCTCCTTTGGGAAAACGTCGGTTTCTCGGGTCCAGAAAATGGAAAGTGGAGATTTCTCCAAAGCACCACGAAATATCTAGTTGGAGAAGTCCCTTGTGATGCCGAGAGGGAGCTAGGTGCCGGGTTTGGGCTCAATCCATGGAGTGGTTCCATGTTCTGGGCAGCGAGTGGGGGATCTAGGGTTGGAAGACATGTTTACTCAGATTTTCCCTCTATGTTAGTCACGAATACTCAGAAAAGCCCTTACTATAGCTCACGCAGAAACCAGCACACCCTGATTGGTCAGAGAGTTGTCACACGGATCGTGCCAGCCAACCATTGATCCTCTTTGATCGAATGTCCACACGAAATTGTTATAGTAGCAACATCCCAGTATTATTACACACGACATGGTATTTACAACAATTAAAATGCAGGACGTGGCAGTTAAATATCTAATAATAACTATACTAATAACATAACATTACTCGTCGTCGTCGTCGTTCGTGGCGGCGGCGGTGTCCTCCGATGACTCGTCGGCAACTCCCTCCTCATATATACGCGCCCTCTCCTCGTCGGAGTCCTCCTCCTCGTAGTCCCACGGGCCGATGTCACTCTCTTTCGCTTCTACCTCCAACTGCTTCATGAATGCCTCCTTGTTGTACTACAAGGATTTTGGTCTATTGCAACAAAATTTATTTCTACAACCATCTTTCGTTGCAACAAAGTGCAATATTGCTAACTACTTAGCGATAAAGTAAAGCTATTACATGGCATATAAGAAGTTGACACACAGGTCATACACAATTATAAAGACAACCATATGGCTCCTGCCGGTTGTGAACTCATCGACATGCAAGTCGTGAAATATTACAAAACATGATCATTGCATACATACACATCATGTCTTGGGCCATACCATATCACAAAATACTCCGTGCAAAAACAAGTTAGACGCCTCTACTTTGTTGTTGCATGTTTTACGGGGCTTATGGGAGTAACAAGCTAAGAACGATTCTTACCTACGGAAAGCCACAACGGTGATATTATGGTTGCCAACATCCGTTGTAAATCCCATGACTACTATAGTGAGAGAAACTGGCATCCACCAGCCGCATGTGTGGAACAAGCCACACGTCAAGTGCGGAGCCGGTCTCGCGAACGAGGTCGCGTGAAGTTGGCCTGGACCGCTTCGATCTCACTATGCCACGCCATAAGAAACACAACCAGAGGTTTGAAACAAAAAACATCAACGCCCGCAACAAGCATGTTGCATTCTACTCGTGAAACACATCTACGCATAGATCTAGCTCTGATACCACTGAAGGGTTTCGCCACATAGTAAATCAAAAAAATTCTACGGATGCGAACGAGAAATCCAAGATCTAATCTAGGATATGCAATCAACAAGAGAGATGGATGAGATCTTCATACCCTTGAAGAAATCGCACAACGGAAACATTCAACATAACGTGGGTGATGTAGTCGTACTAGCCTTCTCCTCCTCGCGATCCGATCCGATCCTGCGCCGCAAGTAGCGGCGCCTCCGAGATATGCACACGTACGGTGCCGCGACGTCTCCTCCTTCCTTGGTCCAGCAAGTATGGTGGAGAGATAGATTGGATCTGCAGCATGACGACGTGGTGCTATGGTGGAGAGTTTCTACGGCAGGGCTTCGCCTACGCGCAGTCGGGAGAGAGAGAGGTGGAGGGGCAGCAGGACGGCGTCTAGGGTTGGAGGAGTAGGAGGGGGAGGGTGCACCCCTTCCCTCCTTATATAGGGGGATGTCCACCCCCCCTTGGCCCCTCCTCCAAGCCCTAGGGCGGCAGCCCCAAGGGTGGAGTGGGGGGCAAGTTTCCCCCTTCCTTCTAGAAGGCTTCCCTAGGGTTTCCCCTAGGGCTGGCCGGCTGGGCCTTGGGGGCCTTGTGCCCCTGGACCAAAGTGGCCAGGGCACTTCCCCTCAGGCCCAAGAAGGCCTCCTACAAGTGGGCCCATGTTGGTCCCACTCCGGAAGCTTCTAGAACCTTCCGGTACAATACCAATAAACCCCGAAACGATTCCGAAATCCAAAAAACTGCTTTCCTTTATATGAATCTTATTCTCCGGACCATTTCGGAACCTCTCGTGATGTCCTGGATCTCATCCGAGACTCCGAACAAAAACTCATAAACCAATTATCCATTCTATCCTAGCGTCGATGCACGTTAAGTGTGTGACCCTACAGGTTCGAGAATATGAAGACATGATCTTCTATCAATAATCAACAGCGGGATCTAGAAACCCATATTGACTCCCACATATTAATTGATGATCATATCGGATGAACCACGATGCCAGGATTCAATTAATCCCATATATGTATGTTGGAATTATGCCCTAGAGGCAATAATAAAGATGTTATTATTATAATTCTTGTTCATGATAAAGTTTATATTCCATGCTAGAATTGTATTAAGCGGAAACTTTGATACTTGTGTGGTTTATGAACAACACCGTGTCCCTAGTATGCCTCTATGGACTAGCTCATTGATTAATGATGGCTAAGGTTTCCTAACCATGGACATGAGTTGTCAATTAATAATGAGATCATATCATTGGGAGAATGATATGATGGGCAGACCCAAATCAAGCAGACCAATTAGATCGTGTCATCGTGTTCATCTTTGCGAAGTCCCTGGTATCGGAAGAAAGCTTTGAGGTCATCAAACGTCATCCTATGAGAGGGTGATCATAAAGGTGTCTCTCAGGTGATCGGAAAGTACTTGTTGGGTTGTATGTATCGAGATGGGATTTGTCCCTCCCAAGTCGGAGAGATATACTTCGGGCCCACTTGGTAATCGATATCAACACCGCTTGCAAGCACGTGGCTAAGGAGTTAATCACAAAGTGATATCGGATTACGGAACGAATAAAGTACTTGATGTGAATGAGATTGAACTAGGTATGCCGATACCGACGATCGAATCTCGGGTAAGTAAAATATCGCGTGATGAAGGCAATATATATATGGGATTAATTGAATCCTGGCATCATGGTTCATCTGATATGATCATCGATGAATGTGTGGGAGTCAATATGGGTTTCCAGACCCCGCTGTTGATTATTGCTAGAAGATCATGTCTGCATATTCTCGAACCCGTAGGGTCACACACTTAACGTGTCTCGACGCTAGGATAGAATGGATAATTGGTTTATGAGTTTTTGTTCGGAGTCTCGGATGAGATCCAGGACATCACGAGAGGTTCCGGAATGGTCTGGAGAATAAGATTCATATAAGGGAAAGCAGTTTTTGGATTTCGGAATTGTTTCGGATTGTTCGGTATTGTACCGGAATCTTCTAAAACCTTCCGGAGTGGGACCAACGTGGTACCACTTGTCGGGAGGGGGCGTGGGCCTACGAGGGAGTGCCCTGGCCGCATTGGGCTAGGGGCACAAGGCCCCATAGGCCCAGCCGGCCAAGCCCTAGGGGAAACCCTAGGGAGAGCTTCTAGAAGGAGGGGGGGAAACTTGCCCCCCACTCCAACCCTTGGGGCCGCCGCCCTAGGGCTTGGAGGAGGGGCCAAGGGGGCCGGCCAGCCCCCTATATATATAGGGCAGGGGCGTAGCCCTCCTCCCCCACTCCTTCAACCCTAGCCGCCATACTGCTCCCTCCAGATCTCTCTCTCTCCCAACTGCGCGTAGGCGAAGCCCTGCCGCAGAAACTCTCCACCTTTGCACCACGCCATCATGTTGTAGATCCAATCTATCTCTCCACCCCACTTGCTGGACCGAGGAAGGAGGAGACGTCAAGGTGCCGTACGTGTGCATATCTCGGAGGCGTCGCTACTTGCGGCGTTGGATCGGATCGGATCACGAGGAGGAGAAGGCTAGTACGACTACATCAACCACGTTCTGTTGAACGTTCCGCTGTGCGATTTCTTCAAGGGTATGAAGATCTCATCTATCCCTCTCGTTGTTTGCATCTCCTAGATTAGATCTTGGCTTTTCCCGTTCGCATCCGTAGAAAATTTTGATTTACTATGCTGCGAAACCCTTCAGTGGTATCAGAGCTATATCTATGCGTAGATGTGTTTCACGAGTAGTATGCAACATGCTTGTTGCGAGCGTTGATGTTTTCTGTTGCAAGCCTCTTGTTTGTGTACTTCTTATGACACGGGATAGTGAGATCGAAGCGGTCCAGGCCAACTTTACGCGACCTCGTTCGCGAGACCGGCTCCGCACTTGACATGTGGCTTGTTCCACACATGCGGCTGGTGGATGCCAGTTTCTCTCACTATCGTTGTCATGGGATTTACACCGGATGTTGGCAACCATAATATCACCATTGTGGCTTTCCGTAGGTAAGAATCGTTCTTAGCTTGTTACTCCCATAAGCCACGTAAAACATGCAACAACAAAGTAGAGGCGTCTAACTTGTTTTTGCAGGGAGTGTTTCTGTGATATGGTATGGCCCAAGATGTGATGTTTATGTTGTATGCAATGATCATGTTTTGTAATGTTTCACGACTTGCATGTCGATGAGTACACAACCGGCAGGAGCCATATGGTTGTCTTTATAATTGTGTATGACCTGTGTGTCAACTTCTTATACGCCATGTAATATCTTTACTTTATCGCTAAGTATTTAGCAATAGTTGTAGTTTCTATTCGTGGTGGAGGCAATCATGGTGGAGTGATGGAGATCATGTTGGCACGCACAAGATGGAGATCATTGCGCGGATATTGGCTATACCATGTCACATAAAATTATATGCATGTGATGTTTATCCTTTAATGTATCTTATTATGCTTAGATCACGACGGTAGCATTATAAGATGATTCCTCACTTAAAGATCAAGATAAAACTGTGTTCTCCCCATGTATGCACCATTGCGAATGTTCGTCATGTTCAAGCATCACATGATGATCGGGTGCTATAAACTCTACGTTCACATACAATGGGTGCAAGCCAATTTTGCACACGCGGAAATACTTGGGTTTGACTTGACAATCCTAGCATGTACAGACATGGCCTCGGAACACACGAACCAAAAGGTTAAGCATGAGTCATATGAATGATATGATTGACACTTTGTTGTCCACCATTGAAACCACATCTCTTCTCGTGAAGATCGGATTAGGTGTGGTGAATTTGGATCATGTTCACTAAACAACTTGAGGGATGTTGAATTTAGTGGGAGTTCATCTAGTAATTTGATTAAGTTGAACTAGTTATCATGAACATAGTCTAAATTGTACTTGCAAATTTTGTAGATCAAATGGCTAAGTCCAACTTCAACTTCAACGTTTTTGCTGAGAAAGAAAAGCTTAAGAACAATGGGTCTAACTTCACCAACTGGTTCCGCAATCTGAGAATCATTCTCTCTGGCGGACAAAAGGACTATGTCCTTGAGAAAGCGCTAGGTGACGCCCCAGCTGTAGATGCGCCGGCTGATGAGAAAGCTGTTTATCAGTCGCGCAAGGATGATTATGGTGTGATTAAGAGAACCATGTTGTTTTCTATGGAATCGGACCTTCAAAATCGTTTTGAGGAGTTCCCCGTGCCCTTTGAGATTCTTGAGAAACTGAAAACTATGTTTCAGACTCAGGCCCGTTCTGAGAGATATGAGATCTCTGAGAAATTCTTTAACTGCAAGATGGAGGAAGGGAGTTCCGTTAGTGAGCACGCCATTAAGATGTCGGGCTACACTCAACGCCTTGAGCAACTGGACTGCAAGATTCCAGAGGAGCTCAAGATTGACAAAGTTTTGCAATCACTCCCTCCTAGCTATAAAGGTTTTGTTTACTCATAATTAGATTGGTTCCACTGATACGATCACTGAGCTCTTCGCTAAGCTGAAAGCTACGGAGGTGGACATCAAGAAAGATAATCATGTGTTGATGGTCAACAAGCCCCCCAGCTTTAAGAAAGGTAAGGGTGCAAAGAAGCCCTTCAAGAAGGGCAGCGACAAGCGCGTTGCCCCTGTAGAGAAGAAGCTCAAGTCTGGACCTAAGCCGGACACTGAGTGCTTATATTGCAAGGACAAGGGTCACTGGAAGCGCAACTGTCCGAAGTACTTAGCGGACAAGAAGGCTGGCACCATCAAAGGTATATTTGATATACATGTTATTGATGTTTTCCTTACTAGCCCTCGTTGTAGTGCCTGGGTATTTGATACTGGTTCAGTTGCTAATATTTGTAACTCGAAACAGGAGCTACGGAATAGACGGCAGCTAGCGAGGGATGAGGTGACGATGCGCGTTGGCAACGGATCAAGAGTTGATGTGATGGCCGTCGGCATGCTCTCCTTAGTTTTACCTTCGGGATTAGTTTTAAACCTCAATAAATGTTATTATGTGCCTGCGTTGAGCATGAACATCATATCTGGATCGTGTTTATTGCAAGACGGTTATTCATTTAAATCGGAGAATAATGGTTGTTCTATTTATATGAGTAACATCTTTTATGGTCATGCACCTGCTATGAATGGTTTATTTCTTCTGAATCTCGAAAGCAATGAAACACACATCCATAACATTGAGGCTAAGAGATGCAAGGTAGATAGTGATAATACGACTTATTTGTGGCACTGCCGTCTAGGTCATATTGGTGTAAAACGCATGAAGAAACTCCATTCTGATGGACTTTTGGAGTCTCTTGCTTTTGAATCATTTGACACATGCGAACCACGCCTCATGGGCAAGATGATCAAAACCCCGTTCTCCGGAATAATGGAGCGAGCAACGGACTTGTTGGAAATCATACATACCGATGTATGCGGACCAATGATCGTTTTGACGCGCGGTGGTTATCGCTATTTTCTCACTTTTACTGATGACTTAAGTAGATATGGGTATATCTATTTAATGAAACATAAATCTGGAAGATTTGAAAAGTTCAAAGAATTTCAGAACGAAGTGGAAAACCATCGTAACAGAAAAATTAAATTTCTACGATCCGATCGTGGAGGTGAATATTTGAGTTATGATTTTCTCACGCATCTTAAAGCAAGCGGAATCGTTTCGCAACTCACGCCACCCGGAACACCACAGTGCAATGGTGTGTCTGAACGCCGGAATCGAACTCTATTAGATATGGTGCGATCAATGATGTCTCTTACAGATTTGTCGTTATCATTTTGGGGTTATGCATTAGAAACCGCTGCATTCACTTTAAATAGGGCACCATCTAAATCCGTTGAGACGACACCATATGAACTGTGGTTTGGTGCTAAACCTAAGTTGTCGTTTCTTAAAGTTTGGGGATGCGAAGCTTACGTCAAGAAGTTGATGCCGGACAAGCTCGAACCCAAAGCGGAGAAATGCGTCTTCATAGGATACCCTAAGGAAACGATTGGGTATACCTTCTATCACAGATCCGAAGGCAAAGTGTTTGTCGTAAAGAACGGATCCGTTCTTGAGAAGGAGTTTCTCTCGAAAGAAGTGAGTGGGAGGAAAGTGGAGCTAGACGAGGTTATTGAACCTTCTCTGAGTTGGAGAGTAGCGCAGCACCTGAAATTGTTCCAGTGCCGTCTGCACCAACAATAGAGGAAGCTAATGACAAGGATCATGAAGCTTCGGACGATGCTACTACTGAACGTCGCAGGTCGACAAGGTCGCGTGCCCCTCCTGAGTGGTATGGCAACCCTGTCTTAACTGTCTTGTTAGTAGACAACAGTGAACCTGCGAACTATGAGGAAGCAATGATGAGCCTAGAATCCGAGAAATGGCTAGAGGCCATGAAATCCGAATTGGGATCCATGAGCGAAAACCAAGTATGGACTTTGGTGGACCCTCCTAGCGACCGAAAGGCCGTTGAGTGCAAATGGATTTTCAAGAAGAAAACAGACACGGAATGTAATGTTACTGTCTATAAAGCATGGCTTGTCTCCAAAGGTTTTCGACAAGTTCAAGGTGTTGACTACGATGAGATTTTCTCTCCCGTAGCGATGTTTAAGTGCATTCGGATTTTATTAGCAATTGCTGTGTTTCATGATTATGAAATATGGCAGATGGATGTCAAGACTGCGTTCCTCAATGGCAACATTGATGAAGAGTTGTATATGATGCAACCCGAAGGTTTTATCGATCCTAAGGATACTGATAAGGTGTGCAAACTTCAGCGTTCCATTTATGGATTGAAGCAAGCATCTCGGAGTTGGAACCTTCATTTTGATCAAGTGATCAAGAGCTTTGGATTTGTTCCAAATTGCTATGAAGCTTGTATCTACAAGAAAGTGAGTGGGAGCTCAGTGACATTTTTGGTACTATATGTGATGACATATTGATTATCGGAAATGACATTGACATGCTTAACAATGTGAAGAGTTATTTGAACAAAAAAAATTCAATGAAAGACCTAGGGGAATCTGCTTATATATTGGGCATCAAAATCTATAGAGATAGAC
The DNA here is from genome assembly GCA_916181665.1 of Avena sativa. Lineage (NCBI taxonomy): Eukaryota > Viridiplantae > Streptophyta > Magnoliopsida > Poales > Poaceae > Avena > Avena sativa. Next base: position 39,115,111 of record OV702279.1, on the reverse strand, counting down.
AAAGACGCCTGATAGCTTTAAGCCAAAGTACATACCTAGACAAAGTTCTGAAAAGGTTCCGAATGGATAAGGCAAAGAAAGGTTCAGTTCCTATGTTGTCAGGTAAGATATTGAGCAGGGCTCAGTGTCCAGCTATGGTGAACGATAGAGAAGATATGAGCAAAGTGCCTTATGCCTCGGCCATAGGATCTATCATGTATGCCATGCTATGTACTAGACCGGATGTGTCCAATGCTCTTAGTTTGACGAGAATATACCAAAGTGATCCAGGAGTGGAACACTGTACAGCCGTGAAGAACATCCTAAAGTATTTAAATAGAACTAAAGAAATGTTCTTAGTCTATGGAGGTGATGAACAGCTCGTCATAAAAGGTTACGTCGATGCTAGTTTCGACACCGACAAGGATGATTCTAAATCTCAGAAGGATATGTTTATATTTTGAATTGAGGAACTGTGAGCTGGAGAAGCTGCAAGCAAAGCGTGATAGCGGGATCTACAGTAGAAGCAGAATACATGGCTGCTGCAGAAGCGTCAAGTGAAGGAGTTTGGATCAGGAACTTCATCACTGAGCTTGGTGTGGTTCCAAGTGCCTTGGACCCACTGGAGATATTGTGTGACAACATTGGCGCCATAGCACTGGCTAAGGAACCATGATATCATCCAAAGACCAAGCATATCAACCGCAAGTTTCATATAATTCGAGATTATATAATAGATGGAGATCTAAAGATTAGCAAAGTACATACGGATCTGAATGTCGCAGATCCGTTGACTAAACCTCTTCCACGAGCAAAACATGATCAGCACCTTAGTGCCATGGGTGTTAGATTGTTGCCAGATGTAAACTAGATTATTGACTCTAGTGCAAGTGGGAGACTGTTGGAATAATGCCCTAGAGGCAATAATAAAGATGTTATTATTATAATTCTTGTTCATGATAAAGTTTATATTCCATGCTAGAATTGTATTAAGCGGAAACTTTGATACTTGTGTGGTTTATGAACAACACCGTGTCCCTAGTATGCCTCTATGGACTAGCTCATTGATTAATGATGGTTAAGGTTTCCTAACCATGGACATGAGTTGTCGATTAATAATGAGATCATATCATTGGGAGAATGATATGATGGACAGACCCAAATCAAGCAGAGCAATTAGATCGTGTCGTCGTGTTCATCTTTGCGAAGCTTTTTCTTATGTCAAATATTGTATTCCTTAGACCATGAGATAATGCAACTCCCTGGTATCGGAAGAAAGCTTTGAGATCATCCTATGAGAGGGTGACCATAAAGGTGTCTCTCAGGTGATCGGAAAGTACTTGTTGGGGTGTATGTATCGAGATGGGATTTGTGATCACCCTTGGCCTCGGTTGACATAGCTACCACCTTGGCCTCGCTTGACATGCCGCCTGCGGATTCAGTGTGTGTGTGGGGGTGGTGGGAGAAGGAGGGGGTGAGGAAAGTACATAAAAACGACCGTCGCTGCCGCCGAACCAGATTCAGTGTAGGGGGAGGGAGAAAAAGGACCGCTACCGCCGGATTCAGTGTTGAGGGTTAGGAAAGTATAGAAATGGATTTTCCTGTGCGACACGTGGATGGTGACTTAGAAGGGGCACAGCAGGGGCACGATAGGTACTAATGTAACAGAATATCCTGACATAACGGCTAAGATTTGAAAATATTTGGTTTGGCCACCATTCACTCGAAATGCCACTCTCGAAAATTACCCCTCTAACTTTTCGAATCACGGTGATTACATGCAACTCGGGCCCCGCGTTGCCTTTGTCTGCGAACTTTCGATCCGCAAAGTAGTATCCCCCTCCGGTATGATGCGTGAGTAGTTCCACCTTGTACTATGGGTCCATACAGTAGCTAGTTGGTTGTTTATCCTCCTTTGTGCTATCATGTTTAGATCTTGTGAGCTCCGTTCATGATCAAGATCATCTATTTGTAATCATGCATGTTGTATTTGCGGGGATGTGATGGATATTGAGATTACTATGTCAGATTGATTATTGATTCTATCATGTCTTTTTGATTATTAATTCTATCATGTCTTTTTGATTATTGATTCTATCATGTCTGTGTTGTTTGAGATCTTGCATGCTCTCCATTTCTAGTATTTGTGTTGTCCAAGTAGATGCTAGTGACTCCAAGAGGGAGTATTTATGCTCGATAGTGGGTTCATGCCTCTATTGAATCTGGGGAAGTGATAGAAATCTCTAAGATTATAGATGTGTTGTTGCTACTAAGGACAAAACAACAATCTCTTGTTCATGGAACAATTGTATTGTTTACTTTACACACATTGCTTCAAGCAGTTATCCGTTGCTTGCAACTTAATACTGGAGGGGGTTCAGATGATAACCTGAAGGTAGATTACTAGTCATAGATGAAGTGGGATGGCGGTCTGTGTATATTGTTGTAATGCCCAATCAAATCTCATACGATCATGAATGTCTAGTATTGCATTGTTATGTCTTGCTTAGTAATGTCAATTGCCCCGCTGTAATATGTATATTGTTATGTTGTTTATATTAAGGAGAACACCTCTAGTGAACTGTGGACCCCGGTCCAATCTTTACAATTGATACATCATTCATTGTTACTATTTACTTTCTGCAAGAAATCATTACCTTCCACACCATACGTTTAATCCTTTGTTTTCAGAAAACCGATGAGATTGACAACCTCACTGTTCGTTGGGTAAAGTCTTGAGTTTGTGTTGTGCAGGTTCCAAGTTTTTAGCAACACCTTGGAGTCGTTTCCTTCCTCCTACTGGTTCGATAACCTTGGGTTCATACTAAGGGAAGACTTATTGTTGTGCTCATCATACCTTCTTGTTGGGGTTTCCCAACGAAGCTCTATAGTGATCTGAGCCGCATCAAGACGTTTTCTGGCGCCGTTGTCGGGGAGTTAAGGACGGCTTCACAAGGGGAGTCCTTCACAACTATTCTCTTTAATTTGTTTTTGTTTTGATTAGTTTATTTTTATTTGTTTTGCTTGCTTCTTTTTATCAAAAATTTCAAAAAAAAAATAGTTTCGTTTGGTTTGCTTTTTCTCATCAAAAACACAAAAAAATTAGTTCCTACTTTAGTTGCTGCTGCTGTTGGCTTGCTCCACCTTTGCAAAAATTAATTCTGCTGAGAACACCAATTTGTGTGACTTCACTAGCATAAACAACAATGATTTCCTGAGTACACCTATTGCTCCACCTGCTCCTGATGCTACCTTATATGAAAGTATGCCTGCTTTGTTGAATCTTGTTATTAAAGAGCAATTTTCTGGTGCTAGTTCTGATGATGCTGCTGCCCACCTCAATAACTTTGTTGAAATTTGTGAGATGCAAAAATATAATGATGTAGATGGAGATATTATTAAGCTCAAATTTTTTCCTTTCTCCTTGAGAGGAAAAGCTAAAGAATGGTTGCTACCCTTTCCTTGAAATAGTATTGATTCTTGGATTAAGTACAAAGATGCTTTTATTGGAAAATACTTGATAAAGAATGAAATTTTTGGTAAAGAATTGTCCCACTCATGGAATGACTGCTTGGATGATTATCCAGACCTTTTATGCTAAGATTATATCTATGATATGTTTGGGAAAGAATGAAATCTTTGGTAAAGAATTGTCCCACTCATGGACTGACTGCTTGGATGATTATCCAGACTTTTTATGCAGGGTTAAACTTCTCTTCGAGAAATCTGTTGGATTCTGCTGCTGGAGGTACCTTTATGACCATTACTTTGGGTTCTGCAACAAATCTCCTTGATAATATGATGGTTAATTATTCTAAATGTCACACTGAGAGAGCTCCACTTGGTTAGAAGGTAAATTATGTTGAAGAAACCTCCTCTTTGAGTGATAAAATTGATGTTATCATGGCTATGCTTGTTAATGGAAAAGCTCATATTGATCCAAATAATGTTCCTTTAGCCTCTTTGGTTGCTCAAGAAGAGAAAGTTGATGTGAACTTCATTAGAAATAACAATTTCAACAATAATGCCTATAGGAATAATTTTGGTAATAATAATTATAGGCCTTATCCTCCCAATAATGGCAATACTTATGGAAATTCCTACAACAATAATAGAAGTGCTCCCTCTGAACTTGAATTCATTCTTAAAGACTTTATTAGTAAACAAACTACTTTCAACAATATTGTGGAGGAAAAGATTTTGAATGTTGAGAAAAGTATTTCATCTTTGTCTGAAGCACAATCCTCTTTGAGTAATAAAATGGCTGCTAAACCTGAAACCTTGGAAAGTACCTTTGCTGCTAATCATGCCATACAACTTTCTATTGATGAAAATGTTAGACTATTAGCTAAATTTCATGCTAAGTGGGAAAGAGAAGCTAAAATTGCTAGAAACAATAGTGTTTATACTATTACCACCACCAATATGGATGCTAGCAAACCACAAGAAGTCCCCATTCCTCCTACAACAATGCCTAAACCCAATAAGTCTACTACCTGTGATGCTAAGTTTGATTTTGATCTTGATGGTTGCAATATCTCTGAAGTGATTATGTTCCTACAAAATCTTGCTAGAAGTCCTAATGCTAGTGATATGAATATGGCTTTCACCAAACACTTTACAGATGCTCTCATTAAAATTAAGGAAGAAAATTGAAACACAAAGCTTCTATTCCTAGGAAAGTAGAAGATAGTTGGGAACCCATCATTAATGTGCAAGTGAATGACTTTGATCTCAAAGCTTCATGTGACCTTGGTTCTAGTGTCTCTATTATGCCTAGAAAGATTTATGAAATTCTTGATTTGCCACCTTTGGAAGATTGCTATTTTGATGTCCCACTTGATGATAATGCTAAAAAGAAACTCATAGGGAGTGTTAATGATGTTCTTATTATGTTTAACAATGCCTATGTCACTGTTGATTTCTATGTTTTGGATGTTGAATGCAATTCTTCTTGTCCTATTACTTTAGGAAGACCTTTTCTTAAAACTATTAGTGCCATCATTGGTATGAAAGAAGGCACCATTAAATATCAATTTCTATGCAAGAAAGGTATTGAACACTTCCCTATGAGGAGAGATAAGTTACCCTTTGCTCCTCCTTTTAAAGCAAAATTTGATGTCAATGCTTCTTCATTTGAAAATACTTGATTCTTGCTTCTTGTGCCTAACTTAAAGGAGTTAAAGAAAAGTACTTCTTGGGACATAACCCAATAGTTTTCTTGAGTCTTGGAAGTTATTAATTCAGTAATAACCTCTCCTTATCCTTTTTTTATTTTTGTGCCAAGAATAACCTCTAATGAGAGGTAAGTAAGATTTGGGGAAGTGATGTCCCGAAACAGATTTTTGTGCTTCATTGTAAAAATTCGTGAAAAATCTATGTAAGTCAGATTGAGCTGTAAGTTTTTGAATAAATCCCCCAGATTGTTAGATAACTTTCATTAGCTCAACAATTTTTTATTTGAGCAACAGAAGGTCTTCTAAAAATTGGTTCTTACCTGCTGGTCTGTTTTGACAGATTTCTGCCATTAATTGTATTTGCCTCTTTATCGATTTCCTTTTGGGTTCTCTTTGGTAAATTGAGATATTTGAGGGAATTGATACAGTAGCTTGTGTTTTTAATGAAAGTTTTGTTGTTTTGAAACTAAACCCAAAGGTCTATTACTTTTGAATGCACTAGTGTTGCTAATGAAGATTGTGTGAAGGAAAATTTTCAGGTGTAAGGGAAGAATGATGTAATGAGATGAAGAATGGACAAAATCTCAAGCTTGGGGATGCCACCCTGTGTCACCCCAAGAAATATTCAAGAGGTACAAGCGTCAAAGCTTGGGGATGCCCAAGTCATCCCCTTCTTCATCAATAAAAATCTCAGGTCTTTCTAGACACTTCATTTTTTATTGTTTCATGCACAGTTGTGTTGTTCTTGGAGCATCTTAGTTTTTGTTTTTTGTTTTCGTTTTCTTAGTTTGCTTGAATAAAGTAGTTGGACCCCCGCTTTCGTTGTGTTGTTTCAAATAAGTTGATTGGTGTGAAAGGAGTAGGAAGGTTCTTGCTTATAGTGGTACAAGAGGGAGCTTGTTTTGACTATGGCCTAGACTCTATCATGTCATGCTAGAAGTTGTTTTGACCTTATGCTTAGTGATTATTGTTGTAGCATGACTTGTTACGAACAATTGTGATTGCTTAATGTGCCTTGAAAGAATCATGCATTGTTTTAGCATACAAAGGCATAGTATTGTGGTTTTCTCCTTTGATGCTTTGTTTGGGTTGAATTGGCACATGCTCATACCATGTTATGACTATGAACCAGTCACCTTAGCCTATACGATCATTTAGTTTTTGACTTATGATACCACTTTATGCTTTAGTTGATAATGTTTTGTCGCTCTGCATGATTATGGCCATTATTGCTCTCTTAGTTGGTCGCTCCCAGTCTTTTGCTAGCCTCCACTTGTATTGAGTAAGCTCTACTCATGCATCCAACTCCCAAGAAACCAAGTTATTCCAAAGTATCCACTATAAATTCCTATGCATGGTGTATTACACCATTCCAAGTATATTCTTGTTTTATTTATCTTCCGAATTAAACTTGTTATGTGAAAATTAGTGATTAAATCTCCCACAAACTTGATGGCACACTTTATTTTTCTGCCCCTAATAAACTTGAACCATTGTGTCATCTATGTTGTATATGCTTGCACTTATACGTTGAGAATTAGCAGAACCATGATGTCACGGGGAACGCTTTCAACACATGTAAATATCTATCCAGTTGATATCATGCTCTTTTGTTTATGGATGTCGGTTGTGTGAAATAAAAGGGGAGCTTGTAAGTCCATGGAGTTATGTATATGTGTCAGAGAAACGCCTGGGCCACTAGCCTAAGCCATGCCTAATCATGGTGGAAACTTGAAGCATCACCATAGTGAGCAATCTATGAATCATTCTTCTTATAAAAAAGAGAGAGATAAAAAAAGAGATTGAGAAAAAGAAAAAAAAAGTGGAAAGAAGAGAAAAAAGCACAATTTTCCCATGGTAAATAGGAAGATTGCTGAGATGCTCATTGTGTGTTGCCTTGTCATTTTGATATGGGATAGCTCGTGTATCATGGGGCAAGTGGTACCCCATTGGTTCTTCTCTATGATACACATATACTTACTATGACAAGAACTTACCGATAACTAAAGTTGAGTAGCATGAGGAACGACCCTCGTACTCAAGGGACATGAGATTACAAACTTATACTTTTTCAAGCATATACTCCATACTTTGTTCACTTTAACCTTAATCACATCAAGATGCTTATGATAGGGGCAATGAGAGATGAAAGCTAACAAGTACCATACTTTTTGGAAGCTCTTTATGAAACTTGAAATCCCTGCTTCCCTTTGAAGGGCCTTTCTTCCACTTTTATATTGAGTCTCCACCTTCTATCCTTAGGCACCAATTAAGAGAGCATAGTTGTCATTCTTAGTTCTATGTGCATTGTCCCAAAACTTATTGATTGATTCATAATGTTGATATTGCTTGTTCTTGAACTATTTGTATCTATTAACCCTTATGAACTTTGAAGGTGTCTATGCATTTATGTTTTGCTACTCCATGAGGGACAAGCTGAATGCCACTATGCTATGTTTTCTATATGTGAAACAAACAAACGTCTTTCAATGCATTGTTATTCATGAATATTTCTTTGTATCCTTTCATGTTGCGGCATAGTTGATAAGTCTTATTGTTAGAACTTCATCTTTCATGCCCATGTTTAGAGTACTTTGATCCCAGCTTTCAATGCTTGCAAATGGTTTGATCATGATTGTGATGGTGCATTTCACCTCAAAAATTATTCTTTTTTATCACTTACCTACTCGACGAAGAGCAGGAGTTATGCTTGGGGATGCTCGATACGTCGTGAATGTATCTATAATTTTTTATGTTCCATGCTTGTTTAGTATCAACTTTGCTATATTTTGTCTACACTTTGAGGTATTTTTATACATTTTCTAGAACTAACCTATTAACAAGATGCCACAGTGCCAGTTGCCTGTTTTCTGCTATTTTTGGTTTCAAAAAAGCTAGTAAGGAAATATTCTCAGAATTGGATGGGACAAAAGCCAAAGTCAATATTTCGCCGAGATGACCACAGTGACCGAAGGGCTACCGGAGGGGATCCACAGGGTGGCCACACCCCCCATGCAAGGGCCCACCCTAGGTCACGCCTGTTCAGGGTGTGGGCCCCCTAGCCGCCGTCCTGTCTCGCCTCTTCGCCTATATAATCCCCCTATGCCAAAACCCTAAGTACCGGATCAGATCTCCACGAAACAGTCCGTAGCCGCTGCCACCATCGTCCCTAGATCGGGGGGATCTAAAGCTCTTCCCAGCACCCTGCCGGAGGGGAGATCATCCCGGAGGCCTTCTTCATCACCATGCCAGCCTCCGGTATGATGCGTGAGTAGTTCCACCTTGGACTATGGGTCCATACAGTAGCTATATGGCTGTTTCTCCTCCTTTGTGCTATCATGTTTAGATCTTGTGAGCTCCGTTCATGATCACGATCATCTATTTGTAATCATGCATGTTGTGTTTGCGGGGATCCGATGGATATTGAGATTACTATGTCAGATTGATTATTGATTCTATCATGGCTTCCTCATTATTTATTATATCATGCCTGTGTTGTTTGAGATCTTGCATGCTCTCCATTTCTACTAGCTATATTGGCCAAGTAGATGCTAGTGACTCCAAGAGGGAGTATTTATGCTCGATAGTGGGTTCATGACTCTATTGAATCTGGTGAAGTGACAAAAATCTCTAAGGTTGTAGATGTGTTGTTGCTACTAGGGAGAAAACAACAATATCTTATTCATGGAACAATTGTATTGTTTACTTTACACACATTGCTTAAAGCAGTTATCCGTTGCTTGCAACTTAATACTGGAGGGGGTTCAGATGATAACCTGAAGGTGGATTACTAGTCATAGATGAAGTTGGATGGCGGTCTATGTATATTGTTGTAATGCCCAATCAAATCTCATAGGATCATGAATATCTAGTATTGCATTGTTATGCCTTGTTCAGTCCTGTCAATTGCCCCGCTGTAATTTGATTACCCAGCATGTTATGTTGTTTATCTTAAGGAGAACACCTCTAGTGAACTATGGACCCCGGTCCAATCTTTACCATTGATACATCATCCATTGTTACTGTTTACTTTCTGCAAGCAATCATTACCTTCCACACCATACGTTTAATCCTTTGTTTTCAGCAAACCATTGAGATTGACAACCTCACTATTCGTTGGGAAAAGTCTTGAGTTTGTGTTGTGTAGGTTCCAAGTTGTTAGAAACACCTTGGAGTCGTTTCCTTCCTCCTACTGGTTCGATAACCTTGGTTTCATACTAAGGGAAGACTTATTGTTGTGCTCATCATACCTTCCTCTTGGTGTTTCCCAACGAAGCTCTACAGTGATCTGAGCCGCATCACATTATCAACAGGTTCATCGGGGATTGGGGTATCCAGAATAGTTTACTTTTTATCAGCCCTGAGAACATTCTCAGGTTACGGACCCAGTCTAAATAGTTTGTTCTATTTAGTTTATCTTTGTCAAGAATCGAACACAAAGAAAAAGGTGATGCAGTGTTTGGTGCCATTGATCTACAACAGAAAACATGCAAAATACTAAGCTATGTAACCATGAAACAGTAAAACATATTAACCAATTTAATAGCATATACTCCAACTTAAATCAATATTCCTCTATTGATACTAAGTGATTCAAGATCCACAATTAACAAGTCGACTAGTGAGCTTTAGCATCACTGCTAGAAGACAAGGTAAATCGGTAAGCAACTCTTGCTAATCATATCATATATCACTCTTATTGTTGGGTGACATCTCTATGTCTAAACTAGGCGCCCAACCTTTATGCCCCAAGTTCCTTAATTGTTAATATGACCTTGTCAAGCTCACCAACCCTTATGCGTGTAGGTATCCAATACAAACCCATCCAGCCAAGGAAAACTCGGCACCCTAATTTCATAGACCCACCAACGATTGTACAAGGCATAGGATGGTGCAAGGTTTGGTTGGGAGGGCATGGTTTAACTTAAACTTTGTGAGGGATTGTTCTACTTCTATCATCTAAGCATGCATAGTAGTAAAACACATAAGAATAGCATTCACATAGATGTGACACAGTATGGCCCATTTTCTCATGGTGATCTCCATCGCCATAGAACTTGTCCACCATGATGATCTCCATCTTCATGTTCCATGTGAGCCATCCTACAAGTGATGAGTCCTCCAAGAACTAATACAAGTTATTACTCCTAACAGATAGTAATCAAAATTACATAGCATTGGGATCACCACAAGTTGGCACGCAGGCCATTACAATAAATGACAACACATATGGCTCCAGCCGTGTTGCCGTACTCACGACACGCATGTCATGATAAAATATATACATGCATCACATACATATGGGCCATATTGATCACATACATCCTGCAAAAACAAGTTATGCATAGAATCACATTCTATTAGATCATGTGAAATCATAGCACCTAGTTACCTTAACGAAATACGAAAGGGTCTACGGCAAAGGGGGGTCTAGGGGTTCTCCCCCTACGGGGTTCGAAGGGGCAGCGCCCTCGCGGTTGTTCCAATTCGACCAATTGAAAAATGAGAGATCGAATGTACACAATTTTCTTTAAGGATTTTGATCGGCACATCAAATTTACCATAAACCGACTGTTGTTCTGATTTGACCAAACTCCACTACTAGGAAACTAGCTATAGATAGACAGACCTTCTGTGGCGCATGGTTCTGACCATGCGCCACAAAAGTTGTCCAGTGGCGCATCTCTCCCAATGCGCCACAGAAACCTCAAACTTCTATGGCGCATGGAATTTGGCAATGCGCCACAGATGTGAGGTGGGACCCACACCAGGCCTTGGTCTATGAAACATCTGTGGCGCATTTGAGCATATGCGCCACAGAAGTTGTCACTTCTATGGCGCATATAACCAGATGCGCCACAGAATCATCAGGTGGGACTCACAGCCGGCGGGCTTTGACCGTGCTCTGACAAACCATCTGTGGCACATATGGTCATATGCGCCATGGAAGTTTATATCTTCTGTGGCACATATCACCATATGCGCCACATAACATGGATGTTGGCCCAACAGTCTGGCCACCTATGACCAAGCTTCTGTGGTGCATATATAGATATGCGCCAGAGAAGATCAGACTTCAGTGGCACATATCTATAATATGTGCCACATAATGGTGCGTGATACTCATAATATGTTAAGAATTTCTAGTACATTTTCCTCTCGCTTTTCCCAACTAAACAAGTACCAGTGGCATAGGTAGAATACTATACAATCTACTAGATAGACACTGGCATACATCATTGCAAATGCACATGCTTAACATAGCCCTTGAACAGCAAAACAACAATGGCATACATCATTGCAAATGCACAAACTACAACAAACATTGCAAATTCCTTCACAAAGCTGGGGGCAATGGCGGTGGAAGATGCCAGACCTTCCTGTTCACGCGCGCCTGCAGCCTGCGGACGTGCTCCTCCATGGACATGTTGGGGTCGAGCACCGGCCGCCACCCGATTGGTTCCGCCATGCGCGCCCTCTCCTCCGGGGACGCGAGCACGACATACAACCTCATGGCATTGTTGTAGAGGGCCTCGTCCCACAGCCTGGCCTCCTCCTCGATTAGGTTGACCTCCGAATCTCGCGGCGGCTGACTCCGAGTACTACCCCTCAACCTCGCCCCTCCACTGCGAGTAGGCTGCAGGGGACGCGAGGGGGTTGTGCTCTCCAGCGAGTCTTCCGACGAGTTGTGGGAAGAAGACATCAGGGACAGGGATGATGCTTTTGACAGGGACTGTGGTATATATATAGATGTGTGTCATTAAAGCAGCTAGGTGCCATCTTTAATTTTGTGAAGATCTGGACACAGGGTTCCGTGGCGCATATGGCCTATATGTGCCACAAAATTTCTATCTTCTATAGAGCATATCAACTATATGCACCACAGAACCCTGAGTCCAGATCTGCTTTTGACCGGGCTCTGACCGACCATATGTGGGCCCACAGTCTGGCCACCTATGGCCAAGGTTCCGTGGCGCATATGGGCTATATTCTCCACAGAAGATTGAACTTCTATGGCGCATATCATCCATATGCTCCACAGAACCCTGCGTCCAGATCAGTACAAAAGGTGGCAGCTTTGCTCCCCTCTATCTACCATCATCCATTTCACATCCTTCTTCCCCCTCCTCTCAGCTTGTCTTCCTCCTCTCTCCCACCCCATTGTGCCCATAATTTTCTATATTTTGTTGTATTTAAACCTACTATAGTTGATATATTGGTTAGGTAAAGCCTTTTTCCAACTTATAGATCTAAAACGCACTTACTTTTATCCTCCACATCTCTATTTGTGTACCATTATCTCTTCATAGATCTATTGGTCCACACTCTCTCACATCACGGTCTCGACTCAGTATTTAATCTACATACTCAGTGAGTAATTGGCCATGAATATGCATGTTTTGTAGGTGTAAAGCTTGTCGCGCGGGCGGTGTGTACATGCGATGCATGGTGCCAAGATGATGTTTGTGCATGAAGCTTGTGTGATGCATGAATATTTCCATGGGAAGAACTTTCTTGTTGTTGCTTGTCTGCCCCGGTGTGGTGCATGTATGTTTTTGGAAATGCTGATTCATTTCCATTTCGGCAAATTTTTGCACCACCCATATGTCCTACTTTTAGGAAAGGTCATGCCAAATTTTTCCGGCGAACATGCATGTGTGTTTGTGTGTGCATAAGGTGTGGTTTCTAATTAACCTACTCTGTCTTTTGCTCTATACGTGCAAACCGCGTAGGCAACCATGGTCATCAGGATGAGCGAAGGTCGAGTTACTAGGTATAAGAAAGACGCGAAGGCAGACATAATTCGGAACAACAAGACCCATATAAGATGTCCATGTCGAACATGCAAACTCCAATGCTGGATCGACCCTGATTCTGGACAATTGGAGGATCACCTGCTCAGGCGCGGTTTCATGTGCGACGACTTCGATGAGGAGCCAACAGTAAATGGTGGTGGTCATCATGAAGACGTGGGCGGGCGAGAAGATGAAGAGTCTCCCGGTAGGCATGGTCATGATGACGAAGAATATACCGGCAGGCATGATCATCATGACGAAGAAGGAGATGTCGACGGGCATGACCATCATGGAGAAGAAGCAAACACCCAAACGCTGCTAACTTCGGTGTTAAGGGACCCTCATGTTCAGGAACTGCTTCTCAAGGAGACGAGCAATGCCAAAGCTAAAGCTAGAGAGAAAGCCAAGTTGGCGCAAATGGAGATAGATGGGATGACTCCATTGTATCCTGGGTGTCGGCCCGAGGATACACGCCTGAGTGTAACGCTCAAGGATCTAGAGATGAAGGCGAAACATAAATGGACCGATGTGAGCTTCAATGCTAATATGGAATTCTGGTGATCGTCTTCCTAATGGGAACACATTGCCAACAAGTATAGAGGAGTCCAAGAAAATCGTGTGCCCTCTCGACCTACAACACGTTAAATACCACGCATGCATCAATAGTGCACACTTTATCGTAATGAGTACGCGGAGAGAAACACATGTCCGGTGTGCGGCCATGGACGATACAAGAGGAGGAACAAGAAAGTTCCTCCAAAATTGGTATGGTACTTTCGTATCACTCCCCGTCTACAGAGATATTTCGTAGATCCTAAGGAAGCAAAGCTAATGCAATGGCACGTGGAAAGGGAGAAACCCGAAGATGATCCGGAGAAGGGCAAGATCCTAACACACCCTTCAGATGCTAGCCAGTGGAATGCATTGGACATCAAGTTCGAAGAGTTCGGGGGTGATGCATGGAACGTCAGGCTGGGTATGAGTACCGATGGACTCAATCCTCTTGGCAACCATAGTAGCACGCATAGCACCTGGCCCGTATTTGTATGGCCATACAACATCCCCCCGTGGCTCTGCACAAAGCAAAGGTACGTACACATGAGCATTCTTATTCAGGGGCCAAAACAGCCAGGTATCGATATGCATCTTTATCTCAGGCTGTTGAAAGAGGAGTTAGCCACGTTGTGGGAGACGTCAGCCCGTACGTGGGACGCCTACACTAAAGAATATTTCCCTCTGAGAGTTGCATTGCTTACGACGGTGCAGGACTATCCTGGTTACGCATATGTATCGCCCCAGGTGAACCACAGACACAATGCATGTGTCAAGTGCATGGATAAGACCCCGCATCTCCAGCTACCCAAGGATCCCGGGTCTTCGAAAACCGTGTTCCAAGGGACTCGAAAATGTCTTCGCATGGATCACCCATGGAGAAAACGTGGTGACCTGTTCAATGTTAAAGACGAGCTCTAAAGAGCCCCGCGTATGAGGAGCGGCGAAGAAATCGAGGAGCTTCTGAATAATTGGGAAGAGTGCCCTGCGCCAGGAAAATAGCAACCAAGGACAAAGCCGGTTCTAGTTGTATGGAAAGCGAGGTATGTTTTCTGGGATCTGTCGTAATGAAAGGTCCTCCACACGCCCCATAGCCTCGATGTAATGCACATCACGAAGAACGTTACCAAGAGTCTGCTTGGCACTCTGCTCAACATGTCAGAGAGGACCAAGGATGGGCCGAAAGCAAGAAACGACCTGAAATTGCTTGGCATCAAGAAGGAGCTTCCGTACCCTGAGAGTGATGATGATGATGATTAGACGGAAGGGACTTAGGGTCTCCGCAAAAGGGTTAAGAAGAATGAGGTGGTTATGCTTCGCGCTGCCTACTTCACTATGTGTTAGGAGGAGATCGAGCACTTTTCAGGTGCCTCCTAGGAGTCAAAGTTTCTCATGGTTACTCAGGAAAGATAAGCAGATATCTCTACATAGCGAAGAAGAGGTTCAGCGGTATGAAGTCCCACGACTGTCACGTGTTGATGACACAGATACTTCCAGTTGCCATACGAGGGATAATGGACGAGCACGTTCGTGAGATGCTGTTTGGCATGTGCAACTTTTTCAACATCATCTCTAGGAAGTCGATCGGCATGAAGCAGCTCGACAGGCTATAGGAAGAGATCGTGGTGATACTATGCGAGCTGAGATTTACTTCCCGCATGCATTCTTCGACATCATGGTGCATCTACATGTCCATGTCGTGGATGACATCATCCAGCTTGGGCCGACATTTCTGCACAATATGATGCCATTTGAAAGGCTGAACGGTGTCATGAAAGCATTCGTTCGCAACAGGTCCCGTCCAGATGGAAGCATAGCCAAGGGCTTTCTGATCTATGAGTGCATCTCTTTCTTCTAGAACTATCTAACCACTGAGAACGAGGATGTTGGAATACCTACCAAGAAGCACCTTGGCAGGCTCGCTAGGTATGGTCACGTCGAGGGTCACCGCTCACTGCATGTCGGCATTGCTAATTGACGCGCCGACTTTGGCAGGGCACACCGAGTCGCGCTACAACACATTGAATTGGTTAGCCCTTGGGTGGAAGAGCAAAAAAGCTTGATCGAGCAGGAGTACGTGGACCGGGCCCGTCCGAGGAAGAAAGGAGACGTAACAAGAGAGCACAACTCTATCTTCACGGGTTGGTTCAAGAAAAGGCTGCTGGACAATCCCCCGCAGACGCATTCTATGGAAGATCAACAACTCATATTCTCCTTGTCACAGGGCCTAGTGCATAACGTAAAGACCTATCAGTCGTACGACATCAACGGTTATATATTCTACACCCAGGAAAAGGACATGAATAATGAATATCAAAATTCAGGAGTAACTATGATGTTCTTCTCTGATGACGAGACTACTGTCATGGAAAAATTCTACGGAAGGATCAAGGAGATATGGGAGCTCAACTACTGTGGAGAGACGGTACCGATGTTCCGTGTTAGATGGGCCAAGAATGTCAAAAAATAAGGCTAATATTTCACCACCTGCGTTATACCCGATGCCAAGTCGGCAAAGAATTCCTTCGCGAAAAATGAGCCATGGATACTCGCTAGCCAAGTCGATCAATGTTTCTTTATTACCGACCCATCAAATCCCCATCGTGTTGTAGTGAGGAGGGG